>CM062629.1:8155253-9581242 GCA_025617555.3 Puccinia polysora
TTTGATTAAGAAAATTTTCAGCAGTGTGGTCAACAATCTGGGACAACTCAGAAAAAGGGGAATTTTTTGAAAAACAATTTTTGTATGCATTCTTTCATCCAACTTCCATCAAAATAAATAAATAAATAAATAAATAAATAAATAAATAAATATTCTCTGCTATCATTATGGGAACCCTTCTATTTTCCCACATCCCAACTCCTCCCTGTCCTAGCGGTCCACCAAGGCCTCCCCTGGGCTCTTTAAATGCCCAGCTCTCCCATTCAATTCCTCCTACTTGCATGCACTCACTGCTCAAATTTTTGGCCAAGCGCGCACAAACAATAATTCAATTCCTCCTTGCCAATCATCTCCATCCCCACTGTTGCCATCCATAAATCTCCCACCTGTATGATCTGCCATCATCCCTGCCAAATGATGGTGGTAACAAGTAAACAGCCATTGGTCAATCAACCCACAATACTATCTCCCTCATCCAGCCAGATGACGGCCAATGTTACCAGCCCATCATCCAATCCTTGTTGCCAACCACGCAAACAGTGCTGATTTGCACACCTTATTGACCAGCAAAGCTATTGCTTGCTGCTGTTGGTGTCTTTGCCTGCCACTCCTTGATCAACCCCATTAGAGTTTTCATTCCCTCTGGTCCACTTGTTTGATCCCCCTTCATCTGTCAGTTTGCTGATGCCTATCAACAACAATCCCTTCTTCATTTGGCCAACCAACGGCCAAAAAAAGCATCCCCATCCTTGTCACCCTTGCATCAATCACCTTATGGACCAGCCAGAAGTTGCTTGCAACAGTTGGTGCAAATGTCCCTCAATCTCAGCACCTGCCTCAGTCACACCATTCCCTCAATCCTCCCACCTTGCCTCTTGCAACCAACAATACAAACGTAGCTTGCCATCCGTCTAATCACTTGCTGTTGTTCCTGTGTCCCTTTATCACCATCCGCAACTACTGTAGAAGCAGAAATCCATCCGCTGAAAGCTTTCATCCTTGACACGGGCTGGTTTTCTTTTCTTCTCATCTTTTTTTTTTTTTTTTTTTTTTTTTTTTTCACATGTCATGAGTTTCCTGTCGCCATTTTTGCTGTTTTTCATCAGTTGTTTTCATGATACTATAATTCAAAAAAAAAGATATTTTTTTACGTACTCATTTTTAGTTACCTCTTGTAAGTGGTACACAGGGTCTCTTGCCCATAAAAGGAGGGGTTCTCCCCTGCCTTTTCCCAATAATCATTCATCTATCATCATTATAATCAATAAATAAATCTGTGGGGCCCTTTCCCTTTATCTGAGCATCCTTATCCAGGGAATATCTATGATTTCCCCTTGATCCTTGAGCCTCCATACTCAAATGTTGATCTTTCCCCCTTGTGGGCCTGGTTTGTTATCACCAACCAATAGCCTTTCTGTTTGAAGAAGAATTAATTTGGTTTAATTCTTGAGTGTGTTATACCTCTCTTATCCCTTTTTGGACCATACTGGTCTTGATCAATATTTTTTGATCATCCTTCTGGAACTAGTCACGTTTGAATGAGAGGTTTATTTAAGCTTGAAACCTGGATTGTTAAACCTCCCTTTATTTATTTAAAGTTGAATCCTTCCATGCTATTCTTGAGTCCCTTGAGAAGTGCTGGGTTATTCTTGTTTGAAATTTTTACTGTATTGCTTCTAGAGGTTCATAAAACAAATTGCTTTTTTCGTACAGCAACCAACAGTTATCTGGTACCCTTCAAGCGCTAGATTGCGGAGAGTTGGGCAGGTTAATTGAGAACCTGGAGGTTGGTTGGGATTGAGTTGATATTTCCTAATCTTCTGCTGAAAACCAGAGTTATTAGCTTGTGGGCTTTGTCACTTACAACTGCATTTTTCTATTGAACTCTGAACAAAACTTTGAATTGTTTTGTTGAAGTCTTGTCCCGTACCATCTTGCCTCAGATAGTGTTGTTCCATTGCTACCAAATAATCTCAAACTAATCCCTTCCATTGGTTCCTCATTCATAAGGCTCTGGACCTTGATTTTGGTTCCATTTTAATGATTTTGCAACACTCAGGAGGGCAGCCTAAAAAGAAACTTTCCCCTCCACAGAACCGCATGTGGCTCAGCACCCTTTGGAGTCTTACAGTGCTTATAATTTGAATTGTAAATCATGGGCCATGATTCCCAATGGTATAAAGTTCCAAAATGAGAAGAATCAAATTTTTAGATAATGATAATTTTAAAAAAATGGTGCAAAAAAAGATTTTAAATTTGCTTTTAGGATTGATGCTTCAGTTTTCTGAGATTAAATATAATTTTTATTTTTGAATTTTGCATCTTATACATGTGTTTTAGATAGGTATGTGACACAATACCAATTCCTCTGATTTCATCTTTTACCAATATCTAGTACAATAAAAAATAGTCAATTTGTCTTTTTATATTTCCTGCTGCTTTTTAAGGAAATACCAGTCAGAAAAATAAATAATGAAAGTTCTTCAGAAATGAGTTTTTTATATCAACTTACAAAAGAGTTAATTGCCACAAAACAATAAAAATCCTTGGAAGTTTGTGCTTTTTTTCTTCATAAGCCATGCTTGCCACAAAACCTAAAGTTTTATCTTGATGTATCACAGATATTGATCCACCTTCTTGATGAAAAATTTGAGCATTGAGATAATTGACACCAAGTCAGGGATTTGTTGAAGTATCAATTTGTTCCAGAGGGGAAAAGTTTTCAAAAATGAGGAAATATTGTGCACAGTTTTTTTAATGAAAGATGGACAATACCCTCCCCATCTTGCAAGGGCCTTGATTGCATCTGAATGAAAAGGAAGTCTGACAGTTAATTTTATTGTAGCAATGGGGTGTTATGTGATGGCCATGGAAGAGCATTGATTTGCAAGGAAAACACTTCAGCTGGTCCCATGGCAATACATTGTATGTTGAGTTATTTTCAATGAATTGTTTTAATTTTTCATCTTCCAAAACATTCATCTTCTTTTTAGCCCTTGAAAAATCAAATTCTTGGAAGAGTAGAAAAAACATTGCAGATCTGGGAGTTGGTCAGAATTGATCCCCAAAACATTCCAGTTGGATCCAATTCGGTCAAAAAAGCCTTGAAGTTTGGCCCTTTCAAGGAATACATTCAAGAAGGAATTATCAAGGAAAACTTAAAATTAAAAAAACAATCAGTTCAAAGTGTGCCATCAATTATCTAATTTTGAAAAATCTGTGTTACCTATGCCTATTTTCAATTTTTTTAACCAAGGTCAAGATGTGATTCAGCCTTTCTCCTGACCAAAATGAAAATATTGAGGGAGGACCATAGAGCTTTATCATCTTAGTCATATGCTGATAAAAATGGATTGTTGGCTTGGGTTTGATTTAAGATCTCCAATGAAGTAATATATCCTCCCAGGAAGCCAAAATTAATTCATCTAATTGGAAAAACTGGTAATATGTAAGTTGATGAGACATTACCAAGTTGATGAGAAATTACCAAGTTGATGAGACATTACCAAGTTGATGAGACATTACCAAGTTGATGAAACCAATAAGTTTGGAAGTAGTGGAGGTAAGCTTTTTCTCCCAAAAGATGTTTTCTGAGTTCCAATTCCATCTTGGAATCAAAAAAATCACTACATGAATGGTTTACAAAACCAACCATTCAGCACCCTTAGGAATACCAGCAGCAGGTCAACCTATGTTTCTGGGAAACCTAGTAATCCAAGATGGAAATTTGATTGAATTGTTACCCTCTTGAAGACTTCTGAGCTCCTGAGTAGTAAGGAGAAATTAATTTGATGCAATACTTGTCTCTTCTATAAATGAACCTGCTTGATGTGGATTGATTTGATCTTCAAAAGAGCGGTAGGAGCTTTCCTGAATAGAGATTTGATTGCTCTTCCAAGATTCATTTTGGCTTCCTGATTTGCTTCCGATAGATCTACTTGGATTTGTTCCTGGTGAGGTATCTTTTTTATTTAATTTGTCCTTTGATTGAGGCCCAGATTTGCATGAGATTCTTGTGGATTCATTCTCAAGAAGCCTTGGAGAATGTCTTAAAGTTGTTGAAGGGGTTCAGATGCAGAATGTTCCCAACTTCTTGAGGAGCTGGAAGGAAGGAGCCCTTGGATTTTCTGGAATACAAAAATTGGTACAGAATTTTTATGCTGCATATTTGATGAGCCTTCTTGCTTCTGATTTTACCAATATTTAAACTTTTCAATTGGATTGGGAGCAATATCTTCCAGGTTTTTTGAGGAGTTATCTAGAAATTTTTGAAATATCATCCAGGTGACTCTTTGAGTATTTTCTACTGAAATATAGTGCTTTCTTTTGGATCCAGATTTCAGGCTTCTGAATTGGCTAATTGTTACACTTCTTGGGTAAGTGTTTTTCCTTCTTTCCAAATTTTGAAGAATTTGGCCAGCCATGATTATTCCAAGGTAGGTGATGCTGTAATCCTGTAGCATTCCCAAGATAAAGGTATGCATTGGATAAATTGTTGTCATGATTGTTGGTTACCAGTATGTTAGAGTCTGGAAAATTGTGTATCAGGCACCATGTAGCTTGAGAATGTTAGTTTTCTCTTTGAATGATTCAGCATTATTCCAGTTCTCTGCCCATTTGATGTGATCATGATTATTTTTTAATGAAAAAGTCTCCTTTTTGGTGTTCCGGAAATCATTTAGCTTGAGGTTACAGTGGGTACAGAAGATTATTGCTTAGTGGGATGCAAATCCACCCATTTTACGTCAAGCAGGTTTATCAAAAAAACAGTGGAAATATGACAGCACATATTACTCTTCCTTCTGGATATTTGTTGGTTTTTGTGAAGAATACTCCTTTCCAAAGATCCAGTAGCTCAGAGAAAAGAGGATTGAGTAGATTATCCAGTTGAAATGAGCTGAATTCCTTGAGTGTTGGTGTGAAGCCATACAAAAAAATATTTTGTGGCTTTTAACTCATACTAGGTGGAAGATTGGAACATATTAGGAATATTATGCCAAGAGAGATGCTTTTCCCACTGGTCTTGATTCCATGGAGATTCATCCAAGCAATTTAAATTCCAAAGAAAAGGTTCCCTGGTTCTGCTGTGTAAATCTGATTGGTTTGATCCTTGAATTATTTCCACATAGTTCAATCCCAAATATCACAAAGTTTAGTAGCATTACTGTCTTGATGCTCTTGAGGTTCACTGAGTAATTCTTCAAACCAAGGGAGAAGTAATTGTCTGGAAATTTACTTCTTGAGCAATTGGTACCCAAACTGCTTCAAAGGATAAAATTTAGATTTGTTCTTGTCTTGTTTCAAAGGTTTGGGTCCACATTTAACAGGCTCCCCAGCTATCAAATGAAAAATATTATGCCATGTTGGATAATGCCTGTGTTGTTGAATTTATTCACCAGTTTGGGTTTCTGAAAAAGAAATTACTTCATTCAAAGGATAAGGTTGGTAAAAATTTTCACAACAGACATTTTACACTAGATCATTTGTAATTGAAGATCTTTTTGAAAAGATTTAAAGAGTGGGAAAACCTGGACCTAGAGGCAAACACAGTTCTACAGGCGGGATGGTGGCCTCTAAATAGACTACGTAGAACTGAGTGCACTAAGCACTAAGAAGTTGTTCTAAATCTTCCACTTGATCTTGACGTCCTGAGTCATAGTGTATTTGCTGCTGGGACTTGATCAAACAGTTCAAAGATTGAATATTCAATCTTGAGGACTGGTTCCAGTGATTCTGAATGTGGTTGACTGGATAGATCTTCTTGTTGATCATTGGAACTTCTCTTGAGTAGGAGGATAAGAGGTTGGCTGTAACTGATGATGAACGTCCTGTGACATGCCAATGAAGAGAGCGCATGATCTGGTGATCTAACAGCAGAAACTTTGGGAGAACAAGTAGCGCAGAAGAAATAAAGAAATCCTGAGACCAGAGTAACAACACACATAAGATAAAAAAGAAAGAAAGCAGAAGAGAATGAATTGAATTCAAGTAACAATCATGTCAAATAATCAACACTTTTTTACAATTTTGCAAGAATTTTGGGTATTTCTGCTGAATAGTTGGTCTGGCCACTGAGAATTTACTTCATTCCAATTTTCTCATGTTAAATCTTGATTTATTTCTGACATGCATGCTCACAAATGCTTTCCTCAATACTTGGGTGAAGAATTTGGAGTGATGAGATCAGGGCGCTTGGAGTGTGATAGAGAAATCAAAGAGGTTTCATCTTAGATATGTTGTGAATTTCCATATTTCCTGGTGGGGATTATTGTTTTATTTCAACATAGGAAGGATCTCTTTCAGGGTTTGGCTGTGCATTGGAATCTTCAATTGATGGCTTGGATGTGAACAATGATAGGATAAATAGTAAAATTCACGCAAATTGAAGTACAAATCAAGGAATGCACTCTTGTGCAAGATTTTCAGTTACAGCCCTGATGTTTGCTTGTGGTGGTTCCCTGGTGGGGTTTCTTCTGGCAGTGGATTGAAAAATATTTGGTGTCTTTGGGATTTATTTTTTGAAACAATAAAGATTCATCGGTGAACTTTTTAATATTTATAAAATGCAGGAAAAATGCAGTCACATACATTTGTAGAATCATTTGATTGCATTATATGTGTTTGATGTGCTTTTTTGGACCTTACAACACCATTGTATATGTTCCTTCCAAGTTCAAAAGTCCTTTGAGAAAATTTGAGACATTGTTGTATTCAAATGTTTCCAACTGTGGTAGTGTTCTCCATAGTTTTAATTGATTTGGATGTTGTGGTAATTCAGATTGTTGGAGGTTTTCTGAGATTTATTATTTTAAAGGAAAATAGAAGTAAATCTGAATGAAATTTTTGATTTGATCTTATAACTCCTGGAAAGCTTAAGTATTCAAAAAAAACCAAAAAGTTGCTTCTATTTTGAATATTCATATTCTCTTCAATGGTGAAGGAATTGAACAGTAGATTTTGTGTTTCAAAAAAGTTTTCAAAACAATAAATCATATCAATTGCTCATGGTTAGCCCACCTAAAGTACTTAGCCAATCCCAAGATGTTTGTATTCAAATTCAAGTTAAATTGCCTTTATGGAACATCACATATTCTATCTGAAAAGAAATTATCTTATTGCAAAACCATAATTTGAAATCACCTTTTGGTGTTACAAAATGTTAATGATGCACCATTTGAAAAGGGAATCCCAATGCCTACAGTTAGTGGGCTTTTCTCAAATTACACAATTCACACCTGGGAATGTGTATTTAATATATATTTCTTTCATAAAAAGATATTTGTGAATTTTCAACAAGTGGGTGATCTCAACATGACTGCTGCACAGTGAAAAAAATGTGTTTAGAATTTTATTATTGAAAAAGAATTTCATGATCCTTTCAAAAGGTGGTGCATAAAATATAAAATACTCAAAATATTTCAATGAGATCTTGTATTCTGTGCACATGTGGATTTTGGTTTTTTCCACTCTTGCTTCAATTTCTGTTTGGATGTAAAAACTTGTTGGAGATTTATTTATTTTAAAATTTCAAGAGTTTAAGAGTGTAAACTACATTTTTAACCTTTTAATTTCAGTATCAACCCAAATCATTGGATATTTTACATTCAGTAAATCTAGCTTTAAATAAAATTAAAAGCTTCTGGTTGACAAAACAAGAATAGGATGCAAATAAAGATACATGTAGTACTCAAAAAAACTTTAAACAAAGCCAATTTTCAATCAAAACCTCCTCCTCCATATTATTTAAGGTACTGATATGAAATTAAACTATTTGGAATATTTTTACACTGTTTGTGTGGTTTCCATTAAGCTAGAGGGCTTAAAAACTTGGGTTCTGAGATATGAAACTGCCTCTGTGAGATCAACTTCTGGAAGGAAACCCAAGGCTCTTTTTTCAACTGGAGTTATATCCTGAAGAGCTTCCTCACTTAACCGACTTTGAAGTATTGAATTATGAAATTTTGGTGGGTGATCACCTCTTGGTGAATTATTTGGTTCAAAAAGTTAACTAATTTTCAATTTTCTATCCCTCTTGACATGCGGTTTTTGGCCAGTTGAATGTATGCTTCATCCAGGTAGTGATATATTTGGGATACATGCTGAGCCCTTTGAAAATTTGAATGATTAAATAATTCCTCATCTTCACCCTTAACATCAGATATGAATCCACTTTCCAAGAAAAGAGCTGAAGTTTCTGGGGAAAATTTCCATCATTTCCAGCTCAAAATGCCGTGGTCTTTTGAATTACATTCTTGTTATTCTGTATTTCAAAACATGATAAGCAGTTAGTCACTGATAATGAAGAGAAAATTAAAAAAGATTTATTTTACATACTTTCTACTTGTTGAGAATTTGAGATGCAGGAAAATTGGATTTTCTGCTGCTGGAGCCTCCTTCTTCCAAATAGCCTTCTTTGAGACAAGCCAACAATGGATGATGGAAAAAATGTTTGCTGGGGTGTTTTCATTCTGATTTATGGAATAGGAAGCAGTTAACCCGCATTTGTGGCACATAACCCATGCTCTGATGATTATTTCAGTGAGAGAGGAATTCCAGCAAGATGTTGCATTCTGTTCCCAATGATAGGTGCGTCTGGGAATACTGGAATTTTGGATCAAGGCCTGGGCATGGGCTATCCATGTCTCATCATGAGACTGAATTTGGCCCAAAGAAGTGGTTTACAGGGATCAAGATTTTGAAAAAATATTTTTTTGTAATTGGGGAAAGGCATCCTTCTTCACAAGTTTCAGCTCCTTTTCTCTCAGTTTTGAATTGGAGCTGTGTTGGTTTGGTGCGCCAGTGTTTGATGCTATGGGATCATTAATTGATGCATCATTCTTGGCCATTTAATTTTTAAAGGATGCTAGTTCATCACCAGGTGGAGGATTTGGAAGTTTTTTGTTGTTGGAATCAATTCCAAGAATTGATTTTGTCCAATCAAGCAAGGACTTGGAAATACCACTTGAAAAAGAAGGGATGACAAGATTGCATGCATGCTGAGAGAGAAAATATTGTTCATGGGCCAAATATTTTTTCTTCTTTTGGTGTTGGTAGGATTGAGAGATTTTTGTGCAATAATGAAGTAGGATGGGGCAGCAGAGTTGTCAAAATCTTAATCATCCTCAACACCAGGAATATAAAATTGGTCATCTGGAAGGGGAACCCTTGATCGCTCAGGGGTTGGTGATTTTGGGTTAGCTGGGGTTTTGGCGTCTTAGTAACATAAAATAGACACCAAGATTTAGAAATGGGTTTGTATTATTTTCATGGAGACCTTATACTGGAGGAAGTAGTTCTTACCGGGTTCCATGTCTAATTTTCCAACTTAGTAACCAGATGACAATGTTTCTGACTTGGTGATTTTGTATTGATTTTTGAAAAAATGATAAATAGGAATTTAGATTTCATTTTATTGAACTTCTGAAAATTTTCAGAAATGAAGATATTATATATTATGATCCCCTGTGGTTCTCAAATTTTTCTTCCAAGTGGGAAAAGGCTATGGTCATACGTATGATTGGAGATTTGAATAGAATCTTCTTCAAAAAGGGGAGAGCTCAATAAGATATCAATTAATGATTGAAGTAGAAAAGAGAATCTGTGGCTTCCATCTTCCCTAAAGAGTGTGATAATTTTTTTGTGGCACTTATGCATGATTGATAAAAATATATAGGGATCATGCAGTCAAATTTGAGTTATTTATTCTGGGGATTCCTTAAGATAATAGATATGAAGAGCTTCTTATTGTGTTTAATGATTTTAATGATCACAAAAAATTTCCACAGAAAGCATTCTTGACCATTATGTGTTTCCAAATAATTCCTCATTCTCATATCTATGGAATTGACAAATAATCATTCAATGAGAAAATGAGCTCAAGAGTTCCAGACACCATGAGGAAGAGCTGGAGTTGAAATATATCAAGACCCAATTCTTCATAATATGGAATTCAGACTACTCCTTGCAACTCTTATTGACTTCATCAAAGTGCTCATTGAATAATATATCAAGTAGAGATGGATAATACTGGCATGGGTTCAATAGCTTGTTGCATTGCTGTGTTTGTATTATCAGATTTTTTGAATATCCAATTACCCAAAAATGCAATCCTGGGGACCACACAGATTTAGTTTACTAGATGGACTGATATTCAGGAGGAATTGATTGTTGAGAGTTCAATTTTGGAAACTGAATAAGAGAGAAATATGATGAATCAGGTGTCAGATTTTGCATGGTGCTAATTCTTGGAAATGAGGATTATAATTTTCCTCTTTCCAGAATTGATTTTTAATTAAACTACTCAGATAATATTAGATAGATAATAAAGGGAAAGAAGAAAAATGCATGTTTTTCAATTTAATTCTTTTGAAAATGGTGTGATATGAATTTGTGCTAATTCTTGTGAACAAGGCAGAGTTCTTTGTAATTACTGGCTGGTAATACACCAGTAATAAGGATCAATGACATAACTAACATTTATAAATCATGATTCCAAAAGAATATATGAGTATTAAACATACCTGGGTCACTTAGCTCAACAGGATGAAGAAAAATGTTACAGGGGTGCATAATATTATGGAGCAATTGCATTATGCAGGTCTCACCTAGTTGATTTGTTGGAATAGGCAGGTGTGTATCAAAAAAGTGTCTACTTCACCACACAAAATAAATATGAGTCACGTGCAGGGAGCTGGAAAACTTATGATAAGTAATCCACTAATCCAGGACCATGGGTATGCAGGAATCAGATTCCAAGGGAAAATCATGTGGGGAAGCTGGGGAGGTGGACAAATTGTGCTAATTCATCCAATTCCCCTCAACCACCAGGGAGAATGATTTTGAATATGCCAAATGATCAATGATTGCCAGAAAGTGGAAAACTTAGCATAGGTCATCCACCTCCCCAGCTTCTCCACAAGGATTTCCCATGTCATGTGGTTCATGTATGCACACAAGTCCATAGAGGTGGACAACTTATCATAAGTTTTCCAACTCACTTGAAATTACCTATACATGTACTATGCAGTAAGGATACGTCTAATTTGATGGGAAGGTGGATGAATTAGCATTAATCAACCATCAATCCAAAGTCATCCCATCTTACATTCAAACCAGTAAAAATGTTGTAAAACTGATGCACACTTTGACATCATTTCATGAAATAAATTTTCAGAATTTTTGCACAAAGAGGTGATTTTTGAATTATATACACTGAATTGCATTTTTAAGCATATCTGGATTTTTTCCCATTGTATCTAGTGAAAATTTCAAAAGGAGGAAATTTCGGAAGTTCAAGAGAGGCATTGGATATCATTTTTTGGGGGGGAATGATCAAAAAAAAATAGTAGCTTTTTCTGTTGATTGGATATCCACTGGAGGGAAGGTAGTTGGATGTGCAAAACAAGATCAGCCTGATTGAAAACTTTGGGCTCCCAAGTGCTGTTAGACCTGCAATTGTGGAGTGGTTCCTCCTGGTGAAGTGGTTCACTTAGCTCAAGTGGACCACCTTACTAGGAAAAACCGGAGAGAATTGTTGGTTAATTTCTTTAAATGAAGAATTTTTTATTCAAGTAATGGTCATTGACTTTCTAAATATCTTTCTTGGAATTTTGTGAATTTGAATGATTTCACCCTGTTCCCTCCCTGCCTCTATCAAAATCTCAACTTGGTGTCATGGTAAGGCACCTAGTCTAACTGTGCCATTCTCTGAAAAAAGTTGAAAATCATTGTTAAGCTGCAAAATAAGATTTATTTCTCATTCATGCTTGAGGAAAAATTAAATTGTGAAAATTTTGAAATTGCAAGAAATTTATATTGAGTAGCATGGCAACTGAACTGCATGTGCAAGAAATACATGATGTTTTCTTGATTTTTTTCAGAACATGAGTATTTTTTTGGATGAAATCCAATGATTCCAAATCCACATGCCACCATCCAAAAAAATAACTTTGTACCCAGTTTCTAATTATATGTAAAACCTCTCAAATTAGTAAATTTTTCCAATTGGTAATGCTCCAGAAATTTTGTGGGTCTCTAAAATAAAAAGGGCCCCAAAAAGGATGTATTGTACTTTAATTTGACAAAAAATCAAAAACAAGGGTTTTCCACCAAAATCTTTCAATGAATCATTAGACATAATAATTCACTCCATCTCAATTTAATTAGCCAAAGATTATTTTAAATCAATCCCATGCCATTGGGGTCTTAATCCTGGTCTGAGAACAAATCTCTGGTAATGAGCCCAATCTCTGTTGCCCCAATGATTTCTGCCGGTGACCCTGATACCTTTTTGGTTATATTATCTGGTTCTTTCTGTCTCAATTGGTTCCTGCTTCCAAAAATTGGGTTTTAGAACTTCAAGTGATTATTCTGGAAGCTCAACTTGATTAAACTGTACAAACCCTTGCAGAATATTGCGTGCTAAATTAGAAAACTAAATGGATGTATCTGTGTGTGCAAATGAAAAATTGATATAACTTTGAAATTTAATTCAGTGTAATCATCCTTCCACCTTCAATAAAATCACTTGTTTGGGGCTAAGAATTTCCCTGAATCAAGAAAATTAATACAGAAAGTGGGAAAAACCATCTCCACTCATGAGAAAAGATGAATAACCATTTGGTCCCCCAAACATCTTTGTTAGGCTTTTTCATGAATTTTTCAGGATATTAGGGCTTATCAAAGTTAGCAAAACTGCCATGAGAAACCCATCATTTTTTTGACCAAAACCGCCATTTTTAATGGAGGGTTTCTGAAATACACATTCCCCCTAACTGGTGTATTTCAAAATGGCAGGTTTCATGACAATGGCAGATTTCAAACATCAAACCCGCCATTAAATCCGCCATTTATGCATCATCATCAATCCACCATCCATCACATCTAAAACACCCATCCACATCAGCAAATCCATACCAATCCCATCTCCATTGCTCCACATCTCATCTCCATTGCTCCACATCTCCATCCCTTCAAATCTCTATTGATTCACATCTCCATTGCTTCACATCTCTATTGCTTCACATCTTAATTGATTCACATCTCTGTCTTCACACAAACCGCATCATCATCTAATCACCCCACATCAAATAACCATCTTTCTAAACATGTCCAATCAAACTTCCCTCCAGCAAGTTGAAAATGCAAAAAAGCTGAGTGAACTTTTGGTAGTATTTGACTCCAATTCAGACTCCAATTCAGACTCAAATTTGGAATCAACTTGGTTGGCTTTGAATGCTCTATTACAAAAGCAATACATGGTTCCAAGAAGAAAAACTCTCCAAAACCCTATGTATGAAAGGCAAAAGCTTCATCTCCTCCCCAAATTAAGCTTCCAGAAAATTTTCCAAACTCTATTGCCTTCATTCATAAAACTTTTGGAGATGATTGAAGACCACCACATCTACCAGAACAATTCCTGGAATCCTCAACACCATTCAGCTATCCAACTGGCTGTTGCTCTTTGTAGATTGCAATCAAATTGAAATGGAGCAGCAATTCATTGATTAGAAAATCTATTCTCAGTTGTTTATGGAACCATTGACTCATACACCAAAAGAGTCATGATTTATATCCTATCTTTCCATTTCTCAATCCTTTCTTGGCCAACCCAAGAAGAACTCAAAGAGATATGTCAAGTAATGGAGACTGAAGGCTTTCCTGGTTGCATTGGGTTTGTTGACAGAACCACCATCCCCTTGAGCCAACAACCCAAGCCAGATGGCAACCACTATTTTGATTGCAAAAAAAAGGCAACTTATTCATTTGATTTCCAATGACTTTGATAACACCTTTGATCACAAACTGACCAAATATTTTTTGTCTGTTTGTTTAGATACTCTGTGGCACTACAAATTGTTTGCAATAACAACAAGAAGTTCATATCCCTCCATGCTGGCCTTGAGAGATAAAATGAAGAATCTTTATTGCAGTCACGTGTATAGTTTAGATAGATCTTATAGAAATAAGATACTGAAATGAAGAGCACATTGAGAACAGACATGAGTGAGACTGAGGGGTGATTGACATAATAGGAAGATTAATAGATCACTGAAGGAAATGAGCGATAACAGGAAGAATTTTGAAAGTGATAAGAATTACCTCCAGACGCCGCTCAACTAGCTTGATCTTGTCCGGATGAGATGTATATGGGTGAAGACAAGGAGTGTCAAAGTTATTCCTCCTAGAACCGCTTGTCTTGACAAGATGTTGGTTTGGAGAGCAAGGTGACGTTTTGGCAATTCAATGTGAGCTTGAGACGGGACGGATCCTTGAGTCCTCTGTCCTTCCCTCCTACTCCTATTTCCTCTCTTGTCATCCCTTCTTATGAGCTCAGAGCACTGGGCTGCTTGTTGCAAGGAGCGGGCGCGTCTCTCCGCAGAAGCCTGATTTGCAGCCGGGGAATCAGCTAACAGGCCTTCCAGGTTCTTGTCATGATTCATACATGTTCAATTGGATGTGGATTGCCCAAAAACCAGAGAACTACTTTGACCAAGATCAATACCTTCTGGCCAATTAAGCTAATGCTAGTGGGAAATATGTAGTTCCAGCATACCTGAATGTTTTTTCCAACAATCAAGGAGAAACCAATTTCAACTATCATCGCGCCCAATCAAAATTTTTGATTGAGAATGCCATGGGAGTCCTGAAAGGAAGATGGGCCAGCTCAAGGGAAATGCAAAACCAGCTTCAAAATCCCAAATACATGAAGTCCCTCATCCACTGGATTATCACTAGTGTAATCCTTCAAAATCTTTTTGCCAACATTAAAGATGAATGGGACAGAATATTAGAAGATGATATTGCTGATCCGCCTCAAGTCATTCCTGTGTCATCTTGTCCCTTATCTTCCTCTATTAGAGAGGGGATTTCACCCCTCACCCTTTCCTACTTTGATGAGTAAGATTTTGTTTTGAAATAGGTAAAAAATGTTTTTTTTTGTTTTGGTTGTTCAACCAAGAATCCTAGGCTGACTCACTCTGTTTTTCTTTCTTTCTTTCTTTTTTCTTTCTTTTTTTTCTTAGAAAAAAATGACCCAACACCTCACCCCACCACACCACCCACCTCACCCCACCAAACCACTGGTCCACCCTCCTCCTCACCCACCACCTTTGGCACCCCTGGTAAGCTCTCCTCATCCTCCTATTCATGCTCCCCATAATCAGAAGCCAACCAATTTTTCCATCCCCGTCCAGGCACCTTCAGGTACCCAGGTAAGGCCGCCCTCCTCCTCATCCTCCTCTTCCCTCCATCCTAGCTGACTCCTCCCTCTCACTTGCTCCTTCACCACCCCTTCCTCCTTGCTTGCTTGCCGGAACCACCTCTGGCCCCCACCACCTCCCCCCCTCCTTGCTTGCCAGGCCCACCAACTCCCCCCCTCCTTGCTTTCCAGCCCCACCACCGCCCCCCCTCCTTGCTTGCTTGCTCATTCACCACCCCCCCTCCTTGCTTGCTTGCCGGCCCCACCACCTTGCTTGCTGGGCCCACCACCCCCGCCAGCCCCACCCCTGCCCCCTCACCTTGCTTGCCTGCCCCGCCACCTTGCTCGCCGGGCCCACCACCCCCACCAGCCCCCCCACCTTGATCAAGTCCAGGTTTGTTTTCATTTTTTTTTGATCCAATCTTGGTCAACCTATGATGTCCATTTGACTGACTTTTTTTTTTGTTTTTTTTTTCAATCCCTCAACTGCTATTGTTGAATTTCCAATTCTTCTTCCACCACCCTCAAAATGTTACACAAACAATCAAATCCTGTCTTGTTCCTCACCACAATCTAAGTATAGGATTGGGAGGCAACAAGATGAAAGGAAATGGCTTGAAAAACACAGAGAGGTGGGAAGAGTAGGGTTGCTCTCCAAAAGAGGCTTCAATCCCCCTCAAAATGTTAAAAAAACAATAAAATCCCATCTTGTTCCTCACCCCAATCTAAGTATAGGATTGGGAGGGAACAAGATGGAAGGAGATGGATTGAAAAACACGCAGAGAGGTGGGAAGAGTAGGGCTGCTCGCCAAAAGAGGATCTCTGAGTATTCCTTTTTACTTGCAGTTCCAACCAGGAAATCAAATGGACCACTTATTTAAAACACAGATGAATATCAAGTATCTGATGGCCAATTTTTTTTTACTTACCTGGGCTTTGGAATTGACTTCAACCATAAAGGTGTGGTCAAAATGGTTTGGGAAGCCAATAAGTACAAGCACTGTACTTTTCCTGCTGTAGAGACTGCCACTCATACAAGAATTGCAATGTCAATGCAAATAAACAAAACAACTGGAAACACTTGCAGGGACTTGGGGAGTGGGAAAATATACTACAGGAAAAATATAAATAAACAGAAAAAATATTTTTTTATTGGTGGGGTTAAAAATAGACTTAAGCATTGTTGTAATCAAAAATGATTTTTTTTCTTTTTAATTTTTTCATCAAATAAAATATATTTAAAGGCCCAGAATTTGAGTAATCTGTTTTAATTCATCTGATTTTCTGCTTCTATCAATGTATGCTGCAGCCATTGACCACGTATCCTTTTTTTATGTTTCCAGTTATTCCCTCTCCATTTGCAGTTGCACTTGCTGTCAATCCTTTTCCTTTTCCTCTTTTTGAAATTCTAGCTTAGCCTGCTTCAACTTCCACTCAGCATCCCATTCAATTTTTTCTGATGAGCCAAACTCTCAGCTTTCTTATTTTGAAAATCAATATCCAGTTGACAATCCCACTTCTCCTTTTCAAACTGAAGTTTTTCAGATTCAATTTGCTATTTCACTGTTTTTCAGAGGGGAATAGGAATGAGCTTGATTTTGAAAGCAAGGAGAATCCAATGGGCTTAATTGAATTTTTCTTTTCCATGATATCCTCAAAGCCCAAAAAATTTGAAATATTTCTCCTCTTTTGAATGCTATTGGGGTTGATGTTGATGGAATTGGAGGCCTTTTGCTTTCCCTTTGCAGAGGAGGTTTGTGTGGGAACATCATTGCTCTCATTTGAAGGGGATGTTGGAGGTCCCATTGGCTTGAGTTTTTGGCCATTCAGGAATGGATGATCCTGTTTCTTTTGAATCTAAATCAGTCAGGATTAACTGGAAAGAAGAGAAAAGAACTTGGTTCCTTACTTGAGCAGATGTTGATGGCAATTGTGATACAGGAATGAAATCCTCCTCATTGGCCAAGTTCTCCAGTTCTTCCACCCCAGGAAGATATCAATCCAAAGAAGGAGGGGAGGGTTCCAAGGTTGTGTTTGACTCCTCAATCAATGTGGAAGAAGACGTGATGCAAGCTGATTGCGTTTGAATATCCTCCTTGGAATTGGATGGGGGCCACTCATAGGTTTCTTTGGGATCACCATTGCTAGGCTGAGCATCCCCAGCCAAGTCCTCAGGGTCAACTGAATGGGATTGTTGGGCATCAAAAGCAGCTAGGGGGGTGATGTTGGCCTTATTTCCAAAGATTTCATCAATTTGAATATAAAAAGGACAAATGGAGTCCAACTTATCAACCACCAAGTTTATTACCTTGGCTTTGTCAGAGTTGGTGATACCAAAGCCGGTGGAGATAGACATGGAGTGGGCCTTTTTGTACTTGCCCCTATAATTCTTGAATTGCTCCCTCATCTGTTTGGATGACAGATCCAGCCTAACTTTTGTTTTATTCTAGAGTTCATTGGCCATCAGGAGATAACCATTGAGCTTAGAGGATGGATGTTGGCCAATGCATGTTTCATTGTTGGATCCAAAGAAAGCATCCTAATTGGACAGAATTTTGAGCCAGTTTACCAGGATTATGTGATCAGCTCTCTTGAGCTGAATTGAGCCTTTGGAAGCTGATGGGGGAGGATTGTTGAATGTTGAGTTCCAGGGGGATGTCTGCTTTGGTCCATTGGATTGTTTAGTGGACTTACGGGGGAAGGATTGCTGAGGGGCCATTTAAAATTAGTAGGAGGGATGAAGAGATGAAGGGCTATGAGGTTGTTTAAGTGGTGAGAGTGATGATGTGATGAGATTGATGAAGCAAAGAGAATAGGAAGAGATGAAAGTGATGAGGTGACAAGAGGGATAAAGAAATGAGATTTAGGATTTGATGAAAGAAATAAAGTGATGAGAGTGATGAAGTGATGTGGATAGTGATCCAATGAGAGTTAGCTGGATGTGATGAAAGCAATAAATGGATGAGAGCAATGAAGTGATAAGGATAGTGATCCTACAAGAGTGAGATGGATGTGATGAAAGCAATAAGTGGATGAGAGTTATTAACTGATCAGGATAGTGATCCAATGATATTTGGCTGGATGCGATGAAATCAATAAAGTGATGAGAGTGATGAAGTGATAAGGATAGTGATGAAGAGATGAAGAGGGATGAATGAAATTTTTTTCTGATGAGGTTGGAGTTAGGAGGAGGTGGGAAGCCAGGGGTGAATGACGTGGACAGGTTGTGGAAGCCTTTAAATATTTTATTTGAAAAAAGCCATCTATTTCCAGGTAAATCTGACACCTCTGATGTGAAATAAGCAGGTTTTTTTGATTTTTAATGGCGGGTTCAAAATGGCTGATTTGGTTTGAAACCCGTTACTAAAAAAAGGCAGGTTTGCCTAACTCTGATAGGCCCTATTCTAGGCTCTTGGCTTTTATATGACTGTACTGAAAGCCATCAAGGGGAAATTTGGACTGGTAAAAAAGTTTCAAATAAGCATAAATCAGCATGGCTTATTCAAATCTTTGCAAAAAAACCATAAATTTTCATCTTTTTGTGGTTTTAAAATTTTTTGAGTGGGCATGGGGGATTCCAAATAAATGAAATGATGACAAATGAATGAAGTTTCTAAAGAACAGAAAAAAAACAGGTTTTGGATGACATATGAATAAGATTTTCACCTGAAATCATCCGCCATGTTCCAATAAAGAGCTCATAGAATCTCAAAAAAGTTTTGTTCATGGCATACAGAAATACTGAAAATCTCAAAAGGTGCAGGTGCATTTTCTGAATTCAAATTTTTTGAGTCTTTGCAAGTGCTTGAAAGGTATATTCTCCCGCTCAATTTTTGTATTTCTGAAAGTGGTTATGACCTACTTGGTTTGAAATTATAAATAAGTTAGCTTAATCTGGTTTGGGGTGACTATTTTTTTGAAACCATTCTCAAATGATAAGAATAGGAAGATCTTTTGTGTTTTGGTGAGAGACAGTAAAATTGAAATTATCATCAGCTTCTGGTAGAGTAACATTACTATCATCCAGTTCTGTACCAGGAAATTCAGAGAATACCAAGCAAGCGTGGAGGTGAAGGATGAGGGTGATTATAAATTCCATGGTTTCTTTGAGTAATGGAAGACTCACTAGTTTTAAAAATTACTTTCAGAAATCATTGGTTTTCAAACTACAGATTCCCACATATTATCATTTCCCAAAATGCCCAGATGCAATGCACCAAAAAAAACATCAATATACATATAATAAAGTCAATTGTGGCCCAGGGAGATGGATGACTTGGCCCAAGTCATCCACCTCCCCATGAAAATTTTCCAATTTCCCCAAATTAGCTTGGTCTTAGTCCATATTGTGGGGAAGTGGAAATATTTCCATAAATATTCCAGTATGTTTGTTTCAGGAACAAAAATTCTGGTACTGAAATGCCCATGATGGAAAATAACTTTCATCCAAAAAGATGAATCAAAAAATGGCCATATTAAAAAGAAATTTGGTAGGGGTACAGGTTTTTCTGATCCTTGCATATCCCTGACAACATTTTCTTCACCTTTCTCAATCATTAAACCCAGCCTCAAAAAATGATGGTAGGAACAAGGCTCCAAGAATTAAATTTTGGTGAAAAATATTTTTCAGTGGAAAAACAGTAAAATATTTCTGGCTCAGGCCAATATCTTGGGGATGATTGGTTATGCTGGCTTATAAATGATACATTGTGAGAGTTCATTGTTGCATGGATTTAAAAAGACCCTGGAGTTATGAATGGTAAATATTTTTTAACACAACATGCATTTCCTGTCACAGTGGCAGTTTTTTTTGACACATGAATGAATCAGTAGGTTGGAAAATGACACAAAAAAATTGATTGTTTCAACCTGAAGAATCACACACACGCTCATTTTTGGAAACAATCAGACATGAGATAAAAACATAGCATCAATATTGACATTATAAAGTGTGAGATGGCTCAGGGAAGTGGACAACTTAGACCAAGTGGTCAACCTGCTCATTAAAACTTTCCAATTTTCCAAAAATAGTTGGATCTTAGTCACTGGTATGAGGAAGTGGAAGACTTAGCATAAATTGTCCAAAATGTTTGTTCCAGGAACTATTTGTTACTGAAATGCCCATGTTTGCAAATAAATTTAATCCAAAAAGATAAATAAAATGGAAATATTAAAAATAGATTTGGTAGAGGTAAATGATTTTGTGATTCTTGTATGGCCCTGAATATATTTTATTGATCTTGCTCATTGGCTGAAAAAACTTCACATGACCCAAAATATTCCATATTTATCATGTCCCAAAGGTCCAAGATATTTTGGAAATTGTTGATAAACTAAATCCACCTGGTCACAGTCGGAAGTGACCATGCCTATACTTAAAAAAAAAGTTTTCAAGTATGAGGGAAAGGAGGCTCAATACTGGCCACCATGTCATGTAGGTTTGTGGTCACCCACAACCACCAACAACTGGTTTTCTGGAGGGAAAGGGTCCACTTAGCCTAAGACCACCCTGTCCCAGGAGGTTAATGTGCATAAATCACTATAATGAAATAGAATAGTTTCTCAAGTTTTTTCAATGAATATAAATCATAAAGTTTATTATGAATACCAAAATGTTTATCCTCAAAAGCAATTGAATGAATCTAAAACAATTTGAAATTTTTGTTCCATACATTAAAACCCCACATTGATCAATAGACCTATTGCCCAAATCAAATATAAATTGTGCAATGCCATCAATCTTCATTAATCTTGTAATAAGGCAGATGCACAGGCACAAAAAAATATCAAAAATTTTATGTATGTTTTATTCTGAAAATTTGGAGTAAAAAAATATAAGGATACAGGGTTTATTGAAATATTCAACTCATCAAATCTTGGACACTAGTTCCAGTTATTCATTTGAAGCTTAAAAACAGTAAAATAAACATTGGAAAACATTTTATTTACAAAAAAATATTAAAAAATACATCTTCTGTAGTGAAACAAAAATCATGATTATAAATCAATTTTTAAAGGAATGCACCTCCAAACAAAACTTATTGCTTACTGTAACAATTATTTTGAGACAAAAAGAAAATTTTGGTTTCATGAGATATCTCCTTCAAATTTGAAAGTATCATTTTGAACCTTTTCAGAAGTGTAATTGACAAGGGACAATACATAGAAACCTTTGATTATAAAATAGGAAAGCAATTGCTCCACTCCTTTTCTATAATCAGGAATTCTACCAAAATAGTGAAAAATTACAATTTTGAAATACTCAAAACAATCTTTTTCAAATTCCAAAATATGATCTGGATCTGCCAATATCAAATTATCCTCATGAATACAATATCAGGAGTCTGTCATTCATGAGAAGTATTCTTAAATTTAAGCCTACTTCTCATGCAA
The DNA here is from genome assembly GCA_025617555.3 of Puccinia polysora. Lineage (NCBI taxonomy): Eukaryota > Fungi > Basidiomycota > Pucciniomycetes > Pucciniales > Pucciniaceae > Puccinia > Puccinia polysora. The sequence continues at coordinate 8,176,846 of CM062629.1, forward strand.
GAAATACCCCTGGTTTTTGTCTTGAATCATAACCCCAACAAAACACAAAATCATGGCATGGTATACCCATGCATGTTTTTTTTTTCAACAACCCAAACTCAAGCTCATGGGTGGTTTTGGCCTTCCCATAAGGCCAAAATACATGGGAGCTTGACATGGGATCCCCATGGAAATTGCGCTCATTGTTAAAATGCAGATGCACTCAGGTAATGTGCATAGGAGTGTGTGATCCAAAGGGGATGCAAAAATGGGCCTCTACGGCCCATTGTACAACATGTGGGCCACGTGGGCCTATGTGGGTGTTATTGGTTTTGGGCATTTGGGCTCCAAAACACGTTTTTATGGTCTTTTGGGACACGGGCCCTCATGGGCCCTCCAGGGTGGATGGGCCACCCAAGCCAAATGGGCTTATTTGGGCATAAAAGGGCCCAAGCTTTATTATGGACATACTTGGCCAGACGGGCTGGCCCGCCAAAGTATGTAATTCTCACAATTTGGGCTTGGGGCGGCCCATTGGGGCCGCCGCCTGTGTCGCGGCCTGTGTCGCGGCCCGCTTGGAGCTGTTTGCCGCATTGCCACCCGTTTGGGGCCGCCTGTGTTCCTCGGTGCGGCCCACGGGGGGCTGTTGCGCGGGCCCGGCTGGTCGCGCTAGGCAACCAGCGCCACGGAGCCGGGGCTTGCTCCCCCTCCCCTCGCTTGCCGTCGCGAAGGGGACGGGGGCAGGCTGGCTGGGTTGAACCAGCCAGCAACCAACGGCAACAGCGCGGTCAGTCAGGGCAGGGGGGACCTGACCACCCCCTTGCCCAAGGAGGTGGCGGCGCCGGCCGCAAGGGTAGCAACCGGCAGGTGGGGGGGAATTCATCACCCCCCCACCATCAATTGTTTGAGGCAACCAAGCAGGGCAGGGGCACTCTCCCCCGCCCTTTACCAAGGGGGAGGAGCAATGGGCCTGGGGGGACTTGATCACCTCCCAGGCCAAGGTACTTGACAATGCCCTGGGGTTATCAACCCCCAGGGCCTCAGGTGAGGGGATTTGACCGCCCCCACCAGGGATTTGAGAGAAAGAGGGGGGGGGGGACAGCATGTCCGCTGGTCACCCCCCCCCCATGTGAGTCTGAGACCGGACCCAGGTGTGCCCTGGGTCCCACCTGGCCCATTTGAGGGGCCAGGGGCTGGCTGCATGAGGCAACCAGCCCGTAAACAAGGCAATAAAGGTCATCATGGCTGGTTGTAAAGGACAACCAGCCCAGGGGATTGAACAGTTAAGGGGCTGGTTCAGCCCCATTGAGGTGGAAACACAAGAAATAACCAGAATAGGCTGGTTGTAAGGGTACAGGGACTGATGCCATGTGGGCTGATGTAGTCCAAACCAAGTAACAAGGCCAGTAGAGCCTTTAGAGCTTTTTTGGGGAGGAAAATTTGCCTTTTGGCTTGTTGTATCATGGAGTACTTAAGGAGCCCTTCTCCCTGCTGTTTTCCATCCATTCATTCATCATTCCAATCAAATTCATCCAAGATATTGCCCCATTGTGAGAGCCCCATTAGAAAATATTGACACCCAGTGTCCAGCATTTCTTTTGCTTTAAGTACTGCTCATTTGCCTAAGCTAATTGCTGGCCATAATTCTAACACTCATGGGCCCCAAGCGCTCCAAGCCCTGGGGTAGCCAAAATTGGGCCTGGAACCCGCTTTTGTTTTGCTTTGGTTGTTTTCTTTGCCCCTGAGAAAAGAAAACACCCAATTTGTGCATTCCTAGAAACAGGGTTTCCAAAAGCAACCCTGTCACTGCCTCCCAGGTTACCAGGGCCCTGGAAGAGGTCTGTTCACATTGATTGGCCCTGGCCCCCTCACTGTTGCTGTCAAAACCCAGCAATGGTCAGCAATTTTGAAATTGCATATGCAACAAATTGCCCAAATGGTGATGCGTTTGCTGCAGAAAGACTTTCTTGTTGATTAGGAAACAAAAAAAAAGTGCTTGAAATTGAAAAGTGGATCAGTGGAACCAGAAAAAAATCCAACAAGCAAGACAACTCCATCATATCCAAAGTAATTCAGCAGGTCCATGCAGGTAAGATTCCAGAATATTTTTCAATTTTTGAACATCTGAACAGTTAGAATGATGGTTTTTGTGCTATACTGGTATCTGAAATCTTTCAATAACCTCTCAAGATCCCAATCATCAAACCAAACTGCAATCAACATGATCATAAAAAAAAACACTCCATCCAAATCCTGCTATTTCCCATTGACTGCAAGGAATCTCTTCCACCTCTCAATCATCATCACTGCATTTAAAGGGTAAGAACCCATGCACCTTTCTCAATCTCTTGAATCATTCATTTTCATCCATACAACACCAAATCTAATCTTTCTTTTCTTAACAATTCTTTTTTCTTCTACTTTGAATAATAGCCTTTGCCTTCACCAAATAAACTCAACTTTGATAGTCACCTATCAGCATGGGCAACATCCATCCTTGTATTCATCTTTACAGTAAGAATCAATGAATACACATTGCTGATTTTCCTTGAACCCCTTTTTGAAACATAAATTGCTTCTTAATAATCATGTTTAAAAGTAAATCATGGAGCAAGTCAACTCCCATGCATTCATGCTATTGCAGGCCCACCTGTTTCCATTAAAAACCAATAATGAGGATGCTTCTTTGAAAGTGTTTGAAGGTAGAAACATGTATTTATTTCAATCAACATAAAGGGCTTCCTATTTTTTAATTTAACCTTTTGGTTTTATCTCAATTCTTTCCACTTGTATTCCTGTTAGTGCTTTTGAAACAACATTGGTAGTGAGGATGAGCCCTTGAATCAAAAGAATCATTAGGAATGAAGCCAAGATTGTTCTGGTCTTAGGCCACCACCACAAAACTTAATTCCATCCATCCCATCCTTATCCAGAGCACACACAAAGAATCTTAAAGATGAGTGTGATAATTGCAATAGGGAGTGTGTATCTAAGAAAATATACTTCATCACCCTGAAGAAGGGTCTAAGTCCATGCCAAGTAGTAGTACCAAAAGTGGGACTCCCAGGAAATCTACAAGTGGTTTTCAACAGAAAGTACCAACCCTATGTGGTGCTCAAGTATCATTCATTGCAGCAAGCAACATACACATTTCTAGCAACTCAATTTTATGAGATGGTACAAGATCTCTATGTAATCACAAGCAATAAATAGAACCTGAAAAAAACAATAGAAGCACTAAAACTGGATCCATGTTTGGAATTGGTTTTTTTGAGGGCACTGACCAAGGATAGTTTTCAGGTAATTGGGAATCAATGAAAAATTTCTGATAATGTCTTTGTTCACTGATTGCCATCAAAATATATTTCAAAATAGGAATATATGCAAGGAGAAAGGATATGAACCCAGAAAAAACAGCAAATGATGATCTGTTGTGGTCTTAGCTTCCAGTAAATAAACAAATGATTTGAAATAGAATCCAACATTTATCCAACACTGCTCATGTGAAGAACTGTCAGATTACTGATACCAGGAAATTTGAAGTCCTTTAGCTAAAGCAAGTTATATTGGTTTTGGAACAATAATAATTACAAGAAAACATGCAATGCTCAAAATATTGATATAATAAGAGCAAGTGCAGAGTTTGAAGTTTTTTTTGGTTAAAATGGTTTAAATATCTTTTTAAAGAGGGGACACAGCTCATAAAAGACTGGGTATATTTATTTAAACAACCTCTCTTTAAGGGGCTCTTTTGAACCGTGTAAATACCTTAGGACACTGAGGTCCTAAGAGATTGCTCAAAAGGGGTTTAATCAAGGTGAATGGGTAGACTGGCTGTCTTACAGAATTAATGCCTGGAGGCAAGGAGGAGATAAATTTCTAATTTAAGCAGACACTCCAAGATATTTGCAGAAATCCACAGATTGAAAGGGTCTCAGCACAATTGGTGGGGTTTTTGCTGATATTTTTCAATGGAATTAATGATGGGGTTAAAATTGAAAATTATAATATCAGACTGATGCCATAAATCAATTTTTCATCATTAGTAAACACTTGATCACAACTGGCAATGTGTCTGGATTGATTACTCAAAAATTACTGGTGCTTAAATCATCCAAAAAGGGCTGTATACATACCATTTGGGGATAAGTGTGTTGAATGTTAAAGACATTCTCTCTGTCTCTCTACTTCTTTTATTCTGTTTTATTCTCTTTCCTTCTTTTTTTTGCTTTCAGTATTCTTCTATTTCTATTTCTATTTCTTTCCACTTCTTTTTCTTCTTTCTTTTCCCATCTTTCAAAGTCTCTTAGATGTCACCCAACCTCTAAACTCAAGCGCGCTCCCTCTCAAACTCACTGCGCTTTCACGTACATGTTATAGACTCTAAGCTCACCCAAAAGGTTCCGCGCCATCCTAGATTCTCCAAGACCTCTATTGATCCTTCATGACCTCTTTGAATGAGTAATCTTTCTTTTGGTCCTCAACTCTTCACTCTTAATCTTTTCTTTCTTGATATCATGCTTCCATTCCCGATCTTCCTTCTCAACTCACTACAACCTACCTCATCAAAGATTCTGTCTGGTAAGACTGTTTGCCATATCTTTCAACAACTGCAATCTCCACTCTCACTACTTATGTAAACTCATTTTCTTTTCAAGATCTGAACCTGTCTACTCTTTTGACCAATTGAACTTCACCTCCGCTCAAGCTCTCACCAATATTCTCTCAGATCAACATGCTAAGAATCTTTCAACTTGATGTCTGTTTCTCATCACTCTTCTTCTTGTCTTCTTTCTTTCTTAGACCCTTTTCCACTTCTCAACTGATTCTTGTGTCTCTCAGCCCTCTTTATGTCTTTTCTTCTATTTTAATCTCTCAGAAATCCAATATGGTTAAAAGCCAAAGAATGAATCCAAAAAACCTAACCAAAACAATGGAGGGATCAAGTAACAACGGCTTTTGCCAAATCATACTTTAAGCCGCCCTTGAAGCTGTGCCATTTCTCTCCAAAGAGAATTACTCGATTTGGAAAGACAAGATGTCCATCCTACTAGAACTCAAGGGCGTGAAGGAAGTGCTGGAAAAAAATTCAAAAATTCTTAGCCCTATAAATGATATGGAAATTTGAGTTATTCTTTTATCAAGAATCAATTCAATTACCCACAACAACGTAGTAAACTCCTCAAACATAAACTCTTCAAAGCTTCTCTGGCAAACTATAAAAGAAAGATTTGCGTCGTCTCAAACTGCCAACCGCGCTTGTTGTAAGACTCCAAACGGTGCTAAGCTGTGGCAGTTCTGTGGAGGGGAAAGGTGCTGTTTAGGCTGCCCTCCTAGGAGTTACAATAATATTTAAATGTAACCGGAATTGAGGTCCAGAACCTTATGGATGAGAAATCAAAGTAAGGGAAGAGGATAAGAGTTGTCGGTAGCAATGGAAACAACACTATCTGAGGCAAGATGGTGCAGGTAAAGACTTAAACAAATAATTCAAGGTTTGTTCAGAGTTCAATAGAACAAGGCAGCTGTAAGTAACAACGCCCACAAGCTAATAACTCTGGTTGTCAGCAGCTGATTAGGAAAGATCAACTCAAACCCAACCAACCTCCAGGTTCTCAATGAACCTGCCCAACTCTCCGCAATCAAGCGCTTGAAGGGTACCAGATAACTGTGGGAGGCTGAACAAAACAAAAGCAATTTGTTTATGAAGCTCTAGAAGCAAATCAATAACGAATTCGAGCAAGAATATCCCAACACTTCTCAAGGGACTCAAGAATAGCATGGCAAAATTCAACCTTAAAGAAGAAGGGAGGTATAACACTCCAGGTTTTAAGCTTAATAAAACCTCTTCAATCAAACGTGATTGGCTCCAGAAAGATGATCAAGGAGAGATCAAGACCAGTATGGTCGGAAAAAGGGATCAGAGTGGTATAACACACCCAAGAATTCAGACAGGAATTCTTCTTCAACCAGCAAGGCTATTGGTTGGTGATAAGGATCAAGGTCACAAGGGACAGAGTTTGAGTATGTAGGCTCAAAGGATCAAGGGGCAATCATGGATATACCCGGATAAATTGCTCAGATAAGTGGGGAAGGATGCCCACGGATAAATTGCTTATGATGATGGGGGAAACAAATGAGATGGGATGATGATGCCCTCCCTGGATGCTGGGCCAAAAGGCAGGGGAGAGCCCCTCCTTTTATAGACATGAGGCCCTGTATACTATGTACAAGTGATACTACAAATAGGTGCGGGAAAATGAAAACATAAAAAAAAGATGAGATGAGAGGAAAAAAAAAGAAATGTTGCCCGCGTCGAGAATGACCGCGGGCAACCAGATGGACACCCGCGACAGAGGTTGCGGGTGTCAACAAAGGCTGTCGTCGCCCAATCGGCGGCGACAACGGGGTGAAGGTTCCGACGGCCGCGAGCGGTCGTTGGTCGGATCAGATGATGGCAAGGAGGATGATACCGGTGGGAAGATCGGAGGGGACCAAATCCAAGGCGGCCGAGAGGATGATGACGTAGAGTACATTGTTTAGTAGACCAAATAGGAATAAGGCCAGACAGAATTTGAGGTGGGAGTGAGATGATTGGATGAGGGGGTGAGTGTAGGACTATCGGGTGGTCTGGTGACTTCATCCGTCTTGGCTAGGACGGTATAATCACCCCTAGTGATTCTATCATTGTTCTTAAATCAGATTTTGTTTGGGGATGGTAATAAGAAGAAATATGTCACTGAGAGACAGATTGGGAGGATCAAACTTAAACCAAGGCCGATCTGAACGCCCAATCGTCTCAGTAGCCACCCAAGAGCGGCACTGACGGCACCAGCTGCGCCGGTACCGGATGCGAACCAAGTGACACCAGGTTGAGTGGGATAATGAGTGGTGAGTTGTAAGAAGGTCATCTCGCCTAATCCAGACGATAGACTGGCTAGACTGATTCCAAACAATCTCATTGGGACGGATGAAAAGATGACAATGACAATTATTCCAGCAAAACTGAGAGCCGAGCAGCTTAAGATCCTCTGAGGATAACAAATGGGACCTTTGACAAAGTAGGGCCAAGCAATCTTGATCACGAGGGAGGGTGAGATATTGGAGAGACAGGTAAAAGGCCTGTCCTAGACTGCTAGGACAGGGAGAAGTTGAGAGATGGGGGGAAATGAAGGTACCCATAGGGGTACAACCAAAAAGAATTTTTTTTTTTTTTCCCGTGGTGTCCCGGATTGGTCACCACATCGTTTATTCAACAAATTCCTCTATCAGCAATTCAAATCGGACTCCATCAAATCTTTCATCACCAATTCCAAAACCTCAATGAAAAAGATGGTCAATGTGGGAATCGACTTACCGGACAATATTCTTGCCTATCATCTCCTATTCAAATTTCCACCCTCTCTTCATTCCATCAGACAGAAAATTATGCATTTGGATAAGAGTGTTACGGTTGACTTAGTTCTAAATCACCTCACGCAACTTGACAATGAATCCTGGGCCAAGTCTAAAGATGTCCAAATTTCAAGTACTGCTCTAATCACTTCCAATAATCAAAAAAAAACCCATCCCAAGAGAATTTTGTTGCACCCACGGATTCCACAACCCTCTCTCTCCAGATCATACTGAAGATAAATGCTGGCACAAGCACGAGCATCTTGCACCCGCGTGGTGGAAACAAGCTCAGGATAAATGGCGAGCTCAATCTAACTCGAATCCAAAGAATAAAGAGGTCGCTCACTATCACGCGCTGCTCACAGCTTGGATTGAAGAGGCTAATCCCAATAATTGTATTATCCTTGACTCTGGCGCATTGTGCCACATGTTTAATTCTCTGGATTTCTTCATTTCCCTTACTAATAGTCCTGGAGACAAATAAATTAACACCGACAAAGAAGGAGCTTGATTGCCTATCAAAGGAAGAGGAGATGTCCGACTGAAATGGAAAAACTCTGATGTTGTTCTCTCCAATTTTTTCTTTGTTCCCAATTTAGTGGTAAACTTAATAAGCCCCGGTGAACTCATTACTTCAAAAGAATGCTATCTTTCCTCGGTGTGAAATAAATTCTTTCTTTTTACCAAATCGTCTCACCTTGCTTTCTCTGGTTTCATTCAAGGAAATCTGTTTGTGCTGAATCAACCCTCAAGTATAGGCCATAACTTAAAGTTCTGCTATTTAACCAAGAAGGAATCAAAGAATGATCAAATCAAGTTTCTTCACCAAGCATTTGGACATGCTAACTCTTTCCGTCTCAAAAATTTGTTTCCCGAACTCTGTTCCAATCTTCTCTCTAATTTCCAATGCAAAGACTGCGTCTTCTCCAAATTAACCAAATCTTCATTCAAAAACACGTCAACTCCTTCTTCTAAACCATTTCAACAACTTCACATTGATCTAATTGGCCCAATCAACCCACCAGCTAGAAATGATATGAACTATATCATGACAGTCGTGGACAACTTTTCTGGTTATATTTCCGCTATTCCGCTTCAACACAAGTCAAAAGCCTGTCAACAACTGATAATAAGACTTAACTTCAAGAAACAGAAGAGAGGTTGTTTTCCTGCCACCATCTGCACGGATGATGGAGTAAAATTTACCTTGTCTGAACTTAAATATTTCTTACTTTCCAATTCTATTCAACATCTTGTCTCCAACCATATCATCACAAACACAACAGGAAAGTAGAACAAGCTAATCGCACTCTTACTGAATCAATTAGAGCCATTCTTTGCAGCTCAGGTCTTCCAATCAATCTGTGGGCCAAAATCACAAAAGCTGCTTGCTTAGCTCTCAGCCAAATTCCAAAGACTCCTTCCTCTCTCTCTCCTTATCAACTCTTCACTAAAAAAGTGCTTCCTAAAACGTATTTTCATCCAATTGGCTCCAAAGTCGCTTACCTCAACACCCAAATCTCCCAAGGCAAAAAGTTCAAGGACCAGGGTCTCATGGGCACCCTTGTGGGTTACAACCCTGCCTTTCTCTCTTATCAAATTCTTAAACCTGATCAATCAATTATCTCTTCCAAACATGTAAAATTCATCAAATCCAAAAACTTTTCCCAGTCATCTTGTCCAGACTCTCAATCTTCTTCTGAAGAAAATTTAAAGATTCATTTCGAAAACGATTTTCCTCTCTCAAACATCAACTCCTTCCCAATCAATTCTAACGACTCTATCAACTTGGATTCTTCTCCCAAAAACAAATCTAGTCCTGTTTCTCCTACAATTCATGAAAACTTCTCCGATTCATCCTCAGATTCCTCTCACTCTCTCAAAACCCAACTCATTCCCCAGTACTTGCTTAGAGATTGATCAAGTCTCAATCCTCCTCAGCGGTTTGGATACCACCACTACTTTGTTCCCAAGATGTACGAACAGGCAAAGAAGTGCCCTGACGCTCCCAAATGGGATTTATCCATGGACTCCAAACTTGATGGAATTGAAAGACTCAAATTTTGGGATGATTACAAAGCTCCCGAGCCCACAAACCCGTTAAACACAACATGGGTGTATTGATTGAAAGACAATTGCCATGGCGATCCTCTGATTTTTAAAAGGCGTCTCTGTGTCCAAGGTTTCAATCAAATTTACGGACTCAATTACCAAGACACGTTCTTGCCCACGGGAAAAGCGGCTTCTCTTTGAATGGCCCTTCTTTTTGGTCTCTATCACTCCCTTCCTATCAACTAACTCAATGTTAAAAGTGCTTTCTTACATGCTCCCCTCTCAGACAAAGTCATCATCAAACAACCAAAAGGCTGCAAACGCGAAGCAAAGTTTCTCATTCTAAAAAAATCTCTTTATGGTCTCAAGCAATCACCGGCAAACTGGTTTTCCACTCTTACGTCATGGATTTGTGAGCAAGGATTTCATGAGTCTATCTCTGACCCTTGTCTCTACATTCATTCTCAAGCCAATTTGGTTCTCTTCTTTCACGTTGACAATCTTATTTTAGTGGGATACGGAGAGAATTTTCTCTCTAATCTTCTGTCAATATTTCCCAACTCCAGTCATCACAAGCCTAATACTATTCTAGGGATGAAGTACAAACAAACCAAAGATTCAATTCTCTTATCCCAACCAAATCATATCAAAAACGGACTTGAAGAGTTAAAACTGACCAATTGAAAGCCTTCTACAATTCCACTATCCACAAATTTCAACCTCACTCCTGCCTCTGATGAAAAACATGAAGAGTTCAAATCTCTTAAAATTAATTATTGCTCTGCAGTTTTTCTAATGAACTACATAGCATGTCTCACTTGTCCCGACTTGAGCTTTGCAGTCTCCAGTTTAGCTTGTTTCTGCAAAAAACCAGGTATTTGACGCTGGCAAGAAGTTAAGCAATGCTGAAAGTACCTCAAGGCTACAAAAAATCTTAAACTCACTCTTAGGATCTTGGATACTAACACTCAAATTAAATGCTTCAGCAATGCCTCATGGGGAAACGATCTTGACACAAGACCTTCTCAATCCGGCCACTTGTCCATTCTTTTTGGTTCCCTTTTATCTTGGAGCAGCTACCGTCAACAAAACATAACTCATTCCACTACCAAAGCCAAGCTTAATCCCTTGGAGGATTTGTTTCTCAAAACCATCTGGATGAAAAGTCTAGTTTCAGAACTTTGGAAAAAGAACATTCAACCCAGCCTGCATTTTGTGGACAACAAAGGACTCAACGACAAATTAAAAAAGTTTGGCTGCCATTCAAAAACTCTTCATATTGATATCAAGACCAAAGGCTTACGTGAGGAACTGAAATCGGGAAAATTAGTGGTTGAATTAATCTCATCCTCCAACATGAAAGCCGACGGTCTTACAAAGGCCCTTAATGCATCCTTGATTACAAAACTGATTCATTTAATCAATCCAGCTTTCACTCATCTGGCTCCAGTCATACTAGTCACGGGGGGTGTTGAATGTTAAAGATATTCTCTCTGTCTCTCTACTTCTTTTATTCTGTTTTATTCTCTTTCCTTCTTTTTTTTGCTTTCAGTCTTCTTCTATTTCTATCTCTATTTCTTTCCACTTCTTTTTCTTCTTTATTTTCCCATATTTCACAGTCTCTTAGATGTCACCCAACCTCTCAAATCAAGCGCGCTCCCTCTCAAACTCACTGCGCTTTCACGTACATGTTATAGACTCTAAGCTCACCCAAAAGGTTCCGCGCCATCCTAGATTCTCCGAGACCTCTATTGATCCTTCATGACCTCTTTGAATGAGTAATCTTTCTTTTGGTCCTCAACTCTTCACTATAAATCTTTTCTTTCTTGATATCATGCTTCCATTCCCGATCTTCCTTCTCAACTCACTACAACCTACCTCATCAAAGATTCTGTCTGGTAAGACTGTTTGCCATATCTTTCAACAACTGCAATCTCAAATCTCACTACTTATGTCAACTCATTTTCTTTTCAAGATCTGAACCTGTCTACTCTTTTGACCACTTGAACTTCTCCTCCGCTCAAGCTCTCACCAATATTCTCTCAGATCAACGTGCTAAGAATCTTTAAAATTGATGTCTGTTTCTCATCACTCTTCTTCTTGTCTTCTTTCTTTCTCAGAACCTTTTCCACTTCTCAACTGATTCTTGTGTCTCTCAGCCCTCTTTATGTCTTTTCTTCTATTTTAATCTCTCAGAAATCCAATAAAGTGGACCTTCCCAGGGCGCGTAGAGAGGGTTTTGCTTGTGGAATAAGGCTAGCAGAATGGCCAGGGCTAGTTTGGCCCGTATTCTGAATGATTTAAATCAGCTGGACTTGTCTGTGACATATTTAAGGGTGAAAGAATTATCAGAATCTGTTTGAATGATAAATTGTTATTTTTACAATTCTGGCATATTTTCTAATTTTGTATTAGTTTCTTTTGAGTGAAATGATCAGATGTGGGTATTTTTAGATTCTACGCAATCTTTGGAAAGTTTTGGTAACTCTTAATAATTTTTAAGGGAAATCCTTGATATGTTTTGTGGTTCATAAAGAATTGATAATAACATTTACCTGATAAGCTTTATTATCATTTTACCCAATTTTTCTGTCTTATATTTTGAATTTCATACTTTTTATTTAATTTTAAGAGGTTTCAGAAATCCCTCTATCCTTCAGTCAGGTTGGTAAATATGCATGATGTATGAATGCAGTTTGTAGCCTGTTCCTGCTGTAACTGGCTTTCAGGAGTAGTGCAGTTATTTTTGATGTGCACATACTTGAAAGCTGCATTCAAGAATCCAGCATCCACAGCCAGCAGCATATTGAATGATGGTTTCTTGAAAGGAGACTAAATATACAGTTTCAGCGCGTGTACCCTTGCTGTATGGATGTGGGGCTGCGCGCGGGAATTGTGACATAACACAAATCAGGCTCTAACTCCTAAAAATACACAACACCTCAATTCTGAGTGAATTTTAGGTTTTAAAACTATAAATGATATTTCATGTGAAATATTAAAATTTCCAAAAAGTGCTATAGTGATGCTGTGGCCTTTTGGTCATTTCTTTCTTTAATTATTTATAAATATAAGAAGTTGGAATTCAAGGGTGGGGTCAGTGAGTGACCCTACCTTATTTTGGCTGGGGAATCCAATTATGCAATAATATTTCAGGATTTATCACTATTTTCATTTTTATGATTTATTTTCATTTTTATTCTACTTTGACAGGTTTCTCTGTAAAATTAGCAAGCTGACAGGAACAAGGAAGTATCAGAAGAGTTCAAAATTCCAAAATGTAAATTTCCAGAGTGTATTGACCAAAGGGATTCTTTTCTTCATGCTTTTGATGCCACTGTCACTTGTGATGACTTTTCCAATGTTTCTCATGCAGATCAGGATCACTTGAATGATTGTACTTATAGTTTGTTCTCTTATATTGAATAACCTACTGGAACCACAATCCCTCCTCCCTCTAAAGAAACAGGCCATGGTATCTCACTCAAAAATATTGGTTTCATAGTGATTGCTAAAAAGATGGGGGAATTCTAGAAACTTCATGGAAAACTTCTGTTTTTCCTCATCAAACTACTTTTCCTCCACCCAGCCCCCCAAAAAATTAACATCATACTCAATTTGGTTTCAACTTCCAAATTAAAAAAAAAAACTAGCAAAGGCTTCTCTTAAACTTAAAAATTTTTCTCCTTCTGAAATTTTAACTAGAGTTAATGGAAACACAGACAGATATGGTAAACATGTGCTTCAATGTATACAATTAAAACATCACCTCTTTGTGCCTAAATGATTACCAGTTATTTCATGAAATGATTTCAAAATGTGCATGAGTTGTAGAACATTTTTACTTGTTTGAATTTAACATTTCATTTCTTTTATATTGATTGTTGAATTATGCTAAGTTTTCCAACTTCCCATCAAATAAGTTGTGGATTTACTGCATGGGACATGTATAGGTAATGTCAATGGAGGTGGACAAATTATGATAAGTTGTCTACGTCTCTGGAATTGTGTGCATACAGGAATCACATGAAATGGGAAATCCTTGTGGAGAAGCTGGGGAGGAGGACAACTTATGCTAAGTTGTGCACTGTACCAGCAATCATCTTGAGTGCATACAGGAATCACATGAAATGGGAAATCCTTGTGGAGAAGCTGGGGAGGAGGAAAACTTATGCTAAGTTGTGCACTGTACCAGCAATCATCAATCATTTGGAATATTCAAAATCATGCTTTCAGGTGGTTGAGCGGAGGTGGACGCTTGAGCATAAGTTGTCCACTTCCCCAGCCAAATCACAAAGTTTTCCCATGTCATGTGTTTTATGTCCAGGGAGGTGGAAGGATTATTTTAAGTTGTCCAACTCCCTTGAAAAGAAATATATATGTATATTTAATATGCCGGAAGGCGTAAACTTTGTATCAGGGACTTAACCTCTACTGCTATACTTGGCCATGGATAAACATGAAAACATAAGACAAAAACCACTATTAAAGTCAGTTTTTGACTCAAATAACCAAAAAATAGCTAAAAGCTTACAAAATCCAACAACACCAAGGTATTATGAGTAAATAAAGCCACCCCTTAAACCTCTATAAAAGGCAAGGGGCCAGGCTCCAAATAAATGGAGCTCAAAGGAGCTTTTCTTATAAATAAGCCCACACCCTTTATAGTAGTAACAAAAAAGGGTTACTACTCCAATTCAGACCGTCCACTCAAAATTGGACTTGAATATAAGATTATTAATTGATTATAATACTAAATTTTATAGCCCAAGTCAATCTCCTCTTGAGCCCAAGTTTAATAGGCTTGTTAACTCTTGCGGTATTCTCTTACAAATAAATAATAATATATAACTGATGGAGGGGATATAGGGTAAAGAAAATCCTCTTTTAAGGTGACAGGAGGCCTGAGGGGACTCAAGGGATCAGCTGGAGAGTGCTAGGCTTGCCCTGGCTTTGTCCTCAAGGGCACAGGACCTCATTAAATCATAACCAATGAGGAATTGGGTACTAGTACTCATTGGGGGGGATTTCTAATGTAAGGCTTCAATTTACATACAAAAAGGGGTAACTAATTGATCCTAGGACTTAACAATAAATTGGAAGAAAGGTGTAGAAGTCCCAGAAAATCTCAGAATTATTACATACCCTTGTTACATATAAATTGATAGCCTTTGCATGTACTTGCCTCTTAATTCCTAGTACCTGTCATGCTTCAAGCTTAAGGGTTATTGTCCTCCTACTTTGACATACTCTTTTCTGCAAGTACCATCTACCTCAGTCAATAAGCGTGACAAACTAGAAGCACAAAATCAATGGTGGCTTCTGCTTATCAACTCTGGCTTGCATGAAAACCTCCCATTCTTGGCAACTGACTCAGCATCAACTTGCAAAGCTTGCAGTCAACTCTACCTTGGTTGACCATCCATTTGGGTTCCCCCCTTTTCACCCTGGGTATCAATAACCCTTGGGTTCCCATTTCAAGTCACATGCTATTGCTAGTTTGAACTCATGCTAGTCAAGCCATCTGAACTGTATAGTTTGCAAATGTACTAGTCCCTTACCCTTCATAAACTACACCTTCATATTTGCATTGCTTCTGACATCATTCCCTCATGTCTCAACCATGACATCCCAATACATTCATCCCCTATTGTCTTTCACTTATGTTAAGACCTTGGAAAAAATTTATACCATCATTTCATTTTGTACTCTTTTGATGTCATTCATTTCCTCATTGCTCAAAACTGTAGTTGACCATCCATCAGGTTGTATCTAGTCATCTTGGATTACCTTATAAAGGCTACTCCGTTTGCCTGAGGATTGTCTCCTCAGTTAGTTAATTTCATACTTTCTTGCATTTTATAAATCCAGTCATCACATTGGGATTGGGTTTGGTTTCCTTCCATCAGAAAATTCCTCCCTCTTGCTGTGTGTTAAGTTACTCCACCATAAGTTTGAACTGTGCAGTTAGTACTTGCTATCTTGCACTTTCCCTTGCACTCAGATTGCTTTTTGCGCTCAAAATCATCTGAGATTGCCCTATAGTATGTGGGGTGGTCTGTGATAGTAAATTAACTAGCTGCACTCATCTATTGTAGCTTGCCAACCTATTATAGATTTCTTTTTACAATGTCACGTACTTGCTCAACCAGTAACACTTCCCTTACCCCTTACAATGATGATATCCATCAGGTGGGGAAATCCAGTGTTTCTTGGGACAGAAAAACTTTATATCCTGTCCCTTCTTCTCACTCTCCTTTGTTTGAACCTCTTGATGATCCCCTTGATCCCTTGCAGGAGGAAGTGGACCCTCTCAAAGAAATCAAATCCTCTTCCAATGAAACCTTGAATTGTGGTGGATCAAGGGCTTGGACTAATGCTCACAAACCCGTTGCCTCAACCTTACTCATGAATATGATCCAGGCACTTAACCAAACTGCCTTGCAATCTGGTCTGAGTGGTCCTAGTTTTTGCACCCCGGGCATGAAGCAGCCTGATAACTCTACTGGGGAACACCCTCATAAGCTTAGATCCTACCTACAGTCCTGCAAAATCATCTTCTCAAACAATCCTCAAAATTTCCCTACTGATAGACTTAGAGTTATGTATGCATCTTCCTTCCTTGGTGGAAGAGCCTCGCAGTGGTTCAAAACTTACCTTGAGCTATTAGATAAAACTAGCCCCACTTGTATTCTCAGAAATTGGGACAAGTATGAGCAACAGCCGTTCAACCTGTTTGGCAACCCTAATGAAGTTTGAAACATTTAATACAAACTCAATAATCTAGTCATGAAGGAAAATAGTAGAGCTTCCATTTATATTTCCGATTTCCAAACTCTGCAGTCTTGCATCCAATGGAACAAGGCAGCCTTTTTATTTCATTTTAGAAAATGTTTACTGGAACGCCTAATTGAACAACTTGCAGTTGGGGGAAGTAAGACAACCTCCCTTCAACAGTTGATCAACCAGGTGATTGAGCTTGATAATTGTTATCACAAAAAGAATAGCTCTTGACAAAACAACCATGGATTGTCAACTTTGACTCCAAGGACAGACAAATCCCCAAAACAATCTTTGAAAAGCCCAAAGAAATCCAGACCAAATCCAACCTTGCACTCCAACCTTGCCAAAACTCCAAAGTTCCAGGATAAAGATGTTGGAGTTGATGATTGGATCATGGACTCTTACTCAACTCAGAAAGTTGAGGACCGGATTTGTAAGAAACAAAGTCGATGAGGTCAATTTCAAGGTCCTGGAAAAGAACAGTTTAAATAGACAACTAGAGAGCCCCTCACAGGGGGCCTAAGGCACTTGATGACTAATCAGCACTGGCAGAAACTATATTGACAAAAGACATTAATAAAGGACCAGGTGACATGTAGTAGTAAGATTATGTGACAGAAGGGATCAAGACTATCAGCAGAAGACATAATACTCCAACACACCCCCTTGCTGGTAGGCTTGAGACTTGGTGAGAAGACAAGGAGGTATGACAAACACAGTCTAACAATATGGTGAAAAATGACAGGGCCAAAGGTCAAGGATAATGTAAGAAAACAGAAAATGATGAATCAATGGAATTTCAATCATGACTTCAGGTGGCGACTGGCAAAACTAGTGAGGTAGCAGTTGCGTCGCAGTTGTAAGGTTGATACTTGAGAGGCAGTCAGGGGGACATCCGCAAGCGTGCGACAGTTGAGGACAAGGGGCCATTTGAGATTGCAATTGACAGAGGGAGAGAAAGTCGCGGGTGGTGCCGGGACTGATATTGATGATTGGAAGTGACCAGCTGGCAAAGATTGAGCAATTTCCAATACAACGGTAGGTGGTGATTTTGAGGGAGCGATCAAACCACAGGTCATAAGATGATATGAGCAAGGAGCAAATAGACAGGTGATTGAAGCTTGGAGAAGGAGGCCATCGGCAATCAATGATGAGGGTCAATAGAGAACTGTTGGTGATGTTTGGAGAGTCGTCACATAGGTCGGGAACCGGACCAGCTTGAGTTTAATCCTCATTTTCATCCTCATCTCACCCCCTTGCCAAAAAAAATCAAAGGACAGTTTTCAGGATAAAGGAATATGAACAACAAGATTGGTGATAGACAGGAAGGGAGAAAAGAACAAAGTGGGAAACAAAAGAAAGGAATCAAAAAGGGAAGAAAGAAACAGGAGAGAAGAGACAATTGAAGGGATTAAATGATTTGGTCTACTGGTCCGGGCAGTAGAGTCGATGGGGGAGCAGTTGGCTTTTAAAGGCAGGGATTGATCAGCGGGCACAAGATTGGAACAACTGGGAGGGGGAGAGCAAGGTGAGGGCAACCAAGCTGAGAGGCAAACATTGAGGTTGCAAGGTTGATTAGTAGAGCAACAACAGTCATGAGGCAGTATCCATGAATGTTGGTTGAGTGAGCAATGTTGCAACCTAGTAACAATCAACTGATGGAGTTTGACAGGGATAGCGCGGCGGAGTTGAATGGGAGGTTAACCGTTGAGTAACCTAAATAAAAAGGTTCTGATGTGAAGAGGGAAGATTGTAGAGCATGGTCCCAAGTAACAGTGGTTGACAAACCGGTAAACGACCGAGTGACGGCTGAGGGCATAGGGAGTCATCCCATCTCACCCCCTTGCCAAAAGAGTCGGAGGTTGGTATTCCGGATCAGACTATTGAAGGCGGACCGTTTGATGAGTGAATGAGGAGGTTGATTGGAGCGAAGTTTTGAATGAGGGAAATCAGAATCGCAAGTTGAAACAAGCAAGCTAAGTTGAAGAAGTTGCAGGGTCAGAAATGCAAGTAACAGTCAATCTGGAAGGAGAGATTGAAGTTGCGTTTTAAGTAACCACAATGAAGGGTTCCAACATGAGGTTTGAGTCGAGTTCAACAAAGATGGAAGTGGATGTAAGACCAATGAAGGTTATTGAAGCAATAACAGATGTTGAAGTTGGAGAGCAATCAAGATGTAGGCAACATCGCAATCAACTGGATGAAGATGACGGTTGGGGGCATTGGATGATCAAGGAACTAAAGGATCAAGCTTGAGGTAAAAACAGGGTCAAAGTAAGGGTAAGTAAGACCAATGAAGGTCACTAATTGAAGGTGGTCAACAGGATAGGTCAGATGGGAAGGTAGATACGGTCAGTAATAGAAAGACAGTAGTGCTACTCGGGAAGACCATAGAGGTGACTAATTGAGGTGATCAATAGGATCATTTGGATGAGAAGGTAGATACGGTCAGTAATAGAAAGACAGTAGTGCTACTCGGTGTTGAGGGATGACCAACAAAGGTCACTGAATAAGGAGTAGATGCAATTAACAATAGGATAATTGGAGAGCTACTGTACTAAGAGAGGATTTACTTGAAGCAATAACAGAGACAGCAAAATAGGTGGTGCTCTGGGCTCATAACCTGTTGGAGTCAATGATTGGATCATGGACTCTTACTCAACTCAGAAAGTTGAGGACCGGATTTTTAAGAAACAAAGTCAATGAGGTCAATTGCAAGGTCCTGGAAAAGAAAAGTTTAAATAGACAACTAGAGAGCCCCTCACAGGGGGCCTAAGGCACTTGATGACTAATCAGCACTGGCAGAAACTATATTGACAAAAGACATTAATAAAGGACCAGGTGACATGTAGTTGTAAGATTCTGTGACAGAAGGGATCAAGACTATCAGCAGAAGACATAATACTTCAACAAGGGATCAAGACTATCAGCAGAAGACATAATACTCCAACAAAAGAAACTAGGATGCTCCAGAATGGGGAACACTTAAGGAGGGAAAAGAATGGGTTATGTATGTATTTTGGAGGTAAACATGATGTTGATAGTTGTGCAAAGCAGCTAGCGCGTGAAGCAGATAAACAGTCAAAAAATTAGCTTGTAGTTTTCCTGACACTTGCAAGGAAGGATTCAAATTATCTAAATTACAGCTAGTCAATCTTTTCACTTGCAAGTCACTAGGTGCTCCAAGTTCAAGATTTGTCCTTTTCCATTACAACTACTCTCCTTATTGAGTTTTACTTGATTCTGGCGCTAATGCTTCTTTTATAAGTGAATCTTTTGCCACTTCCAAAAACCTTATGCGTTCAGAGATAGATAAGTTCCCTATCTATTTAGTAATTAGTGCAACTGAGACGTCTCATTGGGTTTCCCAAAAGGCAAAATTGTCAGCCTCCTGGATTCCAAGACCCTTGCTATCCTTTAGCTACCAGAGGTGATAGAATAAGAAATAAATATATATTTTAATAAATTCAGCAAAAATCCATAAAATATTTGGATTAAGCTTATTGCAAGGTTAATTGGTTTGGTTATGGTTTATTGTTATATATCAATATAGATAAATTGATCATTAAATATTTTTATACAGGGGCCACAATTATATTGGGGTTCTTTAACATCTCTCCTCAGGGATTTCAGTATGAAAACAAGTAGTCCTGGTTACTTTGGGCTCTTTAGTTTAAAGGATATTTTGCCCAAAGATAATATTTATATAAAATACACGGTGGAGTGGCAGGGCCTTGTAACCAAGCTGCCACGACAGAAAAGGATAATAAAACTCACTGGTATATTATTATATCCTTTAGGTATCTTTTTGGGGCGTGCACTGATGTGTTAAACCTGTATACTGGGGTTATAAGGTTGTTCAGCAGTTTAAATTGATCAAAAGAGGTTGACGACAGATATTAATGATCAGACTAATCCATAAATCACTTACTTATCTCTTATAAGTATTTGATTACTTTGGCATGGTGTCTGGATATAAATATAACTGGGTCCCTGTCCATCAATATCCTCAAAAGAGATCTTTATTTATAGCTTTTGGAGTCCAAATATTGTCCTTCTGAGGGGTACAGGGGCTCAAAGGGATGGACACTGAGGCTAGCAGGATAACCAATGGTACCCCGTCAGGTGTTTTTGGTGCTGTAGCACGGGTAGCATCTAATTCCACAGGGTATGGGAATTATTCTACTTTTATAATTGATTTTTGGATGTGTGAGTAACACTAATCTGTCCTGTTTATGTATTATTTAATTAATTATACTTAGTATATGTTCCCAGTAAGTTAATAATTATTTTAATAGACATTCCTAAGGACATTCTGTTGTCAGGTGAGTTGTCATGTGTATTAGATAATTGGAGTAAAGTCATGATATTTATTTTACTCCTTATTTTCGAATTTCAGTTTATTTAATAAAATAATTACTTAAAAATATAAGTCATGGGAATTCATGTAATACTTTTACATCATTAGTTTTCTTAGTACGTCACAAAAATATTGATGTCTAGAAATTCTCATAATAGTATATTAAAGTATTTTAATATATTTTTAGAAGTTTTTGTTTTCTTATTTTTGAAATTCTTGGTACTTTAAATTATATCTAATAAGAAATATGTATAAGGTTTATTTAAGTATTTTTAAAAAATTTTATTTACTTTTAGACTATCTACTATTCACAGGAACATTTATTACATATGTAGAATGTTCCCGTGTGGGTTGTAGCATGTTAACGCGGTACCTAAGTATCTCAGGCCGCTTTTCACTTTGCCAACCCGTAGTCCCGCGGCTGCATACTTGTCAGAGGCCTGGGGCTGAGTACACAACCTTGAAGGAGTGACAGGGCTGTATCTCAGTGCCGCGGCTGCGTGCGGGAATTGTGACAGAACATATTTCCATCCATAACTACTAAAATGTACACAACAACTCAATTCTGAATGAATTTTAGGTGTGAAACATATATGTGACAATACGTGTGAAATATTTAATTGGCCAAAAAGTTCAATAGTGGTGCCGTATTATTTTGGTCTTTCTTTCCTTAATTATTTAAAAATATAAGGAGTTGGATTTCAAGGGTGGAGCCAGTGAGTGACCCTACCTAATTTTGGATGTAGAATGCATTTCTGTAATAATATTTATGTTTTTCCTGCTCCTTCTAAGGTTTATTATATTATTATCATTTTTATGTTATTTCTGTTACTTTTGCATTTTGCTCTGCAATAGTAGCAAGCTGAAAAAAATGGACCTTTGCATTTTCCAATTTCCCCAGATTTGAATGGGATTTATTTTTCTTAGATATCCCTGGAATGGAGGATACCATTCTATGCCATGGTTTCATAGTCCACTGGAATCTGGATTTGAATTGGCAAGAAGGAGTAATTAAACTTTGAACCTTGCAACCCCAGGAAACTAACCCTTCCTTCAAACAGAAATTAAACAGCCTACCTGACACTGTCATTTAGTTGGATGAAACTTTTCCGCCAGGAGATTTGCAATATCCTGACCTTCATTCCCAAGTTCCTTCTTCAGATTTAGGAGTTATTGATTATTTGTCCAACTTACCTCTTCCTTGTTTCTTCAAAGAGAAACAGCCACCAACCAAATGGTGTATTTTGAGCTCCCTAATCCTCTTGCATCATGCAAGCACTTTGAATCAGGTTCTCAAAGATGTTGAGGTTGAAGATTTAGAAATCATTCAAGAGTCTTTACCTTCCGTTTATCATGACTTTGCTGACGTCTTTCAGCTTTAAAGGCAGATAAACTTCCTTCATTCCATTCTTGCAATAATAAGATCAAACTTACTGGCCCACCACTGGCACCCAGACCAGTCACCCCTCTCTCAAAGCAGGAATTGATTGCGCTTCAAGAATAAATTGCGGAAAATGTATCACAAGGATTTCTTCGACCAAGCAATTCAAACACTGGTTCACCTGTCTTATTTGTTCCAAAGAAAGATGGTGGACTTTGACTTTGTGTGGACTATAGGAAACTGAACCAGGTAACCCAGAAGAATGCATACCCAGTACTGCCTATGTTGCCCCTCCTCACTCTCATTCATGGAGCTGCTTATTTCTCAAAGTTAGACCTTTGAGGAGCCTATAAACTAGTTTGCATTGCAAAAGGTCATGAGTATTTGACCACAATGAGAACACAGTTTTGCAGTTATGAGTAAACCACCATGCCCTTTGGCCTCTACAATGCTCCTTCCACTTTCAAACATTTTGTCAAAAACATTTTTTCTGACCTTGTAGAGAAATATCTTGTGGTGTATCTTGACAATATACTAGTCTACTCAAAAACTCTTGAGGATTGCATTGCACATGTGCAAGAGGTGCTGGAGCAACTTTGCAAGAATGAACTGTTTGAAAAAGCCTCTAAGTGCAAATTTCATACTCCTTCTCTTCAATTTTTAGCTTTCATAGTCTTGCAGCAAGGACTATCAATGGATCCAGCCAAAAGCCAACACATATTGGAATGACCTCCACCTTCCTCTATTAAATCCCTTCAAGTTTTCCTTGGTTTCAGTAATTTTTAGAGGAGGTTTATTGAGCATTATTCCAAGAAAACACTAAACCTCACTAACCTTCTTCAAAAAAGACACTCATTTTGTTTTCAAAGAACAAGCTGCTTTGGAGTTTGAAGCTCTGAAGAAAGCCTTTACTGCTGCCCCAATACTCACTCAATTTAACAAGCTAGCTTGCACTATTGTCAAAAAAGATGCAAGCAACTATGCAATTGCAGGAGTAATCTTGCAGTTTTCCTCCTCTTCTTCTCTTTTTCATCCCGTAGGTTTCAAGTCTTGCAAATTTCTGTCTGAAGAGCTTAATGATGAGCTTCATTACAAGGAACTTCTCCCAATAAAATTTTTCTTGAAAAAATGGTGTTCATACCTTTTGAGACTTATGGAACCTTTTGAGGTCTTAACTGATCACAATTCTTTGAAATATTTCATGAACTCAAAAGTCCTTACACGCAGACAGGCATGTTGGGCTGAATACCTCTCCAATTTCAACTTTAAAATCACGTAAAGTCCTGGAAAACAAGAAGTAGTCCCTGGTGCTTTGTCATGTTTGGACAACATTTACCCAGGAGGGGGGAGCACCCTTCCAAACAAAAATCATGAAAACATCAGGACAATTTTCTCAACCTAGTTTGCCAAACTCAGTTTGATCATAACTCAAATTTGAGATCTGGATTACAAACTACAAAAAGATCAACTCAACAAACTGAATTGTAGAAAACTTTTCAAAAATGTGAACTTATTAGATAGTGATTATAGTATTTAAAAAAATGATTATTTAGTTTAAAAAAATTGTATAGTAGTACCAGATAATCCTTGCATTAAGTTAGATATCTTTGAGTCAAGGCATGATTCCCTGCTTGCTGGTCATTATTGGAAGGAAAGAACCTACCAGTTGATTGCACAAGAATTCTATTGGCCTGGTATTACCAATGAAGTAAAAGAATATGTTAGCGCCTGCTATGATTTCAATCAGAACAAGTCCTCAAAACACCTGAAGTATGGGCTGCTTCAGCCACTCCCAATTCTGCCAATTTCTCGGAACTTGCTTTCTATGGATTTCATTTTGCAATTACCTATTTCTAGTGGTTATGATGCTATTTTAGTAGTAGTAGATTGCTTCTCAAAGATGGCTTTATTTCTTTGCAGTAATGTGACAGCCTCTTCTGAAGACTTAGCTAATTCTTTTATAGAATATGTATTCTCAAAACATGGTCTCCCTGGTAATATAATCAGTGATTGTGGATCTTTGTTTGTCTCTAGCTTCTGGACCTTGCTGTTTCAACATTTGAAGATCACTTGCAATCTATCAACGGCTTGACACCCAGAAACAGATGGGAAAACCAAGCGGATCAATTAGATCCTCAAACATTATATTCAAATGTGCGTCTCCTACCAACAAGAAAACTGGTCACAATGGCTCCCATTAGCCAAATTTGCCTACAACAACTCCACTCATTCCTCCACCAAACAGTTGCCCTTCCAGAATCTTTATGATTGAAACCAGAATTTCTCTTCACTTCACGTAGCACCTTCTCAACCTGCTACCAATTACCTGAACCACATCAAATACCTTCAATCACAAATTTGAACCAACATTGAAGCAGAAAACCATGCTAAAAGGAACAAGCAGATACACTTTGCATTTTGGCCCCAACCTTTGCAGTAGGAGATTGGGTATGGCTTGATGCTTGCAATATTTGTAGTACTTGCCCAACTTGTAAACTCTCTGAAAGAAAGTTTGGCCCCTTCAAAGTCAAATCAATAGTCTGCCCTAATGCCTTTAAACTTACCTTAACTGCAAAATGGAAAGGTATGCACCCGGTGTGGAAGGCAAAGGAGAGTTACGCTCCTAAGTTGTCCGCAAGTCCAGAAGTTATTAATCTAGGCGTCTGTAAGGAGGTTGGATGCAATGAGTTCTTAAGTGTAGTGAGATCAAAGAGAGACATTGAGATGTATTCTTCTTCCTTCAACCCTTCCTCTTCCTTTCCTTTCCTTCTCCAATCGATTGATTCATTGATAGATCAATCATAACCCAACCCAGAGTTGAGGGTGAGGACTTGGATCCCCCCCCTTCAACCCTAAACTAAGTACAACCACAAACGCAAAAGAACAATGAAACACAACCCCTAAGCACAGAACCCTAGCCCAACCCTGCCCCTCCATTCCTTGCCCCATAACCCGTGCCCCTCAATATCAACGTACACCCGGTTTGTCCTTCTTATGGCGCGGCCCTCTGCCACGCCCTACTTGGAGCCCCCCGCTTTGCCCGCCCGCGCGGGTCTGCGGAACTTGCGGTCCGCAAGTTGGCCCCTGCGTTCCTAACCCCCAATCGCCCCGCCCTTGCTTTCCGGGCTAGCCACCCGCAAGCTTGGTCGGGCCGGCTCCATCACTAGGTCTGCATTTCCTGGGCAGGTTGCGGCCCGGCGCCCTCAGAGTAGAACCAACCCGCACCTGGTGCTGCGCCCCGCAATTCCTACTTCTGAACCCGCAGCGGCTGCTGCTGAGCCCTCAGCAGGCACTGCTGAGACCGGGCGCACCCAAATTCTGAGGCCGACCTACCCAACTGCTGAGCGCGCAGCCCGCAACGCAGCTCTTGACCCAAGGTCATAAATATGACACCAAACGGTGATCAAGTTTTTATTCATGATCAAAAAGTTATTGATGGCCTCAGTCTGATAGTATAATTATTAATTCTAACCGACTTTCAATTCCATTGGAGAAAATCAGAAATACTCCCCAAAAATTGTCCTGAGACACTTTCAACCGTGAATTTCTACAAGTTTCTTGGAGTGTGTGCTTAAATTAGTAAGTTATCTCCTCCTTGCCTCCAGGAATAAGTGCTGTGAGTCAGCAAGCCAACCCAATCCCCTTGAGTAACCCCTTTTGAGTAATCACTTAGGTCCTCATTTTCCCAAGGTCTTTACAAGGTTCAAAAGAGACCCTTGAAGAGAGGTTGTTATCCAATAAAGATCCCCTGTTTGCATAAACTGTGGCCCCTCTTTAAAAATATATTTAAATCAATTTAATCCAAACCAAACAACTCAAACTTTGCACTTGCTTCTAAACCAATCATTTGAGAATTTCACATAATTTTCTTGGAATTATTATTCCAACACCAATATCACTTGCTGTAGCTAAAGGACAGCAAAGTTCCTGGTATCAGTAAGCTGATACAATCCATCATTGAAATAATCAATGCTCCCAGCCTTTCAAATGCTGCTATGACTTTGTGGGTGGCTTTTATTCCTTTGTTCTCTTTTGATATTTTTCACGGGCCTGGAAAATCATCCACCATGCCTGATTTTTTCTCTTGGCATCCTCAGGGAGATAATGAATTGGATTTTGGAGTGGATTTTGACAAGGAGGAACCTATAGGTTTCCCTCTATTATCTTTCTCCTCTCACAATTATTATGGCTTTCATCAGGGTTTCTGGCTTCAATTATAACAGTACCTTTCAACTCTCCAAAGACCCCCTGATCTTTCCATCAAAGAATTCTGATCCCTTGAAATAAATTCCTATAATTTCTTTGTCCAAAGTTTTAGGCTTATGAAAAGAGGAAATCCTTGTGCTCTAATTTTTTTTACTCTCCATCCTAAGAAATATTCCATTTTTTAAAATCTCCATGGGGTTCTTGGTCATTGTGGGTAAACCAAACCTTATCAATGCATATCTGAACAATTCTGCTGGCCATCACTCAAGAAATTGGTCTCTCAATGGTGCCCAATTTGTGAAGTTTGTCAGTAACGTGACCTTAGGGGCCCAGCTGAAATTTGTTATCCTACTGGGGATTCCATTGTCTTTGGAAGGATTGCTATGGATGTGTTTCATACTAAGGCAGGTGGTGCTAAGTATCTCATTGTGGCTAGAGATGAGATTTCTGGATGGGTTGAAGCAAAATTCCTTAAGAATCTCAGCTCTGAATCAGTGGCAGCTTTCCTTTATGATAACTGGAAAATTTATTATGGCTTGGCTCAATCTTGTTCTACTGATGGAGGCTCTGAATTTGGTGGCAAAATTGCTAAAATAATCTGATCACTTCCTGGAAAATGTTGGGTTACTATAATTCTTATTATCCAGAAGGCCAAGGAATGTTAAAACAGGGGTGTTCTCCTTTGAAGGATGCTCTTGTCCAACTAGCTGGTGACAGTGGAAAGAATTTTTCCAATTTCTTTCTCTGTTTTTCTTATCTGATTAAATCTCAACTAAATTGACCACTGGCCACTCACCTTAAAAAATCATTTTTGGCAACATGGCTGTCCTTCCTCTCAATATTGAAATGGAATCTTTCCTGGGTATCTCATGGGAGCAAGTTTCCTCAACCACTGATCTATTAGTTTACAGATCCAAGAAGCTGGAGAAAATTGAAGAGATTTGTGACAACAATTATCAGAAGATGATGGAATCAAGAGAAAAATAAGTTCAGTATTGGGGAGATAAGCATGCAAATTGAATTTTTGATCCCTTAAATCCTGGTGATATAGTTTTAGCTGAAAATTGATCCTTGGAGACTCAGTGTGGAAAGCTCTCTTCATATTGTTGGAATGGTCTTATCAGGTTGTTTGTCAAGTCAGAGGGGGATTGTATGTTTTGGAAGAACTGGATGGTACTCAGTTTGCCAGAAGTTTCTCTGCTGATAAAGTCAAGAGGTTTCATTGTTGTGGGGAAATTTGTGGTCAAAGTAAGTTCTCCTAATTTTGCACCACCAGGGTCATCTACTGCTTTTTTTTTGCTTTAAAACTCTGCTTTAGGCCAAATATGTGAAAACCTAGGATGGCCTCTTTGTCTTGCTCCTGCCACTTCTAGGGCTCTCTGAGATGGATCAAGAATTTTTTCCTTAACTCTTCAATCACTCTCAAGATCAAGAAATGGCCAATTGTTTTTTCTTCATATTTTCTTCTTTTCTCCTTTTCTCAATATCTTTGAAATCTCAAGATGCAGGCTAGGGAAAGTCTGTAAGTTGGGGAGAGATGTGGTGAACCATTTGGTACACCTCAAGAAAAGGGGAAAAATTCAAAAAAAAGTTTTCTTAGTTTTTTATCTTATCCAAAAATTTTTAAAAAAAATTAATATGTATAGCATTTTTTATTTTTTTCCTTCCTCCAACTTCTTCCTGTCCAAGCAGTCTAGGGCACACCAATGGGTATTCAAGTCCTGAGGCTCTGTGTTCAATTCCCCCCTTTACCATGTTTGACATCCCTCTGACCATTTTTTGGCCAGGGAGCGGGTGCAAGAGTTTGTGCTCAATCCATCCAATTGATCATCCATCCTCAATCCATCCATTTTTCAAAGACCAATTTGTCTATTCTCACCCTAATCATACATCTGATCAACCCTCAACCCATTTTTTGGTTTCATCCAATTGCAATGATCAATCCACTTTCCCCATCCATTCTGTCCATCCATCATCCCTTGCTCTGATCATCCATCTTTTTCTCAAACTCATCCATCATTGGTTGGTTTTCTCATCTGTCTCTGACCAATCCCATCTCCCATCTCCATCCCCATCATCCCCTCTTGCGCTCACATTTCTCAATCCTATTTGGTTACGCACTCATCTACATTGGTTGAAACTTGGATCAGTCATCTGATTATCCTTCCACCCAACAAATTGCTCTCAGGCCTGATCTGGTTCATCCCCCATCCATCATTCTGCTTCATCTGGTTGCCTGCGCCGCTTATTTGCAGCTTCTGCCATCATTCATCCTCCAAGCATCATCACCACCCTCCAATCATCCTCAATTGTTCCATTGTGCTCATATCCCTGAATATTACGGTCCTTTCCTCAAGGGTCACAACAGCTAAGACGGGTTCCCCAATTATCCTCTGTGACACCCGGGTGATCTTCCCACCTCTCTAATCAAGAACCTGTCCTGGGGAGGACTCCTTTCCTTTCTTCTTCTCTTGTCTACCATCTCTCTCTCTTTGTCTTTTTTGTCAAATATCTCTCTCTACTTTCTTTTTGTTCACCACTTCCCCCATCTCATTCCTTCCTCTCAAACCACCACCGTTCTATCCTCTCTCTGACCTTCTATCCTCCTCAATCCAATGTGACCTCCTTCAACTCATTGTTTGACCGACTACTCATCTTTGAGTCCGTGCCCAGTAAGGATATTATCCTCAAGACCTCCTCAGCTTGATATGTCTGACCACCTAGTATTACATCCACGGTTGCTCTTCTAAATTTCCTTCCTATATTCCTTCTTGCCGCCTTGGGTTCTCTTCTCATCTAACCTTCAAAAACACGTCTGAGCTGTTTGTCTTCTCATATTTCTTTTCTTAACTCTCATCTCTGTTCATGATCTCCAACTTTCTAACTCGTGTCTGCAGTCTGTTGGTTTTTAGCTCTAGTATCTTCTGACGCAATCTTATCACAGTTAAAAGCCAAAAGACAACTCCACCTTACCAAGAATGAACAAACCAACAGGAGCAAACGACTATTTCTATCAGGTTGTGCTCAAGGCCTCCATGGATGCTATCCCCCCTCTCAATGACAAAAATTACTCCATCTGGCGAGACAAAATGATGATGTTATTCTATCTCAAAGACATCAAGGATGTCATAACCAGAAATTCGGGTCAACTGCCTATAAAGAAAGATCAAGAAATTAGGGCCATTATCCTATCTAAACTGGACAGTACAACCCACACCAACGTTGTCAACGCCGCAAACATCACATTGTCTAAGCTACTCTGGGCCAAGATCACTCAACGGTGTAAGACTCCAAACAGTGCTAGGCTGTGGCAGTTCTGCGGAGGGGAAAGGTGCTTTTTAGGCTGCCCTCCTGAGTGTTACAAAAATGTTTAAATGTAACCAAGTTCAAGGTCCAGAACCTGGTAAATGAGGAATCAATGAGTAGAGGATAAAGATGATAAAAGTTTGGTAGCAACGGAACAGCACTATCTGAGACAAGATTATGCAGGGAAAAACTTGAACAAAAGAAATTAAAGTCCCCTTAGAGTTCAAAGAACAAAAGCTGTTGTATGTAAACAACGCCCACACGCTAATAACTCTGGTCGTCAGCAGAAGATTGGGGATGATCAACTCAAACCCAAGCAACCTCCAGGTTCTCAATAAACCTGCCCAACTCTCCCCAATCAAGCGCTTGAAGGGTACCAGATAACTGTGGGTGGCTGTACAGGACAAAGCACAATTTTTAAGAAGCTCTAAAGCAAACAGTAACTGATTTGAAGCAAGGATAACCTCAACACTTCTCAAGGGAATCAAGAGTAGGCTGGCAGAATGCAACTCCAAAGAAGCTAAGGGGAGGTATAAAACTCCAAATTTTAAGCTTAATAAGACCTCTTCTATCAATCGTGATTGGCTCCAGAAAGGGGATCAGGGATCAGGACCAGTATGGTCAGAGAAAGGGATCAAGGAGTGGTATGAAAAACTCAAAAAATTCCAACAGACAGAATTTTTCTTCAACCAGCAAGGCTATTGGTTGGCGATAAGGATCAGGGATCAAGGGTTTGAGTATGGAGGCTCAAGGATCAAGGGTGTGCTGATTTCATGCTGGATCATTTCCTTGCTCCCATGATGATCAAAAAGGCAGGGGAGAGACCCTCCTTATATGGGCAGGAGGCCCTGTTAGACTATGTACAACGGATTCTACAAATAGAGCGGAAAAAGGGAAGACAACCATGTGGTCACTCGCGTCTGTCTGTGGATGGGCGCGCGCAAAAATACCAGAGTCACCCACCCCTCATCCAAAGGCGGACGGGGTGGGAAAGAGAAATGAACCAAACCTCCGCGGATTTCCGCGGGCGTTAGTTGGCACTCTTCACCCCTTCCAAAGGCGGAAGCGGGTGGGAGAGCCCCAGGAAAGGTGACAGATGAAGTCAGTGAGAGCGCAGATTGCGGATAGGAGATTGGCTTGAGACGGTTGAGTAAATCCTGACAGGCTTGAGATTCACGACTGATAGATCAAGTGAGATGGGAGATTTGACGGATCCAAGGGTTTGCCAAATGCTTGGGGGTGCTGTCGGGATGGTTTTGGTAAATCATGGATGAGCGCCGCGCGACGGTAGCAATGAGGAGATTGGGACGCGTGACAAAAAAGATGAGGACGCGCAACAACAAAGATGAGGACGCGCTATGACGACGGCGGAGATGATGAGCAACACGCAACGGCAAGGATGATGAGCAACGCGGATTAAGGAAGCGCAACGCGCAGGGCGCGGCGCGCGACGCGCGAGGATGAAGGAAGCGCAGCGCGCGCGGCGCGCGCGGATGAAGGACGTTTTTGATGAGCCTGAGGAACAGTTTATGGGTTGAGGTCTTAAGGTGGCCAGAGTGTCCCGGATGGGGCACCACAACAGTTTGCTTCATCCAAGACTGCCAACAGAGCCCACATATTCAATCAATTTCTTCATGCTCCATTTAACAAACACGTCATCAAGGGATTCATAACAGATATTTGAAAAGCACTCACTTGCGTGGCGGACGTCGGAATAGAGCTACCAAAGGATATTTTGGCGTATCTCATACTCTTCACGTTTCCACCCACTCTAGAGAATCTAAAGCAACAGATTATGCACGGCAAAAAATTAGTGAAAGTAGAGAAAGTGTTCAATCATCTAACCCAATACAACAATCAGCATAAGGCACAACTTGAAACTGGAAAGTCTACCTCCAACGTTACCTTAGTGACTACTAGAAACAAGACAGACCA
Organism: Puccinia polysora; assembly: GCA_025617555.3. Classification (NCBI taxonomy): domain Eukaryota; kingdom Fungi; phylum Basidiomycota; class Pucciniomycetes; order Pucciniales; family Pucciniaceae; genus Puccinia; species Puccinia polysora. Next base: position 8,208,243 of record CM062629.1, read on the forward strand.
AGGAGAGAAAAAGACTCGCATTTGGTTCAAGGAAGGTTTCCACGACCCCAATGCTCCCCATCCCAAATCCTCATGTTTCCACCTTCACCCTCAAATTGCTCCAACATGGTGGATAGAGCAACAGAATGAATGGAAGAGACAAATCAAGAAAACTCCTACCATCAACTATCACGCACTACTGACACTTTGGATCAATTCTGATAACACACCCAATCTTCTCTTGGATTCAGGCGCCAACATTCACATATTCAACAACCTGAAGCATTTCACCTCAATTAACCTGCAGGACAAGTTGGATGAGATTAAAACTGGAAAACTAGAAGCCAACCTCAAGATACAAGGAACAGGAACTGTTTGACTGGAATGGAAGGATTTGGTTGTCACTCTTGAAGAATGCATGTACGTACCCAATATTGTAGTCAACCTTATTAGTCCCGGTCTTCTGGCAAAAAAAGGGATGTAACCTCTACCAAGAACAAGATCAATTCAGAATCTCTATAGCTGGCCAGACGGTACTCAAAGGATTGATCCGCAACAGTCTATTTGTTATTGAGAAACCCAAGACTGCTGGAAACAACCTATTGCTCAATCTCACAAGCCAGCTTTTGTCGTCTCCTCCAATTCCAGCTCAATTGCTCTCCGACATCCACAAGATGTACAGACATGCCTCAATCTCTACTCTCAAAACAATTCTCAAAGACCAATACTCTAAAGAGGAAATGAGTGACTTTCAGTGCGACGGGTGCGTGAAGAGCAAGATCACAAGAGCTCCATTCTCAGCTACTTCCACACCATTGTCAAAGCCTCTCAAGAGAATCCATTTAGATTTGATAGGTCCAATCACTCCGCAATCGAAAGTGGGCCACAGATACATCTTAACGCTTGTGGACAACTGCACAGGCTACCTCTTGGCCTTTCCCCTCACGACCAAAGAAGAAACCCCAGATGTCATCATCAGCATCCTTGAGACAGAACATAAACGGCTCAACTACTATCCAACGGAGATCTTCTCTGATAAGGGCACGGAATTCACAAACAACACCCTGAAGAGCTTTGCCAAAGACAAATATATCAAACCCCTGACGTCTGAACCCTATCACTCTCAGCATAATGGTTGGGCTGAACGAGCCAACCAAACAATCATTGAGTCAGCACATGCAACCTTCTCTTCCTCCAAGTTAAGCAAAAATTACTGGCATATTGTGGTTGGAAGCTGCTGCTTCATGCTCAACCAAGTCCCTAGGGAAGGTAATGACCGATCCCCTTGGGAACTGATGTTCAACAAGAAATTACCCGCTAACTACTTGAAACCTGTAGGATCCTTGGTCATCTACCTTGCAAATTGCCTCCAAAAGGGAAGAAAGTTTTACAAGAAGGGACTGGAAGGAGTCCTGATCAGGTTCAATCCTGTTTTTCACTCATATCTTATTCTCAACTCATCGGGTGGTGTTGTCAAAACCAAACACCTCAAGTTTCTTAAAGATTCTCTCCAAAACTTCCCATTCTTTGAACCACCTGGAACCAATCTGTTCAGTCAAACCAGTGCGGAATCCAGAGAATCTGACTTCTCTTCAGCTGAAAAACAATACACCATACGAGAATCTCAGGACAATTCTCCTGAATCTGAATTGGATCAGGAAGATGCAATGTTGGTGGCATCATTGTCCCCTGATCCCCTCTCCATACCTTCTCAAGTTCAAGAGCCCTCCATTCCATCTATCTCTCAAAGACCCAAGCGCAAAACAAGGAAGCCTCAAAGATATGGTTTCCACCATTACTACAAGCCCCCTTTGTATAAGGCTGCTAAGAACTGCTCTGAGTGGCCAAGATGGAAGAAGGCAGCTGACGATGAATTGAACTCCATAGAACTCCAGGATGTTTGGGAAGAATATCATGGTACTCCGGACAACATCCTCAACACAACTTGGGTCTTCAAAGTAAAGGAAAACTGTCACGGCAATCCGGTCAAGTACAAAGCTTGACTCTGCGTGCAAGGATTTAATCAAGTTCTAGGGATTGAATAAAATGAAACTTGGGCTCCAACAGGGAAATTAGGATCACTCCGAGTTGCCCTCAAATATGGTCTAAAACAGAAAATGAAGCTAACTCAGTTCGAGGTCAAAGGCGCATTCTTACAGGCTCCTCTTGAGGAAACGGTGATCACAAAAACTCCAGAAGGGTCCGACAGAAAATGTCCTTACCTAAAGCTCAAGAAATCCCTCTACGGATTGAAACAATCGCCCAAAAATTGGTACCAAACCTTGACTTTGTGGATCAAATCTCAAGGCTATCAAGAATTGACAAGAGATCCCTGCTTATATCTTAATTCTACGACAAAAGAAATCATTTATTTCCATGTCGATGACTTAATTCACGTTGGAAACTCTCAAGTCTTTGAACAAAACTTCCTTGATTGATTCAAGAACTTGTCGTGTCATCCTCCAAACACAATTCTTGGAATGCTCATGGAACTTGAGGAAAACAAAATTCTGTTGAGTCAACCCAACCACATGCGTTGCGGCTTGGAAGAACTAGGTCTTACATCCTGCAAGGACGTAAATTCTCCACTCACTCAAAATTTGAACCTTGAACCCGCATCCAACGCTGATCACAATGAATTTTGACAATTGAACATTAATTATTGATCAGCCACCGGACTCCTTAATCACTTGGCCCAATACACCCGTCCGGACATTTCTTTCTCTGTGTCCAGCCTGGCTAGGTTCAACGCCAAGCCAGGGATGAATCACTGGAGAGAAGTCAGGAAGGTTTGGAAATATCTCAAAACAACGAAGCACTTCAAACTTGTCATAAGCTACAATCCCAATCAGGATCCCCTCTCAATCTTCAGTGATGCCACCTGGGGGGACAACCCAACCTTCCGCAAGTCACAAACAGGATACATAATTCTCCATCACGGAAGCCCAATCATCTGGAACTCCACTCAACAGAGAAACATTACTTACTCCTCAACTGAATCTGAATTAAATGCTCTACTGGATTGCTATCTCAAACTCAAATGGATCAAGCACCTTATTGGCAAAATATACCAAACTCAGGAACCTAAGCCTATCTTACACATTGACAATAAAGGCTTTGACAACAAGATTAAAAGGTTTGGATCTCACTCAAAGTCCAGACATATAGACATCAAAACAAAAGGGCTGCGCAAAGATTTTGCAAACAGCAAATTCACCCTCAATCTGATTCAAAGTCAACTAATGGTCGCTGACTCTCTCAAAAAAGCCTCTTCAATAAGTTCCTTGCAACTCCTTCAAGAGAAAATCTTTTCCCCTCAAACAACTGAGCCTTTGGATCATCTCCTCACCAGTCATGTGGGGTGTCAAGTATTGTCTAATAACTGAATATTACGGTCCTGTCCTCAAGGGTTGCAACAGCTAAGACGGGTTCCCCAATTATCCTCTGTGACACCCGGTGATCTCCCCACCTCTCTAATCCAGAACCTGTCCTGGGGAGGACTCCTTTCCTTTCTTCTTCTCTTGTCTACCATCTCTCTCTCTTTGTCTTTTTCGTCAAATATCTCTCTCTACTTTCTTTTTGTTCACCACTTCCCCCATCTCATTCCTTCCTCTCAAACCACCACCGTTCTATCCTCTCTCTGACCTTCTATCCTTCTCAATCCGATCCGACCTCCTTCAACTCATCCTTCAACCGACTACTCATCTTTGAGTCCGTGCCCGGTAAGGATATGATCCTCAAGACCTCCTCAGTTTGATATGTCTGACCACCTAGTATTAAATCCACGGTTGCTCTTCTACATTTCCTTCCTATATTCCTTCTTGCCGCCTTGGGTTCTCTTCTCATCTACTCTTCAAAAACACGTCTGAGCTGTTTGTCTTCTCATATTTCTTTTCTTAACTCTCATCTCTGTTCATGATCTCCAACTTTCTAACTTGTGTCTGCAGTCTGTTGGTTTTTAGCTCTAGTCTCTTCTGACGCAATCTTATCAGCTCTCATCCAAGCTTACGCTCACCATCACGGATAACACCCAAGCGCAATTTCCTCAACATTGCTCATCCTTCCAGCTCCTAAATACGTTTGGGAGCTCCCATCCAAGCATGCTTGATCCATCCCACCTCCGTCAATTGGTTGATTGGTCTGTTCACTACCTCCAATCACTCCACCAACCCCATCACTCTCATCTCCTAGTTACATCCACGCACATCCATTCATCCATCTCTTGGAGTTGATCCTCTTCTCTCAGGAGTTGATCCTTCATAATTATCATCAAAAAAAATGCTCATATTTTTTCTGCACTCATATGTGTCATCAACTTGTAAACAGTTACACGGCCCTCTTGCTATCAAAGAAGGGGCTCTTCCCCCAGATTTTCTAATCCATCTATGCACCAACTATCTATGGATCCATCCATCTTCTGGTATCCATTCATCATCTAATCCTCTGATCAATAAATACATGTATCCCCCTGTGTGCATCCTCCTCATCATCATCATCATCAACATCATCATCATCATCATCATCATCATCATCATCATCATCATCATCATCATCATCATCATCATCATCATCATCATCATCATCATCATCATCATCATCATCATCATCATCATCATCATCATCATCATCATCATCATCATCATCATCATCATCATCATCATCATCATCATCATCATCATCATCATCATCATCATCATCATCATCATCATCATCATCATCATCATCATCATCATCATCATCATAATCATCATCATCATCATCATCATCATCATCATCACCACCACCATCATCATCATCATCATCATCATCATTTTCATCATAAAGCTGGATATATCAGTTTATTCTCCCCTGATCCTCATCTTTATCACCAACCAATAGCCTTCCTTGTTGAAGAATAATTCATTTGGTTGAATTCTTGAGTGTGTTGAACCACTTCTTTGATACCTTTCTCTGACCACATTGGTCTTGATCATTTTTTTGATTAACTTTCTGGAACAGTCATGTTTGAATAAGAGTTTTATTAAGTTTAAAACTGGAGTGTTAATCCTCCCTGTATTTCCGTATTTTTTGAGTTCTGCCACACTACTCTTGAGTTCCTTGAGAAGTGTTGGGTTATTCTTGTTCAACTGCGTCGTTTTTCTGCTTTGGAATTTCCCAGACAATTTTTGTTGTTAGTATGGCCTCCCACAGTTATCTGGTACCTTCCTTGTACCTTCAAGCAATTTATTGTCTAAGTTGGGCAGGTTCATTGAGAAATTGGAGGGGGATTGGGATTGAGTTGATCTTTCCTGAGCCTCTTTTTACAACCAGAGCTATTAGCTTGTGGGAGAGGGACAAACCCTCTACAGAGGAGTGGGCAACGGATCCCGCGGGTATCATCACCACTGCGGACACTCCAGTTAGGGTGAAGCTCTACTTCTACTTGTCTTTTTGCAGGAAGGTCTTGTTGGGGAGGACCTTATTCCTTATCTGAAAATCATCACTCTGTTTTTGATCTCATCATACTCAGTTGTTTCATCTCTTTCATTGTGTTTCATTATAATTATATTCATTTGTTTCCATCTCTTGCTCATCTCACCACGGTCAAAAGGGGTTACTCCAAACTTGTCACTACCAATCACGAACGGGGAATCTCTAACTTTCAAAACCATCCTACTTCTAGCTGGTGAGATCAACCTATTCCAACTCAAACACACCTGGCGGTTCAACTCAACTTGACACTTGCTAAATCAGAAACACCTTCTTCTGTCCAGACAATAATGCCCCTTTCTCATCCAGCCCCTCAACAATAATCAATCCGGGCATCTCAGTTACGGTGTTGGTATTTCTCATATGACTTGATTTTCCTGTCCTTTCTACTTGTTGTGATTGTTGTGTTCCTCATGTGTTGGTCACTATCTCAGCTTGCTGGTTTATCAATAAAGAAATCTCTCACAGCTTTTACTTTTCTTTTCAACTGCACTGTTCTATTGAACTCTGAAACAGACTATAAAGTATTTTTTCAAGTCTTTTCCTCACCCTCTTGTCTCAGAGTGTGTTGTCTTCCTTACTTTTGTTTACTACTGAGTTATCCCTTCTCCATGATTCTAAATCTGCAATTTTCTGGATCTTGATTCTGGTTACATCTAAATATTTTTGTTACACTCAGGAGGGCAGCCAAAAAAAGCACCTTTTCCCTCCGCAGGACTTCCAATGACCAGCACCATTTTTAGTCTTCAATTTGTTCTCCTGGGCCAGTATCAAACAGATACCATGGAGTTTACAGTCCCAGATTTGTCAAATCAGCTTCAAAATCTGATTTTTTTTCTTTTCTATGTTGTCTATTTTCTGTTGCTAGATCCAAAAATCTGTCAAAATGAAATATAATTGTACCTACTCCTCCTCTATTTGTGCTAAGATTTTCAGAATCAAACCGCAGAACAAGAACTTGGTTTTCAATGGGAATAATTTCAAACAATTAATGGATTATTACAATATTTCTGGGGAAGTGGATGGAGCTTGTGAATAAAATATGGCCTATCAATTAAGAGTCTTTGTTTCCTCTGATGAATTTATGGAAGTAATTGGGTCTTTTGATTGATTTCAATCTCATAAGTGGATGCTTCTAAGGGAAGCAATGCTGGCATATTGGGGAAAGATAGATATATCTCAATTTATGCTACAGGAATTGGATGATCTTGTCCCTCAGTGGATCTCAAAGGATTGTATTTTTTCAGCCTCTGATTATCAATCTTTTAGGAATTTTTGGGATCATATCCAATCTTATCTCCTTAGAAATGATGATATTGAAACCATAGAAAAATTCAAGTCCAATTTTTCCAATCTTTTTTTCTAGGCCTCCAGGAGCAAATAAGGGACAAATCCGTGGATTCTGGATCTATGTTCACAACTTTGGATAATTTTTTCAAATTTCCTGCTTTTCTTGTCCTCAGGAGTGTTGTGGATAAAGTCATGAAAGGTCAAACTGCCTTAAATTTCAAAAACCCCACACCACTGAACCCGTTCCTGCTCCCTCATTTTCTGAGTCCAAAAAAATTATGAGGAAAATGGAGGCGGGTGTTGTCGCAAATTGAATCCCAAGGCTAAAAAAGAAACTGTAACTATTTATGAAATCACAAAAATTCACCAATATTTTGAAAATAAAATGTATCAAAAGATTTCTGCTCTTGCTGCTCCCAAACCTTATAATTCCGTTCCTAGATCCACTCTGATCTGCTAATATTGTCACAGAAAGGTTCATGGAACAGGATGTTGCCCAGAAATCCAGAAGGATTAGGAGGAAAATTTGGTGGAAAAGAAGGGAAATAATTTTTGTCTTCCTAATGGTGCTCTGATCCCTTTCAATTCATCAAGCCATTACTGTCATGTGGTGGCCTCTTTTCAGCCATATCCTCCTAACAAATTATCTTTGTCCTCTTTGGATTTTTGATCTTCCTGTGGTACTCTTCAAACATAGTATCCTCCTGATATCTCCTCCTCTAGCTTATCTGGAGCTTATCAATCTTATCCCACTAGGAAACAACATGAGGAACCCAAACTTCAGAAATCTCCTCCTATGCCATCCACTATCCTTTGTAAACCGGTAAAACGTTGATCATCCCCTGAACCTCCTCCCTCTTTGGTGGAAGAAATGGACATAGAAATGGAACCTCTGATGGAAAGGTTTCAAAACCACACTGGTCCTTCTCCTCCACCTGTTGCAACACCTCCAACCTACTGATCATTTCATAATCCCTGCTGCACCTGACCGTCCTCCCTCCACCCAGCCCAAAAATTGGTTCAAGAGAGGAATCTCTAAGGACAACCCCAATGCTGTCAAAGGGGTACTGAAAAATCTCTGAACTGAAAATTCCTAATTTATCTGTTTCTGAGCTCCTGTCAATTTTGCCCTCTGTTTCTGAAGGGATGAAGATGTTAAATAGATCATCTTCTATTTTCACTTGTCTCTCTTTTCTATACTCTTTTCTTTTTCTGTTTTTCCAGTTCTTTCTTTCTGTTTCTTTTTCAGTTCTATCTTTTCTTATTTTATCTCTTTTCATTCTCTTTCTTTTTTTATAAGACACTACCCATGCTCTCGAATCACTTATTTCACAGATCACAGGCGCGCGCCTCTCTCTTTCATTCATCTAGAGCGCGCGCCCCTCCCGCTTTTTCATACATGTCACAGATACAATACTCTTAAGAACTCAACTACTTACTCTACCGCTTCTACCTTCTTATTTAAAACCTCTTCTCATATACTTCTTAAAAACAATTCTTCATCATTTCAAATTCTTCTCATCTATCTTCTCATACTCAACCATGCCCTTATTCGCCCAATCATCCATCAACTCAACCAGCTACGAACTCACTATAGATTCTGTCTGGTAAGACTGTCCACCAACTAATTCCATTTTCTGCAATCTCCGTTCTCAATGACTCATGTCAAGTATCCTTCTTTTCAAGATCTTTTCTGCTATTTCTTCCAAATAATCTTTCCATAATTCCCGACCAAGTCTTCATCAATCATTCTCAAGATCTTCAATTACAGAATCTATATCCTTGATGTTGGTTTCTCTTTCCTTTTCCATTTATTCTTCTTTTCTTCTCCTTCTTTATCTTTTACTTTTCTATTGCTGATTTTATTTTTCTTTTAGCCCTCTTAAAATTCTTCAATTCAGTTTCTATTTATAAGAAATCCAACAGAAGAAATGGGTCTCTTGTGTACATGTGGGAATTGGCTCTGACAAATTGAAGGTTTCCTCTGGAACGTTGCTTGGGGACTCTGGTGGAGCTGATTGTTCCTCAGATTGAAACCTGTACTCTTTTCCGCTGGGTTTCATTCCTTTTTGTCTTGGAAAATTGGATAAAACTTTTTCTCTCCTGGTTGTATCTGTTTCTCAACTCAACCTGATTTCGGATTCTACGGCCTGCAAACTCAAGCTCAGTCCTAGAGTTAGCTTCAACTCTGCGGTGTATGGAATAGGGAATCAGTCTTGTGATTTAGTTGGTATTGCTGAAGATCTTCCAGTTTAAATTGGTCAAAATATTTTTCGAACCTGTCATTTTTGGATTACTTGTTTGGAAGGACCTATAATCTTGTGTTGACCATTTTTAATGGACTTTGGTGCTACCTTGATGTTTTCTGATCAATTTGGGGAGAGAATCCTTCTCCCAAAAGCTTATGGAAGGAAGATTGAAGTTCCTCTCTGCTCCTTGGATTCTGTTTATTGGGAAAGATATTTCCCTGTTCATCCTCCTAAATCAATTCTGAAGTGGAAGCAGCAGGGAACTTCAAATTCCTCTCATTTTTTAGCGGAATAGTTGATTCCACTTATAGTTTTAGTTCTTCCAAGACTTGGACTTCAGTTAAAGGATCAACTATTATCCCAGAAGCTTATTTTTTATTTTTCTCATCATTTTCTTCTGATTTGGAAAGTATTAAAAATCAACAACATTTCAACATAAAAAATCCCAAAAATATTTCCTCTCTCTCTGCATCTGTGGTTTCTTATTTTTCTTTATCTCTTAATACTGTTCAATCTTCTTTTATTTTTGGTGCTAATCTCTGCAATGAGTATAAAATAGATCCTGATCTTGATTCTCTTCTTAATGGTTTTGGTATTGTGGAATATGGACTTTGGTGGAGGCACTTGGGGGTCAAAGTAAGTCCTCCCAATTATGAAAAACTAGGGCATTCTTTTACCATAATTTGTGAAAATCTACCTTGTGCCAAACCTGTTAGCAAAGTATTATCCCTTGTTTCTTCTTTAATGGAAAAAGAAACCTTCAAGGATGTTTTGGAAAATATGACATGGAAAATGTTGGAACTTGGTCTCAGTTCTTGCAGTAAGCTTTTGCTGGTCAACGCTTGGAGGAAACGGGAACTTCTCTCTTTTTCCACCAAGTAAAAACCAGTTGCAAAAAATTTCCAAACATCAATCAGCCCATGCCCCTCAACCTTAATTCTCCTCTCATGCACCCTCCCTTATCCTGTGATCCTTACTGTGGTTTATCTCAATCTCTTGCTTTTCTCTTTGTGCTTTGTGATTGTTTCACTGAAGAACTTCTGAAAGTGGTCAACTGAGGTCCAGATCAATGGCTTCTTCCTGATGAGTTGAATTTGATCCAAAATGTCTTATCTCTGAGGGAAAAGTACATGAAGAAGAGAGAGGTCTCTTGAAAGAATCCTATTGTCTCCCTTACATAGTCCCTGTAGTTAAGCACAATCCCTGGCAAAAAAAAAAGATTCCAATCTCTTCTTCAAAAGTCAACAAATTTATCAAGTTGATACACAAACAAGTTCTTACTGGTTTATATGAACAGTTAACTTCCAGTTATTCCATCCCTATTTTCTGTGTCCTCAAGAGTAATTGTAAACTTAGAATTGTTCATGATCTTCAAACTCTCAACAAAGTGACTATTGAAGACTTTGTTATTCCTCCTTCCACTGAAGAATCTTTTGATTCTTTCTCTGGGTGAGCTTTCTATGGTCTAGGGGACATTATGGGTGGTTATGAAGAACAATCCTTACATCCTATCTCTTGCCCTCTAAATACTTTCAATACTCTTCTTGGTTGATTCCAGATTACTTGATTGCCCCAAGGCTCCACCAGTTAGGTTGCAGTCTATCATGCTAAGATGATATGGATCCTCCAGGATGAAATTCCTGATAATTCTGGGATCTTCATTGACAATGGTGGAATTGATGGTCCAGTGTCTGATTATGATAACAAGCTCTCATCTTAGAATTTAGGTATTTGTTGATTTATTTGGGAATATGCTACTCCTTTGGAAAGGATTATGTTTTGAATCAAGGAATTGGGCCTGAATGTTTCTGTATCCAAATTGGCTGCTTGTTTCCCTTCTCTGGAAATTGTTGGCCATTTGATCTGCAAGGAGGGAAGAAGGATGGCACCATCCAAAGTAAACAAAATCATCTTTTGGCCTACTCCAATGAATCCCACTGAAGATAGAGACATTTTAGGTTTTGTAACTTAGGTTTGAATCTTCATTCCATCTTAATCCAAAATCTGTGCCCCTCTGCATTGTCTAACCAGGAAAGAAGCTGAATGGATTTGGACTAAAGCTTTTGAATATTTTTTTCACTTGCCCAAAGCCATTTTTAGGAAAGAAATAGTGTTGAAGAAGATCTCTTATGGACCAGGAGCTTGAAAGATCAAGCTGGCTGTTGATTCTAGTTATCAATCTTTTGGGGCTGTTCTTACTCAACAAGATGAAAATTTTTGGAATGTCCGGCTCTTTATGAATCTTTGTTATTTTCAGATGTGGAATCCAGATACTCTCAACCAATACTGGAACTCTGCAGCATGACTCAAATGTTGAAGAAAATTCAAACAGCCCTCTGGGGTCAACATTTTGAATTAAAAGTGGACGCTCAATCTGTCAGCTTGCTAGTTGACAATAGCAACCTGTCAAAGCATATCAAAAACAGAAAAGAAATAAATAAAATTAGAAGTAGTAGGAAATTCATATATATTATTACAGAAATGGATTCCCCACCCAAAATCAGGTAGGGTCACTTACTGATCCCACCCTTGAATTCCCACCCCTTATATTTTTAAATAATTTCAGAAGAAAAAGACCAATAAACCACAACACCACTATGGCACCTTTTGGCCATTTTAATATTTCACACATGATGCAATGTACAGGTTTCAAACCTAAAATTCAGTCAGAATTGAGGTGTTGTGTATATTTTAGGAGTTACAGCCACATTTGTGCTATGGCACAATTCCCGTGTGCAGCCCCACATTCATAGAGGAAGGGTACACATGACTGACACTCAGTGTGTAGGCGCATGTCAAGAAAACCGCATGCAATATGACTGATTATGGATTCCTGCACGCAGCTTTCAAGCCTGCGCGCGTCAACATCAGTCATGCTAAGTCCAACAGCCAGGTACCACAGGAACATGATACAACCTACATGCATACATCATGCATATGTAACAAGTTGACTTACAAATAGGTAGATATTTGAAACCTAAGAAAATTGAATAAAAACATGAAATTAAAAACAATAACGCAAACAAATTGTGAGAAACAATAATAAAGGTTGTCACGTAAATAAGATTTCTAAATCTTTATGAACCACGAAACACACCAACAAGTCTACCAAAAAATTATTAAAAATTACCAACATGTGCAGAAGATGGCGTTGAATCTACAAATACCCACTTCTACCCATCCCACTCAAGAGAAAGTAATACAAAAGCAGGAAACGTTTCTGAACCATAAAAATAAAAAATTAATTTTTGAATACCTTCTGAAAAATTATTTCACATAGAAATATGACACATGCAAGGCTAGCCATTTGAAAGCACAAAGACAACAAGCCAAAATATCCCTGGTTAGCCTTCCAGCCTCAGCACACAAGCACAACCCTCTCTACGTGCCCTGAGAAGATCTTATTACCCCAGAAAAATGTATAAAACAACCTTTTAGATGGTTTAAACCCCAGTAATTTTAAGTAATTAATCCAGACCCCTTGCCATCCGTTGTTGAAGGCAAACAAGAGTTACGCTCCTAAGTTGTCCACAAGTCCGGAATTTATTTATCTAGGCATCTGTAAGGAGGTTGGGTGGGATGAGTTCTTAATTTTAGTGAGATAAAAGAGAGATAATGAGATGTATTATCCTTCCTTCAATCCTTTCTTTTCCTTTCCTTTCCTTCTCCAATGGATTGATTGATTGATAGATCAATCATAACCCAACCCAGAGTTGAGGGTGAGGACTTGGATCCCCCCCTTCAACCCTAACCTAAGTACAACCACAAACGCGAAAGAACAATGAAACACAACTCCTAAGCACAGAACCCTAGCCCAACCCTTCCCCTCCATTCCTTTCCCCATAACCCGTGCCCCTCAATACCAACGTAGGCCCGGTTTGTCCTTCTCATGGCGCGGCCCTCCGCTGCGCCCTACTTGGAGCCCCCTGGTTTGCCCGCCCCCCCGGGTCCGTGGAACTTGTGGTCCGCAATTCGGCCCACGCGCGCCTGACCCCCAATTTCCTCGCCCTTGCTTTCCGGACTAGCCACCCGCAAGCTTGGTTGGACTGGCTCCATCACTAGGTCCGCGTTTCCTGGGCGGGTTGCGGCCCGGCTCCCTTGGAGTAGACCCAACCCGCACCTGGTGCTGAGCCCCCCAATTCCTACTGCTGAACCCAAAGCAGCTGCTGCTGAGCCCACAGCAGGCACTTCTGAGACCGCGCGAACCAAAATGCTGAGCCCAACCTACCCAACTGCTGAGCGCGCAGCCCGCAACGCAGCTCTCAACCCAAGGTTATAAATACAACACCACATCCACCCCCCAAGTTGAGTTCTGTCCCCAGAGGTCTTCCATTGCTGCCTTGCCTCAATCACCCTACCAATCCACCACTCCCCTACCCACCCCAACTCACCCCAGGCCCTCCTCCCCTTCCGCTCCATTGCCACCATGGTCCCCTGTCATTATCTTGTTGTTGCCTCCCGCTGGACCAAGCCCCCCCCAATGGTCCGCAGGGGACCCCTTCCTCACCAGTCCCGCCTCCTCCCAGCCCACTCGAGATTCCGGATATCCCCTTTTTCCCGGCTGTTCCGCTTGCAAGGTTTGATGCAATGGTGGAAAACCCAGACGGACTCCTTTGGCAATTCTTGGCGGACCCTTGCGCCCATACCACCAGGGACCAACAGGAACTTTCGGCGGCCTTCCAGACTTTAGCCGCGGCGGCTTGCGCAGATGCGGAGGAGGTGATGAGGACTTTTCCAAAGTAGACGGATCACCCCCCCTTTTTCTTCCTTTCATCTTTTATCCTTTTCTGCGCCTTTTGAAAAGAAATAAGCTTATGCCGCGCCATCTGGAGTAGCCTCCGGGCTTGTGAGAACCTTTGCGCACAAGATCTGCACAAGTGAGAGCAAGAGTGAGTGAGGAAGAGGTCCGCGCCGGCGTTGTCCTGAGCCAACAAAGTTCCCCGGAAGGTACCTGGACTGCCCCAGCCAAACTGCCACACAGTTCCCCGTACCCAATCCTGCAAAAAATGCAACAATCCTACACCAGCACGCGCACAGCCACCCAAGAGAGGCAAAGAAGGAAGTTGAGAAAAAAAACATTCTGGGGTGTCTAGTTATTCCGGCTGTAAACCGGCTAGGACACCCCCTTACCAAATCAGACCTGTCCTGTACACGTCCCGCGCCAAGAGGAAACAAGGAAAAGAACCAAGCCCATAAAAAAGGAAACCAAAACCCCAAGAAAAGAAAAACTTTTTTTTTCTTTTTTTTTTAGGGCCTCCATAGAACCTCTGCTCCTTCCACTCCTTGTCCCGCATTTCCCAATCCGCAGGGCTTGTCCTTGCTTTTATGGACCCTGCTAGCGCCGCGCCCGCGTCCCTGTGATCAATTATGACCAAAACCAGTACCAATCCAAGAGCCAATCCAATATAGAAGAAGTAGGAGAACGGACATTCTGGGGTGTCTAGTTATTCCGGCTGTGAATCTGCTAGGACACCCCCTTACCAAATCAGACCTTTACCCTACTCACGTCCGCCCCCCAAGTTGACGGCTGTCCCCAGCGGTTTGTAGCCTTTCACTCCTCCAAGGTGGCGCGTTGCGCGCGGGCTCCTCCTCAGACAAAGGATCCGGCCCTTCCAATGATCCTGAACTTCCGAAGCCATCCTCCGCCTTTGCGCCATCCCCGGCCGTCTCATTGAAGGAGGTGGAACCGCGCGCAAAGAAACGCTTCACGTGCAAGGCCGCGGCCTTGCGTTTGAGCGGCGCCCCATCCAATTCCTCAAGCTGGTAGCTCCCGCCCTCAAACTTGGATGCCATGCGGAAGGGGCCATTCCATTGGTTGGCAAAAAGCTTTCCCCACTGAGATTCCAGACTCCGGTTGTACAACAAAACCAAGTCACCCTTCCGCAGAGGATCCCGGAGGCAGTGGGAACAGTGCTCGTCCCAATAGCGGACCAAAGCCGTCCTTGTCTTCCGCAACCTTTCAGCGGCCTTTGCAAGGGTCTTGTCCCATTGGAGAAGCTGTTTGGCGCGCGCTTCCACGAGTTCTGCCGAGGTCTTCACCTTCCACCAGTCCACACCCAAGAAGGTTTCGAGCTCAATGTCCACCGGAAGCACCGGATGCTGTCCGTAGAGAAGTTTGTAAGGCGAGTAGCCTGTCAAGCATTTAACCAAGATCCTGTCTGCAAAGAGGACTGCTGGAAAGGCCTCCTGCCACCTTTTACCATCCTCCCCACACATCTTTACCAGGGCGTCCTTAATGGGCTGATGGCCGCATTCAATCATCCCGGCACCCTCTGAATAGTATTCCGTGACCCCCCCAAACTTAGCTCCGCAACTCTGAACCAGTGCCATCAAGCGCCCCCGGAATTCCACGCCTCCGTTGACTGTGACCAAGCAAAGCGAACTGTACCGCGCAAACCAATCTTCCTGCAAGAACTGAGAAACCTTCTCCGCCAACAACTTTACCAGAGGACAAGCCTCAACCCAACCTGACAGATTGTCCCGCGCAACCAGCAGGTACACAAACTTCCCTGCCTTTATGTGGACGGCGTCAAGGGAGACCCGCCTGAACAACGCGTCCTCCACCATAGGGTGACCCACCTCCCTGGGCAGCCTAGAACTCCGCTGTTGAAATCCTTTGCAAGACTTTACCCATTCCAATACCGCGCGCACCACACCCGGCCACCAGAACCTTGCCTTCAATCGCCTCCGCATTTGGATCTTTCCCCGGTGCCCAAGGTTGTCGTGGAGACACCTCAGAATAATTTCCTGGTCCCTCCTTGATGTGGCTACCAACAAAGGCACCGGGTTACTTTGTCACCACAGTTGCCTGTCCTGCATGTAGAAGTTGGTCGCCCACCGCTTTGCCCACCAAATTACTGTTCCTGACGCGTCCTTGGGAAACCGGAGATTCTGCAAGAAGGAGCAAAAGATTGCGTAGCGCCCGGACTGCTGCAGTGGAAGGGCAACCTCCGTCTTCATCATACCCACGCAAATAACCGGAGACTCAATGTCCAAGGGCTCCGCCCCCTAAAACGGATCCTCCCGTGGATACCGCAGCTGTTGGGCATCTTGAACGCCTTCCCTGGAACATGAAACACACCAAAAGTGAAGATCTGGAGAAACGCCACCCACCTAGTCATAGGAGCGTTTGGCAGCTTTGGAGAATTGATCATCCTTGCCAGGGCCTATGCATCAACCAGAAGCTCAAAGTGCACCCCCCAGAGCAGGTGATGAAGCCTCCGCACGATTTTGGTGACTCTGCATAATTCTAACTTTGGCTGCAAGTACCAACTCTCCGTTGCTGTAAAATTTACGGACTTGTAGAGAACCGGCCTATCCTTACCATCCTCCTCCTGCGTCAGGACACCGCCCGCGCCGAACTTGCTAGAGTTGACGGCCAAGCGCATCCCTCCCGTGTCATAGTCGAGGTTGCAGAGGACAATGTCGCAGCCCACAATCTCCTTGAGCTTTGTGAAGGCCGCGTCACACTGCGCCGTCCATTCCCATGCCCCGCCTTTCCGGGTCAGCGCCCGCAGCAGACTTGCAACTTCTGCAAACTGTTTGATGAACATTAAAACATAGCTGCACAGTCCCAGAAATTGGAGAATATGCAAGGGCTTCCGCGGGGTTGGCCATTTGAGGGCTTTGTTCCGTTTCTTTGCCGCAATTCTCCTGCCGTTGAAAGCCACCACATGGCCTAGTACTTCCAACGCCGGAACACAAACTGCCAACTTACCCCCCAATACAGTAAGCCCTGCCTCCTCAATGTGAAACAAGACCCGCTCTAATGTCTGCGCGTACTCCCAGATGAAGCGGTGGATCTTTGGGGGCTTTTCTAGCACCGCACCCCCGTAATCCGTCTTTGGTCCTTTGATACCAGCGTAGTCAATGAAGATCAGAACCTGGCCGGTATGTCATCCCGCAGAATCCACGTCATCTGGGCTTGATAGACCACCACCAAGTTTGTCGCCCCCTGTGGCAACTGCGTCAACTGCATCCTTCCCAATCCTGTCTTGAACACAGTCAGCGGCCGCAAGTCGGCATGGAGCTTGCGCTGATCATACCACCCCATTACATCAACCAAACCATAACACGCGCGCCCCGCCATTGATTCCAGGAATTTGTCCACGCGCGGAGGCAATCCCGCGTCTCGGATAGTGAACAAGTTAAGCCGCTGCAGGTTGTGAACAATCCCAAGCAACTTCCTGTCCTGTTTAACAACTGCAAAAATTGGGCTAGAGTAGCTTGATGTTGACTGCTTGTACAACCCCGTCCTCACACGCTCCCGGACCAGTTCCAAGAAGGGTTCCCGCACGGTGTGGTGTCAATTTATAGACACGGATTGGGAACTGCGTCGCGGCTGCGCGCTCAGCATTGGAGGCAAGCGGGCTCAGCATTAGGGTATGCAGAGTGCTCAGCAGCAGCCGCTGTTTGGCTCCGCACCTGGTGGACAGGTTGGGCTCAGCATTGAATGCGGCGTGGGCGGCAATTTGCCCCGGGGATCGGATTTGGAAGGTAGTGCCCTCAACTAGGTCTGCAGCCGCGCCGGTTTGTATACATAGGGGCGCAGAAATCCGCGGGCTATGAAGGAACGGATGGAGCGCGCGTGCAAGTGCGCAGATCATGCCGGATATTACCAAACACCCATGACGGGCGCGGACAAACGGATACGGACAGGCGCGGGGGGCTCCGAGTAGGGCGCGGTGCAAGGACCACGTCATGAGAAGGACAAAACAGATGGATGGAAAGGCGTACGGACGATGGGGGGAGTTTGGTACGGAGGAGGTGGGGAGAGGAGGCTAAGGTTTCTGTTTTGGGATTGTTTTCTGTTTCTTTGTCATACTGTCATTTGCGCGTGTACTTAGGTTAGGGTTGAGAGGGAGGACTTATCCTCCCTCCCAAATCTGGGTTGGAGGAGGGGGAGGTATGGAAGGAGGAAGGGAAGCAGACCATCACATCATTGGATTGGATCACTCATCTCACCAGGAGATTAAAGGAACTCATACCGGATACACATCCAGGTGGAAAGTTCTTAGGATTGAAGGATTGGTGATTTCTCTCCCTCTCTACTTTTCTTTATCTCTTTATCTCCTTATTTCTATTTCTCATTTAAGTGCAACTTTGGACATCCTCATCTCCTTTCAAACGCAGGGAACCGTTAACTTCCAAACCTTGGGACAATTATAGGGGGATAACCTTTATTCTTTCCACAACGGTCCAAGAGATTGGAATCGGCTTGATTTGCCAGGGCTTGTGCGGCACCATGGGGATTACATAGGGGTCGCCAACCTTGCCCTTCAAAAATCCGCGCTTGTCGGGCCTGAAGGCAAGGGCCTTCTTGCGGAGCACCAACACCAATGCTAAAAAATCCTTCTGCTCCGTACTCAACCACCCCGCCGGCCCAAAATTCAGCGCCTCAATTCGCTTGTCTGTGATCCGCGCCAACCCCTTTACCAACCCAAACTTCCTCAATGGACTCACCCAGGGATCCCGAGACCAGGAGATTGGCCTCAGAGGCCCGTTCAGCCCCTGCGGCATGGGCTTGTTCCGGGGCTGGACCTTTTGCACCACAGGCTTGTATTGCCCCACGTTGCACCTAACCATCCTCACGCGCCCGCCGTTGTCATTGTGAATCCTGGCAAAAATCAACCCACGGCCCTTGCCTTTTCTCACAAGCGTGGCACTATGGTAGGGGTTTTGAAACACAGTACCTCCCGGTGGTGCATACTGAGGAAAGGGACTTACTTCTGCCGCTTGCACCCTCTGCGCACTTCCTTCCACCTTTTGCTCCTCCCTAGTCCACCGCCGGCACAAGGCCGGAGCCTGCCCTGCGCAGTACCCACAGTCAACTAGGGAAAACCCTCCGCAGAGCAGCCCTTGCGGTCCTCCTCACCGTCAGACCCTGCCTCTTTGCCGACCGCTGCCAATGGCACCCATTTCCACTTCCCGTGGTCGGAGATTTTTGTCTCAAACCTTGCCCCGAACGCGTCCTCCACCGTCAGCGCCTCCGTCCCTTCCTCCGCGTTGAAAGTCATTTGGGCCCAGAATCCAAACATGAAAGGCCGACCCAAAATCACGTCACTGCACTCAACCAAGAGGAACAACAGTGGCTTCCAAACCTTCGCGACCTCTACCTCTTTGTCCTCCACCACCCCATCTACCCAAAATTCCCCCCCATTGAGCGGCCGCAAGCCCATAGCACACTTCCTCCGCACCAAACCCAACTCATCCACCAGTTTCAATGGGAGCAGGTTGACCGCCGACCCGCTGTCCACCATTGCCCACACTTTCCTTCCCGCAATCTTCAGTGAGACATAGGCGAGCGGCACCAACACGGCTTTGGATTGGCACAACTCCCGTTCCGCTTCCCCTGTCGCTGCATTCACGCGCTGCACTGTTGCCGGGATCCTGCCGCCCCCGTGCTCCTTCAGCGCCTGGCCCATTTCCTTGACAACCATCGGAGAGACCGCAACCAGTTCCCATAGCGTGAGAGGTGTTGGTGCCTCACTCCCCATCACTCGCCAAACAAATTCCACGGCCTTCCTTTTTCCTCCAGAGCTGATTGCCGGCGCGGCGCCCCCCAACCCTTGGCGCTTGATTTAATGGCCGCTCCTTGGCATCCACGTCCATCCTTTCCGACACGATCCGCTTGTTTGCCGCCAGCGTCCTAACTTCCGCCTCCACGTGTGGTGCCCGCCACGTTTTGGGCCCAGTGACCACCCCAAGAGACACCTGAGCGGCCCCTGCGGGTCGGGCCCTTGCCCTAACCTGCTCCACCGGCGGTGGCTGATCTGCACCCAGGTCCACCGGTTTGCCCAACTGCAATATGTAGGTCCCCCCGGACGCGCGAACCAACCCCTCTTCATGTCCTTGGTCGGATCCGCGCAACCAGACTTCCAATGACTTTTATCGCCGCAATATGTGCACTGACAAACCAAAAACCCCCCCGTTGGTCCGCTACTGGGCTGAAAATCCCCTCTTGCATGGGGCGGCAGATCACGCAAGAAAGCAGAAGGCGGAGCCTTTGACTGGGCCGCCATCCAATTCATGAGTATCCGCAAGTCCTGTAGCATGTTTGTTACCTCGTTCACCGGTACTCCCATTGACTGCAAAGGGGCGACGGGCCGTTCTGTTGCTGGCGGATCCACAAGCGGTACCAGCGTTGGGGCCGGGGTGGAAAAGGCCGTCAGCTTCCTTGAACTTGCCGGGAACAACCAGGCCGTATCCTCGATCAGCTCTTCCAAGTAAATCTTGCTCTCAACCGCCTGGTTGATTACGCCCCGGCTTGGAAGGAGAGCAACGCTCCCATCCACTGACCGCATTACCAACCCGCCCTCAAATAGGTAACGCTGGACCCGCGCGCGAAGTTGCAGCGCAAGCCCACCTAGGAAAGCCCACTTCATGGCCCCCATCTGACCCGCCACCACCTGGTTCTTTTCTAGGTAAACATAAATTTGGTCAAACTGGGACTTGTACTTGGACAGATTGCTCTGCCTCCGCACCCCACCTTGGGAAATTGCCTCACCCGCCATTTGCTCAAAGTCCGTCTCCCAAAAGCGGGGCTCACGCTTTCCCCACCTCGCCATCATCTTTCCCCGGAGCCTTCCCCAGTTGCGAGCCTTGTACCCTGCAATATCCTCCACATCCCGAAGCATATTCTTGTCCGCGATGAAGAGAACAACTGTGCAGACCTTGTCCTCACCCGTCGCGTTTTTGGAGTCCGCAATATCCTCAAATCTTGCCAGAAATTGCCCAATGTCTGGGGTGTCAAATTGAAGATGGGGGAAGTTCTGCTGCCTAAGCCACACCCATCGCGGAAGTTCAGCTGCCTCCAAAGTCTCCAACCAAGGAGGAGCAAAACCGCCGGACCGAGCAGTCAGCGGTGGTGGAGGTGTTGGCCCGCCAGCTCCCGGCCAGAGGGGGAACAAGGGTGGGACATTTGCTCCTGGGGTAGTTGTGGGCAGCACCGCACACGTTAGCTTTGAGAGACCTAGACGAAAGATTACTTCCCAGCCAGACCCCCAGATGTGGAAGGCAAAGGAGAGTTACGCTCCTAAGTTGTCCGCAAGTCCGGAAGTTATTGATCTAGGCATCTGTAAGGAGGTTGGGTGCGATGAGTTCTTAAGTGTAGTGAGATAAAAGAGAGATAATGAGATGTATTCTGCTTCCTTCAATCCTTTCTCTTCCTTTCCTTTCCTTCTCCAATGGATTGATTGATTGATAGATCAATCATGAACCAACCCAGAGTTGAGGGTGAGGACTTGGATCCCCCCCTTCAACCCTAGCCTAAGTACAGCCACAAACTCAAAAGAACAATGAAACACAACCCCTAAGCACAGAACCCTAGCCCAACCCTGCCCCTCCATTCCTTGCCCCATAACCTGTGCCCCTCAATATCAACGTACGCCCGGTTTGTCCTTCTCATGGCGCGGCGGAGGGCCGCACCCTACTTGGAGCCCCCTGGTTTGCCTGCCCGCGCGCGTCCGCGGACCTCGTGGTCCGCAAGTTGGCCCGCGCGCGCCTAACCCCCGATTGCCCCGCCCTTTCTTTCGGGACTAGCCACCCGCAATCTTGGTCGGGCCAGCTCCATCACTAGGTCCGCGTTTCCTGGGCGGGTCGCAGCCCGGCTCCCTCGGAGTAGACCCAACCCGCACCTGGTGCTGAGCCCCGCAATTCCTACTGCTGAACCCACAGCGGCTGCTGCTGAGCCCTCAGCAGGCACTGCTGAGACCGCGCGCACCCAAATGCTGAGCCCGACCTACCCAACTGCTGAGCATGCAGCCCGCAACGCAGCTCTTGACCCAAGGTTATAAATATGACACCACACCATGATCAAGTGTTTATTCATGATAACAAAGTTATTGATGGCCTCAGTCTGATAGTATAATTATTAATTCTAACCCACTTTCAATTCCATTGGATAAAATCAGAAATACTCTCCAACAATTGTCCTGAGACACTTTCAACCGTGAATTTCTACAAGTTTATTGGACTGTGTGCTTAAATTAGTAAGTTATCTCCTCCTTGCCTCCAGGAATAAGTGCTGTGAGTCAGCCAGTCCACCCAATCCCCTTGAGTAGCCCCTTTTGAGTAATCACTTAGGTCCTCATTGTCCCAAGGTCTTTACAAGTTTCAAAAGAGAACCTTGAAGAGAGGTTGTTATCCAATAAAGATCCCCTGGTTGCATAAACTGTGGACCCTCTTGAAAGATATATTTAAATCAATTTAATCCAAACCAAACCACTCAAACTTTGCACTTGCTTCTAAATCAATTATTTGAGAATTTCACATAATTTTCTTGCAATTATTATTCCAACACCAATATCACTTGCTGTAGCTAAAGGACAGCAAAGTTCCTGGTATCAGTAAGCTGATACAATCCATCATTGAAATAATCAATGCTCCCAGCCTTTCAAATGCTGCTATGACTTTGTGGGTGGCTTTTATTCATTTGTTCTATTTTGATATTTTTCACGGGCCTGGAAAATCATTCACCATGCCTGATTTTTTATCTTGGCATCCTCAGGGAGATAATGAATTGGATTTTGGAGTGGACTTTGACAAGGAGGAACCTATAATTTTCCCTGTATGCTCTTTCTCCTCTCACAATTATTATGGCTTTCATCAGGGTTTCTGGCTTAAATTATAACAGTACCTTTCAACTCTCCAAAGACCCCCTGATCTTTCCACCAAAGAATTCTGATCCCTTGAAATAAATTCCTATAATTTCTTTGTCCAAAGTTTTAGGCTTATGAAAAGAGGAAATCCTTGTGCTCTAATTTTTTTCACTTTCCATCCTAAGCAATATTCCATTTTTTAAAATCTCCATGGGGTTCTTGGTCATTGTGGGTAAACCAAACCTTATCAATGCATATCTGAACAATTCTGGTGGCCATCACTCAAGAAATTGGTCTCTCAATGGTGCCCAATTTGTGAATTTTGTCAGAAACGTGACCTTAGGGGCCCAGCTGAAATTTGTTATCCTACTGGGGATTCCATTGTCTTTGGAAGGATTGCTATGGATGTGTTTCATACTAAGGCAGGTGATGCTAAGTATCTCATTGTGGCTAGAGATGAGATTTCTGGATGGGTTGAAGCAAAATTCCTTGAGAATCTCAGCTCTGAATCAGTGGCAGCTTTCCTTTATGAGAACTGGAAAATTCATTATGGCTTGGCTCAATCTTGTTCTACTGATGGGGGCTCTGAATTCGGTGGCAATATTGCTGAAATAATCTGATCACTTCCTTGAAAATATTGGGTTACTATAATTCTTATTATCCATAAGGCCAAGGAATGGTAAAACAGGGGTGTTCCCCTTTGAAGGCTGCTCTTGTCCAACTGGCTGGTGAAAGTGGAAAGAATTTTTTCCAATTTCTTCCTCTGTTTTTCTTATCTGATTAAATCTCAACTAAATGGACCACTGGCCACTCACCTTAAAAAATAATTTTTGGCAACATGGCTGTCCTTCCTCTTGATATTGAAATGGAATCTTTCCTGGGTATCTCATGGGAGCAGGTTTCCTCAACCACTGATCTATTAGTTTACAGATCCAAGAAGCTGGAGCAAATTGAAGAGATTTGTGACAACAATTATCAGAAGATGATGGAATCAAGAGAAAAATAAGTTCAGTATTGGGGAGATAAGCATGCAAATTGAATTTTTGATCCCTTAAATCCTGGTGATATAGTTTTAGCTGAAAATTGATCCTTGGAGACTCAGTGGGGAAAGCTCTCTTCATATTGTTGGAATTGTCTTATCAGGTTGTTTGTCAAGTCAGAGGGGGATTTTAAGTTTTGGAAGAACTGGATGGTACTCAGTTTTCCAGAAGTTTCTCTGATGATAAAGTCAAGAGGTTTCATTTTTGTGGGGAAATTTGTGGTCAAAGTAAGTTCTCCTAATTTTGCACCACCAGGGTCATCTACTGCTTTTTTTTTGCTTTAAAACTCTGCTTTAGGCCACATATGTGAAAGCCTAGGATGGCCTCTTTGTCTTGCTCCTGCCACTTCTAGGGCTCTCTTGGATGGATCAAGATTTTTTTCCTTAACTCTTCAATCACTCCCAAGATCAAGAAATGGCCCATTGTTTTTTCTTCATATTTTCTCCTTTTCTCCTTTTCTCAATATCTTTGGAATCTCAAGATTCAGGCTAGGGAAAGTCTGTAAGTTGGGAAGAGATGTGGTGAACAATTTGGTACACCTCAAGAAAAGGGGCAAAATTTAAAAAAAAAATTCTTAGTTTTTTATCTTATCCAAACATTTTTAAAAAAAATTAATATGTATAGAATTTTTTTTTCTTCCTCCAGCTTCTTCCTGTCCAAGCAGTCTAGGCCACGCCAATGGGTATTCAAGTCCTGAGGCTCTGTGTTCAATTCCCCCCTTTACCATGTTTGACATCCCTCTGACCATTTTTGGCCAGGGAGCAGGTGCAAGATTTTGTGCTCAATCCATCCAATTGATCATCCATCCTCAATCCATCCATTTTTCAAATACCAATTTGTCTATTCTCACCCTAATCATACATCTGATCAACCCTCCACCCATTTTTTTGGTTTCATCCAATTGCAATGATCAATCCACTTTCCCCATCCATTCTTTCCATCCATCATCCCTTGCTCTGATCATCCATCTTTTTCTCAAACTCATCCATCATTGGTTGGTTTTCTCATCTGTCTCTGACCAATCCCATCTCCCATCTCCATCCCCATCATCCCCTCTTGTGCTCAAATTTCTCAATCCTATTTCGTTACTCACTCATCTACATTGGTTGAAACTTGGATCAGTCATCTGATTATCCTTCCACCCAACAGATTGCTCTCAGGCCTGATCTGGTTCATCCCCCCATCCATCATTCTGCTTCATCTGGTTGCCTGCGCCGCTTATTTGCAGCTTCTGCCATCATTCATCCTCCAAGCATCATCACCACCCTCCAATCATCCTCAATTGTTCCATTGCGCTCATATCTGACGTTTCTCACCTTGCTCTCATCCAAGCTTACGCTCACCATCACGGATAACACCCAAGCGCGAGTTCCTCAACATTGCTCATCCCTCCAGCTCCTCAATACCTTTGGGAGCTCCCATCCAGGCGTGCTTGATCCATCCCACCTCTGTCAATTGGTTGGTTGGTCTGTTCACTACCTCCAATCACTCCACCAACCCCATCACTCTCATCTCCTAGGTACATCCACGCACATCCATTCATCCATCTCTTGGAGTTGATCCTCTGCTCTCAGGAGTTGATCCTCCATAATTATCATCAAAAAAAAAGCTCATATTTTTTCTGCACTCATATGTGTCATCAACTTGTAAATAGTTACACATCCCTCTTGCTATCAAAGAAGGGGCTCTTCCCCCAGATTTTCTAATCCCTCTATGCACCAAGTATCGATGGATCCATCTATCTTCTGGTATCCATTCATCACCTAATCCTCTGATAAATAAATACATGTATCCCCCTGTGTGCCTGATCATCATCATCATCATCATCATCATCATCATCATCATCATCATCATCATCATGATAAAGCCGGATATATCTGTTGATTATCCCATGATCCTCATCCTTATCACCAACCAATAGCCTTGCTTGTTGAAGAATAATTCATTTGGGTGAATTCTTTACTGTTTTAAACCACTCCTTTGATACCTTTCTCTGACCAAATTATTCTTGATCATTCATTTGATTGTCTTTCTTGAACAGTCATGTTTGAATAAGAGGTTTATTAAGTTTAAAACTGGAGTGATAATCCTTCCTGTATTTCCGTGATATTTGAATTCCGCCACACTACTCTTGAGTTCCTTGAGAAGTGTTGGGTTTTTCTTGTTCAACTGGATCATTGTTCTTCTTTGGAACTTCATAGACAATTTGCATTTTTAGTACAGCCTCCCACATTTATCTTGTACCCTCCTGTTACCTCCAAGCAATTGATGGTCTAAGTTGGGCGGTTTCATTGAGAAATTGGAGGGGGATTGGGATTGAGTTGATCTTTCCTGAGCCTCTTGTTTCAACCACAGATATTAGCTTTTGAAAGCTGTTACTTTCAAATGAACTGTTCTATTGAACTCTGACACAGACTATAACGTATTTTGTTCAAGTCTTTCCCTCACTCTCTTGTCTCAGAGTGTGTTTTCTTCCTTGCTGTTGTTTACTACCAAGTTATACCTTATACGTGATTTTACATCTACAAGGTTCTGGACATTTATTCCACTTACATCCAAGTATTTTTGTAACACTCAGGAGGGAAGCCTAAAACAGCACCTTTTCCCTCCGCAGAACTGCCAATGGCCAGCACAGTTTGGATTCTTATACCATATGTAGTTCTGTGGAGGGGAATGGTGCTTTTTAGGCTGCCCTCCTGAGGATTACAAAAATATTTAAATGTAACCAAGATAAAGGTCCAGAACCTTGTGAATAAGGAATCAATACATAGGGGATGAGTTTGATAGTAATTAGCAGCTTTAAACAATCCTTTCTGAGGCAAGATGGTGTGGGAACAGACTTGAACAAAAAAAAAGAATGTTTTCTCAGAGTTCAATAGAACAAGGCAGCTGTAAGTAACAAAACCCACAAGCTAATAACTCTGGTCATCAGCCAAAGCTTGGTATTGATCACTCAAACTCAAACAACCTCCAGGTTCTCAATGACCCTTCCCAACTCTCCCCAATCAAGCGCTTGAAGGGTACCAGATAACTGTGGGTGGACCTACAAAGAAATCAATTTGTTTAATGAAGCTTTAGAAGCAAATCAATGAAAAATTCAAACAAGAATGAATCAAAACTTCTCAAGTAAATCAAGAATAGCGTGGAAAAATGCAACTTGGTTGAAATAAAGGGATCTTTTACACTCCAGGTTTAAGCTTAATAAAACCAGTCAGTAAAAAGTGACTGGTTCTGGAAATAAAATCAAAGAATGATCACGAGAAGTATGGTTGGAAAAAGGGATCAAGAAGAGGTATAAAACACTCAAGAATCCAAATGACTAGGCTCTTCATCAACCTGAAAGGCTATTGGTAGTTGATAAGCAACAGGGCCACAGAAGGGCGGATCAGAGGTTTTAGTATTGAGGCTCAAGGATCAAGGTTAATCAAAGATATACCCAGGATAAGGATGATAGATAGATCAATGGATGGATTTCTTGTATAAAGGGGAAGAGCCCCACAGATTTATTGATTGATGCCACAATGGATGATGATGGGGCTAAGTCATGGGAGAGCTCCTCATTCTATGGGAAAGAGACCCTGTAGACTATTGACCAGAGGATACACATATGAGAGCTGAAAAGAACATATATATATATATATAATTTTCTCAACAAAAAAAAATAATGAACTGATCAAAAAGACTTTTGCAGGAATTTTCTTAATAAAAAAGAAAGAAAAAAAAGAAAAATTTGGCAAGGAAATCCTGGATAATGAGATTAGCAAGGGGAAAGCAGTTGCTGATGGGTGCCAGTGAGTTGGAAAGCGGCCATGATGAAGGCTTGCAATGGAAATGATTGAGGAAGGATACTCAGGGGGATTTATGTTGGTGATTTTGCAGATGGGATCAAAACAGAGGGTTTTGGAAAGGCGCAACAGGCTGTTGCAACCTTGCTGAAAGATGTGTGACTTTCTTTGTTGGCCGGATGGATGAAGGGGGGGGGATGAGTGAGTGGATCAGATGGGATGAAACTGATAGAGAAGTTAATCAAGGAGTTATGGGAAATGACACTGATGGCCATGCGCAATAGCTATCTGGTCCATCAGATGAGCAAATCAGCACTTGTCACATGGTCAGTTACAAGGATGGGATGATGGTGATGACCCATAGCAAAATGTTGATAAATTGATGTCTGATGGATGTCTCCAACACCAACAACTGACAGTATAAAAGGGGAATTGGGAAACTGGACCTTTCCAATGGAGTGGATGAGGGGATGATGATGATCAATGAAGGTGATTTGGATGTCTGCCCATGCGCGCTTGGCCAAAAAAACTGGGCTGCAAGTACAA
Source organism: Puccinia polysora (assembly GCA_025617555.3). NCBI lineage: Eukaryota > Fungi > Basidiomycota > Pucciniomycetes > Pucciniales > Pucciniaceae > Puccinia > Puccinia polysora. The sequence goes on from CM062629.1 coordinate 8,236,199, forward strand.
TTGGGGAGTAGTTGAATAGAGGATCTGGGGATTTGTACGCCCTGGAGAGCCCTTCCTAGACCACTAGGACAGGGAGGAGTTGGAGGAACAAGAAATGGGAAAGTTCCCATAGCAGCACAGAAATCTTTTTTTTTTTTGATAGACAGATAAAAAATTATATAAAAAAAGAATCTTAAAATTTTACCATTTTGTGAGGTGTCCCAAATTGGTCACCACAAAGTGCTGTTGGAAAATTACTTTCTTCATTTACAGGGTGAGCGGAGATTGATCCAAAGGAGTGGAGAGGTTAATTTTGAGGAAAGAAAGGCCAAGAAAAGGACTTCCAAACTATGGAAAATAGTAAGCCATTTAATCTCACACTTGTGGAAACTGAACTGACAATGTATGATTAAAATTTGTAGCTAGCAGAGAGGAGGCAGAAATGGTTTAATAAAAAAAGTATCCTTGCTATTAACTTTGGAGCATTCAGTAAGGGAGAGATGCAGGTTTAGTTTGTGGAGTAAGTTTTCAAGCCAGCGTCTTTGCTGTTTTTCTGAGAGCAGAGCCTTTAGTTTGGCCTTGGTAGATGACATAGATACAGAGGGCTGAATTTTACTGTTCCAGGAAAATGGAAATGAAGGAATAAGAGACTTAAAAGGACGTTTGATTTCAGCAAGGAAGGGTCAGAGAGGAAGAATCAGAAAGAAAGAAAACATAGTAGAGTAGACACCTTAAAAGGACCAGATGGCGTGTTGACTAGACAAGGCGGTGAAGAAGAAGAAGGGGAAAAGAAGGAATAGCTGAGGAGTGATCCGGTGTAGCGCTCCAGGAGTTGGGAGTTGGTAATTGAGTGAGCTTGAGCTTGAGCTGTAGCGGTGGCTGGTGAGTGAGCTGGTTGATGTCAAGCTTCCAGTTGGTTGAAGAGTGATTGCCCGTCCAGGTGATTGAGGATGAAGGTTTGAGAGATCCAGGGGAGCAGTCTTGCGAGCCTTCAGAAATGGAGTATTGGCAGCAGTTGAATATAGGGGGCGCACGGGAGGAAGAGAAAATGAAGGCAGCAGGTTGGGAGCTTATAGGAAATGAGGTAAACTTATAAAGAACAAAGTAGTAGGTAGAGAATAGGAAACAAGGTAAGGATGAGATAGAACAGAGAAAAATAGAAAAGAGATAGGGTCAAATAGAATAACATGGAACAGAATAAGGTAGACTGATTTGAGCAGATACTTGAATACAAACAGCCTCCCTTGCTCAAATCACTTTGAGATGTTTAGAGTGTCTAGCGCACGATGAAGCGCTATCCTGCTTAACGGTTTGGTGAGGAAGTCCGCCAGGTTCATCTTGGAGGACACCTTCTGGAGCTTGAAACTAACGGAACTTTGTGAAACGTGGCGTGATTAGCTTGGTTGAGAGCTAGTTTAATACAGCCCTCGTTGTCCTCGTGAACAATGGACGGTTTGATTGCTTCTTCGGGCAGAAATTCGCTCATGAGCGATTTTACCCAGCTTATTTCCTTGATGACGTCGCCCAGCGCTTTGTACTCGGCTTCAGTGGTGGATAGTGAGAGAGTCGGCTGTTTTTTACATTTCCAGGTGATGACGCTGCCGAGCCAGCGGATGACCATCCCGGAGACAGACCTCCTCGTGGTGGGACAGGTTGCCCAGTCGGCATTGACATATGCTTCAAGGCCGGGGGGGAGCAGAGGAGGAAGTGAAAGTTATTCCTTGGCTAGAGCTGTGCTGGAGATACTGGAGCACTTGCAGCGCCGCCTGATAGTGGTGAAGATTAGGTTTGACGAGGAATTGAGCCAGGTAGTTGACCGCAAAGGTGATGTCGGGTCTTGTGCATATGCTGATATGATTGAGCTCACCAACAATCTTTCTATAATTTGCCCCTGAATGTAGAAACTCGTGATGGTCTTCCTCGCTTGAGGCATACAGCTTTCCATGAGGCCTGAAGGGAGTTGAGAATGACTTGTGCGGCGGAAGCGCATATTGTCCGCAAATTTGGTTGATGTACGAGCAGTGGGAGAGCTTGAATCCATTCGAAAGGTGAGTGACATTCATTCCGAGAAGTATGGAGGCCGGTCCCAGGTCCTTTGTCTTGAATTTGGAGCTGAGTTGGTTAACAAAAATGTCCGGGCGATCACTGAATATTGCGATATCGTCGACATGGACGTAGAGGTAGGTGGAATCTTTCCAGAAGACACATTGGTCGGCCTCGCTCTTGTGGAAACCAAGGTCGACAAGCCAGCTGCTCAGTGTGTCGTACCAGGCCACTGGTGCCTGTTTAAGACCGTACAAGGCCTTCTTGAGCCTGAGATACTTTCCGCTTGCCACGGAGATATAGGGTGGAGGGGTGAGGTAGACTTCTTCGCGAAGAGGGGCGTTTAAAAAGGCGGCCTTTACGTCGACCTGGTGGAATTTGAGTTTTAGCTGAGCTGCCAGGGCAATGAGCATACGGAGAGAGGTCTTGTCCCCAGTGGGCGAGAAGGTGGAAGTGAAGTCAATGCCATACTGTTGGCTGAAGCCTTGTACACATAGGCGGGCTTTGAATTCAACGATCCGGTTTTGCTCGTCTCGCTTTGTCCGAAAAACCCATACACATCAAAGTCCCAGCTTTCCCTCAGGGAGGTTGGTCTCTTCCCAGACTTGATAGTCGAGTAAGTTGAGTTCCTTGTGCCTCATTGCTTCAAGCCACTCTTCTTGGTATTTCGAGTTGAGGGCCTCTTGGACTGACTTGGGATCCAAATAGCCGTTGTCGACAATGAGATAGATGGCGGGAAGGCCCACTTTTGAGTTGAGACGACGTGGATGGGAGATAATGTTGTCGTGGGTTAGCCTGTCGTGTGACAGTTGAGGAGCAGAGAGAGGGGGATTGATCGCAGATGGAATGGTGAAGCCAGGGGTGTTATGAGAAGATACAGGTGTGGGGGTTGAGTTGGCGGGGGAGACATCAAGGGAATTCGGGGAGGAGAGAAGAGGAGCAGAGGTAGGATTCAAAGAGTTGTATGTGGAAGGGGAAAGAGGAGAGAAGGGGGTCAGTATGTGGTTGGAGCTGGTAGGACAATGCAATGGTTTTGAGCCGGGCAGGGAAGGAAAGGAGAGCTCGTCAAACGACGTGTTTGCGGAGATGAAGATTTTGGAGGAGTCCAGGTCCAACAGTCTGTATGACGAAAAGTCATTGACGTACCCAAGCAGAATCGCTCTTTTGCTGGTGGGGAGGAGTTTGAAGGTTCGAACAGCTTTGGGAATGATAGCAAAGGCGGCACATCCAAAAGGTCGTAAGCAGTTGAGATTGAAAGGTCGTCCGTGCCAGGTGTTGTAAGGAACAGTGTTGCCACGAGTTCTAGAGGGGAGAGCGTTAAGGATGTGGGTGGCGGTGTTGACGGCTTTGTCCCAGAACTTGAGCGGTAGATTGCTTTGGTTTAGCAGGCAGCGAGCCTTCTCCAGAATCAGGCGATTTTATCTTTCAGACAGTCCGTTTTGCTGAGGAGTGTAAGGGGGAGAGAAGTGTTGAGAGATTCCTTTTTCAAGGCAGTAGGCGTGAAGTTTGGAGGAGATGAACTCGCCGCCGTTATCAGAGATCAGAAGTTTCACGGAATGGCCAATTTGACGTTCGGCTCGCGTCACAAAGTCCTTGATGGCGGGAAAAGCCTTGCTTTTCTGTTTGAGCAGAGCCACGGAGCGATAACCGGAGAATTGATCTGTGAGGGAGAGGAAATAGGAGAACCCCAAGTTTGAGGTGATGGAGAAAGGTCCGACCACGTCCAGGTGGACAGCTTCAAGAAGGTCGGTGACCCTTTTGAATTTGTGGTTGAAAGGAGTCGACACTTGCTTGCAAGTCTTGCATATTTGGCAGACGGAGGATCGAGCGTCAGAGTCATCGGAGCGTGGATTGAGAGTCTTGAGGGATTGATTACTAGCGTGGCCAAGTCGCAGATGCCAGAGGTTGTCCGGAGCCTTGAAGAGCATTGTGGATTGATCGCATTGCTGAAACTTAGTTCCACAAAGTTCCGTTAGTTTGTTGTTTGTGGTGCCCACGAAGCTAATCTTATCCAGCTTCACTTCAAAGCCCAAGTATCCGATTTTTGAGAAGTTTGCCTTAGAAGAGTTTAGTTGAGTGAGAGAGATGAGACACCGGTTAATTGACGGAATGAGAAGAACGTTTCGGAGGATGATAGATGAGGAACCTCAAGTCTAACAACTGTTAGTTCGTTCATGAGCTTCCTGCAGTCCTTGATGTAGGTCGTCAGATCGCCTTTGAAGAGATACCGGATGAAATTAAGCCAGATGCGGCCGCGATTGTTGGAGGATTGTGAGGCGTATTGTTCAAGAATGGCCTGCCATATGGCGTGAGGATTACCGTTGTTGTCGTCATTGATAATGGATTCAAAAGCCGATTTGCCGAGGTGTTGGATGATTATGTCAGCGGCCTCATATATCTTCTTATTTCGAGGCCCGGTCATGGGTGAAGGAGGGGGTTCAACGGTCAATTCGAGAAGTCCTTTCCTGCGGAGATAACTCTTGATCCTGAGACTCCAAGATGGGAAGTTCAAGTCATTGAGGAGGGGAATGTTGAGCTTTGAAGAGTTGAGTTGTTCATCCGAGTCGGACATAGAGCCTATCTGGTCCAATAAGTGGTGGGACTGTAAATCTGAAGGAATAAGAGACTTAAAAGGACGTTTGATTTCAGCAAGGAAGGGTCAGAGAGGAAGAATCAGAAAGAAAGAAAACATAGTAGAGTAGACACCTTAAAAGGACCAGATGGCGTGTTGACTAGACAAGGCGGTGAAGAAGAAGAAGGGGAAAAGAAGGAATAGCTGAGGAGTGATCCGGTGTAGCGCTCCAGGAGTTGGGAGTTGGTAATTGAGTGAGCTTGAGCTTGAGCTGTAGCGGTGGCTGGTGAGTGAGCTGGTTGATGTCAAGCTTCCAGTTGGTTGAAGAGTGATTGCCCCTCCAGGTGATTGAGGATGAAGGTTTGAGAGATCCAGGGGAGCAGTCTTGCGAGCCTTCAGAAATGGAGTATTGGCAGCAGTTGAATATAGGGGGCACACGGGAGGAAGAGAAAATGAAGGCAGCAGGTTGGGAGCTTATAGGAAATGAGGTAAACTTATAAAGAACAAAGTAGTAGGTAGAGAATAGGAAACAAGGTAAGGATGAGATAGAACAGAGAAAAATAGAAAAGAGATAGGGTAAAATAGAATAACATGGAACAGAATAAGGTAGACTGATTTGAGCAGATACTTGAATACCAACAGGAAATCCATAAAAGAGGATGATTAAGCCAGTTTTTCTGGTTCAAGTGATTACATCTTTACCACTGTCAGAATCCCTGAAGCATTTGATATTTTAATTGAAATTTTTTGAATTGAGATGGAGGGCCAGGTCCTTGGTGTGGTTAAAGTAAAGCCAGAAATGCTTAGCTTTTGACCAGTGGCGGATTCTTGGTTTGAGATTTAAATGAGAAAGATTCAAGACAGCATGTGATAAGTTGGTTTGCATCCTGAGGGCTATAAAGTAGAGAAAGACAGAGGAGGGTCTGAAGTTGAGTTTGAGTTCAAGGAATTTCTTGTGTTCTTTATTGGATGCTTGAGCAAGATGTTCATTGGGATTAATGGGAGTGGATATTGGTTTGGATTGAGAGAGGCCAAGTTCCTTTAGGGAAAATTTGATGTGTTTTGGCTGATGGAGGGCTGAACCTTGAGAAGATTGATGACTTGATTTCCAAGAATTTGGGTAAGGGGACCCTTATGGGAGATGGAGAAAAAATTTATAAGCCAATTTTGAAATTTTAGAGACTTTCCAATGACAATTAGATTGTCTACATGGAAAAATTTAAAAATTCAGAGGAAGTTGTTGATATAGAGACATGGATTGGCGCTGGAGGTGTTGAATCCTTTGGATAAGATCCGCGCTTGTTGTGTTTCAAACCAGCTCCTTGGAGCTTTTTTGAGACCATACAGGGCTTTATTGAGTTTGAAGGAAGGAAATGGGGAGCTTTAGCCCTTGGGCTTCTTGATTTAAACATCTTTGTCAAAATTGGCATGGAGAAACACTGATTTTATATCCATCTGGTCAATTTCAAGAGAGTGGTAATAGATATAAATAAGAAGAGTTCAAAGGATGATAATCAAGAGGGTTGGAGCTTAATTCCCCCCATAGTTGCAGAAATCCAATTTCTTGAAGCCCTGCATGCAAATTCTTGATTTTAAGAGTGTCTCAGATCCATGTGGCTGTTACTTCAATTGGTAGAACCCAAAAGTTGAAAAAGCCTGCTTTCCTTTGTAAGACTCCAAATGGTGCTGGCTGCAGGCAGTTCTGTCAAGGGGAAAGATGCTTTTTAGGCTGCCCTCCTGAGTGTTACAAAAATATTTAAATGTAACCTAAATAAAGATCCAGAACCTTGTGAATAAGGAATCAATGGGAAGGGATCAGTTTGATATTAATTGGTAGCTTTGAAAAATACTATCTGAGGCAAGATGGTGCTGGAAAAGACTTGAAAAAAAGAAGTTAAAGTTTTTTCAGATTTCAATAGAACAAGGCAGTTGTAAGTAACAGCACACGCAAGCTAATAACTGTGGTTTTCAGCAGAAGATTAGGAAAGATCAACTAAATCCCAAAAAAACTCCAGGTTCTCAATGAACCTTCCCAACTATCCACAATCAAGCGCTTGAAGGGTACCATATAACTGTGGGTGGCTGTACAAAAAAAAGCAATTTGTCTTATGAAGCTCTAGAAGCAAAGAAATGACTGATTTGAACAAGAATGACCCAACACTTCTCAAGGGACTCAAGGGTAGCGTGGAAAAATTAAACTTCAAAGAAATAAGGGAGGTTGAATACTCTAGGCTCCACTCTTGAAGAAGCCTCTGAGTCAAACGTGACTGTTTCCAGAAGGGCAATCAAAGCATGATCAAGACCAGTATGGTCAAAAAAAGGGATCAAAGAGTGGTATAACACACTCAAAAATGCAATAAAATGAATTCTTCTTCAACCAGCAAGTCTATTGGTTGGTGATAACAGATAAGGTGACAGAGTATGGATCAAACATTTGAGTGTGGTGGCCCAAGGATCAAGGGGAAATTTAGGATATACCCAGGATAAGGATGGAAGATTCCTTGGATAAAGGGGAAGAGTGCCATGGATTTATTGATTGATGATACAATGGATGATGGATTTGGACAAGGCAGGGGAGGTCCTCTCCTTTTATAGGCAAGTGACCCTATAGACTACTTGCAAGTAGATAAAACCAATGAGAGCAGATTTTTTTTTAATCAGAACTCATAAAAAAAAAAAAAAAAAAAAAAAAAAAAAAAAAAAAAAAAAAGGACATGAGGACATGATAAAAGAAATTGAAAGAGAAAAAAAACTGAAAAAGGGAAACTGCCTGCAGGAGGAGATGAGTGAAAGGGGAAAGGAAACCATGAGAAACCACGGATGCAAGCAACAGAAACCAAAGATGGGGGTGCAAGATGGGTGAGTCTGAGGTGATGAAAGATGAATGACCCAAGGCAACAATCATCAAGCAAGCCAACAATTTGGTGAATGAGCGGGTGAGGGGGAGAGGTGGGAGTTGGTGATGAAAGTCCTGCACACACAGATGAACAGCAGGTAGGAGATGCAGTTGGATGACTCAGAGGGCACAGCCATAGAGGCGGTGGTAGTTGAGCTGGTTTCTGATGGGTGTCAGCAAGCAGTCCAACCAGTGGATGAGAAAAGGGGGGAAAGATTGGTTGTGCTTTCCAGAGGAAATTTCTGATCCTTGGAAGTTTAAGGCTCAAAAAAGTTCTGAGCAGCAGGCAGTTCTGTGGAGGGGAAAAGATGCTGTTTAGGCTTACCTCCTGAGAGTTACAAAAATATTTAAATTTAACCAGAATCAAGATCCAGAACCTTGTAATAAGGGATCAATGGAAAGGGTGAATTTTGATAGTAGTTGGCAGCAATGGAACAACACTATCTGAGGCAAGATGGTGCGGTGTGGTGCCCCATCCTGGACACCCTGGCTGCCTTAAGACCTCAATCCATAAACTGTTGCGCAAACGTACTGCCCGGCTGAACAACTTATCCTCAGGCTCATCCAAACCATTATTTACCCGCGCGCGCGCCGCGCCGCGCGCGCTGCGCTTCCATTATTCGCGTCGCGCGCCGCGCCGCGCCGCGCTTCTTTCATCCGCGCGCGTCGCGCGTCCTTTATCCATGTTGCTTGTCATCTCTGCCGTTGTCATAGCACGTCCTCATCTTTGTTGTTGCGTGTCTTCATCTTGGTTGTTGCGCCTCCCAATCTCCTCATTGCTACCGTCGCGCGGCGCTCATCCATGATTTACTGAATCCATCCCGACCGCACCCGCAAGCATTTGGCAAATCCTTGGATCCGTCAAACCTCCCATTGCACTTGATCTATCAGTCGTAGATCTCAAGGCCGTCAGGATTTACTCAACTTTCTCAAACCAATCTCCTATCCGCCCATCCGCGCTCTCATGGACTTCATCCGTCACCTTTCCTGGGACTCTCCCACCCGCTTCCGCCTTCGGACAAGGGGTGGGTGACTCTGGTATTGTCACACGCGCCCATCCACAGACCGACGCGAGTGACCACATGGTTGTCTTCCCTTTTCCGCTCTATTTGTAGAATCCGTTGTATATAGCCTAGCAGGGCCTCCTGCCCATATAAGGAGGGGCTCTCCCCTGCCTTTTGGCCGAGCATTCCATCATCGGAGCATCCCAGAACATCAGAGGATCCCATCATCCTATCAGACCACCATCAGTAATCAACTTATCTGTGGGCATCCTTCCCCACCTATCTGAGCCATTTATCCGGGTATATCTATGATTGCCCCTTGATCCTTTGAGCCTCCATACTCAAACTCTGTCCTTTGTGACCTTGATCCTTATCACCAACCAATAGCCTTGCTGGTTGAAGAAGAATTCCTGTCTGCCTGAATTCTTGAGTGTGTTATACCACTCTGATCCCTTTTTCCGACCATACTGGTCTTGATCTCTCCTTGATCATCTTTCTGAAGCCAATCACTTTTGATTGAAGAGGTTTTATTAAGCTTAAAACCTGGAGTGTTATACCTCCCTTCTTCTTTGAGGTTGAATTTTGCCACGCTATTCTTGAGTTCCTTGAGAAGTGTTGGGATATTCTTGCTCAAATTCGTTATTGATTTGCTTCTAGAGCTTCATAAACAAATTGCTTTTGTTTTTGTTCAGCCTCCCACAGTTATCTGGTACCCTTCAAGCGCTTGATTGCGGAGAGTTGGGCAGGTTCATTGAGAACCTGGAGGTTGGTTGGGATTGAGTTGATCTTTCCTAATCAGCTACTGACAACCAGAGTTATTAGCTTGTGGGCGTTGTTACGTACAACTGCCTTGTTCTGTTGAACTCTGAACAAACCTTGACTTATTTTTTCAAGTCTTTACCTGCACCATCTTGCCTCAGATAGTGTTGTTTCCACTGCTACCAACAACTCTTATCCTCTTCCCTTATTTTGATTTTTCATCCATAAGGTTCTGGACCTTGATTCCGGTTACATTTAAATATTATTGTAACTCTTAGGAGGGCAGCCTAAACAGCACCTTTCCCCTCCACAGAACTGCCATGGCTTAGCACCGTTTGGAGTCTTACATTTGGTCCCCCGGGCCGGGATCAAACCAGCAACCTTGGGATTTACAGTCCCAAGGTGAAGAATCAACTCCGAAATCCTACCCGATTTCTCTTTCTTTTTCTGTTTTTTCTTTTTTTTAGATCTGATCCGTGGAGGCAGCTTGGTCTAGAAGTAAGTCCTCCCAATTTGTGCACCCCTTGGGCAAGATACTTGTTGTTTTTTTTGGCAAAACCCTACTCTTGCCACACTCATGAGCCACTTTGGAAATCTGCTCTTTGGATCCCCTAGGAACTCTGTTATTTGATATGGCATCTCCCGCTACTTCAACCACCTCTGTCCGACCTAAGATGGTAAAGATCAAACCCCAGAACAAGAACTTAGGCTTCAACGGTACAAATGTTGAGCGATTCTTGGACTCCTACGAAATGGCTGCTGAAGTGGATGGAGCTAGTGAATTCGATATGGCTTATCAGTTGCGGTTCTTTATCTCCTCTGATGAAGTTATGGAGGTAAGCGAGTCTCTCAAGGGATTTGAATCCCACAACTGGACGCTTCTCAGGGAGGCTATGTTGGCATACTGGGGTAAAATAGATGTGGCTAGGTTTACTCTGCAGGATTTGGATGCTCTGGTTTCTCAGTGGATCTCCAACGGCGGTATTTCTTCAGCCTCTGACTATCAGATTTTTAGGAAGTCTTGGGATCCCATTCAAAACTATCTTATCCGAAATGATCACATTGACACAGTGGACGAAATTTGAGCAAAGCTCTTTCAATCTTTCTTGTCGGCGGTGCAGGAAAGGATTAAAGAAGAACTGGTCAAATCTGGATCCATGATTACCACCAGGGATAATTGATTCAAGCTCCCTGTTTTTCTCACCCTTAGGAGTACTGTGGATAAAGTCATGAAAGGTCAAACTGCTCTTACCTTTGAAAAGCCTAGAACTACTGAACCAGTCCATGCTCCCTCTTTTAAAGAGTCAAACAATATTATGATTAAAATGGAGGCAGATTGTAGGCCTAAAGCAGATCCTAATTCCAATCGAGAACTAACTACTATAGATGAAATCACTAAGTTACTTAGGGCTTTTGAGAACAAGATAGATCAAAAGATTTCTTTTCTAGCTGCTCCTAAAACTCCTTCTTCTGTCCCCAAATCAACTCTGGTCTGTTACTACTGTCATAGGGAAGGCCATGGAACCGGAAGATGCCAGGAACTTCAGAAGGACCTAAAGGAAAAATTGGTAGAGCAGAGGGGAAACAATTACTTCCTTCCTAATGGTGCCCTAATCCCTTTTGACTTGTCTTGTCCTATCTGACATGTGGTGGCCTCTTACCAGCCATCACCTCCTGTGAAAGCATCTCTTGCTTCCTTTGAATTTCTATCATCCTGTGGTACCCTCCAACCTTGGGATCCTCCAGCTATTTCTTCCTCTAGTCTTGCTGGGACTACTTATCAATCTGATCCAGCCAGGAAACGACATGAGGAACCTAAACCTCATAAGGCTCCTTCCTTGCCAACTTCGATCCTTTGAAAACCCGTTAAACGTCGATCATCACTTGAGCCTCCTTCCTCTGATGTAGAAGACATGGAGGTGGAGAAGGAACCACTCATGGAAAGGTTTCCAGATCACCCTGATCCCTCTCCCTCACCTCAACCTTCTAATCCTATCTTAGATTCTGCGTCACCTAAACTTCCTCCCTCCACCCAGCCCAAAGTTCGATTTGAAAGGGGCATCTCCAAGGATCACCCCAATGCTGTGGAGGGAGTATTAAAGAAAATTTCTGATCTCAAAATTCCTGATCTATCTGTGGCTGAACTCCTATCAATCTCTCCATCTGTTGCTGAAGGAATGAAGAAATGGGTCTCTCATCGACGTGTGGAAATTGGCCCTGAAGAACTCAAAGCCTCCTCTGGCACTTTAATAGAGGACTCTGGTGGAACCAGTCCTTCTATAGAATCCAATCTTTATTCCTGTCCCCTTGGCTTTCTTCCTTGTTATCTTGGTGACTCAGCTAAAACTGTTTCTCCTCTTGTGGATTCTGGATCTCAGCTTAACTTAATCTCGGATGCTATGGCCTGCAAGCTCAAACTTAGTCCTAGGGTCAGCTTTAACTCTGCAGTGTATGGGATAGGAAATCAAGCTTGTGAGCTGGTTGGTATTTCTGAAGATGTACTGGTCAGGATCGGTCGAAATATAGTTGGAACCTGCCACTTTTGGATCACTCGTTTGGACAGTCCTATGATCTTGGGACGACCCTTCTTAATGGACTTTGGTGCAACCCTGATGTTTTCTGATCAAGTGGGGGAGAGAATTCTTCTCCCTGATGCTGATGGCAGAAAAATTGAAGTTCCTCTTTGCTCCTTGGATTCTGGTCGTTGGGAAAGAGATTTTCCTGGTCATTCTCCCAAATCATCTTTTAAGGGGAAGCAGAAGGATAACTCTAGTTCCTCTCATTTTTTAGGGGAATAGTTGATCCTACTAATGGTTGTAATTCTTTTCAGCCTCAGACTGCAACTCAAGGATCAACTCCCATCCCTCAGGCTTATTTTTCATTCCTTTCATCATTCTCTTCTGAGCTCAAGAATATTAAAAAACAAAAACATATCAAAATAGAAAAATCCAAAAATATTTCTTCTCTATCTTCTTCTCTCTCTGGATCTGTTGTGTCTTCTTTTCCTTCTACTTTTGAGTCTGATCAATCGTCTCTCAGTTCCGGTTCAAATCTCTGCAATGAGTCTAAACTAGATCCTAATTGCAATTCCGTTTTTGGTGGTTTTGGTATGAAGGAATATGGGCTTCAGTGGAGGCAATTTGGGGTACAAGTAAGTCCTCCCAATTGTGCACCGCCAGGGCAATCTTTTACCATCATTTTCAAAACCCTACCTTGTGCCACACATGTGAGCAACGTATTATCTCCTGGTTCTCCTTTTATGGAAAAGGCACCCTTCAAGGATATTGCAGAACATCGGACTTGGAAGATGTTGGAACTTGGACTCAGCTTTTGTAATCAAGTCTCTCTGGTCAACTCTTGGAGGAAACAAGAACTTCTCTCTTTTGCCACTAAGTATAAACCAGTTGCTAAGAAGATCCAACCAGTCAACCAGCCTATGCCTCTCAACCTCAATCCTCCCCTTATGCGTCCTCCTCTATCTTGCAATCCTTACTGTGGTTTCCCTCAATATCTTACTGGCCCCTTTGTGCCCAATGGACGGGTCACTGAAGAACGTCTGAAGGTGGTCAACTTTGGTCCAGATGGATGGCTTTTTCCTGATGAGTTAAATTTAATCAAAAATGTCTTATCTCTAAGAGAAAAATCTATTGCTTTCTGTGAAGAAGAGAGAGGTCTCTTGCGGGAATCCTATGGCCTCCCTTATATCATCCCTGTAGTTGAACATGATCCTTGGCAAAAGAAAAAGATCCCTATCCCTGCTGCTAAAGTTGACGAATTCATCAAGTTGGTCCGGGAACAAGTTTGAACTGGCCTGTATGAACAGTCAACTTCTAGTTAATCCAGCCCTGTCTTCTGTGTCCTCAAGAGTAATGGTAAACTTAGAATAGTTCATGATCTTCAACCTCTTAATAAAGTTACTATTAAAGACTCTGGTATCCCTCCTGCTACTGAAGAATTTGTTGAATCTTTTGCGGGAAGAGCTTGCTATGGTCTAGCGGATATTATGGGTGGCTATGACAAGCGATCCTTACATTCTATCTCTCGTCCCCTCACTACTTTCAATACTCCTCTTGGTCGATTTCAACTTACTTGATTGCCTCAAGGAGCCACCAACTTGGTTGCAGTCTATCAGGCTCAGATGATGTGGATCCTCCAAGATGAAATCCCTGATCATGCTGGTATCTTTATTGACAATGGCGGAATTAAAGGTCCAGTATCTGACTATGATAATGAGCTCTTACCTTGGCATTCAGGAATTCGTCGTTTTATCTGGCAATATGCTACTACCTTGGAAAGGATTCTGTTTCGAATCGAGGAATCTGGCCTTACTGTCTCTGGATCCAAACTGGCGGCTTGTGTCCCTGCTCTGGAAATTGTTGGTCATGTGGTCTGCAAGGAAGGAAGAAGGATGGCACCAGCCAAAGTCAACAAGATCATCTCTTGGCCTACCCCAATCAATCCAACTGAAGTTAGGGGCTTTCTAGGTGTTGTCACTTATGTTAGAATCTTTATCCCATCTTTATCCAAAATCTGTGCACCCTTGCGTCGTCTAACCAGAAAAGATGCTGAATGGATTTGGACCCAAGATTGTGAATGTGCTTTCCAGCTACTCAAAAGGATAGTTGGTAAAGACATAGTTTTGAAAAAGATCTCTTATGGACCTGGAGCTGGCAAGATCAAGCTGGCTGTCGATTCTAGTTATCAATCTGTTGGGGCCGTCCTTACTCAGGAAGATGAAAGTGGTTGGGACCGTCCTGCTCTTTATGAATCTTTGTTGTTTTCAGATGTAGAATCTAGATATTCCCAGCCCAAACTGGAACTCTGTGGTGTGGCTCGAATGATGAAGAAACTTCAAACCGTTCTCTGGGGCCAACATTTCAAATTGCAAGTTGATGCTCGATCCATCATTGAAATGATCAACGCTCCCAGTCTCCCCAATGCTCCTATGACTCGTTGGGTGGCCTTTATCCAGCTTTTCTCTTTTGATATTGTTCACAGGCCGGGGAAATCTTTCACCATGCCTGACGGTTTATCTCGACGACCTCTTGGGGACAACAAATCTGATGTTGGAACCAATTTTGATGAAGAGGGACCTTTGATCCAACCTATTTTCTCTTTTCCTTCTCAAAATTATTCTGGCTTTCAACAAGGCTTCTGGTTTAAATTAGAGCAGTACCTTTCAACTCTTCAAAAACCTCCTGATCTCTCTGTTAAGGAATTTTGATCTCTTAAACGAAAGTCTTCTAATTTTTTTGTTCAAGGCTCTAGACTTATGAAGAGGGGCAATCCTTGTGCTCTTATTGTTGTTACTATTCCCTCTAAACAAGATTCTATCCTTGAAAGTCTCCATGAAGGCCTTGGTCATCGTGGGGAAACCAAAACTTATTGACGATTATCCGAATGATTCTGGTGGCCATCTTTGAAGAAATCCGTCTCCCAATGGTGCAAGAGTTGTGAAGTTTGTCAAAAACGTGATCTTAGGCGCCCAGCTGAAATTTGTTATCCTACTGGGGAGTCCACTGTCTTTGGAAGGATTGCTATGGATGTGGTTCATATTAAGGCAGGTGGTGCTAAGTACCTCATTGTGGCTAGAGATGATTTTTCCGGATGGGTTGAAGCAAAATTTCTTAAGAACCTTAGCTCTGAATCAGTGGCAGCTTTCCTCCACGAGACTTGGACAATGCGTTATGGCCTGGCTCGATCTTACTCTACTGATGGTGGCTCTGAATTTGGGGGCAAGCTTGCTGAAATGATCCGATCCCTTCCTGGACAACATAGAGTTACTACTCCTTATTATCCTGAAGGCCAAGGCATGGTGGAACGAGGCCATGCCCCTTTGAAGGCTGCACTTGTTAAACTGGCTGGTGAAAGTGGCAAGAATTGTCGCAAATTCCTTCCTCTTGTTCTCTTCTCTGATCAAATTTCAACCAAAAGAACTACTGGCTACTCACCTTATGAAATCATCTTTGGTCAAAGAGCAGTCCTTCCTTTGGATCTGGAAATGGAATCTTTCTTGGGAATCTCTTGGGAAGAGGTGTCCTCAACCACTGATCTGTTAGTTGCTAGATCCAAGCAACTTGAGCAAAGTGAAGACGTTTGTGATGAAGCTTATCAAAAGATGATGGAGTCCAGAGCAAAATCCGTCCAGTATTGGGAGGACAAGCACTCTAATTGAATCAGGGAGCCCTTGAACCCTGGTGACCTAGTTTTAGCTTATAATCGATCTTTGGAAACCCAGTGGGGCAAGCTTTTCTCTAATCGTTGGAATGGCCCTTATTGAGTGGTTCATCAAGTTAGGGGTGGACCTTATGTTTTGGAGGAGCTGGATGGTACTCGGTTGGCCAGAAGGTTCTCTGCTGATCAAGTCAAGAAGTTCCATTGTCGTGGGGGCAACTTATCTCAGAAGTAAGTCCTCCCAATTGTGCACCACCAGGGTCATTTGCTGCGTTTTTGTTGTAAGACTCTACTGTATGCCACATATGTGAGCACCTGTGACGCCCTCCTTGTTCTATTCCTGCCGCTTCTAGGGTTCATTTGGAAGAATCAAGATATTTTCCTCAACTCTTCAACCACTCTCAAGATCAAAATGGCCATTCTTTGGTTTCAATCATCTGTCTTTCCTTTCTTTTTTTTCTATGGCATCAAACTCAGGAGCAGACTAGGGACAGTCTGTAAGTTGGGGAGAGATGTGGTGCCCCATCCTGGACAACCTTGCTGCCTTAAGACCTCAATCCATAAACTGTTGCGCAAATGTACCGCCCGGCTGAACAACTTATCCTCAGGCTCATCCAAACCATTATTTACCCGCGCGCGTGCCGCGCCGCGCGCGCTGCGCTTCCATTATTCGCGTCGCGTCCCGCGCCGCGCCGCGCTCCTTTCATCCGCGCGGGTCGCGCGTCCTTTATCCATGTTGCTTGTCATCTCCGCCGTTGTCATAGCACGTCCTCATCTTTGTTGTTGCGTGTCTTCATCTTGGTCGTTGCGCCTCCCAATCTCCTCATTGCTACCGTTGCGCGGCGCTCATCCATGATTTACTGAATCCATCCCGACCGCACCCGCAAGCATTTGGCAAATCCTTGGATCCGTCAAACCTCCCATTGCACTTGATCTATCAGTTGTGGATCTCAAGGCCGTCAGGATTTACTCAACTTTCTCAAACCAATCTCCTATCTGCCCATCCGCGCTCTCATGGACTTCATCCGTCACCTTTCCTGGGACTCTCCCACCCGCTTCCGCCTTCGGAAAAGGGGTGGGTGACTCTGGTATTGTCACACGCGCCCATCCACAGACCGACGCGAGTGACCACATGGTTGTCTTCCCTTTTCCGCTCTATTTGTAGAATCCGTTGTATATAGCCTAGCAGGGCCTCCTGCCCATATAAGGAGGGGCTCTCCCCTGCCTTTTGGCCGAGCATTCCATCATTGGAGCATCCCAGAACATCAGAGGATCCCATCATCCTATCAGACCACCATCAGTAATCAACTTATCTGTGGGCATCCTTCCCCACCTATCTGAGCCATTTATCCGGGTATATCTATGATTGCCCCTTGATCCTTTGAGCCTCCATACTCAAACTCTGTCCTTTGTGACCTTGATCCTTATCACCAACCAATAGCCTTGCTGGTTGAAGAAGAATTCCTGTCTGCCTGAATTCTTGAGTGTGTTATACCACTCTGATCCCTTTTTCCGACCATACTGGTCTTGATCTCTCCTTGATCATCTTTCTGGAGCCAATCACGTTTGATTGAAGAGGTTTTATTAAGCTTAAAACCTGGAGTGTTATACCTCCCTTCTTCTTTGAGGTTGAATTTCGCCACGCTATTCTTGAGTTCCTTGAGAAGTGTTGGGATATTCTTGCTCAAATTTGTTATTGATTTGCTTCTAGAGCTTCATAAACAAATTGCTTTTGTTTTGTTCAGCCTCCCACAGTTATCTGGTACCCTTCAAGCGCTTGATTGCGGAGAGTTGGGCAGGTTCATTGAGAACCTGGAGGTTGGTTGGGATTGAGTTGATCTTTCCTAATCAGCTGCTGACGACCAGAGTTATTAGCTTGTGGGTGTTGTTACGTACAACTGCCTTGTTCTATTGAACTCTGAACAAACCTTGACTTATTTTTTCAAGTCTTTACCTGCACCATCTTGCCTCAGATAGTGTTGTTTCCACTGCTACCGACAACTCTTATCCTCTTCCCTTATTTTGATTTCTCATCCATAAGGTTCTGGACCTTGATTCCGGTTACATTTAAATATTATTGTAACTCCTAGGAGGGCAGCCTAAACAGCACCTTTCCCCTCCACAGAACTGCCACGGCTTAGCACCGTTTGGAGTCTTACAGCGGGAAAAGGCTTGAAAAAACTAATTTAAAGTTTGTTCAGATTCCAATAGAACAAGAATTTTTTAGCAAAGCCCACAAGCTAACAACTCTGGTAGTCAGAAGAAGATTAGGAAAGATCAACTAAATACCAAACACCCTCCAGATTTTCAATGAACCTGCCCCACTCTCTGCAATCTAGCGCTTGAAGGATACCAGATAACTGTGGGTGGCTGTACAAAAAAAACAAATTTTTTTTATGAAGCTCTAGAAGCAAAGCAGTAAAAAATTCAAACAGGAATAACCCAGCACTTCTCAAGAGACTCAAGAATAGCGTGGGGGAATTCAACTTCAAAGAAATAAAGGGGTTTAACACTCCAGTTTTCAAGCTTAAAGAAACCTCTCAGTCAAATTTGAATTGTTCCAAAAAGACAATCAAATGAATGATCAAGACCAAATTGGTCAGAGAAAGGGATCAAAGGATTGGTTCAACATGCTCAAGAATTCAACCAAATTTCTTCAACCAGCAAAGCCATTGGTTGGTGATAACAAACAGGGTTTCAGTAGGATGTATCAGGAATTTGAGTATGGAGGCTCAAGGATCAGAGGGAAATCATGGATATAACCTGGATAAGATAAATTTAAATTCTCAGATAAAGGGGAATAGCCCACTAGTTTATTGCTTGATATCACAATGGTGCATGATGATAAGATGCTGGGCAAAAAGGAAGGGGAGAGCCCCTGTAGACTACTTACAAGAAATACACATATGAGAGAGGGATTTTTTTTTTATGTTTTTATTTTTATTTTATTTTTCAAGAGGACGGGATCCTGAAAAAACAATGATGAAAAAAACAAAAAACTGGCGACTGGATGAACAGGTGATAAGGGAAAAAAATGGGAAAAGGAAACCATCCCAACGGCAGGCAGAGGATGAGAATCCAGGGGATGTCAGGTGAGCGCCTGGGACTAGCAATGGCAGCGCACTGGCAGATGTGCAACAGTTGCCAGGTGCAAGCCGCGTATCTGACAGTAAGAGTGCAAGGGACCACAAATGCAAGGGTTTGCAACTGGATAAGCAAGTCAGGTGGGAGATGGTGATGATTTTACGTGGGGGGAAATTAGATGGATGGAGGGGTGGGAGGATCAAGGCCCAAGGCGTCACGGGATGAATGTGGCTGCAAGCGTTGGAGGTGAGAGTTGAGAGCAGATGGATGGTGACAGGAAATGGTGCCAACAACCGCTTGCTGGTCTGTCAGTTGAGCAATTCAAGGATGATGAGGTGGATTGATTGGGATGGGATGATCAGAGGAAAGCTGATGGTAGATGTTTTCAAGCTGTTCCTTTCTGGTCCATCAGACAATCAAACCAAGGGTAGTAATGACTTGATGGATGTCGGAGACCTTTGCTAGCAGGCTGCATGAAAGGAGGAAAATAGGTTGATGGCAACGGCCTTTCATGTATTGATGCAGGATGGCCATCAGCAAGGCTGCCTGATAGGTGAGTGGGTGATGAGGTGGGATTGTGATGACTGTTGGCAACGGCAGCCCCAAACAACAGTTTTCTATTTGGTTGGATGTGATAATTGGTGGTGATGAGGGTTCAGCATGGCAAGGATGATTGACATGATGATCATAGATGAAGGTGATGGAGACCATTTGCGCACGCTTGGCCAAAAAATTTGGGTTCCAAGCCCAACAGGGAGGAGTTGAACCAAGGATCTGGGGATTTGGACACGCCAGAGGGCCCTTCCTAGACCGCTAGGACAGAGGGAAGTTAGGAGAAGGAAAAACAGAAGGGTAGCCATGATAATAGCAGAAAATATATGTATATATATATATTATTATTATTTTCTTGAATTTTGGATGAAAGAACACATAAAAATTTTTTTAAACATTTTCCTTTTTTTTTCCGAGGTGTACCAAATTGGTCAGTACAGCGGTTGGAGGAGGCAATAAATTTGAGGAGGATGAAAGGATGATGAGGACAATGATGGCAATGATTGTTTGTGTGCGCTTGGAAAAAACAAATTGGGTTCTGAGCACAAAGAAAAGGCTTTGAATTCAAGACCTGGGGACTTGAAAACCCCAGGGGGCCCTCCTAGACCACTAGGACAGAGGGAAGTTGGAGAAAGGGAAAATTAAAGGCTTGCCATACCGGAAGAAAATAATTTTAAACAAAAATTAATAGATTCTTCAGATATTTATTTCATAATTTTTGGATGTATCCTTTCACCTTAAAAAATTCCTTCAAAAAACACAAAAAATCAAAAAATCAAATCTCTCTTTGAACAGTTGATTCCTTTTATTTTCCTTTTTATTTCATTTTTTTGTGTAATTCAAGCTATCAAAAAGGTAGGAAAACATTCAAAGAGCATAAAAATTTTTTTATCAGATTTTTTGGATGTATTCTTTTACCTTAAAAAATTCCTTCAAAAAAGCAAAAAATTCAAAAAATTCAATCTTCTCATTTGAATTTTGGATCCTTATGTTTGCATTTTTGCCTTTTTTTTAGTGTTTAAATATCCAATAATTGTAAGAGAACTATTCAAGAGCTTCTTTGAATTTTTTTTTCAGGATTTTTGGATGTCATTTTTGACCTTCAAAAATTTCATCAAAAAACCAAAAAAATTGAAAAATTCACTCTTCTTTCAGCCCTTCACCTGCATATTTCAATAGGGTGATTTTAAATTCACAACTCTCAGTTGTATGGGAGTTTTTTAGGGACCTACACGACCCAATGGACTCTTTGGGGCCCATAAACGCGTCCAAGACGCATGTGGGGGTGAAAATACGCGTCTAGATGCGCCCAAGGGGTCGTCTCAAACACATGCAACCCCTGGGGGCTGTATACACCCCGTAAACGGTGTATTTGAGCCTTGTACCCCTGTACATGGTGGTTTTGAGCCGTTTTCGGGGGTACATGGCCCCTTCAGTGTTTATTTTTTTTATTTTTTATTTACTTTTACTTATTTTTATTTTGTTTCTTATTTTTTTGTTTTTGTTAAACCAAAAAATGAACCTTTTTTGATCTTTTGGTTGATTTATATTTTTTTTTGTGTGTTTATTTAGTTTATTTTGGTTTATTTTATACCTTTTTTTGTTTTTTTTCCCACCAGACTTGTAGCCATGTGGCATGGCTACATGACTACATTCAACCCGTGTAGAGCCCCACACAATTGAATGTGGTCAGGCTGGCTGTGTGGCACAAAAAAACAACTACATTTAAGCTGTTTGGGGCTCTACACAGATCAAATGTAGTTGTGCAGCCACCACATCACCATGTGGAGTAAATCCCAAGCACACTTATATTGTGTGGGGTCTGCATGGCTCAGGTGTAGCCGTGTAGCCGTGAATTTAACATCAACCTATACAATATGACTGAAACTTTTTTCCTTGGACCACCACCCATCTTGGAGCGCCCCAATAATTTTATAAACCACCCCCTTGACCTTTTACACCCTCCCATCACCCCCCACCACACCATACCATACCACACCACACCACACCACACCACACCATACCATACCACACCATACCACACCACACCACACCACACCACATAAATCCACACCACATAAAACCACACCAAACCAGACCAGACCACCAACAACTCATAAAAACAACTTAAAACTCCAGATACTTCCAACAAGAACATCTCTTTTTCCAATGGCTCAAGAAAACATACACCCACTTTTCAGAACTGTTTCAACTGTTTCACCAGGAACATCCTCCATTATCTCATCTCATAAAACTAGTGATTCAAATCCTATTGCTCCTTATTCATTTACTCAAAATCTTGATTCCACTCCCCTGGAACCTCCTCCTTAGCTATCATATAATCAAAACAAGGAGCTGGTTGAGGCTATCCAATCATGGGCAAAGTCCCATTGATATGCCATATCTACCAGAGTATCAAATTTCAAGAATCAGTCCTACACTTACCAATGTGATAAATCTGAAGAATATAAACGCTGCAGAGATACCTCCAAATTCAAAAAATCAAGAAAGACCAATTGTCCTTCCAGGTTATCAGGGAATTTTTTAAAAAGATTGGGTTTTTGGGTGGTGAAGGTTATATGTCCAGAGCATGACCATCCACATTCCATTAATCCTTCCACTCATCCCATCCACAGAAGAATCCAAGGGGAGAAAAAGGAGTTGGTTAAAAATTTATCCAAAGCAGGAGTTACCCCTTTGAAAATTCTCAACTCTGCTATACAAAACTCATCATCACCTATCCATAATAATCTTTCCACAATTTACAACAAAAGATCCCAAATACAAAAAAATTCCCTTGATGGCAAAACTCCTGTTGAGGAACTCATACCAGAACTTGTGAATTCTTCTTTTTACTACAAAATGAAAAATTTGGATTGTCAAATTACTTCATTATTTATTTCACACCCTGATTTCATGAAACATATGAACCTTTTACCTACTCTCATGATGATGGACTGTACATATAAAACCAACAAATTTGTAATTCCCCTTATTCATATTCTTGGGATAAACAATTCTGATAGAAGCTTCTTAGTTGCATTCTGTTTCTTATCTCAAGAGAAAAAACAGAACTATGATTGGGCCCTGAATCAACTTCAGGAAATATTTGAAGATAAAGAACCTAATGTGATTTTGACAGACAAGGAACAAGCACTGATTAGCTCAATTGAATCAATTTTCTTTTCCTCTCATCATCTTCTATGTTTCTGTAAAATTTTCAAAAATATTCAAACTCATTGCAGGAAGCACTTTAAATCTTAAGATGAATGGAAGCTATTCCAGAAACAATGGCATCATTTGGTCTATTCAAAATCTGAATAAAGCTATCACAAAAACTTCACAAAATTTTCTTTGGTCTTGAATACTCCCACTTCTGACTACCTTCTTGAAAACTGGATTCCTGTAAAAAGAAGGTTTTTATCCTGTTTTGAAAACAAATAATTTCACAACAGAAGCACAAGTACATCAAGAATAGAAGGTTCTCACTCCTACATTAAAAGATCCATCAGTTCTTCTATTGGCTCTTTCTATAATTTAGTTCAAAACATTTACAGTTCAATCACCATCCAAACCCATGAGAGAGACATTGATTTCATCCTCCTGGGTGCCAAGAACCTTGCTATCCTTTAGCTACCAGAGGTGATGGAATAAATAAAAAATATATTATTTAATAAATGCAGCAAAAATCCGAAAATATTTGGATAGAGCTATTGCAAGGTTTATTGGTTTGGTTATGATTTAATATTATTAATCAATATCAATAAATTGATTATTAAATAATTCAATAGAGGGGCCACAATAATATTGGGGATCTTTAACACCTCTCTCCAGGGAATTTACTTTGAAAACACATATTCCTGGTTACTTTGGAACCTTTAATTTATATTCTCAAAGGAGATATTGCCCAAAGATAATATATTTATAAAATATATGATGGAGTGGCAGGGCCTTGTAACCTAGCTTCCAAAACAGAAAAAGGATAATGAAACTCACTGGTATATTATTGGATCCTTTAGGTACCTGTTTGGGACATGCACTGATGGGTTGAACCTATTACTGGGGTTTTAAAAGGTTGTTCAGTAGTTTAAATGGATAAAAAGGGTTGTGGGACAGATATTATTCATCAGACTAAAGCCATAAATCACTTAATTATCTCTTACAAGTATCTGATTACCTTTGCACGGTGTCTGGATGTAAATATAACTGGGTATCTGGGTATCAATAACCTCAAAAGAGCTCTATATTTATAGCTTTTTGTGTCCCAATTCTGTCCTTCTAAGGGATACAGGGGCTCAAAGGGATGGGTTCTAAGGCTAGCAGGGTAATCAGTGGTAGCCTGTCAATTTTTTTTGGTTCTGTAGCACGGTTAACATCTAATTCAACAGTTTATGGGAATCATTCTACCTTTTGATTGATGTTTTGACATGTGACTAACACTTATCTATCCAGATGATCATTATTTCATTAATTATCTTCAGT
Organism: Puccinia polysora; assembly: GCA_025617555.3. Taxonomy (NCBI): domain Eukaryota; kingdom Fungi; phylum Basidiomycota; class Pucciniomycetes; order Pucciniales; family Pucciniaceae; genus Puccinia; species Puccinia polysora. The sequence goes on from CM062629.1 coordinate 8,259,744, forward strand.
AAATATTACCAGGATGTTAATAATTTTTCTTAGTAGACATTCCTACGGGTAATCTGATGTCAGATGGGTTCTCATTATGTATTAGCTGATGGGAGTAAAATCATAATATTGATTTTGCTCCTTATTTTCGAAATTATGTTGATTTACTTAAAATAATTAATTTAAAATATAAGCTATGGGAAAACATGTAATATTTTTACATAATCAGTTTCCTTGGTGTGTCACGGAAATACTAATCTCTTGAAGTTCCCACAATTGAATATTTCAATTATTTTAAAATATTTTACAAACTGTAGTTACCTTATTTTTGACATATTTGGTATTTATATTATATTTTATAAAAAAATAACTAGAACGTTTTTTTAAGTATTTTTATATAATTTTATTTATTTTTAGACTATCTACTATCCACAGGGACATTTATTACATATTTAGTATTTCTCCATCTTGGTTGTAGCACCTTTACCTGGTACCTGGGCTTCTCAAGCCGCCTGTCACTCTGTCAGTCCATAGTCCTGGGCTGCGTACCTGTCAGATGCCTGGGGCTGCATACACTGCTTATCAGGTTACGCAGAAAGGGTGGCAGTGCTACTGCTCAGCTGCGCGCGGATGTGTTGGTTTTCACAGCTGCGTGTGGGGATTGTGAAAAATCACATTTCCATCTGTAACTCCTTCAAATCACAGAATTCTTGGATTCTGACACATTATTCACTGTGAAACCTATACGTGGGGTTCCATGTGAAATACTAAAATGGCCAGAATCCCAAGTCCGCATCTCTTTACAAATCTTCATAAATTATTTAAAAATATAAGCAAGGGAATTTGCGGTAGGTTTCAGTCAGTGACCCTGCCTTAATTTCTATGTAGAATCAGAATTTGAAATAATATTTATAATATTATTTCTCCTTCAATAAGATTTTCATTTATTTATGTTATTTTTGTTACTTTTGCAGCTTGCTCTGCAATAGTAGCAAGCTGACAATTGAAGCCTCTTAGCCAGAATTGAAGCATCTCATTGGTTTTCCTCACTTTGTGGATCATCTTTCTGGAAAAATCAGCCAATTTGCTCTCAAAATCATTCATTCATCTAATCAAGTTCCTGATTCTTCCCCCAATTGCAACAACTGTGATTACTCCTCTTAAATGGGTATAGCATGTGTTCATGAAGTCAAATTGGCCATCAGAAAGGTTGAACTCTTTGAACTTGATGATTTTCATCCTCAATGGCATGTCAAAGCTCCCATCTCAGTAAGTTTTTCTCTTTTTTTTGGATTCAAGCTCAAATGAATAATGTCCTGATTGATTTTGATTTTCTTTTCTCCAGTTAACTTTGAACCCTGAATTAACTGAATATTCAGCAAAACTTGAAGTTCCAACCAAGACAGTAATTCAAACCTATATTTCACTAAACTGTTTGAAGAATGCAGCAAGTTCCCACATGGAAAACAGAAATATTATCAGGTTGAAAGCATGAAGCTTTACAGTGGAAGATATCAACTTACCCTGATTGGAGAGCCAAATTACACTCAAAGATCCAATTTTAGAGGAAGACCCAAAGGAGCAGCAAATAATTTCAAGAAGATCCCTAGTCCTCAAGCAAAGGAGATCCAACTGGATTCAAATATTTAGAGGAACCCAAGAGGAGAGGAAGGCCAAAGAAGAAATTCATAGCAAATTTGAAGGTCAGTCACCAATTTTTTGGAAAAAAAAATATTAGCATTCATGATTAATTTTTTTCTTATGTGTTCAGGTTTCAAGAATGTGCAAGGCCATCCAAGATTAGGGGAGGTTAAAAAAGTAGTAGGAATTAGAGGAAGAGTTAATTTTATGATATATTTTTTTTTCTGAAATGGGTTGTTTTTTTGATGAGTCATTCTCATTTTTTTAAAATAGAGAGAATTGCTGACTGAAGGGGAATATTTGGAAGATGAAGAGGTTCCAGATTTGGATGAAGGGGAAGATTCAGCAGATGAAGAGGTGCCCAATTTGGATGTAGTTAACAGGGTTAGCTTTCATTTTCTTTGATTTTTGGCTAATTTGTTGGATATTATTTTTCATTAATTTTTTCATTGAAACCTTTATCAGAGGTCTGGAACCATTGGGAATAAGCAGGTTTCTTCCCCTGAATACAATCTTGGGACAGGAATCACAGGAATAAAGGTATCCAATGAAGGTTGTGATGCTCCTTACCATCCTCTTGGAGGGAAGATATTAGAAGCCCCAACAATCAGTAAGAAAGTGAGTACCTTTGGTATTTACTCATTTTTGAATTTTTTCTGATTTCTTTTAGGTTTTTCCTCTAGGTTTTGTGCACATTATCTTATTATTTGTCTGGAATATTTTACCAAGTATCAATTAAAGAATTTATTATTATCTTTAGTCCACATTTTATGTTATATGAAATTCTGATTTTTGGTTTCATACCCAATATAAATATTCCATTTCCCCCAAAAATAGCCATTCCACATCTCTCACACTTTCAAGATGTCATAGGGGATGGGAACTTTAGCTTTAGAGCAGCAGCCATTTGCTTGGGGAGGATCTCACAAGACTGGATTGAAGTCAGGAAAGAAATGGTGAAACAGCTTGATTCAAACCCAATCTTTAAAGACACATGATTACTGCATGATATCTGGGGTGAAAATTTCCAAGAAGCAAGAAGGCAACTGAACCACCTTTATGCCCCAGCTCCCATAAATATGTGGATGAAATTTCCATTCCTTGGTTTCCTTCTGGCTGAAAAATATAAGTTTCCAGTGGTTATGTTTGCTTCTTTATTGCCTTTCACTTATCTTGCTCTTAATTCCCCTCCCACTGCAAATTCCAAAACTTCTCCTATTTGCTTCATTCTTTTAGAATAATCAAACATTTAGTCTCATTCAAGTTCAAGTCTGATCATTGGCCAGCTCCCAGGTTAGTTCCAAGAGACACAAGTAGTTCTTTATTGCAGCACGTACTACAAAGTAGTAACAGTAAAGATATCTTAATCCAAAAGGAAACAAACATGAGAGATGAGTAAACCTGTACACAGTAAAAGAGTGAATGAAATAGTAGGAATCACCAGAAGACCTGAATATGAAACTTGACCAGCTAAACAGACACTCAGACTGGAGTTTGGGCAAAAGCTAGTTGGAACCTTTGGTGAACGCAAAGTTAACAACAATTGGAGAATGGAAGAAAGATAAGCAACAATGATAATTGGAATAGGATAGGGACATGAGGAAAGACAGTGGAGGCGAATTGAGAGGGAATGGAGAGTGAAACAAGCAAAAGTGACCAATACCTCCTCCCAGACTGCTTCTAGCTCCTCCTGAGTTCTGGGGACGTTGCTGGGATTGTCAGGAGTAATGGTAGGCGGATGCGGCAGTGGATGGTGAGGGAGACTTAGACAAGTGAGGGTTGGAAAGAGGAAGAAGAGAGAACCAAGTGGACAGAGACAGGAGCAAGGATTTATTGGCTGACGCTTGTAGATGTTGGCTTAGCCGCAGCGGCGTTGCGAATCAGTTGGAAGGTTGCAAGTGCTGACGTTGCTAAGTAGGTTGATGAGGTTGAAGTCGTCATCTAACACTCCTCCTGGCTTCAGCCTTAGTCAATCTCAGTTGGTGACAAGTGGCAGTGACTTTTGCCGGTCCCAGTGGCTTGGTGAGTACATCGGCAATCATCTTGGTGGAGGGAACTTGTTCAACAGATATAAGCAACTTAGCCACTAGGTCTCTCAAATACTGATACCTAACCTCAATCTGTTTGGAATTGGGGTTCAGCTGAGCTTCCTTACTGAGGAAGTTGGCACCGGAGTTGTTGTTGTATATGACTGGAGCGTTGATCTTAACACCTAGGTTGATTATTAGAGCTGAAAACCACCTTACTTGCTTAGCACAGTGGTTCATAGCAATGAAATTGGCTTCCGTCGTGGACTGGGCTACTACGGATTGCTTTTTGGATGCCTAATGTATAGGATTCCCATAAAGGGCAACTACAAAGCCAGTTGTAGATTTCCTTGTGTCCGTACAGTTGGCATAGTGCGCCTCGGCCCATCCCCGCAGGTGCTTGTTAGGATCAGTAGACTTTTGATACAGGATTCCGATGTCAGTGGTGCCATGTAGATAACAAAGAAGGTGCTTGATGAGGTTCCAGTGTCTGAAGGTGGGTGTGTTGGTGTACTGAGATAGGACGTTGACGGTATGCATGATATTGGGTCTAGTATGTAGGGCTAGGTGGTTTAACATGCCAATAGCCTTTTCCATGACTTTGATGTTAAAGGGATTGGGGTCTTTGGCTGCTTGCTTTATGAGATTCATTGGGGCTGGGCTCTTAATTGGATTGGAGCTAGACATAGAGAATTCATTGAGTACCTTCTCACAGTAGTTGCGTTGATGGATTAGTACCAAGCCCTTTCCCTTCCAGTCAAGAGTATATCCCAGCTGTTGGACTGGCTTTTTGACAGACTTGATCTTGTACGTTTCCTGCAGATTGGCCAGGAATTGTAGAACCTCATCACGCGATTCGCTTACAACAAGACCTTCGTCCACATGAATGTGTAGCATGAACTTCTTGGTCCAATTAATAAAGAGAGATTTGTCTGCAGTTGATGGCGTCATCCCTAGCTTGCTCAGAGTGTCCGTGAGGTGTTTCTTCCAACATCTAGGTGCCTGCTTAGTGCCGTATAATGACTTTTTGAGACGCCACACCCATTCCTCCTTCCCAGGGACTTCAAAACTCAAAACTTGAGAAATATGGACCACGCCATCAATATCGCCATAGAGAAACGCAGTTTCTACATCAAACTGAAACACCAACCAGCCGTGTTGTATGGCCATTGACAGAATGACCTTCATTGACTCATTCCGCCCAATGCTGGAGTAGGTGTTGTAGTAGTGAACCCCCTCATCTTGGTGATTGCCAAAGCATACCCACCTGGACTTGCGTCGAGTGGTCTCACCAAACTCGTTCTTCTTCCTGACTAGCCTCCACATTCCACCAATTACCTTATCGTTGTCGGGCCGAGGCACTAAGGTGCCCGTGTTCTTGGACAGGAAAGAGGCATTCTCTTCTGCCATTGATGCTAGCCATTTTGGTTTCTCAATTGGATTGTTCATTAACGTCTTGACAGTAACCACCTTGGCGAGATTGGTTGAGTCTTTGCTTGGTTCTGATGTGCGGATTGTGGAGGGTTTTCCCCTGCGGGATGAGGTTAGAATAGCCAAGGGGTCAATTTTGCTGGATATGTTACGGGGTGCTACGTCATAGTGAGGGACGTATGCGTATCCCTTAGTGGCGGCAGGAGTTGGTGGAGCTATTGCAGGCAAGGCATCCGTATTGGGAGAGGAGTCCACTGGCAGATTGTGTATGGGATCTGGGGAAGCTGAAGGGGAGGCGGTCGCTTGGAGGATAGGTTTTTTCTGCAACCGTTTGCAACTAGAGTTTGCCGGATGTTCCATCTGTATTTTTACCCAAGTGGAAGGGTTGTGAGGGGAATGATAGGTGTTTGAGGGAGCGGAGAAATGGGGGAGAGTAGACAGAGATTTCTTGAGAGCATCAGGGGAAGTGTACCTGAAGTTGATTTTGGAGGGAGAAAAGTCTCTACTGACGGTGATGGTTCCCTTAGCTAGATCCAGGAATCAAGCTGCATCAGACAGGGGTTTTTATCCCACAAAGAGTAAAGGACAACCGGGAGGTGAGACCTTTGAGTGGGTGAACTTTTGATGAACCTGTACTTTTATGCCAAATGGAAGGAGATGATGAATACTTTGATTTGGTTCAATGAGGCATTCCAAGTGTGAGAGTTGACTGGTGGGAGATTCCCACTTGAGTGCCTTACTTGGGAGATGGTTGATGAGCATTGAGCAATATTTTGCGCCCTTGTCCCAGTATGATATTGGTACGTTTGACTGAGCCAGGATGCATCAAAGCTTGATAAGCAGGGTTTGGTTAAACCATTCAGATAAACCATTTTTTTGAGGGGAATCAGCAGGCCCCCTTTCCACAGCGGTTCCAATGCAACATAGTTCACTTAGGAATGAGTTTGAGGTAAACTCACCCCCTCTGTCAGAGTGGAATACTGCTGGAAAGCAACCAAATCTGTTCTTGACTTCATTGAAGAAGGATAGGATGTTGGTCTTGGACTCGCTCTTGGTGTGTTGAATGTATATCCGATTGAATCTACTAAGATCATTGATTAGCACCAAGATATATCAACAGCCGTTCTTGGAGGGAGGATTGATCAGAAGGACGTCCAAGTGAATAGTATGAAAGGGGAAGGGGGCGCAAGGGAGTGGATTGGAGTGTGGGGATCTCTTTAACTTGCACGACTTGCACACAGCGCAGTTCTTGGAAAGGTGCTTGTTAGAAGAGGACAACAATCTGTGAATCTTCAAAAACTGCTCAAGGTAAGGGTCTGAGGGATGACCCAAGGCTATGTGCCAGTCCGTTACCATAGGGTTATCCGACACGGAGTTTCACAAAAGGTTGGAGGCTGGAGGTATGCCTATGTATAGATTGCCAATCCTACAAAACCTGAACATGATAGTGTCTGCCAACTTAACTAGTACTATGCGGTGTTGGTGAATGATTTTCAGACCATGATCTTCCAGCTGGGAGGCGGAGATGAGGTTGCGCGGTCCATCAGGGGCGTAGTATACCGGATGTATTGACACAGCACCCAGGGTTAGAGTCCCTGTGTGAGTAACCCGGATCTGACCTCCATATGTGTTCATGGGTCGGTCGCAGTGTTTCATGTCTCGGAGTAGAGCAGGCTTGCATACAATGGATTTTGTGGCGCCTGAGTTGTAGATGAGTTTGGATGAAGGGGTATGAGACGGGTGCGTTAATTTGTACGCAGTTACTGTGTCAATGAAGAAGCCTGAGTCTTCTAGTTCTTCTACTTCCTCAACGATGTCACCTACAGGGGGAGATTTGTTACCCGCCTTGTCATCATCTTTTACCAGGTTTGCCGAATTGGAAGACTGCATGCGTTGGAAGTCCTGAACTATGGAGTTGAGGCGTTGTTCAAACTGAGCTATGTTGTTCTCCCAAGGGTTGAGTTGACGCTTGGCGGGCTTGTGAGAGGGATGATGTCAAGTTGGGATTGCGGGTCAAGGAGCTGGTTGAGTCGTTGGTAAGTTGGGAGTCACATTGTCCCGACTGGAGGTAGATGGGATTTTTGGCCGGGGATGCAGAGGGCAAGAGTTGGAGGTCCGGGGACAAGTGGTCTGTTGGTTTCTCAAGGGGTTAGTGAGATAGGCTTGTTTGGGATTTTCACTTTCCCTCCAAGTGTCTTCTGCAAGTAGTCGGTCATAGATCTTATCAAAACAAAAGGGTTGAATGTCATGGCATGACTGTATCAGGGAGTTGAGAGAGGTGTCTAGTTGAAAGCTTTTAAGAAAAAGGATTGGGGCTAGGGAGGATGATATGCTTATGTATTCTTCTGGACCCGTAGCCTCTTGTGCATCTAGAGTCTCTTGGAGGGCAAGATACCTTTTGCCAAAAGTGATGGAGTGTTCTCGTATGGATGAGCTGGGTTGATACAGCATGTACACCAGCTGAGAGACCTGGTTGCCTATAACTATAAGAGAATCTTCCCCACACACCCGTTTGAGCTTGTTGAAGGCCCGTGAGAAGTCCTTTCAATGGGGACTTATGTATCCTTTAAGCTTGCGATTGACGGAGTTGAATAGTAGGTGGACAGCTAGAGCCATTTTCTTCCGATACCTCTTGGATTTGGAGTTGTCCTTCAGCCATTTTGGATTGAGTAATTGCTTGTGACCCTGGCTTTTAAGGAGATTTTTGAACTCTGCCTTCCACTCGTGCCAGTTGTGCCTAGTGAGTATGGGCAGCTTAGACTTAGCGGAGTAGTTGTCCCCGGAGTCACTTGAGTCGGCAATATGGATTTTGACACCGCCGGTGGGTTGAGCTGTGGCCACAATGACTTGAGATTCAGGATTGTCTGTTTGTTTCTGTTCTATGTAGGTGCCAAGAATTGAATCTTGCTACCATGCCAAGAGACACGAGTATTTCTTTATTGCAGCACGTACTACAAAGTAGTAACAGTAAAGATATCTTAATCCAAAAGGAAACAAACATGAGAGATGAGTAAACCTGTACACAGTACAAGAGTGAATGAAATAGTAGGAATCACCAGGAGACCTGAATATGAAACTTGACCAGCTAAACAGACACTCAGACTGGAGTTTGGGAAAAAGCTAGTTGGAACCTTTGGTGAACCCAAAGTTAACAACATTTGGAGAATGGAAGAAAGATAAGCAACAATGATAATTGGAATAGGATAGGGACATGAGGAAAGACAGTGGAGGCGAATTGAGAGGGAACGGAGAGTGAAACAAGCAAAAGTGACCAATACCTCCTCCTAGACTGCTCCTAGCTCCTCCTGAGTTCTGGGGAGGTTGCTGGGATTGTCGGGAGTCATGGTAGGCGGATGCAGCAGTGGATGGCAAGGGAGACTTAGACGAGTGAGGGTTGGAAAGAGGAAGAAGAGAGAACCAAGTGGATGGAGACAGGAGCAAGGATTTATTGGCTGACGCTTGTAGACGTTGGCTTAGCCGCAGCGGTGTTGCAACTCAGTTGGAAGGTTGCGAGTGCTGACGTCGCTAAGTAGGTTGATGAGGTTGAAGGCGTCATCTAGCAGTTAGATCCACTTTAGAAAACCTTTGTGACAAAGGATTCTAAATCTTGGAAAACCATTGTTGAGAGAAATTTGGTTCTTTTTAACAAGGCTTTTTCCCACCACAAAAATATAGTAGAAGAATAAAACCAATCATATTTGAATAAATTTCAATATTTGTATCCATATTTGTTCTTTATTTTTCATTTTTTGAATGAAGCTTTTAAGGTGTATGCAAGAATGCAGATGATCTACAAAAATTATTAATGAACTTTTTTTTTTGTTTTTTAACATTGGAAATTCTGAAAGCTTGAATCTCCCAAAAAAAAATTATAAAGTCCAAATAAAGGATTCAAAAATCCAGTGAGAAAAGTCATCTTTTGCATTTTTTGGTTTTTTGATGGAATTTTTAAAGGTCAAAAATAAAATCCAAAAATCCTGAAAAAAAATTAAAAATCTCTTTAATGTTTCTTTCAAAATTATCAGAGATTGAAAGACAAAAAAAAATAAGTCAAAATTGCAAACATAAGGATCCAAAAGTCAAATGAGAAAGTTGGAATTTTTCAAATTTTTTGCTTTTTTGAAGGATTTTTTTCAGGTAAGCTAATACATCCAAAAAATCTGGAAAAAAAAATTGAATGCTCTTTAAATGTTGGTTTAACTTTTTGATAGCTTGAATTACCAAAAAAAAATTAAATAAAAAGTGTTATAAAAAGATTCAAATGCCCAAAGAGAAATTTGAATTTTTTGATTTTTTGTATTTTTGAAGAAATTTTTTAAAGGAAAAAGGATACATCCAAAAAATATGGAAAAAAATATTCGAAGACTCCATGAATTTTGTTCAAAATTTCTAGAAGTGTAATTAACCACAAAAACCCTACTCAAATAGCCAAAATGATGATCCAAAAACCCATGCAAAAATTTGTTTTTGCGGAATTTTTTTCATTTTTTGATTGAATTTTTGAAGGGGTTCTAATGGCTCCAAAATCACCAAATATTTTGGTTAGGGGTCAAAAGCCCCTGCTAAGGAGCTAAAAAGTCAGAAATCAAAAAAATTAATGCGTGAAAGTTGCATGAAATAAAGTATTTTTGCATGAAATAAAGTACTTTTGCATGAAATAATGAAGGGGTGCGACTGCGCGCCAACGTCAAAATGCATGAAACAAAGGTTGGATGCGGCAGAAAAATAATATACTTTTATAATTAAGAACCCAAGATGAAAGGAAGGCCAAAGGAGAAATTCATAGCAAATTCAAAGGCCAGTCACTATTTTTTTTGGAAAAAAAACTATCAAATTTCATATAAATTATTTTTTTTTTCTTATGTGTTCAGGTTTCAAGAAGGTGAAAGGCCATCCAAGGTTAGGGGAAGGGAAAAAAGAAGGAGTGATAAGAGGAAGAGGTAATTTTATAACTATACTTACTTGTTCTGTAATGGGTTGTTTTTTTTTGATGAGTCCTTGTCATTTCTTTACCATAGAGTGAATTTCAGACTGAAGAGGAATATTCAGAAGATGATGAGGTGGGCCAGATTTGGATTTAGGGGAAGATTTAGAAGATGAAGAGGTGCAAGATTTGGATGTAATTAAGATGGTGGGCTTTCATTTTGTTTATTTTTGGCTAATTTGTTGGATGTTATTTTTCAATGATTTTTTCATTCAAAAATTTATCAGAGGTCTGGAATCATTTTGAATAAGCAGGTTGCTTCTCCTGAATACAATTTGGGGACAAGAATCACAAAACAGATTTTATTCAATGAAGATGGTTATTCTCCTTACCATACTCCTGGGTGGAAGGTATTAGCAGCCCAAACAATCAGTGAGAAACTGAGTACATTTGGTATTTTCTCATTTTTTAATTTTGTCTGATTTCTTTTTGGTTTTTCCTCTAGGTTTCCTGCATATTATGATATTATTCTTCTGGAATCTTTGACCAAGTATCAATTGAGGACGTGAGTTTTATCTTTATCCCATATTTTTTTGTTATAAAAAATCATGATTTTTGGTTTGAGTTCCAATACAAAGATTCCATTTCCCCAAAAAAAGCCATTCCACATATCTCACATGTTAAAGATGTCATGGGAGATGGGAACTTTATCTTTAGAGCAGCAGCCATTGGCTTGGTGAGGATCTCAGAAGACCATATCAAATTCAGGAAAGAAATGGTGAAAGAGCTTGATTCAAACCCAATCTTCAAGGAAAAATGATTACTGCATGATATCTGGGGTGAAAATTTCCATGAAGCAAGAAGGCAACTGAACCAACTGTATGGCCCAGCTCCCATAAATACATGGATGAAATTTCCATGCCATGGTTTCCTTCTGGCTGAAACATATAAGTGTCCACTCTTTCTGTTTTCTTATTTAATTCCTTGCACTTATCTTCCTCTGAATTCCCCTTCCCCTCCAAATTCCAAAACTTTTTCTATTTGCTTCATTTTTTCAGAAGAATCCTAACATATAGTCTCGTTCAAGTTCAAGTCTGATCATTTGCCAGTTCCCAGGTTAGATCCACTTTTAAAAAACTTTCTGACAAAGCATTCCAAATCTGGGAAAAGTATTTTTTTTTTTTGGATAAATTTGGATCTTGCTAATGATTTTTTGTTCCCTCCACAAAAATCAAGTAGAAAAATAAAACCAATCATAGTTAAATAAATTTTAATATTTGTATCCATATTTGTTCTTTATTTTTATTTTTTTGAATGAAGTTTGTAAGGTGTATGCAAGAATACAGATGATCTTTAAAAAGTATTGATGAACTGTTTTTTTGGTCTTTCAACCTCCTGAAAGCTTGAATCACCCAAAAAAAGAAATAATCAAGGCCAACAAAAGGATTCAAAAATCCAGTGAGAAAACATTTTTTTTTTTGATGGAAGTTTTAAAGATCAAAAATGTCATCCAAAAGATCTGAAGAAAATTTTGAAAATTGCTTTAATAGTTGTTTTAAATTTATCACAGCTTTAAACACCCAGAAAAATTAATCTAAAAAGCAAACAAAAGGATCCAACAGTCCAATGAGAAAATTGAATCCTGCAAATTTTTTGCTTTTTTAGAGGAACTTCTTAAGGTAAAATAATGCCTCCAAAAAATCTGGAAGAAATATTTGAATGCTACTCAACTGTTGTTTTGAATTTTTGGAAGATTGAATCACCCAAAAAAATGAAACAAAAAGGAAAATAAAACAATTCAGATATCCAACAAGAAATTTGATTTTTTTGATTTTTTGTGTTTCTCAAAGGAATTTTTTAAGGTGTAAGGATACACCCAAAAAATACAAAAGAAAAATTGAAAGCTCTTTGAATTTTGGTCAAAATATATTTCAGCAGAAATAACCTAAAAAAAAAAAAATTAAAATAGCCAAAATAAGGATTGCAAAACCCATGCCAAAAATTATTTTTATGGAATTTTTCATTTTTTGATTGCAGTTTTGAAGGGGTTCTAATGCCTCCAAAATTACCAAAGATTTTGGTTGGGAGTTTAAAAGTCCCTGCTGCAGGGCTGTGGAGTCAGAATACAAAAGAACATGAATTCTAGAAACTTGTGTGAAATAAAGTACTTTTGCATGAAATATCAAAGGGGAGCCACTGCGCAACAACTTTGAAATGCGTGAAATAAAGGGCTGGATGTCTGAGAAAAATTATGGCCTATAAATAAATCAATTCACAAGATTATTTTTAAAAGAGAAAAAAATGAATAAAAAATAAATAAAAAATGAGATTAAGAATTGAATGATTGGACTGAAAATATAACAAAGCATCGAAATTTCCAAAAAAAAAAAAAAGTATGTATCCCAAAGACTGAAGAAAATATGTTATTTCCAAAGTATCTCAATTTTCTTTTTTGGAAATTAAAGTGATGAAACCCTTAATTATCAGGAAAATTTGTTGGCAACCACTCACATTTGATGAAACCTCATCAATAATTCAAATAAATATGATTTTCTTGATGGTACACACAAATTTATTCATTCCATAAAATTGAATCCCCCATAATTTCAAATCTTCTTTATTCCATGCATGCACTAGAATTACTTGGGATACCCAACAACTCGTACCAACTAGTTTTCTCAGGTTCCTACTCAAGTTAGAAACCAAATTTTCTCAGAGTCAAAACCAATCCCAAACAAGTTTCAGGTCCTACACCTGCTGGCAGGTGCAGCCTCTCTTTTCCTCGTGGTTTCGGTTATGGTTTCTTTTACTGGCTATAGTTCTTCTTACTGTCATCAAGATCTGGGATCCTTGGAGGATTTCACGGAAAGCACTCGAAAGTTTGACTTCATCGGTCATACAAGCACTATAACTGAAATACAACAGCAGTCCATATTTTCTTTTTTTGATTCACTTGTTTTTTAAAATCATCGTACTTGAAGAAAATTAACCAGACAGCTCAGATCGCCGTTCGATACACCTCTCAAATTCCAAGGTTTATACGTATCATAGTGATTCAATCCTTAGGAGAACTGGGATCAGTCAAGGAACGGGAGGGAGGGAGGGAAGAGGATAGAGATGTGCTTGATGACGAATGAAATCGACCCATCTGGCAAGAGGATCAAGGAGAGAGAGAGGGAAGAGTAGATCCAGAAAAAAAAAATACAAGCTACGTTTTTTTTTATCGAAATCGAGGATGGCTGGGGCAGGGTGAGCGGCATAAGAGAAACACCGTTAGATGAGAAGGATGAGCTAGGTGTCCAGGGCTGCTAAGTTGCACCAGTCGATTCGATGTCGATCTCCGTACGTCTCCTCCAGGAACTCATTGGCTAGTCGGAAGTGTTGATGGTGAAAGAATCCGTCCTCGTGCGCCGAATCTGGGTACGGACTCGCTTCACAGGCTAAAACCTTATGTCTTCTGTCATTTAACTAGGTTTTTTAGTTAAAAGAGAGGGGGAAGACGCGGGTAGGTCGGAAACCGTGAAAGAAATATACAGATTTATATAACAGGCCAAGGGGGGTTATGGCAAGTCAGTCCCGATACAAATCAAATCAGAGGAAGGATTCGGGACGATAAACCAAACGAGGAGAACGCAGGAAAATCGACGATCTATGCGTGGGAATTTATTCAAAAGCAGGGGAGGAGGAGGACCAACCCTAAAAAGTCCAGCAGAGCGAAGTTGTTCGATCGCAAGCTGGCCCCAAGCGATAAACACGATCCCTTTCTTCGAAGTGGGGGGTGATGGAGTAGAGAGGAGTTCCTGCTCGGCTGATTCATCAGGATCATTCTCATCGAGATTCCAAATTAGGGGGGAAGAAGATGTTGATGGCGACGACGACGGTGGTGTTGGTGACGATGGTTGTAACGGCGGCGATGATGATGATGATGATGATGATGGTGGTAGTGATGATGGTGGCGGTAATGAGGAAGGTGGCGGTGGAGAGGATGATGAGGATTGGGATGAAGAAAATGATAATGAGGATGGTGGTGGTGATATTGGAGTGGTGGCTAAGAGGCAAGACGACGACGACGATGATGATGATGATGATGGAGTAAGTTCTGAATCGATGATCGTCTGAGGATCGGAGTCAGTCGATTGTAAACCAGTTCCACCAAATCGATCGGCGATCTCCAAGACCTTGGTCGTGAATTCTAACCAACCGAATCGATCGTGTCGATTTGGTTGATCCCTCTGAGTGGTTTGAATGATGTTGAGTAACAAGACACCCTGTCTTGCCCATGATACCAATGATCCATGGTCAGGTCTGACGAATTGTTCCGGGAATTCATTGGATAGTTCTTGATGAATCTATCGTTGGTTCATTTATAGTTTTTCAAAGCACCATTAGGGACCAATGCGATCTCTCCAAGCTGGTTTACAAGCCAAGGAAATTTTGAAGAATACTTACTAAAAGGGATGTAGGATGACCGGGGAAAGACTTACCGATTCGATGGCGCCGGATAACCTAGTAGAACTAGTTGGTTGTGAGAAGGCGAGACCGTGGGATTGATTTGGAGCAATTGAGGGCTTGACGCCTAGGATGACGACCTTCACTTGATCCAATGGGGTCAATCTACTCCAACTGTAAAGTTCTTTTGAAGGGGGATAAATCTGGGACTGTAAGTTCAAAGGTGTCTCGGTATTGATCGACTTATAGTGGTCTTGAGAGTGATCAACTTGGCAGGTGGAGGTTAATTTTGAATGTAAACTAATCATTTCAGGTTCGATGAGGATCGGTTTGAGATGTTGTAACCAGCTTGGATGAATACCAAATTTCGGATCCAATTCGAGGGAGAATTGATGAGAGTTCAAGCACGATTTAAAATCGATCTCATCCTCCAATAGTTGATGATCGTCATTGAAGATGATGGTTGAATCGGAAGAAGAGATCGAAAAGATTGAGAATAGTGAGACTTGACTGAGAGACCTTTCAAAACTCGAGTCAAGGGAATCACCGGGATAGATGAACCCTTGGTGTTGTTGGTGTTGTCCGGTCATTTTTACTAAACTTTCGACCTTCCTGGTTGACATTCGATCATATCTGCCATCCTCGAGGATTGATAGATCGCTATTGGAGCGCTTCAACGGCCGTTTGAGACCGGACATCATCCTTGAAGCATTCAAGGAGCTCCAAGGAGTGAGATGAGGATGGCGAGCTCGATCGAGTGGACGATGAGTCGGCTTAGTTCGATTAGATAACTTGGGGTCCCAGAAGTCAGGTAATGAAGGTTGTGGGTTGGTAAGATCTAGTGGTGAATCGGTGTTGTTGGCCAGCTGGCTGGGCTCGGTCGGATGAGAAGAAGAGGGGGAAGGAGAGGAGGGAGTTTGGAATGCAATCCTATCGTTACTCTGATAGCAATGGCCATGCTGATGGATCGATTCAATGCTCGAATCCATCATCGGAGGATATTCACGACCCAGTTTCCCAAACGGGGTTCGAAGAACCAGTACTTCAAGAGTGATGTACTTTGGGATGGGATGAGTTCGATCTATGTATCCATGCACAATTCCACTCAGAGTGATCCCAGCAGATCGAGGTGATGAGATGAAGATAGGAGGATAACTAGTCTTCCCCTCTCAAAGCACTTCGTCGATCGCTTGATGATGGGGGAATATTCGTGTGATGAATCGTGATCAACTTAAGTGGAGGCTAAGTCTCGATTCAATCCTACGTATCCGTCCGTATAACGATGACTTATATTAGATATGAAGGTCTAAGCTCGATGTCAATTGGTTCCTATATCAAGCAGTATCTATCATAGTTCCTCCTGGACCCAAACTTCATCAGGGAAGCTAGTTCATGGGCTCTTTAATTTCAATCGATTCCGGTTTCAACAGTTTCCTGGATGAAATGATTCGATCACTCATCAAATTCGTGCTCGTCGGGGTGGGGACAGCACCTGGAGAGAGACATCGGTGGTTACTTATAGGCTATCTCATCGATCCTTGACCACCCGTTCTCGCTTCTCCTAGTCCCATCCATCCTTCTACCATCCTACTTTGGATTGCCGGAATTCCATCGACTCCAAGCACGTAAATACGTATATCCCCGAAGATTCTAATTGCGCATAGAGGCCCATCATATCCTCCCCGCACTCTCTAGACGCGTCAGACGCGCTCGACAGGTATCCTTCATGCGTCTTCGCGAGCAGATAATAACCAGCTACCTGGTTTGGGTCGTCGATCAAATTTGTATAACCACATATGCGAGGAGAGGTCGCGCGGATCTAAATCGTCCCATACAGTAGAGTCAAGGGTCAGCGGGTGATCGATGCATACACTTCCGAATCGGGAGCCGGGACTGACATCGGTTTGGATGTTAAATCATCAAATCGATATTGATATATTGACAACAACCTCAAGACGTTCAGTTGCTGCTTGCCATCAGTTTGGGTGTTGGTCTCCATTTGGCAGCATTTGCAGCAAGTCAACATGCATCGAGCCTCTTCCAGCCTCTTCGTTCTCTACTCGAGCGTTTCGATTGGTCAGGATCAGAGTTAGGATGAAGATATGCAGGCAGTTTTTTATCCTGTAGGATCTCAGGTTGATTCAGCTCTCGAGTCGACTTTCGATTTCAGAGCGATAGGGCAGACATCATGATGTGCATACACATGGTGTCTAAAGCCCGTCTGGGCGCCCGTCCGAGTTTGACTTGGACATAGGGGGATCATCGTCCGCACCACAAAATCAGACCACAAGGAAACTTTAACCTCTCGTAAACGTTTAGTTGACTTGTCCTTACGGTGGGGTGTGAGACATGGGGCGCTATTTTGTTTGACCAACAAAAGGTCCAACGGATGCTCTTGTCCACCACCAGAAACTTGGAAACCTCACAACAATACGTGGGAAATTGAGATGGATGAGTGAAACTGAAGAGGAGAAGAAGGTATCTTGTAACATCAAGAGAAGCGGATCTAAGAGTTGAATGGGGGGCACTGTGGTCAATTGATACATATGTCAGGACAGACGGTCCTTCATTCCCTTGTGGACCTGAAGGCTTAAGTAGAACAAGTACAAAGGGGCTGACATGTGGTTAACAAGATGAATGAATAAAGTTAGAATATAATGAATAAAATATGACTAAACTATAACTAGGGTTGTCACAAGAAGGAATGGTTGAGTAAGACAGAAGCGTCACTGGTCATTCACTCACTTGAACAAAACATAATGTGGTTAAACAAAGCATCAAGGATTTGAGATAGAGAACCCACTACAACTATGACTACTTAGCACAGTATGAAGAGGTGACTAGACTGAAACACTCATCAGCTAAATGATAAATGTAGGCCACTAGAGTCAATGACAGAGAAGTAACTAGAAGAATAAATAAATCAGTATTGTATAAAGTACATACTGAGCAAGAACACACAAGAGCCAATAACTCACACCACATGCAAACAACAGATGATTTTGCATAATTGTCACCCAGGGCATTTGGGTGTTGCGCGTGTGAAAGCACATGAGACAGCAGCGCGACAGCTGAATTTCCACTTGCTTCAGCGCGCAACAACTAGTGAGACAGGTCTGGTGACAATTACCAGCCATGACTGTCCACTCTCTCCTTTAACAAGTATCCCAATTTGTCCAATTTGTGTCTCCCACTTGTCTGTTACTTTCAATCCACGTCAACACCCAGTATGATCCTTTGTCTATGTTCAGCATGTTCAACATACATATCCATCAATTCCCAGGGTCAAGAACAGCAAGGTTGTTTCATATCCCAGCATAATTACATCAAGCATTGCTCTACAGACAAAAGAAATTGTGCATTGGCCTCAATGATCTCACTGGAGAATTTCCCTACGCCTGAAATTGTATTGTCTGAAGAAACCAAATCTGGATTAGAATCAAACATATCAATCTCAAGTGAAGAAAATCCATTGAGCTCAACAATGCAAGCTGCAGCTAGTAAGATTGTCCAACTTTTTATATTTACATTTTATTTGCAATTACATTTGCCTTGTTCAGCCCAAAGCATACCAATTTGTGTTGATTCACAGGTACAGTTTCATTGTTTATCTCATGGTTACATCTACATGGTAGCACTAGTTTGAAAAATTGCAATACGGCCCGCAATCTATTAGTGAAGATAATGCAAGGCAACGGCACATTGGCCCTTGACTTGCTTGTTCCTAAAAGTAACCAAACCATCCTCAAGAACAAGCTCAGTGTTCAATTGGTCAAGATTGTCTGCTGCCCCAAATTCTTCACCCTCTACCATCCCCCCAACCTACCCAACCACTGAAAATATTGTGAAAAACCCAAATCAAAGCCTTGCAAATCCCTGTTATTTGTGGAAAAGAACCTATTTGTGGGCTCCTCACATCTTGGAAAGTTCCAAGCATCAAACTCTTGTTTACAAATAAACCAGACACTGTCAGTTGGCATTCCTCAATGCACATTTATTATACAAAAAGTCAAGGTTTGGCTTGAATGGTTTCTAAAATTGCCAAAAATCAAGAAAGAAATAGATGAATGGACTCAGAAAGTCAAGGAATTTACAGCAGAATTAATCACAGACATCCAGCAAGGCAAGGCATGGAAGCAGCTGTTGTGGACAAATTCTTGGGATGATCTACAACTAGTTTTTTCTCTGTTTGTGGATTGGTTCAATCCCAGAGGAAACAAAATAGAAGGTAAGCAAGGATCCATTGGTCTGATTGCCATGAGCTGCTTGAACCTTCTGCCAAAGATCTAGAACAAATTGGCCTATATGTTTGTGGCGGGTATCACTCCAGGACCAGACTCTCCTAGCATGACTACAATCACGCACCTGTTGAAGCCTTTGATCAAAAAACTGGTTGAGTAAGCTGAACCTTTCAGGCTCCCAACTCCCTTGCATCCTTCTGGAAGATTATGCCAGGTAAAACTCTTGCCTCTAGTTGTTGATTTGGGGGGGAATCATAAGGTATCTGGTTATGCATCACACTTGGGCAAGTATTACTGATTGTGGTGTAGTTCAAAAAATGACAAGCAACCTCTACTTAAAATTGGAGACTTGTAAGATGGAGTTGAAGTTCACAGACTAAGAAACCTCTGGAAATTGTCTCAAACATTGAATAGATGGGAGAAAATCTTACCCAAGACTGGTATTTGTTACTCCAAACTCAATCAGCTGTCATATTGTGATCCTGTACAACATGTGGCCTTAGGGGTCCTCCACAACTGGTTCAAAGGTGTTCTCATGCACCATTTTTTCAAAAGGTGGGGCTTTAAAAGCTTATCTTTTAAGGAAAAGCAATAACAAGGAGATCATCAAACATCCAGGAAGAGAGCCCAACTGGACCCAAGCGCCCCTGCCCACAATGGTGATTCAAGCTTGGAGAGTTCTAGCAAAGATGAAAATTATGTCAATCTTAACCAAGGAGAAAAAGGTGGTCTCTTCAATGAGAAGGATATGGACTCATTTAGGAACGCTATGCAAGATGTTGTACTGCCTGCCAAGGTTGGCCACTTGCCTAATGAACTTGGGAAATCAAAATGCATAAAACTCAAGGCATCACAATGGTACATTCTCTTTGTATATGTTGTTCCCCTCATTGTGGGCAAAATTTTTCTGGATAACCTTGAAGACATTGATAGCAACTCAAAAAGATTCTCAATCATGGAAAATATCTCAAACCTGATTGCTTGTACTCACTATGTTGCTTCACCCAATATTTGAGAATCCCACAAATCATCTTTAACCAACTTTTATAAAATATATACTTGGACTTCAACAAAGATTTTTCAAAATCTTGTTGTCCAACCAAACCACCACTATGTGCTGCATATTCCTGAGCAGCTCAGCCTGTGGGTACCAATGATGGGGGTAGCCAAATTTTCTGGTGAGAGACTAATTGACCGCTTGCAAGGGTTTCAGACTAATTGTTGGACTGGTGAGTGGATGGTTTTGGCATAAGGAGGGCAGAAATGAACTGATGGTTGTTTTGGGCTTGGCAGGTGAGTTGGAGGGAACCTTATTAAAAAAAATTCTGTTGGAGACAAAGGCTTGAGGCAGATGAAGACTTTCTCAAATTTTTCAACGTCATCAACAAGGAAAGCAAGAAAATAGGGAATGGTGGCCAAAAATTAAAGTTAGATGACATTGCTTAAAAAAGGCTGCTTGCATATGTAAAAAGCATTGATCAAAATGTGAAGGAGTATTGATTATTACCTCTGGCTGACAATGAAAAGGTGGTACGTCCCAAGGTAAGTGTGGAGCAAGTTTGGAAGGGACAAGAAAAAATGGTTGTCTTGGTCATCAAACCAAATAATTGTGTGGTGTATAAGGAGGAAGGGGTGATGAGATATGGAATGGTCAGAGACATCTTTAAATTTGACTCACCTGGGGGCGGACGCAAGACGGTATGCCAAGTGCAAAAGATAACCAACCAATTCTAAAAGGACATCAACAGTCCAACCAAAACCTTTTGCTACTGGCTCTACAAAATGAAAGCCGTTGTTGGCCAACTCCTTCCCAAACCCTTTCACATCATTCCTGCTGCCAGTATCAACCATTTTGCAGCATATTGTTTTCTCACATATGGCACTTTCAACCTTCATTCCCATGAAATCATTCTTGCCCCAGTCAATCATCTTTATGTCTTACAAATCCTCCCTGATTCCAGCTCTCAGGTAATTTTTTAGCCAAAACTAAAATTTGTATTTTGTCCTCCAAACCTCTCTTCTGTGCAACCTCTCTACTGTGCAATGAAAATTTCCCAATTTTTTGAATATCTGAATATTTATTCCGCCATCTATTGAAAAAACAATGAAATGCATTTCACATGGGTAGTCACAGCACTACACCCATTCTTGGTGTCATCCATATAGTAATTACAACAATCACTTGGAGAGAAACAATCATACAAACTAAGAGGATCACATGGCCCAAGGAGCCATTACTCCTGAATCACATCCCTGCCCTCATAATTTTCCTCATCAGAAAAGCTTTCCGCCCCTCCTCCTCCTCCTTGGATGGGGAATTTTCATTGCCATTTCCGTCTTCATCATAAGATGGGTTGTTGTCTTCATTTTAATGATTCCCCCAATCACCATTGGACAAACAAGCCTCCAAGTCCTCCAGACTATCTGCCTCCAAATCAATGACACCACCCTCCACATCCAATTCTTGAATGCTCTCTCCTTCAGCTTTGACTGCTTCCTCATGCACAATCTCAATTAACCAATAGTCCTTCAGGACTCCTTCCAAGTATTTCTTGGTGAAGCAGCTGTCCAACATTTTTTCATCTTTGTTGTAGTTTGGGTGGTTTTGGGGAAAGATAGACTTAGTGGCATCTGGAAGAAATGCCACCTGATTCATGTTTGGGATAGTGTGCTGTTTACCGGTTGGTAGCTCTGCCAACCATTTGCGGCAGTAAAAATTGAAAGGATGGCCCTCTGGCACCTTGGTGAACTTGGAAGGAATGGTTTTGGCAGGTAATTTTTGGGATCTCATACGGCTGGTCTTCCCTGTTGCAATTGCAACATTTTTCATTGCCATGTCCATTTGAAGGAAGAAGATGTTGGCAGCATTTGATTCATAGTTGAGTGTCTTGATTGTGAAACAAATATGCTTGGGATCCCACTCTTCATCGCTGTGAACATTGAGTTCAGTGATTATTTTCTGGTAGCATTCTGGAAAATCATTCACCAAAGAAAAATTCAATTGTGCCTTGCACACCTGAGAGGAAAGAAAATGTTAATTATAAATTAAAGTAATGTAAAAGATAAATTTGATCACTCACCCAAGAACAATTTTTTTGAATGCCTCTCAACTCCATAGTAGTGTGATTTTTTCCAGAGACCTTGCATTCAGCGGCAAACTTATTTTCCAAAACATGGTGTAAATAGTGGTTATAAGCTTGGATCATCATTACCAAATTTCCCTTGTATTTGTGGTTGAAATATGTGAAATTGTAAGCCCCTGCAACTACCATCTGGAAAAAGATATTAATTTCTGCAATCCAACAGGCAGCGTTGAAGAGGCTCTCAGACCCTTCTTCAAGGTTTGGTACCCAGCATCAAATTCCAACTTTTGAAAAATATCCGTGAATATAGCAGTTAGGGCGTTCATCAATATGGATGAAGTTCTTGCCAACTTTCAATCTACTTGCACAACCATCTTTCAAAGTTTGGAAGTCACTCTCAGAAATTAACTGTGCGGCTAGGGATTCTTGAGCAAACCTTTCAAATTGATAAGTTTGCACAGAAGCTTCTGATGAACTTGGGATTTTTGGGAGGAGGGACTGATGCGGTTTGAGTGAGGCCCCTGAGAATTCTGACATGAAGAAACAGACATTCCTACAAATTTATGATTGGTGGGTTATTTTCCTCAGTTGATAATAAGTAAAGATAGGTCTACCGCTAACCTTGGTAGCCTTAAAGTCAGATGGGAAATCCATGGTAACCATCTGATTTGGTTTTTTCTTAGTATTTGATCCGGATTGAACTTCAATACTAGAACAAGGGGCATTGGCTTTCTTGACCGGGGTGATAGTATTGCTTGGAATAGTAGGTGCAGGCTTGGATTGAGCCTGAAGGAACTTATCTTTTTGATTTGATTTGAAAACTAAATGAGCTCTCTTGTTAACAGGTGGAGTAAGTGCTATTTTTTTCTTTTTCTCCTGTGCTTGAACTTTAGAAAAATCATTTGCGGGGGGTTTGCAACTAGTTGAAGCAGTTGAGTTGGGCTTGGGAAGTTTAGATTTTGAAACCTCAGTGGTTGGGGGCAGCTGGTGTAATTCCAGCTTGTTGATTTGTTCTTGCATGGTGTTGAGGGTGCTTTGAATGCTGCCTTCAATGTTGGCCTTCAAGTTGGCCTCAAGATTTGCAACTTGATTAGATAGGGTGTTTAAAAGTATGGTCTGGAAGCTTTGGGGATTGAATGCCGGAATGGGGGGACTGGCAAATTTTGGAGAGGCATTTGAGTCACTGGAAACTGTAGGAGTTGTGTGGTTTGACATGGCTCAGATTGAGGTCATGAAATTTCATTTGGATGGAAGGGCTTCTGGTTGGCAAGGATGGAGGCAAGGAACAAGGTGACCCAATTTAATTTGGACAGAAGAGCTGCTGGTTGGCAAGGATGGAGGCAAGGAACCAATGAGGATGGATGGATGCCAGCCAGGGAGGGGTAGACTAATAACATGCGTGGGTTGGAGGAGATAAATTGACAGCTGTCTCATGAGCTATCCTGCGCTGAAGCAGGTGGGCATTCAGCTGTCGCGCTTCTGTCTCATGTGCTTTCACACGCGAAACACCAAAATTCCACGGTGTGGTGTCATTATATAGCCTCAGGTCAGGAACTGCATTGCGGCCTGCGCGCTCAGCATCTGGTAGGTTAGGCTCAGCAGTGGGGGTGCGCCGGTTCTCAGCAGTAGCCGCTGCGGGCTCAGCAGCAGTAGCCGCTGCGGGCTCAGCAGCAGTTGCCGCGAGGCTCAGCAGTGGGCACAGCGGATCAAGCAGGCGGCTGCGGGCCGGGCCTGACTAGGGGAGGTGGGCCGCGATCCGCTTGGATATCCGACTCACGGATGGAGCTGGGCCGACCAGTTTCTCGGGCGGTTAGTTGGGGGAGGAAAAGGCGGGGCGACAGTGGGGCTATATGCTTGGACAACCGCGCGCAAGCGCAGGCCGGCAACGGGATGGGAAATCCACAACGGCGCGTCGGGCGGATACGGGCAAGCGCAGTGAACTTTGGGTAGCGCGCGGCGGAGGGCCGCCCCACGGAAGGACGAACCGGATGTTTGAAATGGCAGGCGAGCTTAAGGGATAGGGTATGGGTATGGGTTGGGGGATGGGTTAGGGTTCTGGGTCTAGGGTTTCTTCTTCATGGTTGTCAGTTTGTCTTTGTGCTTGTACTTAGGTTAGGGCTGAGGGGAGGGGATATAAGATACCTCTCCCCTCAGCACGGGTTGGAGGGGGACACACACACACGAGGGGGGGGGGAATAGGAAAAAGGAAGATTAGAATCTCACTCTCTCTCTCCCGTACAAGGAATCATCCTTGAGTCTTACAGACGCTAGAACCATCAAACTCCGTGACTTGGGACAACTTTGTGAGGGATAACCTCAAAACGTTTCCACAACGGGTGATGATTATGCAAAATTGTCTGTTGTTTGCATGTAGTGTCAGGTGAAATAGCATGAAAAAAATGAGAGGTAGCACTCAAGGTTCAGGGAACACAGAAACTGTTAGAATCAAAAATGTAGTTATGCACTATGGGATTTGAACCCATGACCTCAACATTCATGAGTGATGCTTCAACCACTAAGCTAAGGGAACCATTGCCGGATGGGCCATTGTGCGTGTCCACTCAACAAGGGTTTGCTTGGGATTAGCTGTGAAGACCTGATGTGTTGCTTGACAATGCTTTTCAGGCTTTCAGTACCAAGACTTAGAATCCTTGGGTGGAAGTCTGCATAAGAGCAGATTTGAATCCAATGAAAAGTTGAAGAAGGACTATATTGCCATGAGGGATGAAAAGGTAATGGTAGGCTATGGAGGAGCCTGATGAAGAGGAATAATAAGCCTACAAAGAGCCAATAGAGAGGGGATAATTCTTTTATAGTCAAGAGGAACTGATCTGCTGAGGAGGAAGGGGCACTCCAGTATTTTTTACTGGTAATCAGATGAGTTTCATTCCTGGTCCAAGGGGAGGACCAGTATTTAAGCACAACTCAAGAACCCCAAAGGGGGCCTAGGGCAGCAGGGTTAAAACAACTAGAGAGCCCCAAGAAGGGGCCTGAGACAATAATAATAGGATAATAAAAGCAGTAAGATAGATCTAAGGCTGACTAAATTTTTCAGTTACAAAATACAAACAGAAAAATGACAACACACCACCTTAACTGACAAATTTGGGAACCAATTTTAGACCAATCAACATTTCAGAGATTCATGAGAATATGAGAAAAGAACATGAGAATGAGAGATATGAGTTTTGAGAAAGGATGACAAGACACCACCTTGTCAGCATATGAGATGGGGAATGAAAGCCTATTTTAAGAGGAGCAACTAGGACCTCAGACATAGTTGCCTAGCATGATGAAAGCTTATTTTAAGAGGAGCAACAAGGACCTCAGGCATAGTTGCCTAGCATGATATGGGAGGAATGATATTACTATTTTAAGAGGAGAAACAAGGACCTCAGGCATAGCTGCCTAGCATGATGGGGAGGATCATATGATGATAATGATGATAGATGAGGGTAATGGTAATGGTAAAGCTAATGATGATGTGATGGTGATGGTGAAGGTGAAGGTGATGGTGATGGTGATGGTGATGGTGATGGTGACAAAATGGATTGGTAGAAGTTGTTGAATAATGGTGAGTGATGATTGTCTTGAATTATAATGAGTGTGATTGTAGTAATGAAAGAGGGTGGATAATAGAAATGTATATACAGATAGTATTGAACAAAAGAATGGGAGGATTCCAACACACCAGCCTGTTCAATACTAGATGGGAGGAATGTTAATGTGTTTTTGGAGTTTAATTGAATGTTGTTGATTGTGTTGAGAGTTTATTGTTGATATTGTTGATGGTTGAAGTGATGGTTGAATCGGATGGATGGTGGAGGTTTGGAGCAGTGATTGATGGGATGATTGATTTGGATATTGATGGAGATTGGATAGCAAAGGATGATGTAGATATTGATGATGTAGCAGGTGGAGCGGAGGAGATGGATGGGAGCAAGCAAGCGGTTGAGATGGAGCGGAGCAAGCGAGTGGTGATGTAGCGTGTGGAGCGGATGAGATGGAGGAGAGCAAGTGAGCGGTTGAGATGGAGCAATGAAGGGATGTGGGGATGAGGAAGGTGACAGGACGGGCCAAATGAATGGAAAACCCCTTGGAATGATGGAGATTTGATTGATGAATGAAGAGCGGAGGTTAGAATCAATTGGAGCATTCAATGTGCTAAATGGGATCAATTGATTCAATGGTTTGAGTCAAAGGTTGGGATGCTTGTTTGATTGATTGCTGGGCTCAATTGAAGCCTTGCTTGGATCAGTTTGAGTGGTGAGAAGAGGATGGAAATGGAGGATTGAGAGATGGCACCGGAGATGAGGGGAATCAAGGTATCACAATTGAAGGATAACAAGTTGGATTCCAAATCATCAAATATTGATTGAGGGGGTAGCGAATCAAGGAGTGAGGAATAGAGTGAGCGAGTAGAAGTGCGCAAACAATTTTGGAGGAAGCAAGCGAGGTTAAAGAGCAATTGAGGTGGCGCAAGCAAACAGTTGAGATGGAGCAATGGAGCGATGTGTGATAATGAGCAAGCAAAGGCCAAGGTGAGCGGCAATTGAGGTCGCCATTGAGGTTGCCATTGAGGTAGCGAGACAAGTGGTGGACAAGCAAGGAGAGGAGCGCGAAGTTGGAGGTGAATGGCAATCAAGATCGCCATTGAGGTCGCCATCAAGGTTTCCATTGAGGTAGAGAGGCTTGTAGGACGGGTTTGGTGAGTAAGATTTTGAAGGGATGATGAGGGGATTGATGAAACCTTTTGGCTTGTTGGATGATTTGAGATTGAGTGAGGGTTTGAATGATTTGGTCTTGATGATGATTTGGTTGATGAATGGATCTGATGATGATGGATGATAGGATGATAGGATGATGGATTGAGGATGGATTGAGGATCAGATGGAGTTGGTTGGGATGGGATGGAAGATGGTCTAGATCGAGTTTGGATCAAATGAGTTGAAAGTAAGAAACCAAACTTGAGACCGGTTTGAACAAGTTTAGTGACTTTGGGATTGACGATTCCATCCAAAAATACATCCTTGATCAGTTCTTTGACTCGTTGGAGATAAGGGATTGGGATCTCATCAAGGGCTCGGTCTGTGGTAGAGCAGAGTTTGAGGTTGGATACTATGAAGTGGATGATTGTGGTTGGATTGGAGGTGATGGTAGATGGTAAGACGTGCTCTGGATCTAGTTCATCCAATGAGGGATTGGATACATTGGTGAACCAAGTAACAATCTGATCAATTGGAATGGGGATCAGATCGTGGGGGAGAAGTGGACAAGGATGGGATCCGAGGAATTGCCTGAGGGCTCATAGGGATTGAGGTTGGTATGACTTGATGAGAGCTTGAGGGGAGGCCGATTGAGCTAGGGTGAGGGATCTGATGGTGGGTAAGATCTGATCAAGCAGTAGTTTGGGGTCGAGAGCAGTGGGGGAGATGGAGATTGGAAGAGGAGCAGGATGAGGATGAGGAGGATAGACTTGGTTGAGTTGTTGATCTTCTCTCAAGGTTGATTTGGGAGACAACACAATTGAAGACTTTGATAGGATCCAAGTCGATGAGAAGTGCTCTTAATTTGGGAGGTAGACCGCCGCGGAGGTCAAGGGTGAGTTCAGAGTGAGCTCTTGAACGACGGGCCGATATGGATGTGGATGTGGATGCGGATGGGTTAAGTTGAGGATTATGGGCAGATGGATGAGTGGTGTTGGAGGATGGAGGCATAGAGCGGGGATGAAGATGGAATGAATGATGAATGATCCAATGAGAGATGTAGTAATAGGAGTTTCAAGGCTGAGCAGCAAATCAGCAAAGGGGTGAGATGGGTTGAGAATATAATGATAAGTAAACCAGTTGGAACAATGAAGTTGACTGGATAGCTTAGTGGGATGAGACTTTGGCTTTTAACCGTGAAAAGTTGAAGAAGGACTATATTGCCATGAGGGATGAAAAGGTAATGGTAGGCTATGGAGGAGCCTGATGAGGAGGAATAATAAGCCTACAAAGAGCCAATAGAGAGGGGATAATTCTTGTATAGTCAAGAGGAACTGATCTGATGAGGAGGAAGGGGCACTCCGGTATTGTTGACTGGTAATCAGATGAGTTTCATTCCTGGTCCAAGAGGAGGACCAGTATTTAAGCACAACTTGAGAACCCCAAAGGGGGCCTAGGGTAGCAGGGTTAAAACAGCTAGAGAGCCCCAAGAAGGGGCCTGAGACAATAATAATAGGATAATAAAAGCAGTAAGATAGATCTAAGGCTGACTAAATTTGTCAGTTACAAAATATGAGCAGAAAAATGACAACATCCAACACAAGTTTTGGAGTCAAATCTGCTCTTAAATGAATTGGAAGTTGGCTGGATGCATTGAAACATCCTAATTCAAAAGTACCACACCAAGGAATTGGATAGTGCTTGTCTGAAACTTGCACTTAGAAATTTTAGCAAAGAGAGTGTTCTTCTGAAGCCCTTCCAAAATATTGAAAAATTTTTTCATGTGATCTTTGAGTTTCTTCAAGTAGATCATTATATCATCATGGTATAACACAAGGTGCTTCTCTGAAATATCTGAAAACAAGTAAATAAAAAAATGTTGAAAATTAGAAGGAGCCTTACAAAGTCCAAAAGGCATAAAAGTATTCTCAAAGCTTGCAAAGCTGGTTTGCATAGCAGAAAATTATTCCTGACTGTTGGAAATAACAATCAATTTATAGGTTCCTCAGAGTTTTAACATTGAGGAATGAGTATCTCACACTGCATGCAATGGAAAAAAATTTGCAATAATTATCACCCAGAAAACTAACCTGGGGTGCACATAGAATTGCCTACAATTTCACCAGGCGGTTTTCAACCATCTAAAAACATTTATGTAAACATCTGCAAATTTGACACAAAATTTTCCCAGTGACAATTTGTTGAAATTTTTACCTGTTTGCATGCAGTGTCAGTGGAAGAGAGTAAAAATATCAAACATAGGTGGTACTGAGTATGCTTTCTTTTAAGTTACATGATTCAGTATCCTATAATAAACACATAGGCCAAGGATAACATCTCTCTTTGGGAAAAAAAGCACTGGGGACCCAGTGTTGGAAATGCTTGGTAAAATAACTCCTTTTGATATTTTTGCTGGAATATATTCTTGAAGCACAGACAATTCATGATTTTAGACAGAGTAAAGGGCGCTTGGAGGTTGAGGAGGTCAAACGAGTTCAATCTGATGATCAGAAGGACAGAATAGAGGAGTTTCATTGGCTTTAAAAGCTGAAAAGACATCAGCATGGTCAGTTTAAAATGAAAATAAAGAATCTAAAATGTTTTATAAATATTTTCTCCTGCCATAATATTTGAGCATAGGGCTCAAAGTTTTGGAGTGATGAGACAGAATCAAGTAGCTCAAAATAAACCTTTGAGTAGGCAACTGCTTTTCTTCAAGGAAGGAAGAAAAATTCAAGTAAGGTGGGTAAGCAATCAATCTGGGAATTTGGGACTGGAAGTCAGGATATTGCAAAACTCCTGGTCAAGAATTATCATCAAAACCAATGAAAGCTATAGTTAGGCTTTGTAGTTCCTGTTTGAAAGAAGAAGGAAAATGATGGGGATGCAAAATTAAAATTTTAATTTCTCCTTCTTTCCAGTTTGAATTTGTCTTTCAATTTAGAAAGAATTCAAAGCCTACAAAGGTATCATCCATTTCAGGTATTTCCATTGCTTATAAATACAATTAAAAGCTGCGGCAATTGTAAGAATTAAGTGTTCTTTTGGCTTTTTGAGTAACCCAATCAGATTTTGCTGATTTAATCCTTAATAAATATGTGGGAAATTTGTCTATCTCAAAATGAATAGGATTTTTGTGAGGAGAAAATTCTATACTCACAAGAAAAATGTTAGCACACAAATAAAAAAGTAGGAATTAAGGGATATCATTAATCATGAAAAAAATGGCTGCACCTCCCAGCAATCATAGCACCTGGGATGGTGAGTGAAAATTTGGATAAAAAATTCAGCTGCTCCATTTACTGCAACCCCCGCGCAGCACATGGACCTCTCCTGCATGATCCCAGACAGCGCAACTCAGGGTTCATCTCCTACTCCTTCCTTCTTGTCCAAACTCTGGGTGACCCTTTTGAGACACCAGTTCCATCTCTCCAGTCAAATCCCTCCACTCCTTCCAGCATCCATCTTCCTTTGTAGTTTGTGGAAAGAGGTTGTGTATAGTGCTGAATTCCCCGCAAAAATCCCACTCCCATTCTGGATAATTCACTAGTCCTTGATTTAAAAGCCTGTAACGCCTAAATCTGCTCCTCAATAAGCAATAACCATGGCCTGCAGCAGTTGGAAGTGTGAAATTTGAACTGAATTAGAAAACCTGGACCAGGCTGATTGATTTCTTGAAAAACAGAACATGGTAAGATAACAGCCAAACAAAAAATGTAGGAGAGAGAGATGGAAACTAACAGAAACTATGCCTCTAAAAGCAGGGTTATGGCCCTTGTACGCACTAGGTAGATAATAAGACGCTGGTTTCAATAGTTCAACAGATCCACTCAGGAGAACGTGAGAGCTGAGCAGATGGTCAGTTAGTTTTATCCTGAGGTTGAGTTGATGATTCAGTTGGTCATTGATTCCTACCCTACTATTGATATTTAGGGATGATCTGGTTTTCCAGTTCGAAGTTAAGTACTGATCCAATCCATTACGGTCAATGAGTCCAAACGTACAGAGCTTTTGATTGTGTTGAAGGAAACAGAAAAGAATCATATATTGGAGCAGAGCAGCAAAATTGCGGATGAGGAGCCTCCCTATGAGAGGTTAGACAGTCTGATGAGTGACAGGCTGTTCAAATCTAGAGAGAGAGACAACAGCCGCAACAACACATGTGACATCTATTTATGCAATGAGAAGACATGAGATAGGAAAGAAGGAAAACTAATGAAAAGAGAAAAAAATAAAAGATAGTAAATGGTTGAGGCATGACAGAGAGGTCAAAAGATCACTGTGTAGTAATGATAACAACAGTCAACAGGAAGACACACCCAAATTCCCTCTTGTAAATCTTAAAGGTTAAGGGGCATGGTCTTCAATTCCTTCAACATGTTATTTTCATCATTACCATCCACCTCAGTCAATAAGTGTGACACAAACAAAGAGAAATATCCATGGTGCTTTCTGCTTACCACCTTTGGCTTGCTTAACAAAATTCTGATCTTGGAAACTCAGTATCTACTTGAAAGTCTTGCAGTTAACTCTAAATAATTCTTGACCATTGATTCAAACATTGCCATTCTACCCTGGATATCATCAATCCTTGGACTTCCATTCTTGGTTACACACTAAAACTAGTTTGAACTCATTCATAGGAAGCCACATTAACTGTATAGTTTGCAAATGGAATAGTCCCTTACCCTTCATAAACTAAATCTTCATATTTTCATTTTCTTCACATTTCATTCCTTCCTGTCTCATCAATTATGTCCTTGTATGCTCAGATTCTATTGTCTCACAACTAAGCCTCAAACTTGGAAACAACTGTACTGTAATTTCATTTCCCATTTTGTTCCTGTCATTCATTGCATCATTTCTCTCTAGCTGTAGTTTGCCAACCATTGGGTTTTATCTAGTCATCTGCAGATCAACCTTTGAAAGGCTGGGTTTCCTACCTGAAGGTTGTCTCCTCATTTACTTAATTTCATACTTTCTCACATTTTGCTAAATCTGGTCATCACATTGGGTCTGGGTTTGGTTTCCTTCACATTGGGACATCCCATTCCTCTTGCTGTTTTTTGGTCCCCAAATCATAAGTTTGAAATTTGCAGTTAGCCTTGCTATCTTGCATTGTCCCTTGCACTCAGTATCTCCCTTTTTGCTCAAAATCATCTAAGATTGCCCTATATTACATGGGGTGTTTCTGTTACAGAAAATTAACTAATTCAACTCCTCTATTTTAGTTTTCCAACCTACAATAGATTCCTCTTTTCAGATGTCACATACTTGCTCAACTGGCAATGCTTCCCTTACCCCTTATAACAATGATATTAATTGGTTGTGTAGATCCAGTGCTTCATGGGAACAAAAAACTTGAGGTTTTTTTACTTCTTCCAAATTTCCTTTGGTTGAAACTCTTGATTATCCCCTTGCTCCTCAAAGGGAAGCTACAGTGGATCCTCTCAAATAAATCAAAAATTACAAACATTCCCCCAATGAAACCTTGACTTTTGGTAGATCAAGGGTTCACACTAGTGCTCCTGAGACTGAAGCCTCAACCTTGTTCTAAACGTTGATCCAGGAACTCAATCAAAATGCCTCACAATCTTGTCCAAGAAGACCTATCTTCCATAATTTGGGAATGAAAAGCTGGATCAATTTACAGGGGAACATTACCATTAGCTCAGATCCTACCTAAAGTCCTGCAAAACCATCTTCTCAAAAAATCCCAAAAACTTCCCTTCCAATACACATAAAGTTATGTATGCCTCTTCCCTTCTAGGGGGTAGAATTTCAAACAACCACCCCATGTAATATAGGGCAATCTTAGGTGATTGTGAGCCCAAACAGAGAAAATGAGTGCAAGGCAAAATGCAAGATAGAAAGGCTAACTGTGAAGTGCAAACTTTTGATTTGATGGCTCAACAAACAGCAAGAGGGGGCAAGTGTTCAAATTGAAAGGAATTAAATTAAAAAATGATGTAATGACTGGATTTAGAAAATAAAAAAACATATGAAATTAACTAACTGAGGAGACAATCTTCATGTGGGCAACACAGCCTTTATAAGTTAATTCAAAGATGACTAGATAAAACCCAATGGATGACCAACTAAAGCTACAGAGTCGTAAGGAAATGAATGAAAGGGATAGAATTTGAAATGAAATAATAGTACAGTTGTTTCCAAGGTTGTAGCGTAGGTGCAAGACAATAGAATATGAGCATACAAGGCCACAATGGATGAGACAGGAAGAAATGACATGAGAAGACAATGCAAATATGAAGATAGTTTATGCAGGCTAAGGGACTAGTCCATTTGAAAACTATACATTTGATGTGGCTTTCTAGGCATGAGTCCAAACTAGTGTTAGTGCGTGACCAAGAATGGAAGTCCAAGGATTGATTATTTATAATTTTCCCATCAATTCAATTTTTTTACCTACTTTATACCCTTTAGTTGATACTTGTAATTCATTGCTTTCAAATAAAATTTTAAATTAACTATTTTTTCATCCTCATCTTGTTGTTGAAAAAAATTTATTTTCCAAAATGAGAGATATGTCACCAGTATTGCCGCTTGGGGTCTTTGAGGCAAGTGAAATCAATTCCATCTTTGAAAAGTGGCTTGCACATTAAATTTCAATAGTAAACTGGTGATAAATACCCCAGTGGCGTCCACAAGTGGACTAAAAAGTAAAAGATCTGCCCCACAAGTGAATTTTCACATCAAGCCAGTGCCAGAGATTGAATTCTTAGGAGTACAGAAACCATGTGAGTAAGTCTAGAGACTGACTAAATCGGAGAATGAGAAATAATATAATTTAAACATTGCTCTTTGTAGTATTCAGAGATTCCAGAGGTACACAACTAACATGCGTCCATCACCACCACCATATTTTGGAACATTGGCCAAGTTCCAAGAAAACCAAATGTATTCCAAGGCACAAGTTAGGTGAAAGGTCAGGAGCAAGCTGCCGCTGTGACCAAGGAGATAAGGGAAGAACAGGTGGAAGGGGAATGAGGGAAAGGAATGGGAAAAGAGGAAAGAGATGCAGAGAATGGAGGAAATGGAGCAGAGGAAAGTAACAAAACGGTGTGGTGTCATTATATAGCCTCGGGTCGGGGACTGCGTTGCGGCCTGCGCGCTCAGCATCTGGTAGGTTAGGCTCAGCAGTGGGGGTGCGCCGGTCCTCAGCAATAGCCGCTGCGGGCTCAGCAGTGGGCGCGGCGGGATGGAGCACGCGACTGCGGGCCGGGCCTGACTAAGGGAGGCGGGCCGCGACCCGCTTGGATGTCCGACTCACGGATGGAGCTGGGCCGACCAGGTTCTTGGAACGGCTAGTCGGGGGGGGGGAAAAGCGGGGCGACAGCGGGGCTATATGCGTGGGCAGCCGCGCGCAAGCGCGGGCCGGCCACGGGACGGGAAATCCACAACGGCGCGTCGGGTGGATGCGCGCAAGCGCGGAGAACTTTGGGTATCGCGCGGCGGAGGGCCGCGCCACGAAAAGACAAACCGGATGCGCGTAATGGCAGGCGAGCTGGCGGGGATAGGGTATGGGTATGGGTTGGGGGATGGGTTAGGGTTCTGGGTCTAGGGTTCCTTCTTCATGGTTGCCAGTCTGTCTTTGTGCTTGTACTTAGGTTAGGGCTGAGGAGAGGGGGATATAATACCCCTCCCCTCAGTACGGGTGAAAGGGGGGGGGATTATCGGATGATCTCTTTATCTCTCTATCTCTCTCTCTCTCTCTCTCTCGGAGAAAAGGAAAGGAAGCATTCTCAGTCTTACAGACGCTAGAACCATTGATCCCGTAACTAGGGACAACTTTTGAGGGAAGTCCTCTTTAGTTTCCACAACGGGGATAGAGGAAAGGGTTGAAATGGGAGGGGATGAAACGGAAGGAAATGGAACAGAAGTCCAAGAAGAGGGGAACAAAGTACAAGTAATGGTGCCAATCAAAACTGATAGAAAGCATTTGACTGGCAATGTTGGAGAGGGTTGGTTGCAATGTCATATGAAGAAAGCTCATGAAAAACTCTTGGAGGAAGGTGGATGGAATTCCCTGTCAAAGAGGGCTTGGACTGCAAAGTTCAAGGAATTGTTGAAAAGCATCTGGTTGAAAAAGTTCTTGTGTTGCAGAAAATTCAACTTTGATAAAAAATGAGGATTTGGATAAATTTAGGCCAATGGTAGCAGAATTGACCAAAAATTGGGAAGAGGCCAAACAAGAAATAAAAGAAAATTTGTAAAATTTTGATGTAATTTTATTATTGTTATTATTTGTATTTTTTTTCAAACATAAAGAATTAATTTTCCTTGAAATACAGAGAAGAAATATATATATATAAAATCAAGGTTGCAATGAAAAAGAGAAAAATTAAAGAAAAAAAGAAACTGGAAATGAGGTGGGATGGAATGGAATGAGAAGTGCAAGGGGATTGATTGGATGGAAATGTGGAATGGGATTGATAATGATGGGATTAAGATTGGCAAGGCTTACAAGGTTATTTTTAATGGAAGTCTCAAACCAAATTGGGAGAGTTGAAAAGATTAAGTGTCAGCTTGCTACTATTGCAGAGCAAGCTGCAAAAGTAACAAAAATAACACAAAAATAATGATAATACAATTTACCTAAGAAGGAGTAGTAAAATCATAAACATTATTACAGAAATGGATTTTTCACCCAAAATGAGGTAGGGTCACTCACTGACTCCACCCTTGAAATCCAACTCCTTATATTTTTAAATAATTAAGGAAAGAAAGACCAAAATACTATGGCTCCACTATTGAGTTTTTGGACAATTAAATATCTCACACACATTGTCACATATAGGTTTCAAACCTGAAATTCAGTCAGAATTGAGGTGTTGTGTATATTTTAGGAGTTACAGACAGAAATGTGTTTTTTCACAATTCCTGCACGCAGCCGCAGCAGCCAATGCACCCGCGCGGGGCTGAGATACAGCAATGTCACTCCTTCAAGGTTGTTTACGCAGCCCCGGGCCTCTGACAAGTACGCAGCTGCGGGACTACGGGCTGAAAGAGTGACAGGCGGCCTGAGAGGCTCAGGTACCGCGTAAACATGCTAAAACCCACAAGGGAACATTCTACATATGTAATAAATGTTCCTGTGGATAGTAAATAGTCTAAAAATACATAATATTATATAAAAATACCTAAATAATCATTATACGTATTTTTTATTTAATATAATTCAAAGTACCAAAAATGTCGAAAATAAGACTATGACAACTTCTAAAAATATATTAAAATACTTTAATATACTTTTATGAGAATTTCTAGACATCAATATCTTTGTGACATACCAAGAAAATCAATGATGTAAAAATATTACATGAATTCCCATGACTTATATTTTTAAGTAATTATCTTAGTAAATCAACTGGAACTCGAAAATAAGGAGTAAAATCAATATTATTACTTTTACTCCAGTTATATAATACATAATGAGAACTTACCTGACATCAGGATGTCCGTGGAAATGTCTATTTATATAATTATTAAATTAATGGGAACATTTACTAAGGATAATTAATTAAATAATACATAAATAGGACAGATTAGTGTTATTCACACGTCCTAATGTCTATTATAAAGTAGAATTATTCCCATAACCTGAGGAATCAGATGCTACCCGTGCTATAGCACCAAGAAAACATGACAGGATACCCCTGGTTACCCTGCTAGCCTTAGTGTCCGTCCCTTTGAGCCCCTTTACCCCTCAGAAGGACAATGTTGGGACTCCAAAAGCTATAAATAAAGAGCTCTTTTGAGGATATTGATGGGAAGAGACCCAGTTATATTCATATCCAGACACCGTGCCAAGGTAATCAAGTACTCATAAGAGATAAGTAAGTGATTTATGGCAATTTCTGATCAGTTATATCCGTCCTCAACCTCTTTTCATCAATTAAAAACTGCTGAACAACCTTATAACCCCAGTATACAGGTTTAACCCATCAGTGCATGTCTCAAACAGATACCCAAAGGATTTAATAATATACCAGTGAGTTTTATTATCCTTTCTCTGTCGTGTCAGCTTGGTTACAAGGCCCTGCCACTCCACTGTGTATTTTATATACATATTATCTTTGGGTAAAATATCCTTTAAACTAAAGAGCCCAAAGTAACCAGGACTACGTGTTTTCATACTGAAATCCATGAAGAGAGGTGTTAAAGATCCCCAATATAATTGTGGCCCCTCTATAAAAATATTTAATAATCAGTTTATTCATATTGATTTAAAATAATAAACCATAACCAAACCACTTAACCTTGCAATAAGCTTAATCCAAATATTTTACGGATTTTTGCTGCATATATCAAATAATGTATTTTTTATTTATTCTATCACCTCTGGTAGCTAAAGGATAGCAACGGTCTTGGCATCCAGGAGGCTGAAATTAAGCGCTGGTTCCCAGAAGGCGCAATCATTGTCAGACTGGAAAGAAGTCCTTTTGACAAGGTATTGGAGTATTCCTTTGCATAGACTGCAATCCAGGATACAGCTTACTCCCCAATCTAAATGATATTGGAAATTGACTGGTTCTGGAGGGGGATAAGTCTTGCCTGGGTATAGGACTTAAGCTAGCTCTAGGAGAGACACATTAAAAATGGGGTCAATACCTTCCCATTTTTCAGGTAAGGTAAGCTTTAAAGCGTTGGGAAAGATGACTGATTTAAATTTGAAGGGGCCAGGTTTTCTTTCAGAGAGTTTTTGGGTTGGGAAAGTACTGCATATTTTGCAAGCATCAAGCCATACTTGATCTCCTACTGAAAATGCTGGTGCCATAGTGCAAAGTTGGTCTGCTTGCTCCTTGTAGCGCTGGTTTGCTGCTTTGAGGTTGATTAAAAGCTGAAATTGAAGAGATTGAATGTGATTGAGGTAATCAGTAACAGGTTGAGAAGGTGCTATGTGAAGAGAAGCAAAATTTGGGTTTCTTCCATGAAGAGTCTGGAAGGGCAACTTTTTGGTGGAAGAAAGAGTGGAATTTTTGTAGGAAAACTCAGATAATGGGAGACATTGAAACCAGTTTTCCTGCTGATAGGCCACATACATTTGAAGATAATTTTCAAGAATCTGATTAACTTGCTTCATTTGAACATCTGTTTCGAGGTGGTAAGCCATTGATAAGTTGCAGGTGATCTTCAAATGTTGGCATAGAAAATTCCAAAAGCTAGAGAACAACAAATATCCAAAATGACTAATAATATTTTCAGGAAGACCATTTTTTGAAAATACATATTCCATGAATAAATTATCTGAATTTTACAAAGAGTCGGTCACAGTACTGCAAAAAAATAAAGCCATCTTCAAGAAGCAATCTACTACTAAAATAGAATCATAAGCACTAGAAATTTTTAATTTCTAAATGAAATCCATTGAAAACAAGTGCCAAGGAATGGGAAGGATTGGAAGTGGCTGAAGCAGCCCATAAGTCAGGTATTTCAAGGAATTGTTACAATTTCAGTAAGAGCATGCTCTAAAATAGTACTTTACTTCCTTGGTTATACCAGGCCAATAGAAGTCTTGTGCAATCAATTGGTAGGTTTTATCCTGCAAATGACAACTAGCAAGCGAGAATCATTCCAAAACTCAAAGATATCTAAGTTAATGCAAGGATTATCAGGTACTACTATACAATCTTTATAAACTAGATAACCATTTTTATCAATAATTTAATCACTATCTGATAGCTTTGCACTCTTGCATTAAAGTTGGTTACACTTGGGGTTGTTGAGTTGAGCTGGTCAAATTTTGGAAGCTGTGTCTCAAGGGTGGTTGATGATTGAACTGAGTTGGGCAGACTAGTTGGAGAAGAGTGTGCTAATGTTTTCAGGGTTGTTATTGGAAAAGGTGCCCCCCCCCCCTGGGTAAATGTTGTCCCAACATGATTAAGCATCAGATAATATGGCTTCTATCCTGCGGAGTTACATGATTGTCAAGTTGAACTTGGAGAGAAATTTGGACCAAAGTGCCTGTCTGAAAGGAAGGACTCTTGAGCTCATTAAATACTTAAGATATTTGTTATTGGTTAAGACCTAAAAGGGTTCCATAAGACTTATAAGGTATGAGCACCATTTCTTTGAGCAATAAAAAAATGGGAGAAGTTACTTTTCATGAATCTTGTATTTAAGCTCTTCAGCAAGCAATTTGCAAGACTCAAATGCTAAGGGATCAAAAAGAGATGAGGAGGAAAACTGCAAAATTACTCCTGAGATTGCACAGTCACTTGCGTCTGTTTGTACAATAGTGAAAGCTAGCTTGTCAAAATGAGCAACTATTGGAGCAGGCGTGAAGGCTATATTTAGAGCTTCAAAATACAAATCAGCTTGTTCTGTAAAAATAAAATGACGGTCTTTTTGAAGAATGTAAGTAAGTTTCATAGTTTTCTTTTCACAATGCTCAATAAACCGCCTGTGAAAATTACTGAAGCCAAGAGAAATTTGAAGCAATTTGACCAAGGAAGGTTCAGGCCATTTCAATATATGTTGGCTTTTGGCTGGTTTCATCAATAGTCCTTGCTGAAGGACTATAGCACCTAAAAACTGAAGAGAATGGGTATGAAATTTACACTTAGAGGCTTTTGCAAACAGGTTATTTTTTAAAAGTTTCTGCAGCACATCTTGCACATGTGCCATGAGATCCTGAAGAGTTTTCAATTATACTAGTATATCATCAAGATACACCATAAGGTATTTCTCCACAGGATCATAAACAATTTCATTAATAAAATTTTGGAAGTAAGAAGGATCTTTGCAGAAGGCATAAGGCATGAGAGTATACTCATAACTACCAAACTGTGTTCTCATTATGGTCAAATACTCATGACCATTTGCAATGAAAATTAGGTCAGAGGCGCCTCAAAGATCTAACTTTGTGAAATAAGCATCTCAATGGAAGAGAGTGAGGAGTTGCAACATAGGCGGTACTGGATAGGTATTCTTCCAAGTTACCTTTTTCAGTTTCCTGTAGTCAGAACAAAAGCAAAGGTTTCAGTCTCTCATTGGAACAAATAGGAAGGGAAAGCTGTTATTCAAATTGCTTGGTTGAAGAAATCCTTTTGATAAATTGTCTGGAATGTACCCTTGAAGCACAGTTGATTCTTTCTTCAAGAGAGATTAGACTGGTTGGGGTGCCAATGTTTGGCCATTCAGTTTGATCCTGTGATCATAATAACGGGAAGGAGGTAGGTTAGCTGCTTTTACAGCTGAAAAGAAGTCAACAAAGTCATGGTAAACCAAATTAACAGAATCTTCAATGATTTCTTAATATTAAATCTTGTGAATTTTGATCAAAAGATTTGAAGTCCTTGCACAATGCAAGATGATTACAGAGCTCCAAATTCACCATTTGGTAGAAAAATGGTTGTCTTTGAATAAACAACAAAGACGTAAGTCAGAAAAATAAGCAATGACTCCTAAATCTGAAGAGGGAAATTGGGAATGGAGGTCATGATATTGAAATCTCCGGGAGGAAAATTTTCATCCAACTCAAAGAAAAAATTCTTGTTTGACAGAAGTGGTAGCTTCCTGGGGTTTCCAGGTCCAAAGGTAAATTACTCCTTCTTGCCAATTCACATCTGGCTTCCAGTAAAGTAAGAAGTTGTGGCCTAGAATGGTGTCATCCATTCCAGGGATATGCAAAAAAAATAAATCCCATTCAAAGCTGGGGAAATTAAAGAATACAAAGGTCCACCTTGTGTTTTGGGAAAACTAATAAGAAGGTTTGGTTGCACTACTTAATAAATAGATTGAAAACTTATCTATCTTGGAATGCACCATATTTTTGGAAGGAGCAAAAGATAAACTTACAAATGAAACATTAGCGCCAGAATCAAGTATAACAGCATAAGAAGTACTGTTGGAATGGAAGAGGAAAAATCTTGAATTTGGAGCACCAAGTGACTATTAGAATTTGAGTTTTCATACATGTGACTTTCAAGGGAGTTCAGAGTATCATTGATTGGATTGATTTGATATTATTATTTTTAACCTTAAAGTACTAAAACAAAAAGTAAAATATAACTAGGATGTGCTTTAGTATTGTGATTATCAGACTGTTTAGTCATGGCTATCAGACGTCTCTTTAGTCATAGCATTCCACTTACCATTTCACTTAAACTGCTTATGCTAATTTTGCCTTATTCATTTTTTACTCAACCACTTGTCATCCTATTTTGTATTTATCCTATATAAACACCAGTGCTCTCAAGTTTAATTCATCATATTTTCCAAGATAATATCAACTAGAGTGTCCTGTTTCCTACTCATCTCAGGTACGTTACGCTTGACATTACAAGCCCCCTTCAATCATTTATTAATACTTTCATTGATTTGAGCTTGAGCTCTTTTCATCTTTTAAAGTGACTCCCAAGTGCAAAGGTTGAATTTTAATTTAAATAATGTGTAGTTTTCCTTGCAAGTATTAGAAAAAATAAAAGCTGATTTTTTGGCCGTCTAGCCACTTCACGCGCTAGCTGCCTTGCACAACTATTGACATCATGTTTTCCTCCAAATTAAATACATAACCCCTCATTTCCCTCCTTTTTTCTTCCTTGTTCCAGAGCATCCTGGTTTCCTTGTCCAGGAATTTCGGAGTTTTGGCAATGGTTTTCCCCTTTGTGTTGGAGTTTGAAATTTGATTTGATTTGGAGTGTTTTGGATTCTTTGAATGTTTCTTTGAGGAGTTTTCTGCATTTGGAGCTGAGGTTAAAAATCCATAGTCTTTTTGTCAAGATCAGTGCTTGTTGTGATAGCCATTATCAAGCTCAATCATCCAGTTGATTAACTGCTGAAGAGAGGATGTCTTATGTCCCCCAACTTCAAGCTTGTCAATTAGGTGTCCCAGTAAATGTTTTGGAAGTGAAAAAAAGTGCTGCCTGGTTCCATTGGATGCAAGAATGTAAGGTTTTTAAATGGGAGATATAAACGGAAACTCTACTATTCTCTTTAATAAATAGATTATATAGTTTGTATTTGGCGTTTTTCACTTTGTTGGGGTCTCCAAACAGGGTGAAAAGGTGTTTCTTGAAGTTTCCCCATTTGTTAAGGATACAAGTGGGAATGGCATTGGATAATAGTTTGAGATACAGCTTGAACCACTGCATGGGTCTCCCCTCTAGAAAGGAAGACTCATACATAACTTTATGTATATTGGAAGGGAGGTTTTTGGGATTTTTCAAGAAGATGATTTTGCAGGACTGTAGGTAGGATCTAAGCTTATGAGAATTTAACCCTGTAAAGTGATCAGGCTGCTTCATTCCCGGAGTATGGAAAGTAGGAAAAATCAGACCAAATTGCAAGGAATTTTTATTGAGAGCCTAGATCAAGTTAAAGAGAAGGGTTGAGGCTTTGGTCTTGGGAGCACTAGTGGGAGCCCTTGATATACCACAAGTCAAGTTTTCATGGGAGGAATTTTTGGATTCTTCAATTTCTTCAAGAAAATCCACTGGAGATTCCCATTGATGAGCAAGTGGACTTCAAGAGGTTCAACCAAAGTGGATTTGGAAGAAGGAACGGAATCTAAAGGTTGTAGGGAACCTGAATCACTGGTTCTCCCTACCCAATGAATATCATCATTGTAAGGGATGAGGCAAGTGTTCCCGGCTAAGCAAGTACATGAAATTGTAAAAGAAGAATCTATTATAGGTTGGCAAGCTGAAATAGAGGAGTTGAGTTAGTTAATTTACTGACACACAACCAACCCAAATACTATAGAGCAATCTTAGATGATTGTAAGCGCAAAGTGAGAAGCTGAGTGAAAGGGAAAATGCAAGATATCAAGGCTAACTGCAAAGTGAAAAATTATGATTTGATGGCTCAAAAACAGTCAGAGGAGGGAATTTTTCCAATGGAAAGGAAAAAAAGCCAAACCTGATTTTATGACTGGATTTAGAAAATGCAAGAACATATGAAATTAACTCACTGAGGAGAAAATCTTCAGGCGCGCAAAACAGGCTTTATAAGTTAATCCAAAGATGACCAAATACAAATTAATGGATGTGAAAACTACAGCTAGAGAGCATTAAGGAAATGAATGACAGAAAAAGAATGGGAAATGAAATAAAATTACAGTTGTTTCTGAGGTTTTAGCATAGGTTCAAGGCAATAGAATCTGAGCATACAAGGATGTAATATATGAGACAGGAAGGATTAACACAAGAAGATAATGCAAATATGAAGATGTATTTTATTCAGGTTAAGGGACTAGTCCATTCTAAAACTATACAGTTTTTGTGGCTTTCTAGGAATGAAGGCAAACTAGTGTTAGTGCATGACCAATAATGGAAGTAGGAGAATTCATGATATCCAGGGTAGAAGGGAAAATTTTTGTTGAATGTTTGACTGGTATCTAGAGTTAGCTGCAAGATTTGCAAGTAGATAAAAATTTGCCAAGATTGGAGGGTCATTACCCAAGCCAGAATCAGTAAGCAGAAGGCACCATTGATTTTGTGCTTTATTTGTGTCACACTTATGGACTGAGGTAGATGGTACTGAGGAAAAGGATATGTCAAAGTTGGGAAGACAATAACCCCTAAACTTGGGAAATGACAAAGAGCCTGGCTGTGGTTTGAGCTGTATCTAATGCTATCATCCAATACTAATACCACCTTTATTCACAACAATTTGGACAAGTTTGAGAAACAAATGTTCACCCTGTTTGGAACCCCAAAAAAAGTGCCAAACACCAAGTTGGAACTTAATGATCTAGTTATGAAAGATAATAGTAGATTTTCTGTTTATATCTCCCATTTATGACCCTTGCAGTCTCACACCCGATGGAACAAGACAGAAATTTTATTTAACTTTAAAAAAGTTTTACCAGCATGCCTAATCAAACAGCTTGCAGTTGGGTGACATAAGACAGCCTCTATTCATCAGTTAATCCACTGAGTAATTGAGCTCAATAATGTCCATCACAACAAGAGAACCTCTCAGAGAAAAAAACATGAATTTTCAATCTTGGCTGCAAATGCAGACAACTCTTAAAACAACATTCAAAGAACCCAAAAAAATCCAAACCAAATACAACTTCAAACTTCAACCAGAAAGGGAAAGCCTTTGACAAAAATCCAAAATTCCTGGACAAAGAAACCAGGATGCTCCAGAGCAAGGAAAAACAAAGGAGGTAAAAGGAGGATTGGTGTATGCATTGTGGAGGAAGAAATGATTTCAATAGTTGTGCCAAGAGGCTAGCGCGTGAAGCGGCTAAACAGTCAAAATATTAGCTGGTAGTTTTTGTAATAGTC
This sequence comes from Puccinia polysora, assembly GCA_025617555.3. Taxonomy (NCBI): domain Eukaryota; kingdom Fungi; phylum Basidiomycota; class Pucciniomycetes; order Pucciniales; family Pucciniaceae; genus Puccinia; species Puccinia polysora. Next base: position 8,303,483 of record CM062629.1, read on the forward strand.
AAAAGGAAAACAAAACATTATCTAAATTACAGAGAGCCATCCTTTGCACTTGCAAGTCACTTGGTGCTGCAAGTTCAAGATTTTTTTCTTCCATTTAGAAAATACTCTTTATTGTGTTTTACTCAATTCCAGTGCTAATTTTTCTTTCATAAGTTCATCATTTTCCACTCCCAAAAATCTTAAGCGTTCTGAGAAGGATAAATAACCGCTCTATTTTTTAAGTTGTGTGATGTGGGAAAAAGAGTGAAGGTACTCTTGATGTTGTCCCTAAGTTTGGAAGTTAGTGGTCCTAGCATCTGTAAGGATGAGGATGCGCCCATAAGAGCAGAGAGAGATAGGGAGAGAGAGAGAAAAGTGGTTTTGAATATTCCTTACCTTTCCCTTCTGTGGTGTTCCCTGGAGGTGGGGGAAGTCCTCTTTCTTCCTTTCAACCCGGGGCTGAGAGTGCGGAATTTATGTCCTCACTCTCAAACCTAACCTGAGTACTAATGCAATGAAAGCCAAACAAAAAATAGGAAAGAAAACCTAGAAATCAGAGCCCTAGCCTAACTCTAGCCCATTCCCATACCACCCAAACCCTCAAGCCCACTTACTGTTACCCACATTCTGTTTTTCTTTCTCATGAAAAAGCCCTCTGCTGCGCCCTAATACAATCCCCCTGCATTTTCCATATCCACCCAGCCCACCGCATGATTTCCCTGTTCCCAAAGATTGGCCCAGGCTTGCGTGCCTCTTCCCTTCTTGTATAACATTTGCAATAGCCCCGCCCGCACCTCCAAGAACTAGCCGGCCCCAAAACTTGGTTGGGCCGGCTCCATTCCTACATCTGTAACATCCGGGCAGGTTGCTGCCCACCACATCTGATTAAGCCCAACCCGCACCTGGTGTGCTGAGCGCTGCAGCACCTACTGCTGGGCCCTTAGGGGCCACTGCTGAGACTGCGCAAAACTCAACTGCTGAGCCCAACAAACCAAATGCTGAGAGTGCAGGCCGCAAAGCAGTTACCAATCCAATGCTATATAAGAACACCGCCGCAACTGAGCTGTTTCATTGGGTTAACCATAAGGAAAAATGGAACTTTGAATTTTCCAATTGGGTGATGTTAAATTCACAGATCAAACCGTGTGGAAGTTGTGTAGGGACCTACATGGCTTAAGGAGCCTTGGAGGCCCCAAGACAACTACAAAGGGCCGTTTCAGACACGCGCAACCCCAGGGGGTTCATGTAGTAGTTGTGTAACCCCTGAAAGTTGTGCCATAATTTTGGGCACCCCCTGGACCCTACTTGGGTTCTGTAAACCTAAATTTGGGATTAAAAAATACTTTGTGGGACTGTTGTTCCACACCTAGTCATCCCAAAGAGACATTAAAGTGAAATCGAAGTGAAATTAAAGTGAAAACTGAAATCATAAATCATATAAAAATCTGCAAACAATTATTTCTCAACTCAAAATTGAGAAAACTTTGTTTGATCAATTGAAAGTTTGATTGAATACTGAAGTATACCATTGCATTTTTTTGCATGGGAACATTGGCAAGCCCTCCTTCTTCTTGTAAAAAATTGTGGCTAATAAGGACTGAATTTCAGTAGGAAGCAAAGCGGAAAATGCAACAACCTTGGAGCAAGAAGCTTGGAAAGTACCTAATAAGGACCAGGCAGGCAAAAGAGAAGGTTGAAGAATGAGAACCGCAGACTTTGGTGAGTTTTTTCCTGGTGGTAACTATGAGGGAGAAGTCATCAAAGAGCACTTTGAAGCCTGAGTGTCCTATGGATTGGAAGTGGGCCTTGCTGGAATTCAGTTGGGTGAGTGAGATCAGGCAGCAGTTAAGATTGGATATGAGGAGGATGTATTGCAGGGTTAAAGTTTTTCCATTGTGATTGGTAAGCTTGGCCGTGCCCACATGGGTCGCCATAAGAGCCTTGTTTGGGGAGCTGGTGCCAACAGCAATTTGGGTGGGGATGGGGTTGTGGAGCAGCCTGGGATTGTTAATGATGTGGTGAATAGCAGTGGAGTCCAGGAAAGGAAGCAGACTCATGGGAAGAGTCAGCAGGTTGAGATTGAGCTGAGCTTGAAGTGTAGCTTGGCCTTTGAGGTTGAGTCAATTGAGACAGCGTTCGCAGGTGATTTGCCGGATGAGTGGAGGTTAGAGCTTGGTTTGCTTTTATTCCAGTTGGGGCGCAGGTGAGGGTACACAAACCAGCACTTTCTTTCTGGGTGCTTGGCCAGTTGATTGTGCTTTCCTTTTGAGCAAGGGTGCTTAGGCTTGCAACATGCAGCGTTCTTGTGCAGTACTTTGGAGGGGTCTGTTCCGGACTCTGGAGGGGGAGGATTCCAAGTGGTTGACTTTGCAGAGTTTTTTTGAGAATGCCTGTCGGGCTGAGCAGCATTTTGTCATTGAGGATGAGGGAGTTGACTATGTGATAGAGTGTGCTTGGCAGTTTGGCCAGGATGGAGTAACTCAGGATATTGGGCCACACCTCAAGTCAAGCCACGGACAGCTTGTTCATAAGTTTTTTGCAATTTTTGATGTAAAGATTGAGGTCAACTTTGAACTTGGATCAGATGAAGTTCAGCCAGATCCTACCGTGATTATTAGACAACTATGAGGCATAGAAATTAAGAATGGCGGTCCAGATGGCAAAGGAATCACCATTGTTTTTTCCATTCACCACGGCTTCAAAGGCGGAGTACCCAAGATGTTGAATCAGAATGTTGGCAGCCTTGTAGAATTTTTTCTTCTGGATGGGAGTGAGAGGCTGAGGCAGAGCTTCAGTGACCAATTTGAGCAGGCCCTTGGAATGGAGAGAGCTCTTAATTTGAAGGCACCATGAAGGAAAGTTCGAGTTGGAGAGGAGGGGAATGTTGAGCTGGGATTAGTTTGCATCTTCTGATTCCAACATTGATGATTTGAAGCTCCTTTCTGGTCCTGAAAGATTGTACTGCGACTGTATATCTCTAAGAATTTGTGGCTAATAAGGACTGAATTCCAGTAGGAAGAAAAGTGGAGAAGACAAAAACCTTGGAGCAGGAAGCTTGTACAGTACCTAAAAAGGACCAGGCAGGCACAAGAGAAGGTTGAAGAATGAGAAAAAAGAAAAAGAAACAGAGTGGGAAAGGAAGAAAAGAATTAGCATTCAAGCAGGCATTTGAAATGGTGGGACCGCGTATGAGTGGAAGGTGGCAGTAGTTAGTGAGGGTTTGTCAGAAGTTGATTGTAGTGGGGTGAGGGGAAGTTGGTTGAGCTTGGCAAGAAGAAGAGCGGTTGTTTGAGAATTGTGAGATTGGGAGCAGATAAAGGAGGGTAGCAGTTGGCATCTCAAGGCGATGGTTGGAGAAGTGGAGGAATGGGGAGCAGTTGATGGCCAATCAGAATTGCAGTGCTCACAGTGTTGCTGGTGGGGCTAATCAATTGATGTTCCCCGTTTGGATTGTTGCCAGTGTGAGCTGAAGTTGAGAGGCGCGCGGCAGTGAAGTATGCGGCAAGGGTTGGAAGTGATGGGTTGAAGGAAATGGAAACAATGGGTGGATGGAAACTGAGTGATGATGTTATCTGAGTCAGAATTGGCAACAGACGTGGAAGGATGATAATCATTGCATCAGTGACAGTGAGAAATTGAACAGAAGAGATCAGAGGAGCGATAACAAAGAAGAAGGGAAGAAGAGAACAGAAGAAGAAAACATAAGGTTACGTTACCTGAGTCAGCATTGGGAACGGACGTGGAAGGATGAAGAAAGAGACCTTCCACTCCCAAGAGGCTGCTCAGGTATACAGCATGAGTTAGTGACATGTTCTGTGATATGTGTGTAGCGTATGAAATGAGAAAAGAAACAGCGCACACACGGACTGTGCCTCTACAGTCCAACACCCCCCCTTGCTGCACACATGAGTTGGCATGAGAAATGAGAGAGAAACAATGAAGAAAGGAGAACAAGAACGCATAAGAAAAATGGAAAGAAGAAGAGAAATAAAAAAAGGAAACAGAAAGAAAAAGAAAAGGAAAGAGAGGAAAGAAGAAAAGAAAAAAAAAAAACAATCAAACTCCAACACCTAGGAGACTTCGGTGTTTGTCAAGAAGAACTCGCTTAAGAGGCTTGGTCAGTGTGTCAGCCAGCATGTCTTTAGTGGAGACATGGATGAGTTTGACGTGGCCTTCTTGAGTGCATTCCCTGACAAAGTGAAACCTAGCGTGAATGTGCTTGGTCCGGGAGTGGTGTTCTGGGTTCCTTGCCAGACATTCAGCACCCTCTTTGTCGACATGAATTGGAATGGGAGAATTGTGTCGGAGTCGAAGTTCAGAGAGGAGTCGATGAAGCCATAGACCTTCTTTACAGGCGTCCGATAGAGCCTTGTATTTGGCCTCCGTGCTGGAAAGCGATAATGTTGCTTGCTTCCTCGATTACCACGTGATGACGCCATCCCCTAGCTTGAACACATAGCCCAAGGTAGATTTGCAGTTGTTGCAATCCTCTACCCAATCAGAGTCAGAGTAAGCGGAAAGTTTCAGTGAGCCTCCCAAGCGGAGACTGAGGCTCTTGGTGGAGACCAGATAGTTCAGAACACAAACCGCCACGTACCAGTGGGCTTCAGACGGATCTCGCAGGTGTTGAGAAAGCCGGTTGACTACAAATGACACGTTGGGACAAGTGCATTGCAAGACCCATAGGAGAGATCCTATAAGTTGGTTGTAAGGCCCAGGCGAGGGAAGTTCATCGGGGGTTTTTTGGAGGAGATTTTTGAAGAGAACGCTTGACGGGGTTGCAACTGAGATATGGCCGCCGTTGAGAAATTGTTCAGCAAGACTTGCAATGTAATGCGATTGATTCAGGCAGACATAAAAAGATTGACGTTTACGGGTGAGTTTTAGTGAGAGAAAGTGGCGCAGGTCTTCATCTGCGCCGATGGTGAATATTTTCCCAACGTCAGTAATGAGTTGCTTGACGAACTTTGGCTCACCAACTATTGCTAGGTCATCAATGTGAGCGGTCAGAGCACCAAAAAGCTTACTGTTTTGTATATTGAAATAGAGAGTTGGGTTGTATTTCAAATTGGATAGGCTTAAGCCAGTGAGAGCTTTGTGTAGCTGAGCATTCCATTGTCTAGGAGACTGTTTCAGACCGTAGATTGACTGGTTAAGCTTGCAAACCCAGTCCCAATGTTGAGGATCAACAAAACCAGGCGGCTGTTCCATAAATACCTCATGATCCAGATTTCCATACAGGAATGCCGTTTTGAAGTCCACCTGACGGCCCATCCAGTTGTTTGAGGCCAACAGGGTGAGGATGAGATGGAGAGTTGGCGAGAAAACTTCCTCAAAATCGACCCCCTTTGTCTGTGTATAACCCATTGCGACAAGGCGCGCTTTTAGCTTTTGGATTGAATGATCTGGTTGCTTCTTGATTTTGAAGACCCATTTTGATTTGATTATCTTGCACTTCAATGGTCGAGGGACAAGGGTCCATGTATGCATTCCAAGTAGCAAAGCAAACTCTTCATCCGCCGCCTTGAGCCACCTCAGTTTGTTTGGGGACCAAAGAAGCTGTTTCCAGGTTTTTGGTGTGTCAAGTGGTTGGTTGGTTCTTACTGTTTTGGACCAGTGCCCAAGATTGTTGGGAGGACGCCTTGCTCTAGTCAAGCAGCGGGGAGGGGAAGTCACACGAGGGTGGGGGTGGGCCGGGGGGTAGATTTATTCTGGTAACTTTGTCCGGGGCAGAAGAAACCAGTGGGGCGGCAGTGTTACCGGCAAAGGCAGATTGCTTGAGTTGGGAGTAGGAGAGGGATTGTTGTTGGAGGAGTCTGATGGGGAAAGGTCAGTTACCTCCCCGCGGGGACAATTTTGAGGGGCATGCATGGAGGCAGTGAGCCGTTGGTCTTGATTGCCTTGTAGGACTATGTTTAGTGGTGGAGAGACAGGATTGGGGTGGGGGACAGTGAGTGGTGGAGATGATGTTGGACAGGGGAGTATGTTGGAGCCAATTGGCCAGGGTAGTTCTGCATGAACAGGCGTTGGCAAACGCAGAAGGTCAGAGGAGTAAGGGAAAATGTCATCTTCAAAAATGACATCTCAAGACTTTACCACACTTTTCTTCTCCAGATCCCACAACCTGAACCCGTTCCCATCCTGTAGGTGCAAAAGGAGTATGGAGGATTGAGCTTTCTTGTTAAGTTTGCATTGATCTGCCTCCAGAACTTTATACCAGACTAGACAACCAAATGGATGAATGTTGGTGGGTTTAGGAGATGGTTGGTTGAGGAGTCAGATTGGAGATTTAAAGCCTGACGGTGTATGGCATGGGAAGAAGTTTTAGTTGTGAAGAGAGAGTTTGAGGGCATCAGCCCTGAAGTATTTAGGAGTCGAAGCTTGTAGTAGTGCACATCTAACCACATTTCCTATCGTTCAATTTTTTCATTCAGCTATGCCGTTGAGTTGAGGTGAATGAGGTGGACCAGGTTTGTGGATTATACCAAGGTTCTTTAGATGGTCACTGAATTCGTTGGAAAGGTACTCTCCGCCGTTTTCTGTCCGAAGAGCAAGAATTTTAACATTGAAATGACGTTCAAAATGAGAGCGGAAGAGCTTAAAGCAGGAGAAAACATCTGATTTTGATTTGAGCGGAAAAACTGAGATGAATTTAGAAAAGTTGTCTACAAAGGTTGCAAAGTATTTGTGACCCTCTTGCAATTTGACTTTGAACAACCCAACATCCAAGTGAATCAAATGTCCTGGTGCGGTTGCCCGATATGGTTTCCTTGACTTGAAGGGAGTACGGTGCATTTTGCATTGTACACACACGGGACATCTTTGAACTTCAAGCTTGTCGGAGACGGAGGGTATGATTCCAACAGTGCGGAGAAACCTTTTGAGGGGCTTGAGGCCTAGATGGGAGAATTGAACATGATAGCCAAACAGAGAAGTTTTAGTTTTGCCTGCAGAAGAAAGATGGGCAGAGAAAGAGCTCACAGGCTCCAAGGGTAGGTAGTAGAGGTTCCCTTTTTGATAACCTTCACCCATTGGAGCTGTTTTTGATGGTTACTTTGTTGGAAGCATAGATTTTGCACCCAGTTGAGTCGAAAACAACGGCTAGGTTCATGTCGCAGAGAACGGCGATTGAAATTAATGGTTCGTGGAGAGACGGGACTACAAAAGTCTTGATGGTTGGATGATGAGTTAGAGGAAGTTTTGCGACTCCTTTGTGAGTGGATCTCACTAGAGAGTGGTTGGCCAGGCGGACCAGAGTGCTGCAGGCTTTAGGGTTATTGACGGTTTGGAGATAGGGAGTCATGGAAATTGAGCATCCGGAGTCTAGATTTGCGTCCTTTGACTTTATCGGTGGTGGGTTTGATGCAATTAGAGCTGACGCATGTCCGGCTGTCACTTCATACTTGGAACCTGAGTAGTCGGACTCTTCTGCATTATTGTTGGTCTTTGATTGGGGGACTGCGTTTGCCGCTACTGTCCTTCCTGCTCTGGCAGGTTTCTTAGTTTGCTTCTTGTCTGGTCTTTTCCTTGAAGATTCGTCTTTATGTTTTTGGTTCGCCTTAACTTCATTCAGAATTCTTTTTGTGTTGTAGCAGTTGTTCAAGTTGTGGCAATCAGCGTTGCAGAAATAACATCTTTTCTGAGATCGATCCGTTGATTCTGATTGAATCTTGGAAGATTTTGCCGTTGAGACCAAGGCTTCAACCTGGGTTTGGGACTGTTGACGGGTGTGTTTGTTTTTTAGAGCATTGACTATGGTCTTGGATTTCACACCGTCCTGATTCATGTATGAGGAGACACAATGTAGCCAGTCTTGAGGTATTGAGCTTAGAAGGGCCGCTACGTGGACATCATCAGCCGTAAGGGGATTGGAAGGGGAGATGAGGGAGTTGAGCCTTTTGTGGAATTGCGCCATGGTGTCGATATGAGTCATTATATCTTCTCCATCCATTTTGGTCCGGAGGAGTTTTCTCATCCAATATACCCTGCCTCCAGTTGTTTGATCCTGGTGAGCGCGAAGAAGGCAGTTCCACATTCCGAATGCGTGGCGTCAATGTTCACATAAATATTGAATGTTTGAAGAATCAATAGTTTGAGTGAGAACAGCACATACAAGTTTGTTGTTGTTCATCCAGGCTAACACTGGGTTGTCGGGTAGAGGTTTTTGTATAACATACTCAAGTCCCAACGCTTCAAAGTAGGAATAGACTACGAATTCCCAGTCCAAGTAGTTCAAATCGTTCCCTGGAGCCTTGAGAATTGGTAGTTTGGCGTTTGAAAGTTTTTGAGAGTTTGGGTTATCTGAACTGATGTTGATCATGGTATCAGGTAAGATTGGTTTCATTTAGTTCAGATTGCTTTGTCAAAAAGCATACAGATCCTAGAGAGAGTTTTTATAGCTGAAGAGCTCTGGGCTCATAACCTGATGATGTTATCTGAGTCAGCATTGGGAACAGATGTGGAAGGATGATAATCATTGCATCAGTGACAGTGAGAAATTGAACAGAAGAGATCAGAGGAGCGATAACAAAGAAGAAGGGAAGAAGAGAACAGAAGAAGAAAACATAAGGTTACGTTACCTGAGTCAGCATTGGGAACGGACGTGGAAGGATGAAGAAAGAGACCTTCCACTCCCAAGAGGCTGCTCAGGTATACAGCATGAGTTAGTGACATGTTCTGTGATATGTGTGTAGCATATGAAATGAGAAAAGAAACAGCGCACGCGCAGACTGTGCCTCTACAGTCCAACACTGAGCACTGAACTAGGAAAGAAGAAAGAAATAAAAGTAGGAAAGAAAGAAATAACAGTGGCGGGAGAGAGGCAGGAGTCAACCAAGGGTACAGCACATTTGGAATGTAGGTTGAAAATGTATTTAGCAGCTTTCTGAGTAACTCCAACACTTCTGACATGGCTGCGCGGAAGGTCTACATTGATAGTGCCATCAACAAAGCTTTTGAAAAAGAAAAAAGTATTTGGGTAATGAAGAATTGGAAGCCCCAATTGCATCCTCATCAAGGGTTAAAATTGAGGAAAAAAATGATTCAAAAATAGAAATGACCGCTGGTGGTGAGTAACATTTTATGTTACTGGTCTTTGCCGTATTTAATTTGATTGAAACTGATGGGTGCATGTAACTATGAAACTATGACTTAACCAATGAATTTTTACTAGATCCACTTGACCACCTCCCTTGAGAGCTTTTCCTACAAGGGAAGAGGCACAAAAATATTGTCAAACATGGGCAATGAAGCATGGTTACTCTTTGAAAGTTTTAAACTCAAATTTTGACCAATATGTTGATTTAGCCTGTGATAGACATTGTTCCTACTCAGGAAATCTTCTTACCAAACAGTCTAGACAAACTCACACAACAAAGGGTGGGTGAAAGTTTTTAATCCATGAAAGTTGCACAAAGGCAGACCTCTTGTGGCGCCTCTCCTACAAAGAAACCCAAAATAACCATTAAACATCTGAACATCCCTCTGTGCATCCTCAACTGAGGAGAATCTTGGGGGTGGCCTTAGAAAATCTAGCAGAAGGCATGAATGATGGGCTCAATACTTAAAACTGAAGAGAAAATTGAGCAAGATTGATGGGGGGAATTATGTTAATGACCAAACAATCTATAACACTGGGCAGTAGGTCACACTTGCAGAACTAAAGGGAAAAAGCTTTATGGAGGTACTATATGAAAAGCTTGACAAAACAAGTTGAATTCACCGGTCAAAGTTCAGTGGAGAGGGTCAATTGGAGGCCCTGTACTTAGCACATCCAGAGGAAGTAAAGCTTTCAAAACAATTCCATCATAATGCTATGTTGGATTGTACTTATAAAACAAATAAGTACAAAACCCAACTATTGCATGTTGTAGGAATGACACCCAATTGGAAAACTTTCACAAAAGCTCTTGTTTTTATAAAAAAAGAAACTTTTGAGTTCTGCAGTTGGTCTGTAAATGCATTCAAGGAGTTGGCTTATGATCCTGAGAGACTTCCAAAATTCTTGGTGACAGACCATGAAAAAGCTCTCATTTGTGCAATTGAAACTAGTTTCCCAGAGTCATTAAGACAATGTTGAACTTGGCACTTTTCTACAAACATACAAGCAAACAGTAAAGTGCGCTTTGTAAATGACATTGAAGGATGGAAAAGCTTTATGAATCTGTGTGGAAAAGTATGGGGCCTCAAAGACCAAGGAGGAGGAGGAGGTCAATGATGCAGAACTCAGAGTAGGTCCGAATCACTGCTTCTTATTCTTCCTAGTTTTGGTTTCTGACCTTTTTACTTGTATACTGTTTCTTGAAAGACTATGAGGATGTACTTGAGTATATGGAAAATAACATTTTCCCTATCAAAGAGACCTTTGTAACAGAGTGGACTTATATACAACCAGATTTTGGAAACAAAACAACATCTTGGGTTGAAGGGGCCCATGCGGCTCTCATAAAAATCCTTGAAAACTCTTTGGGAAACCTGTTGGATGTTGGGAAAATCCTTGAAAGAAAATTTTTGAATCAAATTAAATGAGTTCATGCATCACTTTGTAACTCCAGAATTAAGTTAGGGAAAGTTCTTCCTCCTGAACTGTTACCATTGGGTTACAAATTGTCTTTAGAGGCAATCCATCTTTTGAGGGAAAAATTCAAGAAGTTCAAATGTAATCATGATGGCAAAGTCTGCACCAAGTAATATTCCAAGACTATGGGTTTGCCCTGTTCCCACCAAATAGGTGACTGTCTAGAATTCAGAGGATACGTGGTACCCAAAGATGTTCCTCCTCAGTGGAGGTTAGACTATGACCCTTTCAGTTCTACTTCTGTCAGTTGGTTTAAGTTGGACTGTTCAAGTTGGATTGTTCAAATCACTATTTGATTAATGCTTTTTGATTAATCAATCTTAATTCACTTATGGTTGATCCTTTTGAATTTTTCAAGTGAAATGTCAATGAAATGCTAAGCATTAATCATTTATGTGAAAAAGTCAATGCAATTATCTTGGAATCTCCAGATCATGAACAAGGCATACTATTAAAGTATATCATTCAGAAGATTACAAAATATTGATTGAAGGTAAGACTTGAACCTAAATTCTTACAATCAAGTAGGGGCAGGCCAAAATTGACAGATACGCAGCAAGAACCATCTTGGTTTGAGCTTGTTGAAAAACAACTCAAGGGGGAAATAAGAAAAAGAAGGGCTCCAAAGAAGAAAAGAAGAAAGACTTTAAGTCTTTTCTTTTGGGATATGTTCATTTTTTTGGTTTAATGAACTTAGTTACTAACTAATGATGGATTGTTAGTCAAATTTGGCATAATCTGAATTTGAATTTCATAGTTCAGAGGAAGAGACTGAAAGTGAATCAGGATCACTTAATTTGGAATCAGAATCCTCTTCAGAGGAAGAGAACATGCACCAAAGCTCAACCAGAAGCTCATCTTTGGTGATTTTTCATTTCATTGATCCAATTAAAGAAATGAATACTAATTTAGTTTTAATGATAGGAACCAAACATGAAATACCTCAACAAAATACCCAAGAAATTCCATCCGTTCTTGGGTGAGATTTGGGATTCAATTGTAGATGGGAATTGCAGATTTAGAGTAATTTATAAATCTCTTGGTAATGAAGAAAATGGTTGGTTTAAAGTTAGGAAGGAAATGATTGAAACATTAGAGAAACATAAAGAATGCCACATTAAGATGCCTGATGTTTTAAAGGAGGTTTTAAGTATTAAAAAAAGACTTGATGTTGAAGAAATCAATAAAAAGATTCCCTCCTCAAAATGGCTGGCTAAATTGGACATGGGTCAAATAATAGCAGATGTCACAAGGGCTGCTGACATGCAAGCAGGGCTTGGCACAGAGGGGTCTCTAATGTCACAAGGGCTGCTGACATGCAAGCAGGGCTTGGCACAGAGGGGTCTCTACCCACAGTAGGCTTGGAGGCAAGGTTACTGAAGGAGGCTAACAGGAGCAGAGGAGGATTGGGTTGAATGGTGCTGAATGAAACTTGCTGGGAAAGATCTCCTAGTAAGAAGTAGTAAACTGATTTCTTGGTGGAAGCATCAGGAAGAGGAAAGAAGAGGCTTATTAAATAGACAAGAGGTTGGAACTACAACAGAGGTACAAGTGATTGGGGCTCAGACTACACACATGATGTCATGGGAACAGTCTAAGTAACAGAGAGGGCTGATCAGGTATGCTACTACATTAGGTTAGGCTGCTTTTACATTGGGACAAGGTTCCAGGTCTGAGCTGTCTAAGTTGGGAGAGTAAAGTTGAAGGATGTGCAGTGTACATGGGAGTCATGACACTATGTACTAAATAGAGAGAGTATGTAATACAATCTGCAAGAGGATGTACATAAAGATTCCCAAAGGATAAACCACATAGAGGAGGTATGGGTTAGACAGAGAGATAACCCAAAGAGGTATGGGTTAGACAGAGAGGTAACCCAAAGAGGTATGGGTTAGACAGAGAGGTAGAGTAGAGCCTGGGAGATTGAGTATGTGCAAGCCTATGGAGTCCAACTGTGTATAGTATGAGGTTAGACTATATGTAGATATGTACTGCATGAAGATCCTGAGGTATATAGTTACTGGAGACATATTGATGTAAGTCTCCTGAGCCCTGAGGTTGAAGTTCCTAAGAAAGTAGATCAGGCCTTAGGGTTAGACTGAGGTTAGACTGAGTTTGGTGTCAGTATGACAGCAGACACATATTCCAGAAGAGGGCATCTCCTGATGACCATAAAAGGAGAGGTTGAAGAGGCCATCCAGGTTGTCCTTCAGCCATGTCTAACTTGAGTTTTCCTTCCCCTTACCCACAACCATCACCACCATCCACCCCATTACCACCTTTATCTCCTTACACCAGATCACCTACAACAACCTATCCAATGGAGAAGACCAACAATTATCATCCAGTCCAGCAATACTAACCAAGTTGTGATAGGTGCGTCAAGCTTGGAAGAATCTGCACCACCAGTATCAAGCACAATTCTGCCAAATGTGAAAGTTGTAGGCAGTATGGAAGAATGTGTGATATGGATAAGCAAGGCAGAAAGGCCTTGGGGCCAACCTTATGGGTCCTGGAGAAGAGTCAACCTTTTGAAGTGAATGAGGCTCCAACTGATGATGCCATGACCCTGGGTTACTCATCCAGACTTGATGAATCTTCAGGTAAGTGCTTCTGGATTTAGTATTGGAGGTGCTGGAGTGCTGATACAAGGTTTTCAATAGTCCGTTTGATGCAGGAGATATTGAAGAAAACGCAAGAAAAGAGGGAGGCACTGCGTCAAACCGGTAATTTGGCCATAGATGGTACATCAAGGCGTCCGCAGGAGGAGTGCGGTGAGGAATTTATACAATGGGGAACCCCTCACATAGATTCGGACAAGGAGGTGGTCGAGGTCCCCCCAAAAAGGGTACGAAACAAGGGTATTTTGGAATCCGTCAAATCCGTCAAAGGAAATTGTTGAAGCGTCGAAGGGGTTTGTCAAAGCGTCAAAGGGATTTGTCAAAGCGTCAAAGGGGTTTGTCAAACCGTTGAAGAAAATCGTCGAAGCGTCAAACGTTGAAGCGTCGAAGCGACCCGTCAAAGCGTTGAAGCAAATCATTGAAGCGTCGAACGTCAAAGCGTCAAAGCAAACAGTCAAAGCGTCAAAGCCCACCGTCAAAGCGTCAAACGTCGAAGCGTCGAAGCAAATCGTCGAAGAGTGGAAGCAGATTGTTGAAGTGGAGATGACAATGAAGACGCCAAAGGGAGTTTGGAGATGGAATTAAGTGATATGGATGGAGATAGAGGAACCACCAAAGAGATAGGTAAAGGAAAAGGAAGAGAGATCATCGTCAAAGAAGGGGGCAGATCAGATGACTCTTTGGAGTTAGAAGATTTGAGGAACAAGATGAAGGATTTGGAGGTGAAGATGAAGGTGGTGGAAGAAAGAAGGAATAGAAGGAAAGGAATTGAAAGAAGAGGTGAAACTGAGGTCTGGTCGGAGGAATTGGAAAGTGGGGAAAGGTTATTGGAGATGATGGAAGGAAGAAGATTCAGAGAAGATTCTGTTTTAAATGAAGATGAAGTTAATCATTCTTTGGAGATTTATAGTAGGAATTCTAGGACTTTAAATTCAAATTTTCAGGAAGGTTTAAATAAGGGTTGGGGTAGTGAGATAAGAAAAGAGAAGTATTGGTTTTTAGAAGCCAGAAAGAAAAAAGTTTTAGAGATAAAGAAAAGACAAGCTGATATTTTGGATCTAGCTGGGCATACTTTTGAAGTAGGGAATACTATAAGGGGGCCAAATTCCTATCAAGTTGCCAAGTTAAAATTAGTAAATAATTGGATGTCTAGAGTAAAAGGGTTGGAAGAATTGATGTGTGAAGCTATCTAAAAAGTTGTTTATATAAAATTTGTTTTATTTTATTATTATTATTTTTTTTGTTTTTATTTATATTTTCTTAGAGGGGAGTAATTGATGTTTTCTTTCTTTTTTTTTTTAAGGTTGAAGAAAGGGAAAAAGGAGAAAGAATCTTTATTATTTTTCTTCATCATGTTATTGATATATATATATATATATATATATTGAAAAGGAGAGTAAGGTTTGTATAGTTTTTATTTTAAGGATCACTTTGGTTTTGAAGGGTAGAGTGTATGGAAATCTTGAAGTAAAGTAGGGAAGTTGTGAGATGAAGTCCATAGAGAGTGAAGTCCAGGGAGAATCTAGAATTGGTAAGGGTTGGAGGAGTCCAAACTTTTGGTGGTGACTGGATTTGTTTCTGCTGCAAAGGTAACAAGAAGAAACATAATCTTTGATCAAGGAAGTCATATTTTCCCAATGGAAATCTCTTTTGACTAGATCAGCTGTTTTGTCTTGTCCGGTGTAAGACTCCAAACGGTGCTAAGCCGTGGAAGTTCTGTGGAGGGGAAGGGTGCTGTTTAGGCTGCCCTCCTAGGAGTTAAAATAATATTTAAATGTAACCGGAATCGAGGTCCAGAACCTTATGGATGAGAAATCAAAGTAAGGGAAGAGGATAAGAGTTGTCGGTAGCGATGGAAACAACACTATCTGAGGCAAGATGGTGCAGGTAAAGACTTGAACAAATAAGTCAAGGTTTGTTCAGAGTTCAATAGAACAAGGCAGTTGTAAGTAACAACACCCACAAGCTAATAACTCTGGTCTTCCGCAGCTGATTAGGAAAGATCAACTCAATCCCAACCAACCTCCAGGTTCTCAATGAACCTGCCCAACTCTCCGCACTCAAGCGCTTGAAGGGTACCA
The DNA here is from genome assembly GCA_025617555.3 of Puccinia polysora. Classification (NCBI taxonomy): domain Eukaryota; kingdom Fungi; phylum Basidiomycota; class Pucciniomycetes; order Pucciniales; family Pucciniaceae; genus Puccinia; species Puccinia polysora. The sequence continues at coordinate 8,318,740 of CM062629.1, forward strand.
GATAACTTTGGGAGGCTGAACAAAACAAAAGCAATTTGTTTATGAAGCTCTAGAAGCAAATCAATAACGAATTTGAGCAAGAATATCCCAACACTTCTCAAGGGACTCAAGAATAGCGTGGCAAAATTCAACCTTAAAGAAGAAGGGAGGTATAACACTCCAGGTTTTGAGCTTAATAAAACCTCTTCAATCAAACGTGATTGGCTCCAGAAAGATGATCAAGGAGAGATCAAGACCAGTATGGTTGGAAAAAGGGATCAGAGTGGTATAACACACCCAAGAATTCAGACAGGAATTCTTCTTCAACCAGCAAGGCTATTGGTTGGTGATAAGGATCAAGGTCACAAGGGACAGAGTTTGAGTATGGAGGCTCAAAGGATCAAGGGGCAATCATGGATATACCCGGATAAATTGCTCAGATAAGTGGGGAAGGATGCCCACGGATAAATTGCTTATGATGATGGGGGAAACAAATGAGATGAGATGATGATGCCCTCCTCGGATGCTGGGCCAAAAGGCAGGGGAGAGCCCCTCCTTTTATAGACATGAGGCCCTGTATACTATGTACAAGTGATACTACAAATATGTGCGGGAAAATGAAAACATAAAAAAAAAAAATAACATGAGAGGAAAAAAAAAAAAGAAATGTCGCCCGCGTCAAGAATGACCGCGGGAAACCAGATGGACACCCGCAACAGCGGTTGCAGGTGTCGACAACGGCTGTCGTCGCCCGATCGGCGGCGACAGCGGGGTGAAGATTCCGACAGCCGCGAGCGGTCGCTCGCGGTCGTTGGTCGGATCAGATGATGGGCAAGATGGATGATGATCTCCTCGTCGGTTGGTATCGAGGGTGGAGCTCAATGGTGATGAGGGTGATGGTGATGATGATGATGACTTTGGATGAGGGTTGACGAGAGAATCGTTGGCCTGTGTACGGCGTCAGATTTTAGTGTTTTGTGTCGGGGTATGATTCTGGTCCTTTTCAGATAGCGCGTGGGAGTACTAGTGCGAATCGGTGGTGGTGGACTTGTCGTTCTGAACGTCAGACTTTCGACATCGGGATAGCTGGCTGGCAGAGATGGATGGGGTTCAACAGCCAGCAGAGGCTGACTAGGGCACAATGCTCAATTGATAGTATGGGCTCAAGCGGGCAACATGATAGAAACTGAATTCAGGGATGAGCTGATCAGGAGAGCTGCCGGGGTTGGATGTTTGGCAAGAAAGTTGGTGATGTAAGAACAATTGCACGCTGGCAGAGCCCAGATACCCCGGGATGGTTAGCCGAGAGCGGCTGAGTTAGGAGCAGTCAAGAAGAAGTGCGTGTAGGTTGGAAGTGGGAGTAGTGATTTGGAAAGTAAAGCTCGATGTGGCTTAAGAAGAGGTTCTTGTGCTTTGAAGCATTTGGGGCTGCAGGGCTGTCTAGTTGATCTGGGTCACAACGATGGCGGACTTTTAGAATTTTCTCAGAGATTATTCAGCAGATGGTGGTCTGAGATGATGGAAGGCAGGTTGTTGGTTGACACTGGCCGGGGAGGGGGACTGTGCTTGAGGTTGGATGAAGGAGATAATTGACAAAGGGTTGGATGGATATACAATCAAGCTTCCTCTGATCAGGGGCAGTGGATCATCCAACTAAGAATACGGAGTAACATTGAATGTGAATCCTCCAAGATGGTTGGAATCCCATCATCAAGCTTAAAGACGACTGCTTGTGATCTGAATGACCATCGGTCTTGGTAGTCCACCCGGGTTGAGATGGATCAAGCGAGAGATCAAGGAAAGCTGCCTGCTCTCCGACCCAAGGATGGATGGAATGAGATCAAATCAAGTGGAGGATAAGGACGGGGAGATGGATGTGGGAGATGGGTGGAAATGAAGGTACCCATAGGGGTACAACCGAAAAATATTTTTTTTTTTTTTTTTTTTTTTTTTTTTTTTTTTTTTTTTTTTCTGTGGTGTCCCGGATTGGTCACCACACCGGGGTGGCCAGAGAGGGGAGAGTCATGTCTTTGTCAAAGTATTTCAAGTTGGAGTTGTTCATCCTCCTTGGGGATTGTTATTCTATTTTGGAAAATAAGAAGTCCAGTGTCTGGGTGTATTAAGGTAACTCTTTACTTGTTCCTTTGTATTTAGTTTCTGAATAATCTTCTGGGTTGATTTGTTGGTGATCTGGGACTGAATTAAGGTTTCAAATTGTTTGCCAACCTGTTTTGCAGAGATAAAGAAAATTCTAGAAGGTTCAAAGTCAGTCTGTTTCAAGAGTTGTTTGACATTTGCTGCATTCTTTTCTGCATAGGGCATCCCCCCCTTGGGATAAACGTTGTCTCAACGTGACAAGACATCAGGCACTATTGTTTGCTTTCCAGGTCTATAGACTATAGTGAAGTCAAATTCAGACAGAAACTCAGCCCAACGGGCTTGGCGACGAGTCAAGAATTTGGAGGTCATGAAATATTTAAGAGACAAGTGATCAGTGAGAACTTCAAAGGGAGAAGAAAGAATGAGGAGGTAAGCTCTCCAGATCTTGATGTCCCATACAATGGCCAGGAGTTCCTTATTGTGGATTTCATAGTTCAGTTCAGCACTACCCAATTTCCTGCTGTCGCAAGCAATTGGGTGTTTGGATCCATCAAGGGAGACTTGGGTGAGGACAGCCCCTAGGGCATAGTCACTGGCATCAGTCTCCAAAAAGGTTTGTAAGGAAAAATCAAAATGTCTGAGTACAGGAGCTTTAGTAAAGGCTACCTTGAGGTCCTCAAACTGCTGCAGAGCCCCTGGGGAAAAAGGAAAGATGGGGTCTGCTCCAGTTAGAGCAGTGAGGAGGTGCAACTTTCTGGAATAGTTAATGATAAACCTGCAATAAAAATTAGAAAAACCCAAAAACTGTTGCAAGGCCTTTTTGTTTGTTGGTGGTGGCCAGTCCAAGATCTTCTGGACCTTGGAGTTGTCCATTTCAATGCCACTTCTGGAAATGACATATCCTAGATAGTCCACTGAGGAGGCATGAAATTCACACTTAGAAGCTTTTGCATATAAGTTGTTCTTCTGCAGTCTGTTCAAGACTTCACACACATGAGCTGTATGTTCTGTTGAGTTTTTGGAAAAAATAAGAATGTCATCAAGGTATACCACCACACAGATGGTCAGAAGGTCTGAAAAAATGTCATTAACAACACATTGAAAAGAGGCAGGGGCATTGGTGAGTCCAAAAGGCATTACCAAATATTCAAAACTCCCAAACCGAGTTCTGAATGCTGTAAGATTTTCATCCCCTTCCTTAATTTGAAGGAGATTATAAGCACCCCTGAGGTCAATTTTGGAAAAAATGGTAGAACCAGAAAAGACTGTTAATAAGTGAGTCATGGGAGGAATGGGATACCGGTTCTTTTGAGTCACAGCGTTGAGTTTGCAATAGTCAACACACAATTGAAAACCACCATCCTTTTTTCTTACAAAGAGGACAGGTGCTCCAGTGCTGGAAGTGTTGGGGCAAATGAAACCTTTCTCTATATTTTCCGCTATATAGGCTTTTAGGGCCTCCTTCTCATGGTGACTAAGGGAGTAGATAGGCCCAACTGGAGGCATAGGGCCTTCCAGTTTGATATGATGGTTCTAAGCACGATGAGGAGGGAGTTTATCAGCTTTGACCTTGGAAAAAACATCTAAAAAGGTATGATAAGCATCAGGAACTCTCCCCATCACAGTTTCAATTTCATCAGTTTCCTCATCTTCATCCAAACCTTCTGCAGTAGCCTGCTTTGGGTCAGAGTCAGAAGTGGAAATAATCATTTGCAAAACTTGAACGGATAGATCATTCTCCATATCCTCCAAGAATTTCAGAGAATGTCCAAAGAATATCCTGTTCACAGAAGTAGTTGTTGAACTCAAAGGGAAGTGTTGTGAGTTCATAGATTCTGAAAAGGGGACAGGAGCAGTGACCTGCAGGTTCACTGGCGGAAAGGAAGTAGTGGCCAAGGAGAGTTCAACGGAAGAGGAATGATCCAAAGTTGGTTGGTGTCTTGGGGTGATCAATCACAGTTGCCAATTTACCTCTGGGTTCCAGAAATGGAGGAATTCAATACCTAGAATAATGTCTTCTTTGGGGGGAGTATCAACAACCAAGAAATCCCATTCTAAGTTGGGAAAAGAGGGAAAAGAGAAATTGAAGGGAACCTTATGGGTGATTTCCTGGGAAGGTGAGTCAGAAGGACTGAAGGTAAATAAGAAGATAGGAGTCATCAGGGGTTTGAGTGATAGAGAAAACTTTAAAACCATAGATTTTGAAATAACAGATTGAGTTGCTCCAGAGTCAAAAAGTACACTGTAAGCCTGGTTATTGGACAAGCAAACAAAACGTAAGTCTTTGGAAGGAGGGTTAGCGTCTTTTCTTTCCAAAGTTTGTACTCAAATATTGGGAGGGTGATGGTCAAGGAGTACCACATTCCCATCACCTAGTCTTTTCCCTTTTTTGGCTTCATAGGATTGGGCTTCTGGCAAGGCTTAAAATCTGGATCTTTCCTGCAGAGGCAAATTTTGTGAGTCCCTCCACAGTAGTTACACAAACCCTCTCTTTCTCGCCTAGCTTTTTCTTCAGCCTTGAGGTATCCATCCTCTCCTACATTGGGATTGGGGACATAGGTTGGAGTAGAATTAGTAGGGGTTGGCTTGGTCTTCCCCTTAAACCTACCTGGTTGGCTGGTCTGTTAAGATTTCTGAGGATTTGGAAGACTGGCTCCAGGTCTTGAGGTCTGAGGGAGAGTGAAGGACTTCTCCCAGATCCTTTCATGGTAACAAGTGTCATACTTAAGAACAATATCCATTAGGTCTTGCAGGGTTTCTTGAGGTCCATCATAACCAGCTAGTTGGTCCAGTAATCTGGCTGGAAGACCCTGTCTAAAATGAAAGAAAAAGGCTTTATCACCCCACCCAGAGAACTTGGTCATAAGTGTCCTGAATTCAGTGATATAGTTAGTAGCATAACCACTGTTTTTTATCTTAAGGAGGGTTCACTCCTTCTCAGCACGCTGGATTTCTAGACAATCCCCAAAAAGGGTATGAAGCTGTTGAGTGAATAGAAGCCAGGAGTTAAGTATGAAGTCTGGCTCATGATTACCAATGTGAGCAAGATAGGGTTGGATCCATCGACTGGCATTTCCTGAAAGGTAAGAGACTGTAAAAAATACTTTCTTTCTGTCATTAGCAAAAACTCTCTCATCATTTGCAAAAATGAGTTCAAAAGCTTGAAGGAAAGGTCTAAGCTTGGTTGGGTTAGTTCCATCAAATTTATCTGGGGCATTGATAGATGGAGATTTAAAGTTAGCAGAGGGTCCATGGTCAGCAGGTTTAGAAAGATGAGTCATTGCAGTGTTCATTTGCTGAAGAATGGCCAGCAGGGCAGGGTCAGTTGAAGGAAGGTTGGTTTGTGGGGAAGGTGAAGGGACTGCTGCTGCATTAGAAGTTTGACTAGGATTACCCTCTGGGGATGGTGAACCCAGGCCACTCAAGATTCTGGAATTGAATCCTGAGTCTTCATACTCTTCATCTTCCTCACCTTCTCCTGGGATTGGGACCATGCTTTCATCATAGGCAGGAGAGTCCAAACCATGGTAACCTGGGCTTGGAAACTGACCTGTGACCCTGTGGAGGCACGCATTGTCAGAAGAAGGAATAGTAGAAAGGGATACTTGGGGAATAGGTTCCAATAAACCTGTATCCATAGGAGTGGAAGTGGTAACCACTGGTGCAGCCAGGTTAGAAAAAGTCCTACCTGTTCCACAAGATCTAGGGGTAGAATGGTCAGTAGGTTCAGTGGTACCTCTCCCCCTAGAGCTTTGGGTGACTGCTGGGCTAGAAATGTGAGAAAAAAGAGCACGTCGTGGGGGCATTCTTGCTTCTAAGAATAATTAGTTACCCAAAAGTTGTTCTTCACCTTGGAGCAAGAATGAAATGATTAGAAAGGAATTTTTTCTTCCTCTGATTACCTTTATGGGACACTCAAATACTGGTTACTATACCTTGTCTAAGTGTCAAAGTGTCAAAGTGTCGAAGCGTTGGAGTGTCAAAGCGTCAAAGCGTTGAAGCATTGAAGCGTCAAAGTGTCAAAGTGTTGAAGTGTCGAAGCGTTGAAGCGTCAAAGTGATACTTAGAGGATGGAGAGCTGGGTCCTTTGAGTAGGTTTGACAGTAAGGTAAGGGAAGCAATGAAAATGGCCACAAATCAAATAGCCAAGTTCAAGGTTGGGACAGAAATAAAGCAAACAAAAATTGCCACAACTCAATAGCAAGATTTGATGCTGTCTAAAAGGATAGGGAGTGTGGTTGGTGAAGAAGGGATTATTGGGGAAGAAATCAGTTTAACTTCACAAGGGCTGCTGACATGCAAGCAGGGCTTGGCACAGAGGGGTCTTTACCCACATTAGGCTTGGGGGCAAGGTTACTGAAGGAGGCTAACAGGAGCAGAGGAAGATTGGGTTGAATGGTGCTGAATGACACTTGCTGGGAAAGATCTCCTAGTAGGAAGTAGTAAACTGATTTCTTGGGGGAAGCATCAGGAAGAGGAAAGAGGAGGCTTATTAAATAGACAAGAGGTTGGAACTACAACAGAGGTACAAGTGATTGGGGCTCAGACTACACACATGATGTCATGGGAACAGTCTAAGTAACAGAGAGGGCTGATCAGGTATGCTACTACATTAGGTTAGGCTGCTTCTACATTGGGACAAGGTTCCAGGTCTGAGCTGTCTAATTTGGGAGAGTACAGTTGAAGGATGTACAGTGTACATGGGAGTCATGACACTATGTACTAAATAGAGAGAGTATGTAATACAATCTGCAAGAGGATGTACATAAAGATTCCCAAAGGATAAACCACACAGAGGAGGTATGGGTTAGACAGAGAGATAACCCAAAGAGGTATGGGTTAGACAGAGAGGTAACCCAAAGAGGTATGGGTTAGACAGAGAGGTAGAGTAGAGCCTGGGAGATTGAGTATGTGCAAGCCTATGGAGTCTACCTGTGTATAGTATGAGGTTAGACTATATGTAGATATGTACTGCATGAAGATCCTGAGGTATATAGTTACTGGATACATATTGATGTAAGTCTCCTGAGCCCTGAGGTTGAAGTTCCTAAGAAAGTAGATCAGGCCTGAGGGTTAGACTGAGGTTAGACTGAGTTTGGTGTCAGTATGACAGAAGACACATATTCCAGACCTATATGTCTCATTTCATTGGATTCATGTGATACTGCTACTCCAATGAAAAATGGTGTTACTGATCAATCAGATCCAAGGTTCATTTCCTTTGTAAACAATAACCACTGGGTAACATTAGTACTAGAGGGAGAAATGATTCCAATCCCGCCCATTGTAACAAAATCACCTTCCTTGATTTCTAAAACAGCCTCTGGTTGGGTTGATCATCTCAAAGATCAACTGCAATTGTATTCTAGATTGTAATAGACTTTGCCTTCATTTCATCATTGGGTTTCATATAAATTTTAATTCTAATTCAGCTAACAAGTTCTATTAATATAAAGGGTTATCACATTTTGAACATCATTATGTTGAGTGTTTTGACTTGAAATCATTATATTGAGTGTTTTGAATGAGAGTTTAATGGTAAGTCAGTTCAACTTTTGTTGGGCTCATTCCATCACAAGCTTAACTTATGTTAAGCTTGGGATGGGATCAGCTTAACACAAGTTGAACTTGATTTTTTTTGTTTTTCACTTTAGGGCTGGTAAAAAGACTTGTATTATTTTGGGCACTTTTACTTTATGGCTGGTCAAAAGACTTCTTTCATTTTTTTTCCATTTTAATTTAGGGTTATTCAAGTTGAAATTAATTTAGGGCTTGTCAAGTTAGTTGTATTTTTTTTGTGTTTTTACTTCAGGGCTTATCAAGTTAATTATCTTTTTTTTGGTGTTTTTACTTTAGGGCTAGTCCAGTTACTTGTGTTTTTTGGGTCTTTTTAATTTGGGGCTAGTCCATTGGATAGTACCATTTTTTTTATTTTGATTTATTTATTTATTTGTTTTTTTTAAACCAAAAATGAACATTCTTTGATTTTTTGGTTTATTTCTGTTTTTTTGGAAGGTTTATTTATTTTAACCATTGTTTGGTACCCTTTCATTCCTTTTCCTTTTTATTTTTTTGCTCACCGCGGTCCAGTGCCATGTGGGATGCCACAGACTAAACTTGAGCCATGTACAACTCCACACGGCTTGAATGTAGTTGCGTGGAAGTCCACACGGCGGTGCAATGAGCTGGGTGGGCCGCACAACTCCGTGAGCCGTGGGGGGTTGTAAACAGCCCAAATGAGACCGTGTGGGGTGCCAGAGGGCCCCTTTTGAACCATGTGCATGGCTCAATGAGCCTTGAATTTAACATTACCCTTTCCAATTTCCCCAGCTTTGAATGGGATTTATTTGTCTGGGATATCCCTGGAATGGACAAAACCATTGTATGCCATGAATTCCAAGTTTACTGGAATCCAGATTTGAATTTGCAAGAAGGATTAATTAAAATTTGAAAATTGAAACCCCAGGAAACTGTTGAGCCTTGTTGGCTGATTGGCTCTGTAATTTCTTTGAGCGCTAGCCTGATGCGTGGGGAAAATACCCGCACAGCAGTCTTCCAGCTAGTAGAAGAAGGGGGAGAGGAAGATGGTCTTTCCCTCCTTCCGTTTCTCCAGACCAAACCCTGACTTTTAACCACAAAGACTCCTCTGTTCCTGATCTGATCTTTTGTCAAGGTTCAACTTGAGAAACAAGTGATAGGTTTGATTTTCTCAAAGGTCTCAAGTCAATTTGGTGCAATATCACTTTTTTCCGCAGTTTCTGGTTACCTCAATCTTCTCCAAGTTGTTTTATGTGTTGGTTGGACTTTTCCATATCCAAGGAATACAGTGGGAGGATACAGTTTCTCCCTTCTCTCATATTTTTACAAAAACTCCCTTTGTGGTGTTAGGATCTAGTAGTCCTTGCAAGCTTGGTTTCTGGTTTTAAGTCAATAAATAATCCGTTCTACTCAAGAGTTTATTGTGTCACAATCAAAAGTCAAAATTAAAAAAATTGGATTGCATCTCTAAACCTCAAAGGCAATCAATTCTGAAGAACAAACCAGAAACCAATATGACTGACTCACTCACAGCCACTATTCTCAAGACAGCCATTGAGGCCATTCCGCTGCTTACCCCAGACAACTTCTCAATATGGAGCAACCGTTCCATCAACATGATGGACCTCCAAGAGGAATTGTATTAAAAACTTACAATGAAGAACACCAATTGCAGTGGAAACCCTATCAGACCCAGTTGCAATGAAGATTTTTGAATTTTTACCATTCTTATTTCCAAAATAGACACAAATGTACAAGCCAACATCATCAATCCCAATAAAGAGAAGGAAGCTCATTGCATATGGGCTGATATTAATGAATACTTTGCCTCAAATCATGCTTCAAACAGAGCCTGAATCTTTAAGTAGTTCCTCAAAACCCCGCTCTTGTACTTGAACATACCAGGTTTTATAACCAATACCAAAACTGCAATTTCCCGTTTGCACAAAGTTGGAATTTATCTTCCTCTGGAAATAGTTGCCTATCTCATCCTGGAGAAGCTCCCCTCAACAATGGACACTTTCATTCAAAATATCACCCATTCAGATAAGAAGATTAGTCCCAATCAGGTTCTCAACCATCTTTGTATGTTCAACAACAACAGATTCCTGAAAAATGGAACTGGGGCCAAGAAAAAGGAAGACATGACCAGCTCTGTGTCCTTCCTCACCTACAGTGCTAAACCATGCAACAGCAACTGGCATAATACCGAGGCCACCCATCCGGAAGGCAGATGTTGGAAGTTATATCCCCATCTGCAACGTTCTTTCCATAAGAAGAAGAGGCCTAGCTTGACTGAATCGGCTGGGCTCAATACCACCGTCAGCTCTTTTCACACTAGCTCTCTGTTCTCTCCCTAAAATTTTTATGGTAGATTTTGGATCCTCAAGGAACATTCTGTCCAACCTCAATCTCTTCTATCATCTAGAAAAATCAATGACGGGACTTATCTCAACCAGCTCAGGTGCAGATGCGCTTGCCTATGAGGGAGTTGGAACAATCAGATTGGTGGATGATGGCGGCATAGGGATTCAGATCTTGGACATCCTATACTCACCAAAGTCTACTGAAAATCTTCTCTCTCTGCGCAGTCTTGTAATAGATGGATTTAGTTTTGACATGAGGAAGGATGACGTTGTTGTTAAGAAAGACAGCTGGTTAAAATGTGGCTTCTACAAGAATAATATAACTGTACTACACTTTAATGTTGGAATGCACACCAATCCATCTTCATTTTTGACTAAGGACAAGTTAGTCCACATGTCACTGGGCCATGCAAGCCATAGCAGACTTTGCCACAAATTGGGAATTTCTATTAAAAAGACGTCCACATCTCAGGCCTGTGCAATTAGTCAAATATCAAAGTTGCCATTCAATAATAAGCACCCTCAAGCCAAAAGACCCTTTCAAAAGCTGCACTGCGACCTGGTGGGACCCATAACGCCAGTGAGTGTCAATGGTGACTCCTATTTTCTCACTGTAGTGGACAGCTGCAACAGATTCTTCACTTTCATCCCAATTAAAAGCAAGAGCAACGCACCCAATACCCTTAAGTACCTCATAGCGGTTTAATCCAGAAGATTTGAATAAACTCTGATGATCATACATTCTGATTGTGGAACAGAATTCTGGAACAACAATCTATCAAACTATTGCATGGAAAAAAAGGTCCGGAAAACCTTCTTCAATGCTTACTCCCCTCAGCAGAACGGATTGGCAGAGAAATTCAATTGCCTTATCCTAGAATCCTTACGCACCACTCTACTGGATTCTTGCATTCATAAGCAATTCTGGAACACCATCATTAAATCATGTGCGCTGGAACTCAATCAAATACCTGGCCATAAGTCCAAAAAGTCTCCTTATAAGCTCTTCAAAGGGAAGAAGCTATAAATTGACCACTTTCTTCCCATAGGGAACCAGTGAGCTATATAAACAAGGATTGGCAACCCTTCTCCAAGCTTGAGCCGCGCGGTCAAGTTGGAAGAATGCTGGGGTACAACAATCATCTGTTATCATACAAGATTCTAACTAACAAGGACAAAGTTGTTGATACCAAACATTTCACTCTCCTGGATTTCCAGAGCAACCTTCCTGTGCTCAGTAACAAACTGTGCATTGAGGATTGGTGTGAAGATGATGAATATGGAACCATGGAGTCACACAATCTGGAGTTTCATCCAAAAGTCAATCATAACCACCATCTCAAAGACTCCTGCACTCCCAATTCCTTGTCAGATCAGACTGATAGTCACTCACTCTCAAGAAGAAGAATTCCCAGAAATTGAGTCAAGTACTAGTAGTGAACCCCTCATCAATAAAAGTCCCAGGTATGGTCTACCCAAGAGAACCACAAGCTTCAAACCAGTGAAGTACTTGTACGCCGTGGTTGATTGGTCAGCTGAACGGAAAACAGAGCTTGATGACATTGAGTCCCAAGATGTGTGGGAGGACGCAAGCCTTGAACCAAAATGCTTTCTGAGAACAATGTGGGTTGATAAGATCAATCCCGCCCCCTCGTTTTCTACAGAAAAACAAAAATTGAGACTTTACATCATGGGAAACTTCCAGACCCCAAGAATAGACTTTGGCAATACCTATGCACCAACAGGAAAATTCACCACACAGATCCTATTTCTTTTGAGCACTCTGGATTGCAACCTGGCATTGAGGCAATTAGACTTCAAAGCTGCTTTTCTTTTTGCACCTTTAGAAGAAGAAATATACATTCTGAAACCAAAGGAATCTGCACAAACATCAAAATTTCTCAGATTAAAGAAATTGCTGTATGGCCTGCATCAAGCTCTGTCAAACTGGTAAAAGACACTTACAGGGTGGCTTGGGGAGATTGGATATGTTCAATTGAAAGCAGACCCATCTCTCTACATCCACTCAACCTGGGTATCTTCACTCTTCTTCCATGTGGATGACCTTGTTGCAACAGGCAAGGTGGAGTGGTTTGAAGAACAATTCCTGCTCAGATTTCCTCAATCCAAATCACACCCACCAGATACTATTCTGGGAACGGACTTCTCCAGAACAGACAACAGGATTACTCCATCCCAGTCAAATTTGATTTGGAAGATGCTTGACAAGATGAATCTCCTCAACTGCCAACTGGTTTGTACACCACTGAAACCTGGAATTCAGCTGGACCCAGCGTCTCAAGGCGAGCAAAATGAGTTCAAAAAGCTGGGTATGAACTACAGGAAGTACACTGGCATAACCAATTACCTGTCCTGGCGCACTTGTCTGGATATTGTGGCAGCAGCATCCATTCTCTCACAGTTCAATCAAAAGCCCGGCATCTCCCACTGGCCAGAGGTGACACATGTTTTGAAGTACCTTGTGGGGACTCTGAATCTCTCTCCATCTCTGAAACCAGACAGGTAAGAGGAGGGAAACTTGAAATTTTACACCAACTTCAACTTGGCAGACAACCTTTACACCCATAAATTGCAAACTGGCTATATAGTCTTCTGGAAATCAGCCCCAATTGGTTGGAAAAGCCGCAAGCAGAATAATATAGCGCTCTCTTCTACAGAAGCAGAGCTTAATGCACTAACAGAAGGGGCACAGGAGAGTATATGGATAGAATGTATTATTGGTGATCTGTGGGGGAAGTCTAGTATCAACTTGGTCAACTTTCTGGTTGACAACAAAGGCCTAGTGGACAAACTTCAACACTTTGGGTCAAACTAAAAAACCAAGTACACCAACAGGAAAATGAAATGGCTAAGGGATCAATACGCACAGAGCAAAATTCAAATCACCCTTGTCAGCACTGGGGCCATGGTGGCTGATTCTTTGACAAAAGCATCCAACAGACCGTCCCTTGATCTTCTCACAACTGCATGCCTCATCACACCAAATTGTGGGGGGCTGTTGAAGCTTGTTGGCTGATTGGCTCTGTCATTTCTCTGAGCGCTAGCCTGAAGCGCGGGGCAAATACGCACACCGCAGTCTTCCAGATAGAAGAAGCAGCAGGAGAGGAAGACAGTCTTGCCCTCCTTCTGGTTCTCCAGATCAAACCCTGACTTTTAATAACAAAGACTACTCTGCTCTTGATCTGATCTTTTATCAAGGTTCAATTCGAGAAATAAGTGATAGGTTTGATTTTCTCAAAGGTCTCAAGTCAATTTGGTGCAATATCACTTTGTTCCCCAGTTTCTGGTTACCTCAATCTTCTCTGAGTTTTTTTATGTTTTGGTTAGACTTTTCCATATCCAAGACCTACGGTGAGAGGATAAAGTTTCTACCTTTTCTCATATTTTTACAAAAACTCCCCTTTGTGGTCTTAGGATCTACTAGTCCTTGCAAGCTTGGTTTCTTGTTTTAAGTAAATAAATAATCTGTTCTACTCAAGAATTTATTTCATCAGAAACTAAACTTTCTGTCAAAAAGGAATTAAACAGCCTACCTGAGACTGTCATTTAGTTGGATGACAATTTTTTGCCAGGAGATTTGCAATATCCTGATGTTCATTCCCAAGTTCCCTCTTCATATTTGGGAGTTATTGCTTATTGGTCCAAATTACCTCTTCATTGTTTCTTTGAAGAGAAACAGGCGCCTACCAAACGTTGTATTTTGAGATCCCTAATCCTGGTGCATTGTGCAATCAATTCCAATCCAGTGCTCAAATGCGATGAGATTCAATTTTTAGAAATAAATTGAGATTGTTTAAATCTGGTTTATAATCATTTCACTAATGTATTCTCAGCTGTAAAAGCAGATAAAATTCCTCCTTCCTGTTCTTATTATCACAGGATCAAAATTACTGGCCCACCTCCAACTCTACTCTATCTTGAAACAAGAATCAACTTTGATTTGAAAATACATTGCGGAAAATGTATCAAAAGAATTTCTTTGACCAATTGATTTGAATACAGGCTTGCCTGTCCTATTTTTTCCAAAGAAAGACGGTGGACTTGGCATTAGGATTGACTGCAGGAAACTGAACCAGGTAACCCAGAAGAATGCCTACCAAGTACTGCCTATGTTGCACCTCCACACTATCTCCCATGCAGCTGCTTATTTCTAAAAGTCTGACCTTTGAGGAGCCTATAACCTAATTTGCATTGCAAAGGGTCATGATTAATTGACAAAAATGAGAACCTAGTTTGGCATTTATAAGTAGAACCCCATTAAATTTGGCCTCTGCAACCCTCCTTCCACTTTTGAACAATTTTCCAATGACATTTATTCTGAACTTGTGAAGAAATACCTCTTTGTTTATCTTGAAAATATACTTGTGTACTTGAGAACTCTCCAGGATCACATTGCACCTGTGCAAGAGTTGCTGCAGCAACTTGGAAAGAATTAAACGTTTGCAAAAGCCTCTGAGTGAGAATTTCATGCTCATTCTCTTCAGTTTTTAGGTGTCATAGTCTTGCAGCAAGGGCAATTGATGGATCCAGCCAAAATTCTTTGAAAATTTGAGAATTTTTCTCTGGTTGGGCTTTCAGGAAGTAGGAAGAGAGAGTCAGATGACAAAGAGACAGGCAGATAAAGCAAGCCAAGAAGGGCACTCCGGTTCAAGATAAGTGAGAAATGATGGTTGTCAATTACTTGCAAGCTGTCTGCTTTCATTAGGCTAAGTAAAAGAAGGAACAATAGTTGTTTTAAATGAGAATAGAAATAATGAATAGTTATTCAAAGCCCTGCCTTGGAGTTTCCACAGATTGAAGGAAGAAATGGAAAAGAAAGAGACTGGAGAGAAACAAGGATCTAAGTCAGAGGTACAAGTGGAACTGTGACTAAACTAGAAATTTTATAGAGTGCGCACCCGGATGAGATACTTAAGAGCTTGACATAGTAAGAATGGTCAGAGTAGGAATGCACTAAAGATTTGGGCAATAAAAGCAGATGACAAAAATTTCAACACACCACCTTGCCTGAAGCTTTAGGGAGGTGAAGTCTTTATAGAATGGATATTCCAATATAAGACTCCACAGGGTTCTGGCCACAGGAAGTTCTTGGGTGGGGAAAGTTGCTTCTTTTAGGATTCCCTCCTGAGTTTTACAAAAATATT
Organism: Puccinia polysora; assembly: GCA_025617555.3. Taxonomy (NCBI): domain Eukaryota; kingdom Fungi; phylum Basidiomycota; class Pucciniomycetes; order Pucciniales; family Pucciniaceae; genus Puccinia; species Puccinia polysora. The sequence goes on from CM062629.1 coordinate 8,333,888, forward strand.
TAAATGTAACCAGAATCAAGGTTCAGAAACTTGTGAAAAAGGAATCAATGGGGAAGAGATAAACTCAATGGTAAACAGTAGGTATTTGACAACACCATCTGAGGTGAAATGGTGCAGTAAAATACTTGAAAAAAATGAGTTTGAGTTTGTTCAGAGTTCAATAGAACAAGGCAGTTTTAAGTAACAAAGTCCACAAGCTAATAACTCTGGTTGTCAGCAGAAGATTGGGTATCATCAACTCAAACCCTACCAACCTCCAGGCTCTCCATGAGCCCTCGCAAATCTCCCCAATCAAGCACTTGAAGGGTAGCAGATAACTGTGGGTGGCTCAAAAAAACAAAGCAATTTGTTTTATGAAGCTCTAGAAGCAAACAAATAACTACTTTGGACAGGAATAACCCAACAATTCTCAAGGAACTAAAGAATACTGTGGCAAAATGAAACTTCAAAGAAATAAAGGGAGGTTTAAAAATCCAGGTTTTATACTTAGTAAATAGCCTTTTAGACAAAAGTGACTGATTCCAGAAAGAAAATCAAAGAAATGATCAAGACCAGTGTTGCCTTTTGATGTTCATATTCTGTAACTAACAAATTTAGTTACCTTATTGCTATCTTACTGTTTTCATTAGCTCATTACCCATGTCTTAGGCCCCCTCTGGGGCTCTCTAGTTGTCTTAACCCTGCTACCTTAGGCCCCCTTTGGGGTTCTCTAGTTGTCCATAAATACTGGTCCTTCCCTTGGACCAGGAATGAAATTCATTTGATTACCAAACAACTAAACCGGAGTGTCCCTTCCTCCTCTTCAGATCAGTTCCACTTGACTATACAAGTACTTTCCCCCTGTCCTTGGCTCTTTGTAGCCTTATCAATAAATCTCATTTGGCTCTTCTGTAGCCTACCATACTCCTTCCTTCTCCAAATAACCTTTCTCCTAATGTAAAAAACCTTCATGGTTAAAAGCCAAAATCTCATCCCACTAAGTCATACGGTCAACTACATTGTCCCAACTGGTTGTCTTATTGCCAATCTCATCAATTCTCACTATCCAATTTTTTCCCTCCTCTCCATCCCTTCTCCCATGATCTCCAACCATCCCTATTCCTTCAAACCCTTACTCAACCTCAGTTCTTACCTCTCACTCATCCGGTCCTCAGCCTCAACCCTTATTCTCAATCACCAGTCCCACCAACTCAGAATCATCATCTTCCACTCAACCCCTCTGAGAATATCCCAAATGAGACCGCTACAAGTCCAAGGATGATGACAAGGATGACCTTCCTGACAAACTGATCTTGTTGGAAGCCCAAAACCAAGACTGAAAAACTATCATCCTCCTTGAGCTTGAAACTTGGGCCCAAATGGACATGATCCCCACATCTCCCTTCTTATCCAATCCTATACTCTCTCTATACCATACAAGTTATGGGCATCCTATCATCCTTCATTGCTATTTCCTCAGGATCTGCTTTGCTTTACCTCCTTTGCTCCAATTCTCCCCTCAATTGCTCTCCTGCAATCTCATATCCTACCCCATCCATTGCAAGATCAAATTCTGTTTCTCAAATCAAGGCTACCTCAGATCCCATCCTAACATATCTCCTAAGACCAATTCATTCACCCTCAATGACAGTAGGACGGCCCCGCTGGTATCACTCATAGGGGTGATTGCTGTTGACTATTGTGGTTCAAGCTTGCTTCCCCAGCTCATCCTTCAACCATGGCTCTGGCTCCTTGGATCCTTCCCCGCTCAAATTTGCACCTTCAATTGGATCATGGCCACCTGAATTGATCTATAATTTCCAACCTCATCATTTCTCAATCACCTGACCTCAAAACCTTTGATCAAGATCCAACTCCAAACAATTGACCATGCCCTACCTCACCTGGCTAACTTTTTGACGATCACCAAGATCTTGAAACTCTTACCCTACTACCTTCATCGTAACCAACTCAATATCATTCCCATCAATCTTTTGGATTGTTCCGACAAAGATCTCTTTTGATTCTTCTTCCCCAATTTCTTTTGAACCTTGCCTTTTCAACCTTAGCCGCTTCCCATCTCCACCTCATCTGCACTCTTGCGCAATCTTGCTTGGTCGCTTCTCATCCCCACTCACTTGCTACACCTCATCCATCTCATCCGCTCCACCTGCTACCTCAACTACCATCACTTTATCTCCTCTATCTCATCGGCTTCACCTGCTACATCACCACCTAATTCTATGTGGTGTGGTCCATTCATTTGGCCCGTCCTGTCACCCTAACCATTCTCCCATTGCTCCGCCCGCTACTTCTCCCCTTGCTTCATCTCATCCGCTCCTCCCAATAATCTCATTTGCTCCACCCGCTACCTCAACCACCACTCGCTTGCTCCCATCCATCTTATCCGCTTCACCTGCTACTTCTTTACTTGCTCCATCTCCAACAACAATACACCCATCATCAATACAATTCAATCATCATTCCATAAATCAATCATATCAACAACATACAACTCTCATCAACATCAACAACATTCAATTCAAATTCAACAACATATCTATATTCATTTTCATCTATTATTGAACAGGCTGGTGTGTTGGAATCCTTCCATCTTTTTGTTCAATACTATCTTCAAATCTTCCTATCTTTCACCCTCTCTCATTACCATCACCACATTCATTACAATTCAATACTGTCATCACCCACCATCATAAAATAACTGTCACCACTCCATTCCAACTTCATCTCTATCACCATCACCATGAACATCACCATTAATATCACCATCACCATCACCATCACCATCACCATTACCATTACCCTCATCATCATCATCATCATCATCATCATCATATCATTCTCCCCATTAAGCTAGGCAACTATGCCTGAGGTCCTTGTTGCTCCTCTTAAAATAGGCTTTCATCATGCTAGGCAACTATGCCTGAGGTCCTTGTTGCTCCTCTTAAAATAGGCTTTCATCATACTAGGAAACTATGCATGAGGTCCTTGTTGCTTCTCTTAAAATAGGCTTTCCTTCCCCATCTCATATCCTGACAAGGTGGTGTCTTTTCAATTATTCTCAAAATCTCATATATCTCATATCCTCTTCTCAATTCTCATAAATCTCTGAAATTTTTACTGGTCTTAAATTGGTTCCTAAATTTTTCAGTTAAGGTGGTGTGTTGCCTTTTGATGTTCATATTCTGTAACTAACAAATTTAGTTACCTTATTGCTATCTTACTGTTTTCATTAGCTCATTACCCATGTCTTAGGCCCCCTCTGGGGCTCTCTAGTTGTCTTAACCCTGCTACCTTAGGCCCCCTTTGGGGTTCTCTAGTTGTCCATAAATACTGGTCCTTCCCTTGGACCAGGAATGAAATTCATCTGATTAACAGACAACTAAAACGGAGTGTCCTTTCCTCCTCTTCATATCAGTTCCACTTGACTATACAAGTACTTTCCCTCTGTCCTTGGCTCTTTGTAGCCTTATCAATACATCTCATTTGGATATTCAGTAGCCTACCATACTCCTTCCTTCTCCAAATAACCTTGCTTCTAATATTAATCTTTTCAACCAGTATGGTTGGAAAAAGGGATCAGTTAGTGGTATAGCACACTCAAGAATTAAACCAAATGAATTATTCTTCAACCAGCAAGGCTATTTGTTGGTGATAAGGGATAAGGCCACAGAGGGGCAGATCACAGATTTGAGTTTAAAGGCTCAAGGATCAGAGGGAAATCATAGATAGACCCCGGATAAAGAGAGATGATGAATTTCTAGGATAAGGGGGGGTAGACCGACTCACTACCTTCAATGATTGGGAAAGGAAGGGGTGAGCCCTCCATTTCATGGGCAAGAGGCCCTCTAGACTATTTTCAGCTAAGCATGAGAACACTTTATTTTTTTTGACAGGATCAGACAAAAAAAAAGTGATGAAAATAATTAAAAAATTGTAACAGGATGAAAATGATAAATAAAATAATAAGAAAAAAAAGAAACAGAGGGTAAAGAAATCCTTGGGGACAGAGATGAGCTTCAGGAGATGAGCCACTGTGGCGGAGCAACCACAAGAAGCAAGAAAACAGGTGCAAGATTTTCAAGGGGGAGGATAAAGTAACAGCAGAAAGACAAGCCCTGCAAAGCGGTGAAAGATGTGAGACAGGCAAGTGGATGAATTAAGTAACAGCAGTTACGGTGGGCAGATGATGGGCAAGTTAGGAATGAGGAGTGACAGCCATAGATTAGCGCCAGGTGCAGGATGGGGGATGCAAGGATGCAAGAAGAAATGGTGTTCAGCGCAGCAGAAAGCAAACCAGGTTACTAGCAAGGTTGGGTGGGAATTCAGAGGATCATTTTTGGGACCAAGTGTAAGCCTTGAATAGGAGGTAGTGATGGACAAGATTGGAGGATGGCAAATTGGATAGCCCCAATTTATGGGCTCAACCCACTGTTTTCAAGTGGTAGAGGGGGTGAGGCAATGGTTGTATTGAGAAGTAAGGGGCGAAACAGCAATGGATAAATGAGAGAAGGAGGGGGATGTCAAATGGCGGTTGCAGAGGTCTCCAAAAATCCTTGGCGGTTGGGTTATCTGAGTTATCTGGGATAATGGGGATGATGGAGATGGCCAATGGCCAATTTTTGTAGAGTCATGTGGGTGGCAATTGATGTGCGCGCGGCCAAACAAAATTAGATACCAAACACAAAGAGGAGGAGTTGAACGCAAGGCCTGAGTAATTGAGCACCTCAGAGGCCCTTCCTACACTGCCGGGGCAAGGAGAGGTTGGAAGAAGCAAAAATTTCAAGCTTTCCATACAGAAACCGAATTTCCATATTTTTTTTGACAGATGAAAGATTATATCAAAAACTTTAAGGTTTTCCCTTTGCTTATTAGGTTTCCAAAATTGGTCACCACATCTCTCCGCAACTTAAAGACTGTCCCTAGTCTGCATCTCAATTTGAAGATATTTGAGAAAAGGAGGAAACAAAGGAATTCAAATAAAAGAATGGCTGTTTCTTGCTCTTGGTGAGAGTGATTGAAGTGTTGAAAAATTTCTTGATCCATCCAAAAGAGGCCTGGAAGCGGAAGAAATAAAACAAGGAGGGCATCTCAGAAGCTCACACATGTGGAATAAAGTAGATTATGCAGCAGATGGCCCTTGTGGTTCACAATTGGGAGAAATTATTTTTGGTAAATTTTGCCTCCACAACAAGAAAATGTTTTAACTTGATCAGCAGAGAAACTTCTGGCCAACTGAGTACCATCCAGTTTTCCAAAAAAAAGCATCCAACTCTGACTTGACAAACCACCCAATAAGGAACATACCGGTGATTCAAAAAAATCTGTCCCCAATGAGTCTCCAAGGATCAATCATAGGGTAAAACTAGATCACCAGAATTCAAGGGATCACTGATTCTTTTTGAATTCTTATCTTCCCTATATTGGACCAATTTTTCTCATGATTCCATAATCTTCTGGTAAGCTTCATCACAAATATCATCACTTTGCTCTAGTTCCTTGGATCTGAAAACTAATAGATAAGTGGTTGAAGACACCTACTCCTGCAAGAAAACCAATAAAGATTCCTTTTACAGATCCACATGAAGAAAGGCTCTTTCACCAAAGATGATTTCATAAGGTAAGTAGCCATTGGTCCATTTGGTTTAGATTAATTCAGAGAAGAGAACTAGAGGAAGAATTTTTTAAAAATTCTTTCCACTCTCACCAGCCAGTTTGACAAGAGAAGCCTTCAAAGGATCATGGCCTTGTGTTAAATATTGTCAAATATTATAATATTATGAATCTGTCTCCAAGGTTGCGCAAACTTGGAAGGGTTCCCCAATGATCAGTCCTGTGACACTCAGGTCCTCAGCTGACTCGGACCCTGCCCTCAGAAGGGGTCCAGGCTCCTCCTTGCTAGCAGGGGCGGACTTTATTACTCCTTCTCCTTTCTCTTCCTTGCAATCTCTTTCTTTTTATTACAAGATGAAATTGAGATTGAAAACAAACTAACGTACTGATGCATGAAAGGAACAAATGAGTAAAGATGAAACAGAACATATATGAGCTGGAAAATAGAAATGAGACCAACAGGTCTTCAAGAAAGCTTCATGAAAATTTTTGGGGAAGTGGGTCAAGAATTGGTTGAGTTGCAGAGGATTGACAAGCTGAGGTAGATGTTTGATAACTTGTCAAGGAGTTAGACATTGAGAGCTTGAGAGCATGAGAGTACTGGCTCTTACCAGTTACCAGATGAATGAAGTCAAGTTCCCAATGGTGAGGATTTGATGGATCGTGGTTGAGTTGAATGGCCAACAGATGAATGAGAGGAAGCTGTTGAGTAGAGAGGAGTGGAAAAAATAAGACAAGAAAGATGAGAAGGAAAACCAAAAGGGTGAGGAGGACGACGAAGAAAAAGATGAGAGATGACAAAGATGAGAGAAGACAAGAGATGAAAGAAAACAATGAGTAGAAGAGCCAAAGGAGACTGGTTGAGGAGGGGGAAGGTTGCTCCCCCTCCCCTGGGGGATTTGAGATCTTGAAGCAGGGAACCCGGAGGGGCGCACGTGGTCTGAATGGCAGCAGTAGGGACAAGAGTGAGTGAGAGGGACGCGGAAGTTAACACCCCCCATAACTGGAAAGAGTCAGTTTGATCAGCAGAGAGGGAGTGCAAAGGAAGGCTGGATCAGGTGAAAAAACTTGGCCAGGATGGCTTTGGGGACCACCTTTGTGAGCGGGTCAGCCAACATTTGATCAGAGGATATGAGCTGAACAGAGAGATTACCTAGTTGAAGTTCCTCTCTGAGACCTTTAGTTTTGAGTTCAATGTGGCAAGTTTTGGCATTGGAACCAAACCTCTTGAGTTTGTCTTCAAGCCCCTTGTTTTCAATTAGGTGGGAGGAGCTGGGGATGTTGGTTGAAAAGACTTCGCCAATCAGATTCCGCAGCCATTTTCCTTCCAGGAATGATTCCAGGAGTGCATTGAGTTTGGCTTATGTGGTGGAATAGACAATGTTTTGTTGTTCAAAGCTTTCCCAAGAGATGAGGGATCCAAAGGCCAGCCCCGGGTAGCCAGTTTGGGATTTGCAGGTTGCCGGATCTTTGGCCCAGGAGGAGTTGCTGTAAAAGACGATGGGGTTGGCCTTGTTGTTGTACTTTATTTTCAGTTTCAGGTCCTTTGTAGCCTTCAGGTATTGCCCGGTCCGCTTGAGTTCTCTCCAGTGGGTGAGGCCAGGTTCATTCTGGAAGCAGGCCAGGCTGGATACTTCAAGACTGAGGTAGGGTCTGGTCCTGCAATCAATGTAGTTGAGAAGACCTATCCCTGACCAATAGTTGATGTTGAGCTCTTTGAAGGCCTCAAAATCTTCATCTGTGGCCGCGCTGAGTTGATGGTGATGGGTGAGAGGAGTGGAAACCAGTCTACAAGCCTGGAGTCCAAGTTCTGCAAGTCTGTGATTGATGTGCTTGGGTTTACTGAGTAAAATAGAATTATCTGACCTTTCAAACTTCATTCCAAGGATTTTGTACGGATTGTGGCATTGAGAGTTTTGAAATCTCAAGTTGAACTTATCCTCAAATCCGTTCCCATCCCCAACAAGGATCAGGTTGTCCACGTGGAAGGAAATAAAGGAGTCCCCATCCTTTGACTTGTAGAGATAGGGATCCCTGTTGGACTCGATGAACCGAACAGATCTGATCCATTCGGAAAGCGTGTTGTACCAGTTCTTAGGAGATTGCTTCAATCCATAGAGGCTTTTCTTGAGTTTGAGGTATTTTGAGGGTCAATTGCAGCCATCTGGCGTTTTGATGAATACATCCTTGTTGATGGGAGCATGGAGGAAGGCCGATTTGAAATCAAACTGCCTGATTGAGAGGTTGCTCTTGAGGCTGAATTTTAGAATTGTGCGTAGAGAGGCAATTTTTCCCATTGGGGCAAAGGTTTCTTTGTAATCAAAGCCATAGATCTGGTTAAAGCCAAAAATGCATATCCTGGCCTTGTGAATAAGGTTGTTGTTGTGGCAGTTACCTTTGATTTTGAACACCCACATAGTTTCAAGGGGGTTAGCCGGATCTGGCCCATTGTATTTTTCCCAAACGCTCAAATGTTTGCACTGTTTCAGTTCTTTCCTGATGGCTTCTCTCCATTTCTCTGCCTCCTCACACAACATAGCCTTCAGGTATGTTTTTGGATTGTAGTAGTGGTGGAAGCCGTACCTTTGGGGCGGCTTTCGGATAGATCTGTTTCTCAGGGTCCGTCCAGGTATACTGGTTTTGTTAATCTGAGTTGAGGTTGATTTATTACCCAGGGAATTGGAAGTGATGACCATCTCTTGAGGTGGTTGGTCATCCTTGGAAGGATCTTGAGCCTCATTGTTCAAAGTTGAGTGGACTGATGCAAGAGAGTCTGGTGACCTGTTGTGGTAGTGCTCCGTATTTCTGATTTTCTTGAGCTGGTGATTGGTTGAATTTGTCTCATTGAGCTCAGGTTGGCTGTACATTGAGTCTTCAATTGAGAAGTCAAAGTTGGATGAGTTGCCACCTTCCAGATTCTCAATTGACTTGAGATCCAATTTTTCATGTCTTGATGACATGATGCTACCGTCAGGTTTGAGAATTTGATAAGACCTGAAGTCAGGGTTGTAGCCAATCAGCTTCCCCTTGAGTCCCTTTGGATGGAGTTTCTTCCCTTTGAGCCTGCATTGATTGAGATATATGACTGAGGTTCCGAGTGGTTTGCAGTAGGAGAGCGGAAGGGAGCTCTTGTGCATTTGTTCCCAAGGAGAGCAGGAGTCTCACTTCTTTGGTATCTGGTTGAGACTGAGGCAGCAGGCCTTCAGGATTTTGGGCCAGAGGCAAATTGGTAATTTGGAAGAGCTGATGGTGCATCATACCCTTGTGATAATCGTCCTGTTGGCCCTTTCCGCTCTGCTGTTGTGTTTGGGAAGATGTGGTTTGGAAATCAGTTGTCTGATTGCATTGTCCTTGCAGAATTGAACTAACCTCTGATTTTTGAATTCAGTCCCTCTGTTGGAGCATAGTTTGCAGGGAAAGTAGCCTAATTTTGACTTTTGTTGCTGCAGTACGGCAAACCAGGACTATGGGGTTTGATCTTTGTTTTGTAGAGGTATCCCACTCAGGTATCCAGTGAATTTTCCACCACCATGAGGATGTGCCTTTTTTGTCTGAGTGATGGGGGCTTGAGTGGACCAATTAGGTCCAAGTGAATTTGCTCAAAGGGTCTGGAGGCACTGGTTGACTGTAGCTTGAAAGGGACATTGGTGATTTTCCCAAGAGCGCAGTCCTTGCAGTAGAATGAGTTGAGATCTTCTTTGCTTAGTTTGACGTCTCTGATCTCACAATGTTGGCTGGTTGAGGCGTTACCAAGAGAAAGATGGAGTTCTTTCAGGTTTCTGTCAAAGCAGTTGTTCACAGAGGACAGGAGACAATGATTCTGGCCAATTTGTTTTGGGTTTTGGACCACAAAGATATTGTCAATGATAGGTCCTTGGAAGATGAGGGAGTCTCCTTTGGAAATTTGAAAATGACCCTTTTTGGATACCATGCAACACCCTTTACCTATGAGGATACCCGGACTAATGAGGTTGACCACAATTTCCAGGACGTAGAGAAATTGATTGAGGACAACCATGTGATTCTTCCATAAAAGTTTGACTGTGCTGGTTCCTTTGATAGGTAGCTTATCCCCATCCTTTCCTGTAGAGATGCTCCCACCAATGCTTTTGTTGAGAGTGAGAAAGAATTTTTTGTTGCTAAAGATGGGAGCAGAGGCTCTGCTGTCAATGAAAATATTCTTTCCAGCCAGAGCCTTGGACTCAATCCATTTTGTGAGGAAGGCTTTATAGTGGGCCATTTTGTTTTTGGGTTTCTTCTTCTCCTTCCATTTGGCTTGATTTTCTCTCCACCAATCAGGGGCCTTGTCTGGATGAAGGTGGAAAAATTCTCTCTCTGAGTGATTCTTATCTTGTTTGGGGTTGTGGTAGCCTTCAAAGCATCAACTGTTTTGTTGATTCTTGAATTTTGTTTTGTTTGTGACTAGTGCAGAATTGGTGAAGGAAACAGACTCATCAGCATTCTCAGCTTTGATTTCATTGTTGAACTGTGTGAGATGGTTGCACACAAAATCAATGTGGATGGTCTTGTCCAAGTGCATGAGTTGTTGCTTAAGGTCTTGAAGCGAGGAGGGAAATTTGAAGAGTATTAAGTAGGCAAGGATATCGTGCGGTAGATCTATTCCAATGTCAACCATCTTTTTGATTGTGGTTCTGAATTTGGTTATGAATCCGGCCATGTTGTCTTCCAGGAAGGTGATGTGGAGGAAATTTTTGAAAATTTGTGCTCTGTTGGAGGCTTTGGAGGAAGAGATGGATGCCCATATTTATTTGGCTGAATTCACATTTGCTGCGCTGATGATATTGTTATGGGTGATTGATTCAACCTTTGAGATGAGAAGAAGCTGGATCTTGTCATTGTCTTGCGGTGAGAGAGCTGTTGATTTTGATTCCAGGGCGTGGAGAAATCCTCGTAGCTTGAGCAGAGAGTTCATCTTATTCTTCCAGATACTGTAATTGTCCTTGGAGAGTAGAGGGATAGTTTCCAGGGCTGTCTTGAGCATTGCCTGTCTGAATCCATTGTTTTTGTGTTGGGTCAGAGAGTTTGAGGCCATGGCTCACGCTGTTTTCTTCAGTTGGTGGAGTGTTTGGCTTTTAACCGTATTAAAAGATGAAATTGAGATTGAAAACAAACCAATGTTCTGATGCATGAAAGGAACAAATGAGTAAAGATGAAACAAAACATTGAAAAGCTGGAGAATAGAAATGAGACCAAAAGGTCTTCAAGACAGCTTCACGACAATTTTTGGGGAAGTGGGTCAAGCATTGGTTGAGTTGCAGAGGATTGACAAGCTGAGGTAGGTGGTTGATAACTTGTCAAGGAGTTAGACATTGAGAGCTTGAGAGCACAAGAGGACTGGCTCTTACCAGTTACCAGATGAATGAAGTCAAGTGCCCAATGGTGAGGATTTGATGGATTGTGGTTGATTTGAATAGCCAACAGATGAATGAGAGGAAGATGTTGAGTAGAGAGGAGAGGAAACAATAAGACAAGAAAGATGAGAAGGACAACCAAAAGGGTGAGGAGGAAAAATAAAGAAAAAGATGAGAGACAAAAAAGATGAGAGAAGACAAGAGATGAGAGATGAAAATGAGTAGAAGATCCAAAGGAGACCGGTTGAGGAGGGGGCAGGTTGCTCCGCCTCCCCCGGGGGATTTGAGATCTTGAAGCAGGGCAACCGGAGGGGCGCGCGTGGTCTGCATGGCGGCAGTAGGGATGAGAGTGAGTTAGAGGGACGCGGAAGTTAACACTTTTTCTTCAATACCTTTTGCTTCTTCTTTCTTTCTTTTTTTTTTCAGTCTGCTTCCTATATATTGTCTCTTCCTCTCAAATCATCATTTTCCCATCATTTTCTCTTGAACCTCTATTCTCCTCAATCTGGTTTGATCTCATCAAAGTCTCCATTTGATCAAGTCCCTATCTACAAGTCCGTGCCTGGTAAGAACATGATCCTCAAGATCACCCTAGCTTGACGCATCTGAAAACCTAGTTCCTCCGCTTGCAGCCATTCTCCTACGTCTTCTTTCCTCTACTACTTCTGTGCTGCCAGGGTTCTCTTCTCTTCTACTCTCTAAACAAGGTCTAAGCTGTTTTTCTTTTCATCTTTCTTCTTCTTTCTCATTCTGTTCCGTTTGTTTAACTTTCTAAATCTGGTCTGCAGTCTGCTGGTTTTCAGTTCTAATAAATCATGTCACAATCTTATCACCTTGTTCTACCACGCCTTGGTGTTCTGCATAATAAGAATTTGTAACCCAATTTTTTCCAGGAAGTGATCAGATAATTGCAGCTCAGTAGGATAAGATTGAGCCAAGCCATAAGCCATTTCCAAGTTCTCATAAAGGAAAGCTTTCACTGATTCAGAGCTGAGATTATTAAGGAATTTTGCTTCAACCCATCCAGAAATCTCATCTCTAGCCACAATGAGATAATTAGCAGCACCTGCATTAATATGAACCACATCGATAGCAATCCTTCCAAAGAACATGGACTCCCCCATAGGATAAAAAATTTTAGCTGGGCGCCTAAGATCACTTTTCTGACAAACTTCACAACTCAGGAACCATTGAGAGATGGATTTCTTCAGAAATGGCACCAGAATCTTTTGGATAATTGTTGATAAGTTTTGCTTTCCCCAGGATGACCAAGACCCTCATGGAGACTTTCAAGTATAGAATCTTGTCTAGAAGGAATATTAACAACAAAAGAATGCCAAGGAGTTCCCATTTTCATAAGCCTTGAACCTTGTACAAAGAAATTGGAGGAATTTTGTTCAAGAGATCAAAATTATTTTTCAGAAAGATCAGGAGGTCTTTTTAGAGTTGAAATCTACTGATTTACTTTAAACCAGAACCCTTGCTGAAATCCAGAATAATCATGAGAGAAGAAGGTGAAGATAGAAAAGATTAAAGTTTCTTCTTCATCAAAATCTACTCCCACATAAGATTCACCATCTCCATGAGGATGTCAAGATAAACCATCCAGCATGGTAAAAGATTCTCCAGTACTTTAAACAATATCATAAGGGAAACACTGAATAAAAGCCACCCAACAAGTCATAGGACCATTTGGGAGGCTGGGAGCATTGATCATTTCAATGATGGATCAAGCATCAACTTTTAATTCAAAATTTCAACCCCAGAGGAGGGTTTGCAGCTTTTTCAAAATTTGAGCCACGCTTCAGAGTTCCAGGTTTGGTTGAGAGTATCTGGATTCTAGGTTTGAAAATAAAAAAGTTTCATAGAGAGCAGGACAGTCCCAAAAATTTTCATCTTCCTGGGTAAGGAAAGCCCCAACAGATTGAAAACTAGAATTCACTAGCCAGATTGATCTTGCCAGCTCCAAGTCCATAAGACATCTTTTTCAACAATATTTCTTTACCAACATTAATTTTGTGAAACTGAAAAAAATGTTGGCAATCTTGGGCTCAAATCCATTCAGATTCTTTCCTGGTTAGATGACACAAGGGAGCACAGATTTTGGATAATTATGGGATAAAGATTTGAAAAAAAGTTACAACACCTAAAAAGCCTCTAACTTCAGTAGGATGGATTGGAGTGGGCCACAAGATGATCTTGTTGAAATTTTCTGGTGCCATCTTCTTCCTTCCTTGCAGAAAACATGACCATATATTTCCAGAGCAGGGACACAAGCAGCAAATTTGGATCCAGAGACAGTAAGGCCAGACTCCATCATATAAAACAGCATCCTTTCCAAAGTAGTAGCATACTCTAAGATGAATCAAAAGATTCCTGAATGCCTAGATAAGAGCTCATTATCATAGTCAGAACCTGGACCTTTAAATATGCCATCATCAATAAAGATACCAGAATGATTGGGGATTTAATCCTGGGGGATCAACATCAACTTAGCCTGCTAGACTGCAACCAAATTGGTGGCACCTTGAGGCAATCAAGTAAGTTTGAATTGACCAAGAGGAGTATCAAAAATAGTGATAGGGCAAGAGATAGGATGTAATGATTGTTTCTCATAACCACCCATAATTTCCCCTAGACCATAGAAGGCTCTCCCAGAGAAAGATTCAACAAATTCTTCACTGACAGGAGGAATAACAGAGTCTTTGTTAGAAAATTTGTTGAGAGTTTGAAGATCATGAAATATTGTAAGTTTACCATTAATTTTCAGGACACAGAATACAGGTCTGGAATAACTGGAAGTTGACTGTTCATATAGACCAGTAAAAACTTGTTTGTGGACTGAATTGATAAATTAATCAACTTTAGCAGCAGGAGCAGAATCTTTTTCTTTTGCCAAGGATCATGTTCAAATACAGGTATTATTTAAGGGAGAAAATAGGATTCTTTCAAGAGACCTCTCTCCTGTTTACTGAAGGCAATAAATTTTTCACTCAGAGATAAGACATTTTTTATCAAATGCAACACATCAGGAAGAATTCATCCATCCATACCAAAGTCAACCAACTTCAGAATTTCTTCAGTTACACAACCATGCGGAAAAAAGGGAACATTTTGATTGATATAAACCTCAGTAAGGATCACAACATAAGAAAGGAAGCATGATAGGAGGATTGAGGTTGAGTTCAAAAGCTGGTTGAATGGTTGGACCTTTTTTTCAACTGGCTTGTACTTGTTAGCAAAGGGAAGAAACCCTTGATTCCTCCAAGAATTGACCAGTGAGACCTGACCATGAAAGCTGAGACCAAGTTTCAACATTTTCCATGTCCAATGTTCAACAACTTCCTCAAAGGCTTCATTTTCCATAAAAGGAGAACCAGGAGATACCCCTTTTCTCACATGTGTGGTAAAAGGTAGGGCGTAAAAGAAATGGGAGTAGATGGACCTAGTGGTGCATAATTGGGAGAAATTACTTTGACCCCAAATTGCCTCCACTGAAGCCCATGTTACTCCATACCAAAGCCAGTATAAATAGAATCAAGAACAGGATCTAGTTTAAACTCATTGCCAAGATTCAAACCAGAAATAAGAGGAGATTTATCAGAATTGAAATGAAAAGGAAAAGAAGAAACAAAAGATCCAGAGAGAGAATAAATATTTTTGGCATTTTCTACCTTGTCATGTTTTTAATTTTTAATATTTTCTAGATGAGAAGAGAATGATGAGGAACAAGAAAAATATGCCTCAGAGATGGGAGTTAATCCTTGAGTTGAAATTTCAGGCTGAGAAGAACTACAAATATCATTAGGATCAACTAATCCAATAAAAAATTAGAGAACTTAGAAGTATCCTTCTGCTTCCCCTTTAGAACAGATTTAGGAGGAAAACCAGGGAACTCTCTTTCCCAAAAACCAGAATCCAAAGTGCAGAAAGGAACTTCAATCTTTGTACCATCAGGATCAGGGAGTAAAATTATCTCTCCAACTCAATAAGAAAAATCAGGGTAGCTCCAAAATCCATTAAGAACGTTGAACCAAGATCATAGGGCCTTCAAAAAAGTGATCCAAAAATGGGAGGTTCCATCAATATTTTGACCAATTCCAACTGGGAAATCTTTGAAAATACCAACCAATTCACAAGATTAATTCCCTATTGCATATACCACAGAATTGAAGCTGAACCTAGTACTAATCTCAAGTTTTCAGGCCATAGCATCTGAAATAAAGTTTAGCTGAGAACCAGAATCCACAAGGAGAGAAACTGTTTTAACTAAATAACCAAGATAACAAGGAAGAAAACCAAGAGGACAGGAGTAAATTTTGAAATCTGAGGGGGGGTCCTTTCCACCAGAGTCCTTCATAAAAGCTCCATAGGAAACATTTAATTAATTAGGAAAAATCTCCACACATAAAAAAGAGACCAATTTCTTCATATCATCAGAAAAAGATGGGGAAATCAGCAGAAGTTCAGCTACAGATAGATCTGGAATTTTCAGATCTGAAATTTCATTTAATACCCCTTCTACAGCATTGGGGTGGTCCTTTGAAACTCTTCTCTTGAATCAAGCTTTGGGCTGGGTGGAGGGAGTAAGTTCAGGTGAAGGAGGGAATAAGACAGCATCAGAAGGTTGATGTGATTGAAAAGATGAAGGAGGAGGATCAGAGTGGTATTGAAACCTTTCCATGAGTGGTTCTTTTTCCACCTCCATCTCTTCTACATCAGAGGAAGGAGGCTCAGGTGAAGATCAATTTTTAAACGGTTTTGAAAGAATTGAGAAAGCCAAGAAGGTAGTTTTATGAGGTTTGGGCCCCTCATGATTTTTTCTAGCTTGATAAAATTGATAAGATCCTGCAAAGCTGGAGAAAAGAGGGCTGGAAGATACCAAGATTGAAGGTTACCACAAAAAGATAAAAAACCCCAAGAATCCAAAGATGCCTTCTTAGGGGTTGATGACGGAGAAGAAGCAACCACATGATGAATAGGTCAAGAAAAATCAAAAGGGATCAAGGCACCATTAGGAAGAAAGAAATTTTCCTCCTTTTGTTCCACCAATTTTTCCTCTTTATCCTTCTGGAATTTGGGACATCAACCAGTTTTGTGACCTTCCCTAAAACAGTGGTATCAGACTAGAGTGGATTTAGGAACAGATTTACAGGTTTTGGGAGTAGCAAGAGAAGAAATCTTTTGATAAATTTTGTTCTGAAAATCTTGGAGTAGTTTGGTGATCTTGTCTATAGTAGAACTTTCTTTTTTGGACTGAGGATTTGGTTTGGGCCTGCAAAATGCCTCTGTATTATTCAAAAGATTTTTTGATTCTTGGAAGGAAGGAGCATGGACAGGTTCAGTGGTGATAGGTATGTTAGAATGTTAGATCAGTTTTAAATTTCATGAATTTATCCACAGCATTGCTGAGGAAAAGTAAAACAGGGAGTTTGGATTGATGATCCCTGGTGGTGATCATTGATCCAGACTTGATTAATTCATCCCTAATCTTTTCCTGCACTCCTGGCAAAAAATATTGAAAAAATCAAACTCAAACTTTTTCCACCATATCAACGTAATTGTTTTGTATGAGATAAGATTAGATTGGGTCCCATGACTTCCTAAAAGACTGATAGTCAGAGGCTGAAGAGATACCACCATTTGAGATCCACTGAGAGACAAGAGAATCCAAGTCCTGCAAAGTAAATTGAGCTCAATATATTTTTCCCCAGGATTCCAGCATTTCTTCCCTTAGAAGCATCAATTTATGGGATTGAAATCAATTGAACAAATCAATTAATTCCATGACTTCATCAGATGAGATAAAAAATTGTAACTGGTAGGCCATATTGTATTCACTTCACCAATCCACTTCAGCAGCCATTTCCTAAGATTCCAGGAAGTGTTCCAAATTTCTCCCATTTAATCCTAATTTCTTGTTCCGAGGTTTGATCTTGCCCATCTTAGCCCAAAACGAGGTGAAGGGATCATCATTAGACTCCATTTCAAAATAACAGAGTTTCTGAGGATCCAAAGCGCAGAATTCCAAAGTGGCTCACAAGTGTGGCAAGAGGAGGGATGTTACAAAAAAACAACAAGAATCTTGCCCCTGATTTTGAAAAATTGGGAGGACTTACTTCTGGGATGAGTTGCATCCACAGATCAGATCTAAAAAATAAAAAAAGTAGAAAAAAAGGAAAAGGATCATATTTTGGAGTTCATTCCAAAATTTTGGGACTGTGACTTCCAAGGTTTGATCCTGGCTCAAGGGAAAAAATTTAAGACTCCAAACAATGCTGGCTGCAGGCAGTTCTGTGGTGGGAAATGCAATTTTTTTAGGCTTCCCTTCTGAGTGTTACAAAAGTATTTAGATGTAATAAGAATCATGTTTCAGAACCTTTAAAGAAATAAAATTGATTTGCATTGACTGTTGAACTGAGAGAGGATACAAAGACTGCAAGAGTCACCATCAGAGACCAGAGTGAGACAAGGATTCAGAGACAAGAGTGAGACAAGGATTGGTTAATTGAGATGTTCTTGAGTTTGAAGTGTGAGTTGAGTAGGACAAGCTGAGGTCAAACTCATAGTGAGCCTTTGAGGTGAGAAAGAAATGGAGAAATACAAGAGATGAACTCACCGGGCATGATTTCAGGCCGTGAGAAGCCAATTGAAGAAAGTCAAAAGATAGGAGAAAAGATGACAATCAGAAAAGATGAAAAAGCCAAAATAAGAGAATGAGGGACGTCTATGATGATTTGGGTTTGGTTGAGCAAGGTGTTTGTCATATTTGAAATGGAGTGATCATTGAATTTGAGATAAGATGTTTGTTGTATGGTTCTTCCAAGATCTTGTTGGACCCACAATCTATGATCTGGCCCCAAGTCAGCAACAGCAGTAGAGTCCCCGGGGGAGAAGAGAATCCCCAGGCGCAGTGAAACTCCACTGCTGTGAAATCTCAACATGTCCAATGCCAGGAGAGATGAAGAATTGAGACAGTCTCAGAGAGCAAGAAGAAATAGAAGGAAAAGAGAACAAAATGAGGTGGCAGAGTAATAGGAACATAACCAAGAAGAGAAAAAAAAAGAAAAGAAACAGGAGTCATGTAGACACTGGAAACAAAAAAAACAGTTGAAGGCGTCTTAGGATAGCCAGATCCAAGATTTTGGTGAGTGCGTCTGCTGGCATTTCTTCTGATTTGACAAGCACAATTGTGATGTTCCAAGACTTCAGTTCCTCCCTCATCCCTTTGGTTTTCAGGTCTAAATGACAAGTTTTTGAGTTTGAACCAAATATTTCAAGTTTTTCTACCAAACCACTGTTGTCTGTGTGAATGATAATGGGAGAGAACCCAGTTGCAAGGATTTCACTTGTGAGGGATTGGATCCAGGAGGATTCTTGAAACATGTCAATGAAGGCATTGACTTCTGCATTGGTGGAACTGTATGTGATATTCTTCTGCTTGGAGCTATTCCACAACACCACAAATCCATATACTGCAAAAAGATACCCTTTCTGAGATTTTCTGGTGTCAGGGTCATCAGCCCAGGAAGCGCCAGAGTAGGCAGAGGTCAAGGAGTTTGCGTTGTTAACTCTCAGGCAAAGCTTGACGTCAGAGGTTCCTTTCAAGTATTTCCACGTCTTCTTTAGTTCATTCCAGTGAGGCATACCAGGTTTAAAATTGAATCTTGACAAGCTAGACAAAACAAAACTTAGGTCAGGACGTCAGTAGCAAGCAATGTGATTGAGTAATCCAATAGCTGATTGATAATTCTCATTTAATGTTCTGAATTGTTCAAACTTGTTGTCAGTCGCAGGCGTGAGTTGTAGATTTGGGGTGAGGGGTGATTGCTGATTTTAGCATCTTCTAAGCCCAGTTCCTTGAGGCCCCTTTCAATGTTATTGGGTTGGCTAAGAAGAATTTCCTCATGTTTCACCTCTATTTGCATGCCCAGGATGGTGTCCAGATCCTTTGCAGTAGAGCCAGCAAAGCAATTCAAGAATTTATTTTTGAAGTCATTGCCGTTGCCAACAAGGATGAGGTTGTTCACATGGAAGAAGATTTAAGATTTACCTTCATTCAACAGGAAAAGGCAAGGATTGCACAAACATTCTTTGAAACCTACTTCTGTGAACCAGGCTGTAAGTGTTTCATACCAGTTTTTAGGAGCCTGCTTCAGGCCATAGAGCAACTTTCGGAGTTTGAAAAATCACCACTTTCTTTTGGAGCCCTTTGGAGTGTTAATGATTACTTCTTTGTCAATTGGTGAATGCAGAAATTCACCTTTGACGTCAAATTTTCAAGTCTTCTGTTCTGATTTGAGTGCGTAGAGAAGTAGTAGTATTAACGTTGAGGTTTTGCCAGTCGGAGCAAAAGTCTCAGAGTTGTCCAATCCCACAATTTGATTGAACCCTTGCATGCAGAGCCTGGCCTTATGTCAAACCGGGTCTCCATGACATTCTTGTTTGATTTTGAAAATCCACGTAGTCTTGAGAGCATTCTGAGGGTCAGGATCATTGTATTTGTCCCATACGCAGATCATCAATTGAACCCAGTTCAATTTCCATTGCGTCCATCAATTCTAAACATTCTTTTCAGCGAAGGGCATCCTTGTAGTTTTTGGGCTTGTAGAAGTGAAAGAAGCCGTACCGTTGTGGAGGCTTGACTTGCGATTGGTCTCAAAGGACCCGTCCCTTGGTTGAGACAGCCTGTTGGTTGACTTGACTGATGTTCTGAAACGTAGTTGAACCTTCCTGGCCAGCATGAGCTGATGATTTTGATTCTTCCGATGATTGCTCAAATGACTTGGCTTCATCATCAAAGCTGATTGAGTCAAAGCACTTTTCCCAATAGTCCATCCATGGAACTTGACAGTTGGGACAATCTTCAGGATTTTGGTTGGGAGTTGGTATTTGGTTGCTGGCATCTGTTTCAGATTCAATTTCAAAGTGGAATCCATTCACTCTTGAAGGAGGCATGCATTAAAATCTGACGTGCTTATATGAGACAATAGAGCCATGTTTAGTTAAAATTCAATACAAAAGAAGAATTTGATTGAAGCCTACTAGTGTGCCTTCTTTGCCTTTCAGGTCAAATTTAAATCCTTTTTCTCTTTTGTTGATTAAGTAGATGCAGGGGTTTCTGATAGGTTTCAGAAAAGGGGATGGAAGAACCCAACCGTGCATCTTCTCCCAAGGAGTTGCTGTTTTTCCTTTCAGAGGGATGTGATTGAGCATGACACAGCACCCCTTGACCACCTCATGCCACACAGAAGGGGGAAGACAGCCATCTTTAAGGGTTTCCCGGGTCAATTTGACGATGGTTTGATTATCTCTCTCCGCATGACCATTGTTTTCCGGATGATAGGGTTGAGAGACTATGTGAGTAATATGCCTATCTTCCAGAAAGGAGGTTAGCTTTTCATTGGAAAATTCAGTCCCTCCGTCAGAGCAGACCTTGGAAGGGTAAACCCCTCAACAATGATTTTATTTTTCAAGCAAGCTAATAATGATATTGGCTGCTTGTCATTTGAATTTATAGGGAAGGCTGCAAGATATCTGCTAGAATTTTCTACAAAAGACAGGATGAACCTATGGCCAGACTTGGAGGGCGGTTGAATTGGTCCCATGAGATCCAGGTGTATTTGATTGAAGACTTTGGTGGATCTTGTAGAAGTGAGTTTGAAAGGAACTTTTGTAATCTTACTCCTGACGCAGTCAAAGCACTGGAATTTTTGTTTGATGTTGCTGGGAATGTGCTGAAAGAGAGAGGCAAGTCTTGAGAGCAATGCATGACCGTATTTTCTATGAATATCCAGCAAGGCTTCTTCTGGCAAAGATGTGATGGAAGAAAAGAGAGACTTTGAAAATGAGAGAGGGTTAGGAGAGGGAGTAGGAAGCGTTTAGAGATTTTTCTTGATTTGTCCAGCAAACACCTCTTTATCTGAGTGGGTCACAGAGAATTTAGTCCCACTAGAACTGATTGCACAGCCCTTGCCATTCAGAGCGCCCGTGCTGATCAAGTTGATGGTCACGTTGGGTACATAGAATGCCTTTCTGAGCTAGAGTGTAAGGTTGCTCCAATAAACTACAACTTTTCCCTTTCCTTTTATTGGTAAGCTTGCTCCTTTCTTTCCAGTCTTGATAGGATCATTGGAGTATGGTTCCATTTTGGTGAAATAGCAACGTTCATTGATCATATGGACTGATGCTCCGCTGTCAAGCCAAAAACGCTGGTTCAAATCCCCACATTCAATCCACAGGTTGAGTAGAGCAAGATAGTGAGCAGAGTGAGATTCAGTCTTTGCTTTTGATGCAACCTTCTTTGCTTTCCATTTCGCCTGATTTTCTCTCCACCATTCTGGAGCTATCTCCAGATGTAGGTGCCAACAATCTCTGGCTGAGTGATTCCTGTCTTGGCCAGGGTGATGATAACCTTCCATGAATTGTTTTTGGTCAGATGCCTTGGTTGGAGTTGAATGAGATGTTGCCTTTCCACCAAATAGAGCAACATCACCCTTGGACCGTGAGCTTGAAATGGAGGATTGAGCCATGGATTTGTTGTTCAGTTGAGTTAGGTGATTGAGCACAAATTTGACTGAGAGTTTCTTATTGGAGTGCATGGTTTTCCTTTTGAAATTTTCCATAGAAGAAGGAAGCTTGAAGAGGATGAGATAGGCTAAGATTTTGTCCGGCTATTTGATTCCCACTTTGGCCATCTTCTTGAGACACACCTTCACCTTTGTGATGAAATCAACAATATTGTCTGGGTTGAATGAAAGATAAAGGAGGCTGTTGAAGACTCTGGCTTAATTTGAAGCCTGAGATGAAGCAAACTTTTGGAGAATTGCTGTTTGAAGACATCCATGATGCCCGGTTTGGATCCTCTCTCAGTAGATTCTTCAGCGGTAGAGTAAGTTTGAGGTGCCTTTGGCTTTCAACCGTAAAGAAATAAAATTGATTTGAATTGACTGTTCAACAGAGAGAGGATACAAAGACTGCAAGAATCACCATCATAGACAAGAGTGAGACAAGGATTCAGAGAGGAGAGTGAGACAAGGATTGGTTAATTGAGATGTTCTTGAGTTTGAAGTTTGAGTCAAGTAGGACAAGCTGAGGTCAAACGCTTAGTGAGCCTTTGAGGTGAGAGAGAAATGGAAAAATACAAGAGATGAATCTCACCGGGCATGATTTTAGGCAGTGAGCAGCCAATTGAGGAAAGTCAAAAGATAGGAGAAAAGAGGAAGATCAGAAAAGATGAAAAATTCAAAAGAAGACAATGAGGGACATCTATGATGATTTGGGTTTGGTTGAGCAAGGTGTTTGTTGTATTTGAAATGGATTGATTGTTGAATTTGAGATAAGATGTTTGTTGTATGGTTCTTCCCAGATCTTGCTGGACCCACAATCTATGATCTGGCCCCAAGTAAGCAACAGCAGTAGAGTCCCCAGTGGAGAAGAGAATCCCCAGGCACGGTGAAACTCCACTTCTGTGAAATCTCAACAACTTTGTGAAAAGAAGATCAATGTGGAAGATATAGTATAATCAATAGTAAACAGTAGCTATGGGACAACACTATCTGAACCAAGATGGTTTGGGAAAAGGCTTAAAAAAAGTACATTAGTTATTGTTCAGAGTTCAATAGAACAAGGAAAATGTAAGTAACAACACCCACAGGCTAATAAATCTGCTCTTCAGCAGAAGGTTGGGAATGATAAAATCAAAACCAACCAAACTCCAGGTTCTCAATGAACCCACCCAACTCTTCGCAATCAAGCGATTGAAGGGTACTCGATTACTTTGGGTGGCTATAAAAAACAAATTAATTTGTTCTATGAAGCTCTAGAAGCAAAGAAATAACTTGTTTGAACAGGAAGAAAACAACAATTCTCAAGGACCTCATGAATAGCTTGGGAAAGTGCAAATTTAAAAAAATAAAGGGAGGTTTAAAACTCCAGGTATTGAAATTAATAAAAAACCTCTTAGCCAAACATGACCGATTCCAGAAAGACAATCAAAGGAATGATAAAGACCACTATGGTCAAAAAAATTGATCAGGGAGTGGTGTAACTCACTCAAGAATGTAACCAAATTAAGTCTTTTTCAAAAAGCAAGGCTATTGGTTGGTTATAAGGAATAAAGCCTCAGAGGGGCAGATCAGAGAATTGAGTTCAAATTTTCAAGGATCAGAGGGCAATCATAGATATAACCTGGATAATTTCATGCTTCAAGATTAAGGGTTATTGTCTTCTCCACTTCAACATATCCTCTTCCTCAGGACCATCTACCTGATTCCATAAGTGTGATAATAATAAAGCAAAAAATCAATGGTTCCTTCAGCTTAATACCTCAGGCTTGCATAAAAAACTTCTAATCTTGGCAACTGACTCAGTATATACTTGAAAATCTTGCAGTGAACTCTATACCAGTCACCCATCCATTCAAGCTTTGCTCTTCTACCCTGGGTATCATCAACACTTGGACTTCCATTCTTTTTCACGCACTTCAACTAGTTTGCACCCATGCCCCTGAAGGCACATTAACTGTATAGTTTCAAAATGGAATAGTCCCTTAACCTGAATAAAATACACCTTCAACTTTAATTCTCTTCACATTTCATTCCTTCCTGTCTCATCCATTACGTCCTTTTACACTCCTATTAAATTTTCTCACACCTACGCTACAACCTTGGAAACAACTGTACTGTTCTTTAATTTCCCATTCTGTTCCTGTAATTAATTGTATCACTTCTCTCTAGCTGTAGATGACCATCCATTAGGTTTTATCTAGTTATCTTTGGAATACCTTACAAAGGCTGTGTTGCCTTCCTGAAGAGTTTTCCCTCAGTTAATTAATATCATACTTTCATGAATTTGAAAAATCCAGTCATTAAATTGGGCTTGGCTTTGGTTCCTTTCAATTGGAAAAAATCCCTTTCCTCACTGTTTTTTGAGCAACCCATTTATAAGTTTGCACTTTGCAGTTGGCCTAGCTACCTTGCACTTTCCCCTTGCATTCAGCCTCTCCCTTTTCCCTCACAATCATATAAGATTGCCCTATAGTACATGGGGTGATTTTGTGACATTAAATTAACTAATTAAACTCCTCTGTTCTAGTTTTCCAACCTATAATAGGTTTTATTTTAAAATTAAACGCACTTTCTCAACCGGTAATGCTTCCCTCACTCCTTACAATGATGATATTGATTTGGCAGGGAGATCTAGCGCTTCACAGGCCAAAAAACCATCAGATCCTTTTACCTCTTCCAAATATTGTTTTTTTGAACCTCTTGATGATCCCCTTGCTACTCAACAGGAAGCTCCAGTGGATCCTTGCAAAGAAATTGAAAACTCCAAACACTCTTCTAATGAAACCTTGAATTGTGGTAGATCAAGGGCTTTCACTAGTGCTCCAGAGAACAAACTTCAAACTTTCCTTCAACCTTATCCAGGCTTTCAATCAAAATGCCTTGAAATCTTGTCCAGGAAGTGTGGTGAGCAATTTGGGAAACCTCAAAATAAAAGGTACAATTTTTAAATTTTTTTTATATATAATTTTTCATCTGTGTAAAAAAAAAAATCTTTTGTTGGTATTGCAAACTTCTTCTTTTCCTTCTTCCAAGCTTCCCTCTTTCCTAGAGTTTTAGGAGGCCCCCCTGGGGTGTTCAAGTCCTCAGGCTGTGTTTTAAATCCCTCCTCTTTGCTTTTGGCATCAAATTTTTTGTGCCAAGCACATGCAAAAAATCCCCATTGGTCATCTTTTTCTCATCATACTGCTCTCCATCATCATTTCCTGTGATAACCGTCATTGATTGCTTCTTGCTGCCATCAACCAACATTTGCCTCTCAAGGTTTCACACTGCCATTACTTTAATCATCCATCCTCATCACTCAACCATGATCCCTTTCCTTATGACCACCATGGATCCCCCTGGACTTCCAACATTGTCCCCTTGAGTCCAATTCAATAAACCATTGGCCAGCTCACTGATGGTTGCCTCCAACCATCCCCTATTGATCCTCACAATCAGTAAACCCACTCAGCCTTCACCACTGATCATCATCTCCCACCCGCTGCTGCTCATTTCCCTCAAATGTCATTTCCATTGCTTGGCGATGCCTTGCACCTCAAATCTTCTTGTGCCTGTTGCAAGCCTTGTGACTTGCTGTTGGCCACAAGTCTTGCTGCTGCTAATCTCAGGCCTCAGGTCTTTTTTCTCCATTCAAGTTTATTTTTATTCCTTCTTATTTTTTTATTACATGATAATTTGATTGCAAGTGAAGATTTTCTTTCTCATCACTATCATCCATCATCATCTTGAATTATATATATATATATATGTATATATATACTTTCTGCTCTCATCTGTGTAATACAATTGTAAATAGACTACAGGTTCTCTTGCCCATAAAATGAGGGGCTCTCCCCTGCCTTTGCCCCATCATTGATTGATTAATCAAAATCATATCATCAATCACTAAATCTGTGGGGCTCTTCCCCTTTATCAAAGTAATCCTCCATCCTTATGCTGGGTATATCTTTGATTTCCACTTGATCCTTGAGCCTCCATACTCAAATGTTTTGATCCATCCTCTGTGACCTTATCTTCTATCACCAAGCAATAGCATTTTGGGTTGAAGAAGAATTCATTTGATTAGATTCTTTAGTGTGTTATACCACTCTTTTATCCCTTTTTTTGACCATACTGGTCTTGATAATTCTTTGATTTCTCTTCTGGAACCATTCACATTTCATTGAGAGGTTTCTTTAAGCGTGAAACCTGGAGTGTCAAGCCTCCCTCATTTCTTTGAACATGAATTTTTCCACGCTACTCTTGAATCCCTTGAGAAGTGTTGGTTTATTTTTTTTTGAATCTGTCATTGCCTTTCTTCTAGAGCTTCATAAGAAAAATTTCCTTCTTTTGTTCAGCAACCCACAGTTATCTGGTATCCTTCAAATGCTTGATTGTGGAGAGTTGGGAAGGTTAATTGAGAACCTGGAGGTTGGTTAGGATTAAGTTACCTTCTTATTCTTCTGCTAAATACCAGAGTTATTAGTTTGTGGGAATTTTTGCTTACAAATGCCTTTTTCTATTGAACTCTTTTCAGCTTGCTACTATTGCAGAGCAAGCTGAAAAATTAACAAAATAACATAAAATATAAATATTAAATTTAACTTAAGAAGTAATGGGAATACAGAAATATTATTGCAGGAATGCATTCTCCACCCAAAATTAGGCAAGGTCATTCACTGACCCCACCCTTGAAATCCAACTCTTATATTTTCAATAATAAAAAATGGAAATGGCCAAAATACCACAGCACCACTATGGGACCTTTTTTGCAAATTAAATATTTCTCACATATTGTCACATATAGGTTTCACACCTAAAATTCAGTCAGAATTGAGGCGTTTTTTATATTTTAGGAGTTACACACCAAAATGTGTTCTGTCACAATTCCCACACGCAGCCGTGGAACCCAATACACCCGCGTGCGGCTGAGCAGCAGAAATGCCACCCTATCAGCCTACCCTGACAAGCCGTGTACGCAGTCCCAGGCATCTGACAAGTACCCAGCTGCGGGAATATGGGCTGACAGAGTGACAGGCGGCCTGAGAAGCTCAGGTACCACGTAAATGTGCTAAATCCTAGAAGGCAACATTCCACATATGTAATACATGTCCCTGTGAATAGTAGATAGTCCAAAAATACATAAAAGTATATAAAAATACTTGAAAAACGTTTACACATATTTTTTATAAAATATAATTAAAAATACCAAAAATGTCGAAAATAAGATAACTAATATTTGTAAAAATATATTATAATACTTTAGTATACAATGGTGAGAACTTCAAGGCATCATTTATTTTGTGACATAATAAGGGAACTGATGATGTAGAAATATTACATGATTTCTCATAACTTATATCTTTAATTAATCATTTCAAGTAAGTCAACCGGATTTTGAAAATAAGGAGTAAAATCAACATAATGATTTTACTCCAATCAGTTAATACATAATGAGAACCCACTTGACATCAGATTACCTGTAGAAATTTTTATTAAAAGAATTATTAATATCCTGGGAATATTTACTAAAGATAATTACTTAAATAATAGATAATATGGAAAAATTAGTGTTATTCACACATCCAAATATCAATTAAAGAGGTAGAATAATTCCCACACCCTGGGGAATTAGATGCTACCCATGCTACAGCACCAAAAAAACGTTACAGGCTACCACTGGTTACCCTGCTAGCCTTAGAATCCATCCCTTTGAGCCCCTGTATCCCTCAGAAGGAAAATATTGGGACCCAGAAAGCTATAAATAAGGAGCTATTTTGAGGATATTGATACCCAGAGACCCAGTTATATTTATATCAAGAAACCATTCCAAGTTAATCAAATACTTATAAGAGATAAGTAAGTGGTTGATGGATTTAGTCTGATTAATAATATCCCTCCCCGACCCTTTTATCAATTTATACTTTGGAACAACCTTTTTAACCCCATGAATAGGTTTAGCCCATCAGTACATGTCCCAAAAAGGTACCCAAAGGATTTGATAATATACCAGTGAGTCTTATTATAATTTTTCTGCTGTGAAAACTTGGCTACAAGGACCTTTCAAACCACCATATATTTTATATATATATTATATTTGGGCAATATATCCTTGAGAATATAAATTAAAGGTTCCAAAGTAACCAATTATACATGTTTTCAAAGTGAATTCCCTGAAGAGAGGTGTTAAAGATCCCCAATATTATTGTGGCAATCCTATTAAATTAATTAATAATCAATTTATTCATATTTATTTATAATATTAAACTATAACCAAAACAATTTAACATTTAAATAGCTTTATCCAAATTTTTTACGGATTTTTGCTGCATTTATTGAATAAAATATTTAGTATTTATTCTATCACCTCTGGTAGCTAAAGGAAAGCAAGGGTCTTGGAATCCAGGAGGCTTAAAACTCTGAACAAAATTTAACTTCTTTTGTTCAAGTCTTTTCACACACCGTTTTGCCTCAGATAGTGTTGTTCAACGCTTCCAATTACTATAAAAATCATCCCTTCCCATTGATTAATTATTCACAAGGTTCTGGAACTTATTTTTGGTTACATTTTAATATTTTTTTTAACACTCAGGAGGGAATCCTAAAAGGGACCTTTCCCTCCACAAAACACCCTGCTGCAACCATTTTTTGGATTCTTACAGTTTTCCTGGCGTCAGTAATCCAGGCACGAAGCAACCTGATCACTTTACAGGAGAGCAGTCTCATAAGCTTAGATCATAACTACAGTCTTGCAAATTCATCTTCTCAAATAATGCCAACAATTTTCCTTTGGACATACATAAATTAATGTATGGGTCTACCTCTCTAGGGGGAAGAGCTGTGCAGTGGCTCAAATTTTACATCAAACTTTTATCCAACAAAAGTCCCACATTTATCCTCAATAATTGAGAAAGGTTTGAGCAACAACTGTTCACCCCGTTTGGTGACCCCAAAGAAGTGCAAAATCTCAAATATAAAGTAAATACTCTAGTCATGAAAGATACTACTAGTAGAGTTTCCATTTATATATCCCATTTCCAAAACTTGCAGTCTTTCATCCAATGGAACAAGGCAGAACTTTTATTCAACTTTAGAAAAGGTTTATTGGCACCCCTAATCAAAAAACTTTCAGTTGGGGGACAAAATAAAACCTCCCTTCAGCTGTTATTTGACCAGTGTAGAGACTCCTATGGGATTATATAAATAAAGTAGCAAATAGCTTGATGTCAGTCCTTGAAGGGGAATTTAGTATTACTTCTACTCCTTTGAAGTATTAGTATACACTAAGACTGGTTTTGAATTGCCTGCCCTTCTAGTACTATACTAAGTCTGAAAAATAATTTCTTTAAATTAAGGGCTGGTTACTTTGAGACTCAATATAGGTCTCAGATCAAACCTAGATTAATTATTAACTGTTATTGGTAGGATTTTTGTTGAAGATTGGACCAAATTTATTGGATTATTGGTTAAATTTTATTCAGATATATATGATTTTAACTAATATCCCAATATTAAAGGGTTCAAGCATTTATCAAAGGGATGGTTCAGGAGAGGACCCAAAGGTGGGTTTACCCACGGGGGGCAGGTTAGAGGAAAGGTTGGTAGTTTCTTTTTGTTGTGATCTCTTTCTGTATAACAGTTATTGATTGATTTGAAGGGTGGTTCCTTTTTTTTAATATGGTTTTGAATATTTAGGTCACAGAAGAACCCTTATTCAATCACCTGGTAGGTGGTTTAATCAGTTAAAGATGGGTTATAACTTGGTCTCTGATTTCCTGTTTCTTTATAATTGGTTCAATACTAATATGTATCTGGGTAGGTACCATGTTAAGCTGAGACAAAGTTTTGACTGTATTTCAAAATAAGACCAATGATCTGAAAGAACCACAGGGTTATTTTTAGATTTTAAAGAAAACAAAAAAGCAGATCAAGAGACCCTTACCCGGGATCCCTTTTGACTTAAGACTATGGACTAAGAAATGACAAGTAAAATTGAAAGGAGCGGTGGAGACAAGAGCAGAAGCTGTGACAGTGGAATAGAAATTAAATTAGAACAAGGAAATGATAGCGATGGTGGGTGTGATTCTCACATCTGATCAAATTGGAGTTTTCAGTGGATCTTGTGATCTTGACGCGAGGACAGGGAGGTGATCGAGTCGAGTTGAAGATTGAGCGTGGGAGAAATCAAGGAGAGAAAGCGGGAGAAGGTCAAGTGATTCGAGGAAGCTGATTTACCAAGAGGGAGATGAGGAGACGAAAGTGGTTAGCAATAGGAGAGGAGGGGAGAGTTGAGTGAGGGATGTTGGAAGGTTGAGTAGGAGTGCGGGAAGAGGAATGGAAGAAAGGATGATAGGAGGAAGGATGGTAGGAGCAACAGCGTGAATCAAAATAGATGAGCGGGGAGAATGAAGCGGGAATATGGACGAGATGGAGATGAGGATGAGGGTGGAGATGAGAGAGGATGAGGGTGGAGATGAGAATGGATGAGGGTGGAGATGAGAATTAGGAGATGAGGGTTGTTGAAGGATCCAATCAAAGAGGAGTGTGCGTCAGGCAGGGGGCAGGTCGTGAGAATGGAAAGGCTTCATATTTGGAGATTTTGCACCGGTGGTGCGGCAGGGCTGAGAGAAGGTCTTAGAGAAGGGTGGAGCAAGACAGCATGACATACCACAGATGGATGGGCCAAGAGGGCCTGATAGGGTGGTTGTGATCAGTGAGGAGAGGTAGGTGGGGATGGTGGTGATACAACCTGGATAGGGCAGAGAGGCCCTCCTTAAATAGAAAAATCCTACCCCCAGGGGTGCTCAGGGCTGCCCCTGAGGTTCTCCCCGTCCTGGTGGGGAACAGTGCAATACAGGTACATGTGCCATTTCTGATGGTCGGAACAATCTAATACAGTTACATGAGGCATTTCTGCTGGCTTTAAAAAGGTTTTTCTGGGGTTTTATGCATGCACAGCTATGCATAAATTTCTGTGTAGTGCTGGGCTGAGTTTGTGCTGTGGTGAAACTTGGACTGGTGGGTTGTTTTGGTCTGCATGGTCCTAGCTTCCTGAATATATTGCTGGGTAGTTCTATATTGGGCTTTCACTGTTGGGCTGTTTGGTGCCACATGCTTCTGACTGCATAAATTTCTGTGTGGTTTGGTTATTTACTACATGATCTTGGCTGCTTGTATAAATTGCTGTGCATAGCTGGAGTTGTTGTGGTACCACAAGATCCTGGCTTCCTGCATAAATTGCTGTGCATAGCTGGGTTTGTTTGATAATACAAGGTCTGGCTGCCTACATAAATTGCTGGGTAGTCCTGTGGTGGGCTTTTACTGTTGGGCTTTTTGGTGCCACATGCTTCTGACTGCGTAGATTTCTGGGTGATTTGTTTATGTACTATATGATCTTGGCTGCCTGCATAAATTTCTGTGCATAGCTGGATTTGTTTTGGTTCTGCATGGTCCTGAATGCCTGCATATATTGCTGGGTATTCCTTGTGAGAATTATTGGCCCACAAGCTTATTCAAAGAGCAGTATTTAAAGCAAAAGAAATGCTGAGACAATAATGTCTTATGATTCATCCTTAATCTGAGGCAGAGGAAATGGCACACTTTTGAATTTGAATGAATTTATGAATGAATGGGTGGAAAAAAGCATGGAGAAGAGCTCCTTAAATAAAGAAGATGGTGCTCATGTGGAGCTCATGGAAGGACAAGCAAAAGGAAAAAATTCCTCCCCAAATGGGCTCTACAGGCTCTACAATCCCTGTTATTTGGTTTGGACTTGTTCAGCCCACTTGGAATTAGTTCTGAAACCTTTTGAGCTGGCATTACAAGTTGAATTTGGTGTTTCCACCCTCACAGGGCTGAACCAGCACCTTTCTGTTCAGACCCTGGCTGGTTGTCTATTACAACCAGCCCTGTTAACTGCTTACATGTCTCTTCTAACTGTACTGGCCCTTTCTATACACTCACAGGCCTGGTTTCCTCCTGCAACCAGGCCTCTGGCCCTCAAAATGGCCAGTTTGGACCCAGAATCACTCTGGGTCTGGCAAAGAACTCATGAGGGGGGGTGTAACCAGCGGGCGTGCCCACCCCCCCCTCCAGGGGCTCTGGGGGTTGATACACCAGGGATTGTAACACTGAAGGTGGGCTTGGTGGTTGTCAGGCCCACCCAGCCCCATCGTTTGCCTCCCCCTTGGTAACAGGGGGGAGATGGCCCCATCAATCTTGAGGTGGGGGAGTGATCAAGTCCTCTCCCACCTTGCCGGTTGCCTTTGTTGCAACCGGCTGGCTGGTCTGGTCAAGGAGGGACCAGCCATCCTCCCTCCCCTTTGCAACTGAGCAAGGAGAAGCAGGGAGGCAGGGGTCACCAGCCCCGGCACACAGCGGGTTGGGGGACTCCAAGAAGAGTCCCCTGCCCTCTAAAATGGCCCTGCACAGGCTTTTGGTCCGCAAAATGGGCCCCAGGTGAGAAAAAAGCCGCCTCAAGCAGGCCGCAACATGGGCAGCGGTCCCATTGGGCCTCCAAGGCCCAAATACCCCAAAAACATGCTTTTGCAGGCCAGCCTGGGTGGCCAAGTATGTCCATAATAATCCTTGGGCTCATAAATTCCCAGATAAGCCCATCTGGCTAAGGTGGCCCATCCACCCTAATGGGCCCGTTTTGGTGACTAAATCTGGACACCCTGGGCCAGATGTGTAAAATTCAATTTTTTTATGATTCTTTTATTTAGGTGTCATTCAAAAGGGAAAAAAAAATCAGAATTTCTTTTTTGGTATCACTTCTCCAACTTCCTCATTCTGTCAAACATCCCTTTGTCCCCTTGGTCTAGGACCGGCCTTCACGGCCTCACCATCTAGACACTGTGTTTGATTCCTTCTCTCATTTTTCCTCCCCCTTCCTTTTGGCCAAACGCGCGGGCCAATACCTGCTTGGCCCAAGATATCTCATCCCATCCCCAATTCCTACTCCAAAATCCCTTTCCCTCGGGGCTTAAGATCTATCTACCCCTTCTTCTATCTCCCATCAACTCCCTTGCCAGCTGATCACCATCAATCCACCTCAGGTCTATCATCCATCCCACACCCATGCCAACCGCCATCCAGCCAGCTCATGATTGGTAATGATCGATCTGGTGCCTGGAGTTTGAAACACCCAATCCGTGACAAGAGACACCAATGGT
Source organism: Puccinia polysora (assembly GCA_025617555.3). Taxonomy (NCBI): domain Eukaryota; kingdom Fungi; phylum Basidiomycota; class Pucciniomycetes; order Pucciniales; family Pucciniaceae; genus Puccinia; species Puccinia polysora. The sequence continues at coordinate 8,366,597 of CM062629.1, forward strand.
GGATGTTGTGCACCCTTTTACTGGCTTGCTCAATCACTCTCCTCAAACTTGCTACTATCCCGTCCCTCTCGCTCATCCATCCACATCCCCACGCACTTGGTTATAAGACTCTCATCCGGGGCTGGTGTGATCCAGACTGTGTTGCTGCTTGAACTCGTGAGATTGGCTTGAGACATCCTTGATCACCTTTCACTCTCCATCAATCCAATCCCCTTACTTGATTCATCCCAAGCTTCCTTCCCTATCCAACTGATCTACGGCTTGAGCTCCTTGTCTAAATCTCAACCCACTTCAGGCCTTAAGACTGACAACCCAGTAATCATCATCCATCAAATCACCCTCACCACCCCCTCAATTGAGAAATTCCACCAAATGGTTTTCTTCCCTTGCCCCCTCCAACTCTTGTTCAAATTACAACCAATCCAATCTAATCATCCTTGTTCCTCAATGCGATCTCTCAAACTAGACCCATCTGATCCCCCAGCCGCTCCCCAACCAATCCATCACCCTTCCTGGGACTCTCCCACCCCCCCTTTCATCTTTGGGTGGGGGTGGAGAGTGTTGTCTACCGTCCGCGGACACCTGCAGGCGGTCTGATTGGTTTTCCTTTCCCACCCCTTCCGCCTTTGGGTGAGGGGTGGTTGATTCCGGTATTGCCGCGCGCGCCCATCCATGGATGGACGCAGGATAGGTGAAGGGATCAAGATAGATCCCACCCTGTTCAGGCAGGCCCAATTTCAACTGGCCTGCATGATCAAATTTTTCTGATCACCTAAAAATCTGAAAATCAAAAAAAAAATTTTTTTTTTTTCTCTTTCTTTTTTCAGCTCTGTTTGTAGTATCCCTTGTACATAGTCTAACAGGGCCTCCTGCCCATATAAGGAGGGGCTCTCCACTTCATTTTGGAGGAACATCAGCGGATTCTATCAGCACATCAGCACAGGGTATCATCATCATCACATCCTACCATACCAGTGAAGGTCATCATCATTTTCACCTTGCAATACATCATCCATGGGGTCTTCATTCCCCTTTATCTGAGACAAACAATTTGGTATATCTATGATTGCCCATTGATCCTTGAGCTTCCATACTCAAACCCTTGATCCTTGATCCTTATCACCAACCAATAGCTTTGCTGGTTGGAGAAGAATTCAACTAATTGAATTCTTGAGTGTGTTACACCACTCCTGATCCCTTTATCCGACCATACTGGTCCTGATCATCCTTTGATAAACTTTCTGGAACCAGTCACATTTGACTGAAGAGGTTTTATTAAGCTTAAAACCTGGAGGGTTAAACCTCCCTTCATCTCTTTTGAAGTTGAATTCCGCCCCACTACTCTTGAGTCCCTTGAGAAGTGTTGGGTTATTCTTGTTTGAATCAGTTATTGTTTTGCTTCTAGAGCTTCTTCAAACAATTAGCTTTGTCTTTAGAAGCCACCCACAGTTATCTGGCACCCTTCAAGCGCTTGATTGCGGAGAGTTGGGCAGGCTCATTGAGAACCTGGAGGTTGTTTGGGATTGAGTTGATCTTTCCTAAGCTTCTGCTGAAAACCAGAGCTATTAGCTTGTGGGCTTTGTTACTTAAAATTGCCTTGTCTTGTTGAACTCTGAACAAACCTTGAATTCTTCTATTCAAGTTTTCCCCAGCACCATCTTGCCTCAGATAGTTTTTTTTCCCCAGCTGCCGACTACTCTAATCTTCATCCTCTTACATTTGGTCCCCCGTTTACCAGGTTCTGGACTTTTATGTTGGTTAAATTTAAATATTTTTGTAACACTCAGGAGGGCAGCCTAAACAGCACCTTTCCCCTCCCCAGAACTGCCACAGCCTAGCACCGTTTGGAGTCTTACACCGTCAAGGCCTGTGTCCCAATTGACTTGGAAAACGTTTCTTGGCGCCTAAATGCCAAATAAAATAACATCCACATAGGCCCACGTGGCCCACGTGATGTCCAATGGGCCTTGGAGGCCCATTTGCGCATCCCAATTGGATTACACACTAATATTCACATTAGCTGAGTGCATCCATATTTTAACAGTCCTGTGGTGTCTTGTACTGCTGGTTGTTTGGTTACACATGGTTCAGGCTGCCTGCATATATTGATGGGCAGTCCTGTGGTTTTTTAGTACTACAAGATCCTGGCTTTCTTGGTAAATTTCTGTACATAGCTGGGGTTGTTTGGTACTACATGATCTTGCTTATGGTTCTGAGTATACAGGTGAGGTGATTGGTTGTACGTTTGGTTGAGGTTGTTGAGGTTAGATGTTACTGGTATGTGTTTCAGGGATTTCAATGATACCCATATGGCCTTTCACTGGTTTTTGATACCTGGGTGTGATATGAGCTGTCCATAATTGATTTGGGCTGTATCTTCTAAACCATCAGAGATAGAGGAGTGGTTTGGCTGGGTTTCTATGGGTAATTTTTGTTTTAGAATCCATTTCTGAGGTTACCTTTATTATAAGGATTATATTTATACTAGAAAATTCAGTCTGATGGCTACAGGTAAGGTTTGGTCTACCACACCGGGTGATTGAGCTTGATAATGGCTATCACAAGAAGAAACTTCTTGGTAAAAAAACCATGGATCCTCAACCTTGGCTCAAAAGGCAGAAAAAACTAGGAAGGAACATTTAAACAGTTCAAATCACTCCAGACTGCATTCAAACTTGAACTCCAACCTAAAAGGGAAACTTGTTTCCACAACTCCAAAATTCCTGGATAAGAAAACTGCAATGCTCCAGAATGATGAACAGAAAAGGAGGGAATAGAATGGTTTATTTATGTATTGTGGAGGAAAACAAAATTTCAATAGTTGTGGCAAAGTTGTAGCGCAGGAAGAAGCTAAACAGTCCAAAAATTATATTTTAGTTTTTCTAAGACTCCCAAAGAAAATAAAACATTATCTAAACTAGAGAAAGTCAATCTTTGCACTTGCAATTCACTTGGTGCTCAAAGTTCAAGATAAGTCCTATTCCATTCTCACAATACCCCTTATGGTGTTTAACTCAATTCTGGAGCTAATGTTTCTTTCATAAGTTCATCTTTTGCCACTTCCAAAAACCTTTTAATCCTGAGATAGTTAAGTTTCCTATCTATTTAGTAAGTAGTGCAACCAAACTGTCTCATTGGGTTTTACAATAGGGAAAATGGCCCTTTGCATTTTCCAATTTACCCAGCTTTTAATGAGATTTATGTGTATTGGATTTCCCCAGAATGGAAAATACCATTTTAGGCCATGGATTCCTTGTTCACTGGAATCCAGATGCGGATTGGAAAGAAGGAGTAATTAAACTTTAAACCTTGCAAACCCAGGACATTAAAATTTCTGTAAAACAGGAATTAAGCTGCCTACCTGACACTGTCATTGAGTTGAATGAAAACTTTCCCCCAGCAGATTTGGAATATCCTGACTTCCATTCCCAAGTTCCCTTTTCAGATTTAGGAGTTATTGCTTATTTGTCTGACTTACCTCTTCCTTGTTTCTTCAAAAAGAAACAGTTGCCTAACAGATGGTGTATTTTGAGCTCCTTAATACTCTTGCAGTGTGCAAGCACTTCAAACCCAGTTCTCAAATATTGTCAAATAAATGACGCTCTCTCTCTTTTTCTCACCTTTTCCTTTCCACTGTTCCTCCTATTCTCTTTCCATATAACTCTCTCTCTGTCACATCTGCGAGTCTCTTGTAACTGTCACACGTTGACTGCTAAATTTTGTAAAAATAAAGAGAGCTTAAGCTCTGATGAAGTAAAAGTTCAATGAGAAAAGAATGAAGGGAGCTTATAACGTCAAGCGTAACGAACCTGAGGACAGGAGGAAAAGGACACTCTGGTTAATGTGTTGGCTGAACAAATGATGAATTCCACTTGAGAGCACCATGTTTTATTTAGACTAAATACATGATTGGCCAACAAGTGGTTGAGTACAAAATGAATAAGGCAAAATTAAAATAAGCAGTTTAAGTGACATGTTTAGTGAAATGTGATGCTTGGACAGTCTGACAATCACTTCTAAAAACACAGCCTAGTTATATTTTAATCATCATTTTAATACTTCAATAACAACAATAATATAAATCAAATCAATCCAATCAATGATACTTCAAACTCCAGTGAAAGTCACATATATGTAAACTCAAATTCTAACAAATTTCACATTCATGTCTCCACTCTTCCTCCTCAACTTGAAGACTCTTCTGGCTCAATCACTTGGGATAGTGACCAAAACTCTGAACTTGACAACGCTTTCCACTCAACCTCATCACAACTCACTTTGAAAGCTGACTTGACAAACTCTTCTCTTTATTTCTTTCATTCTTTTTTCTTTTCTTCTTCTCCTTTCTCCTTTCTTTTTATTCTCAATCTTGCAACTCAAAAACTCAAATCTCCTTGAATCTGACTTCTCAATTTCACCTCATGTCAAGTTCTGACTTGTAAAACTTGTACTGTTGCTATCACATTCTAATCATCAAAGTCTAAATTTTCATCTCAATCTCTCTCAAAGTCTTCCACCACCGTCTTCTTTTAACTCTTTGCCACTCAAACGCATCAACTGAATAACTTTTCAAATGCTTAGTCTCATACATTTTCTTGATGTTTGTTCCTTTCTTTTAAATCTTTCTTGTCTCTCTTATTGTTATTTTTCTCTTAGTCTTTTTCTCAACTGATTTCATTTCTGGAACATCCCTCTTTGTTCTTAACCTTTTAAGATATTCACAGTAATTAAACACGGTTAAAAGCCAAAAATCCATCCAAAAAACCTAACCAAAGCAATGAAGGGATCCAGAAAAAAAGGCTTTTGACAAATCATTCTCAAGGCTGCTCTTGAAGCTGTACCCATTCTTTCAGATGACAATTACTTGATCTGGAAAGACAAGATGTCTATGCTTCTTGAGCTCAAAGTTATCACGGAAGCCCTGGAGGATGATTGTAAAATTCTTAGCCCTATCAACAATATGAAAATTTGATTTATACTCCTCTCATGCATTGATTCTATCACCCACAACAACTTGATGAATCCCACAAACATATCTTTGGTTTCAATTCTCTGAAAAACAATAAAAGAACGCTTTGCTTCCTCTCAAACACCAATTGAGCCCAAGTCTTCAATGAATTCCTCTATCAGCAGTTTAAGCCCAACATGATTAATCTTTTCATCACTGATACTAAGATATCCCTCAAAAAGATGGTTGATGTTGGAATTGATCTCCCCAAAGATATTCTTTCCTATCTCATCCTCTTCAAATTCCCACCATCTCTCCATTCTCTCCGCCAGAAAATCATGCATTCAGATAAGATTGTCACCATGGATCTTCTCCCTAATCATCCCACTCAGCTAGAAAACAAAATAAAGGTGAAATCTAAGGAAGCCAAGCTGAGCAACACCGCTCTCATCTCATCTTGGCCAACCAAGAAACCTGTTCCAGCAGAGCTTAGATGTAGAAAGGGATACCACAATCCTCAATCCCCCAATCATCCTGAAAACAAATGTTGGAATCTTCACAAGCTTCTTGCTCCTGATTGGTGGAAAGAATCTCAAGTCCTTTGGAGAGCTCAACTCAATTCTAAGTCCAAATCTTAAGAAGTTTCTCATTATGTGGCGCTTCTTACTACGGGGATCAAAGAGCTAATCCCCTAAATAAAATCATTATTGACTCTGGTGCCTCCTGCCACATGTTCAATTCTTGAAACTTCTTTACTCATCTTGATGAGCAGCTTGCTGACAACTTCATCAACACCGGGAAAGAAGGTGCTAGACTAACTATCAAGCAAAAAGGCTTTGTCAAGATATCTTGAAAAGGCTCTTCCGTCTCTCTTAGAAACTGTCCTCTTGTTCCTGATCTTGTGGTAAATTTAATCAGCCCGGGAAAACTGATATCTAACAAGAAATGCACTCTCTCATCTTCCAATAATCAATTCTTCCTCTTCACCAATTCTCAACTGGCCTTTTCAGTATTCATCCAAGAGAATCTGTTTTTTCTATATCATCATTCTTGAATTGGCAACAATTTGATTTTTTGTCACCTCTTGCTTAAGGATCCAGACCTAAATCAAATCAAACCCCTGCACAAATCTTTTGGTCATGCTAGCCCGTACTGTCTCAAGAATCTTTTTACTTCCTTATCCTCCAAAGCTCTTTCTGAATTCCAATGCAAAGACTGCATTTTCTCCGAAATTTCCAAAACCCCATTGAAAAATATGTCAAGGTTATCTTCTATACCCTTCAAACAACTCCACATAGACTTGATTGGACCTATCACTCCGTCTTCTTGAAACAACATGAATTATATCATGACTATCATCAATAACTTTTCTGAATAAATCTCAGAAATTCCTCTTCAATAAAAGTCTGATGCTTGTCTTTAACTCAAAATCATCTTAAATCACAAGAAGCAAAGACAAGATTGATTTCCTGCCACAATCTGCACTGACGGTGTTGGAGAATTATCCTCATCCAAACTCAAGGATTTCTTCAAGCTCAATTCTATTCAATACTTAATCTCTGAACCATATCATCAGGAACACAACAGAAAGGTGGAAAGAGCTAACCAAACGCTGACTGAATCCATGAGGGCCATCCTTTGAAGCTCCAAACTTCCACTCAATCTTTGTGCAGAAGTTGCCAAATCTGCCTGTCTCACCTTAAATCAAATTCCAAAAATTCCTCATTCCCCCTCTCCTTACCAAATCTTCACCAAAAAATCTCTTCCCACCACATACTTTCACCCTATAGGGTCCAAAGTGGCCTATCTCAACAATAAAATAAATTGCGGTGAGAAATTCAAGCATTGTCGACTTCCTGGCACCCTTGTTGGTTAAAAACCAAATTTTTTGTAATATTGGCTTTTAAAACCTAAAAACTCTATATTTCCTCCAAACACCTTAAATTTCTCAAAATCAATGATCTTTCCCAGGATTCCTCTTTCCCTAACGCTAAAAAAGAATATCTTTAAATTTAGATTAATGAAAACCTCTTTGACTACCCATCAAACTTGTCTCCTCCAATTCTCCCTATCAACGTTATCCATTCTGATTCCCCAACCAGCAATCATTTTCCTTCGCCAGTGCTTTCCCCCAAATCTCTTAACAACTTGCCATCCGACTCCAAGTCTGATCCTTCTGAAGAACTTGCTGAAAATCTTGTTCCCAGCTACACTCTTTGCAATTGATCTAGTTTGAATCCCCCTCAGAAATACGGGTATCACCACTATTATGTTCCCAGAACATACAAAAAAGCTAAAAGATGTACTGACAGTCTAAAGTGGGAAAACTCTATGGATGTTGAACTTAATTTTATTGAAGCTCTTGATGTATGGTAGGATTATAACAGTCCAGAACCAGATTATCCTCTTAATACTACGTGGTTGTATTGCCTTTAGGACAAATTCCATGGTGACCCTCTTGTCTACAAAAGTCAATTATGCGTTCAAGGATTTGACCAAATCTACGGCCTAGACTATCAAGACACTTTTTCTCCCACTGGAAAAGCCACATCTCTTTGTATTGCTCTACTTTTTGGTTTATTTAATTCTCTTCCCATCTCTCAGTTTGATGTGAACAGTGCTTTTCTTCACGCCCCATTATCCAACAAAGTTATCATCAAAAGACCCAAAGGCTCAAACAGAAAATCCAATTTACTCATTCTGCAAAAATCTCTCTATGGCTTGAAGCAAGCTCCTGCAAACTGGTTTCATACTCTTAAATCCTGGATTTGAGAGAAAGGATTCCATGAATCAATTTCTGATACCTGTTTATACATCCACTCCAATTCCAACTCAGTTCTTTTCTTCCACGTTGACAATCTTATCCTTGTTGGTCCTGGGGATAATTTTAAGGATAAATTTCTCAAACAATTTCCCAATTCCAGTCACCACAAACCTAACACAATTATGGGCATGGAACAAGCGCACAGGCAATAAAATTCTTTTGTCTCAATCTAAACCCATCAAACACGGACTAGAGGAACTAAAAATGACAGATTGCAAACCGGCCTCTATCCCTCTCACTGCCAATGTCAGCCTAACTCCAGCTAACAATGAAGAACATGAAGAATTCAAGGCTTTAAATATAAATTATTGTTCTGCTGTCTTCCTCATAAACTAAATTGCCTGCCTAACTTGTCCCAACCTCAGCTTTACTGTTTCAAGTCTTGCAAGATTCTCCAAAAAGTCTGGTATTTGCCACTGGAGAGAAGTTAAAAGATGCTGGAAATACCTCAAGGACACAAAAGATCTCAAACTTACCTTACAAATCAACCCTACCAACACTAAAATTCAATGCTATAGAAAAACCACTTGGAGTGATGACTTGGAAACTAGGTGTTCCCAATCAGGTCACCTTTCCCTTCTCTTTGATTCTCTCATTTCCTGGAGCAGCTTTTGTCAATGCAATTTCACTCAGTCCACCACTGAAGATGAACTCAGTCCCCTAGTCAAATCCTTTCTGGAAGCAATCTGGACGCAAGGACTAGTAGCCAAACTCTGGAAAACAAAGATCACTCCAAGTCAAAATTTTATTGAAAACAAAGTTCTTGATGATAAACTCAAGAAATTTGGTTGTAACTCTAAAAAAAATCATATTGATATAAAAACTAAAGCTCTCTGAGACGAACTTAAGCTTAGAAATCTTGCTATTGAGCTAATTTACGGTACTGAAATGAAGGCTGATGGGCTTACTAAAGATCTTCCCTTCTGCTCCCTCATCTCTCTCTTACAGTTAATAAATCCCTCTTTCTCTGCTCCAACTGCAGTCTTACAAGTCACTGGGGGTGTCAAATAAATGACACACACTCTCTTTTTCTCACCTTTTCCTTCTCTTTTTCTCACCTTTTCCTTTCCACTCTTCCTCCTATGCACTTTCTCTATCACTCTCTCTCAGTCACATCTGCGTGTCTCTTGTCACTGTCACGAGTTGACTGCTACATTTCACATTCATGTCTTTGCTCTTCCTCCCCAAAATGAACAATCTTCTGGCTTGATAACTTGGGATAATTACCAAAACTCTGATCTCAAAAATTCTTCCTACTCAACCTCATCACAACTCTCATCTGGAGAACACTTCCCACTCAACCTCATCACAACTCACTTCTCAACCTGACTCAACAAAGTCTTCTCTAACTCTTCTATTTCTTCCTTTGATTCTCTTTTCTTCTCTTCTTCTCCTTTCTCTTTTCTTTTTCTTCTCAATCTTCTGACTCAAAAACTTGAATCTCCTCAAATATGACTTCTCAATTTGACCTCATTTGCAGTTCTGACTGGTAATACTTGTACTTGTTGCTATCACATTCTAATCATCAAATTCTAAATTTCCGTCCCAATCTCTCTCAAAGTCTTCCACCAGCGCCTTCTTTTAACTCTTTGCCAATTAAATACATAAACTGAAGAACTTGTCAAATTCTCAGTCTCATACAGTTGCTTGATGTTTGTTCCTTTCTTTTAAATCTTTCTTGTCTCTCTTGTTGTTCCTTTTCTCTAATTCTTTTTCTCAACTTATGTCATTTCTGGCACAGCTCTCTTTGTTCTTAACCTTTTACGCTATTCACAGTAATTCAAAAAAGATGACAACATTGAATATAAGAAATAATTTGAGAAGCTTTATTTTTGGTTTAACATGACTTTGCTGATGTATTCTCAGCTGTAAAAGCATATAAAATTCCTTCTTCCTGCTCTTATGATCACAGTATCAAACTTAATGGCCCACCTCTAGAACCCAGACCAGTCCATCTCTCTAAAAGAAAGAATCAAACAGTTTTCAGGAATACATTTTGGAAAATTTATTGAAAGGATTTTTTTGACCAAGAATTCAAATATTGGCTTTCCCCTCCTTTTTGTTCCAAAGGAAAATTGAGGCCTTTGCCTTTGTGTTGACTACAGGAAACTGAACCAGCCAACCTGGAAGAATGCCTACCCATTAAGGCCTATGTTGCACCTCCTCACTCTGATCCATGGAGCTGCTTATTTCTCAAACTTAGGCCTTCAAGGCGCCTATAACCTAATTTGAATTGAAAAGGGTCATTATTATTTGACTGCAATGAGAGCATGGTTAGGCAATTATGAGTATACCATCATGCATTTTGGCCTCTGCAATGCTCCTTCCACTTTCCAATATTTTTTCAATGATATTTTTTCTGGACTTTTTGAGAATTACCTTTCTGTATATCTTGATGATATACTTGTATACTTGAAAACCATTTAGGATCCCCTTGCACATTTGGGAAAGGTTCTGCAGAAACTTAAAAAAAATAAAATTTTTGAAAAATCCTCTACCTGCACATTTCATACCCATTATTTCAGGTTTTAGGTGTCATAGTCTTGCAGCAGGGACTATGATGGACCCAGCCAAGAGTTGGCACATATTGGACTGTCCCCCAACTTCTTAAATCAAATCCCTTCAAGTTTTCCTTGCTTTCAGTAATTTTTAAAGGATTTTTCTTGAGCATTATGCCAAGAAAACCATGAATCAAACTAACTTTCTTCAAAAAATAAACTCATTTATTACAGAAAAAGCTGCGTTAGATTTCAAAGCTCTAAAGAAAGCTTTCAAAACTGCTCTGATAATTTCTCACTTTAATTAGCTAGCTTTCAATATTGTGAAAATTGACAAAAGCAACTATGTGATTGCAGCAGTACCCTTGCAGTTTTCCTCCTCTTCCTCTCTCTTTCATCCCGTAGCCTTTGAGTCTTGCAGACTGCTCACTGCAGAGATCAAATACAAGATTCATGAAAAGTAACTTCTTGAATTTTTTATTGCTTGAAGAAATTTTATTCATACCTTTTTATTCTAATGGAAGCCTTGGAGGTTTTAACTGATCACAATTCTCTTAAATATTTCATGAGCTCAAAGTCCTTACATGCAGACAGGCACAATGGGCCAAGTAACTCTCTGAGTTCAAAGTTGCAATCACCTATTTCCCCAGGAAACAAGTGGTATTCCCTGAAGCTTTATCACCTTGGGACAACTTTTAACCAGGGGGGGGGGAGGGGAGGAGCACCTTTGCAAATCAAAACCCTGAAAACTTTAGGACACTCTTCTCTCATGAGTCTTTACAACTCAGTTTGATCATCACCAGATTTGAGACACGGCTTTCAAAATTTGACAAGCTCAACTCAACAACCCCAAGTGTAACAAACTTTTCAAGTGTTGAAAATTATTACATTGTGACTATAGTATTGATGAAATTGATTGCTTAATTTATAAAGATCATATAGTAGTACCTCATAATCCTTGCATTAATGTAGATATCTTTCTTGGATTGACTCTGCTTTATGGTCATCATGGGAAGGATAAAACCTACAAATTGATTGCAGAAGACCCCTATTGGCCTGGTATGACCAATGAAGTAAAAGACTATGTTAGCACGTGCTATGATTGAAATTTTAAAAATTCCTTAAAACACCAGAATTATGGACTTCTCCAGCCACTTCCATTCCTGCCTATTCCTTGGCACTTGTTGTCTATGGATTTCATTTTGCAAGCACCTATTTCTAGTCGTTATGATGCTATGTTAGTATTAGTAGATTGCTTCTCAAAGGTGGATTCATTCCTTTGCAATAATGTGACCGCTGTAAGACTCCAAACGGTGATAGGCCGTGGCAGTTCTGCGGAGGGGAAAGGTGCTGTTTAGGCTTCCCTCCTGAGTGTTACAAAAATATTTAAATGTAACCAAGATCAAGGTCCAGAACCTGGTAAATGAGGAATCAAGGAGTAGAGGATAAGGATGATAATAGTTTGGTAGCAATGGAACAGCACTATCTGAGACAAGAATATGCAGGGAAAAACTTGAACAAAAGAAGTTAAAGCCCCCTTAGAGTTCAAAGAAAAAAAGCTTTTGTATGTAAACGACACCCACACGCTAATAACTCTGGTCGTCAGCAGAAGATTGGGGATGATCAACTCAAACCCAAGCAACCTCCAGGTTCTCAATGAACCTGCCCAACTCTCCGCAATCAAGTGCTTGAAGGGTACCAGATAACTGTGGGTGGCTGTACAGGACAAATCACAATGTTTAAGAAGCTCTAAAGCAAACAGTAACTGATTTGAAGTAAGGATAACCCCAACACTTCTCAAGGGACTCAAGAGTAGGCTGGCAGAATGCAACTCCAAAGAAGCTAAGGGGAGGTATAACACTCCAGGTCTTAAGCTTAATGAGACCTCTTCAATCAATTGTGATTGGCTCCAGAAAGGTGATCAGGGATCAGGACCAGTATGGTCAGAGAAAGGGATCAAGGAGTGGTATGACACACTCAAAAATTCCAACAGACAGAATTTTTCTTCAACCAGCAAGGCTATTGGTTGGTGATAAGGATCAGGGATCAAGGGTTGAGTATGGAGGGTCAAGGATCAAAGGTGTGCTGATTTCATGCTGGATCATTCCATGCTCCAATGGTTTCATGTTCCCCGGTGATTTCCAATGATGATCAAAAAGGCAGGGGAGAGCCCCTCCTTATATGGGCAGGAGGCCCTGTTAGACTATATACAACGGATTCTACAAATAGAGCGGAAAAGGGAAGGCAACCATGTGGTCACTCGCATCCGTCTGTGGATGGGCGCGCGTAACAATACCAGAGTCACCCACCCCTCATCCAAAGGCGGAAGCGGGAGGGAGGGAGAAATGAACCAAACCGCCGCGGATGTCCGCGGGCGGTCTTTGGCACTCTTCCAAAGGCAGAAGCGGGTGGGAGAGTCCCAGGAGAGGTTACGGATGAAGTCCATGAGAGTGCGGATGGGCGGATAGTGTAGAATAATTCTATTCACCTGATTAATCCTGGAACAAGTCTCATTCTCACACTTCATCCGCGCGCCTTCCATTTATGCCACACATTCTCTTTCTATTTCACTTTCATGTCACTCTCGCGTCTTCTCCTCTTTTGATAGAATCTAAACCCTGCGTGGGCAAACACAGAGGAACTGGTATGCAAGAACTTCAGACCAACCACTCAATCTCACTCACCAAACTCATTGTCAAACATCAACCTCAATCACTCAATACTCACACCTCTTGACTTCAATGCACTACCACTTTATTTCTTTTTCTATATTTTCTTATTTTTTCCTCTCTTTCTTCATCTATTTTAATCCAAATCTCTCACACTCAAATGACAACTCAATTGAATCGAATTCATCCAAATCTTGTCTGGTAAGACTGTCATTGATAATAGCTATACCGAAATTCCTGATTCTAATCACAAACGTCTCTTTCAATCCTAAGACTCTTCTTTTCTTTCCTTTACTCTCATATCTTTATTTTTGACTATCAACTCAAACTCAGTTCTTGCCTTACGTCAAATCTTGTCCTGTTGCTTGATGTTGGTCGATTCTCTTTTTCTTTCAAGTTTCTTCTCTTCATTCTTAACTGACTCCAGATATTTTATAGCCCTTTTTGTTCTTGTTCAATCTATTCCTCCTTCAGAAATTCAACAGATAGGAGATTGGTTTGAGAAAGTTGAGTAAATCCTGATGGCCTTGAGATCCACGACTGATAGATCAAGTGCAATGGGAGGTTTGACGGATCCAAGGATTTGCCAAATGCTTGGGGGTGCGGTCGGGATGGATTCAGTAAATCATGGATGAGCGCCGCGCGACGGTAGCAATGAGGAGATTGGGACGCGCAATGACAAAGATGAAGACACGCAACAACAAAGATGAGGACGTGCTATGAAAATGGCGGAGATGACAAGCAACACGGATAAAGGACGCGCGACGCGCGCAGATGAAAGGAGCGCGGCGCGGCGCGGCGCGGATAATGGAAGCGCAGCGCGCGGGGGTAAAGGAAAGTTCGGATGAGCCTGAGGATAAGTTTTTTCAGCCGGACGGTACGTTTGCGCAACAGTTTATGGATTGAGGTCTTAAGGCGGCCAGGGTGTCCAGGATGGGGCACCACACCGCCTCTTTGGAAGACTTATCTAATTTATTCATAGAATATTTATTTTCAGGAAATGGTCTCCCTGATGATGTAGTTAGTGATTGTGGATATTTGTTTGTATCTAGCTTCTGGACCTTGCTATGCCAACATTTGAAGATAACTCGCAAATTATCAATGGCTTACCACCAGGAAACAGATGGGCAAACCAAGTGAGTCAATCAGATTCTCAAACAGCATCTTCAAATTTATTTTGCCTATCAACAGGAAAACTGGTTTAAATGACTCCCATTAGCCAAGTTTTCCTAAAACAACACCACTCATCAATCATCCAAACAGTTGCCCTTCCAGACTCTTTATGGTAGAAACCTGTGTAAAAATCATTTCCAGCAATTATCTTAGTGGTAGGAGGAGCAGTAATTAAAGCACAAGAAATGCTTGAAACCTTGTGTCTATAATAACTAATTGGCTCTCATAAGAGGGCAATATTTCCAACAATGTATTGGATAAATTTGAATGGATTGATGGAAAAAAGCAGGGAGAAGAGCTACTTAAGTACAAAATATTGGCCTCTTCTAGGCCCATGATACAACAGGAGAAAAGAAAAAAATTCAACACCAAAGGGACTCTAAAGGCTCTACAGGCATTTTTACCTAGTTTGGGCTACATCAACCCACATTGATTTTGGTTTTTCCACCCTCACAGGGCTGAATCAGCACCTTTGATGTTCAATACCTTGGGCTGGTTGTCCTTAAAACCAGCCCTATTGCCCCTATGTCCTCACACAACAGGCTGGTTGCCTCATGCAATCAGCTACTGGCCCCAAAAATAGGCCAGGTGGGGCACAGGACTGACCTGGGTCCAGTCTCAAACTCACACAGGGGGGTATAACTGGCAAACATGCCGCACCCCCCCTCTTTCCTACCTAGGTGACCAGCAGGGGCGGTCAAATCCCCCCCCTGTTGCCTGGGACAATATTTTCCCCAGGCAGACCATCAAAGATGGTGGGCTGGAGGGGTATCAAGTCCCCCCAGCCCTTGGAACCTCCCCCTTGGTAATGGGGTGGGGGGGGAGGCCCCACTTGTTCTTTTCACCATACCACACACAGGTGGGAGGTTGATGAAATCCCCCCCACTGCCGGTCACCTGGATGCAACCAGCATGAATCAATTCACTGGATGGTTTCAATCAACCAACTTTCTCCCAACCCCTGGCTTGTCATTGCAAGGGGAGGGGAGGGAGCTGGGACTGATGGCCTCAGCTCCCACGGACTAACCGCGGCAAACGGGGTGGGGGGACTTTATTTGGAGTCCCTCTGCCCCCTAAAATGGCCCTGCATGAGCCATTGGGCCCCTAGATGGGTCCAACATCTAGAAAAATGGCCCCAAGCGGGCTGTAACATGGGCATCAGCCCCAATGGGCCAACCCAGCCCAATATCCCAATTGAAACACTTTGGATGGCCAGCTTGGCTGGCCAAGTATCTCCAAAAAGAATCTTGGGACCAATAATGCCCATAAAAGCTCATCTTGCACTGTATTCCCATATGACACACTGGGCCCGTTGAGGCCCATTTGCCAATAGGCTTATTTCACCATTTTTGGAGCCAGTTTCTCTAAATTAATGAGATCCACGCAGGCCCTTACAGTCCATGGGATTGTCCAATGGGCTTTAGAGGCCCATGGGTGCATCCCATTTGGATTAAACCTATACGTAGCACAAATGTTAGTGCATATGTATTTTGAGACCCCCACTTTTGCATTTATTCACATAGCACCTTCTCAACCAGCTGCCGGTTACCTCAATTGTATTCAATCTCTTCAATTGCAACTTTGAACCAACCTCAAAGGGGCAAACCAGTGCTACAACAAGCAAGCAGACTTACTTTCCCTATGGCTCCAACCTTTCCAGTAGGAGATCAGGTATGGCTCAATGCTTGCATTATTTTCACTACTTGCCCAACCCAAAAAGTCTCTGAAAGAAAGTTTTGCCCCTTCAAATTCAAATCAGTCATCCGTCCCAACAGTTTTCAACTTACCTTACCCGCAAAGTGGAAAGTTATCCACCCAGTCTTTCATGTGTATCTCCTAGACCCATCTCAATTTGTATACCCGGGAAAGACACATCCCCCTCCAGAACCAGTCATTTTCCAAGATCATCTAGAGTAGGAATTAAGCCGTATTTTGGATTCCAGGTTATGCAAAGGAAAACTTCAATAAGTTGTTGAATGGACTGGCTTCCAGTCTGACAAATATTGCTCCTTGTGGGAACCAGCCCATCATCTTTGCAACTCCCCCAAGTTGATTCAAGACTTCCATGCAAACTACCCTTGCAAACCTTGCAAATCTTAATTACATCCCCTCCAATCCCATTCATTATTTACATTCTATTCCATCTCACAAATCCCATCACATTTCTCATTCCATCCCATCCTATTTCATTTCCATTTTTTTAAATTTGTTTTATTTTTCAATTTAATAATTTGAATTTCTATATTTATTTATTCTCTATATTGAAAGCAAAAAAGTCCTTTATCTCCTTTTAAATAATAATAATAATAATAAAATACAAATAAAATCAAAAAATTACAAATTCTCTTTTATTTCTTGCTCCCCTCTTCCCAATTCTTGTTTGAATCTGCTACTATTAAACCAAATTCCTAACAGTCCTCATCATTCATTAAACTTTACATTTTGTGCCACAGAAGAAGTTGTGCAACCAAATGCTTTTCAAAATCTCTTTTCACTTTGCAGTCCAAGCCCTCTTTGGAAATGCATTCCATCCAACTTTCTCCAAGATTTCTTTGGCCTCACAACAAACCCTCTCCAACATTGTCAGTAAAATGTCTTTCATTGGTTTCAATTGGTACCATAAATATCCATTGGCTCCCCTTGCCTTGGAATTCCATCCCATCTCCTTCCAATCCAACTCTCTCCTCTTACCCTGTCTCATTTACTTTCCTCCACTCTGGTTTGTCCATTCTCTTCATTTCCTTCCTCTTTTTCTGTTCCATTTCCTCCTTCCTCTTCCACCTGTTTTTCCCTTGTCTCCTTGTTTCCACCATAACTGCCTCCTCATCTTGAACCACTCTCCAAACCTTGGAATCCATTTGTTTTTCTTGGAAATCTGCCAATGGTCCAAAATATGGTGGTGGTGGTGGTGGTGGTGTATTAGTTTTATACCTCTGGAATCTTAGCAATACTATGGAGAATGAAAGTCAAACAAAATGAGTTTCATTTTTTACCATTAATTCAGTCTGTAGCCTTACTTACCTGGGTTCTTCACTCCTAAAAATTTGATCTCTGTTACTGGAGGAATGTGGTAATTCACTCAAGGGGAAGATCCACAACTTTGGAATTCACTCTTGGACACCACTGGGTTATTGACCACCCATTTGCTATTTAACAGAAATGTAAAACCCACTATTCAAAGAGGAAACTGCTTTCACGCGCCTTGGAGAACCCAAATGGCAGTACTTGGGCCGCATCTCTCATTTTGGCAAATGCATTTTTTGCAACAATGAGATTATGATTAAAAAATGTTAAAATTACAATGATTATTTAAAGAGATGAATTAAATCATTAAATAAAGGTTATAAAGTAGGTAAAACAATGGTTGAGGTCAATGGGAAAATCATCTGAATGCTTGCAGGAGCTTGTGGCTTTAAACCCAGGCCACTTTCATGCTTACAGGTTAAGGGTTATTTCCTTCTCCACCTCAACATATCCTTTTCCTCAGTACCATCTACCTCATTCCATAAGTGTGACACAAATGAAGCACAGCATTAATGGTGCCTTCTGCTTACAACCTCTGGCTTGCATAACAATTTTCTAATCTTGGAAACTGACTCAGTATATACTTGGAAATCTTGCCGTGAACTCTATCATGGTCAACTATCCATTCAAGCTTTGCTCTTCTACCCTGGGTATCATCAACCCTTGGACTTCAATTATTGGTCATGCACTCACACTAGTTCCTACCCATTCCTAGAAAGCCAAATTAAATTTCTATTTTGAAAATGGAGTAGTACCTTACACTGAATAAGCTACACATTCACCTTTGCATTGTTTTCACATTTAATTCCTTCCTGTCTCATCATTTACGTCCTTTTACAATCAAATTCTATTTTCTTGTACCTAAGCTACAACCTTGGAAACAACTTTACTGTTATTTCATTTCCCATTCCATTCATTTAATTCATTGCTTCACCACTCTCTATCTGTAGATGACCATGGATTTGGTTGTATCTAGTTATCTTTGGATTAATATATAAGGTCTGTGTTTCCTGCCTGAAGATTTCACCCTCATTCAGTTAATCTCATACATTCTTCCATTTGCTAAATCCAGTCATAACATTGGGCTTGGATTTAGTTCCTTTCCATTGGAACACCCCCCCTTCCTTGCTGTTTTTTTAGCCACCCAATCATAAATTTGAAATTTGCAGTTAGCCTTGCTACCATTCACTTTCCCCTTGCATTCAGCCTCTAACGTTGTGCTCATGATCATCTAAGATTTCCCTATAGTATTTTGGGTGTTTGTGTGACAGATAAAAACAGAAGATGAGTTTTTTGGATAAGGGGGGGGTTAGAAAGACTCACTTTCCTGGATGATTGAGAATGGAAGGGGAGATCTCCTCCTTTCATGGGCAAGGACCCTACAGACTATTTACCACTAAGCATGTGAATGTTTTTTTTTGACAGCATCAGAGAAAAAAAATTGATGAAAATAATCACAAAAAATTGCAAAAGGATGATAATGATACAGAAAATAATAAGAATAAAGAAAGGAAAAAAAGAAACAGAGTGGAAAGTAAGGCTTTGGGACCGAGATGAGCCACTGTGGAGGAGAAAATGCTAGGAGAAAGATGACCGGTGTGTGATTTGTGAGCGGGCGGATTGAGTAAAAGTAGCAAGACAAGCCGGGCAAAGCAGTGACACATGTGAGACAGGCAAGCAAATGAATGTAACAGCAGTGATTTGGCGCGGATGAAATGCAGGGTAGGGATGATGGGTGACAAGCGGGGATAAGCACCAGGTGCAAATTTTGGATGCAAGGATGTGACAAGCAGTGGCAGTCAGCATGCCGGGAAGCAGCCCAGGTTGCTAGCAAGGTTGGGCGGGAATTGGGATGAACATTGTTGGGACCAAGTGCAAGCCTTGGATAGGAGTTGTTGATGGCCCATATCAGAGGATGCCCATTTGGATAGCGTCAATAGATGGGCTTGAACCACTTTTGTTGAGTAGTAGAGGGGGTGAGGCAATGATTGGATTGAGAAGAAAGCCGCATCACAGCAACAGCCAGATGAGAGAAGGGGGGGATGATAAATGGTGGTTGCAGAGGATTCTTCCAATCCTTGGCAGTTGTCTGATCTGAGTGATCAGGGATGATGGGGATGATTGAGATGGCCAATGGCCAATTCTTGTAGAGTGGTGTGGGTGGCCATCAATTTGCGCGCAGCCAAAAAGAAATGGATGAAAAACCTAAAGAGGAGGAGTTGAATGAAAGGCCTGAGGACTTGAAAAACCCACAGGCCCTTCCTAGAACAATGGGACAGGGAGAGTTTGGAGGAAGGCAAACTTAAAAGCTTTCCATACAGAAACAAAATTTCCATATTTTTTTTTTTGATGGATGAAAGATTATACAAGAAATTTCAATATTGTTGGAGTATTGGATCATGTCATAATCTCCATATCTTTTCTATCTATTTTCTCTTCTTTTCCTTTCTCCTTTCTCCTTTCTCCTTTCTCCTTTTGTTTCTCCTCTTTCTCTAATTCACACTGTTTCATCTTTCCTCTTCCCATTCATATCTTCCTCATATGTCACACCTTGAACATGTCTAAAATGAGTCTTCTCTCCATTCCTAGACTAGCGGCATGCTCAGTCTCATCTTCTCATGTTCTTATAATGTCACGTCATATGTGAAATCTCAAATACTGGTGTCTACCTGAAGGCAGAGCACAAGCAAGTAGAAGGCCCCTCTTCTCTCATCCTCCTACTTTTGCTCTCACTCTACTAGCCCTCAGGTCAGTCTATTTTTTGTTGTGTTATCTCTCTTTCTTCATTCTCTTTCACCTTGACTCATGAAATCTATGATTGTTCTACTTTTTCTCTCACTCCAATATCCCTCAGCGCAAAAGTTTATGAGCCCAGAGACTCAATGCAAGAACC
The DNA here is from genome assembly GCA_025617555.3 of Puccinia polysora. Lineage (NCBI taxonomy): Eukaryota > Fungi > Basidiomycota > Pucciniomycetes > Pucciniales > Pucciniaceae > Puccinia > Puccinia polysora. Next base: position 8,386,625 of record CM062629.1, read on the forward strand.
AATAACTCCACTGAATCATATTTTCTAGAAGGATCCCGCACCTATCATGTTGTTACTCAGTATCAGCTATGGATGACAGTCAATATCATCCAGTTGTAAAAACTCCATCAATTATTACTTTAAGCTCACCAGGATCAGACTCAAATTATCTGGACTGGGCAATGATCTTAAGCATCCATTTCTGCGCTTCTGGTGTTGCATATCTACTCAACACAACAATTGAGAAACCAAATCAAGAAACTTGGTCAAGAGATAATCTGGCGGTATTTTCAGTTATATCAAGATTGATCAACTCTCCCAACTTCCAATTCATAAGAAGGAACAACAAGAGCGTCATTAGAATATGGAACTCACTTTGCAATGACCACCAGGATCACTCCTAAGGTGGACAAATGTATTGGCTTAGAAAACTTCTCCTCAATCAACTAAACAACAAACAACAAGGAAATGACCAAGCACCTCACCAAGATAGTCTAATATGGAAAAAGACTCTTGTCATTGATTACTCCTGAGAACCCTCTCACCGCAGATGACCTCCAATTGACTGCCATCCTCCTTTCACTCCTGGACAACTGGCTAGGATGTGTCTCCAGCATGATCAATGAAGAGTCTACACCTTCATCAAGGCTAATCAAGGCACTCAAGCAAGAACATTTACAATGCCAAACCAGCAATGAAAATTCACTCACATTCAACTCATTTAAATCCATATCCAACACTAGAATTCCAAATAAACCTCAATGTGACAGATCAACCTCCTCAAGAATCTACTACTGCACCCACTGCAAAATTGAAGTAAAATCATTTTCAAGGTTTCCCAAGATCCATGAAGCTCTTTAACGCTCAAAAAGAAGAAAAAAAAGTTAAAGACCTTGTCAAAACCCACCAAAAACAAACAAAGCAAACGCGGTGGTGACAATTGAGGACAACAAAGAGGACTTCTTCAAATCAGAAGTAATCATCAATTATGGTTATGCAACTTGCAACCTTACAAGGTCAATTACATCAAACAAGGGTGACTTTAATCTGGACTCAGGATGCACCATGTCAATGAACCCATTAGAATGGCAGTTAGAAAACAAGAAACCAAAAAACACGCTCATACGCCTGGCCAATGGAACTTCTATCTCAGCAAACATGGAAGGAACACTCAACCTCCCCTTTGCAAAGATCAAGGCTCTACTTTTTCCAAATCTCTACAAACACCACCTCTCCATCTCAACCTATGTGATTCTGGGTACACAGTTATTTTCACGGCCAATGGATGAAAAATACACAAAGGTACAAGCATGACCAGCAACACCACACCCTTCATCACAGGATATTGGAAATCAAATCTATACTATCTTTCCAGAAAGAAAGTAAGCCAGGAATAATCAGTGTTTTCTAGCGCCTCAAGCCTGTCTCATGACACCCTTTTTGGATATAACTTCAGATTATCCCATCTCAACCTGAAGTCTCTAAAAAAACTCTTGAAATTGTACAGCATTGTTACTCTTGTCAATAACAAACAAAAAGTTCTGCAGTGCAGTACCTGTATCCAATCCAAGATTTCAAGAACCCCTTGGCAATCCTGTCTCAGCTACCACTTAAACCGCCCTGGTCAGATCATACACTCTGACCTATGCAGCTTTGAAACAACTTCTAGAGAAGGTTACAAATATTTTTTAACTTTCATCAACAGCTGTTCAAAAGCGCTATTTTCTTAACTGGTGCAAAAGGACTCCAATGTACTCAAATGCACCAAGCTCTTTTTCTCTTTCTTCAAAAATTACTTCCAATTTTCTATTGCCTCTCTGCAAACTGACAACGGGGGCAAATACGTGAATGAGAAAATGAAAACATTTCTATATTTTAGAGGTGTAGTCCACAAACCAGGTTCACCTCACTCCCCACAGCTTAATGGCGTTGCCAAAAGGTCAAATTGGACAATCCTAAACCTTATCCACTCTTCTCTGCTGTCCTCCTTCCTTCCCAAGTCTTACTGGGCCAATGCTCTCTGTCACTCTCTCTTTGCGTTCAAATCCTTCCTGCGCAAGACCCCCCAAGGTTTCACCTCCCCCAACTCCATCCTAAAACAGGACAATGTGCCACCCACCTACCTTAATCACTTTTTTTTTCTTACCTGGTACAAGGTGCCCAAGCACAACTGGAAGAAAATCTCACCTAAAGCTTGCCCCCTGTCCTCCTGTCCTATCTCACCCAAGTAAACAGGTATTGTCTTTTGGACCTTGGCAGGAAGAAGTTTGTAAAATCAAGGGATTGAATCTTCAAAAACACCATCTTTCCCTATGGATCTGCTACCCAGGATGCATACAAAAATTGTCTCCCCTTCTGCTCTGAACCGCCCTTGACCTCTCTTTCCTCTCCCCCTCCTTCTCCTCCTGTTCCTTCTGCTCTTTCAACTCCACTTCCTCATCCCATATCCAATAATGTTCCTCCCTCATCTGTAGAACCCCTCACCTTAAACCCTTCCTTGCCTATCCCTCCTGACCCCCAATCTCTTCCGTCCACTGACCCTGCTTACACTGCTCAGCTATCTCTCTCTAAGCCAGCTACTCCCCCCGACCTGGAAGCTCTCCCTCTCTGTTGCTGACAAGCTCCCATCATCAGCACGTAGTCAGTCCGTGCTCATCTTATGGATCAGTGTCCCCCCCCCAATGTCCCCGTCCTCTCCTTTTCCTGTCTCCACTTCCCCTCCTGCCTCCCCCGTGCCAACTCTTCCAGTGTCCATTTCCACGCCTCCCTCCCTCCTCCCTTCTTCCCTTTCTCCCTCCCCACCTGTAACTGTCTCCCTTTCTGCTCCACACATCACACCCTTCCTCTTTCCTGCTTTGGACACTACTCATGCTCTGCATCTGTCAAGGATAACCTTACTGCGCCCAAAACTTTAAAAGTACTGATGAAGTTGCCTCATCCACATTGGTGGATTGCCTTGGCCAAGGAAGAACTCTCACAACTTCAAAGCATGAAGACCTGGCTCCTGGTGCCACCTCCTTGTGGCAGCAAAGTCATCCAATGCAAGTGGATCTTTGAAGTCAAGCAACAAGCGGATGGTTTGATAATCAAACTGAAGGCCTGTCTGGTTGTGATGGTTTTTTCTCAAGTCCACAGTCTTTATTTCTTGGAGGTATTTGCTCCCACCCTCCGCCTAAAAACTCTGCTTCTCCTTCTGAGTCTTCTGGGCAACAATGGCTGGGTTGGATTCCATGTTGATTTCAAGACAGCCTTTCTGAACCGGCACCTGGATGAACCAGTTTACATGTCTCAACCTCCCAGTTTTGTGGCTCCCAAACAACCACACTGCGTCTGTAAGGTCTCAAGGGCCATCTAAGGGTTGAAGCAATCTCTGCGTCAATAGAACATTAAGATAAACTCCGCCCTCTTTTCCATCTTTCTATCCCATTTGTCCCACAACCCCTCTCTGTACTTCAAGCTGTCCAATGGCTTTCTTTTTGGTGCCATTACTGCACATGTTCATAATCTTGCAATTTTTGGAACCTCTGATTTTGTCACCTTGTCCATCTCCCACATTGGAAATTGTTTCCCAATTGGCTCTGACAAAGATCTATCTCTCTTTCTGTAAATCTCCATCAGCCACAACCTTTCTTCCTGCACTTTCTCCATTGTCCAAGATCCCTACATCTCTTCTGTTATCTCCTCCTTTCTTCCCCCAAATCCCACTGGTGTCTCCTCCCCAAACAACACGCAGTTCAAACTGCTATCCAGACGCGTCTTGACCACTAATGAGGCTCCTCCCAGTACAACCAGCTCATTGGCTCCCTGCTCTTGATCTCTCAGTGTACGCTCCTGGACATTGCGTTTTCCATGAACAAGCTTTCCCAATTCCTTCAATACCCTCCCATAGAGCATTGGAACGCGGCTATCTGTCTTCTCCCCTACCTCCACACAAAAAAGAGCCTTTGGCTTACTCTTGGAGTTTCCAATCTTACCCTGGTTGGTTACTCCAACTCTGACTGGGCCAAAGACTGCAATCATTGGCGATCTATCTCCAGCTACAGGTTTTGTCTTGGCTCTGGTGCTATCTCTTGGAGGTTGAAAAAGCAACAGACTGTCTCCCTGTCCAGCTCCAAAGCGGAGTACAAGGCCCTCTTGGACTCCTGCAAGGGAGGCCTATGGTTTCAATTCCAAGAGACACAAGTAGTTCTTTATTGCAGCACGCTCTACAAAGTAGTAACAGTAAAGATAAATTCATCCAAAAGGAAGAAAAAAATGAGAGATGATTAAACCTTTACGCAGTGCAAGAGAGGAAGGAATAGTAAGAATCACCAGGAGACCTGGATATGAAACTCAACCAGTTAAACAGACACTCAAACTGGAGTTTGGGCAATGGCTAACTGGAACCTTTGGTGAATGCAAAGTTAATGGCATTTGGGGAATAGAAGAAAGATAAGAAATGATGATAATTGGAATAGCTTAAGGACAAGAGGAAAGACAGTGGAGGAGAAATGAGAGGGAAGAGAGAGTGAGGCAAGCAAAAGTGACCAATACCTCCTCCTAGGCTCCTTCTAGCTCCTCCTGAGTTCTGAGGACGTTGCTGGGATTGTTGGGAGTTGTGGTAGGCGGATGCAGCAGTGGATGACGGGGGAGATTTAGACAATTGAAGGGTGGAAAGAGAAATGAAAGAGAAAGAGAAGGAGAAAGAGACCAGAGCAAATTGAGACAGGAACAAGACTGGGCTAGACAATTTATCAACTGGCACTTTTAGACGTTGTAAGACTCCAAACGGTGCTAGGTCATGGCAGTTCTGTGGAGGGGAAAGGTGCTGTTTAGGCTTCCCTCCTGAGTGTTACAAAAATATTTAAATGTAACCAAGATCAAGGTCCAGAACCTGGTAAATGAGAAATCAAGGAGTAGAGGATAAAGATGATGATAGTTTGGTAGCAATGTAACAGCACCATCTGAGACAAGATTATGCAGGGAAAAACTTGAACAAAAGAAGTTAAAGTCCCTTAGAGTTCAAAGAACAAAAGCTGTTGTATGTAAACAACACCCACAAGCTAATAACTCTGGTCGTCAGCAGAAGATTGGGGATGATCAACTCAAACCCAAACAACCTCCAGGTTCTCAATGAACCTGCCCAACTCTCCCCAATCAAGCGCTTGAAGGGTACCAGATAACTGAGGGTGGCTGTACAAGACAAAGCACAATGTTTAAGAAGCTCTAAAAAAAACAGTAACTGATTTGAAGCAAGGATAACCTCAACACTTCTCAAGGGACTCAAGAGTAGGCTGGCAGAATGAAACTCAAAAGGAATTAAAGGGAGGTGTAACACTCCAGGTCTTAAGCTTAATAAGACCTCTTCAATCAATCGTGATTGGCTCCAGAAAGGTGATCAGGGATCAGGACCAGTATGGTCAGAGAAAGGGATCAAGGAGTGGTATAACACACTCAAAAATTCAAACAGACAGAATTTTTCTTCAACCAGCAAGGCTATTGGTTGGTGATAAGGATCAAGGATCAAGGGTTTGAGTATGGAAGCTCAAGGATCAAGGGTGTGCTGATTTCATGCTGGATGATTCCATGCTCCAATGATGGATCCAAAAGGCAGGGGAGAGCCCCTCCTTATATGGGAAGGAGGCCCTGTTAGACTATGTACAACGGATTCTACAAATAGAGAAAAAAAGGAAAGAAAATCATGTGTTCACTTGCGTCCGTCCGTGGATGGGCGCATGCAACAATACCGGAATCACCCACTCCTCATCCAAAGGCGGACGGGGTGGGAAAGGGAAATGAACCAAACCTCTGCAGATGTCCGCGGGCGGTAGTTGATACTCTTCACCCCTCGTCCGAAGGCAGAAGTGGGTGGGAGAGCCCCAGGAAAGGTGACAGATGAAGTTTGTGAGAGGGCGGATGAGCGGATAGGAGATTGGCTTGAGACGGTTGAGTAAATCCTGAAAGGCTTGAGATTCAAGACTGATAGATTGAGTGAGATGGGAGATTTGACGGATCCAGGATTTGAAAAATGCTTGGTGGTGCGGTTGGGATGGATCCGGTAAATCATGGATGAGGGCCGCACGACGGGCGGACAGGAGATTGGGAAGCGCGACGACAAAGATGAGGACGGGTGACAACAAAGATGAGGATGCGCAATGATGACGGCAGAGATGACAAGCAACACGCAACGGCAAGGATGATGAGCAAGGTGGATGAATGACGCGCAAAGCGCAATGATGACGGTTTGGATGAGCGTGAGGATAAGTTGGTTTTTTTTTTTTGATTCCGGACGGTACTTTTGCGCAACAGTTTATGGATTGAGGTCTTAAGGCGGCCAGGGTGTCCAGGATGGGGCACCACAACGTTAGTTTAACCGCTGCGGTGGGACAGCAGCAGTGTCGTGACTCAGTTTGGAGTGTTTGCAAGTGCTGACGTCACTAAGGAGGTTGATGAGGTTGAAGTCGTCATCTAACATGCAAAACATAATGTGTGAACTTCCCCTGTGCAACAACTCACCAGTCTCTCTTTTTGTTGACAACGTGGGGGCCAAAGCCCTCTCAAAAAACCCTTAAAATCACTCCTGTATGAAACACATTGACACCCCTCATCACTTTATTTGTGAGTGTGTAATCTGTAATGTTTTTGAAGTTCACAACATTGGGACAAAGGGTATGATTGCCAATATTCTAACCAAGCCACTGTCCTGTGTTATTCTAAACACTCATCAAGGCCATTTTGGTCTGACTGGCGGTGGTTAGCAAGGAGGGGTGTTAGAGTATTGGATCATTTCACAATCTCCATATATTTTCTATCTCTTTTCTCTTCTTTTCCTTTTTCCTTTCTCCTTTTTTTTCTCCTCTTTCTCTAATTCAGAATTTTTTATCTTTCCTCTGTCCTGTCATATCTACCTCATATGTCACACCTTGAACATGTCTAAAATGATATCATTTCACATCATTTGTGACATCTCAACTAATGGTGTCTAACTGAGGACAGAGCACAAGCAGGTAGAAGGCCTCTCTTCTCTCATACTTCTAATTTTGCTCTCACTCTACTATCCCTCAGGTAAGTATATTTTTTGTTGTGTTCTCTCTTTCTTTCTTCTCTTTCACCTTGACTCATGAAATCTATGATCCTTCTACTTTTTCTCTCACTCTACTACCCCTCAGCGCAACAAAAATTTGCACTTTCCTTATGATGTGTCCCAAATTGGTCACCACAAAAATGAAAAAGGAGAAAATAAGAGAGTATTAATCAAGCAGTAGCAAATGGCCACATGAATCGTTCCAATAGCAGAATCGGGTCAATTAAAAGATAACAAGCTTGCAGAATGACAGGCAGAGGTAGGCTAATTTGGCAATTTAGAGTCAACAAAGACAATGACGGATGGAGACAAAGGGTGCAATGATGGGCTTCTGGATTGCAGTGGTGAGAACTAGGCCGCATTGAAGAATTCACAAGAAATTGATAATGGATCACCATGTTTACTGGCTCCAGATGGGTGAGTTCTGGTTTCAAAAGCAAGGATGCAAGTCAACAGAGTAGGTGATGATTGGAATGACTGAATTAGATGAGAATGGATGAGGAGCAGATTGGAAGAAGATTGGACAGGAGGGAAGAAAAATGTTAGAAGGAGAAAAAGTGTGACTCTTTTGTTTTGCAATGTGGTAATTTGGGTGCCTTCTTGGGATTCTTGATTCAAACGTTTTTTGGTCAATGGCCAGCTTTGTTGAAGTGTGGAAATTTAAAAAATCTAGAATAAATGGCCAGTTGAATGTCACTGGAACTTTTGTCAATAGGGTTGATTGTTTCCTGGGCCTTTTCTTGCTTGAGTCTCTTCAAAATGTAATCAATTGTTTTTTTCTTGCATTTGTTGGACTTCTTCAAGGAGTTTTTTTTGGAAGGGAGCTTCTAGAGTTTAAGGATGATTGTTAATTCCTAGTCTGAAATGAAACCAACTTGTTTCATTTTTTGAGTGGAGGATTGAATTTTTGACACAAATTCATTGATTTTTTGTTCAAACTTGATCTTTTTAAACTGAGAAAAGGCCAGGGTTTTTTTCATGAAGTTATCTGGCATATAGCAATTTTTAAGGATGTCCCAAAGGAAGATGCCATTGTGGAAATTGGCTAAGGGAAAGAAACCAGCAAGTTAAGAGATTTTGCACTTGTTGAGATGATCTAAGATACATTTTTAGGCCTTGCAATGAATTCTATCAAAAAATTTTGGATCATTGAACTCTAAGGGACAAGGGAATTCTTTAAGGACCATCTTCAAAGAAACAATTGAGTCAAGTTTGCCACCCATTTCAATGGACCAGGTATAGTAATTTATGATGGTGAGAAGTAGTTTTTGGTTGGAGATGATAGTGGACATGGTTCAGAAGGGAGCTTTGGCTTTTAACCATAAAAAATTAAGAGTGGTTCTCTGGTGGGGCTTTAAAAAAGTAGAAAGAGAGATTCTGATGACGCAGAGACAGAGGATCAAGGGCGCAAGGAGGGCACTCTGGTCAAGATAAGTGGGAACTGATGATTGTATTTTACTTGCAAGCTGGCCTCTTGAAGTAGGCAAAGTAAAATCAGGGAAAATAAGTTGTTTAAATTAGAATAAAAATAATTAATAGTTATTGAAAGCTGAGCCTTGGAATCCCAACAGATTGAATGAAACATGGAACAGAAAGATACTGGAGAGCAACTAGGATCCAAGTCAGAGGTACAACTGGAACTGTGAATAAACTAGAAATAGTATAGAGTGCACACTGGGCTGAGATACTCAAGATTTTTACATAGTAAGAATAGTGAGAGAAGCAATGCACTAAAGATTTGGGCAATACACACAGATGATAAAAATTACAACAAAGTCAGCACATACTTGACTGTCCCACACCTTCTTCAATCAAATCCCTTCAATTTTTCCTTGGTTTTAGTAATTTTTAAAGGAGGTTTATTGAGCATTACGCCAAGAAAACCCTCAATCTCACTAACCTTATTAAGAAGAAACTCATTTTTCTTTTACAGAACCAGCTGCTTTGGAGTTTGAATCTCTGAAGAAGGCCTTCACCACTGCTCCAATACTTGCTCATTTTAAAAAGCTAGCTTGCACTATTGTGGAAACAGACGCTGCAGTGGTTATTTATAGAAATGGAGGCAAGTAGGCTCAGAACTGGACATTCAAATTGGAGCGTCTCAGCAGTGGCTGGAAGTATGCAGCTCAATAGGGTTGGGAGGAGCGCATTGGCGGACTGTCTAAACCGGTGTGGTGAACCAAAACCTAACCTATAGCCATCAGACTCACCTTTCTGGTAGAAGGACTGCTCTAATTGTCAAAGTAACCTCAAAAATAGATTCTACACCAAAAATAACCTATATTCACCCAGCCAAAGTACCCCTCTATCTCTCATGGATTAGAAGATACTGACCAATCAGGTGTCACAGCTCAGTGAAAGACATATATGGACATAATCTGGAAGACTTCAAGTACATACCACATACATTAAACCCATACACCACCCAAAGAAACCTGCAAAAATATACATAATTAATATATGCAAGACCCTGCATGTAGTACCAAACAAACCTGCAGCAATATACAGCAGGAATATATGCAAGGCACTGCATGCAGCAACAAGCCTGCAGCTGTATACAGAAGAAATATATGCAAGAAACTGCATCAAAGACCAAAAAAATGACCAACCACCACTATACAGAAGTAATTTATGCGGGGGGCACCTGTATCAATGCAGCACAGCAATGCATGCAAGGGTGTACATGCATGTAGATCCTGCACAGCCTCCTCCTCTGACCAGCCAAAATGCCTCATGAACTGTATTCACTGTACCAGGGAGACCCTCAGGGGGCAGCCCTGAGGGCCGCATTTTCCATAAATAGAGGGCCTCTCTCCCCCATCCAGGTCCCATCACATCCCCACAGGCACCCAGCCTGGGGTGGCCACCCTTATAAAGCGTATTCAAGACTTATATAAAATATTAACCCCTTATATAAAATATTAAACCCTTATAAAAGATATCAAACCCTTATAAAATATATTAAACCCTTATCATAAACAGTGAAAAACCCTTATATCAATCATCATCACCAAGAATTACCACATACCATTGACCATCATCATCATCAACACCATCCATCATCAACATCCATCATCATTATCACCCATCATCATCCTCATCCATCATCATCATCAACAATCATCATCACCTACCTCAACCATCATAATCATCCATCACCATCATCAACAATCATCATCACCTACCTCATCCATCATCATCATCATCCATCATCAACATGATCCATCATCATTATCATCATGATCATCAACCATCATCAGTATTAAGTATAGGCTCAACAATTTCAACTTTATCAATGATCACATGTAACATCAAAGGAGTATTCATTAGTAACCAATCAAACAAGATAAAGGATATATAAAGGATAAGAGAAGACAAAGGATTATTCCCTTACTCAGCTTCTATCCACCAGGTCACCTATCTGTTCCACCATTTCTTCCTTATCAAGCTTGAATACATTGATACTAGGTCTGATAGAAACTACTATAGTAGAAACTCTATTTGAAAATCAGCCACCATTTCTCTTTTCTTTTATTGTTGTGAGACTAATACAGTACTCAGAGGGGCAGGCAATTCAAAACCACCCTTAGTATTCCTCTATCTTATTTGTAGTTGTAATACTAAATTCCCCCTCAAATGAATGCCAGCAAGCTATTTGCTAACTTTACCCAATCCCAAAGGAGTCTCCACACTGGAGTACAAAATTCATGGGCTCAGAATTGGTGCGGCATGCGCTTTAAGCAGCACAATGACAAGAATGGGCTAGATTTTTTTGCCTTTTGCTTACAAAAAATGTGGTCAAACATAAATTTGCCTCTGCAACTATGGATTTTCAAGTGTTGAATAGTTTTTCAGGTAAAAAAATAGGTTTTGGGATTGATTCTTAAACAGCTGCCGGCCGTATTAAATTTTCTTGCAGAAGTGGATTCTATTTAGATTTGTGGAGGTACAGGAGGGTAACCCAAGGGATTTGGGCTTTTGGGAACTTTGAGTGAGGTTTTTGCAGAGAATTTTACAGAACACAAAATCTCTTTCCACAAAGCAAGCAACTATGCAATTGAAGGAGTCATCTCACAGTGTTCTTTCTCTTCCTCTCTTTTTCATCCCGTAGCCTTCAAGTCTTTCAAACTGCTTGCTGCAGGGATTAAATACAATATTCATGAAAAGGAAATTATTGAAATGATTCATTGCTTGAAGAAATGGAGTTCATACCTTTTTAGTCTTATGAAACCCTTTGAGGTCTTCACTGATCACAATTCTCTCAATTATTTCATGATTCTAAAATTAATTAAATGAAGAAAGTCACATTTTGAAGAATACCTCTCCAAGTTAAACTTTACAATCATATACCTCCCAAACAACAAGCGGTAGTCCTGATGCTTTGCCATGCCAGGACAAAGTATAACCAGGGGGGGAGCACCTTTGCCAATTTAGAAAGTCTTCCCCAAACAAGTCTTCCCCACTCAGTTCAACCATCACCCACCTTCAATACAAATCTTCTTATTCTCAAAAATCTCTTCTAAAAAATCCCCATTGTGTCAAACTTTGCAAGATTTCAATATTATTAGTGTCATCAACAAGAAAATTAGAGCTCTCCAAATTTCTGCACAACTCATATGTCTTGTTGGTATAGTGGCTAAGAACTAGGCTCATCTTCCATTTTCTGAAACCAAGCTCACTGGTTCAACCCACCACAGAGACAAGAATGATTAATGATAAGGAGTCTTAGAATTATATAATAAATTTTGATAATATCTTATAATATTTTCTAATATTTTATAATTATGCTTTTATGAGTATTGATTATGGAATTAAAACCCTGATAATATATATTATCAAGATGGGGTTAAAATATAACTTTAAATTAAGTTAATAGGACTCAGATGCGTCCCAAATGTTGATATATAACTTTGAAATCTGTTCCATTCCTTTGGGGACAAGTTATAGTAATTAATTTGATCCATACTCTCTACTCTGTATAAACAAATTGCACAATTTGAATCTTATCCCTCTTTGGGATGTAATTATAATTTAATATACTTTGATGGTCCTTGAGACGGAAAAATCAGAGGAATCTGAGCTCATTTAAAAATTATAGACCATGTAATATCATTGCCAAAAATAGAAATACCTTATATGTAAAATATCTGCCAAGGTACTAGGATTTAAGAAGTAATTACATGCCAAGGCTATCTATTTATGGGTATTAAATAATTCTGGGATGTTCTAGGACTTCTGCACTGTCGTTTGAGTGTTATTAAGTCCTATTATAATTTAACTATCCTTTGGGGTGTGTAATTATAACCTTTTACATCAAAAATCACCCCCAATGAGTAATAGAACTCTATCCCTCATTTAGTATGATGCAATGGGGTTCTGGGCCTTTGGGCAAAAAACCAGGGGAAGCCTAGAACTCCCCTGATTATTTCTTGATTCCAATGAGGGCTCCTGTCCCCTGAAAATATGAGGGTTATTACCCTATAGAACCTTCCTCAGTTATTTATTATTTATTGTTGATTCAGTATGCAGCAAGAGTTAACAGCCCACTCACCTTAATCTCAAGAAGAAGATTGAATGGGAATTTGAAATTTAGTATAAAAAGCATCAAATAATCAACTCCTCAACACTAAGTTTGTGTGGAAAGTTTCTTTGAAGTTGTAACATTTATTGTTATTTTGCAGGATGTGAGTTTAACTTATAAACAAAGCTCCTTTAGGCTTTATTAAGTTGAAGCCAGGTCCCTCATCTCTTTATAGAGATAAAGTTGTTTCCTTTTACTCATAATACTCTGTTAATATTTGAGTTTTATTTCCTTTGAATAGTTTTTCTGTTGTAATAAGTCCTTAACTGATTTTAAATTTTTTTTTTTGTTTTTTTTTTTTGCAGGTTTAACCACAGCCAAGTGTAGCAATAGAGGTTAAATCCATGACAATTAGTTAGTGATTACAATATCAATGAAAATTTTTATTTAGTTTATAAAGATTGTATAGTATTACCTGATATTCCTTGCATTAAGTTAGATATATTCAATTCTTGGCATGATTCTCCACTTGCTGGTCATCATGGGCAGGATAAAACCTACCAATTGATTGCAAAAGACTCCTATTGGCCTGGTATGACCAATTAATTAATGGAATATCTTAGCATGTGCTATGATTTCAATTGTAACAAGTCCTCAAAAAAACAGAAGGATGGGCTGTTACAGCCACTGCCAATCCCCCTATTCCTTGGCACTTGTTGTTGATGTATTTAATTTTGCAATTAAATATTTATAGTTGTTATGATGCTATTTAAGTAGTAGTAGATCACTTCTCAAATATGGATTTATTTCTTTGCATTAATGTGACCACATCTTCAGAAGACTTTGCTAATTTATTCATGGAATATGTAATTTGGAAACATGGTCTCCCTGATACCATAGTTATTTATCATGGATCTTTGTTTTTCTTTAGTTTCTGGACCTTGCTATGCCAACATCTGAATATTACTTTTAAACTATCAACGGCTGACCACCCTGAAACAGATGGGAAAAACAGGCAATTCAATCAGGTTCTCAAAAAGTATCTTTGAATTTATGTTTCCTATCAACAAGATAACTGGTTTGAATTTCTTCCATTAGCCGACTTTTCCTACAAAAACTCAATTCATGCCTCCACCAAACAGCTTCCCTTCCCAACTCTTTATGTTAGAAACCCAACTTTTGCTTCTATCCACGTACCAACTTCTCAAACTGCTACCAATTATCTCAATCACATACAATCTCTTCAAATGCAACTTCAAACCAACCTTGAAGCAGAGAAACAGCACTACAAGGAGCAAGCAGAACAACTTTTCACTATCACTCCAACCTTTGCAGTAGGAGATCAGGTATGGCTTGATGGCTGCAAAATTTGTATTACTTTCCCCACCCAAAAACTCTCTGAAAGAAAAAATTTCCCTTTCAAAGTCATATCAGCCATCTCTCCCAATTCCTTAAAACTTACCTTACCCGCAAAATGGAAAGGTATCCACCGGCCTCTCATGTGTCTTTCCTAGAGCCTGCTTGAGTCCCAAACCCGGGAAAGACTCATCCCCCTCCAGAACCAGCCAATGTACCAGATCATCTAAAGTGGGAAGTAAGCCCTATTATGGATAAAATTTTATTCAAAGGAAAACTCTAATAACATTTTGAATGGACGGCTTCCTTTCCGCAAAGTATTGTACCGTGTGGGAACCACCCCATAATCTTTGAAACATTCCCAATTTTTTTTGAGACTTTGATGCAAAATATCCTTATAAACCTTTCTAATCTTAATTCCATCTGTTACAATCTTATTGCAATTTCCATGCTATTCCATTTCATCAATCCCATCACACCTCTTGTTCCATCCCATCCTATATAATTTCAATTTTCTTAAATTTTTTTCTCTTTTGTTGAAACCTTTGATTGTTTGTATTTATTTATTTTCTGCATTTCAAACAAGAAAATCCTTTATCTCTGCAATATATATATCATATATTTTAAAAATAATAAAATGAAATAAAAAAATTTTAAATTCTCCTTTATTTCCTGTTCTGCCTCTTCCCAAATTTTGGTCAATTCAGCTACCAGTAACCTAAACCCATCCAAATCCTCATCATTTATGAGACTCAAAATGTTTTTCAACCAGAGAACTTGTGTAACCAAATGCTTCTCAAAAATATTGTTGCATTTTTCAGTCCAAGCCCTCTTTGGCGGGAATTCCATCCACCCTCATCCAGTAGCTCTTCATAAGCTCTTCTTCTTTGACCTTGAAACAAGCCCTCTCCAAAATTTCCAGTCAACCCCTTTGCATCATCCTCAATTGGCACTGCAACTCACACTTGGTTCCCTTTGCTTTGGTCTTCCATCCTATCTATTTCTGTCTTGATTATTTCTTCCTCTCCCGTTCCCTTCCCTTACTCCGCTCCATTTCTTCCACTTCCTTAATTTCATTCCTCCTGTCCTATTCTGTTTCCCCCTTCCATTTCACCCCGCTGTTCCCTTCTCTCCTTGGTTACTGCTGCAATTGGCCCCTAAGCGTTCACCTTGCTTTGCCCCTTGGAATTCATCTGATTCACCTGGAACTTGGCTGATGTTCAAAAATACGGTGGTGCTGTTGATGGGGTATTAATATTTTATCTTCAAATTCCCTGCAATCATATGCAGAACAACGGTCACATTATATTATTTTTCATATTTTCCATTCAGTCAATCTCTAGCCTTACTCACCTGGATTCCATACTCTTAAAAATTAAATCTCCAGGACTGCAAGGATGTGATCATTCACGTGTGGGGAAGATCTTTGAATTTGGAATTCACTTGTGTAAGCCACTGGGGTATTCACCACCGCCTTGCTATTCAAAGTAAACATACATGCCACTTTTCAAAGACAACCTTGCTTGCACTGGCCTCAGAGAACCTAAGTAGCTGCAATAGGGACACATCTTTCATTTCAACAAATTCACTTCTTGAAATCACAAGATGGAGACAAAGACATAGTTAATTCAAATTTTATTCCAGATCAATGAAGTACAGTAAAAATTAAAGGGTATACATTAGGTAAAACAAATTTTGGAATTGATGGGAAAATCGCCTAAACACTTGTAGGAGCTTGCGGCTTTATACCCAGGCAACTGTCATTCCTCAAAGTTAAGGGGAATTGTCTTCCATTCCTTTCACATATCCATTTACTCCATATCATCTACCTTAGTCCATGAAAATGACACCAAAAAAGCACAAAATCCATGGATCCATTGGCTTACCACCTTTGACTTGCGTAACAACCTTCCAATCTTGGCAACTCAGTATTTACTTGCAAATCGTTCAGTTAAATCTAAAAACCAGTTGAACATCCATTCAAGATTTGCCCTTCTTTCCTGGATATCATTAATCCTTGGACTTCCATTCTTGGTCATGAACTAACACTAGTTTGCACTAATGCCTAGAAAGCCACATTAACTGTATAGTTCCCAAATGAACAATTCCTTTACCCTGTATAAATTAAACTTTCATATTTGCATTTTCTTCAAATTTCATTCCTTCCTGTCTCATTGATTGTGTCCTTGTATGCTCAGATTCTATTGTCTTTCACCTACACTAAAAAATCCAAAACAACTCTACTATTATTTAATTTACCATTTCATTCCTATCATTTATTTTCCCACTGCTTTCTAGGTGAATTTGGCCATCCATTGGGTTTTATCTGGTCATCTTTGAATTACCTTATAAAGGCTGCGTTGACAACACAAATATTTTCACCTCAGTTATTTAATTTCATATTTTCTCCCATTTTTGTCATGCTCCAAGGTTAAGGTTTATTTTCTTCACCACTTTTGAGTATCCTTTTCCTAAGTATTATCTACCTCAGTCCATAAGCCTGACAAAAAAATTCACAAAATCAATCGTTCCTTCCACTTACTACCTCTGGCTTCCCTAACAACCTCTCAATCTTGGTGACTCAGTATGTACTAGCAAATCCTGCAGTTAACTCTAAATACCAGTAGACCATCCATTCAAACGTTGTGGAAACCAAAGGGGCAACTCCCCTGAAGTCATCCTTGAGTTCCGGAAGTTATTGATCAAAGCATCTGTAAGGAGATTGGATGCAGCTGGTCAAGAGAGAGAGAGAGAGAGAGAGAGAGAGAGAGCGAGGGATAGAGTGATAATAAGATGAATTCCTTCCTTTCCAATCCAATCCAATCGGATGCCATAAAAAGTGATAACCTAAAGTGCAGTCCAGTCCGTGAAGTGAAGTCAAGTGAAGTGATGCAATGTGAAGTGCTCATTACAACCCGGAGTTGAGAGTGAAGTATTTAAGTCCTCCCTCTCAACCCTAACCTAAGTACAACCGTAAGTAAGCAAGAATGATGGAATACAACCCCTAAGCCACAGAACCCTAGCCCAACCCTATCCCTCCGTCCCCCGTCCCGTAACCCATGCTCCACCTACCCTGCCCCATGCCCCGTCCGTGTTGCCCGCTGGTTTGTCCTTCTCATGATGCGTCCGCCCAACAACCCGTTCCAGGTATCCAGGGCGTACCCGCGTGATCCAATCCACGTGTCTTGTGATGCGCAATCCGCTTGATCCGCGCAATCTTTCCAATCCGCGTGAGCCTTCCAATCCGGGCAATCCTTCCAATCTGCACAAGCCTTCCAATCCGCGCAAGCTTTCCAATCCGCGCAAGCTTTCCGATCAGGGGGAGCCTTCTGATCTGCGCAAGCCTTCCAATCCGCGCAAGCCCGCAGCCCGCAGCCTTTCCCAACTCGTGTCCATGAAAGAGCACCACATCCCCCCCCCCAACTTGAGTTCTGCCCCAGAGATCTCCCACCATCTCACCTTCCTTAGTTATCCTTTCTCCTTTGTATTTAGCGCCTATACACAAAAAGACACACGTTGTGCAATTGAGTAGCCTTTGGGCTTGTGAGTCCCTGAGCGAGAATAAGAACCGCGCGCAAGATCGGCAACTTGGAGAGAGAAGATCCGCGCCAGCAAGAAATTGGCAAAGGTGAGAAATCCGCGCCAGTGAGAGTCTGAAGGTGAGAAATCCTCGCCAGTGAGAGTCTGAAGGTGAGAAATCCGCGCCAGTGAGAGTATCCGCAAGAGTAAATGGGGAGACCTCTGCGCGCCAGCGTGTGTATGCTATCCTCGAGAGAGACAGGAAGAGAAAAGAAAAGAAAAGAAAAGAAAAGGAAGAATTAATAGATAAGAAGGAACAAGTGATTTTTTTTCTTTTTTATTTTTTATTTTTTTTTTTTTTGAGCCTGCGTCCTGCGTCCCAACTCTGACCTTCCAAATCTGCGCTAGCTCCCCCTTCAACTTTGCCGCTGTCCCCAGCCAACCTTACCCTCTATACCCATTGCCAGATCCGCGGCGCGTTGCCTCAAACAATCCCTCACGGGCCTCGTTTGCAAATTGTTGTCCCAAACCGCCTAGGTGCACCTCCTGCCGCCAAGACCCTCCTGCATCCTTTGAGATTTGAGCCCATCCACGCGCAAAACCAAAACAAAAGCAAACACCCCCAGACGTCCTTACCACAACCCTCCGTGGAGGAGGAAAGAGGCTTTGAAACCCTTTCAATCCCAGCCCTCTCCTCCCCCCACTTGTCCACACAACATTCCTTGCCCTTTGCAGTTCTTGCGGCCTTGTTCTCCCCTCTGGAGATTTCTGACCGCTCCCTGCCCGCCGGACCGCGTGTGACCACTTGATCCTTCCGCTCCGCCCCACCGTCCGTCCATTCCGCGCCCGTCCTTTCTGTTGCTGCCACAACCCTTTCCAAATGCGCGCTCCCTGCCGTCAAAGAGGTCCGGCTCCGGTCGTGATTCTCCAACGCGTGGTCCGTCTCTTCCGCCGCTGTGTGTACCTTCCTTGCGATATCTGTTGGCTGTTCACCGGTTTCCAGACCGCACGGAACATCCATTCCCCGTTCCGTTGTCCTTGCCCGCTTCCTGTCAGTAGGCTGCGCCGGTTCCGTCAATTCCCGCTTCCCCAACACGTACTTAGCCCCCACTGGTGAAACCAATTCTGCTTTCAAATCCGCTGTCCACTCCCTTTTTCCCGTCCCCCAACGGTTGTTGTCCTCCCCATTTGCGCACACGCGGGGCGCAGACGCACTGGGAGACTGAATACTCTCCAGATAGGCCTCGAGGCCCCTTGCCACCTCCGCGAGTTTGCTAGCCCAAGAGATGGTTGCCGGTGGTGGGGCCGGAACATACTCTGCCCTGTAGTACTCCAGTTCCGCATAGTCCAATTTGGCTTGCAACCGGATCCCGTCGCGCGCGCCTGCCTTGTAACCCAATTCCGCGGATGGCTTGAGATTGTACTTCCAAAAGCGAGAACCGCGCCTCCCCCATCTTGCCAGCATGTCCTCCTTCAGTTCAGGCCAATCCAGGTTCAGGTAGCCTCCCATCTCCTCAACGTCCCGTCGTGCTTCCGCGTCCTTGATGAACAGGAAAACATGGCGCGCCTTCTCAAAATTTGAAATGCCTTCAGAGTTGGCAATTGTTTCATATTGTGAGATGAATCGCTCTGCTTCCGCAATGTTGAGTCGAATATGTGGGTAAATCCATGGGGTAGCGCAGAAGCCGTGGGATGAGGAAGGAAGAGAAGCGGCTGTTGGTAGCATCCGTGAGTACCTTTGAGAGACTTTGACAAAAGATCTTTCCCGGTGTGGAAACTTTAGAGGTTATCCCTCACAAAGTTGTCCCTAGTTACGGGATTGATGGTTCTAGCGTCTGTAAGACCAAGAATGCTTCCTTTCCTTTCCTCCGAGAGAGAGAGAGAGTGAGAGAGAGAGATAGAGATATATGATGGAACAATCGATATCCCTCCCATACAACCCGGAGTCGAGGGGAAGGGTATTTGAGCCCTCCCCCTCAACCCTAACCTAAGCACAAGCACAAAGACAGACTGGCAACCATGAAGAAGGAACCCTAGACCCAGAACCCTGACCCATCCCCCAACCCATACCCATACCCTATCCCCGCCAGCTTGCCTGCCATTACGCGCATCCGGTTTGTCTTTTCGTGGCGCGGCCCTCCGCCACGCAATACCCAAAGTTTGCCGCCCTTGCGCGCATCCACCCGACGCGCCGTCGTGGATTTCCCGTCCCGTGGCCGGCCCGCACTTGCGCGCGGCTGCCCACGCATATAGCCCCGCTGTCACCCCGCTTTTTCCTCCCCCGACTAGCCGTTCCGAGAACCCGGTTGGCCCAGCTCCATCCGTGAGTCAGACATCCAAGCGGGTCGCGGCCCGCCTCCCTTAGTCAGGCCCGGCCCGCAGTCGCATGCTCGATCCCGCCGCGCCCACTGCTGAGCCCGCAGCGGCTACTGCTGAACCCGCAGCGGCTACTGCTGAGGACCGGCGCACCCCCACTGCTGAGCCTAACCTACCAGATGCTGAGCGCGCAGGCCGCGAGGCAGTCCCCAACCCAAGGCTATATAATGACACCACACCGGACAGACCCCCAGATGTGGAAACCAAAGGGGCAACTCCCCTGAAGTTGTCCTCAAGTTCCGGAAGTCATTGATCAAAGCGTCTGTAAGGAGATCGGATGCAGCCGGTCAAGAGAGAGAGAGAGAGAGAGAGAGCAAGGGATAGAGTGATAATAAAATGAATTCCTTCCTTTCCAATCCAATCCAATCCGATGCCATAAAAAGTGATAACCTAAAGTGCAGTCCAGTCTGTGAAGTGCTCCTTACAACCCGGAGTTGAGAGTGAAGTATTTAAGTCCTCCCTCTCAACCCTAACCTAAGTAAAACCGCAAGTAAGCAAGCATGATGGAATACAACCCCTAAGCCACAGAACCCTAGCCCAACCCTATCCCTCCGTCCCCGTCCCCTAACCCATGCTCCACCTCCCCTGCCCCATGCCCTGTCCGTGTTGCCCGCTGGTTTGTCCTTCTCATGATGCGTCCGCCCAACAACCCGTTCCAGGTATCCAGGGCGTACCCGCGTGATCCAATCTGCGCATCTTGCAATGTGCAATCCGCTTGATCCGTGCGAGCCTTCCAATCCCAGCAAGCCTTCCAATCTGCGCAATCCGTCCAATCTGCGCAAGCCTTCCAATTTGCGCGAGCCTTCCGATTTGCGCAAGCTTTACAATCTGGGAAAGCCTTCTGATCCGCGCAATTGGTCTGATCTGCGCAAGCCTTCTGATCCGCGCAAGCCCGCAGCGCGCAGCCTTTCCAGACTTGCGTCCAGGAAATAGCACCACAACTTTTCCCTTCTACCATGAATATCATCAATCCTTCAAATTCCATTCTTGGTCATGCACTAACACTAGTTTGCACTCATACCTAGAAGGCCAGATCAACTTTGTAGTTTTCTAATGGACTATTCCCTTACCCTGCATAAAATACATCTTCATATTTGCATTGTCTTCTCATGCCATTCCTTCCTCTCTCATCCATTACTTCCTTGTACTCTCAGATTCTATTTTCTTTCAGCTACACTACAAACTTTGAAACAACTGTAAGTTTATTTCATTTTGCATTCTGTAACTTTTTTTTATTGCCTTACTGCTCTCTAGCTGTAGTTGTTCATCCATTGGGGTTTATCTAGTGACCTTCAGATTACCTTACAAAGGCTGCATTGCCTTCCCAAAGATTTTCTCCTCAGTTAGTTAATTTCCTACGTTCTTACATTTTCTGAATTCAGTCATTACATTGGGGTTGGATTTAGTTCCTTCAATTGGAACACTTCCTTCCTCTTGATTATTGTTGAGCCATCAAATCATAAGTTTTCACTTTGCAGTTAAACTTGCTACCTTGCATTGTCCCTTGCACTCAGTTTCTCTCTTTGCACTCAAAATCATCTAAGATTTCCCAATAGTATGTTGGGTGGTTGTGTGAAAATTTTGCTAAATCCAGTCATCACATTGGGTCTGGGTTTACTTCCTTTCTATTGGAATATCTCATTCCTCTTGCTTTTTTTTTGAGCCCCCAAATAATAAGTTTGAACTTTGCATTTAGCCTCCCTTTCTCATATTTTCCCCTGCGCTCAGTCTTTCCCTTTGTGCTCAGAATCATTTAACATTTCCCTATTGTATGTGGGGTGGTTTTATGACACCCCTCTGCTATCCATGAAACCACCTCTGAAATTAGATGGATACTCCTTATCTAACACAAAATGAAATAACAGTAACAAACAATATGGGCTCTTCAAAAAGAATTATTCTCTGCTAAGACTCCCAGTTACTTCAGAAAGTAAAACCCAAATGCACAAATCCAAAGCAGAAGAAGTAAGCAAAAGAAAAAAATTTCCCTCTTGATCCACCTCCATGAATTCTGCAATAATCTGGTTTGCCATTATTCCTGATCTCCCTAGCTCATCCTTCCACATACAATAAATTTGTTGATACTTTTGTAAGATCAAATAACCCAAAACGTTTATTCATGAAGACGCATCACTAACAACAGATTCCTGTTGATCTTTCTTTGTGGATCACTTTTTATACTGAATGTGTCATAGCTTAAGATCCTCATCAATCCACATGCTGCCTCTTCAACTTTATTTTTGGTCCTCTAAAAATTGCTTATCCTCTGCAACCTTGTTTCATACCCCATATTCATTCCTTTGATCCATACTACATAGCTTGGGCAGCTTGCTTCTGCATTCCTAAATCCACAATTGCGGAGGGGAAGTTGTCTTAGACCAAGATTTTTGTCCACAAAAGGTAAGTGTGCAGCAATTTTTCTGCAAAAGGGCAAAACTCTGGCTCAGCCTCATTTTTTTGCTACAGGAAAACATGACAAATTAATTGTTGGAGAAACAGGACCACTGTTTATATTTCAAGTGCAGGAAACAAACTGATGAGAAATGAACAAGATGTTAAGAGCACAATAAGGATGAAACCCTAGACCAACAGGTGAGTACAATGTGATCTTAACTGCTTTGGTTATTAGCAATTTGAGGCTTGAGCATTTGTGTTGGACATCATGGAACAATTGGATAAAGCTGCAGCTAGCAGGACAGACCCCTGGGCCTTGCGGTGGAAGTCTCTCTCTTGGTCTAGTAAACATTCACGGGTGTCAATCAGCTTACTGGGATTGAGTGGTCTGAGTTAAGCATTTACCGTCTTGGGGGTTGGTCCATGTAAGTCCTTGGGCAGAGAATGTATGATTTGCCTGTTTGGATAATTTCATTGAGGTTCCGTGGTTGAGGAATAGTCTGAAGGAGGATGGTGAGCAGCTTGAAGCAATAGTGAGCCCAAGAAGTTTAAGTTGTGTTGCACAAGGATGAGCTTGAGCCATTAGTTTATTCCCCAGGTATTCAGTCATGGCGCACTGGGCCTACCGGGGTTGTGTCAACCGGAGAAGAGTTTGAATATATTCAAAACAAATGGAGAAGAGTTGGAATATATTCAAAACCCCTCCTTAACTCAGAGCACAAAGACCTATTTGCTCACATGGTTTACCAGCAGATCAAGGGAGGTTCTATTGGCGGTTTTGGTGAGGCAGTACGCCACCATTTGTGATGGGGTTACAAGCCTGATCTAAATCTTCTTATTTTGCAGGTCTTCTCAAAGGCTCTTGGTTTTTAGGTTGATGAATTTAGTCTTTGAGCTGCTACAAAAGTTTTTTACCTTGTCATCTGGCCCCTTATTGTCAATGAAATGAATAGAGGCACTAGTTTTGAATCAGTAGATTTCTTTGATGATGTGATTGATCCACCTTGCTTCTAACTGACTATTTTTGAGTGCATTACACTCAGCCTCTGTTGATGAGTAAGTGATGTTACATTTTCTTTGACAAGTCCAGAACAATGGTGAGCCTCTAAAGAGGCAAATGACTCATGTTTGCAATTTTCTTGTGACTGGATCATCTGCCCATGTGGCATTGCTATAGCATACCAAGTTAGGGAAGTCTTTCTTTTTGGATATCAAAAGAGGTTGGTTGATTGCGCACAATAGGTACCTCCATACCCTAAGGGCTTCATTCCAGTGGCCTATTCCTGGCGTTTCCAAGAATTGGGCCAGAGAGGATACAGCAAAACTAATATCTGGTCAAGCTAGCCCTGAGATGAAGTTGAGGGGGCCTATGTGCAATTGGTAGCTCATGTCAAGTTTGTTGAACTCCTCAATCTCTTCACTTGAGGCAGGCAGTAGCTTGAGTCCAGGAGTACAGGGTGAATTGAAAGGCCAGCAGTTTTCAAGGCCTAGTTCTTTCAGTGCCCTCTGGATATGCATTGGCAGGGATAGTTGGATGCGTTCCCTAGAGCTTTTGAGTTTCATGCCCAGGAGTGTTTTTGTTTTGTGAGCTGAAAAATTTGGGAATTTTGACAAGAATTGGTCCTTGAACCTGTCAATGTCCCCAAAAACCAGGATATCATCAACCTGTATGAAGAATCTTGAAGCTTGGTTGAGTCCTATGTACAAGCACAGGTTGGAGTCTGATGGTGAGTTCTCCTGCTTGATGATCCAGGTGCTGAGCATTTTGTCACAATTCTTTGGAGCTTGCCTGAGTCCATAGAGTGATTTCTTCATGTGAAGATTTAGTGTTGGCAGGAAACCAAGACCAGACTGCATTTCTAGTAGGAACAGAATCAGAAAGGAAATGAAGAGACAAGGTTTGTTGAAACGGAGAAAGGAAAGGAAACAACACCAACAGAAGTCTTTTAGGAGACAGTTGGAATACAACCAGCTACAAGAACAGCATGAGATGACTGAAGAAGCACCTTGAACAATCTGGAAGAGAGAGTTAGTACGGATCATAACCAACGGAGTTGGACTTGTTTTTACTTGGATTGAGCTGGCTGTTGGCGGTCACTTGATGAGGTAGATGGATGAGTATTTGAGTATAATCAGTTGGTGGATGATGATTCCCAAGAGTTCAGTCAAGGTTTTTGTTGACTGCCAGCTGGTCGCACTCAGGGGTTTCCCACTCTAGATTTGGAGTCTTAGCACCCAATGAGACATGGCGGTGACAGTGAGAAGAAGAAAACAAACATAAAGAAACATAGACAGAAAATAGGAATACAAGACATAAGTGGAGGTCACAATAGTAATAGTGCTTCAGCTCAACACTTCAGTTTCAATATTTGCAATCTCCAATCTGATCCTACCGGTTGTTGGATGAACACATCATCATTGATTGGGGCCTGGAGGAATGCTCCCTTCAAATTGAACTGCATCATCTCAAGGTTGTTTTTGATTGCGTATAGGAGTAGGGCCCAAAGAGAGGCCGGCTTGCCGGTTGGAGCCTAAGTTTTGAAGAAGTCAATACCAAACTTTTGATTGAACCCTTGGATGCAGACTCTTCACTTGTGGACAGGAGGATCACCGTGGGTGTTTTCTTGTACTCTGAAAGCGTAGGTGGTGTTCAGGACGTTTTTTGGTTTGGGGCCAAATTAGTCTTCCCAGTCGCCATAGTCTTCACAAGTTCCCAGCTTGGCTTTGAGGGACTTTCTCCAAGTTGGGAAGCAAAGAGCCTCCTCTGCAGTCTTGGGAACGGCAGTTGCAATGAATCCAAACCTGTCGGCTCCCTTAAGGGTTGATTGGTCTCTGAGTGATTGGCTGGTTGGGACTAGTAGTTGGGAGACATCTTTGGCTTTGTCTTCAGTATTGGCTGAGCTCGTCAGTTGGTTCTCTTCCTAGGGTTCTTGTTTGATGTTGGGATTTGCGTCTTGGAGTTCTCAGTTGTCACAGATTGAGACATTGCGCTGGTTTCTGGCTGTGGAAGGTTTGTTTGATCAAAAAGTTCTTCAGAGATTTCATAAAGCCAGCTGTCTCTGTTGTCCTCTGGAATGGGAGCGAATTTTACATTTTTGGTTTCTACAAACCCCCCGGTTTCAGTGAGGATTCAATAGTAGAGCAGCCTGGGTTGGAATCCTATAAGACGTCCCTGTAATATGATAAGAGTAATTTTTATTGCAACACAGTTCTTAAATGTAGTAACGATAAAGGGTACCTTAACAGTCACGGTGACAAAAGAAATGAAAAATAAGTAGCTAGTACTTGGTAGAAATAAAAGGAATCAAAACGCGTAGTAATCACCCGTAGATCAGATGGCGAGCGTAGGCCAGCGGTCCAGAGAGCTCAAACGGAGGTATTGCTGAGTGCGAACTAGGTCTTGATGGATAGGATCGTCATCGCGAGGATCGTGAGCACGAAATAGAAGAAAACATTGAGAAATGGAAAGAAAGAATAAAGAACGTAGGAAGCTGGTCAATACCTCCTCCTAAGTCGCTTTGGGCTCCTCCTGAGCTTCGGGGTTCCTGCTGGTTCTTGGTGAGCGAGTTGACGAGCCGGGTTAGAGAGGAGAGATAGAGAGAAAATGAACAGAAATGGGAAGAGATGAAGATCCGGATGAAACAGTCCGCAGGCGGGTCGTCCGGGCTGAGATCGTAGTCGCGCGAGGTGCTGTATCCGCGACTGCATATCCTTGACTGCGGAAGGGTCGCACTGAACGCAACTGACTGGGAGATCGAGGTTGAAGTCTTCAGCCAACAGTCCCATTTCTCCTTTCTCATCAAACTTGTTGAGTGTTGAGTTGTTGAGGTTCAGGTACGTAACCTGTGATCCAATTGGTTTCAGATAGTCGGCGGGCAGAGTTGTTCCGTGCATGAGTTCCCACGGTGACTGGCCATTGTTGTTAGGTATCTGGTTGAGAGCTATGGAGCAGCTTCTGATTGTTTCATTCCAGTAGGACTTAGGAATACCAGTGGAAGAGTGGGTTGATCGGACTGATTTGGCAATAGTTTCATTAGCACGTTCGGCGCAGCTGTTGTGCTGAGGATGGTATGGTTCGGACACGAGCAATTGGATTCCTTTCTCCTCAAGGTACAGGGTAAGGGAGTTGTTGATAAACTCCCCTCCTCCGTCACAGCAAAATTCAGCTCGTTATTGACCAAGAAGATTGAACTTGTTGTCCAGTACAAATGTGATAGTCGGACCCGCGTTGATTTTGAATCTGAGAGGAAAACAGGCTAGGTACCCACTACAATTGTCCACCAGCATTAGACTGAACTGGTATCTGCCTTTTGGCGTTGGGTTGATAGGTCCCATCAAGTCAAAATGGATTTGTTTGAAGATCTTCAAAGCTTTGGTCGAGGTTTGGTTGAACGTGGCCCGAGTAATCTTGCTTTTTTCGCAGCTTGGGCAATGGAATTTGTCTTTGATTTTGGCGCTGATGGGATGGTTGAGATATCTCTCAATTCGAGCAACCCCAGCGTGTCCCAATCTAAGGTGAAGATCTCAAAACTGATTCGTGTTTATATTGCAAGAAACTAGAGGGGTTAGTATCAACCAGCAGTAGTTTATTGATAATTTCTCTGGAGAGGATGATCATTGATCCTTTCTTCAATTCAAGCGTAGGTGGAGAAAATCGGTGGTTGGAGTCCAGCCTTGCTCCTTGCGCCAGGAAGGCCCCCATTGACAGAAAATTAACAGAAGAATCTGGTGTCCATGCGGCGTTGGAGATAGTGATCAGTGAATTGTTGTACCTGATCCATGAAATTCCAAGCCCCATGAGGGACAGGGAGGCGCCGGGTTTTCCGGTTTTGATCTGCTGAGACCCGTCTTAGGTGGTAAGGTCGACAAAAAGACTCTCGTCTTTGATCATATGGACGGAGAATCCTGAGTCAAGAAAAAAAGAGTGGGGAGCAACAGTGGCTGCGGCAGCAAACAAGTGAAAGAAGGAGAAGAAATTGACATCTTCTTCTTTCTTTTTCTTGTCGCCTCTTCTAGGTCAAAAACCCTTGGGTTGTAGCTCTGGGAACTCTATCCAGCACTTTTCTCTGGTGTGATTCTGAACCAAAGGGTTGTGAGTTCCGTTCTTGCATTTAGGGCAATTGTTGTAAAGATTCATGTTGACTCTTGAGGCTGTCTAGTCTCTTCCCTTTGCGCTGATTTTGTTCTTGTTCTGGGTGAGATGGTCTAAGACCCGTTCAACAGTTATTTCTCTGTCTCCATGCATGATCTGGGTTGAAATGGCTTTGAGGTTGGAAGGAAACTTGAACAGAATTAGGTATGCTAAGATGTCTGAAGGCAAATCTATTCCTACTTTGGTGAGTTTGTTGATGTGGTTCCAGATGTTGGTGACAAACTTGTCTATTCCGTCCTTTCTGAATGGGAGGTACAGGAATGCTTTGAAGATTTGTGCTCAATTTGCTGATTGGGAAGATGCAAAGTTGTTTTTTGTGGCTAGCCAGATGCTTTTTGCATTATGTGCATTTCCAAGCTTGATGATGTTGGTGTGGGTAGCAGGTTTGAGTTGAGCCAGGATGAATGGAGCAATGTCCCTATTGATCTTGTAATCCAGTCAAACAGATTTGTCCTGGTTGTTCATCATTTCCAGAATCCCCCTTAGGTCAAACAGACTTTCTATCTTAATTTTCCAAATAAAATAGTTGTCTTTGTTCAGCAATGGAGTTGATTTGATGAGGGTCCAGATTGTCATTGTCCTCATTTTGCTGTCTCCCCCTGGTCATGCTGTTGCAGTTGACTTGGCCATTGTGAGCTTTGGCTTATAACCGTTGTAAGACTCCAAACAGTGCTAGGCCGTGGCAGTTCTGTGGAGGGGAAAGGTGCTGTTTAGGCTGCACTCCTGAGTGTTACAAAAATATTTAAATGTAACCAAGATCAAGGTCCAGAACCTTTTTACGTGAGGAATCAAGTAGTAAGGATAAAGTTTGGTAATAGTTGGTAGCAATGGAACAGCTCTGTCTGAGGCAAGATTATGTGAGAGATATTTGAACAAAAGAAATTTAAAGTCTGTTTAAAGTTCAAAAGAAGAAAGCTTTTGTATGTAAACAAGGCCCACAAGCTAATAACACTGGTTGTCAGAAGAATGTTGGGGATGATCAACTCAAACCCCAAAAAACCTCCAGGTTCTCAATGAAACCACCCAACTCTCCCCAATCAACTGCTTGAAGGGTACCAGATAACTGAGGATGGCCTTACAAGAAAAAGCACAATGTTTTGAGAATCTCTAAAAGCAAACACTAGTAACTGATTCATACATGGATAACCTTAACACTTCTCAAGGAACTCAAGAGTAGGCGGGCAGAGTGCAACTTTGAAAAATAAAAGGAGGTATAACACTCCAGGTTTAGAGCTTAATAAAACCTCTTCAATCAAACATGATTGGCTCCAGAAAGATGATCAAGGAAGGATCAAGACCGGTATGGTCAGAGAAAGGAATAAAAGAGTGGTTTAACACACCCAAGAGTTCCAAAAGACAGAATTCTCTTCAACCAGAAAGGCTATTGGCTGGTGATAAGGATCAGGCCTCAGAGGGGCAAAGACTTAAGGATCAAAGGGATCAGGGGGCAATCAAAGAAATACCCAGGATGATGATGATGAATTACTATGATACCGGGGGGGACATATGCACACACTCCAATGGATGAATAGAAAAAGGCAGGGGAGAGCCCCTCCTTTTATGGGCCATGGGTCCCTATAGACTTTTTACAAGTGATAACACATATAGAGCAGAAAAGAACACAATTTAATTTATTTTCTTTTTTTAAAAATGGAAATGAGAAAAAACAAAAGAAAAAGTGATAAGAAAAAAAACAACAAAAAAAATTAAAATAATGGAAAAAATAATGGATGAGCGGGGATGGAAGGACACCAGCCCATGCCAATGATGGGCACAGGCAGGAGATTTGTAGGTGGGAACCACGCAGACCGGTGTAAGACTCCAAACGGCGCAGGGCATTGGCAGTTCTGTGGAGGGGATAGGTGCTTTTTTAGGCTGCCCTCCTGAGTGTTACAAAAATATTAAAATGTAACCAAGATCAAAGTCCAGAACCTGGTAAACAGGGAACTAAAAGTAAGAGGATAAGGATTGTAGTGGTTGGTAGCTGGGAGACAACACTATCTGAGGCAAGATGATGTTGGGGAACACTTGAATAGAAGGAGTCAAGAATTGTTCAGAGTTCAACAAGACAAGGCAATTTTAAGTGACAACGCCCACAAGCTAATAGCTCTGGTTGTCAGCAGAAGCTTAGGAAAGATCAACTCAATCGCAAACAACCTCCAGGTTCTCAATGAACCTGCCAAACTCTCCGCAATCAAGCGCTTCAAGGGTACCAGATAACTGTGGGTGGCTGCACAAGACAAAGCTAATTTGTTTGAAGAAGCTCTAGAAGCAAAACAATAACTGATTCCAAACAAGAATAACCCAACACTTCTAAAGGCACTCAAGAGTAGTGTGGCGGAATTCAACTTCAAAAGAAGGGAAGGGAGGTTTAACACTCCTGGTTTTAAGCTTAATTAAACCTCTTCAGTCAAACGTGACTGGTTCCAGAAAGATAATCAAAGGATGATCAGGACCAGTATGGTCGGATAAAGGGATCAGGAGTGGTGTAACACACTCAAAAATTTGATTAGACAAATTCTTCTTCAACCAGCAAAGCTATTGGTTGGTGATAAGGCTCAAGGATCAAGGGGTTTTAGTATGGAGGCTCAAGGATCAAGGGGAAATCATAGATATCTCCTGTGATGATAGGATTATGCTCATTCCATGCTGGATGATTCAATGATCTTCCAAAAGGCAGGGGAGAGCCCCTCCTTATATGGGCAGGAGGCCCTGTTAGACTATGTACAATGTATTCTACAAATTGAGCAGAAAAAGAAAGAAAATCAGGTCATCTCTTGGGTCTGTCCATGGATGGGCGCGCGCAACAATACCAGAATCACCCACCCCTTGTCCAAAGGCGGACGGGGTGGGAAAGGAAAATGAACCCAACCGCCGCGCATGTCTGCGGCCGGTAGTCAAAACTCTCCACCCCTTTCCCAAAGGCGGAAAGGGGTGGGAGAGTCCCAGGAAGGGTGACAGATGAAGTTTGTGAGAGCGCGGATGGGCAGATAGGAGATCAGCTCAAGGCAATTGAGTAAATCCTGATGGGCTTGAGATTGGCAAATGACAGACTGAGTGAGGTGGGAGATTGATGGGTCCGACAATCAGAAAAGCGTCTGGAGGTGCGGTCAGGATGGGTTTGGTAATTCATGGATGAGCGACACGGGACGCGCAAGGACAAGGATGAGGACGCGGGACGCCCAACGCGCAAGGATGAGGATGAGGACGCGGGACGGTGTGGAAAGAATAAGGGTTTTCCCCCTATAATTGTCCCAAGTTTTGGAAGTTAACGGTTCCCTGCGTCTGAAAGGAGATGAGGATGCCCCAAGTTGCACTTAAATGAGAAATAGAAATAAGGAGATAAAGAGATAAAGAAAAATAGAGAGAGAGTGAAATCGCCAATCCTTCAATCCTAAGAACTTTCCACCTGGATGTGTATCCAGTATGAGTTCCTTTAATATCTTGGTGAGATGATTGATCCAATCAAATGATATGATGGTCTGATTCCATGCCCCCCCTCCTAACCAGAAGTTGAGAGTGAGGGCAAGTACTCCCTCTCAACCCTAACCTAAGTTAAAGCACAAATAACAGTATGGCAAAGAAACAGAAAACAATCCCAAAACAGAAACCCTAGCCTCCTCTCCCCACCTCCGTACCAAACTTCCCCCGATGTCTGTACGCCGTTCCGTCCATCCGGTTTGTCCTTCTCATGACGCGTTCCTTGCACCGCGCCCTACGTGGAGCCCCCTGCGCCTGTCTGTATCCGTTTGTCCGTGCCCGTCGTGGATGTCCGGTATTATCCAGCGTGATCCGCGTGTTTGCACGCGCGCTCCATCTGTTCCTTTATAGCCCCCGGATTGCTCCGCTCCTACGTATCTGAACCAGCGCGCCCGCAAACCTAGTCAAGCGCACTACCTTCCGAATCCAATCTCTGGTGCGGATCGCCGCCCAGGCCGCATTCAATGCTGAGCCCGACCCGTCCACTAGGTGCGGAGCCAAACAGCGGCTGCTGCTGAGCACTCTGCATACCCTAATGCTGAGCCCCCTTGCCCAATGCTGAGCGCGCAGCCGCAAAGCAGTTCCCAATCCGTGTCTATAAATTGACACCACATCCCCCCCCAACTTGAGTTCTGTCCCCAGAAGTCTTCCATCGCTTCACCACACTACCACCACCGCTACTTCCACTACCATCTCCGGTCCCGGCGTCCTCCCCCTTGCCAGCCCCCTCACCGGAGAGGGTGGTTATCTTGTCCTCACCTCCCCCCCCGCCACCTTCCCCTTGTCGGACGTCTCCCAAGGTCCCGGAGATTCTGATTGGCCGCATGCTACCCAAGGTTCAATTCAATCGGTTCGCGGACGACTCGGTTGAGCTACTTTGTGGCTTCCTCTTGATCCCAAGGGCCCACGGAACGGATTCCCGCCACAAAGTATTGGCGCAATTCTGGGCGCTCCTGGCGGATGCAAGGAATTGAATGGTCCGGGCAATGGAGGCGGATTAGGCGGGGTCCCTCTTTCCTTTCTTTTCCTTTTCCTTTCATTCACACTCTTGTTGTACCTTTTCTTCTCATCATTCCGCACTTGAAATTGATTACCCATTGTGCATACCACTTCCAAGTGAGCCAGTAAGCGGCCTAAGTAAAATTAAGAGACCCCGCAAGTAAAAATTGAGAAAAATCTAAGTCAAGAAAAGAGAGGGGAGAGCTGGAGTAGGTCTGTGCGCAAGATCCGCGCCTTCCGCAAAGTCGCCTTCCGGTGCTCCGCAAAGGTACCTTGACCGCCCCAGATGGACTGCCACACATTTCCCCATACCCCTCCTGTAACAAACACAACAACCAAACACCAGCGCGCGCCACCGTCAGGGAAGAGAGAGAGAGAGAGTAAGAGAACAGACATTCTGGGGTGCCTAGTTGTCCCGGCTGTGAACCGGCTAGAGAAACCCCTCACCAAATCAAGCTTATTCCCATACCAACCACCCATCCTCAAGATATCCTGAGAGAAAAGAAAAAGAGAAAAAGAAACCAACAGAGAAGAAAAATAGAAAAGAACAGATAATTTTTTTTTCTTGCGACGCCTGTAGAATGCCCGCAAATTGCTCTTCCTCCCGCTTCCCCCATCCGCAGGATTGTCCTTGCGTCCCGGTTCCGCGGGGATTTTCCTTGCGTTCACGGACCCGGCTTTGTGCCGCGCCCGTGTTTCCTGCAAAAACCCCAAGCCAGCAAAGACCCCACATTCCAGATAAGAAAGAAACATAGAGAAACAAACATTCTGGGGTGTCTAGTTGTTCCGGCTGTGAACCGGTGTGGTTTCAATTTCTAGACACAGATTGGGAACTGCGTCGCGGCTGCGCACTCAGCATTGGAGGCAGCGGGCTCAGCATGAGGGTATTCAGAGTGCTCAGCAGCGGCAGCTGCTGGATCAGCAGCAGCCGCTGTTTGGCTCCACACCCAGTGGACGGGTTGGGCTCATCATTGAATGCGGCGTGGGCGGCAATCCTCCCCGGAGATCAGATTTGGAAGGTAGTGCGGTCAACTAGGTTCGCGGGCGCGCAGGTTTGGATACGTAGGGGCGGAGCAATCCGCGGGCTATAAAGGAACAGATGGAGCGCGCGTGCAAACGCGCAGATCATGCCGGATATACCCGGACACCCACGACAGGAGCGGACAAACGGATATGGACAGGAGCGGGGGGCTCCGAGTAGGGTGCTGTGCAAGGACCGCGTCATGAGAAGGACAAACCAGATGGACAGAACGGCGTACGGATGTTGGGGGGAGTTTGGTAAGGAGGTGGGGAGAGGAGGCTAGGGTTTCTGTTTTGGGATTGTTTTCTGTTTCTTTGTCATGCTGTTATTTGCGCGTGTACTTAAGTTAGGGTTGAGAGGAAGGACTTTTCCTCACTCTAAACTCTGGGTTGGGGGGAGGGAGGCATGGAATCAGACCATCACATCATCGGATTGGATCACTCATCTCACCAAGAGATTAAAGGAACTCATACCGGATACACATCCAGGTGGCCAGTTCTTAGGATTGAAGGATTGGCAATTTCTCTCTTTCTCTCTACTTTTCTTTATCTCTTCATCTCCTTATTTCTATCTCTCATTTCTAGTGGGACTTGGGGCATCCCCATCTCCTTTCAAACGCAGGGAACCGTTACCTTCCAAACCTTGGGACAATTATAGGGGGATAACCCTTATTATTTCCACATCTGGGGGTCTGGCCGGGAAATAACCTTCTGTTTCTTGTCTTTTGAAGTTAACTGGGTGCGATGTCCTATCCATACCTCCCTAAAGTTGCTCCTTCTTCTTCTTCTTCTTCTCCTTCCGTCTCCGGGTCCGCTACTCCGACCCCACTCTTGTCTTCCATCCCTCCTCCTCCCCCTCCCTCCGCTTGACCCAGGACGAGCTACGCCATTCCCCCATTGGTCTCCAGTGACCATGAACCCACTCGCCCGGTTCACATAAGGCCGCGCGACTAACCTCACATCCAATTCAACACTGCGGATGTGGAGCAATTCATCTCAAGATACGAAGGAATTGCAGATGCGGAAGGTGCGTTGGACGCCAATAAGGCTCTGCTTGTCGTCCTGTTCATAATGGACAAAGAGAAGCTCCGGGATGTGGAGGA
Organism: Puccinia polysora; assembly: GCA_025617555.3. Lineage (NCBI taxonomy): Eukaryota > Fungi > Basidiomycota > Pucciniomycetes > Pucciniales > Pucciniaceae > Puccinia > Puccinia polysora. The sequence continues at coordinate 8,420,587 of CM062629.1, forward strand.
GATGGAAGGCTACGAGAATCAGGATTGGCTAAAATTGAAGGCGGAGATCCTAACCCGGTGGGGTAGGCGCAAAAATTGATTCCAGGAAAGCAATTTTGACCGTGTGGCCTCAGAGGCAAGCGCACGCGGAGGAGTCAGAACTTGGGTGGAGCTGGAGGAGTACACCTTGACATTTGATTGGATCTATTGGTACTTGTCAAAGAAAAAGGTGGTGGCGGGACAGACGGGGGCCATGAAACGCGTGTTTCTGGGCGGTTTAGGCGCTCAACTCCAGGCAAGGGTGCAGCGGCATCTTAACAATCACAACTTGGTAAAGCGGTCATTGGATGGGAGCATTGCGCTCCTTCTGGAGTTGGCTGTCATTTGCCAGGCTGTGGAGAGTGAGCTCGACTTAGAAGAGCTTATTGAGGATACCTCTAAGTCCTTCCCAGTGGGACCGAGGAAATCTGCCCCCCAGGTTTCGGCTCCGGCGCAATTCCCAGCCCTGGTTCTGCCTACTTCAACGTGTGTTCTGGTTCCTCAACCCGGGCCTGCCGCTCCGGTAAGTGAATTGACGGAGCTTATTAAGGATTTGAAGATCTGCATGAGCCGTATGGCCAGCAGCAGCTGCGAGGGTCTCCACCGCACATGGTGGAAGGGTTTTGGCCGCCTGGTACTTTTGTGCCGAGGGGGTGCTTGTACTGCGTGGCAAACAGTCATTGGCAATTGGCGTGCAAGGAGCTTACAAAGGATCTCCACGCGGGATTGGTTTGACCGGCGGGGATGGGGTACATGTTTCCGATGGGCAAACAGATTCAGATGGAGCCAAGCCAGATGGGTAACGAGACTCCGGTCCCGCTGACCTTGGGGGGACTGGCGGCTGTGTCTCCGGTGGTGGTAGACAAGATGGTTCAGGCGTTGCGGGATTGCGGTCAGGGCCGGGTACCTCAGACGGTGCAGCGGGTTCATGTGGGGCGGAAGGAGGAGGGGCGCGAGGAGTGTGAGTTGAAATCGGTTTAGACTCCGCTTGCTTACGTTCTGATGGTCATAGCCGGAAGGAAGGTGTGGGCTATGGTGGACAGCGGTTCAATGGTGAACCTGCTTCCATTGCGGATGGTGGATGATTTGGGGTTGGTTTGACGGGAATGCGCAATGGGTCTCTGCGCGCTGAACAGAGGGGAGTGTTGTGTGGATGGGGTAGTTGAGGAGGAGGAGGTCAAGGTCGCAAGGGTCCGTAAGCCTCTTTCTTTTCTTTTGGTTGATTGTGGGGATGTGATTTTGGGATGGCTGTTCATGTTTGGGTTCCAAGCACAAATGGTTTTTGATCCAGGGGTTGGAACAGAGGCGTTGACGGTGGAGGATTCATCCGGCAGGAGGTTTGAGACAACTATCTGCAATCACGGGCAGGGAAAGGGGGGGAGAGTGTTGGAGTAGGAGGAGGAACCGGACGTGGCGGTTGCGACCAGCTGGGGACAGTGGCCAAGTTGGGGGGGAGGTAGAGGGGGTAGGGGATAAATTTTGATTTGGTAAGGGGGTGCTCTAGCCGGTTCACAGCCGGAACAACTAGACACCCCAGAATGTTTGTTTTTCTATGTTTCTTTCTTATCTGGATTGCGGGGTCTTTGCTGGCTTGGGGTTTTTGCAGGAAACGCAGGCGCGGCACGGAGCCGGGTCCGTAAACCAAGGACAAGCCCCGCGGAACCGGGACGCAAGGACAATCTCGCAGATGGGGGAAACGGGACAAAGAGCAATTTGCGGGCCGTCTATGGGTGTTGTGCAAAAAAAAAAAAGTGCTCTTTTCTATTTTTCTTCTCTGTTGGTTTCTTTTTCTCTGTTTCTTTTCTCTCAGGATATCTCAAGGATGGGTGGTTGTTATGGGAATAAGCTTGGTTTGGTGACGGGGTGCTCTAGCTGGTTCACAGCCGGGACAACTAGACACCCCAGAATGTCCGTTCTCTTACTCTCTCTCTCTCTCTTCCCTTATGGTGGCGCGCGCTGGTGTTTGGTTGTTGTGTTTGTTACAGGAAGGGTACAAGGAACTGTGTGGCAGTTTTTCTGGGGTGGTCCAGGTGCCTCTTTTGGAACGGCTAGTCACTTACGGTTGCTCACAAAGCAAGGCATGCGGACGCGGACCTCAATCTCAAGCTCACTCTCACGAAGCGCGGTCGCGCACTTTTTCTCAGAAGGTTAGGACCTTGCGCGGATACGTGTGTTTTCTTAATGAAAAGGGAAGCGCAGTACAACCAAGAAGAAGAAAAGAAGGAAGGAAAGGGAAGAAGGGGAAAAGGGGGGGGCAATGCTCCTAAGCCATCTTCATCATTTCCTCCATTTCCGCCCTCAATGACGCCAGTAAGGCCCGGAAGGACGCCAGGAGCTTGCTCTGAGATTTCGAGGATTGAGCGCCGGGAATTGCCAGGAAATTCTGAAGCATCGTGGTCAACCTTTCCACAAAAACCTTGAAGCCAGCCGCCAGGAGTGCCATTGCAATTGGTATTTCTGGGATCTCGGGAGGGCTGGGGGGAGGAGCGGCCAGTGAACATGGGGCCTCTGGGGAACCAACAGGGGGGCTATTTTCAGCTGGAGGTGATGACGGGACAACAATGGGTGACAGAGGCGGAGGGACGGCGGGGGTCGTAGTCCTCTCATCCAAGGCCGCTGGTGACGCGGGCAGTGTCGGCGGTCGTGGAGGAGGAGGTGAGGTTGCTGGCGCGGCCGCGGTTCATGGGAAAAGCCTTGGGTCCGGTACCCTTTGGTTCACGCCAACAGAGGCAGCCCAAGCGCGGGTCGCCGCGCGCCATTCCTCTGAGGTTTTGTATTTGCTCTGTTGCGGAGGTCTGGCCCGGCAGAGAGGTGATGCCAAGTTGCAGCTCACGTGCGAGGTGGTGGGTGACGGAGCTCGGGGGCGGCCGGATGGAGGTGAACCGGGGGGTGTCCACGAGCCTTCCGAGAACAATTTGTTGTCCAAAACCACAAACAGGTCTGGACAAGCCCTCTTGCGCAGCCTGGGGCGCGAGCTGGATTGGGGGGGAGCTTGGGGCATGCTGTCGCTAAGCAAGCAGCAATGGTGGCCGCAACGGCAAGCAACGCAGGCGCGTTAACGGAGGATGATCAAACACGCATGCCCGTTCTGGGCGCAGAACTCGCATGGGAGCATGGTGGCTATGGGGTGGAAGGAGGACGGGGAAGATGGTAGTGGGAGTGGTGGGGGTGGGAGTGGAAGTAGCGGGGGTGGTGGTATGGTGAAGCAATGGAAGACTTCTGGGGACAGAACTCACGTTGGGGGGGATGTGGTGTCAATTTATAGACACGGATTGGGAACTGCTTCACGGCTGCGCGCTCAGCATTGGAGGCAGCGGGCTCAGCATTTGGGTATGCGGAGTGCTCAGCAGCGGCAGCTGCTGGATCAGCAGCAGCCGCTGTTTGGCTCCGCACCCATTGGACGGGTTGGGCTCAGCATCAAATGCGGCGTGGGTGGCAATCCGCCCCGGAGATCAGATTCGGAAGGTAGTGCACTTGACTAGGTTTGCCGGCGCGCCGGTTCGGATACGTAGGGGCGGAGCAATCCGCGGGCTATAAATGAACGGATGGAGCGCGCGGATCATGCCCAATATTACCGGACACCCACAACGGGTGCGGACAAACGGATACGGACAGGGGCGGGGGGCTCCAAGTAGGGCGCGGTGCGAGGACCGCGTCATGAGAAGGACAAACCAGATGGACGGAACGGCGTACGGACGTTGGGGGGAGTTTGGTATGGAGGTGGGGAGAGGAGGCTAGGGTTTCTGTTTTGGGATTGTTTTCTGTTTCTTTGTCATGCTGTTATTTGCGCGTGTACTGAGGTTAGGGTTGAGAGGGAGGACTTATCCTCACTCTCAACTCTGGGTTGGGGGGAGGGAGGCATGGAATCAGACCATCACATCATTGGATTGGATCACTCATCTCACCAAGAGATTAAAGGAACTCATACTGGATACACATCCAGGTGGACAGTTCTTAGGATTGAAGGATTGGCAATTTCTCTCTCTCTCTCTACTTTTCTTTATCTCTTCATCTCCTTATTTCTATCTCTCATTTCAAGTGTGACTCTGGGCATCCCCATCTCCTTTCAAACGCAGGGAACTGTTAACTTCCAAACCTTGGGACAATTATAGGGGGATAACCATTATTCTTTCCACACCGGCTAGAGCACCCCCTCACCATATCAAAACTTATCCCCTACCCCCACCACCTCCCCCCCCAACTTTGGCCACTGTCCCCAGCTGGTCGCAACCGCCTACTCCGTTGCAACAGCATGTTTTCCGCTTCTCCACCCAATGACAAATCCCCGGATCGCATTCCTACACCATCTCTGCGCTCCACACTCTCCTCATCTGATCTGTAACCCCCTTCCGCTGTCTTGTCAAACGAGGTAGATCCTTGCGCAAAGAAGCACTTGACATGCAAAGCTTCCGCCTTCCGTTTCAGCGGAGTACCATCTAATTCCTCCAACTGATAGCTGCCGCCCTCGAACTTGGAAGACACGTGGAACAGGCCGTTCCACCGGTTAGCAAACAACTTCCCCCACTGAGACTCCAGACTCTGGTTGTACAGGAGCACCAAATCCCCCTTCCGCAAGGGATCCCGGAGACAATGCTAGCAGCGCTTGTCCCAATAGCGCACCAATGCCATCCAAGTCTTCTTCAGCCGGTCCGCGGCCTTGGCGAGCATCCCGTCCTGTTGAAGGAGCTGTTTGGCGCAAGCCTCAAGCAATTGGGCAGAGGTCTTCAGCTTCCACTAGTCAACCCCCAGGAACGTCTCCAACTCAATTTCCACTTGAAGCACGGGGCGCTGTCCAAAAAGTAACTCGTACGGCGAGTAGCCTGTCAACCGCTTCACCAAAATCCGATCCGCAAACAGAACCATTGGAAGGGTCTCCTTCCAGCGCTTACTGTCCTCCCCGCACATCTTGACCAGGGCGTCCTTGATTGGTTGATGCCCGCGTTTGATCATGCCGGCCCCCTTGGGATAATTCTCCGTTACTCGGCCAAACTTGGCTCCGCAACTCTTCACCAACTCAACCAAACGGCCACAAAACTCAGCCCCTCCGTCCACTGTAACCAGAAAAAGCGACCTGTACCGCGGGAACCAATCTTCCTCCAGAAACAGAGCAACTTTGTCCACCGAGAGCTTGACCAATGGACGCGCTTCCGCCCAACCGGACAGGTCGTCCCGCACGACGAGCAGTTAGGCAAACTTACCGGCCTTGATGTGGACGACATCAAGCAAGACTTGACCAAAGAGGGTGTCTTCCCCTGTGGGGTTTCCGACTTCCTTAGGCAATCTCGCGCTCCGCCGTTGACAGGCTTTGCAGGACGCCAACCATTCCCGTACCGCACGCACTACCCCCGGCCACCAGAACCTCTCTTTCACCCACATCCACTTTTCAACCTCCCCTCAATGGCCAAGATTGTTGTGAAGGCTTTGGAGGATAGCTTCCTGATCCGCCCTTGAAGTGGTAACCACAAGAGGAACCGGAGTCTTCCACTGCCAAAGCTGCCCCTCCTGTACATAGAATTTTCCCGCTAGCCCCCTTGCCCATTGCATGTGCTTTTCCGTAGTTCTGTCGGGAAAACAAAGGTCCCGGAAGTAATCACAAAGAATCGCGTACCGCCCGGTCTGCCAGAGCGGCAGCTGAAAGCCCGCCTCCACAACCCCTACCTTGACAACCGGGGTCTCCACATCAAGCAGTTCTGTGTCCTCGAACGGGTTGTCCCTTGGATACCGTGACAACGCGTCGGGCATAGTGAACGCTTTCCCCGGAACATGAACAACAGCAAAGGAAAAAAGTTGAAGAAACATCACCCACCTGGTCATGGGAGCATTGGGCAACGCCGGAGAATTGACCATCCGCGCCAGCGCCTCCGTATCCACCAAAAGCTCAAAGTGAACCCCCCACAAAAGATACTGAAGCCGCCGCACGAGCTTCTGGAACGCGCTATCACACTCTTCTCCCCAATTCCACTCCACGCCTTTCCGCATTAGTGATTGGAGCAGGCTTGCCACCTCTGCAAACCTCTTGATGAACATCAAACATAGCTACATAATCCCAAGAACTGAAGGATATGCAACACCTTCCGTGGGGTTGGCCATTTGAGGACCTTGCTCCGCTTTTTCTCTGCAATGCGCCAGCCTTTGGAAGCAACAACATGGCCAAGGACTTTGAGCGCCGGAACAAAAACCACCAACTTCTTCCCCAACACTGTCAGCCCTGCCTCCTTGATGCAAAACAGGATGCGTTCCAACGTCTTTGCATATTCCCAAACAAAACGTCGGACGCCGGGAACCTCAACCAGCTCTGCTCCTCCGTAACCGGATTTTGGGCCTTTGATGCCCGCGTTGTTGATGAAGATTTGGAATCCCTCCGGAAGATCATCTTTCAGGATCCAAGCCATTTGCGCCTGGTACACCACCACAGAATTGGTTGCGCCCTGCGGTAGCCAAGTCAGATGCATTCTTCCCAACCCAGTCTCAAATGCCGTTAGAGGCCGCAAGCAAGGATCCAACTTGCGCTGGTTGTATCCCCCCATCACATCCACTAAATTGTAGCAAGCGCGCCCTGCAATTAACTCAAGGAACTCGTCAACACGAGGGGGTCGTCCTGCATCCCGGATCGTAAAGGAGTTGAGCTGCTGCAGATCATGGACAATCCTCAACAACTTTCCATCCTGCTTAACTACCGCAAAGATTGGACTGCAGTAACTAGAAGTTGACTGTTTGTAAAGGCCAGTCTTCACCCGTTCCCTCACCAACTCCAGAAACTGCTCCCAGACCACCCGCAGTATTGGAATCAGATTGATTTGCCACGGCTTGTGATCAACAGTGGGGATGAAATAGGGGTTGCCAATATTGTTTTTCAGAAGCCCCCGCTCTTCAGGTCCAAATGCGAGCGCTCTTTCCCAAAGAACCAGAACCAATACCAGCAACTCACGCTCCTCCATACTCAACCATCCCGTTGGGCCAAAATTGAAAGCTGCAATCCACTCCTCCGTGATCCGCGCCAAACTATTAACCCACCCCAAAGCCTTAATTGGCGTGACCCAAGGGTCCCGCGACCAAGCGATTGGTCAAAGCGGTCCGTTCAATTCCTGGGGCATCGGCTCATTCCTTGGTTGGACCTTCCGTGACACCGGCTTGTACTTGCCAGCGTTGCACCGCATCATAAGCACGCATCCTTTGCTGTAGGTCCTGCACAGAAAGAAACTGCGGCTTTTGCCTTTGCTCACAAGTGTGGCACAATGATAGGGTTTTCGAAGCGTAGTACCCTCTTGCAATGCATACTGAGAAAAGGGACTTACTTCTGCAACGTGCACGCCCTGCAATTTCCTTCCTCCCCCTCCCTGCTCCTCATTAGTCGACCACCCGCACAAAAGCAGAGCTTTTTCCGTGCGGTCTCCTTGGTTGACTAGGAAAAATCCTCCAAGGGTTGCCCCTCGCAGACCAACTCTGCGTCTGGTTCCTTCTCATACTCCAACACTCTCCTCCGCTTTCCTTGCCCGTGATTGCAGATAGTTGTCTCAAAACTTCCGCCGGACAAATCCTCCACCATAAACGCCTCCGTTCCTGCCTCCAGATTGAAAACCATTTGTTCTCGGAACCCAAACATGAAAGGCCTTCCCAAAATCACATCCCCACAATCAACCAAAAGAAAAGAAAGAGGCTTACGGACCCTTGCGACCTCTACCTCCTCCTCCTCAACCACCCCATCCACACAACACTCCCCTCCGTTAAGCGGGCGGAGACCCATCGCACATTTCCACCAAACCAACCCCAAATCATCCACCATCCGCAATGGCAGCAGGTTCACCATTGAACCGCTGTCCACCATAGCCCACACCTTCCTCCCCACTATGACCATTGGAATGGAAGCAAGCGGAGTCAAAACTAATTTCAACTCACACTCCTCGCGCCCCTCCTCCTTCCGGGGCACATGAACCCCCTGCACTTTCTGAGGTACCTGGCCCTGACCGCAATCACGCAACGCCTGCACCATCTCATCTACCACCACCGGACACACAGCCGCCAGTTCCCACAAGGTCAGCAGGACCGGTGTGGTGTCATTATATAGCCTCGGGTCGGGGACTGCGTCGCGGCCTGCGCGCTCAGCATCTGGTAGGTTAGGCTCAGCAGTGGGGGTGCGCCGGTCCTCAGCAGTAGCCGCTGCGGGCTCAGCAGTGTGCGCGGCGGGATTGAGCACGCAACTGCGGGCCGGGCCTGACTAAGGGAGGCGGGCCGCAACCCGCTTGGATGTCCGACTCACGGATGGAGCTGGGCCGACCAGGTTCTCGGAATGGCTAGTCGGGGAAGGAAAAAGCGGGGCGACAGCGGGGCTATATGCGTGGGCAGCGGCGCGCAAGCGTGGGCCGGCCACGGGACAGGAAATCCACAACGGCGCGTCGGGTGGATGCGCGCAAGCGCGGTGAACTTTGGGTATTGCGCGGCGGAGGGCCGCGCCACAAAAAGACGAACCGGATGCGCGTAATGGCAGGCGAGCTGGCGGGGATAGGGTATGGGTATGGGTTTAGGGATGGGTCAGGGTTCTGGGTCTAGGGTTCCTTCTTCATGGTTGCCAGTCTGTCTTTGTGCTTGTGCTTAGGTTAGGGTTGAGGGGGAGGGCTCAAATACCCTTCCCCTCGACTCCGGGTTGTATGGGGGCAGCATATCTTTCTATCGGACTCTCTCTCTCTCTCGCACTCTCTCTCACTCTCTCTCTCTCTCTTGGAGGAAAGGAAAGGAAGCATTCTCGGTCTTACAGACGCTAGAACCATCGATCCCGTAACTAGGGACAACTTTGTGAGGGATAACCTCAAAAGTTTCCACACCGGAGTCTTGATCCCCATCACCCTACGCACAATGTCTGCCACTCTCTTCTTCCCTACAGGATTTGCAGCCGGCGCCTTGATTCCGGGCACGCGTGCGGCTGGTTTTGGAACGGTTGACAGGGGTTGCTACTTTGTATCCACCTCCATCTTATCCGAGACCACCACCTTCTCTTCCATTGCCACTACCCTTACCTCAGCTTCCAACCGAGGTGGTTGCCAAAATCCGGGACCAGTAACAATGCCTAGTGACGCTTGCACCATTGTTCCCGCCTCCTGACCCCGTGTGTGCACCTGCTGCATTGCGGTTGGCTGGCTTGACTCCATCGGAATCTGTTTTCCTGTCAGAAACATGTACCCCATCCCCGCCAGTTGAACCAATCCTGCGTTGAGATCCTTTGTAAGCTCCTTGCACGCCAATTGCCAATGACTGTTTTCCCCGCAGTACAAGCACCCCCTTGGCAAAAAGGTACTGGGCGGCCAAAACCCTTCCACCATGTGAGGTGGAGGCCCTTGCGGCTTCTGCTGGCCCATACAGCTCATGCAGATCTTCAAAACCTTCATCAGTTCTGTCAATTCACTTACCAGAGGGGCGGGCGCGGGTTGAGGAACCGGAACACGCGTGGAAGTAGGTGGAACCGGGGCCAAAAATTGTGCTGGAGCTGAAACCTGGGGGGAAGATTTCTTCGGTCCCACTGGGAAGCACTTAGCAATATCCTCAATAAGCTCTTCTAAGTCAAGCTCACTCTCCACAGCCTGGCAAATGACAGCCAACTCCAGAAGGAGCGCGATGCTCCTGTTCAACGACCGCTTTACCAAGTTGTGATTGTAAAGATGCTGCTGCACCCTTGCCCGGAGTTGAGCGCCTAAACCACCCAGAAACGCGCGTTTCATGGCCCCCGTCTGTCCCGCCACCACCTTGTGCTTTGACAAGTACCAATAGATCCAATCAAATGTTGAGTTGTAATCCGCCAGCTCCACCCAATTTCTGACTCCTCTGCGCGCGCTCGCCTCCGAAGCCACGCGGTCAAAATTGCTTTCCCGTAATCAAGGTTTGCGCCTACCCCACCGCGTTAGGATCTCCGCCTTCAGTTTCCGCCAATCCTGATTCTAATAGCCTTCCATCTCCTCCACATCCCGGAGCTTCTCTTTGTCCATAATGAACAGGACAACAAGCCAGGCCTTATTGGCGTGTGACGCACCTTCCGCATCTGCAATACCTTTTTATCTCGAGATGAATTGCTCCACATCCGCAGTGTTGAATTGGATGTGAGGGTAGTCGCCTGGCCTGATGCAAACCGGACAAGTGGGTTCATGGTCACTGGAGACCGATGGGGGAATGGCTTAGCTTGACCTGGGTCAAGTGGAGGGAGGGGGAGGAGGAGGGATGGAAGACGCGAGTGGGGTTGGAGTAGAGGACCCGGAAACGGAAGGAGAAGAAGAAGAAGAAGAGGAAGCGACTGTAGGGAGGTATGAATAGGACATTGCACCCAGTTACCTTTGAAAGACAAGAAACGGAAGGTTATTTCCCGGCCAGACCCCCAGATGTGGAAAGAATAAGGGTTTTCCCCCTATAATTGTCCCAAGGTTTGAAGTTAACGGTTCCCTGCGTCTGAAAGGAGATGAGGATTCCCCAAGTCGCACTTAAATGAGAAATAGAAATAAGGAGATAAAGAGATAAAGAAAAATAGAGAGAGAGTGAAATCGCCAATCCTTCAATCCTAAGAATTTTCCACCTGGATGTGTATCTGTTATGAGTTCCTTTAATATCTTGGTGAGATGATTGATCCAATCCAATGATATGATGGTCTGATTCAATGCCCCCCCTCCTAACCCGGAGTTGAGAGTGAGGGTAAGTCCTCCCTCTCAACCCTAACCTAAGTACAAGCGCAAATAACAGTATGGCAAAGAAACAGAAAACAATCCCAAAACAGAAACCCTAGCCTCCTCTCCGCACCTCCGTACCAAACTTCCCCCGACGTCCATACGACGTTCCTTCCATCCAGTTCATCCTTCTCATGACGCGGTCCTTGCACCGGGCCCTACTTGGAGCCCCCCGCGCCTGTCTGTATCCGTTTTTCCGCGCCTGTCGTGGATGTCCAGGATTATCCGGCATGATCTGCACGCTTGCAAGCGCGCTCTATCCGTTCATTTATAGCCCACGGATTGCTCCGCTCCTATGTATCCAAACCGGCGTGCCCGCAAACCTAGTCAAGGGCACTACCTTCCAAATCCAACCTCCGGTGCAGATTGCCTCCCACGCCGCATTTGATGCTGAGCCCAACCCAAACAGCGGCTGCTGCTGATCCAGCAGCTGCCGCTGCTGAGCACTCCCCATACCCTAATGCTGAGCCCGCTTGCCTCCAATGCTGAGCACGCAGCCGCGAAGCAGTTCCCAATCCGTGTCTATAAATTGACACCACAACGGGCAAGGATAAGGATGAGTAACGCGCAACAATGATGATGAGGGGATGAGGGACTAGCAAGGATGAGGATGAGGACGCGGGACGGGCAAGGATAAGGATGAGCAATGCACAATGATGATGATGAGCGGATAAGGGACGCGCAACAATGAGGATGAGGATGTGGGACGGGCAAGGATAAGGATGAGTGACGCGCGATGATGATGATGAGGATGAGGATGAGGAACGCGCAATGCGCAAGGAAAAATTTTTGAATTCTTTTCCCACAGTGTCCCAAATGGTTCACCACATCTCTCCCAAACTTACAGACTGTCCCTAGTCTGCATCCTAATTTTGAAAACATAAAAAGAGGGAAAAACACAATAATTGGCCGTTTCTTGATCCTCTAAAAAAAACGTTGAAAGCCATCTTGATCCATCCAAAAGAGCCTAAATGCGGAGAAGATAAAAGAAAAGGCGTCAGAGGTGCTCACGTATGTGGCATAAAGTAGAGTTTTTACAACAAAAAGCAGCAGAAGACCCCGGTGGTGCACAATTGGGAGGACTTACTTTTACCCCACATTGCCCCCACAACAATAAAATCTCTAAACTTGATCAGCAGAGAACCTTCTTGCCAACTGAGTACCATCCAGTTCTTCCAAAACATAAGATCCACCTCTAACTTGACAAACCACTCTATAAGGACCATTCCAACAATTCAAAAAAAATTTTCCCCACTGATTATCTAAAGATTGATTATAAGCCAATACCAGATCACCAGGGTTTAAAGGATCCCTGATTTGATTTAGATGTTTATCTTCCCAATACTGAACTGATTTTGCTCTTGATTCCATCATCCTCTGATAAGCTTTGTTACAAATATCTTCACTCCGCTCCAGTTTCTTTGATCTGGCAACTAATAGGTCAGTAGTTGAAGAAACTTGTTCCCAAGAGATGCCCAAGAAAGACTTGATTTCAAGATCAAGAGGAAGAAAAGCCCTCTGACCAAAGATGATTTCATAAGGAGAGTAGCCAGTGGTTTTCTTGGTGGAAATTTGATCAGAGAAAAGAACCAAGGGGAGAAACTTCCAACAATTATTGCCACTTTCACCAGCCAGTTTAACCAGAGCAGCCTTCAAGGGAGCATGGCCTCTTTCCACCATGCCTTGTCCTTCAGGATAATAGGAAGTAGTAACTCTATGTTGCCCAGGGAACAATTGGATTATTTCAGCCAGTTTTCCACCATATTCGGAGCCACCATCAGTAGAATAAGATCAAGCCAAACTGTAACGCATCGTCCAATTCTCATGAAGGAAAGCTGCCACAGATTCAGAACTAAGGTTCTTAAGGAATTTTGCTTCAACCCATCCAGAAAAATTATCTCTAGCCACAATGAGGTACTTAGCACCACCTGCCTTGATATGAACCACATCCATAGCAACCCTTCCAAAGACAGTGGACTCCCCAGTAGGATAGCAAATTTCAGCTGGACGCCCAAGATCAAGTTTTTGACAAACTTCTTAACTCTTGCACCATTGAGAGACAGACTTCTTCAGAGATGGCCACCAGAATTGTTTGGATAATAGTTGACAAGTTTTGGTTTCCCCACAATGACCAAGGCTCTCATGGAGACTTTCAAGGATCAAATCTTGCTTAGCCGGGATAGTAACCACAACAAGCGCACAAGGAGTCCCTCTTTTAATAAGCCTATAACCTTGGACAAAGAAAATAGAGGACTTTCTTTTAAGGGATCAAAATTCTTTGGCAGAGAGATCAGGGGTTCTTTGGAGAGTTGAAATTTACTGCTCTAACTTAAGCCAGAAACCTTGTTGGAAACCAGAGTAATCTTGGGAGGAGAAAGCAAAAACAGAGAAGACCAAGGGTTCTTCCTCATTGAAATCCATTCCAAAATCTGATTCATTGTCTCCAATAGGTCTTCTAGATAAACCATCAGGCATAGTAAAAGATTTCCCAGGCCTATGGACAATATCAAAAGAGAAAAGCTGGATAAAAGCTACCCAGCAAGTCATTGGAGCATTTGGAAGACTGGGAGCATTGATCATTTCCACAATGGATCAAGCGTCAACTTGCAATTCTAAATGTTGTCCCCAGAGTACTGTTTGGAGTTTCTTCAGCATTCTGGCCACACCACAGAGTTCCAGTTTTGGCTGAGAGTATCTAGATTTCACATGCAAAAATAGCAAAGATTCATAAAGAACAGGGCGGTCCAAACCATTTTCATCCTCCTGAGTAAGGACAGCCCCAACAGATTGATAACTAGAGTCAACAGCCAATTTTATGTTGCCAGCTCCAGGCCCATAAGAGATCTTTTTCAAAACTATGTCATTGCCAACCATAATTTGAGCAACTGAAATGATTGTTTGCAATCTTGGGTCCAAATCCATTCAGCTTCCTTTCTGGTTAGACGAGGCAAGGGTGCACAGATTTTGGATAGAGAGGGAATGGAGATACTGACATAAGTTACAACACCCAGGAAACCTCTAACTTCAGTTGGATTTATTGGAGTAGGCCAGGAGATGATTTTGTTGACTTTAGAGGATGCCATCCTTCTTCCTTCCTTGCAGACTATATGACCAACAATTTCCAAGGCAGGGACACAGGCAGCAAGTTTTGATCCAGAGACAGTAAGTCCAGATTCCTCAATTCAAAACAAAATCCTTTCCAAGATAGTAGCCTAATCCCAGATAAATTGTCAAATTCCTGAGTGCCAAGGTAAGAGCTCATTATCATAGTCAGAAACTGGACCTTTAATTCCACCATCATCAATAAAGATACCAGCATGATCTGGGATTTTGTCTTGGAGGATCCACATCATCTGAGCCTGATAGACTGCAAACAAGTTGGTGGCACCTTGAGGCAATCGAGTCAGTTGAAATCAACCAAGAGGAGTATCAAAAGTAGTGAGAGGCCAAGAAATAGGATGCAAAGATTGTTTGACGTAACCCCCCATGATGTCCCCTAGACCATAACCAGCTCTCCCAGAGAATGATTCAACAAATTCCTCAGTGGCAGGAGGAACTCCAGAGTCCTTAATAGTAACTTTATTGAGAGGTTGGAGATCATTAACTACTCTAAGTTTACCATTACTCTTTAGAACACAGAAAACAGGGCTAGAGTAACTGGATGTTGACTGTTCATATAGACCGGTACGGACTTGTTTGAAGACCAACTTGATGAATTTGTCAACTTTTGCAGAAGGAATAGGGATCTTTTTCTTCTGCCAAGGATCATGTTCAACTACAGGGATGATGTAAGGGAGACCGTAGGTTTCTTTCAAGAGACCTCTCTCTTCTTCACAGAATGCAATAGATTTTTCCCTTAGAGATAAGATATTTTTGATCAAATTTAACTCATCAGGTAAAAGCCATCCATCCGGACCAAAGTTGACCACCTTCAATTGTTCTTCAGTGACACAACCACAAGGTACAAAGGGGCAAATAAGGGAGTGAGATAGACCACAATAAGGATCACAAGATAGAGGAGGACGCATGAGAGGAGGATTGAGATTGAGAGGCATGGGTTGGTTGACAGGCTGGACCGTTTTTGCAACTGGCTTATACTTAGTGGCAAAAGAGAGAAGTTCCTGTTTCCTCCAAGCATTAACCAGCAAGACCTGAGCACAACAATTGAGACCAGATTCCAACATTCTCCAAGTTCGATGTTCCATAAAGTTTTTGAAAGGTGCCTTTTCCATAAAAGAGGATCCAAGAAATAACGCATTTCTCACATGTGTGGCATGAGGTAGAGTTTCAAAAACTATGGTAGAAGAATTCCCTGATGGTGCACAATTGGGAGGACTTACCTTTACCCCCAAGTGCCTCCACTGAAGCCCATACTCCTTCATACCAAAACCATTAAGAAAAGAATTGACATCAGGATCTAATTTATTCTCATTGCGGAAAATCAAAACAGGGCTAGAGAAAGATTGATCAGTCATAAGAGTACAAGGAAAAGAAGAAACAACAGAACCAGAGAGAATATAAATATTTTTGGAATTTTGTGTTTTAACATGTTTTAGATTTTGGACATTTTTGAGATCAGAAGAAAAAGAAGAAAGAGATGAAAAGGATGAAAAATATGCCTCAGAGATAAAATTTGGCCCTGTAGTTGAAGTTCGAGGCTTAGAATAACTACAACTATTAGTATTACCAAATATTCTGCTAAAAATTGAGAGGAGTTAGAAGAATCCTTCTGCTTCCCCTTCAGAACCGATTTAGGTGAAAAACCAGGGAAATATCTTTCCCAACAACCAGAATCCAAAGAACAGAGAGGAACTTCAATCTTCCTACCATCAGCATCAGGAAGAAGAATTCTCTCCCCAACTTGATTGGAAAACATCAGGGTGGCTCCAAAGTCTATTAAGAAAGGACAACCCAAAATCATAGGACCTTCCAAACAAGTGATCCAAAAGTGACAGGTTCCAGCAATATTTTGACCAATTTGAACTGGCACATCCTCAGCAATACCCACCAACTCAAAATATTGATTCCCAATTGCATAAACCGCAGAGTTGAAGCTGACCCTTGGACTGAGATTGAGCTTGCAGGCCATTGCATCCAAAATTAAGTTCAGTTGGGACCCAGAATTGACAAGTAGAGACACCGTTTTGGATGAGTCACCTAGAGAGCATGTTAAAAATCCAAGAGGACAAGAATAAAGATTTGAATCAGAAGGAGGATCTGTTCCACCAGAGTCTTCTATCAAGGTTCCAGAGGAAACTTTCAATTTGTCAGGACCAATCTCCACACGTTGCCGAGAAACCCATTTCTTTATGCCTTCAGCCACAGATGGTGAGATGGAAAGGAGTTCAGCCACGGTTAGATCAGGGATTTTAAGATCAGAGATTTTCTTTAATACCCCCTCCACAGCATTGGGGTGATCTTTGGAAATTCCCCTTTCAAATCGGACCTTGGGTTGAGTTGGAAGATGAAGTTCAGGTGAGGGTGGCACTATAACTGGATCAGTTGGTGAAGGTGATTTGGATGGCAGAGGAGAAGGATCAGAGTATTCTGGGAACCTATCCAAGGGGTTCCTTTTCTACTTCCATTTCTTCTACCTCAGAAGAAGGAGGCTCCGGTGAAGATTGACGTTTGACCGGTTTTCAAAGAATTGAAGATGGAAAAGGAGGAGCTTTATGAGGTCTGGGTTCTTCATGTAATTTCTTAGCTGGATCAGATTGATAAGTTCCAGAAAAGCTGGAAGAAGAGATAGCAGGAGGATACCAAGGTTGAAGAGTTCCACGAGCAGATCAAAAATCAAAATAGGCCAAGGATGCCTTTTTGGGAGCAGAAGGCTGGAAAGAGGCTACCACATGAGGAATTGGGCAAGATGAATCAAAAGGGATAAGTGCACCATTAGGCAGAAAGAAGTTACTCCATTTCTGTTCCCCCAACATTTCCCCCTTGTCCTTCTGGAGTTCAGGACAGCAACCAGTTCCATGATCTTCTCTGTGGCAATAATAGCAAACTATGGTCAACCTAGGAACAGAGTTGGAGGGTTTAGGGATAGCCAGAGAGGAAAGTTTCTGATCCATTTTATTCTCAAAAGCTTGCAGGAGTTTGGTTATCTCATCAATAGTAGGTGTTTCCCGGTGGGTCTTAGGATTTGGTTTGGGTCTGCAATTGGCTTCCATCTTATTCATGATTTCATTATATGCTTGAAAAGAGAGGGCAAGGACTGGTTCAGTGATTCTAGGTTTTTCAAAGGTGAGAGCTGTTTGACCTTTCATCACTTTATCCACAGTATTCCTAAGAACCATGAAAGCAGGGAGCTTGAACCAATTATCTCTTGTGGTGATCATGGATCCAGATTTCACCAATTCATCCTTAATTCTTTCCTGCACTCCTGGATAGAAAGACTGAAAGAATTGCACTTGAATTTTGTCAAAAGTATCAATGTGATTGTTTTGGATAAGATAGGATTGGATAGGTTCCCAAGATTTTCTGAAAGCTTGATAATCAGAGGCTGAGGAGATACCACCATTTGAGGTCCATTGAGAGACTAGGGCATCCAGATCTTGGAGAGTGAACCTAGCTATATCAATTTTGCCCCAGTAGGCAATCATTGCATCCTTAAGAAGTACCCAGTCATGCGATTCAAATCCATTGAATGATTCAATCACTTCCATGACTTCATCAGAGGATATAAAGAATCAAAGTTGATAAGCCATGTCATATTTTCTGGCACCGTCCACTTCAGCAGCCATCTCATAGGAATCCAGGTACCATTTGACATTTGTACCGTTAAAGGATAAGTTCTTGTTCTGAGGTTTGACCTTGATCATCTTGGCCCAAACAGGGGTAGAAGGGGTAACAATAGATTCCATTTTGACAAAAGATTTCCTAAGGGATCCAAAGAACAGATTTCAAAAGTGGCTCACGAGTGTGGCAAGGGTAGGGTTTACAAAAAAACAACTAGTATAAAAACCCCTTGATGGTGCACAATTGGGAGGACTTACTTCTGGAACAAGTTGCCTCCATGGATAAGATCTAGATGATAAAAGAAAAAGAGAAAAAACAGAAGAAGAGAAAAAGATCATATTTCAAAGTTGATTTGACAAATTTGGGACTGTGAATCCCAAGGTTGCTGATTTGATCCCGGCCCGGGGGACCAAATGTAAGAATCCAAACGGCGCAGGGAGTTGGCAGTTCTGTGGAGGGGATAGGTGCTTTTTTAGGCTGGCTTCCTGAGTGTTACAAAAATATTTAAATGTAACCAAGATCAAAGTCCAGAACCTGGTAAACGGGGAACCAAAAGTAAGAGGATAAAGATTGTAGTGGTTGGTAGCTGGGAGACAACACTATCTGAGGAAAGATGATGTTGGGGAACACTTGAATAGAAGGA
Source organism: Puccinia polysora (assembly GCA_025617555.3). Lineage (NCBI taxonomy): Eukaryota > Fungi > Basidiomycota > Pucciniomycetes > Pucciniales > Pucciniaceae > Puccinia > Puccinia polysora. Next base: position 8,438,686 of record CM062629.1, read on the forward strand.
GTCAAGAATTTTTCAGAGTTCAACAAGACAAGGCAATTGTAAGTGAAAACTCCCACAAGCTAATAGCTCTTGTTGTCAGCAGGAGCTTAGGAAATATCAACTTAATCCCAAACAACCTCCAGGTTCTCAATGAATCTGCCCAACTCTCCGCAATCAAGCACTTGAAGGGTACCAGATAACTGTGGGTGGCTGCACAAGACAAAGCTAATTTGTTTGAAGAAGCTCTAGAAGCAAAAAAATAACTGATTCCAAACAAGAATAACCCAACACTTCTCAAGGCACTCAAGAGTAGCATGGCGGAATTCAACTTCAAAAGAAGGGAAGGGAGGTTTAACACTCCTGGTTTTAAGCTTAATAAAACCTCTTCAGTCAAACGTGACTGGTTCCAGAAAGATAATCAAAGGCTGATCAGGACCAGTATGGTCGGATAAAGGGACCAGGAGTGGTGTAACACACTCAAGAATTTGATTAGATAAATTCCTCTTCAACCAGCAAAGCTATTGGTTGGTGATAAGGCTCAAGGATCAAGGGGTTTGAGTATGGAGGCTCAAGGATCAAGGGGCAATCATAGATATCTACTGTGATGATAGGATTATGCTCATTCCATGCTGGATGATTCAATGATGTTCCCAAAGGCAGGGGAGATCCCCTCCTTATATGGGAAGGAGTCCCTGTTAGACTATGTACAACGGATTCTACAAATTGAGCAGAAAAAGAAAGAAAATCAGGTCATCTCTTGGGTCCGTCCGTGGGTGGGCGCGCGCGACAATACTGCAATCACCCACCCCTTGTCCAAAGGAGGACGGGGTGGGAAAGGAAAATGAACCCAACCACCGCGCATGTCCAGGGGCGGTAGTCAACACTCTCCACCCCTTTCCCAAAGGCGGAAAGGGGTGGGAGAGTCCCAGGAATGGTGAAGGATGAAGTTTGTGAGAGCGCGGATGGGCGGATAGGAGATTGGCTTGAGGAAATTGAGTAAATCCTGACAGGCTTGAGATTGGCAAATGACAGACTGAGTGAGGTGAGAGATTGATGGGTCCAAGGATCGGACAAGCGCTTGGAGGTGCAGTCAGGATGGGTTTGGTAAGTCATGGATGAGCAACCCGGGACACGCAAGGACAAGGATGAGGAGGCGGCATGCACAATGCGCAAGGATGAGGATGAGGACGCGGGACAGGCAAGGATAAGGATGAGCAACGGGGGATGATGATGATGAGCGGAGGAGGGACGCGCAAGGATGAGGATGAGCATGAGGACGCGGGACAGGCAAGGATAAGGATGAGCAACGCGTGATGATGATGATGAGCGGATGAGGGAAGCACAAGGATGAGGATGAGGAGGCGGGATGGGCAAGGATCAGGATGAGCAACGCGCGATGATGATGATGAGGATGAGGATGAGGGATGCGCGACGCGCGAGGAAAATTTTTTAAATTATTTTCCCACGGTGTCCCAAATGGTTCACCACACCGGCTGATGGGCCCAGGAAACTGCTTGCCCACGCATGATTGGGCAAGAGCAGCCCGAGTTGAGTTATTGGTTATTGATGGGAATGATTTATTGGTTGGTTGGCCGGACAATGGGGAAGAGAAGATGAGGGTGAAAGATTGGTTGTGGGAACAACCAATCAGGTTAGGTGATGGAGGTTGTTCCCGTGACTGATCTTGCGCGGGTGACCAGATGGAGAGTGAGGTGGTGAAGGAAGTAGATTGGTGATGAGGGAAGCGCAACTACCAGTGGGTACCTGAATAAGTTGAGTATTGACAGATCAATAGAGTTGATTATTGGCCTTGGCTTGATGGTGATTGATGACAGCAAAAACTTGGGCCAAAGTACCAAAGAGGGTGGGATTGATCCAATTATGATCCATTAAGGCATACTGGGAACTGTAGGGGGTCAACCAAGAGTAATTGATTCAATCAGAGCAGATCAATTCAAGGATGGTTTGAGTCCAACTAGGATTGCAGAGATTAACCAGTTTGATTACTTTCATACTTTTGGGTCTCAGATAAAAACCGGTGGCCTTAGTCTGTTGCACAAGGATGTAATGCCAAGTCATCCTTCCCCCATCTATTCCACCCTTTGACTCCCTAGATTCTTTTTTGAACCGCTCCAATCCTTCACAATGGAAGTCTGCAAATAATGTATAAAAAATCAGAGTTTGTGTACCTTTACTTCTGGCTATTTTGGTTACCAATATGGTACAACTCAAGAAAAGTGCTTTTTTTTTAAAAAAAAATTCTTAGTTTTTTATCTCATCAATTTTTTTAAAAAAAAAAATCTGTTGCTATGGGTACTCTTCTTCTTTCCCATCTCCCAACTTATTGTTGTCCTAGGGGTAAGGTAAGGGCCTCTAGCGCTTCAAAATCTCCTGATCCTCAATCAAGTCCTCCTTCTTGCACTTGGGCCCAATTTTTTTTGCGGACGGAAATTCCAGTCAACCTCCCCCATCAAGCCCCCTTCTCAAGCCCCAATTCAATCTGATCAATCATCCTCATCAGCTCCATCACACCCTGTCAATCTCCACTAGATCTTCCATGGGATCTTGTTGGATTAGCCTCTTGGACTTGGGATCAGGTACTGTCCATCTCCCAATTGAGCTGACTTGGAGATTGACTCAAGCAATCACATCACCCCATTAAATTGAGTCCATCACTACCATAACCACCTCTGTCATGCTACCCAAAATGGCCAGAACTAACCAATAAAAAGCAGTCATTGGTGCTCACCAACCAAGATTGCACTGAGTCCATTGAATGAGATCTTACGCAGGAACTATCCCAGCATGTTGGCTCCGACACGCCTGATCAATCTATGCCCCAATCCAGCTACCCTCCCTCAAGTCTCACCACCATCATCCTCCCATTCAATCTGCCTCCAATAATCCCTTTTAAAGCCCTTCTTCATCCTTAGCATTCCACGCTGATCACCTGCAGCAACCGATATTGCTGTTGCTCATCCTTAAGGCCCTGCAACCGCTGTTGCCAGTTTTCATCCCCCCTACTGCTCATCTTCCTGCCTGCTGTCATTGGTGATGCGGGCTGGTATCCTTCCTGCCATTTATTTTTTCAAATTTCCCAATCATTTTTGTTTTATTTTTTGATTTTCATTCCTATTTTCCCGCATCATTTCATTTTTTTTAAAAAAAGAAAAAACATTTTTTCCGCTCCCATTTGTAGTTATCTCTTGTAAGTAGTATACAGGGCCTCTTTCCCATAAAATGAGGGGCTCTTCTCTGCATGTTTGAACCATCATCCAATCATCCATTATCAGCCAGCTATCATCATCATCTAAGTAATGAATCTGTGTTGCCCTTCCCCTTTTATCTGAGCATCCTTATCCTGGTTATATCTATGATTTCCCATATATCTTTGAGCCTCCATGCTCAAATCCATTGATCTGTCCTCTTTGACCTCATCATTATCACCAACTAATATTCTTTCTGGTTGAACAAGAATTGATTTGGTTGAACTCTTGAGTGTGTTAAACCACTCCTGTGATCCAGTTCTCTGACCACTCTGGTCTTCATCATTCATTTGATTGTCTTTCTGGAACCAGTCACATTTGACTGAGAAGTTTCTTTAATCTTGAAAGATGGAGTGTTAAGCCTACTTCTATTTCTTTGAAGTTGAATTCTGCCACGCTATTCTTGAGTGCCTTGAAAAGTGTTGGGTTATTCTTGTTTGAATTTGTTACTGCTTTGCTTCTGTAGCTTCATAAAACAAATTGCTTTGTTTTTTACAGCCACCCACATTTATCCAGGTCCCTTCAAGCACATTATTTCAGAGAGTTGGGCAGTTTCATTGAGAACCTGTAGTTTTGGTTGGCATTGATTTGATTTTTCCTAATCTTCTGCCAAAGAACAGACTTATTAGCTTGTGGGCATTGTTACTTACAACTGCCTTGTTCTATTTAAATCTTAAAAAACTTTAACTTAGTTTGTTCAAGTCTTTTCCAGCACCATCTTGCCTCAGATAGTGCTGTTACATTGCTGCCAACTAAAATCCATTGATTCCTTATTTTCAAGGTTTTGTATCTTGATTCTGGTTATACTTAAAAATTTTTGTAACACTCAGGAGGGCAGCCTAAAAAGTGCCTTTTGCCCTGCGCAGAACTGCCTGTGGCTCAGCACCTTTTGGAGTCTTACACCATCCATCCTGCAATTCCTGATTTATAGGGCATTTCATGTGATCAGTTGTTGCCCCAACTCCTGGATCTTTGGAGAACCTTCCTGCACCTCTTCCTCAATTGACCTCTGGTCCCCTCTACTCCAGCCATGTCTCCTCTGTCTAAATCTCCGCCCACAGAGAGTGATTCCCCTCACTTTGTGATTTTTATCAGCTCCTATTTGCCACCGGTACCCCGTAAGTTTTTTTTTTTGAACTCTAACTTCAAAAGTCCTAAAAGGCCCTGCGCCCACCGCAGAGTCACTGTTGCCACCATTTCTGGTCCAAAGATCCCTGTGTCATTCTTCACCAATCCAGACACGGTTTCCCTGCCCTTCCCCCCAATCCTATGGCTCTTTCCCATCTTGTTTTACCCTATTCTGCCTAGACTCTCTGTACCATGGGGCAATCCAAGGAAACCACCAGGAGGTTGAGCAAGGTATTGAGGAAGCCAAGCGTGACTTGTACCTCTGCAAATGGGATGAGTAAATACTTGCAATCCTCCGTCACTTGGTTTGGATCCCAGTTGCAGAGCATTGCAAGCTCCACTGCAAAAATCTTTTTGCTGGTTGTGAGCTCCGCCGCAAGCTCTGCCTTGCCATCTTCTTCACTTAAACCTCCCAGTAAAATGATAAAATGAAAAAAATTCATAAAACTACAGAAAAAAAACTCAGCATAATTTTTTTTTGCCAAACTCCTTGCATATAGTTCTTGAAGCAATAATATGATGCCTGGCCCTCCCCAGAAAGGAATTGTTTCAATTTTCCGCATTATCCTAAAAAAAGAAACATGCACACACAAAATGAAAGACTCCACAAACCTCTACTGAGAACTCCTCCACATCTTAGACAGGGTGAGAAAAATAAACCTGAGACTCCAGAAAAAAACTCCGTAAAAGAAACTATCACTTGAAAACTAACTCTGTAGACTAATAAAGCAATCCACAATAATAATACATTGCCTAAGGGACCTGTACCACCCCAGATAATTTTCTTTAATGGCGTGAATTTCCACTCTTCTTTGGTGATCTGATATTAACCACCCTTTGAAATTTAACCCCAATGTTCATTAATCCAAAAAACTACTCCAGACTTTCCATTTGACCCCTGGGATTTGCCATTATTAAGCCCTTGTCAGTGAACTCAGAATTTCAATCCTCTGCCACCTTTCTAACGCGCTGAACTTCCCAATAAGGTACTTTCCACCCATTCTTAAGCGTGCAATTTTTGCTGCTTTGGTGTGATCCCCAACATCTTAGTAGTAAACCAACTCCACCATGCCTCCCCCAGGGAACCCCTATTGGCCCCCTTTGGTTATCATGCTCATGTCTGAAATTTGACCATTGAACCAAAGATTACCTGCCCAACAACAATGCTTCATACCCCATAAATTGTAGACCAGATCCTTATTGGTAGTTTGCCATCCTTTCTTCTTTCCCTTGTTCTCTGTAATAGGCTTTAAAATTTGTTCCCCAGTCCCTGTCTTCTCTAAACTATGTGCCAGCTTCTTTCTCCAGTTCCTGCATCAATCTTGCTCAATTTCCCTCTAAGCTGCAACTTATTGAGCCCATCATTCATTCCTTCTATTAGATTTTCTAAGGCCTCCCCCAAGATTCTCCTCAGTTGAGGATGCACAGAGGGATGTTCAGATGGTTGATGGTTTTGTTGGGTTTCTTTGTAGGAGAGTCGCCACAAGGGGCCTGCCTTTGTGTGACTTTCATGGATTAAAAATTTTCACCCAACCTTCCTTGTGTGAGTTTTTCTAGAAGGTTTGATAAGAAGTTGTCCTGAATAGGAACCATGGCCATCACAGGCCAAATCTACATATCTATCTTTCTTTGAGTTAAAAACCATCGGAGCGTAACCATGCTTCATATCCCATGTTTTACAATAGTTTTGGGCCTCTTCCCTAGCAGGAAAAGTTCTCACAGGAGGTGGTTCAAGTGAATCTAGTAAAAATTCATAGGTCAAGTCATAGTTTCAGTTACATGCACCCCATTAGTTTCAATCAAATTAAATCCAGCAAAGACCTCAGTAACATATAATTTTACTCATGACCAGAGGTTGCATCCCACTGTGAAAAATTGTTTTCCTTAATTTTCACCCTTGATGAGGATGCAATTGGGGCTTCCAATGTTTCATTAGCCAAATCCTTTTTTTCTTTTTCCAAAGCTTTGTTGATGGCACTATCAATTTAGACCTTCCACGCAGCCATGTCAGAAGAATGAGGGCTCTCCACTGTTCCCATGGGAAAAAATGCAATGGTATACTTCAGTATTAAATCCAACTTTCAATTGAACAAACAAAGTTTGCTCACTTTGGAGTTGAGAAAGAATTGTTCCCAGATTCTTATATGATTTCAATTTTCACTTTAATTTCACTTTGGTTTCACTTTAAATTCACTTCGGAATCACTAGGTGTGGAACAACACTCCCACAAAGTATGTGTTGATCCAAATTTTGTTTGAGGGGGCCCAAGTGTGGTCCAGGCGGTGCCCAAAACTCTGGCACAACTTCCAGAGGGTTGCGCACCCCCCAAAACAGTGGTTTTGAGTTGTGTATGGGGATACACATCTCCAAATTGCCTTGTTCAGGAGTTAAACAGATCCTATATGACCCTTGGGGGTTGCGTGTGTTTGGAAAGGCCCTTTGTAGTCGTTTATGGGCCCCCACGGCTCATTTGAGCCATGTAGGGCCCTACACAACCCCCACACAACTGGAGTTGTGAGTTTATCATCACCAAAAACCTAATGTTTCTCATCAAAGTTAGCAAGTGTGAGGGGTACAATCCGCTCTCTCATGGACAAAGATGAGGTAGAAGATGAGAGAAGGATGACTTGAGGAAGATTTGGAATATCTTCTTCAAGTATTTTTTCCCATTCATCTTTGATGTTGAAATGAAGGTTGTGAAGGATTACACAACTGATAATCAAGTTGATTAATATCTTCATGTACTTGGAATTTTGTAGCTGCTTTTGCATCTCCCATAAGCTGGCCATCATCATTCCAGGATTCCTATGGCATTCTCATTCCAAACTTGTGATTGGGCAAGATGATAGTTGAAATAATTGTTGGCTTGATCATTGGATCAAACATTGCGGTATTCTGGAACCACATATTCCCCGCAAGCATAAGCTGAATTTGCCAGAAGTTATTGATCTTGTTCAAAGTATTTTTGTGGTTTTTGGGAAATTGGCATCCAATCAAAAACATATGAATCATGAAAAGAACCTGGAAGAACAGAATGGAAGGATATGGAGTTCTTTTTGTTATCACAAACAAGTTTTAGTGACACAGAGTATCTATAAAAAGAGATAAAAAATATTTGGTAAGTTTATTATCAAAGGATTTTGAAAGGAAATGCATCAACTTCCTTTTTTCCCAATCAAGATAGTGGTTGCCGTCTAGCTTGTCTTTTCACCCAAGGGGATATTGGTTCCTTTTGACCCAAGGGGATATTGGTTCCATCAACAAAACCAATGCAACAGGGAAAGCCTTCAGTCTCCATTACTTGAAATATCTCCCTGTGTTCTTCTTTGGTTTGCCAAAAAAGAACCCAGCAATGGAAATATAGGATAGCAATTATGACTCTTTTGGTGTATGGGTCAATGGATCCATAACCAATTGACAATAGATTTTCTAATAAATGGATTGCTGCTCCATTTCTATTTGATCCCAATCTACAAAGAGAAAAAGCCAGTTGGATAGCTGGATTGTGTTGAGGATTCCAAAAATTTTTCTGGAAGATATGTTGGTCCTCAATCATCTCCAAAGGTTCCATGAATGAAGGCAATAAAGTTAGGAACATTTTCTGGAAGTTTAAGTTTTAGAGGAGATGAAGCTTGTGCCTTTCATACATGGGGTTGTGGAGAGTGTGTCTCCTTGTAACCATGTATTGCTTTTCCAATAGAGAATTAAAAGTTAACCAATTTTATTCAAAATTTTAGTCTGAATCATATTCTGAATCAGAGTTAAATAAAACTAACAGTTCAGTCAGTTTTTTCAAGTTTTCAAATTGCTTCAGGGAAGTTTAATTGGAAATGTTTAGAAAGATTGGGATGTGATGTGAAGTGATGGGATGATGATGGGATGTGTGTGATTTGAGGGAGATGAGATTTGTGTGATTCAATACTAATGGGATTGGTATGGATTTGCTGAGGTGGAGGTGTGGATGCGTTTTTTGCATTCAATGGGTTTTTTTTGATGTGAGTGAATTGATGGAGATTTGTAGCAATGGATATGTGAAGAAATGGAGACAAGATGTGTGTCATGCCATGGAGATGGGATTGGTATGGATTTTCTGACGTTGAGGTGTGGATGGGTTTTATGCATGCGTGTGGATGGGTTTTATGCATGCAATGGATGGTGGATGGATTATAATGGCAGGTTTGATGTTTAAAACACCCCATTTCCATGAAACACACAATTTTGAAATACACCAGTTAGGGGGTATGTGTATTTCAGAAACCCGCCCTTAAAAATGGCAGGTTTGGTCAAATGAAAATAGTGTGTTTCTAATGGCAGGTTTTGTTAACTTTGATAAGCCCTATTTGGGTTTCCAGTTATCAATAAATACATAAAAATTCCCAAATTCTCCTCACAGCTGATAAATCTTCGCATCTGTGAGATTCCAGGTCTTCTTGAAGCTTCTTGAAATTCTTCACATGCTTCCCTTTTTTTTATAAAATGGCCTATGATTCTTCTTTCCCATAATTTCTTCCATCAATAATTGCCCAGAAAATAAAGATGTGTGCTTGTGTACTGGAGGGTTTCTCAAATTAATTGGAAATTAATTATTTGACGTACTGACTAACTTTAAGCCTTTGATTTCCAGTAAATTCCTTCAGTAATGGTTCCAAGCTGCATAGTAATTTTGTGAAATATTATTTGAAGCTTCTGGATTACTATCTTCTGGGTTATCCATGGAATACAGATTGTTCTATTCATCATTTTTGAGTTTTAAGTGACTGTCATACATTGAAAAAGAAAAATATTATTACCAGAAATACTTACAGAATAAATTTAAGAAAAATATCTCTTCAATGAAGAAGATTTTAATTTTCAAATTTTGGTTATATTTAGAGATTTTTTTGAAAAATTAGCCGTGAGATGAAGATTTAAATTTTTGAAATTTTGTTGTTTTTCTGGAAAATTTTTCAAAAAATTAAGGCGTATCAGGGTTAAGCAAGCCTGCCATGTTTCAATGGTGGGTTTCAACCCAAATTGGTCATTTCAAGCCTGCCATTAAAAATGAAGAAAACCCACTTATTTCACATCAGACATGTCAGAGTTACCCAAAAATAAATGTGTTTTTTCAAATGAAGTATTTAAAGGCTTTCACTTCCTCAAACCATCATTCCACATCATCACCCCTGGTTTCAACCTCCAACCTCATTGGAAATAATTCTACCTCCAACCTCATCCAAAGAAATTGATTCATTGTTCTCATCACTTCATCACTCTTATCTCTTCATTTCTTTCCTCATTTCTTCATTGGTATGATTGCTTCATCACTCTCATCACTTGATCACTTTAATCACATCCTAAATCTTGTCTCTTTATTTATCTTGTCACTTAATCACTCTCATCTCTTCATTGCTACCCTCATTGCCTCATTTCTCTCATCACGTCATAAATTTCATCACATCCTAGCTCTCATGGCTTTATTGCTCTTTTAACTTCATCCCTCTCATATCTTTATTTCTCTCATCACTTTATTGTTTTCATCAAATCCTAACTCTCATTTGTTTATTTCTTTTGCAACTTCATTTTTCTCATCTCTTCATTGCTATCCTCATTGCTTCATTTATCTCATCACTTTATTGCCTTTATCACATCCTAGCTCTCATTGCTTTATTGCTCTTTTTAATTCATCACTCTCATATATTTTTTTTGATTCTCATTTCTTCATTTCTCTCATCACTTTATTGCTTTCATCAAATCACAACTCCCATTCCTTTATGGCTCTTTTGACTTCATGACTTTTATCCTTGCATTGCTATCCTCATTGCTTCATCACTCTCATCAATTTATTTCTTTCATTGCATCCTAACTCTCATTGCTTTTTTTATTTCATTTCTTCATCCCTTCATCCCTTTTAATCTTTTCAAATGGCCCCTTAGAAAAAATCCCCCTGCAAGTCCACACAAAAATTGAGTGGACCAAATTAAACTTTTGGAATTTCTGTCATTTCCAGTTCTGCCTGCATCTTTAGTGTGGTTGCAGCCTTTACTCACATTACTATTGTGAATTATTTGCTCTTGAGTGTTGCTGCCTAATGAGCTCTCTATACTATACTTTTTTAGTCCTAGTTTCAGTTCCTCCTTTGTTATCAATCCTAGTGGCCCTCTCATCTCAGTCTGTCCGCTGCTGTTCTCCAATTGTGCTGACTCCAAGGTTCAGCTTGAATATTCTATATTTGTTATTATCTTTCTCACGTCAACCACTTATTGGCCTTTTTTGTACTTAGTCTACTCAAGCAGCCAAATCTCTAGTCAATGAACATCAACAGTTCTGACCCAACCGGGACCAGAGTGCCCCCAGGGGTTCCTTCCTAAAGGCTCCTTTATCCGCCCGTTGTGGTGTCGTATTTATAACCCCGGATTGAGAGCTGCGTCGTGGGCTGCGCGCTCAGCAGTTGGGTAGGTCGGGCTCAGCATCTTGCATGCGCGCGGTCTCAGAAGTGCCTGCTGCGGGCTCAGCAGCAGCCGCTGCGGGCTCAGCAGTAGGGGCTGCGGGGCTCAGCACCAGGTATGGGTCGGGCCTACCTTAGGCGGCGCCGGGCCGCGACCAGCCCAGAAGAAGCGGACCAAGTGATGGAGCCGGCCCGACCAAGCTTGCGGGTGGCTAGTCCGGAAGGCGAGGGCGGGGGAATCATGGGCTAAACGCGCTGGGGAGGCCCGCGCGGGCATAAGCGTGGGCCGACCCGCGGATCGCGCGTGGGCCTCCCCAGCGCGTATAGCCCATGATCGCCCCGCCCTTGCCTTCCGGACTAGCCACCCGCGAGCTTGGTCGGGCCGGCTCCATCACTTGGTCCGCTTCTTCTGGGCGGGTCGCAGCCCGGCCCCGCCTAAGGTAGGCCTGACCCATGCCTGGTGCTGAGCCCCGCAGCCCCTACTGCTGAGCCCGCAGCGGCTGCTGCTGATCCCGCAGCAGGCACTGCTGAGACCGCGCGCACGCCAGATGCTGAGCCCGACCTACCCAACTGCTGAGCGCGCAGCCCGCAACGCAGCTCTCGATCCGGGGTTATAAATACGACACCACACCGTCTCTGCATCATCAGACTCTCTCCTTCTCCTTCCTTCAATACTCAACCTGAGCTCCTCTTCAATATCCTCACATAAACATCCCCAAGGAACTCTACATCATTCAATCCTCCCCCATCAGCTTCAAAAGGCTCAAGTCAGCTTGGGAGAGCTGATCACTGGCTTGAAATTCCCTCCAACTATGAAGCATGCTTTGGATATGAAAACAAAACAGGAGTTGGCCAACCTCCATTCTCTAAGGTTAATGGTTATCTCCTGATGGCCAATGAACTGAAGAATAAAAAAAATTTAGGCTGGATCTTTCATCCAAACACATGCTGGACAATTCAAGAACAATTGAGCCATGTACAAGAAGGCCCACTTGATTCTGGCTTTGGTATCACTAAGTCAGATAAAACCAAGGGGATCAACTTGGTGGTCAATAATTTGGACTTGATTTGTCTTTTTTGTATTCAAATGGATGAAATATTTGGAAAGAAGGCCATCATTTCCCCTTTAGACACTTCTTACAAGGCCTATTCTTGCCATGTCTCTGTATGTTTTTCAAATCATATCCTCCCATCTTGTTCCCTCCCATCCAAATACTTAGATTGGGGTGAGTATCAAGAAGGGATTCAATTCTTTTATAACATTTTTAAGATTTCAAGCCCTATTCTTTCCATTTTTCAGTATGTTTATCAAATCATCTCATCCCATATGGTTCCCTCCCATCCAAATAATTCAATTGGGCTGAGAATCATAAAGTTATTCAATTCTTTCATAAAATTTTGAGGTTCATGGGAGAAGAATTGGGTTTACAGAAAAAGGAAGGGTGTGGAAATAAAAAGGGTTCAAACGCAATCCTGCATTGAATAGTGTCAAAAAAGGTGGAAATAATTTACATACAACCTATAATCAAACCCAAGCAAAAAAACCATCATTAGTCACCTTATCATCAATTCGGATGATCAAAAAATGTTAAAAAACCAACATAAAAAAATATACCTGTTGATGATCCCAACCATAAACAAAAAAGGGGGGTGATGATATATTCACAACCCCTAGTTGTTTTGAAGTCAATTAGGGCCATAAATGACCCATTCAACGCGTGGGGGCCCATACACGCATTGAATCCATTGCTTTTCACATGCACAACCCCGGAAACAACTCTAACTTGTTTTCCCAAACATGGCAACCCCCAGAGGGTTTTATACGCCGGTAAAAAGTGTTTTTGAGTTTTGTACCCCCATACACAACTGTTTAGACCTGTGTATGGGGGCATAAACCCCCCGGGGGTTTTACCAAAATTTATGGGACCGCCTGGATCACATTTGGGATCAAAGCATACTATGTGGGACTATTGGACCACATTTAGCAATCATAAATCAAACTCTAAAGTGAAAATTCAAACACAATCATTTCCTTTGTAAAATAAAACCTTTAAAATTTTTCCTGTCCCACAAAGTTCACTCTCAACTTGCCTTTTGGAAAACAAAAAAGTAAATTTTTAATGCCCATTGGTTAACTTGACCTTCCTCAACTCAAAAGTTAGCAAACTTTGTGATTTTTCAATTGAAATTGAATTGAATACTGAAGTACCATTGCATTTTTTTTCATTACAGGAACAGTGTGTAATGATGGGGAAAATTTAATGTAGTCAGTGGGAGTTGAACCCACATCTACCAAATGCATGTGGGATTCTCTCAGCCTTGAGCTATAAACACTTGGCCCAAGGTATACATCAAAACACAGTGTAAATCCCTCTTGTTTATTAAATAGCTGCTTTGAAGGACTAAATTGCTAGTGCCACCAAAAAAGCTTCCAAAAACAAGTATTTGGTTAATGAAAAATTGGAAGCCCCCCTTGCATCTTTATCTAGGGTTACAATTGAGGAACAAAAGTTTTCACAAATGGACATGACCTCTGGTGGTGAATAAAATTTTATGTTACTCAGGCCTTTGGCTGATTTGATTTGATGGAAAATGATAATTGAACTATGTAACTATTACATAAAAATGTAATTGGTGCCATATCTACTTGACCCACCTCTTGTGAGAGCCTTTTCTACTAGGGAAGAAACAGAAAAGTATTTTCAAACATGGGCAATGAATCATGGTTACGCTTTGACATTTTTCAACTCAAAGCTTGATAAATATGTGGATTAAGCCTGTGATAGAAAAATGGTTCTAACTCTGGGCAATTTCTGAGCCAAAATTCAAGGCAAAATCACACAAGGAAGGTTGGGTGCAATTCTTTAATCCATTCAAGTTACACAAAGGAAGACCCCTTTTGGCAGATATCCTAAAGAAATGGTCAACATAACCATGAACCATCTCCACACCCCTCAGTGCATCCTCAAATCAGGAGAATCTCTGGGGTTTCCTTAGAGAATTTAAGAGAAGGCATGACTGATAGGCACAATACACTTCAATTCAAAAGAAAATTGATGAAGATTGATGGCAGCAAATATGTTGATGAGCAAAAAGTCTATAACACTAATTGAAAGTTAATGCTTGCAGAACTCAAGGGAAAAAGTGTTATGGAGGTCATCTTTGAAAAACTTGAGATTCTGGTTTGGTTAATCAAGAAAAATTCTGTGGAGAGGGACACTTTCAGGCCCTATTCTTGGCTCACCCCAAGGTATGAAAGCTTTTCAACCAATGTCATCATATTGTTATGTTGTATTTTACTTATAAAACAAATAAGTAAAACATCCCTCCATTGCATGTTTTAGCAATGACAGCAAAATGTGAAACTTTCACAAAATCTCTTGTTTTTATAACAAGAAAAACATTTGATTTCTACATTTGGTCTGTAAAAACACCAAAGGAGCTTGCTTATGATAGTGGGAGTCTTCCAAAAGTCTTTGTGAAAGACCATGAAAAAGCTCTGATTTGTGCTATAGAACATAGTTTCTCTAAGTCAAAAATATAGTGTTTTCTGTGGCACTTGTCTAAAAACATACAAGCAAATGGTAAAATTTTCTTTAATAATGAATTTTAATATGGAAAAGCATTAGGTCTCTTTGTGAAAAGTACGGGGCCTCTAAAACCAAGTAAGAGGCAGAGGTCAATGATTCCAAACTCAGATTAAGTGCCAAATCACCGCCTCTACTTTTAATCTTCCTAGTTTTGGGTTGCTTACATTATAACTTGTATAAAGTGTTTCTTGGAAGAATATGAGGATGTAATTGAGTATATGGAAAGGAGAATATCTGTATCAAAGAAATTTTTTTAAAGGCTTGGACTTGCAAATAACCTGCCTTTTGAAATGAAACCATTTCTGAGGTGGAAGGGGCCCATGCTACTCTCAAAAAAGTTCTTGCAAATTCTTTGGGAAAAATTTTGGATGTTTGGTCAAACCTAGGTGGAACAGTTTCTTATCAAATTGAATTGATTGAGGAATTTCTTTAAGACTTTTTAATAAATTTTGGAATAGTTCTTCCCACTTAAATTTTACCATTTGAAAAAGTTTGTCTTTTGAGGCAATTAAACTTGTTGTGGAAAAATTTGAGAAATTGAAGCAGAACCATGACGGGGAAGTGTGCACCAAGCAATAATACAAGACTATGGATTTGCCATGTTCCCACCAGATAGGTGGCCTACTAGCATCAAGATAATATGTTATGCCTGAGGATGTTCATCCTCAGTGGAGGTTGTATTATGACCCTTGAATTTCTATTTCTGTAAGTTGGTTTAATGGGATTATTTCTTTTTGATTAATGCTTTTTGATGGATGATTCCTACTTTACTAATTTTTGATCCTTTTGAATTTTGGAAGATCAAATTTTATGAAATGCTAAAAAATTCTCAGTTACATGAGAAGATTAATGAAATAATCTTGGGATATCCTGAAAAAGATCATTGCAAGCTGCTGAAGTACCTGATTCATAAGACCACAAATTATTGATCAAAGCCAATACTTGAACCAAAAGTCTTGCAATTGAACAGAGCTTGGCCAAAATTGAAAGATACTGACAGGAATCCTTCTTGATTTTAAGATATTGAAAATAAACTCAAGCAGAAAAAGGGAATTAGAAGGTAACCAAATAAGAAGAGATGAAAAATTTTAAGTCTTTTCTTTTGAGGAATGTTCATTTTTATGGTTTAATGAGCTGATGGGAAAATGATTTCGGTAGTGCAAGGAATTTTCTTCATAAACCCCTTCATTTCTTTTCCTTTTCCTTTTTTTTTTTTTGCTCACCGCCGTCCGGTGCCGTGTGGGATGCCAAAAAACTACACTTGAGCCGTGTAAAACTTCACACAGCTTGAATGTAGTCGTGTGGAAGTCCACACAGCGGCAGACCAGGCTGGGTGGGCCGCACAACTTTGTGAGCCGTGGGGGGTTGCCCATGGCCTGAATTGGACCGTTTGGCATGCCACACGGCCCCTTTTGAACCGTGTACACGGCTCAATGAGACCTGAATTTAACATTACCCTAATATTTATTGATAATAAACATTAATATCCAAACCATATTGCCTTGCATTTTCTTTATCCAAATATTTTATGGATTATTGCTGAATTTTTATAATAATATATTTATTATTCATTCTATCACCTCTGGTAGCTAAAACGTAGCAAGGACCTTGGCATCCAGGAGGCTGAAAAGTAGAAGAGACTTAAATTTCATTAGGGTCCCTTTGGTTGGAATCAGAATGTTTAATTTCATTGGATTCATGTTGTACTTATAATCCTATGAAAATGGGTGTAACCAAATCATCAGACCCAATATTCATTTCATTTGTAAATAATAACCATTTGTTCCAGCTTTTACTTGAGGGAGATTTGATTCCAACACAGCCCATAGTTTCCAAACCACCTTTCATTCTTTCTAAAAAAGCCTCTGATTGGGTTGATCACCCCCAAGATAAATTTGAGTTGTATTATAATTTATAGACATCATTTTGAAACTTTTGAGAAACTAGAGTTGAATTACAACCAACGGAGGGAGGGAATAAGGAGATTGAATCAGACACAGGTTTGAGACAAAGGAAATACAACGGAAAGGAAAGAGGATGACTGAGTTGACAGAAATGAGAGGTGACCAATGGGACTGGCAGAGACGCCTTGAGGATTGGCAGACTTTGGTTTACTTGGTAGGATGATCATGGGAAGGCTGAGAGAGTTGAGATCGGGAAGCTGAGGGACAAATCAGAATGAAGTTGCAAAGACAATGAAGGAGCAACTCTCACCAGTCGGAATTGAGATTGAGGAGAAGACTGGATTAGTTGATTGAGGCCAAGTTGTTGGTGGTCTTGATCTGAGGAGCGTAGGTTTGATGAAGGTCAAAGTTGAGGCTTGAGGCGGATAGGGATGACAGTAAGAAAATGAGAAATAAGAAGAGACAAAGAAAGACGGAAGAAAAAGATGAAGCTGAAGCGTAGAGAATAAGAGGCTCAAGCTGAAGTGAAGATGATGAAAAAGGAAGATTGGGAGTCTGGTTCACCCAATTCTTAGTTGTAGGAC
Source organism: Puccinia polysora (assembly GCA_025617555.3). Taxonomy (NCBI): domain Eukaryota; kingdom Fungi; phylum Basidiomycota; class Pucciniomycetes; order Pucciniales; family Pucciniaceae; genus Puccinia; species Puccinia polysora. The sequence continues at coordinate 8,455,561 of CM062629.1, forward strand.
ACAACCTCTGCGGTTCTCTCTGGGTTGCCGCGGATTATGTAAGCTGAAGGTTGAGTCCGGGAGAGAGAGCAGGTTAGTACTTCAACACATTTCAATTTCATCATTTGGGTTTGGTCTAAGATGCTGATCTTGTAATTCTATTCATATAAAGTGTTATCACATTTTAAACATCATCATGTTAATTTGTTTGAGTTAAAATAATTATTTTTATTGTTTTAAATGGAAATTCATTGGTAAGTCAGTTCAATTTTTTTTGGGCTGATTCCATCCTAAGGATTTTTTTTACTTCTTGTGATAGGATCAGCTTGTAACAATTTGAACTGTTTTTTTTTGTGTGTTTTTACTGTAGCAATAGTAAAGCCAAACTTGGGTTTTTTCGCACTTTTGCTTTAGGGCTAGTCAAGTTGAACATTTATTTTTTGGTACTTATAATTTAGGGCTGCATGATAGAATCTTTCATTTTTTATTGAATTTTTTTTTTTTTGTTTGTCTTCAGTTTTTTTTTTTGTTTTTTGTTTTTTTATTTATTTATTTTTACTTAATTTTACTTCATTTTTTAATTTATTTATTTTTTTTTAACTAAAAAATCAAAGTTTTTTGATTTTTTGGTTGATTTCTGTTTTTTTTGAATTTTTATTCCTTTTATTTTTTATTTTATTTTATTTTATTGGTTGTGTGGCACGGGACACTACTATATTCAAGTTGTGTACAACCCCACACAACTTGAATGTATTCCTGTGTGATGCCATGCAACGCTGAACTGTTGTGTGGGGGCTACACAACTACAGTCAAGTTGTGTGGAGGATACACAACTTTAGTGTAGTTGCGGAGCGTGCCACACATCCTATTTGATTCAAATCAAATGAGGTGTGAATTTATGGCCACCAAAAAAAAACATGGTCTTCTATGTGAAGATCATTGGTGACCTATGATGGGATGAAAAGAAACAAAAAAATAAAAAAGTAGTGCCAAACCAAAATCCAAAAGAAAATGGCATGAGTGACCCATATAACATACCACACAATCAAAAAAGAAAAAAGAAAAAAAAGGGGGGAAAATTAATTGAAACCAAAAGAAACCCCAAACTAAAAAAAAAAATATCAGTCTCAGCCAAAGGGGAGGAGGAGGAGGAGGGGGGCACTCACGCAAAACAATTGCGGCCGGGGGCAGAGGAGGACACTTGACATGGAAGAGGAGGAGGCCACCACTGGCAATCAAACAATCAATTTTGGCTGGCGGCAGAGGAGGAGAAGGAAGGGGGCAATCACCTCAATTGATTTGGAAAAGACGGAGGTGGAGGAGTAGGAGGAAGGGAAGGTTGGTGGGGAGCTAGTCTTCATCCCAACAATCAAATTGGGGGAACCAGGAAGATCCTGGTGTTAAAATGGGGATGCACTCAGGTAATGTGCATAGGAGTGTGTAATCCAAATGGGATGCAAAAATTGGCCTCCACAGCCCATTGGACATCACATGAGCCACATGGGCCTATATGGGTGTTATTGGTTTTGGGCATTTGGGCGACAAAACACGTTTTTATGGTCTTTTGGGACACGGGCCCGCCAGGGTGGATGGGCCACCCAAGCCAGATGGGCTTATTTTGGCATAAAAGGGCCCAAGCTTTATTATGGACATACTTGGCCAGACGGGCTGGCCCGCCAAAGTATGTAATTCTCATGATTCGGGCTTGGGGCGGCCCGTTGGGGCCGCCGCCCCTGTCGCGGCCCGCTAGGGGCCCCCGCTTGTGTTGCGGCCCGCTCGGGGCCGCTGCCTGCATTGCGGCCTGTTCCAGGCTGCCTGTGTTCCTTGGTACGGCCTGCACGGGGCTGTCGCGTGGGCAAGCAATCCTGCGCGGGCCCGGCTGGTCGCGCCTGGCGACCAGCGCCGCAGAGATGGGCCTTGTGGCCCTGGCTCGCTCCCCCTCCCCTTGCTTGCCGTCGCAAGGGGGATGGGGGCAAGCTGGCTGGGTTGAACCAGCCAGCAACCAACCGCAACAGTGCGGTCGGTCAGGGCAGGGGGGACCTGACCACCCCCTTCCCCAAGGAGGTGGCGGCGCCGGCTGCAAGCGGAGAAATTGGCAGGTGGGGGGGAATTCATCACCCCTCCACCATTGATTGTTTGAAGCAACCAAGCGAAGGGGCGCTCTCCCCCCCCCCTTTACCAAAGGGGAGGAGCAATGGGCCTGGGGGGACCTGATCACCTCCCAGGCCAACCTTCTTGACAACGCCCTGGGGGTATCAACCCCCAGGGCCCCTGGTGAGGGGATTTGACCGCCCCCACCAGGGATTTGAGAGAAAGAGGGGGGGGACAGCGTGTCTGCTGGTCACACACCCCCCCCCCCATGTGAGTCTGAGACCGGACCCAGGTGTGCCCTGGGTCCCACCTGGCCAATTTGAGGGGCCAGGGGCTGGCTGCATGAGGCAACCAGCCCATAAACAAGGTAATGAGGTCATCAAGGCTGGTTGTAACGGACAAACAGCCAAGGGGATTGAACATCCAGGGGCTGGTTCAGCCCCGTAACAGTGGAAACACCAGAAATAACCGGAATAGGCTGGTTGTAAGGGTACAGGGACTGATTCCATGTGGGCTGATGTAGTAAAAACCAAGTAACAAGGCCAGTAGAGCCTGCAGAGCTCTTTTGGGGCGAAAAATTTGCCTTTTGGCTTGTTGTATCATGGGCTCACAAGAGGCCAATCTTTTGTACTTAAGGAGCTCTTCTCCCTGCTGTTTTCCATCCATTCATTCATCATTCCAATCAAATTCATGCAACATATTGCCCCATTGTGAGAGCCCCATTAGCCAATATTGACACCCAGTTTCCAGCATTTCTTTTGCTTTTAATACTGCTCATTTGCCTAAGCTAATTGCTGGCCATAATTCTAACACCTGGTAGCGCTCAAATATGGTTGGTATGGATTTTCTGAGGTGGAGGTGGGGATGGGTGTTTTTTATGGGATGGATTGTGGATGGATGATGTTTCATAAATGGCGGGTTTCATTTTTGAAATACACCATTTATGGGGTATTTTTATTTCAGAAACCTGCCCTTCAAAATGGTGGTTTTGGTCAAAAAAATTGTGGTTTTACTAAATCTGATATGCCCTATTACTCTTGAGATAAAGAAGTTTTATTTTTTTAATTTCTGGAAAAATCAATAGAGTGAAAAGGAGGGAAAAATCTTGCAACTAGCAATTCAGATGGCAGTGGAATTCATAATATAAAATGATTTAATGGTTGGATGATAAGAAAGAGATAATGAAAAAATGAAAAACACAACTTGATGGTGGCAAGATGGGTCCTTTAAATACTGATGATCTCCTATTTACTCCATCAGGTGCAATAATTCAGCATACTATTCAAACACATAGGGAATTTAATCCAGGCTTAATTATACATGGTGATTCAACTGAGTAAGTTATTAGGTGATTTTAGACGGTATGATTTATAACTACTTTTGAAATTATAATTTCTTTTGATTCTTCCTTTTATCCTATAATTATGATGAACTTTTCTCTTGCATGAAATTTCCATCTCTTGGGCCTGAATGAAAATTCCAATGAAAATCCTGGGAGTCAAATTTTTCACCTTGCTATTAGGCCCTTTTGAGTTCAGCTTCTTATTGGACAAAAATTTTCATCTTTCTGCTTTAAACTCAATAGCATTTTTTGCATATAGTTTTTATGAATTTCATCCTTAAGAATGAGATGTATTGCATATATTCTGTTTATTTTCTTTTCTTCATCATAACTATTTTCCCGCTGTTCTTCTCTATCTGGGGTACTGAAATAATGTTTCCTTGACATTCCTGTGTTGTGTTTCACAGAAATTAAATCTTAAATAACTTCCTTGTTATTGAAAATATTTATATAATTCTTTTTTCCATCATTATTATAATTATATTTTTTATACATTAAGGATAATCTTGACATTGTTTCACAGATATCTTCAACTGTAAATTTATTAAATATTATCATACCCAATTTAATTCACCTGATGGGTTTACAATTCTAATTAAAAAAATCCTCCCTTTGATTTCATGAAGGGCTGCGTTCCAGTCCTCATGGCAGGTGTTTGTTGGACCCTGCGGGTTCTGTAGGGCATTGCGCAAACACTGCCTTGTATACCCCCAAAGTTTGGTTTGAAAGAAAAAAGAGGGTTTGCATTTCCAAACATCCCCTGTCACTTGGTTGTGAGTTTACAGTCACAAATCCAAGGGATGTTTGGCTTCCGGGCCCCAGGCATTCAAGCCTAATTAAAGCTAAAAATACACCCATGGTCTGATTTGTAAATATAAATTGGGTCAAATTTACAGTTACACATCCTGAAGGTTTCCAAAAGCACACTTATTTGTCCACCCCTTCAGGCATTTAAATTTTTTTAGAGTTCTTTATAGATTTTGTAGATTTCTTGTGTTTTTTTATTTTTTTTTCTTTCTAATTTTTTTGAATTCTCTCACTGAAAGCACTATAGATAACTGAGTATATATTTTCCATCAACCTGGAATTTGGTTGTGGGAAGAATTTCCCCCTTCTGGATCCCCCTTAGGCAAGATTTTGGGAATGGCTGAATGGAGGTGGATGACTTAGCCTAAGTTCACCATGAAAAAAAAGGCTGCACCTGGGATGGTGAGTGGAACCCGTTTTGACTTTTTTTGGTTTTGGAGTCAAAAATTAAATTTATTTATGGATTTTCCCAGAAGATTCATGCACTATGTTTCTGTGATACCTGAATTGAATGGATAATTTTTACATAAAAAGAAGAATTGTCAATTTATATATTTGTGTATTTACTTTCAATTCCATATTTATTTTTCCACTGTTGAGTAATTTGGTTCAGATCTATGTTACATGGGATTTTTTTTTGGTTGGGTTCAAGCTAAAAAATGACATGTTATCAATTCCATCAATTAAAAGGAAATTTGATTATTGTTTACATAATTTTTTTTTGTCCTCAATGAAGACAGCTCATGTCAGTGGCAAGTATCAATCTCAGCTGGAGACTTTTTTTTCAGAAGATAATTGCCAAAGAGTTCTCAAAAGCATAGGCTAGATTCCCTCACACCCATTAACCACATGGGAAAATGGATCAATGGCATGAGAAATACTTGTACTTTCCTTGAAATTTTTTCTTACACCTCTTCTTAAAAAAATGATTTTTTTTTGAATTGAAATTTTTGTAAATTTTTGAAAGGTTGAATTTTATTTTTGTTTATTTTTTTATTTTTTCCTTTTTCTGCTTTCATTTTTATTTTTTGATTATTTTGAATATCATTTGATATTTTTTGATATTTTTTTTTTTAAAAAAAAAAATATTTTTGGCCAATTTTAAATTTGTAACCTATGGGTTGCAAATAGGCGTGAATCAGCAATCAAAACCCATATTCCTTGTGATCAAAAGCAACTCACTACTCCCTAAGGAACAGGAAAAGTTTCCCGCATCTTGCATGTCCCCCAAGGAGTTGCAAACACCCAATCAAAATTCAAAAAGGTTTGCAATCAGGGCTTGACAACCTTTTTTGAGTTGAAATTGAGTTTTTTCAATTCCCCGGGGGATGCGCAAGTTGTGAGCGGGGTTTGGCTGGTTTTGCTGGCCTTTTGGGGGAAAAATAGCCCCCAATGGGCCATTTTAGGGGGGAATTGGGGTACCTAGGCACCCCTGGACCACCTTTTAGTGCCGCCAACCCAAATTTGGGGATGTGGCATACTATGTGGGAATATTATTGGACCACAGAAAGAAACTTGGGAGTAAAACACTCTGCCCATTAGAAAAACTGTGTACACACACAACAAAGGCCCATTGCATAGATTCATGTTTTTCAACCCAAAAGTGAGCTAACCTTTGGAGTTTTTGGATTTCAAATTAAATTGAATACTAAATTCCTCTTGAATTTTGTTGGTTTATTGGAACAGTGGCAAGTCTAAGCCCCCCTGGTTTAAAAATGGCTGCATCGACAGGCATAATTTAAATTTTTGTTAACAAAGCTTTGGATTCTAGGGCTTTGGGTAGTTATTTTGAAAAGAAAAAATTGGAAGCCCCAATTGCATCCTCATGTAGGGTTAAAATTGACGAACAAGATGCCACTTCACAACTGGAATTGAATCAAGGTGGTGGGCCACATTTCACATTTCATTTGACTGAGAAAGGATTTGGATTGATCAATACTGATGTACCCATGTAACTATGTAGCTAAGGAATGCCAGAACCCCTTCACCCTCCTCCTGTCAAGGCCTTTTCTAGTAGGAGAGAATCCAAGATTTATTGTCAAAAATGGGCAGCCAGGCATGGAAATCCATTGAAAACTTTCAAGGCAAGGAGAGATAAATATGTGGATCTAGCATGTCACAGATTTTGGGTATATGAAGGGCCATGCCTCGCCAAACTTCAAAGGCAAAATCACACAAGGAAGTTTGTTTGTCAATTCATCATCTGTGAAAGTTTTACCATAGAAGATCATATGTGGCATCTCTCCATTAGAAATTGCCTACACAATCATCAACCATCTTAAAACCCCCCAGTGCATCCTTAACTGAGGATAGTCTCTGTTCAATCCTTGGAACAACTTAAAAAAATCATGAAAGATGGGCTCAATATGTTTCAGCTCAAAAGGTAATTGAACAAGATTGATGGCGGAGAATACATTGATGATGGAGAATATTGTTGATGGAGAATACATTGATGATGGAGAATACATTGATGATGGAGAAAAGATTGATGATGGAGAATAAGTTGATGATGGTATGATCTATAACACTAAGCAGAATTAATGATTGCAGAACTGAATGGGAAAGGTGATATGGGAGTTATATCAGAAATGCTCCAGGAATCCCAGTGGGTTTCCAGGTCAAAATTCAGTGGAGAGTGTCACTTAGAGGCCCATTTCTTGTATCATCCTCAATCTATAAAACTATCCAATAATACCATCATATTTATTTGTTGGATTGTAATTATCAAATAAATAGATCCAACATCCCTCTATTGCATGTTGTAGGAATGACTGAAAACAAGAAAACCCTTGAAAAGGTTTTTTTTTATAACAAAAGAAACGTATGAGTGCTACATTTGAGTTTTCAATGCATTAAAGGAGTTGGCTTATGAGCCCAAGAGGCTTCCCAAACTCTGTGAGAAATACTCTTAAAAAGCTCTAATTTTTGCTTTTGAACATAGGTCCCCTGAGTCATCCAGACAGTGTGCTCCTGGAACTTGTCTGAAAATATTCAAGCAACTTTTAAAGTTTTCTTCAGTAATGACAATGAAGTATGGGCAACTTTTATGAATCTTTGGGAAAAATATGGGTCCTCTAAAACCAACTGCGGGGGCAGAATTCAATGATGTGGAACTCAGAGTATGCCAATTTATTGATCCTTCTGTTCATCTCTACTGGGAATGCTGATTTTGAAACTGGTATAACGTGTTTCTTGAAAGGCCATGAGAATGTGCTCAAGTATTTATAAAATAATATTTTCCCTATCAAATAATTGTTTGTAATGGTCTGGACTTTTGTCAACCCATACTTTGGAAAGAAAAAAACGTCTTGGGTAGAAGGGGCCCATGCTACTTTCAAACAATGACTTGCAGGGTATTTGGGAAAAATTTTGGATTTGTGGAAACACCTGGAAGGAAAAATGGAAAGCCAAATCCAATTAGTCAATGCATCACTTAAAAACTATTGAAAAAAGTTAGGAACTTTTTTTCAAAAGAAATTTTAACTTTGGGTTACAAATTTTCAATTGAGGAAATCAAACTCATTGGCAAACAATTTGAGAACTTAAAGTGCAACAACAATGATAAGGTGTGCTCAAATTCTTATTCAAAAACAATGGGCTTCCCGTGTTCCCACATTTTATAGCTGAAATAATAGCATCAAGCGGATCTGTTGTGCCTGAGAATGTTCATCATAAGTGGAGGTTAGAAAATGACTTTTCCAGTGAACTAAGTAGTCTTTTTGGGTTTTTTAAAGGTATCAATTAGAGGATTGACGGAAATCATAGGATTGAAAGATGAATTAATAATTTAATTTTTTAAATATTGACACAGGTCCAGCGCTTGAGGAATCACAATTGTTTAACAAGTTGAATTCCATGCGTATGAGACAACCTCAAACATTTAAATCACAGATTTGGATGTCTGTGGTCAATTATAAAGCTAGTTTGATTGCCAATCCTAGGCTGGAGCCAAACATTGTGGTGACCAACTTGGAACACCTCAAAAAAAAATGTTCTGTTATTGGTATGGACACCCTCCCATTTCCCTTTCCCCCAACTTCTTCCTGTACTAGCGGACTAGGAAGGCCTTTCCTGGCACTCAAACCCCCTGATCCTCTGTTCAACTCCCTCTCCCTGCGCCTGCTGCCTGACGTCTTTGACCAAGTGGGCACAGAAAGTCATTCCCCTCCTCATTTCAATCACCGTCATGATCATCATCACCAACATCCAGCCCTTCATCATCTTCATTGGCAACAATGACAAAGATTTCTGCAAACCTCATCCTCAACATCACCATCATGACCCCTGAAGACTTGATGCACCCCATCCATAGAAGTGCAAGCTGAGGAGTCCTAGTCAAAAAGATTCAGCCCTCCATCATCCACCTTCCCTGTCACATAAAATGCCTAGCAGCAATTTGGCAAAACATCAACAACATCAGGAACTCTGAACAGCACCTATGGCCTCAATCACCAAATTGGATCACCAAAAGCACCACCCCTCCAATAGAAAATCCTTTCATCATGTTAAGATCAGGATGATGCTTCTCAGGACTGGAAACCAGCAGACTATGGACAAGAGTTGTTAGAAGATTTGAATATCAGACATAGAGCGCACAAAGAGGAAGAGAAAATGGAGAAACAAACAGTTACAACTTTATCTGGTAAATAGATGAGGGATCTGACAGTACAAGGATGACAGAGCAATGAGACAAAGATGGATGAATGCAGGCAGCAGAGCTAGATTGTCAGAGGCCTTGAGTAGGGGTGATCTTGAGGACCAGGTTCTTACCAGGCATAGATCCGCAGATGGAGAGATTTGATCAGGCAAGGATTATTGGAAAGGCTTAACCGGTTTGAGAGGAATGTCAAGTTGAGATGAGGTCTCAAGTCATAGTGAGTTTGGGGTTGAGCAAAGAGAATAAGATTGTTGATGGAGGAAATTTGAGATAAGTGATTTTTGAGGAGAGAAGAAAAAGAATTAAGAAAGAGATGAAGAAGAAGAAAAATCAGAGAAAGAAGAGCAGTCAAAGGAAGAAGAACAATCCAAGCCGGAAAGAGGGAAGAAGAGAGAGAGTGCCCTCCCCCTCCAATGAGAGGAGGGGCTCCAGCCGGGTGAGGAAAAGTGTTGCCCAAGTGACGCAAGACATGTCGCAGGGACGCGTACCCGTTCGCACAAACAGCAGAGACAGATCAAATAGCAACATTTCACAATCAGGATCAGTTTATTCTTAACACCCCACATGACTGGTAAGGGGATGGTCCAATAGATCATTTGTTTGAAATGAAGAAGACTTTTCCTTGGAGTAGCTCTAGGGAACTCATTGAAAAGGCTTTTTTGAGGTAATCCGCAATCATAGAGGAGCTTTGAATTAAACTGAGAGTAAACCTTCCATCAGCAAAGTCTTCACGCAGTCCCTTTGTTTTGATATCTATGTTTCTGGACTTTGAGTGCAATCCAAATCTCTTGATCTTGTCATCCAGGCCATTTTTGTCAATGTATAAGGTGGTTTTGGGTTCAGGGATTCAATATATCTTGCCCATGAAGTGCTTGATCCATTTGATTTCAAGGTAGAAGTAAAGTAGTGCATTCAATTCAGATTTGGTGGAAGAGTAGGTGATGTTTCTTTGTCTAGTAGAGTTCCAGATGACCGGGCTACCATAGTGAAGGACAATCTACCCATTTTGACACTTGCAAAAGGTGGAATTGTCTCCCCAGGTAGCATTTCTGAGGCTTTCAAGAACATCTTGTTCAGAGTTGTGCTTGATAACAAGCTTGAAATCTTTGGTCTTTTTAAGATATTTCCACAACTTTCAGACTTCTCTCCCGTGATTCATTCCCGGTCTGATGTTGAACCTGGCCAGGATAGACACAGAGAAGGAGACATATGGTTGGATGTATTGAGCTAAATGATTAAGAAGGCCAATTGCAGACCTATAGTTGATATTCAGTTGGCAAAATTCAATGTGATTGGCGTCCAATGCAGGTTTGAGATTGGAATTCTGAGTCAGTGGATTATGCTTGTCCTTGCAAGATGATAGACAAAGCTTTTGAAAGCCACAAGCAATATGGTTGGGTTGACTTAAGAGGATTCTGTTGTCCTTGATTTCCATGAGCATACCAAGAATAGTTTTGGGAGGGTGAAACAACAAGTTTTCAAACCGTTTGAGAAAATTAGATTCAAATAAATTGGAATTACCTACTTAAATCAGGTCATTGACATGAAAGTAGAAAATTTCTCCCATCTTAGAGTTGATATGAGGGCAGGGGTCACTAGTTTATTCTTGAAATCCTTGAGACTTGATCCACAATTTCAAACTTTCATACCAGTTCTTGGGAGATTGTTTTAGACTGTAGAGAGATTTTTTTAATTTTAGATATGGAGAATTTCTATCTCATCCTTCTGTAGTCCTTATTATAGCAGTTTTGTCCAGGGGAGCATGTAGAAATTCACCTTTCATGTTGAATTGAGTTAGTTTCATTTTCTGCTTCAGACCATATATGAGGGCCATTCAAAGTGACCTGAGTTTTCCGGTTGGTGCCCAAGTTTCATTATAGTTGACTCCTAAGACTTGGTTCAATCCTTTGACACAGAGTCAAGCTTTGTATTTGAAAAGATTGCCATGGAAGTTCTCTTTTATCTTGAAGACCCATGTTGTATTTAGAATTTTTTCAGGGGTTCTGTAGTATTCTTCCCATATTTCTTGAAGTTCTATAGTGTTCAGTTTTTTGTCAGAAGCCTTCTCCCACTTAGGCCACTTGGGACATTTGCATGCAGCTTTATAGGAAAGGGGTTTGTAGTAATGATGAAAGCCATATTGTTGAGGTTTTCTTGTCTCTTGTCTAGGTCTTTGAGAAGTGGATTAAATAGGCGCCTTGGGATCTGGAGAAGGTAAAGGGTGAGGATCAGTAAATAATGAGGCTACAGATACTGAGTTTTCCCAGTCCAAATCATATTTGGGAAAATTTCTGTGGTTTTCCCAAATTTTATATTGTTTTTCTACTGAAGAGAAATCAGATTCATTTGGCTTGGAGTTTTTTTTACTGAAAGTATCTATCCCCGGCAATTCAAGGAGAGGAAAATTGTGAAGAGAATTTTTGAGGAACTGTACGTGTTTGGTCTCAACAACAGCACCAGATGATTTAAGAATAAGATACAAATGAAATATGTGATTGAGCCCAACTAAGACCCCTTCCAATCCCTTCTCATCAAATTTTATCTCTTTTTGTGGACAATTTGAAAGGTAGATAACAGGAGATCCTACAGGTTTAAGATAATTAGTAGGGAGTTTCTTGTTATACATAAGCTCCCTAGTGGATTGGTCATTACCTTCCCTAGGGACTTGGTTGAGCATGAAACAACAGCTTCTGACCACAATTTTCCAGTAGCTTTTATTGAGTCTGGAGGAGGAAAAATTTGCCGTTCCAATTCTATGATTGTTTGGTTGGCTTGTTCTGCACAACTGTTTTGTTGAGAATAGTAGGGTTTGGAGGTCAGGATATTTATGTGTTTGTACTTGACAAAATCCCTCACGGTCTTTTTGGTGACCTCTGTTCCTTTATCTGAGAAGATTTCCATTGGGTAGTAGTTCAACCATTTGTGTTCAGTTTCAAGTATATTGATGATGACGTCCAAAGTTTGATCTTTGGACAGGAGAGGAAAAGCCGCAAGATATCCCCCAAAGTTGTTGACAACAGTCAGGATTTATTGCTGTCCAGCCTTTGATTGGGGATTAATCTGTCCTATTTAATCAAGGTGGACCCTTTCAAGAGGTTTAGACAAAGTTTTCAATGTTGCTAAAAAGGGTGCCCTTGTTATTTTTCTCCTTACGCAGCCATCACACTGAAAGTCATTTATTTTTTCCCTAGAGTACCAATCCTTGAGAATTGTTTTGAGCGTGGAGATTGAGGCGTGTCCATACACCTTATGCAGATTGGATAGTGATTGGGTTTTGGTTGATGGGATGGTTGAAGATTGATTCAAGAAATTTACTGAGTGGTTTTTTCCAGCATCTTGTGGCTTCTCCACCCCAAATAATCTGTCTTGGATTAGGCCTTTGAGGACCTTTTTGCCGCCTCAAGCAATGGAAAGTCAATCTTGTTCTTGTGAGAGGCTGCATCCCTTCTTTTCCAGGAGACCAGGGCTAATTAATATGACTAAAATGTCAGGAACATACATGCATTCTTCAAGCATTGAAATAGACTCTTTCCACTCAAGTTGAACCGTACCTGTTACCTGTATCATGAGATTAGCTTCCAGCTTGCCTGTCTTAATTTCCTCTGGCTCTTCCTGCAGGTTAATTTAGGTGAAGTATTTCATGTTGTTAAATATATGAATGTTGGATCTGGAATCCAAGAGAAGCTTAGGTGTGTGGTCTGCGTTATGTTGAGTAAATCAATGATACTCTCTTTGTCATTCTCTTCTCTTTCTTCTTTTCTTTATTTCTTATCTTCCTTATCCTCTTTTCTCTTCTCCTTGTCTTTTCCTTCTTCTCCTGCTCTTCTCTCATTTCTTCTTGTCCATCTTTCAATCTCTCCCGCGCGGCTCTTAGTCTTAGCTGTCACACCCGCGCGCGCTCTCATCAATGTGACAACTCTACTCCTTTCACTAGAGTCTACTCAGATCATCCAAGACTGTACTTGGAGAGGAGAATCTACAAAGGTCTTCAAGAGCGAACTCAACCACTCAACCCGACCATCGACGTCAACCATCAAACTCGACAATCAAACTTGACCATTGGAACTCAACCACTTGAACTTACCCTTTCTTTATCTTCTTCAACGGTTTCTTATTCCTTTTTCCTCAGTTCTTTATTTCTTCTGTCTCTCAAGATATCATCTCCATCATCCACATCAAATTGAACCCTCTCAAAAACAAACTCCTCAAAACCTCCACTCCTCAATAATTGACCTGTAAGATCAGAACTCGTCGCAGTCTCCATCTCACTCCTCAAGGCTGATCTGTTGTTCAATCTTTCTTCCAAGATCTTTACTTTTGCCTCCTCGTGCCTCTTCCCCAACTCAATTCCTGAAAGCCCTTGATCTTTTCAACCTCTTCTCCCCACTCAGTTGCCAGATGTTGGTTTCTTTTCTTTTCTTATTCTTTGCTTTCTCATCTTTTTATTTCCTTACTAAAATCTTGGTCAATTCAGCCCTCTATGTTCTAGATTTCTCAAATCTTTTACCGTAATTCAACACAGTTAAAAGCCGAAGATCTGTCCGACGAACCTGACCAAAGCTATGGAGGGATCCAGCAACGATGGCTACCAACAAATCATTCTCAAGGCAGCACTCAAAGCAGTTCCAATTCTTTCCGCAAAAACTATTCCATCTGGAAAGACAAGATGTCTATGTTACTCGAGCTTAAAGGAATCAAGGAAGCCTTGGAGGACGATTCCAAAAACCTCAGCCCAACAGACAACATGGAAACCCGAGTTATTCTACTCTCGCGAATTGATTCAGTCACCCACAATAATGTGGTCAACCCCATTAACATCTCTTCAGCTCGACTCCTCTGGCAAACTATCAAAGAAAGATTTGCTTCCTCCCAAACTGCCAACAGGGCCTGTGTTTTCAACAAATTCTTCTACCAACAGTTCAAACCCAAGGCAATTAATCTATTCATCACTGACACTAAAATCTCCGTCAAAAGAATGATTGAAGTTGGAATTGATCTACCCAATGATATTCTCTTGTATCTCATTCTTTTCAAGTTTCCTCCGTCTCTGCACTCTTTTCGGCAACAAATCATGCATTTGGACAAGGCCGTCACTGTGGATTTTGTGCTCAATCATCTTACTCAACTCAAAAACGAAATCAAGGTGAAATCCAAGGAATCCAAGATTAACAACACTGCTCTAGTGTCTTCTCGACCTCCAAAGAAACCTGTCCCTTCCAAACTTTGATGCAGAAGGGGTCATCACAATCCTCAATCCCCAGATCATCCAGAGATAAAGTGTTGGCATTTACATGAGAATCTCGCTCCCGTCTGGTGGAAGCAATCTCAAGCCCGTTGGAGAGCTCAACTCAATACCCAATCAAAAGCCAAGGAAGTTGCCCACTATGTGTCACTCATCACCACGTGGATCGAAGACATCAATTCTTTCAATCAAATCATTCTAGACTCCGGCGCCTCATGCCATATGTTCAATTCTAGAAGTTTTTTCACTGATCTCAACGATTCCACTGGGGAGGAATTCATTAAAACGGGAAAGGAAGATGCGAAACTCCCCATTAAGGGTCACGGCTCAGTCAAGTTGACTTGGAAAGGCTCCTCTGTCTCATTGAGCAACTGCCTCTACGTTCCGGACCTTGTTGTCAACCTGATCAGTCCTGGAAAACTTATCACCGCTAAGAACTGCACACTTTCCTCCTCCAATAATCAATTCTCTCTTTTCTCAGGTTCTCATCTGGCTTTTACGGGATTCATTTGCGAAAATCTGTTTGTTCTAAATCCGCCTTCTCAAGTCGGCGACAATCATAAATACTGCCATTTGTCTCTCAACCGTCCAAATCCAAACTCCATCAAATCTCTACACCTGTCCTTTGGACATGCCAGCCCCCATTGTCTTAAAAATCTTTTCCCTTCTCTTTCCGCTCAAATCCTTTCAAACTTTCAATGTGAAGACTGTGTCTTCTCTAAAATATCCAAATCTCCCTTCAACGCTACGTCCAGTCCATCGTCAAAACCATTCAAACAGCTCCATATCGACTTAATTGGCCCTATCAATCCTTCTTCCCAAAATGACATGAATTATATCATGACTGTTATTGACAACTTTTCCGGTTACATCTCCGCCATCCCTCTCATGCACAAGTCTGACGCGTGTGATCAGCTTAAAATTATTCTCAATCACGAAAAACAAAAACAAGGCTGCTTCCCCTCCACCATTTGTACTGATGGCGGCGGTGAATTCTCCTCTTCAGAGCTTGAAAGCTTCTTCAAATCCCACTCAATTCAACATCTAGTCTCCGAACCCTATCATCACAAACACAACGGGAAGGTTGAAAGAGCTAATAGGACTCTCACCGAAGCCATTAGAGCCATTCTCCAAAGCTCGAAGTTACCGCTCAACTTGTGGGCAGAAGTATCCAAGACTGCGTCTCTCGTCCTAAACCAAATCCCTAAGGCTCCAAACACTTCCTCTCCCTACCAATTATTTTTTGGCAAATGTCTTCCTACTTCTTTCTTTCACCCCATCGGATCCAAGGTTGTCTACCTCAACAATAGAATCAATTGCGGGGAAAAATTCAAGGACGGAGGGCTTCCCGGTACCCTTGTGGGTTACAACCCCAATTTTCTTTCTTATCAAATTCTAAAACCTGACAATTCTATTATTTCTTCTAAACATGTCAAATTCATCAAAAACAATGACGCACCTCAGGCCTCCCCTGTTTCCAGTCCAGCCGCGGATCAGCTCCACATTGATCTTGACGATGATCTTCCCTCCTCCTCTCTGAACTCATCTTCTCAAAGCTCACCGACCAACCTTTTCTCCAGCAACACCACTACCACAGAACAAATCGCTACGACAAGCCCCTCTCCCGAATCCTCAATCTCCTCAGAATCCAATTCCGATTCCAATCCTTCCGCTGAACTCACTGAACAACTCATCCCCGGTTACTCACTTTGCGATTGAACTTGCTTAATTCCCCCTCAGCGCTATGGGTATCATCACTACTATGTCCCTCGAACATATGAACAGGCCAAGCGATGCTCCGATCACTTAAAGTGGGAATCATCTATGGACACTGAACTCAATGGAATTGAAGAACTAGAAGTTTGGGAGGATTACAATGGGCCCGAACCGGACAATCCTCTCAAAACCACCTGGGTCTACCCTCTCAAGGACAACTGCCATGGCGACCCGCTTGTCTACAAGAGTCAACTGTGTGTCCAAGGCTTTGACCAAATTTACGGGCTAGACTACCAAGACACCTTCTCACCAACAGGAAAGGCTGCTTCTCTTTGAATCGCACTCCTCTTTGGCTTGTTTCACTCTCTTCCCATTTCTCAATTCTATGTAAAGAGTTCTTTTCTTCACGCTCCTCTATCCAACAAAGTCATCATCAAACGGCCCAAAGGATCAAGTAAAAAGTCAGATTATCTCATTCTACGGAAATCTCTCTACGGTCTCAAGCAAGCCCCCGCAAATTGGTTTCAAACTCTCACCGCTTGGATCCAAGAGCAAGGTTTTCACAAATCTATATCCAATCCCTGTCTCTATATTCATTCTGCCTCCAATTCCGTTCTCTTTTTCCATGTTGATGATCTTATACTGGTTGGCCTCGGAAATGACTTTCAAAAGAATTTTCTCAAACGCTTTCCAAACTCCAGCCATCACAAACCGAATACCATCCTGGGAATGAAATACAAGGGTGTTGAAAACAAAATCCTCTTATCCCAACCCAAACACATCAACCATGGATTGGAAGAATTGAAACTAACTGACTGCAAACCCCCAACTATACCTCTTACTGCGAATATCAACCTCTCTTTGGCCACCAATGAGGAGCACAACAAATTCAAGGCGCTAAAAATCAATTACCGTTCAGCTGTCTTCCTTATGAACTATATAGCCTGTCTAACCCGGCCCAATCTTAGCTTTGCTGTTTCAAATCTCGCTCAATTTTGCAAAAAGCCGGGAATTCAGCATTGGAGAGAAGTCAAGAGATGCTGGAAGTACTTAAAAGCAACAAAAAATCTTAAACTCACCCTACAGATCAACAACACCAACACTCAAATTCAGTGCTTCAGCGACGCCACTTGCAGCAACGACTTGGACACTCGAAGCTCTCAATCTGATCATCTTTCCCTACTCTTCAACTCTCTCATCTCCTGGAGCAGCTACCGTCAACGCAACGTTACGCACTCAACAACTGAAGCCGAATTAAATCCCCTAGTCGACTCCTTCCTAGAAGCAATTTGGATGAGAGGCCTGGTGGCTGAACTTTGGAAGATAAACGTCACCCCAAGTCGTCACTTTATTGACAATAAGGGGCTCAACGATAAGCTCAAGAAGTTTGGCTGCAATTCCAAAAGGCGTCACATTGACATAAAGACTAAAGCGCTTCAAGAAGAACTCCAGCTAGGCAACCTTCAAATAAATCTTATTTTGGCTGATGATATGAAGGCAGATGGGCTCACCAAAGCTCTTCCCTTATGCTCTTTAATCTCTCTTCTTCAACTCATAGATCCGTCTTTCTCAGCTCCGACTTCAGTCTTACAAGTCATGGGGGGTGTTGAGTAAATCAATGATACTCTCTTTGTCATTCTCTTCTCTTTCTTCTTTTCTTTATTTCTTATCTTCCTTATCCTCTTTTCTCTTCTCCTTGTCTTTTCCTTCTTCTCCTGCTCTTCTCTCATTTCTTTTTGTCCATCTTTCAATCTCTCCTGCGCGGCTCTTAGTCTTAGCTGTCACACCCGCGCGCACTCTCATCAATGTGACAACTCTACTCCTTTCACTAGAGTCTACTCAGATCATCCAAGACTGTACTTGGAGAGGAGAATCTACAAAGGTCCTCAAGAGCGAACTCAACCACTCAACCCAACCATCGACGTCAACCATCAAACTCGAAAATCAAACTTGACCATTGGAACTCAACCACTCGAACTTACCCTTTCTTTATCTTCTTCAACGGTTTCTTATTCCTTTTTCCTCAGTTCTTTATTTCTTCTGTCTCTCAAGATATCATCTCCATCATCCACATCAAATCAAACCCTCTCAAAAACAAACTCCTCAAAACCTCCACTCCTCAATAATTGACCTGTAAGATCAGAACTTGTCGCAGTCTCCATCTCACTCCTCAAGGCTGATCTGTCGTTCAATCTTTCTTCCAAGATCTTTACTGTTGTCTGCTCGTGCCTCTTCCCCAACTCAATTCCTGAAAGCCCTTGATCTTTTCAACCTCTTCTCCCCACTCAGTTGCCAGATGTTGTTTTCTTTTCTTTTCTTATTCTTTGCTTTCTCATCTTTTTATTTCCTTACTAAAATCTTGGTCAATTCAGCCCTCTATGTTCTAGATTTCTCAAATCTTTTACCGTAATTCAACACGTTAATCCAGAGAGTAAGTAAAGCATGATAGTTGATGGTAGGGTTCTTCTTGGTCCTTTTCTTCCATTAGTTTTGCTTTTCTAGCCACCATCCTGGAGATATTTGAGGGTATAGATGAAAGCAGGAGGATTCAGGATGTGGCGCATTTTGGTTACAAAAGCCTTTCTTGCACCAAATTCAAACCTTTTTTTTCTCTTTATCTGTCTTGCTCTTAGTATTTACTAGCAAGAAATTGGGAATGTATTTGCCTGTTTTGGCTTTTGCCTTGCGCTCATTGTTTTATTGGTTAAAATGATTGAATAAAACCTCTACCATCATCAACTTTTCTACATGCATAATTTTTTGTTTCAGATTCTCTAGAATAGGTGGAAACTTGAAAAGTATCAGATAAGCCAAAATTTCCTTTGGTAGTTCTATTCCAACATTTGCCATAAAAGCAAGAGCTTTTTGGATGTCTGTTTTAAATCCCTCAATTGTGCGTTCATGAAACGGGGAATGGAGAAATTTGTTGAAGACTTTGGCTCTATTAGGCGTTTCTGATGAAGCAAATCTGCAAGTTATTTCTGCCCAGAGTAGTTTAGATTACTTTAGATTTGCAGCTTTGACAACATTGGCATGATTTGTGCTATTGCGTTTAGATAGCATGATTTCTTGGATTTCTCAGTCTTGCTTTACAGGTATTTGGCCCAAGTTCCTAATAATAGCATCATTGATGTCTTTGAGGTCAAATAGCATCATCATTTTGTCTTGCCAGATAGAATAATTGTATTCATTGATAGAGGAAATAGCATTGACAGAGGCCTTGAGCGCAACCTGATGGAAATAGTTGTTTTATCCCGCTGTTTTGTTCATTTTTGGTTGCATAGAGTCTTCCTTTTGGCTTTTAACTGTTTTAAGGTCAGTATGATATTTCTCAGAACTGGAAACCAGCAGAATACAGACAATAATTTTTAGAAGATTTGAATATCAGAGATAGAGCGCACAAAGAGGAAGAGAAAAAGGGAGAAAAAAACAGTTACAACTTTATCTGGTAAATAGATGAGGGATCTGATGGTACAAGGATGATAGAGCAATGAGACGTAGATGGATGACTGCAGTTGGCGGAGCTATATTGCCAGAGGCATTGAGTTGGGGTGATCTTGAGGACCAGGTTCTTACCAGGCATAGATCTCCAGATGGAGAGATTCCATCAGGCAGGGATTATTGGAAAGGTTGAACCAGTTTGAGAGGAATGTTAAGTTAAGATGAGGTATCAAGTCAGACTGAGTTTGGGGTTGAGCAGAGGGGATAAGATTGTTGATGGAGGAAATTTGAGAACAGTGAGTTTTGAGGAGAGGATAAAAAGAATTAAGAAAGAGATTAAGAAGAAGAACAATCAGAGAAAGAACAGAAGTCAAAGGAAGAAGAACAATTGAAGCCCAAAAAGAGAAGAAGAGAGAGAGCGCCCTCCCCCTCCAATGAGAGGAGAGGCTCCAGCAAGTTGAGGAGAGGTGTTGCCCAAGTGAAGCCAGACATTTCACAGGGAGGCGTACCCATTTGTACAAACAGCAGAGACAGATCAAATAGAACCATTTTACAATCAGGATCAGTTCATCCTTAACACATCACATTGGAGTTCCCAATCAAAAGCCAAAACAAGTTTACGTTCTGGATTCCAGGACCTGCTCACCAACAAATTTAAGTCATGAGTTCATTGATTGTGTCAAAAGCTTCAGTCCCCCTTTCCATCAAGTTCCTTGATTGGGAGACTCCATGATCATCTGTTGACTCTCTGATGCCCATCAGGCATCAAAACATTGACAGCTTGCTGGAAGGACCTCTCCCACCATGCTCCTTGCCACTTTCACCCAGAGCATCATCACTACTGATTTGATCATCCAATGGACTAGCAAGCTGTTTCTCAAGGCTGTTGAAGATTTAACAAAAAAATTGATCTGATCCCTGGAAGCCTGCAAAATTTTTCTTGTGGCCATCAGAGCTCTTGAAAACTTGGCGCCCCAGGCCATTATTGCAATCCTTTCAAATCCAATCCTCCATCAATCCAAGCACCCCCCCTCTCAAATCTGCCTGCTGCAGCGGCCGGTTGAGCTCATCAGCTGTCCTGCTTCCCTTTTGTATTGAATTTGGTTTTTTTATTCTCTTCTTTTTTTATTATGCTTTTTATTTTTTTTTCTCATGTCATCTCTGATCATTGATGATCCTTAAATATATATATATATATATATTTCCGCTCTCATTGTTAGTATCTCTCTTGTAAGTAGTCTAAAGGGCCTCTTGCCCATAAAAGGAGGGGCTTTCCCCTCCCTTTTGGCATCAGTTATCATCTCATCATCATCCATCATTGTGGTATCAAGCAATAAATCCATGGGATCTCCCCCCCTTATCTGAGCATTTATCATCATCTTATCCAGTGTGTATCCATGATTGCCCTCTGATCCTTGAGCCTCCATACTCAAATTCCTGATCCACCCTCCTGTGGCCCTGATCCTTGTCACCAACCTATATTCTTTCTTCTTGAAGAATAATTCATTTGGTTGAATTCTTGAGTGTGGGAAACCACTCCTTTGATCCTTTTCTTGGACCACTTTAGTCTTGATCATTTATTTGATTGCCTTTCTGGAACCAGTCAGGTTTGACTGAAAGGTTTCTTTATGCTTGAAACCGGGAGTGTTCAACCTCCCTTTCTTTCTTTAAAGTTGAATTCTGCTACGCTATTCTTGAGTCCCTTGAGAATTGCTGGTTTATTCTTGTTTGAATTTTTTACTGATTTGCTTCTAGAGTTTCATAAAACAAATTGCTTTGTTTTTTACAGCCACCAAAATTTATATTTTACCCTTCTAGCCCTTGATTTCCAAGAGTTAGACAGGTTCATTCAGAACCTGGAGGTTGGTTTTGATTGAGTTGATCTTTCCTAATCTTCTGCTGAAGACCAGATTTATTGGCTTGTGGGCCTTGTTTAAACGTAAGAGACTTAAATAAATTTTGATTTCATAAGTTCTCAGAAATAAATACAAAGAAGGAAACAATAAGGAGCCAGGAATGGAAAGAAAAGAACCTGAAATAAAGCCCAGCAGTAGTGATGCTGAAACAACGGTAACAGTAAGTTGATGAAAAGTATCACCAATTTTTAGTGTTCCATTTAGGCTGAGTAAGATAGTTGGTTGAGTTGGATGACAAAGACCCTGAATCAATCAACCTAGAAAACAGATATAGATACTTGAGGAGTCTATTAAAATTTGAGGAGATGAATGAAAAGGACTTATCCAATGTGGAAGACTGAAGAGCCCTGGGGCTAGTCAGGATCCTATATGGGGGTGGGTTATAGTCTTGAGTGCTTCACATTTGGAGTGCGGACAGCAGGATGATGGTTGCGCGGGTTGAGAATATGAAAAAGGAAGTAAAAAAAGTCACAATAAACTGAGAGAAATGGGACATGACATAAACATGAAATAAAGAAACACAACATGACAAGACAAAAACAGAGTTAGAACAGAAATGACAATTGCACAGGCTCCCTTGTTTTTATCTTGAGTTTATTCAAAGTTTATTAACTTGAGTCAGGCTTCCAACTTGATTCTGGCTTGAGGTTTGGTCAGAAAGTCAGCTGAATTGGATGATGAGGACACTTTTACAAGGCTGATTTCCTTAGGTTCAATTTCTTTTGCTTGTTGCATAGCAATTTTGATACATCCCTCATTCTCTTCATGGATTTGGGTAATTTCAGTTAAAGAATCTTGAAATACCTTTCAAATGAAATTTTTTAGCCATTTGATCTCTTTGATGCCGTCGGAAACAGACTTGTATTCTGCTTTGGTTGTTGAAAAGGAGACAGTAGGTTGCTTGCGTGACTTCCAGCTGATCAGGTTTCCTTTCCAGGTGACTATAATACCTGTCACTGAATGTCTGGTCATTGGGCAAGTGGCCCAGTTGGAGTCAACAAAGGCGGCAAGATTTTTGTTGTTCAACGATTTCTTGAAGACTATGGCCTTATTGGGTGTACATTTAAGTTAGTTGAGAACAGTTAATTCTGCATCATAGTGAACTCTGTTTGGTTTGTTGAGGAACTGGGAGAGATAGTTAGTTGGGAAGGTGATGTCTGGTGGAGAGTTGACACAGATTTACAATAATTAACCAATGATTTTCCTGTAGTTCAGGCCAAGGTTCTCAAATTTGTGGGCTTCTGCTTCCGTTGGGCTTGAAAGTTTTGCATTTGGCTTTAAAGGGGTAGAGTGAAGTTTGTAAGCGGGAAGTGGGTATTGATCAGCCAAGTTGGTGATATACAAGTGTTGAGAGATTTTGACTTGGTCGTTGGAGAAAGAGATGTTGAGTCCTAAAAGAAGTGAGACTTGACCTAAGTACTTTCATTGGAATTTTGACTCAATGAGGCAAACAAAAGCACTTGGATCTTTATTAAATATTGCAAAATTTTCAACATGGATGTAGATCCAGGTGTTGTTATTCCAGAATACACCATTGTCACTTGCACTTTTATCAAATCCTACTTTGGTGAGCCAACAAATCAGAGTGTTATACCAGGCTTGACGTGCTTGCTTGAGCCCATAGAGAGTCCAGTTCAAATTGAGGTTTTTACCAGGTTGAATGGAGACGTTGCGTGGCAGAGATATAAAAATGATTTTGGATAACGGTGCATTAAGAAATTCTGATTTTATATCAAGTTGGTGGAAGCTAAGATTGTTTTGGATAGAAAAGGTGATGAGAAGTTGTGGCGAGGTTTTTTCTCCTGTGGGAGAGAAGGTAGAGTTGAAGTTAATGCCTTCTTCTTGCTTGAATCCTTGAACGCACAATCTTGCTTTGAATTTGGTGATGTGATTATTGGAATTGCGTTTTGTCCGTAAGACCCAGAAACACCCTAGTTTAGCGAAATTTTGACAGTCATTGACCTCTTCCCACACCTTGTATCT
The DNA here is from genome assembly GCA_025617555.3 of Puccinia polysora. Taxonomy (NCBI): domain Eukaryota; kingdom Fungi; phylum Basidiomycota; class Pucciniomycetes; order Pucciniales; family Pucciniaceae; genus Puccinia; species Puccinia polysora. The sequence goes on from CM062629.1 coordinate 8,478,735, forward strand.
TATAAAATTGGATATTTCACAGTCCATGGCGGCTACACATTCATTTTTTAACCTGCAGGACATAACTTGGGGAAGTGTTTTTGGATCTTGATAACTTTTTTCAATCAAATAAACCAGGGGCTAATCTTTCTGGTTATGCAAAATCATGTTTTTGGTGGAGATAATATCCAACCTGGGTTTAGCAGGAGATGAGTGAATGACAGAATCAGACTTGGAAACTGGATTGGGCGCAGGCACAGAAGAAGTAGGAAAGACATCAGAAAAGATTATTGGCACATTTTCAATTGAAGCAGACTAGAGGGAATGAGGAAAAACAAGGGTTTCTGAGGAAGAGGATTGACAAGTAGAGGAGTTGGAGGATTGGGGGCCAGGAGAGGAGTGAAATAATTCAGATTCAAGAAATTTTGCATCTGAGGTGCAGATAATTTTCCTGGATGAGGGATTCCATATGCAATAGGTGGAAAGATCATTCAAGTAGCCAACAAAAATACCTTTGAAACTGGTTTGGTTCATCTTGGAGTTTTGCCGTTGTGGTGAACCATTTGGGACACCGTGGGAAAAGAATTCAAAAATTTTTCCTTGTGCGTCCCGCGTCCCTCATCCTCATCCTCATCCTTTTTGCGCCACTCATGGTCATTGTTGCGCGCTGCTCATCCGCTCATCATTATCATCTTCGCGCCGCTTCCCATCATTGTTGCGCGTCCTGCGTCCTCATCCTTGCGCATCCCGCGTCCCGCGTCGCTCATCCATGACTTACCAAACCCATCCCAACCGCACCTCCAAGCGCTTGTCCAATCCTCTGAGCCATCAATCTCCCACCTCACTCAGTCTGTCATTGGTCAATCTCAAGGCCGTCAGGATTTACTCAATTGCCTCAAGCCAATCTCCTATCCGCCCATCCGCGCTCTCACGAACTTCATCCGTCACCCTTCCTGGGACTCTCCCACCCCTTTTCCGCCTTCGGAGGAGGGTTGGAGAGTGTTGACTACCGCCTGCGGACATGCGCAGCGGTTGGGTTCATTTTCCTTTCCCACCCATTTCCGCCTTTGGAAAAGGGGTGGAGAGTGCCAACTACCACATGCAGACATCCGCGGAGATCTGGTCTAGTTTGTTTTTCTTTCCCACCCTGTCCGCCTTTGGACAAGGGGTGGGTGATTCTGAATCCATTGTACATAGTCTAAAAGGGCCTCCTGCCCATATAAGGAGGGGCTCTCCCCTGCCTTTTGGAACATCATCAAATCAATCCAGCATGTAATGAGCATAATCCTATCATCACATCAGAAATCTATGATTGCCCCTTGATCCTTGAGCCTCCATACTCAAACCCTTGATCCTTGATCCTTATCACCAACCAATAGCTTTTCTGGTTGAAGAAGAATTTTTCTAATCAAATTCTTGAGTGTGTTATACCACTCCTGAGCCCTTTATCCGACCATACTGGTCCTGATCATCCTTTGATTACCTTTCTGGAACCAGTCACGTTTGACTGAAGAGGTTTTATTAAGCTTAAAACCTGGAGTGTTAAACCTCCCTTCCCTTCTTTTGAAGTTGAATTCCGCCACGCTACTCTTGAATCCCTTGAGAAGTGTTTGGTTATTCTTGTTTGTAATCAGTTATTGTTTTGCTTCTAGAGCTTCTTCAAACAATTAGCTTTGTCTTGTGCAGCCACCCACAGTTATCTGGTACCCTTCAAGCGCTTGATTGCGGAGAGTTTGGCAGGTTAATTGAGAACCTGGAGGTTGTTTGGGATTGAGTTGATCTTTCCTAAGCTCCTGCTGACAACCAGAGCTATTAGCTTGTGGGAGTTGTCACTTACAATTGCCTTGTCTTGTTGAACTCTGAACAATTCTTGACTCCTTCTATTCAAGTGTTCCCCAACATCATCTTGCCTCAGATAGTTTTTTTCCCCAGCTACCGACTGCTAAAATCTTTATCCTCTTACTTTTGGTTCCCCGTTTACCAGGTTATGAACTTTGATCTTGGTTACATTTAAATATTTTTGTAACACTCAGGAGGGCAGCCTAAAAAAGCACCTATCCCCTCCACAGAACTGCCAACGCCCTGCGCCATTTGGAGTCTTACACCATGCTTGGGGAGGGGAACATAGGCTGTGCACCCAAAGGTTTGTAGTCAATTATAGTTAGGTTGTTGGTGATACCACATGGTGTAAGGGATCTGATCCTTGTTTGAGGAGACTGGCAAGAGGTTAAGGAGGTGGGTATCTGTGGTTAAGGCTTCAGCCCAGAAGGAAGGAGGGAGTTGACAGTGGTGAAGGAGACATTGAGCCTTGTAAAGGATGGCGCAGTTGTTGTATTACTTTGACTGATAGTTATTGAATTTCAACCAGCAAGACTAAAACATGAAGCAGCTCAATGAGAATTTTACAACCATAACAACATCCAGACACAAACATAAGAACAAGAATACCAACACAATTATGAGGTTGTCCAGGTAGAGTTGGCTATGGCATTGAGAGTAGGCAAGGAGACAATGTGAAAAAGCTTTACAGTGAAGTGGAGATCATAGATTGGTTGGCATTCAGATGATTGTAAGTGCGGATTAATCTCACCAGTTAGAGAGGTAGGGGCTTGACGGATGTTTCATGAGATTGTTGATTTTCTTGATTTGTGCTTTATTTTGAAGATGTTGTTTAAGAGATTGAGATTGAGGAGACTGAAAGAGACTGAGAGAATGAGAGTTGAAAAGAAATTGAGAAAGGTAGGAAAAGATGGAAAGAATGACAAAAATACCTTGACAGCAAGGTCCGAGCAGTACAACCAGCATCCAACAATAAGACTCTAAGTTGGCATCACTACCTTGTTCTCCCTTTGTAGCATAGACGGCATTGAGCAAGCTTGCAAGAATCTTTGGGTCTCTGATTGAGTGAGACCTGGTACTCAGCAGTCATGTTTCATCATGACCATTACTCTCTTATGAGATTTGATTTTATTTCTAGAGAACTAAGAACCAGCTGAGGCTGAGAGATCAAAAAGAATCAAAGAGAAGCGTATCAGAAGGAGACCTCAAAGAAAAATAAATAAGTAGGAAGATAAAAATGTAGAACCCTACAGCGTAGATCAATGAGAGTTGTCTAATGAGGCAGCTTCAAGTTGAGAGAGATTGACGGACTGAGAGACAACGGAGGAAACAGAAGGGATGGGATTTGAGTATAGATAAAGATAGGCTGTTTGTAGTATGAAGTCAGACTGAGTTCAAGAGGCTTTGTTGGAGAAGTCAACATCTTACCGGTCAGAGATTGTTGTATTGTATTCAGGTCGAGTTATTTGATGGAGTGATTTTTAGGGTTGAGGAGATTGGAGGAAGAAATAGAAATGGAAGCAAATAAAAAAGGAGAGGAAGAAGAAAATAGACAGAAGAGAAGAAAGATAGATAGGGAAATAGGTTGATAAAGATCCATAAGAATTGGTATTGGTAAAAGGGGATGAGACCGATTGTGAGTGAGAAGAACACGTTGGGGTCCCTGTCATAGACTCAGTGCGCACCCGCGCGCAGAGGCGCAGTAAGAGATGAGAGCGGGAAAATACTCAACACCCCTTGTGACTGGTAAGAGGAGATTTGACTTAGTATTAATTAGATTAATTAGGAAATATGGTGCGTTGAAGGAGTTGGAGGGCCCCAATGGATGTGGCTTTAGTTAAAGGATCCGCTATCATTTCATTGGTGGAGACAAGATGGAGGTCAAACTTAGAAAGAGAAAAGTCTTCACGTAGACCTTTAGTTTTAATGTTGATGTGTTGTGACTTGGAGTGTGACCCAAATTTTTTTATTTTGTCATCTAATCCCTTATTATCTACATATATTGTTGGTTTGTTAGAGGAAGAGCCATGGATTTCATTCACAAGGTGAGTGATCCACTTCAATTCAAGGTAGCAATTAAGTAAGGCGTTGAGTTCAGATTTGGTAGAGGAGTATGTTATGTTCTGCTGTCTGGAGGAATTCCAGAGGACTGGACTGCCATAGTGTAGTACTATATATTGGGTTTGAGACTTGCGAGAAGAGGGGTTGTTGCCCCACATAGCATCACTATAGCCCAAGATACTGTCTTTGGATGAGTCATACTTCAGAGTCAACCTGAAGTCCATAGTGGTCTTGAGGTATTTCCATACCTTGCGTACTTCTTTCCAGTGAGTGAGTCCCGGTTTTGCATTGAATCTTGCCAGGCTGGAAACGGCAAAGGCAATATCCGGACGAGTGTATTGAGAAAGATGATTCAGAAATCCAATTGTAGATCAATAATTGATATTGAGTTGACAAAACTGAGCATGGTCTTTGTTGGAAGCTGGTTCAAGATGAAAGTTTTGAGTAAGAGGCGTATTAATGCCTTTGCAGTTGGTGAGACCCAATTCCTCCAGGCCTCTTTTGATATGTTTTGGTTGACTTAGAAATATACTGACTTCATCAAATTGCATTAGCATTCCAAGGATTGTATTTGGCGAGTGACAGGAAGAATTCAAGAATCTTTTTAAGAAGTTGACTGCAAACAAGTCAGATTTTCCTGCTAATATTAGACTGTTGACATGGAAGTAAAGGACTTCCCCCAACTTAGAATTGAGATAAAAAAATGGATTGCTGGTGGATTCACGGAATTCTTGAGATTTGATCCACGCGGTAAGTGTCTCATACCAATTCTTGGGTGATTGAATTAAACCATTTTCAGCTTGCTACTATTGCAGAGCAAGCTGCATAAGTAACAAAAATAACATAAAAATAATTATAATACAATTAACCTAAGAAGGAGTAGGAAAACCATAAGTATTATTACAGAAATGGATTCTCCACCCAAAATTAGGTAGGGTCACTCACTGACCCCACCCTTGAAATCCAACTCCTTATAATTTTAAATAATTAAGGAAAGAAAAACCAAAATACTAAGGCTCCATTATTGAGCTTTTTGGCCAATTAAATATTTCACACACATTGTCACGTATAGGTTTCACACCTAAAATTCAGTCAGAATTGAGGTGTTGTGTATATTTTAGGAGTTACGGGTGGAAATGTGTTTTGTCACAATTCCCGCACGCAGCCGCGGCAGCCAATGCACCCGCGCGCGGCTGAGATACAGCCTTGTCACTCCGTCGAGGCCGTGAACACAGCCCCGGGCCTCTGACAAGTATGCAGCTGCGGGACTATGGGTTGACAGAGTGACAGGCAGCCTGAGAGGCTCAGGTACCGCATAAACAGGCTACAACATACATGGGAACTTTCTACATATGTAATAAATGTTCCTGTGGATAGTAGACTGTCTAAAAATACATAATATTATATAAAAATACATCAATAATCCTTACATGTATTTTTTTACTTAATATAATGCAAAGTACCAAGAATGTCAAAAATAAGACAATGAAAATTTCTAAAAATATATTAAAATACTTCAATATACTTTTATGAGAATTTTTAGACATCAATATCTGTGTGAAATACTAAGGAAAATGATGATGTAAAAATATTACATGAATTCACATGACTTATATTTTTAAGTAATCATCTTAGTAAATCAACTGGAACTCGAAAATAAAGAGTAAAATCAATATTATGAATTTTACTCCAGTTATATAATACATAATGAGAACTTACCTGACATCAAGATATCCGTAGAAATGTCTATTAATATAATGTATAAATTACTAGGAACATTTACTAAGTATAATTAATTAAATAATAGATAAATAAAACAGATTAGTGTTATTCACACGTCCTAATGTGTATTATAAGGTAGAATAATTCCCATACCCTGAGGAATTAGATGCTACCCGTGCTATAGCACCCAGAACACATGACAGGCTACCTCTGGTTACCCTGCAGACCTTAGTGTCCGTCCCTTTGAGCACCTAAAACCCTCAGAAGGACCATATTGGGACTCCAAAAGCTATAAATAAAGAGCTCTTTTGAGGATATTGATGGGGAGAGACCCAGTAATATTCATATCCAGACGCCGTGCCAAGGTAATCAAGTACTTATAAGAGATAAGTAAGTGATTTATGGCAATCTCTGATCAGTAATATCCGTCCTCAACCTCTTTTTATCAATTAAAACTGCTGAACAACCTTATAAACCCAGTATACAGGTTTAACCCATCAGTACACATCTCAAACAGATACCCAAAGGATTTAATAATATACCAGTAAGTTTTATTATCCTTTCTCTGTCGTGGTAGCTTGGCTACAAGGCCCTACCACTCCATTGTGTATTTTATATACATATTATCTTTGGGTAAAATATTCTTTAAACTAAAGAGCCCAAACTAACCAGGACTACGTGTTTTCATACTGAAATCCCTGAAGAGAGGTGTTAAAGATCCCCAATATAATTGTGGCCCCTCTATAAATATTTAATAATCAATTTACTCATATTGATTCAAAACAATAAACAATAACCAAACCACTTAACCTTGCAATAAGCTTAATCCAAATATTCTACGGATTTATGCTGCATTTATTAAATAATATATTTATTATTCACTCTATCACCTCTGGTAGCTAAAGGATAGCAAGGGTCTTGGCATCAAGGAGGCTGACAACCATAGAGTGATTTCTTCAATTTGAGATAGGGAGATTTTCAATTTGATCCTTCAGGAGTTTTGATTATCACAGTTTCATTCAAGGGAGCGTGGAGGAAAGCCCCTTTTACATTGAACTGAGTGAAAGTAATTTTATTCTTTAAGCCGTAGATCAGAGCAAGACAAATGGATCCAAGTTTCCCCGTTGGAGCCCAATTCTCTTCAAAATCTACACCTTGAACCTGGTCAAATCCTTGCACACATAAACGTGCTTTATATTTCACAGGCTCTCCATGGAAATTTTCTTTCACTTTGAATACCCATGTTGTGTTTAGTATATTATTGGGTTTGCCATAATAATCTTGCCAAACCTCTTGAGTTTCAATTGAGTTAAGTTCTTCCGTGGAAGCTGCTTTTCACCTAGGCCATTCGGAACATTTTTGAGCGGCCTTATAAGAGGGAGGTTCATAATAATGATGAAAGCTGTATCTTTGGGGTTTTTGAATTTAATTTCTAGGATGTAGATTGGGTCATTGCTGAGGTGATTCCGGTTCAGAATGGGAAGGAGGAGGCAGAGGTTGAGGTGTAGAGTGGAGAATAACTTCTCAATCAAAGTCAGAGTCAGAGTATTCCAAGGCAGGTTCCCTAATTGAGTATTTTTTCTCATTAGTGGATAAATTGGTTTAGTAAGAATTCAAATCAGGTTGAGAGAAGATATCCAGGCCTGGCGATTTGAAGAAGGGAAATTCATTCAGTTGGTTCTTGAGGAATTTGACGTTTTTAGTTTCTATGACGGTTCCAAGGGCATTCAGAATTAAGTAAGAGTGAAAGATGGGGTTGAATCCAACTAAGACTCCTTCAAGACCTTTTTCATCAAATTTTCTTCCTTTTTGAAGACAATTGGCAAGGTAGATCCCAGAAGAACCTACTGGTTTTAAGTAATTAGCTGGGAGGGTCTTACCAAACATGAGTTCCCAGGGAGATTATTGGTTACCTTCTTGAGGGATCTGGTTTAACATAAAGCAAAAACTATGTGTCACTATATGCCAGTAATTCTTGGCTAGGCTGGAAGAAGAGAAGGTGGATTGGGCTGGTTTAATGATTGTCCTATTAGCTCTTTCAACTTGTCTGTTATGTTGAGGATGGTATGTTTTGGAAGTGCAAAGTTTAATGAATTTATTTTTGGCAAAGTCTTTCAGGGTAAAATTAGTGAATTCTTATCCTTTATCCAAGAATATTTCAGAGGGATTGTAGTTTAAAGGTTTATATTTGGTCTCTAGAATATTGATAATTTTTTCAGGAGTCTGATCTTTAGAAGTTAGAGGAAAGCATGCAAGGTAGCCAGTATAATTTTTGACCAGAGTGAGTAGGTACTGATGACCAGCCTTTGATTGAGGAGTAATTGGGCCAACTAAATCAAGATTAATTTTTTCTAGGGGCTTACCGGCAGGAGTAGAAACATTGTAAAAGGGGGATTTGGTTATGTTGCTTTTGACGCAACTGTTGCATTGAAAAGTCTGGAGCTTTTCATTGGAAAAGCAATCCTTTAGGAGAGGTTTGAGTGTAGAGATAGATGCATGGCCATACATTTTGTGTAAATCTGATAGAGTATGAGAAGAGTCAGAGGATTGGTTGGTGACATTTACAGCATTACTCTGGCCAGCCAATCAAGGTTTTTCAATGACAAACAAGTTGTCCCTTATCAAGCCCTTCAACACAATTTGATCTCCTCAAGTTACCTTGAATGTATTGCGGGTTTGATTAAGGTTACAACCTTTCTTTTCAAGAAGTCCATGACTGATCAGATTGCCAATTATGTCTGGTACGTAAGCGCAATCTTCAAGCGTGATCACCAAATCATTCCATTCTAGTTTTACTGTTCCTATTCCTTGTATTTTGAGATTGGCTTCCAGTTTTCCAGTCTTGATCTCTTTGGACTCTTCTTGTCATTCTATGGATGAGATAAATTTTAGATTGTTAAAGATGTTAACGTTAGCTCCAGAGTCCAAGAGTAGATTAGGATTGTTATCCGCATTGATCCAGAGAGTCAGTAAGGCATGGTAGTTGATGGTTGGATTCTTCTTATTCTTATTTTTCCAATTGTTTTGTTGTTTGATCCACCATTAATGAGCAATGTCAGGGCGGAGATGAAAGCAAGAAGACTCTACATTAGGTGCGTTGGGATTGTGATATCCTTCACAACATCTCATCTTTGTCTTCTTCTCTTCCTTATAGTTCCTTGTCTTGGTCAATACTAGTGAGACATCCGTGGATGGTTTACTAAGGTTGGATTGGGCCTTTCTCTCATTGTGGTATTGGATAAGATGGTTGAAAACTACGTCTATTTTCAAGTTCTTTTCTACGTGCATAATTTTTTGCTTGAGTTTTTCGAGTGTTGGAGGAAATTTGAACAGTAGTAAGTATGCCAGGATATCATTAGGCAATTTGATCCCAACATCTGTCATCCTTGTGATGACTTTTCTCATTTTGGTGATGAAACCCTTGATGGCATTTTTGTGAAAGACAGAATGGAGGAAATGGTTGAATACTCTTGCTTGATTTTCTGTCTCTGAGGAGGCAAATCTTCTTGTAATTTTGGCCCATAAAAGCTTAGAAGAAGAGATGTTTGTGGAGTTAAAAAAATTTGTGTGAGTGGTGCTGTCAAGCTTGGATAGTAGGATTGCCCTTATTTCTATATCTTGTTTTGATGATAAGGGGCCTGAATTTTGGGTGATAGCGTCCTTAATATCTTTGAGGTCAAACATCATGAGCATCTTGTCTCGCCAGATAGAGTAGTTCTCTTCATTTAAGGGGAGTATACCATTGATGATTGCTTTCAGGGAAACTTGATGAAAGTAATTTTTTGCTCCAGCTGGTTTGTTCATGGCTTGATTGGTTAGATTTGTAGGTAGATCTTTTGGCTTTTAACCATAATGAGATTTGATTTTATTTCCAGAGAACTTAGAACCAGCTGAGGCTGAGAGATCAAAAAGAATCAAATAGAAGCGTATCAGAAGGAGACCTCAAAGAAAAATAAATAAGTAGGAAGATAAAAATGTAGAACCCTACAGCGTAGATCAATGAGAGTTGTCTGATGAGGCAGCTTCAAGTTGAGAGAGATCTACGGACTGAGAGACAATGGAGGAAACAGAAGGGATGGGATTCGAGTATACATAAAGATAGGCTGTTTGTAGTATGAAGTCAGACTGAGTTCAAGAGGCTTTGTTGGAGAAGTCAACATCTTACCGGTCAGAGATTGACGTATTGTATTTGGGTTGAGTGATTTGATGGAATGATGTTGAGGGTTGAGGAGATTGGAGGAAGAAATAGAAATGGAAGCAAATAAAAAAGGACAGGAAGAAGAAAATAGACAGAAGAGAAGAAAGATAGATAGGGAAATAGGTTGATAAAGATCCAGAAGAATTGGGATTGGTAAAAGGGGATGAGACCGAGTGTGAGTGAGAAGAACATGTTGGGGTCCCCATCATAGACTCAATGCGCACCCGCGCGCAGAGGCGCAGTAAGAGATGAGAGCGGGAAAATACTCAACACTATCTACATGTTGTGTTTGGCGTAACTATTGTTTTGGGGAGTGTATGGTGGAGAGAAATGTTGGACAATTCCTGCAGCCTTGCAGTAATTGGCAAACTCTTTCCCAGTGAACTTGCCCCATTTTCTGATATGATGCAGACTACTTTATTGTGCAGTTGCCTTTTGGACCTGGCAATGAAGTCTTTAATGGAAGTGGCGGCTAGATCCTTGGAAGTTAACATTGGGACCAACTTGAATCTTGTGAATTGGTTGGTAATTGACAGTAAATATTTTCCTTCCCATGTTAATTGATGGAGAAAGGGCCAACCAGATCTAGGTGAAGGGCCTCAAGAGGTCAACTGAATGGTTTGAAGTGACTGTTTAAGGGATTTCTGGTGAGTTTACAATGAAGACAGGTAGAGGAATTGGACTCAGTAGTTGGTTTAAGTTGGGGATAAATCTTTTCAATGAATTGATGTCTGGGGTTTCCTAGTTGGTTTTCAATTTTATTCAGCAAGGCATTGCAGTGTAGGCTTAGTGGCCTGTAAGACTTGAAATGGATACCAAGTAATTTTAGGAGTGAGTTTTGTGTCAAGCTGATAATGTTGAATTTATCTAAGTAGATTTTGGAGCCAGAATGACCAATTTTGTTGATTTTGGTGATGGAAGGGTTTAGTTTGGACAGTGATATCAGACTTCTATTGAGCTCTGGAGCAAGCAGTACTTCATGGAGCTTCAGAGTCCTTCCTTTGTGCTTGATGAGAATAGCCTCTCCTATTCCAGTTGCAATTAGTGGAGCATTGTCATTGCCTTTGCCCAAGTTGATTCTAGTGGGAATGATGTTGGTGACATACTTGGCTTTATTGATAATGTGATGCGTGGTGCATGATTCAAGTACTGGGTGAAGGGGAGAGTTGGTGGAGAAATTGGTTTTCAGGTAGAGTGGTGCATTATAATAAGCTTGAGGAATTTCCAGTTTAGGATTATCTGGAGAGGTATTGGAATCAGTAAGATAGGAGGAACTCTTGAATCTTTCCAGACATAAATGCGGATAAAGATGCAAACATCAAATTTTGGGGTTTTAAGCGAGAGGGTTATGGTGTCCCTTAGAGCAGGGGTGCTTTGGACCGGTTTTCTTGCTCTTCACTTCAGTTTTCAGAAGGGCGGTTGAGGTGGAGTCTCCATTTTGCAAGGGGATTTGTGATCTAGACGCTTCCAGGTGAGTTACTTCCCTGAGTTTTTTGAGAACTAGAGAGTAACCTTGTAAGAGGTTGTTGTTCAGAAGTATGGAATTGACAAGGTGATAAAAATTGGCAGTCAACTTTTCCAGAATTGTATAGCTTAGTATGTCTGTGGGGACTTCCAAACAGACTATTGACAGTTCATCCATGAGCTTTAGGCATTCTTGGATGTATGTTGAGAGGTCTCTGTTGAATTGAAAACAAATGAAGTTCAACCATATTCAACCTTGATTTTTTGTTGATTGTGAGGCGTAACAAGTTTTGATGTCGCACCAGATGACATTTGCTTTGGTTTGATTGGTAGGGTTGATGATGTCATTGACAGTGGTTTCCCCAAGGTGTTGTATAATTATGTTGGCTGCCTTGTAAGCTTTCTTTTGTTGAGGTGCAGTAGTGGGAATAATGAGTTTTCTGTCTTCAGTGTTCTCAATTTTTTGCATCAGTCCATGGTGTTGTAGATGACTTTGGATACAAAGAGCTCAGGAAGCAAAATTTTTTTCATTTAGGAGTGGTATATTTAAATTTTTGTTTGATTCTTTGTTGTAGGACATGTTTTCAAGTCTGCTTGGCTGAGTCTGAGTAAAATGGGACTAGAAATCTGTTAACGTAAGAGATTGAAATAAATTTTGATTTCATAAATTCACAGAAATAAATACAAAGAAGGAAACAATAAGGAGCCAGGAATGGAAAGAAAAGAACCTGAGATAAATCCAAACTGTAGTAATGCTGAAACAACGGTAACAGTAAGTTGATGAAAAGTATCACCAATTTTTAGTATTCCATTTAGGCTGAGTAAAAAAGTTGGTTTAGTTGGATGACAAAGACCCTGAATCAATCAACCTAGAAAACAGAGTTAGATACTTGAGGAGTCTATTAAAACTTGAGGAGATGAATGAAAAGGACTTACCCAACAAGGAGGACTGAAGAGCCCTGGGGCTAATCAGGATCCTCTACGCAGGTGATTATAGTCTTGAGTGCTTCACATTTTAAGTGCAGACAGCAGGGTGATGGTTGCGCGTGTTGAGCAGATGACACAGGAAAGAAACACATTCACAATAAAGTGAGAGAAATGGGACATAAAATAAAAATGAAATGAAGAAACACAACATGACAAGAGAAAAACAGAGTTAGAACAGAAATGAAAATTTCACACGTTGTTACTTAAAACTGCCTTGTTCTATTGAACTCTGAAAAAAATTTAACTTGGTTTTTTGTAGTCTTTTCCCACACCATCTTGTCTCAGATAGTGTTGTTCCACAGCTACCAACTACTATCAAATTTCATCCTTTCCATTGATTCCTTATTTACAAATTTTTGGATCTTGATCCTGGTTACATTTAAATATTTTGATAACACTCAGGAGGGCATCATAAGCAGCACCTTTTCCCCTCCACAGAACTGCCTGCGGCACAGTACTTTTTGAATTCTTAAATTTGTTCCCCTTGGCCGGGATCAAACCAGCAACCTTGGGATTTACAGTCCCAATTAGGTTTGGAATCAACTTCAAAATCTGATCTTTTCTTTTTCTTTTTTTCTCTGTCTCTCTTTTCCTCAGAGCTGATCCATGGAGGCAACTTCTTTCAGAAGTAATTCCTCCCAATTTTGCACTTCTTGGGCAAGATTCTTGTTGTTTTTTGTGAAACCCTACTCTTGCCACACTTGTGAGCCAATTTGTAAATCTGCTCTTGGGATCCTCTAGGAACTCTGTTATTTGAAATGGAATCTGTTAGTACCTCCTCCTCTGTTTAAGCAAAGACAGCCAAGATCAAACCCCAGAAAAAAAACTTGGGTTTCAATGGGAAAAATGTAAAACACCTCCTGGATTCTTACAAAATGTCTGTGGAAGTGGATGGAGCTAGAAAATATGATATGGCCTATCAATTACAATTCTTTATTTCCTCTGATTAATTCATGGAAGTAATCAAGTATTTGATGGATTCAAATCTAATAAATGGAATATTCTAAGGGAAGCAATTTTGGCATATTGGGGAAAGATAGATATGGCTTGATTTACGCTGTGGAAACCAGAGGGGCAACTCCCCTGAAGTTGTCCTTGAGTTCTGGAAGTTATTGATCAAAGCGTCTGTAAGGAGATTGGATACAGCTGGTCAAGAGAGAGAGAGTGAGAGGGAGAGAGCAAGAGAGAGAGATAGAGTGATAATAAGATGAATTCCTTCTTTTCCAATCCAATCCAATCCAATGATAAAGAAGTTATAAAGTGAAGTCCAGTCCGTGAATTCCAATCTGTCCAGTGAAGTGCTGTGATTCCCCTTACAACCCGGAGTTGAGAGTGAAGTATTTAAGTCCTCCCTCTCAACCCTAACCTAAGTACAACCGCAAGTAAGCAAGAATGATGGAATACAACCCCTAAGCCACATAACCCTAGCCCAACCCTATCCCTCCGTCCCCCATCCCGTAACCCATGCCCCGTCTGTGTTGCCCGCTGGTTTGTCCTTCTCATGATTTGTCCGCCCAACAACCTGTTCCAGGTATCCAGGGCGTACCCGCATGATCCAATCCGCGCGTCTTGTGATGCGCAATCCGCTTGATCCGCGCAAGCCATCCGATCCGCGCAAGCCTTCCAATCCGCGCAATCCGTCCAATCTGCGCAAGCCTTCCAATCTGCGCAAGCTTTCCAACCCCCGCAAGCCTTCCAATCCGTGCAAGCACGCAGTGCGCAGCCTTTCCCAACTTGTGTCCATGAAAGAGCACCACATCCCCCCCAACTTGAGTTCTGTCCCCAGAGATCCGCCACCATCTCACCTACCACGCTCATCCTCCAAGTTGCCTTCCCACCCGCCTTCCCTCTATCCTCTGCGTCAACTTCCCACCCGCCTGTCCTTTATGCCGGCGACCTTCTGCTCCACCAGAGAAAGGATCCACATGCCTTCATCCAACCCCACACGGGTTCTGAAACTGCGCGCAAGATTCGCGCCTTGGAGAGAGAAGATCCGCATGAGCAAGAGAAATTGGCAAAGGTGAGAAATCCGCGCCAGTGAGAGTCTGAAAGTGAGAAATCCGCGCCAGTGAGAGTATCCGCAATAGTACATGGGGAGACCTCAATGCGCCAGCGCGCGTACGCAAAAAGGAAAATGAAGAATGAATAGATAAGAAGTAACAAGAGAAAAAAAGTTTTTTTTTTTTGAGCCCGCGTCCTGCGTCCCAAATCCAACCTTCCACCCCACGCTAGCTTGCCCCCCCAACTTTGCCGCTGTCCTCAGCCGACTGCGCCCCCTATGCTCATCACCAGATCCGCGGCGCATTGCCTCAACCAATCCCGCACGGGTTCTGAGCGCAAATTGTTGTCCAAAACCACCTAGGTGCACCTCCCGCAGCCAAGACCCTCCTGCATCCTTTGAGATTCAAGCCCATCCGCGCGCAAAACCCAAACAAAAGCAAACACCCCCAGATGTCCTTACCACAACCCGCCGTGGAGGAGGAAAGAGGCTTCAAAACCCTTTCAATCCCAGCCCTCTCCTCCCCCACCCCGTCCACACAACATTCCTTGCCCTTTGCAGTTCCTGCGGCCTTGTTCTCCCCTCCGGAGATTTCTGACTGCTCCCCGCCCACCAGACTGCGCGTGACCGCTTGATCCTTCCGTTCCGCGTCCATCCTCTCTTTTGCCACCACGTCCTTCTGTCCCCTAGTTGTTCCCCCCACCATCAAAGAGGTCTGGCTCTGGTTGTCATCCTTTGGCACGTGGTTTGTCCCTTCCACTGCTGCCCCTACCCTTTCCAAATATGCGCTCCCCGCCGTTGAAGAGGTCCGGCTTGGGTTGTGATCCTCTGACGCATGGTCCGTCTCTTCCGCCACCGCGTCTACCTTCTTTGGGAGATCTGTCCACCGCTTTCCAATTCCCAAACCGCACGGAGCATCCATTTCCCGTTCCATTGTCCTCGCCCGCTTCCTGTCAGTAGGCCGCACCGGTTCCGCCGAGTCCCGCTTCCCCAACACGTACTTAGCCCCCACTGGGGAAACCAATTCTGCGGTCAAATCCGCTGTCTGGTCCCTCTGTTCCGTCCGCCAACGGTTGTCGTCCTCCCCATTTGCGCACACGCGGGGCGCAGACGCGCTTGGAGACTGAATAATCTCCAGATATGCCTCGAGGCCCCTTGCCACCTCCGCGAGTTTGCTAGCCCAAGAGATGGTTTCCGTTGATGGGGCCGGAACATACTCTGCCCTGTAGTACTCCAGTTCTGCGTAGTCCACTTCCGCTTGCAACTGGATCCCACCGCGCGCGCCTGCCTTGTAACCCAATTCCGCAGATGGCTTGAGATTGTCCTTCCAAAAGCAAGAACAGTGCCCCCCCCATCTTGCCAGCATGTTCCCCTTCAGTGTTGGCCAATCCAGGTTCTGGTAGCCTCCCATCTCTTCCACGTCCCGTCGTGCTTCTGCGTCCTTGATGAACAGGACAACATGGCGCGCCTTCTCAGAATCCAAAACGCCTTCAGAGTCTGTGATTGTTTCATACCGTGAGATGAAGCGCTCCACTTCCGCAATGTTGAGTTGAATATGCGGGTAAATCCATGGGGTAGCACGGAGGCCGTGGGAGGAGGAAGGAAGAGAAGCGGCTGTTGGTAGCATCCGTGAGTACCTTTGAGAGACTTTGACAAAAGATCTTTCCCAGCCAGACCCCCAGATGTGGAAACCAGAGGGGCAACTCCCCTGAAGTTGTCCTCAAGTTCCAGAAGTTATTGATCAAAGCGTCTGTAAGGAGATTGGATGCAGCTGGTCAAGAGAGAGAGAGTGAGAGGGAGAGAGCAAGAGAGAGAGATAGAGTGATAATAAGATGAATTCCTTCTTTTCCAATCCAATCCAATCCGATGATAAAGAAGTCATAAAGTGAAGTCCAATCCGTGAAGTCCAATCCGTCCAGTGAAGTGCTGTGATTCCCCTTACAACCCGGAGTTGAGAGTGAAGTATTTAAGTCATCCCTCTCAACCCTAACCTAAGTACAACCGCAAGTAAGCAAGAATGATGGAATACAACCCCTAAGCCACAGAACCCTAGCCCAACCCTATCCCTCCGTCCCCCGTCCCATAACCCATGCTCCACCTCCCCTGCCCCATGCCCCGTCCATGTTGCCCGCTGGTTTATCCTTCTCATGATGCGTCCACCCAACAACCCGTTCCAGGTATCCAGGGCGTACCCGCGTGATCCAATCCGCGCGTCTTGCAATGTGCAATCTGCTTGATCCGCGGAAGCCTTCCAATCCGCGCAATCCGTCCAATCTGCACAAGCCTTCCAATCCGCGCAATCCGTCCGATCTGCGCAAGCCTTCCAATCTGCAGAAGCTTTCCGATCCGCGTGAGCCTTCTGTTCTGCGCAACCCTTCCAATCCGCGCGAGCCCGCAGCGCGCAGCCTTTCCCAACTCGCGTCCATGAAAGAGCACCACAACGCTACAGGACTTGGATGATCTTGCCTCTCAGTTGATCTCAAAGGATGGTGTTTCTTCAGCCCCTGATTATCAATCTGTTTGGAAATCGTGGGATCCTATCTTTTCTTATCTCCTTATAAATGACTACATTGACACCTTGGACAAAATTTGAGTCCAATTTTTCAAATCTTTTTTGCTAGGAGTCCAGGAGCAAATAAGCAACAGATTGGTGAATTCTGGATCTATGATCACAACTAGGGATAATTGTTTCAAGTTTCCTGCTTTTCTTGTCCTTAGGAGTGCTGTGGATAAAGTCATGAAAGTTCAAACTTCCTTAACTTTCAAAAACCCCCAAACCACTGAACCTGTTCCTGCTGCCCCATTTTCTGAGTCTAACAAAATTATGAGGAAAATAGAGCCAGTCGTTGTCCCAAATTAAATGCTCAGGCTAAAAAAGAAACTGCAACTATTGATGAAATCACAAAATTTCTCCAAGTTTTGGAAAAGTAAATGGATCAAAAGATTTCTGCTCTTGCTGCTCCCAAACCCTCTAATTCCATTCCTAGATCCACTCTGGTCTGCTACTACTGTCATATGGAAGGTCATGAAACCAGAAAATTCCCAGAGCTCCAGAAGGATAAGGAGGAAAAGTTGGTGGAACAGAAGGGAAATAATTTTTTTCTTCCTAATAGTGCTCTGATCCATTTTGATTCATCATGCCCTATCCGTCATTTGGTTGCCCCTTTTCAGTCTCTCCTCCTTTGAAAGCATCTTTGGCCTCTTGGGATTTTTGATCTTCCTGTGGTACTCTTCAACAATGGTATCCTCCTTCTATCTGCTCCAATAGCTTCTCTGGAGCTTATCAATCCAATCCGGCTTGGAAATGACATGAGGAAGACAAAATTCAAAAAGCTCCTCCTATCCCAACCACTATCCTTTGTAAACTAGTCAAACTTCAATCATCCCCTGAACCTCCTTCCTCTGTGGTGGAACACATGGACATAGAAACAGAACCTCTGATGGCAAGGTTTCAAAACCACACTGATCCTTCTCCTCTTCCTGTTTCAAAACCCAAACCTGCTGATCCTGTCATAATCCCTGCTTCACCTGAGCATCCTCCCTCTACCCAGCCCAAAGTTTGGTTTGAGAGGGGAATCTCTAAGGACAACCCCAATTCTGTGGAAGTGGTACTAAAAAGAATCTCTGATCTGAAAATTCCTGATTTATATGTTGCTGAGCTCCTGTCAATTTTTCCCTCTGTTGCTGGAGGGATGAAGAAATGGGTCTCTTGTCAACGGTGAAAATTGGCCCTGAAAAATTGAAGGTTTCCTCTGGAACATTGTTTGAGGACTCTGGTGGAACTGATCCTTCCTCAGATTCCAACCTGTACTCTTGTCCACTTGGTTTTCCCCCTTGTTTTCTTGGCAAATTGGATAAAAAGGTTTCTCTCTTGGTCAATTCTGGTTCTCAACTTAACCTGATTTTGGATTCTATAGCCTGTAAACTCAAGCTCAGTCCTAGAGTTAGCTTCAACTCTGCAGTGTATCAAATAGGGAATCATTCTTGTGAGTTATTTGGTATTTCTGAAGATTTTCCAGTTTGAATTGGTTGAAATATTGTTGGAACCTGTCATTTTTTGGATTACTTGCTTGGAATGACCTATGATCTTGGGTCAACCGTTTTTAATGGACTTTGGTGCTACCTTGATGTTTTCTGATCAATTTGGGGAGAGAATCCTTCTGCATGATTCTTATGGAAGGAAAATTGAAGTTCCTATCTTCTCTTTGGATTCTGGTTTTTGGGAAAGATATTTCCCTGGTCATCCCCTTAAATCAGTTCTAAAGCGGAAACAGAAGTAAAAATCTGATTTGTCTCATTTTTTAGCAGAATAGTTTATTCTACTGGTATTTGTAGTTCTTCCCAGCCTTGGACTTCAACTCAAGGATCAACTCTCATCCCAGAGGGTTATTTTTCTTTTTTCTCATCATTTTCTTCTGATCTGGAAAGTATTAAAAATCAAAAACATGTTAAAATAAAAAATCTCAAAAATATTCCCCTCTCTCTGGATCTGTGGTTTCTTTTTTTCCTTGTTCTCTTAATCCCATTGAATCTTCTTTTTGTTCTGGTGTTAATCTCCGCAATGAGTATAAACTAGATCTTTATCTTAATTCTCTTCTCAATGTTTTTGGTATGGAGGAATATGGACTTCAGTGGAGGCACTTGGGGCTCAAAGTAAGTCCTCCAAATTATGCACCGTTAGGGCATTCATCTACCATCATTTTTGAAACTCTACCTTGTGCCACACCTGTGAGCAAAAAATTATCCCTTGGTTCTTCTTTTATAGAAAAGGCACCCTTCAACAATCTTTCATAACATAGGACATGGAAAATTTTGGAACTTGGTCTCAGTTTTCACAGTCAAGTCTTGCTGGTCAATGCTTGCAGGAAACAGGAACTTCTCTCTTTTTTCATAAAGTATAAACCAGTTGGAAAAAATGTCCAACCCATCAATTGGCCCATGCCCCTTGACCTGAATCCTCCTATTATGCGTCCTCCCTTGTCCTGTGATCCTTACTGTTGTTTATTTTGATCTCTTGCTTGTCCCTTTGGCCTTGTGATGGTTTCACTGAAGAATGTCTTAAAGTGGTCAACTTTGGTCCAGATGGATGGCTTCTTCCTGATGAGCTGAATTTGATTTAGAATGTCTTATCTCTGAGGTAAAAATCCATTTCCTTCTGTGAAGAAGAGAGAGGTCTCTGGAAATAATTGTATGGTCTCCCTTACATTATCCCCATAGTTGACATAGTTGAGCACAATCCTTTGCAAAAGAAAAAAAATTCTGATCCCTGCTGCTGAAGTCAAAAAATTTATCAAGTTGATCCACATATCCAAATAATTCTGGTTGCCATTGCTGAAGAAATCTGTCATTCAATGGTTCCGGACTTGTGAAGTTTTCCAGAAAATTGATCTCAGGCACCCAGCTTAAATTTGATATCCTACTGGGGAGTCCACTGTCTTTGGAAGGATTGCTATGGATGTGGTTCATATTAAGGCAGTTGGTGCTAAGTATCTCATTGTGGCTAGAGATGATTTTTCTGGATGGGTTGAAGCAAAAATACTTAAGAATCTCAGCTCTGAATCAGTGCCAATTTTTTTTTATGAGAACTGGACAATTTTTTTTGGCTTGGCTCAATCTTATTCTTCTGATGGTGGCTCTGAATTTGGTTGCAAACTTGCTGAAATGATACAATCACTTCCTGGACAGCATCAATTTACTACTCCTTATTATCCAGAAGGCCAAGGCATGCTGGAACAAGGCCATGCTCCTTTGAAGGCTTCTCTTGTCAAACTGGCTTGTGAAAGTGGAAAGAATTGTTGCAAATTTCTTCCTCTGGTTCTCTTCCCTGATTGAATCTTAACTAAAGGCACCACTGGCTACTAACCTTAAAAAATCATTTTTGTCCAAAGGGCTTTCCTTCCTCTTGATCTTGAAATGGAATATTTTCTGGGTATCTCATGGGAGCAGGTTCCTCAAGCACTGACCTATTAGTTGCCAGATCCAAGAAACTGGAGCAAATTAAAGACATTTGTGGCAAAGCTGATCACAAGATGATGGAATAAAGACAAAAATCAGTTCAGTGTTTGGAAGATAAGCATGCAAATTGAATTAGGGATCCCTTAAATCCTGGTTATCTAGTTTTTGCTTAAAATCAATCCTTGGAGACTCAGTGGGGAAATATCTTTTCAAGTCATTGGAATGGTCCTTATCAGTTGTTTTGTCAAGTTAGAGGTGGATCCTATGTTTTGGAAGAATTTGATGGTACTCAGTTGGCCAGAAGATTCTCTGCTGATCAAGTAAAGAAGTTTCATTTTCATGGGGGCAATTTGGGGTCAAAGTAAGTCCTTCCAATTGTGCACCACCAGGGTCATCTACTGCATTTTTCTGCTTTAAAACTCTGCTTTATGCCACATAAGTGAGCACCTGGGGCGGCCTCTTTTTTTTGCTCCTGCCGATTTTAGGGCTCTCTTGGATAGATCAAGTTTTCTTGCCCTCAACTCTTCAATCACTCTGAAGATCAAGAAATGGCCAATTTTTTCTTGTCTCCCTTTCTCCTTTTTTTCAGTATCTTCAAAATCTTGAGATGCAGACTAGGGACAGTCTGTAAGTTGGGGAGAGATTTGGTGACCATTTTGGTACACATCAAAAAAAAAAAAGGTAATGTTAAATTCACAGCTCATTGAGCCGTGCACACCGCCCAATTTGAGCCTTGTACAGCCCCCCACAGCTCACAGAGTTGTGCGGCCCACCCAACCAGGTCCGCCGCTATTTGGACTTCCACACGACTTCATTTGAGCCGTGTGGAGTTGTAAACGGCTCAAATGTAGTCTTGTGGCATTCCACATGGCACAGGACCGCAGTGAGCAAAAAAGAAAGAAAAGAAAAGGAATGAAAGGGTACTAACACAACCCATAAACTAAATGAACCTTCCAAAAAAACAGAAATCAACCAAAAAATCAAAGAATGTTCATTTTTTGGTTAAAAAAAAAAACAAAAAAATAAATAAATAGATAAAAATCAAAAAAAACTGGTACTACTCAATGGACTAGCCCTAAAGTAAAAAGACCCAAAAAAACACAAGTAACTGGACTAGCCCTAAATTACACCAAAAAAAAGACAAGTAACTTGACAAGCCCTAAAGTAAAATCACCAAAAAAATACAACTAACTCAACAAGCCCTAAAGTCATTTCAACTTGACTAGCCCTAAATTAAAAGGGCCCAAAAATTAAAGAAGTCTTTTGAAAAGCCCTACAGTAAAATTGCCCAAAAAAATACAAGTCTTTTGACCAGCCCTAAAGTAAAAGTGCCCAAAAAAATACAAGTCTTTTGACAAGCCCTGAAGTAAAAACACCAAAAAAACACAAGTTCAACTTGTGTTGAGGTGATCCAATCCCAAGATTAACATAAGTTAAGCTTGTGATGGAATCAGCCCAACACATTTTGAACTGACTTACCATTGCACTCTCGTTTAAAACAATCAATATAATGATGTTAACTCAAAACACTCAACATAATGATGTTCAAAAATTGATAACCCTTTATATTAATAGAACTTGTTAGCTGCATTAGAATTACAATTTCTATGAAACCCAATGATGAAATTAAGTCAAAGTCTATTACAATCTAGAATACATTTGCAGTTGATCTTTTAGATGATCAACCCAACCAGAGGCTTTTTTAGAAATCAAGGAAGGTGGTTTTGCTACAATGGGCGGGATTGGAGTACAGGGCCTCCAAGTGACCCTCTTCACTGAAATTTGACCAGTGAATCCAAATTGTTTCTTCAAGCTGTTCATATAGTACCTCCATAACACATTTTCCCTTTAGTTCTTCAAGTGTGACCTTCCTCTTAGTGTTATAGATTGTTTGGTAATCAACGTAATCCCCCCCATCAATCTTTCTCAATTTTCTCTTCAGTTGTAACGTATTAAGCCCACCATTCATGCCTTCTACTAGATTGTCTAAGACCACCCCCAAGATTCTCCTCAGTTGAGGATGCACAGAGGGATGTTCAGATGGTTGATGGTCATATTTGGTTTCTTTGTAGGAGAGTCGCCACAAGGGGTCTGCCTTTGTGCAACTTGCATGGATTAAAAACTTGCACCCAACCTTCCTTGTGTGAGTTTGTCTAGAATGTTTGGTAAGAAGACTTCCTGAATAGAAACCATGTCTATCACAGGCTAAATCCACATATTGGTCATGCTTTGAGTTGAAAACTGTTAAAGCGTAACCATGCTTCATTGCCCATGTTTGAAAATAGGTTTTTGCCTCTTCCCTAGTAGGAAAAGCTCTCAAGGGAGGTGGGTCAAGTGGATCTAGTAAACACTTATTGGTTAAGTCATAGTTTCATAGTTAAATGACCCCATCAGTTTCAATAAAATCAAATATGGCAAATACCATTAACATAAAATGTTACTCACCACCAGCAGTCATTTCCATTTTTGAATCATTTTGTTCCTCAATTTTCACCCTTGATGAGGATGCAATTGGGGCTTCCAATGTTTCATTTCCCAAATCCTTTTTTTCTTTTTCAAAAGCTTTGTTGATGGCACTATCAATGTAGACCTTCCAAGCGGCCATGTCAGAAGAAGGAGGGCTTGCCACTGTTCCCATGCAAAAAAATGCAATGGTATACTTCAGGATTCAATCCAACTTTCAATTGATCAAACAAAGTTTGCTCACTTTCAAGTTGAGAAAGAATTGTTTGCAGATTTTTATATGATTTATGATTTCAGTTTTCACTTTAATTTCACTTGGGATTCACTTAAATGTCTCTTTGGGATTGCTAGGTGTGGAACAAAAGTCCCACAAAGTATGTGTTAATCCCAAATTTGGGTTGACAGAACCCAAGTGTGGTCCAGGGCATGCCCAAAATTCTGGCATGGCTTCCAGGGGGTTGCGCACTCCCAAACAGGGCTCATTTGAGCCGTGTATGGGGGTTACCTGGCTCCTAAATGACCCCCCGGGGGGTTGTGCGTGTTTGAAACGGCCCTTTTTAGTTGTATTTGGGCCCCCACTTCTCATTTTAGCCGTGTAGGGCCCTACACAACTACCATGCGGTTGGAGCTGTGAATTTAACATCACCCAAAAAAAATATGTTCTGTTATTGGCATGGAAACCCTTCCATTTTACTTTCCCCCAACTTCTTCTTGTCCTAGCAGACTAGGAAGGCCTCTGCAGGCACTCAAACCCCCTGATCCTCTGTTCAATTCCTTACCACTGCACCCGCTGCCTGAATTTTTTGACCAAGCGGTCACAGACAGTTGTTCCACTCCTCATCTCAATCACCCTCATGATCATGATCACCCAAATCCAGCGCGTCATCATCATCATTGGCAACCACAACAAAGATCTCCACCAACCTCATCCTCAACATCACCATCATGACCCCCAAAGACTCAATCCACCCCATCTGTAGAAGTGCAAGCTGAGGAGTCCTAGTCAAAAAGATTCAGCCCTCCATCATCCACCTTCCCCATCACATAAAATTCCTAGCAGCAACGTGGGACATTGCCCATGACACCAGGAAATCTGACCAGCACCAGTGGCCTTGATCACCAAATTGGATCACCAAGGATGCCACCCCTCCCATCAAACATCCTTTCATCAAATAGGATTCCCCCATAAAAAGTGAAAATGAGTTTCTGTTCTGGATTCCAGGACCTGCTCACCAACCAAGGTGAGTCACAAGTTCATCAATTGTGTCAAAAGCTTTATTCACCCTCTCCATTGATTTCCTTAATCCAGAAACTCCATGATCATCTGTTGACTCTCTGATGCCCATCATCCACCAACCCATTGACAGCTTGCTGTAAGGACCTCTCCCACCTTGCTCCTTGAAACTGTTGACCGGACCATAATTACTACCAATTCAATCATCCAACGGACTAGAAAGCTGTTGCTCATGGCTTTTGAAGATTCCACAAAAACAATGGATCCAATCCCTTGAAGCCTGCAAGGTGTTTCTTGCGGCCTTTGGAACTCTTGAAAATTTCGCGCCCCAGGCAATTCTTGCCATCCTTGAAATTCCAATCCTCCATCAATCCAAGCATCCCCCCTCTTGACTCCGCCCACTGCCAGGAGGCCAGTCAAGATCATCAGCCATCCTACTTCCCATTTGTATTGAATTTTTTTTTGTTCTTCTCTTTTTTTGTTATTATCCTTTTTATTTTTATTATTTTTTTCTCATGTCATCTATGATCATTAATCATCCTTAAAAAATAAAAATCTGCTCTCATTTGCAGTCATCCTCTTTTAAGGAGTCTACAGGGCCTTTTTCCCATAAAAGGAGGGGCTCTCCCCTACCTTTTTGCACCATCTATCATATCATCATCATCCATCATTGTGTTATCAAGCAATAAATACATAGGCTCTCCTCCTTATCTGAGCCTTTCTAATCATTTTATCCATGGAATATCCATGATTTCCCTATGATACTTGAGCCTCCATACTCAAATTCCTGATCTGCCCTCTTTTGGCCCTGTTCCTTATCACCAACCAATAGCCTTTCTGGTTGAAGAATAATTCATTTGGTTGAATTCTTGAGTGTGTTAAACCACTCCTTTGATCCCTTTCTCTGACCACTTTGGTTTTGATCATTTATTTGATTGCCTTTCTGGAACCATTCAAGTTATACTGAGAGATTTCTTTAGGCTTGAAACCTGGAGTGTTAAACCTCCCTTTATTTCTTTAAAGTTGAATTCTTCCGTGCTATTCTTGAGTCCCTTGAGAATTGCCAGGTTATTCTTGTTTGAATTTTTTACTGATTTTCTTCTAGAGCTTCATAAAATAAATGGCTTTGTTTTGTACAGCCACCCACAGTTATCTGGTACCCTTCAAGCGCTTGATTGCAGGGAGTTGGGAAGGTTCATTAAGAACCTGGAGGTTGGATGGAATTGAGTTTATCTTTCCCAATATTCTTCTGACAACCAGAGCTATCAGCTTTTGGGCGTTGTTAGTTACAACTGCCTTTTTCTATTGAGCTCTGAACAAACTTTAACTTAGTTTGTTCAAGTCTTTTCCCACACCATATTGCCTCAGATAGTGTTGTTGCAAAGCTACCAAATACTATCTAATTCCATTCTTTCTATTGATTCCTTATTTATCAAGCTTTGGATCTTGATTCTGGTTAAATTTGAATATTTTTGTAACACTCAGGAGGGCACTGTAAACAGCACCTTTTCCCCTCCACAGAAATTGTTGGCACTCAGTACCGTCTTGAGTCTTACAACGTCTTAGGTTGCAGCCACAGTCAACCCAAATTGTAAGAAACTTTTTGTGAAATTTCAAAATTTGAACATGTTGCAAGAGCAATTAAGAGGGAAAAAAGGTTTGAAATGTATCCAAAAAGACCAAAGATTGTAAGTTCTTATTTTGAGTTTTCATTTTTATGGTTAAATGAACTGATGGGAAAATGATTTCTGTGGTGCAAGGAAGGCTCTTCATATGAATTTCATAGTTCAAAGGAAAAGACTGAAAGTGAGCTAGTGTCCCTTCATTTGGAATCAGAATTCTTTTCCAAGGGGGAAATAGAAGAAATGGAGGATTTAATTAGAGGCTCATCTGTGGTGAGTATCAATTTCTTAAATGAGATTAGAATTTTGGCTAATTAATTTTTGATTGTAGGAATCCAGGAGTGAATTACCTCTATCAAGTACCTGGAAACTTACCTAAGTTCTTGGGGGAGGTTTGGGATCTGGCTGGTGATGGAATTTTGCATTCAGAGTGATTTCAAAATCACTTGGGTATGATGAGCATGAATTTTTTAAGTAAGAAAGGAAATGGTGGAAACATTGAGGAAAAACAAGACACACTATTCTAAGATTCTTGGTGGCATTAAAGACTTTGAAAAGATAGAAAAAAGACTTGATTTTGATGACATCAATGAAAAGATTCCCTCTTCAAAATGGCTTTCAAATTTGGATATGGGTCAAATAATAGCTGATACGTATGGAATACATTCTTTTTCATTTCATTTGATTCATTTTGTACTTATACTCCTATGAAATTGGGTTTAAAAGATCAATCAGATCCAATCTTGATTTTCTTTATCAACAATAATCATTGGGTTCATCTTTTACTTGAGGGAGAAATGATTCCAATCCTGTCCATTTTTTTCAAACCTGCTTCTTTGAATTCTAAAACAGCTTCTGTTTGGGTTGATAATCTAAAAGATTAACTTAAGTTGTATTCTAAGCTATTAGAATTATTTTAATTGCATCATTTGGGTTTGGTTTCTGATGCTGATGTTTTCATTCTATTAATATAAAGGTTTATCACATTTTTAACATCATTGTGTTGAGTGTTTTGAGTTAA
Organism: Puccinia polysora; assembly: GCA_025617555.3. NCBI lineage: Eukaryota > Fungi > Basidiomycota > Pucciniomycetes > Pucciniales > Pucciniaceae > Puccinia > Puccinia polysora. The sequence goes on from CM062629.1 coordinate 8,505,279, forward strand.
CATCATTATGATGAGTGTTTTGAATGAGATTTTAATGGCAATTCAGTTGAAATTGTGTTGGGCTAATCCAATCATAAGGATTATTTTTACTTCTTGTTATGGGATCAGCTTTACACAAGTTGAACTTAATTTCTTTTGGTGTTTTTAATTTAGGTCCTGTCAAGTAAGGTGGACTTGACAGAAGTTTTTTTGGTTTTTTTCCTTCAGGGATAGTCAAATTAAACTTTTATTTTTTGGCATTTTTACTTTAGAGATGTTCCATAGACTCTTTCATTGTTTATTTAATTTTTGGTACTTTTACTTTAGGGCTGGTCCATTTCATTGTTTCTTTATATGGGCTGTGCATTCATGGCCCCAGAGTGTCAAAATTCCTTGAACCTTTCTTTTTAATCTTTTTTATTTTCAATTTGTTTAAATTTTTTGCTTTTTTTGGTTTGTTTTTTTTTTAGTTTGTTCAATGTTGAATTTTTTTTGGTTTCCCATTTATTTTTATTTCTTTTATTTTTCTTTTTTTGGTGTTTTTGTTTTATTTTTTCAATTTTGAATTTATTTTATTTTATTTTTAATATCTTTTCTCTTTTTTTTTGCACACTGGGAATGGGTTTTGAGCAGCCTCTCACAATCCAAATTGGCGTTGTGATTGGCCTTTCACAACTTAAATGGGTCTTCAGCAACCATTCACAACTGAAATTGGTTGTGAATGGCCATTCACAACTGAAATGGGTTGTGAGCAGCCATTTACAACTGAGATGGGTTGGGAGAAGCCTTTTTCAAGTCGGTTCACACAAACCAATTTGGGTTGTGAATGAGTTGGGTAGGGTTGCAAATTTAACATTGCTTTTTTTTTGATTTTTTTTTTTGATTTATTTTCACTTTTTTAATTTTTTTTAATTTTTTTATTTTTTTTATTCTTCCACTCCTCTCCTTTTTAGCACAATGGCCAACTTAGCTAATTTTTCCACCACGCTGGCAATTGGTTGCAGCAAGATTTACCCCTGCGCAACTCCCCCTGCCTGCAAAGGAGGTGTGAGGGGGAACAACTGTTGGGACAATGGAGTACTTAGCATAGGTTTTCCACTGCACCAATGGTTGCTCATGGCAAGATCAACCCTGGCACAACTCCCCCTGAAGGTAGAGGAGAAACGCAGGGTAACAGCCATTGGAACAATGGAAAACTTTAGCTAATCTGTCCATTGTGCCAACAGGGAGATGGTTGAAAAAAAAAAACCAAGGATTATAAAATACAAAAAATTCAAAAAAAACAACAATAATTAAAATACAAACCAAGAAAAATTTAAAAAAAATCAAAGAAAAAAATTTAAAAAAAAATCAACAAAAAAATCAAAAAAAAAAAATCAAAAAAAAAAATCAAAAAAAAAATCAAAAAAAAATCAAAAAAAAAATCAAAAAAAATCAAAAAAAAAATCAAAAAAAAATCAAAAAAAAATCAAAAAAAATCAAAAAAAAAATCAAAAAAAAAATCAAAATAAAATCAAAAAAAATCAAAAAAAAAATCAAAAAAAAATCAAAAAAAAAATCAAAGAAAAAAAATCAAAAAAAAAAATCAAAAAAAAAATCAAAAAAAAATCAAAAAAAAAATCAAAAAAAAAATCAAAAAAAAAATCAAAAAAAAAAATCAAAAAAAAAATCAAAAAAAAAAATCAAAAAAAAAATCAAAAAAAAAAATCAAAAAAAAATCAAAAAAAAAATCAAAAAAAAAATCAAAAAAAAAATCAAAAAAAAAATCAAAAAAAAATCAAAAAAAAATCAAAAAAAAAATCAAAAAAAAAAATCAAAAAAAAATCAAAAAAAAATCAAAAAAAAAAATCAAAAAAAAAATCAAAAAAAAAATCAAAAAAAAAAATCAAAAAAAAAATCAAAAAAAAATCAAAAAAAAAATCAAAAAAAAAAATCAAAAAAAAAATCAAAAAAAAAATCAAAAAAAAATTAAAAAAAAAAATCAAAAAAAAAATTTCAAGAATTGAAAAAAGTAAAAAAAGTAAAAAAAAAACTGCCCCCCTTTTATAACCTCCGCCATAGCCCCACTCTTACCTCCCCAAAACAGCCGCTCTGCAAACTTGGTTGGGCCGACTCCATTCCCAGGTCCGTAACATCCAAGCGGATTGCGGCCTGCCGCACCCGTTGTGCTGAGGCTGTCCTACCTAATGCTGAGGGCACAAGCCAAAATGCAGTTCCCAACCCAAGGCTATATAATGACACAACACCATCCTAGTGGAGAGTTAACAAAAAAATAAAATAAAATAAACAAGCAAATTAAAACAAAAAAAATTGAAAAAACTAACAAAATAAACAAAGCTCCCACAAAAAAGAACAAAATATCCTGGAACACATTTTGGGTTCTGCCAGCTGAAATTCTTGGTCCTTACCTACTATATGGGAGCACACAAAAGTACACTGAGAATCAAAAATTTAATGTTTGATAGTGTTTCACAAACACAGTTCATAGTGAGGATGAGCTAGTGTTTGAGAGGCAACATCATTATTTTTATAACAAACATTTTTCAAGTATTCAATAAAAATTTCATTTTTGTTAAAAAAAAGACCTTCAAAAGAAAAAAAATAATAGGATTTAACACAATTCTAAGAACTATAAGATTGATAATTGCCACTGGGATGAATTTTATTCATCAAGGAGAAAAAAAACCAAAGCTAGTTGATAAATAAGAAATTAAATTTCATTTTTTTCAATAAAATTGATAAAATTTTGTTTTGAATATTTAATATACTGATCTAAAAAAAATATATTAATGCAACACAGCTCTGAACCAAATTTCTTAAAAGTGGTAAAAAAATGGCATTTAAAATAAATACATGAATTCCCAATTCTTCCTGTTTTGTGAAATTTTTCAATTCAATTCATGCATTACATAATTATGGTGCAGAAATATTCTGAAACCCTCCTGCAATCAATTTGATTTTTTAATCCAAATACAAAACAAATTCAAAACAGGTTTCACCCACCATCCCAGGTGCTACACCTTCCGGCAGGTTCAGCTAGTTTTTTCATGGTGACTGGTCCAAAATGAATCAATTTCTGGCTCTTGCCATTTTTTTGAGCCCTGCTACAATTTCAAATACACAGAATACACCAATTGAAGGACTATGAATATTAGGGTGTATCAAAGTTAGCAAATGTGCCATTAGAAACCCACCATTTTTTTGACCAAAACCGCCATTTTTAATGGCGGGTTTCTGAAATACACATACCCCCTAACTGGTGTATTTCAAAATGGCAGGTTTCATGAAAATGTTTGATTTCAAACATCAAACCGGCCATTGATCATCCATCCATTATCCATTGCATGCAAAACACCCATCCACACCTCCAACTCAGCAAATCCCTACGCATCACACACATCTCATCTCCATTGCTTCACATCTCCATTGCTTCCAATCTCCATTGCTTCACATCTCCATTGTGTCAAATCTCCATCAATTCAAATCTCCATCACTTCACACACATCCCATCATCATCTCATCACCCCAAATCACATCACCACCTTTCTCAACATTTCCAATCATACTTCCCAGCAGCAAGTTGAAAATGCAAAAAATCTGACTGAAATTTTTTTAATATTTGACTTGGATTAACGCTCAAACTGGGAATCAACTTTGTTAGCTTTGAATTATCTATTGGAAAAGCAATACATGTTTCCACAAAGAAACACTCTCCAAAACCCTATTTATGAAAGAAAAAAGCTTCACCAACTCCCTGACTTAAGCTTCCAGAAACTGTTCCAAACTTTATTGCCTTCATTCATGAAACTCTTTGAGATGATTGAAGACCACCACATCTTCAAGAAAAATTCTTGGAATCCTCCACGCAATCCAGCTATCCAAATGGCTGTTTCTCATTTTAGATTGGGATCAAATGGAAATGGAGGAGAAATTCATTGATGAGAAAATCTAATCTTGTTCAGTTACGGATCCATTGACTTATACACCAATAGAGTCATGATTTCTATCCTATCCTTCTGTTTCTTGGTCCTTTGTTTGCCAATCAATGACATATTCAAGGAGATATCTCAACTAATGGAGACTGCATGCTTTCCCAGTGGCATTTTTTTTGTTGATGGAAGCACTATCACCTTGAGTCAAAAACCCAAGCTAGATGGAAGCCACTATTTTGATTGGAAAAGAAGGCAATTGATTCATTTTCTTTCCAAAGCCTTTGATAATAAACTGACCAAATATGTTCTATCTGTTTGTATAGATACTTCATGTCACTAAAACCTGTTTGTGATAACAACAAGAACTTCATATCCCTCCATGCTGGCCTTCCAGGTTGTTGTAATGATTAATATGTTTTCAATTTGATGCAGATTGCCCAACAACCATAAAATCACTTTGAACAAGATAAATACCTTCTCGCCAATTCAGCCTATGCTAGCAGGAAATATGTGGTTCCAGCATACTGCAATGTTTCATTGAATTTTCAAGCCAAAACTGATTTCAACTATCATCTTGCCAAGTCACAAGCTTGAATTGAGCATGCCATAGGAATCCTGAAAGGAAGATGGGCCATCTTATGGGAGGTGCAAAACAAGCTACAAAATTCCAAGGACATGAAGATCCTCATCAACTGGATTATCAGTTGTTTAATCCTTCACAAACTTCTTGCCAACATCAAAGATGAATGGGAAAAGATATTTGGAGAAGATAATCCCAATCCTCCTCAAGTCATCCCAGTCTCATCTTCTACCTCTTCTTTGGTCATGAGAGAGCAGATTCTACCCCTCACACTTGCTCACTTTGATGAGCAGCATTTGGTTTGAAATAGGTAAAAAATAACATCGCAGAATATTTTTGGTTTTGGTTTTTTAACTGAGGATCTTAGGCTGACTTCTTTTTTTTTTTTTGTTTTTTTTGGTGGACTTGCACAAAAACCAAAACTTCCAAACCACCTCACCCCACCAAATCACCAGTCCACCTTCACCGGCCCACTTCCTCCTCCTCACCAAACACCTCCACCTCATCACCTCCACCTCACCATCACCTCCAGGTCACCCACAACCACTACCTCACCCATCAACTCCACTTCACAATCACCTCCACCTCACCAACTACCATCACCTCACCTTACCACCCACCACCACCTCTCCTCTCCTCACCTCACTCACTTCCTCCCCTCCTCCTAACACTGGTAAGCCCCCCCCCCTCTTCCTCTTTCTGCCCCTCACCAGTTGCTGATTCTTTGATCATTCAAACTTTAGGTCCCCCCTTAATCCATTACTCAATCCATCAAGGTGTGCCCCTCCCTTCCTCCTCCTCCTTTTGCTGCCCCTCCTGATCAATTGCATATCAATTTCTCAATGGATCAAAAATCAATTGTGCAATTGATTGCAAATAAATTGTGCAATTGTGTTAACTTTCATGTCTCTCTCACTCCACCTGCACTAGCCCTGCCGCCGCCATGCAGATCACGCACTCCCCTCCGGGTGCCCTGTTTCAAGATCTCAGATCCCCCGGGGGGAGCAACCTGTCTTCCCCGGTCTCTTGCCATCATTTTTGTCTTCCTCATCTTCTTCTGCATCATTGTCTTCCTTTCCTGTTTCCTTAACATCTTCTTCTTCCTCACTCGTTGGCTACTGGCTAATCAACTCAACCACCACTTATCACACTCATTGGCTACTAAACTCTACCACCACTCATCACCACACCCTTTTGGGGATCCACCGCAATTCATCAACTCATCACCGTTTGGGCACTCAACCTCATTCATCTAGTAACTGGTAAGAGCCAGTCTTCTTGTGCTCTCAAGCTCTCAATTTCTAACACCTTGGCCACATTACCGACTACTTGCCTCAGTCTGTCAACCTCCTGCAACTTAAACAATGCTTGAACCACTGCCCCATACATTGTTGTGAAACTGTCTTGAAGACCTGTTGGTTCTATTCTTGTTCGTCCGCATTGTTCAAGCTCTGTCTCATCTTCGTTCATTTTTTAATTTCCTGTGTCAGATGCTGGTTTGTTTTTGAACTCAATTCAATTTTGTATTAAATTGATTGCAAATCAATTGCTCAATAAATTTCAAATCAATTTTTTAATTGATTGCAAATCAATTTCTCAATAAATTCCAAATGAATTGGGTGGTGAATTTGCAATTGATTGCTTGATTGATTTGTGATTGATTGCACCATCAATCCGCAATCAATCCCTCAATCAATTTTTAATTGATTGCTTGATTGATTCACAATCAATTTCTTGATTGATTTTCAATCAATCACTGCTCACCTCCCCCCCTCCTCCTCCTGCTCCTTGTTGTTGTCATCAGATGAGCTGAAAGTATTTTTGGGGGGGTGGGTTCAGCTCTGACTGGTATTTTTTTGTTTGTTGATCATCTACCATGATTATATCATACTAATGATTGTTTTTTTTTTGTTTTTTTGGATGCCATGCAATGCAAAACCCGTTTTGACCCCTTTTTCTGTCAACTCCTACCCCTTTTCTGGACTCCCAATGCTTCTCCCACTGCACTCAAAATGTTATACAACCAGATCTTTTCCTTCTTGATCCTCACCACAAGCGCATTAGGTTCCTGGGAGGGATCAAGATGGAAGGAGATAGTTTGAAAAACATAAAGAGAGGTCGCAAGCAGAGGGCTCTTTGGCAAAATAGGGCTCAAATTAGAGATTGTGAAATCTCTTTGGAAGTAAATGAAGATGGGTTTAGCAAAAAGGTGTTTTGGTCTTGACAAAAACTATAACCTTAGGATTTTTGCCCTGCTATTGCTGACAAAACAAAAACTCCAAAACCCACCCCTGAAGAGTTTGGACAAGCCAAACAAAAGATTGAACAATTCCATATCTTCATCTCTGTAAAATTTGCTGTTCTTGATTGTTCCAATTGCCACTCTGTGGTCTCAAGAATTGAATTTTTCCCATTGGATAAACTCTCCCAGCAAGAAAAGAAGGACATCAACTTGGTCACAACATTCCTTTGCCAATCAAAAAAGTTTGTGAACACAGTTGGTCCTTCAAGATCTTGGGGTGGGAAAATGTGGGCAATTGGTTGGAAAAAATTGATGCACCCTTATGAACTTTTTGGATGCTATTTGAAGAAATCAGCTATACAATGATTCCACCTGGATTTTAAATTTTTGAAACTTAGTTCTGACAAGGTATCAAAAATTTTAGGACAAATGTTCAGAAAATTAGCCAGACTGGCACACAATTCCAACCAAGAAGCCATGCTGGACAAAAATATCCCCTCTTTCTCTTCATTGGAATTTGGATCTGGCCTCACTCCTTTTGACTGCTCCCCTCACATCAAGTTCACCTCAGACTCCTTCTACCACTCTCCTCATATTGACAAAGGTGATGTCTCCTCCTATTACTTTTTACTGGTGGTCCCAACCAAAAAATTGAATGGACAAATTATTTAAAACAAGGACAAATATCAAGTATCTGATGGCAAATCTCTCTTCCCTGACTTGGGATGTGGAATTTATTTCAAATATAAAGGTATTTATAAAATGATTTGGGCGGTAAATAAGTACAAGCATTTTAAGTTTCCTACAATGGATACTGCCACCAATACTGGGATGGCTATTTTTTTTCAAAGTAACAAGACCGCTCTCAACACTTGCAAAGACTTGAAAAGTGGTTAAATTATTCTAGACCAAAAAATGTAAATCAAAAGAAAAAACATTTTTCCATTGATTGGGTTAAAAATAGGCTCAAAAATTTTTGTATTTGAAAATAATTATTTTGTTTTTATTTTCAAAATTTTTATAAAAGCCAATATTTTACAAGCCAAGCAATTGAGTGATTTCCTTTATTTCATCAACATTTCTACTGCTACCATTACATGCCATGGCCACCAATACCCTATCTTTTTTTCCTTGGGTAGCCTTTCCCTCTTCTTTTGGAGTTTTTTTTCTTCTCAATCCTTCTCCTTTTCCTATTTTTGAAAGTTCAGCTCAGCCTGTTTCATTTTCCACTCAGCATCCAACTTTTCTTGATGAGCCAAACTCTCATTTTTCAGCTTTTGACAATCCATAGCCAGTTAGCAATCCCACTTCTCCTTTTCAAATTGAATTTTTTCAGATTCAATTTGTGATTTCACTGTTTTTTGGAGGGGAATAGGAATGAGCTTGATTTTGAAAGCAAGGAGAATCCAATACCTTACTTGAATCTTGCTTACCCATGATATCCTCAAAGCCAAAAACATTTGAAGTTTTTCTCCTCTTTTGAAGGCTATTTGGGTTGATGTTGATGGAATTGGAGGCCTTTCTCTTTCCCTTTTCAGAGGAGGGTTTTTTGGGAATGTTCTGGAAACAAGAGAGAGTAAATTCTCTAGTTTTCCCTAAATTTTTGAAGCAAGGGTCTTAGCCTCTGTAAGGATAAGGATGCTCCTTTGTAGAGAGAGAGAGAGAGAGTAAAAGATTATTATTTTCTTCCCCCTCCATCAGGCCCCTCTCTATTCCCCATGCTGAGGGAGAGTGATTTTATGCCCTCCCCCTCAGCCCTAACCTAGGTACAAACACAAAGACAACCTGGAAGACAATAAAGAAGAAACCCCAAGACCCAGAACCCTAGCTCAACCCTAACCCCTATGTCCAATCCCTCAAGCCTGTTGAATCTCTTGTTGAATGTGTTTTCTCCCGTCTACTTGCTTTCCCCTTGAGGGACAGTTCCTTCACAATTGCTGAGTGCCAATACTCCAGATATGGAGTGGCCAACTCCAGAGTGAATCAAGCTACGCCAGACAACTATCTCATTTTCTGATACATCAATCACCAATGCACAATCCTCAAAAATTGAAGGTCTCAACACTCAACCAATAAAGGTCACCTGCAGCCATCTCAAACCAAGTAAGGAACAATCATGAATCTTTGGTTGTGACTCTAAACTAACCAATCTCACATTTTTTCCAAGGCGCTCCTCTGATCAATTTTGGTTAACTTGTCTCTGGTTTTTTTTCAACTTGTCTCCAACAAGACTCCTGTTAGTATTGTTTCTTTTTTGGTTTCCTTGCTCTGAGATTTCATGTCCTGTTTCTTATTTTCTATTTTCCATTTCATTTAAATGCAGACTGGTCCTGGTTTCTAAACCAACTCTAATTTTATCAAAGCCCACCTGTCATTACACACATTTGGTTCATCCTTCTCATAATGTGGGTCTCTGCCATGCCCAACCCAAAACCCCTGTGCTTGGTGTATCGGCCCAATGTGACCTTGCAACTCCCTCCTGGCCCATGGGTTGGCCCGCGCTTGCACCTTCCCACCTGCATACATATCCCCGTGATTGAGCCGCTCTTACCTCCCCAAACTAACCGCCAATGAACATGGTTGGGCTGTCTCCATTCCTAAGTCAGTAATATCCAAGCGGGTTGCGGCCCATCCCCCCCCCCCTACTCAAGCCCAACCCACAACTGGCATGCTGGACCTGCTGCGCCTGCTGCTGAGCTTGCAGCAGCTACTGCTGAGAACACGCACACCCCAACTGCTGAGCCTGACCTTCCAAATGCTGAGTGCGCAGGCTGCAAGGCAGTTCCCAATTGAAGCCTATATAATGAAACCACGTCTTCCCCCAACTTGAGTTCTGTCCCCAGTGGTCTTACCATTGCTACCTTGACCAACTCCATGCCCTTGCCTATAAACCAAACCCTTCCTTTCACTCTTCCCACACCGCCAACCCTCTACTCATTTGTCACCATGATACCCTGCAAATTCTGTGCTCAGAACAGGTACAAGTGTTTCCTCATCCCTGGTTTTTTTGGGTGAATTGCCTGCTTTCATGACCACCATTGCTGCTTGATCAGCAAGGGAATGCCCTGGTCTCCTCCCCAATCTGGCTATTTCCCTAGGCAGCGGAAGAGGGCCCATCTGGACCCGTTTGTGGTTTTGGATGATGACACCATTTTGGAGGATTTGTGGACTCTTCCAGGCTTCCCTCTTTGCCGTGCTCCTATGAGTGAGGCATATGACTCCACTTTGCCCCTCTGCCACGCCGGAACTCCCCAGAAGGGGGACTAACCAAATTTTGCTGCTTACCGGACCTCCCTGCAATACTGGGCCAATTGTGTCCAGGTCAACCAAGGGTCAAGGGACCCACGCATCAAGGAGATACTCAGAAGGCGCGCGGCTCCCCCTCTGGCACCTCCATCAAACCCTCAGAACGCTCCTGCTCCAGCACTGGATCCTGACTTGAGGTATTCATTGGACTTGGAGGAGGGGCCCACAACCCCATAGGCCACACCTCCGCCATCATCTCTGGTTGTGATTGCATTGTTGCCTCCTCCGGGACCAAGCCCCCCAAGTGGTCCTCCAGAAGTCCTGTCCTTGACACCAGCCCCCCCTCTTCCTAGTCCACCCAAGATTCCAGACATCTCCACCGTGATGGCTCTCCCCACAGCCTACTTTGAGAACTTTGCTGAACGGTTGACCTCAATGTTACAGGCCTTCCTCGTGGCCCCCGGCACTCAATCCTTGGAATCCCAACACAAGCTTATGGTGTATTTCTGGGCCCTATTGGCGTCATTGCAGGAGAAAATGGAGGAAATGATGAGGATTGCTTAGGCGCCTTTCCCCCCTTTTCTTCTTTTCTCCACTTCTCTTTTCTTTCCGCGCTCTTCTTCATTCTAGAGAAATCCATTTTTCCTGCGCGCGTTCCTTCTTTAACTTGTAGTCCTGTGAGAATGACCCCATGCCCTGAGTGAGTGAGTGAGAAAACCTGAGTCCTGATTTGCCCCACTTGCAATTGCGCAATCACAAGTCCCGCCAGCACACTTTGAGCCCATGACTTTGTAAGTAACAAAGGGTTCCAAGAGGTACCTGGACAGCCTCATACAGACTGCCACACAGTTCCCCATTCCCTTGCTACAAAACAAACAGACACCAAGCCGCCAGTGTGCGCACACAACCAGAGAGAGAGAGAAGCAATAGGAAACAAAAATTCTGGGGTTCCTAGTTGTCCTGGCTTTGAACCAGCTAGAGCACCCCCTTAGAAAGCAAGCCTGTCCTGCATGCACTAAAAATATATATCCATCCATGTCCATCACACCAGTCCATAGACAAAGAAACAGATAAAGAGGAAAACATCCAACACCAAAAGAAAAAAAAAATTTGCCACACTTCTTGTCCCTTCCTCTGTTTGCAGGGCTTGTACTTGCATCTACATATCTTGCATTGTGCCGTGACGGCGTTCCTGCAATATTATAAATCAAAGTTAGTACCAATCAAAGAAATAAGGAGACAAACATTCTGGGGTGTCTAGTTGTTCTGGCTGTGAACTTGCTAGAGAACCCCCTCACCAAATTGGGCTTTCTCCCCTTCAGCGTCCCCCCCCCCAGATTGACAGCTGTCCCCAGCGGTTTTCAACTTCTTGCTCCGCTGGAGTGGTATGTGGCGCGCAGAACCTTTGTTGGCCAAAGAGTCCAAACCATTGACCTTTTCCAAAGGCGTGGCCCCGTCCCCAGGGCCTGTGTTGTCTCCTGCCGTCTTTCAAATGATGTGGATCCATGGGCAAAGAAGCGCTTCACGTGCAAGGCCACGGCCTTCCGCTTATGAGGTGTTCCATTGAATTCCTCAAGCTGGTAGCTGCTGCCCATGAACTTGGAGGAAATGCAATATGGACCATTCCATCAGTTAGAAAAAAACCGCCCCCACTGAGACTCCAGACTCCAATTGTACAGCAGCACCAGGTCCCCTTTTTGCAACGGGTTGCGGAGGCAGTGGGAACAGCGCTTGTCCCAGTACCGTACTGATGCCATTTGAGTCTTCCAAAGATGCTCCGCGGCCTTATCTAACTTTTCCTCACGCCTAAGGATCTGCTTGGCATGTTGCTCAGTAAGATCCACAGAGGTCTTGACCTTCAACCAGTCAACGCCCAAGAACGTTTCCAACTCAATGTCCACCGGAAGAATGGGCCGCTGTCCAAAAAGCAGCTTGTAGGGTGAGTAACCCGTTGATTGCTTCATGGATATCCAATCTGCAAAGAGAAACACTGGAAGCGCCCCCTGCCACTTCCTGCCGTTCTCCTGGCACATCTTCACCAGGGCATCCTTGATGGGTTGATGTCCCCGCACCTTCTGGATAGTACTCTGTCACATGGCAAAAATTTTCCCCGCAACTCTGAACCAACGCCATCAAGCGCCCTCAAAACTCTGCACCTCCATCCACTGTGACCAGATGGAGCAATCCATAGCGTGAAAACCAATATTCCTGCAAGAAATGGGCAACCTTTTCCGCCAAAAACTTCACAAAGGGGCATGCCTCCACCCATCCCAACAGGTTGTCCTGCGTGAAAAGCAATTATGCAAACTTCCCCACTTTGAAGTGCACCAAATTGATAGAAACCCGTCCAAACAATGCATTCTCCCCCGTGGAGTGACCAACATCCTTGGGCAACCTTGAACTCCGCTGCTGGCAGGCTTTCCATAACTTTACCCATTCTTGAACCACGTGCACAACCCCAGACCACCAGAACTGCGCCTTCACCCTCCTCTGCGTCTTTATTTTGCCCCAGTGACCAATTTTGTCATGCAAACACCTCAGGATCACTTCCTGATCCGTCCTAGACATTGCAAACACAAGTGGTACGGGGGCACTTTTCCGCCACAATTGCCCTCCTGGAGGTAGAAGTTTGCTGCTCCCCACCTTGTCAATTGGATGATTGTATTTTTCACGCCTTTGGGGAGCCAGAGATCCTGAAAATAGGAACAAAGTACCGTGTAACGTCCATACTGATGTAGTGGCAAGGTAACCACCGCCTCCACCACCCCTACCCAAATAACCAGAGATTCCACGTCCAAAGGCTCCGCTCCTTTGTATGGGTCCTCCCAAGGATACTGTGACAGCTCATCTGGCATTTTGAATGCTTTTCCTGGAACATGCACCATGTTAATGGAAAACAGCTGGAGGAACGCCACCCACTTGGTCATTGGCGCGTTTGGCAGAGTCAGCAAGTTGATCATCTGTTCCAAAGCCTCCGCATCCACCAAGAGCTCAAAATGAACACCCCACAGGAGATGCTGAAGCCTCTGCACAATATTAATAACCCTGCAAAACTCCAGCTTTGGCTGAGAATAGAGGCTCTACATAGCAGTAAAGGTAACCATCTGGTAGAGCACAGGCCCATCCTTCCCATCCTCCTCCTGCGTCAGGACACCCCCCAATCCAAGCCCTCCAGAGTCAACGGCCAGACATATCCCTCCTGATTTTTGGTCAAGGTCCCAGAGGAAAATGTTGCCCCCAACAATCTCCTTGACCTTTTAAAACATGTTGTCACACCCCATAGCCCATTCCCATTTTGCGCCCTTCCGTGTTAATGCTTGCAGGGGACTTGCCACCTTGGCGAACTGCTTGATGAACATGCGGCTGTAGCTACACAACCCCAGTAACTGGAGGATGTGAGACACCGTCCGCAGAGTTGGCCACTTGAGAACCTTTTTCTGCTTCTTCTCCCCAATTTTTCTTCCATCTGAAGCCACCATGTGACCCAAGACCTCCAGCTCCAGAACCCAAACAACCAGTTTCGTTCCCAGTACCATAAGTTCTGCTTCCTCAATCCAGAACATGACCCGTTCTAGTGTCACCGCATATTCTCAAATGAACCAAAGGATTGTAGGAGCCTCTGCCAGAACCGGGCCTCCATAATACATCCTTGGGCCCTTGATACAGGTGACTTCAATGAAGATCTCAAGCCCTCCGGGACATTGTTGCTAAGTATCCATGTCATCTGGGCTTGGTAAACTGCCACCAAGTTAGTTACGCCTTGCGGCAGCTTTGTTAGCTGCATTCTCCCCAATCTTGTCTCAAGAGCAGTCAGAAGATGCAAATTGGGATGAATTTCCCATTTATCATAACCACCCATCACATCCACCAACCCAGAACATGTGTGCCTGGCCATTGAAGTCAAAAATTCCTCCACCTGTGTGGGCAAACCTGTCTCACGGATAGTGAACAAGTTAAGAGACTGCAGATCATGAAAAATCCTTAGAAACTTCCCATCTTGCTTGACAACCGCAAATATTGGGCTGGAGTAACTTGACGTGGATTGCTCATAGAGACCCATTCTCACGCACTCACACACTAAATCTAAAAAGGGTTCCCAAATGGTCTGGGGGATTGGAATTGGCTTGGTCTGCAATGGCTTGTCCAGAACTGTGGGAACAACGTATGGGTCACCAAATTTGCCTTTCAGCAGTCCGGGCTTGTCCGGCCCAAAGGCAAGGGCCCCCCTGCAGTACCAACACGGATGCCAGCAAATTCTTTTCACCCACCCTTAACCATCCCATGGGTCCAAAGTTAAGGGCATCAACCCACTTTTTGGTGATCCGCCCCAATTGTGTTACCCAATTGGACTTCTTCAAGTGTGTCTCCCATGGATCCCGGGACAAAGCAATTGGGTGCAAGGGTCCATTAAGTCCCTGCGGCATTGGCTTGTTTTGCAGCAGGAACTTCTGCCCCACCGGCTTGTACTTGCTAGTGTTGCACCTTCCCATCCACACCCAACTTTTGTCATTGTAAGTTGTAGAAATAACCAAACCAGGGCTTTTGCCTTTTCTCTTGATTGTGGCACAATGATAGGGTTTTCAAAACGTAGAACCTCCAGGAGATGCATACTGAGGAAGGGAACTTACTTCTGCCGCACGCACTTCCCACGCTGCTTCCTTCCCCTCCTTCTCCTTGTTAGTCAACCACCCATGCAAAGCTGGAGCTTGCTTCGCACAGTCATTGCGGCCAAATTGGCAAAATCCTCCGTGGGGTCACCCTTGCGGTCTACCCCCTGTTGGACTCATCATTGTTGCAGGTCGCCAGTTTCTGCACTCATTCCCCCCTTCTTTAGTTGCAGATTGTTGTCTCTAACCACGCCCTGCACAAATTCTCAACCATTAATGCTTCCATACAGGCCTTGGAATTGATGACCATTTGAGCCCAAAACCCAAACATGGATGGAAGTCCCAAAATCAGGTCACCGTTGTGGAGACTCCTTTGGGATTGGATAAAGTTTAGCAAATAGCTTGCTGGCAGTCACTTGAGGGGGAATTTAGTACTAAAACTATTGAAAGATAAAAGAAGAATAAGGGTGGTTTTGAATTGCCTGCCCCTCTAAGTACTATAGTAGTCTCACAACAATAAAAGAAAAGAGATTGGTGGCTGATTTTCAGATAGAGTTGCTACTATAGTAGTCTCTATCAGACCTAGAATCAAATTTATTCAAGCTTGATAAAGAAGAAATGGTGGAACAGATAGTTGACTGAGGCTATAGAAGCTGAGTAAGGGAAGAATCTTTTATCTTGTCTTATCCTTTATTCTTGTTTGATGGTTACTGATGAACACTCCTTTGATGTTACAGGTGATGATTGATAAAGTTGAAATGGTTGAGCCTTTACTTGAGACTGATGATGGTTGATGATAATGATGATGGTTGAGGTAGGTGATGATGGATGTAGATGATGGATGATGATGATGGTGGATGGTGATGATGATGGATGATGATGATAATGGATGGTGACCGATGATGACAATGGTTGAGGTAGGTGATGATGGATGTTGATGATGGATGATGAGTGTCAATGATAATGGATGATGATGATGGTTGAGGTAGGTGATGATGATTGCTGATGATGATGGATGATGATGATGATGGATGATGATGATGATGGATGGTGATGATGGATGATGATGATGGATGATGATGATGATGGATGATGATGATGATGGTTGATGATTGTCAAGGTATGTGATAATGGTTGGTGATGGATTATGACTAAATTCCTTTTACAGTGGTTTATAATCCTTTTTAAGGGTTGAATATCTTTTTTGAGGGTTTACTATCTTGTATAAGGGTTCAATATCTTGTATAAGGGTCCAATTTTCCTCTATAAGGGGTTACCTCCTCAGGCTGGGTTCCTGGGGGATGCTGGGATCTGCCTGGGGGAGAGAGGCCCTCTATTTATAGACAATTCTTCCCTCAGGGCTGCCCCTGAGGGTCTTCCTGGTACAGTGAGTACAGTTCATGAGGCATTTTGTCTGGTCAGAGGAGGAGGCTGTGCAGGATCTACATGCATGTACACCCTTGCATGCCTTGCTGTGCAGCATTGCTACAGGTTTCCCCTGCATAGATTTCTTCTGTATAGTGGTGGTTGGTTATTTTTTTGGTTATTCATGCAGTTCCTTGCATATATTACTTCTGTGTGGTGGTGCACAGCCTTCTTCTCTACTGATGCATCCAGGATCTTGCATATATTTCTGTTTGGTGATTTTTTTGGTGCTGTATTAATTGCTTTTGAAATGCATGTGCCTGCTTGCATATATTGATGTGTGGTGATTTGTTTGGTTCTGTATTAATCTTGTCTATACTGCATGTGCCTGCTTGCATATATTGCTGTGTACAGATGAGGTGATTTTTTTGGTACTGTATTAATTGCTTCTGTATAGGCTGGTGATGATGTTGGGTGGTCTATGGGTTTAATTTATGTGGTATGTACTTGAAGTCTTCCAGAGTATGTCCATATGTCCTTTCCTGAGCTTTGAAACCTGATAGGGGTATTGGTAGGCCAGGATTGGTTTGAGCTTTATCTTCTAAACCATGAGAGATAGAGGGGTACTTTGGCCGGGTGACTATAGGTTATTTTTGATGTAGAATCCATTTTTGAGGTCTGTTTGATGATTGGAGCTGTCCTTATATGAGAAAATTGAGTCTGATGGCTATAGGTTAGGTTTTGGAGCACCACATCCCCCCCAAATTAATGCTGTGCGCAGCATTCATGCCTATAGACATCAGACTTCACGTGCTTTCCTTCTTCATTCCTCTTCTTTCCCTCCCTCTTGTTTTTTTATTATTATATTAATTTTATTATTATTATTATTATTATTATTATTATTATTATTATTATTATTATTATTATTATTATTATTATTATTATTATTATTATTATTATTATTATTATTATTATTATTATTATTATTATTATTATTATTATTATTATTATTATTATTATTATTATTATTATTATTATTATTATTATTATTATTATTATTATTATTATTATTATTATTATTATTATTATTATTATTATTATTATTATTATTATTATTATTATTATTATTATTATTATTATTATTATTATTATTATTATTATTATTATTATTATTATTATTATTATTATTATTATTATTATTATTATTATTATTATTATTATTATTATTATTATTATTATTATTATTATTATTATTATTATTATTATTATTATTATTATTATTATTATTATTATTATTATTATTATTATTATTATTATTATTATTATTATTATTATTATTATTATTATTATTATTATTATTATTATTATTATTATTATTATTATTATTATTATTATTATTATTATTATTATTATTATTATTATTATTATTATTATTATTATTATTATTATTATTATTATTATTATTATTATTATTATTATTATTATTATTATTATTATTATTATTATTATTATTATTATTATTATTATTATTATTATTATTATTATTATTATTATTATTATTATTATTATCATCTTTTTTTATTTTATTTTATTTATTTATTTATTTTTATTTTATCAATCCTCCTCCCCCCCTTTCTAGTTATGTTTTTTTACTACTATATTCTTCTTATGTGGTTTATTTTTCTTTTTTATATATATAAATAATTTTTTCATTATTATTTTATTATTCAAGAGAAAGAAATAGTTGTGTTCTGCAGTTTGAAGTCTTGCAGGTGACCGTCGAGGTGCTTGCTATTGAATACCGCCCAGGCGCGGTGTGCGTGTTCCAGTTGCGGGAGAGATTTGTTGCGAGGAGTGGAGGGGGGTGCGCGAGGTTGTCGGAGGGAGAGGCCGCGCGGTAGTCGTTCGAAGATGGGGCACTACCGCGCCGGTAGTTGATTTAGCGGCCCGAAGCAATTATAGGTCCTCGCGGCCCGGTTGGAGTTGGCCTTCGCCATCCTTCCTCCTCAACCTTCCAGGCCTGTATTGAGAAGAATACAGCAACCAGGGACGTTCTTTTTGGTACGTCATCCCCTTTTTTTCTATTTTTTACCTCTTCTTTCTTCCGCGTCTGTATAGTACTTGTTTCCACGCTAACACCCCTGACTTGCTTCTTGATCCAATCCCTCTTGCGTATGCAACATCAATCAATCTGCAACCGCGCAACGCTAGTGTTTTTTTTTTAAAAAAAATTGCAGGTGAGCCATGAGGTTCTTCTTCCATTTCTGTATTTGTTCTCTTCTTCTCTTTTCCCAGTTCAATCGCACATAGGTCCTAGCAACCACTTGCGCAATCCAATTGGATGCAGGTTTGCATTTCCTTTTGCAACTGGGGTCGTCATGGGCGGTGCAAGTAAGTGTTCCATACTTCAATTTGTCGATCGATTGATATGTTTGTTTGTATTAATTAATCTTGTTTTCTATTTATTTATTGATATTCATTTTCGGAACCCTTCCAATGGATGTAGGATGTTTCAATCGCGCATGATTGCCAACAACCACTTGGGCAATCCGATCGCATGCAAGATCGAAATCTTCCTAGGCAACCAGGGTCGTCGTGGGCAGTGTATGGCAGCAGGTGATTGTGAAATTCTTGTTTGGCTTCATTCTTCTTATTTAAAATTTTAATTTATCTAACTTTATTTATTCTTCTTCTTCTTCTTTCCGAACGACGCAGGCCAGCAGGGACCAAGGTTTGGCAAAACGCAAGATTGGTCGGACGATCAGTTACCACATTAATTATTCCAATCGACCAACTACTTGCATCGTCGATCCATGGGTGAGTGGGGTCAGACCAATGCGATCGGATTTTTTACTCCAATTTCTTCCTTCTTTGCTTCCCCTTCCTTTTGATCCTTCCAATTTCTTCTTCTTATTTATTTTTTTATTCTATTTTTTCCTAGTCCGGTCCGATTGGATCGAATTATAAGCTTCTTTTGCCGCAAAGCTCGCTTATCGCCAACCGACTCATCCGAGAATGCTTCAGGTTACTCCGATCGGATTGATCACGACTGATTTTTGCTGCAAGAGCACTGAACCTACTCCAATTGGTCAGAGCTGGGTTGGTCAAATGTGCGGTTGATAAGAACCCTGGGGACGGTCCGGTGATCGAGATAAAAGTAGGGCCTTTGTTGCTTCTGGTTGGTCTGCCATCCCTCATCCCTCCTTGAGTTTTCTAATTGCTCTCGTGTGGAATGGCCATCGCCGTCATCTTTCTTTGCCAACTCCATCAACCCTTGCTGTACTCGCGTGTCACAGCTGTTGCCGCCGTGTGGCCCTTTCTTGCGCGATCCGCTCAAGATTGCTGAAGCGATTGGTTTCCTTCGCTTGGGAACAGCCTTGTGCTAAGAAAATCCTGCACTTGGTATCCATTGCTTGCCATTTTGACCAGCTAACGTTCTTCCGTAGTGTGCGACGACTGTCGCTGCCTCCGTTTTTTTTGCGCAACTCGTTCGGGATTGCTGAGTTGATTGGCATTTTAGTTCAGTTATGTCTGTTATTAATTGTTGACTTCTTCGGCAATCCTAGTAGTCGCTGTGACAGCAATTGTGATATATCGCCCGGCAATTACTTGGACTGCCAAGTTCCCAGGAAGCCGGTGGTAAAAGGTGGTGAGTCCGGTTCTTTATGTCAGTTTTATGTGTATATGTATAAGGGTCAACGGGTTGCTGACTGCTTGCTATTTTTTTGTTTATTTTAGCTCCTTTTTTTTATATGTTTATTGTACAGTGATAATAAAGTGCCCACCCATTCCCTCAGCACTTCAACGGAGACTGAAGGCCTACGTCTGCATCAGTGTATTTTATTATTTTTTTTGTTATATATATTATTTTTTCCGATATTACCACTTTTTTTCTTTATTTATCTATTGCTTGTTTTTTTTCTTGTTTTTTTTTTTTGATTATTTTGGCTTGTTTTTGCTTTTTTTTTTTTTTGCTATTTATTATTATTTTTTAAGATTTGGAATGAAATACTGTGAGTCTCATTTTTTTTTCTTTTTTATCTGGAAGGATACCAATGCTGATTTGATTCTTTGATTTTTTTTGATAGGTATATTTTTTTTAAGAGTACAGATCAGAGAAAAACTTTGGCAGTTTAATGTCATACCAGACATAAGAAATTTTATGACCAAGATTGTTGGAGGAGGTGGTGAGGTACCTCCCTGAAAGTATCTTTGGATACTTTCTTCTTTCCACAGAATGAGTCCTTCAGTCCAATACTCTTCCCAGGGCTCTTGGTAGTACAAACCAATCCTGAACTCTGGTGAGATATATCCATAATCTGAGTCCTTGTGACCATTCTTGAGAAAACCAAGGGAACCAATGCCTGTAAGTATGTCCATAAACTCTAAGTTGGGAAGTCCCCAGCCAGGTAAGTTGTCCATTGGTGCTTTGTTTGCTGGGTTTTCTTTTTGAGTGAACCATTCTGAGTAAACCCTTTGGAACAAGTTCCCTGGTTGGTCATGTGCTGTCCATTCCTCCCAGGGGATTTCTGTGGTATCCTCCAGTTCTTCTGTTTGCTCCAGACTCCTTCCCCATTCCATTTCTTGACACTGACTTGGTGACTGGTCCAGTTCCATGTTGGTTTCACCTTCATGCTCTTTGAAGTCTTCCTTGATTTCTCCTTCCTCCAGTTCTTCATCTGTTCCAATCAGGTCCTTCCATTGAACCTTCCTAAGGGTCATTCCAGCCCTGTTCAGTCTTCTTGGTGGCTCCATTTCCCACCCTGCTTGGCCTGGTTTGCAAATTGGTATACATAGCCTTTCCCCTCCAGGTAGTTCATAACTGAGGATTTCTCCCCTCTTTTGAGACAGCTCCAACCTGACTTTATAGTCAGCTAATAAGGGTCTCCCAAGGACAGTGTGTACACTCCCTCTTGCTACAAAAAAGTTGGCCAATCTTGGTTCCCCTGGGTTGATTTCAAATGAAATCCTTTCTGCTAGTCCAATCAGAGGTGTTGAGTGTCCTCCAATTCCAGTTATGTTCATTAACATTCCTTTGGTTACCAGTCCTACTTGGTTGGCCAGGTGTTCAGGGATGACATTTAGTTCAGCTCCACTACCCACCAAGGCTCTAACCTTTTGATTCTTGGTCCAAATGTCTATGAATCCAAGAGGACAGGCATAGGTAAGGTTTTTTTGAGTCCATACCATTCTTCTTCATCCTCTGGGTCCAAATGATGTTGACAGGCTTTATCCTTCCTGCTTTCTGGTACAGATACTTTTGCTGAAATCCCTTCCTCCATGTTGGTATTCTGAAGTAGTTGGAGAAAAGTTGGTGAGATGGCCAAGAGTTCCTCCAAGGTGAGTGTAAAAGTTTGCTTGAGTATCTTATTCTTCAAATTTGTCCCAATTTTGAACTCATCCATATTGTTTGGTATTTCCAGGTCTCTTGAGGCTTTCTCACCTTCAGGTTCCACATTTTCATTGATGTCCTTTGCCCTTCTGGTGGATTTTTCTTTAATGGGCTGGACTTCCTCTTCTTCTGAAGTTGAATCTTCCTGGTCATCCTCTATCCAGGCTCCAGGGTAACTTGGTTTCCTCTTTCTTGGGGCCTTGCCTTCCTTCTTCTTCTTTGATCCATCTCCTTCATCCTCTGGCCCTTTCTGGTTATTTTGGGAGGGGTTAATTCCAGGTGATCTCCTCATACCAAACCAAATCTGCTGTAGGTGTTCTGGAATGTTGACCTCTGGTAGCTGCCAGGATCCCCATTCTCCAACTTGAAGGACTGCACTTACTGGGACTGTCTTCTCCTCTGGTTTTGGTTGGAAAGTGGTTTCTTCTTTTGGTTGATTTCAGTCATGAAACTTGTTGACCAATTCCTTCAATGTTTCAGGTGTGTTATTTGGGATAGGTTTTTGGTTTGGATAGTAGTAGTTTGGGCCTAGCTTGATGACCTTCTTAGATTTTATGTCCTCACTAAGGTCTGTACAAGTATAGGAAGTACGGTTTTCATCTCTGCAATAATAACATTTTGGAGGCCATCTTGGGGCAAGGTTGGGGACTCCTGGTGCCCTATAGGGTGTTTTCCCTATTACCCTGTCAAAATGTGGTGGGGCTGGTTTTTGGTTGTTGAGAGAAGTGGTGAGTTTATTGAATTGGTCCTTTAGTTGTTTGATTTCTTCCTTGTTGTCCACAGGTTGCTGAAATTTCACCTCTTTCTTAACTTTGTTCTTTTCTTGGGTTGGTTCATTCCCTTCAGAAATATCCCACAGGGCCAGAGCTTTTTCCACATGTTCCTTCAATATTTCCAATTCTGGAGCCAAATAGCATCCATCAAGCGATTTCCTAATTTTCCTGGCTTGAACCAGTCCTCTGGTGACTTCCCTCTTGAGTTCCAATGATAAGGCCTTCCAAATTATGTCACCCTTTTCCCAGTTGGTATTATCATACCCCATCCTAATGAAGTAGACAACCATTTCTTGATAGTTCCCAATAAAATTTCTGTATTCTTCTTTGGTGCTGATGCCTCCTTTTGTCCTGGGTGTGTTTGAGTAGGTTTGGTATGGATTGTTCATTGAATCTTCTGTGTTAAAATACGTATGCACTTACCCGTGTGCTACGTATGAGTTTAATCCAAATGGGATGCACATGTGGGCCTCTGTGGCCCATTGGACACACACACGGACCATACGTGCCTGTGTGGATGTCACGGATTTGGGGAAACTGGCCTCAAAACGCGTGAAACAGGCCTATTGGTACACGGGCCCTAACGGGCCCAGTGGGGTATATGGGCAAATACAGCCAGATGGGCTTTTATGGGCATAATTGGGCCCAAGGTTTATTTTGGACATACTTGGCCAGACGGGCTGGCCCGCCAAAGTATGTTACACTCACTTTTTGGGCTTAGGGGCGGCCCATTGGGGCCGCCCCCCGTGTCTCAGCCCATTTGGGGCTGCCACCTGTGTTGCGGCCTGCTTGGGGCCGCTGTTTTTACTTAAGGCCTGTTTATGGGGCCCAACAGCCTGCACGGGGCCATCGTAGGGGGCAGGGGGACTCAAAATGGAGTCCCCCCACCCCAGATGCGGCTGTCAAGCTGGTTGCAGCTGCCGCGCTGGGTGGCAGCCGCGGGGCTGGGGCCAATGGCCCCGGCTCCTCCCCCTCTCCTTGCTTGCCATTGCAAGGAGGAAGGGGAGGTCTGGCTGGATTGAACCAGCCAGCAACCAGTCATGGTGGGGGGGACCTGATCACCCCCCCACCAAGTGTGGTGGCTAGGCCGGTTGCAGCAAGGAAACTGGCGGTGGGGGGGGGGGGGAATTGACCACCCCCCCCCCCACCACCATCAAAGGGGTGCTCTCCCCCCCCCCTTTTCCAAGGGGGAGGAGCAACAGGCTGGAGGGGATTTGACCACCCCCAGCCCACCTACCTTAACAACACCCTGGGGGTATCAACCCCCAGGGCCCCTGGTAGGGGGATTTGACTGCCCCCTCCAGGGATTTGAGTGAAAAACGGGGGGGATGCATGTCCGCCGGTTACACCCCCCCCATGTGTGTCTGAGACTGGACCCAGGTGTGTCCTGGGTCCCACCTTGCCATTTTTATGGCCAGAGGCTGGTTGCATGAGGCAACCAGCCAGAATGTGAGGTAATAGGCCGGTTTTAACAGACAACCGGCCAGGGGTTTGAACATCTAAGGGGCTGGTTCAGCCCCATTAACGTGGAAACACCAGAAATGACCAGAATAGGCTGGTTGTAAGGGTACAGGGACTGATGCCATGCAGGCTGATGTAGCCCAAGCCAAGTAACAAGGCCTGTAGAGCCTGTAAAACCCTTTTTTGAGAAGAAAATTTCCCTTTTGGCTTGTTGTATCATGGGCTCACAAGAGGCCAATCATTTGAACTTAAGGAGCTCTTCTCCCAGCTTTTTTCCATCATCCATTCATCATCCAATCAAATTCATCACTGATATCATCCAATTTATTGCCCCATTGTGAGAGCCCATTAGCAATTATTGACACAAGGTCTCCAGCATTTCTTTTGCTTTAAATAATGCTCATTTGCCTAAGCTAATTGCTGGCCATAATTATAAGATTCTGTGTGGTTTGGCCCTTCCCCACTTCCTCTTCATTTCCTTCTTGGGGAGCTCCCAGTCCCTGTTTTCATGCCCCTACATGTTTTCCACAGACTCCCTGAGTTTGATGTCTTTGATGATAAAAGGTAACTGCAAGGCCAAGTCGTTCCCTCCAGCACCATGAAGTTCTGCCAACTTTTCAATCCTGTTAATGAAGAGTTCTACTTCAGTTCCATCGAATTCAAGCTGGGCTTTGTAAGTATCTAAAACTACTCAATTCTGGACATCCTTGATCCTAGAGATTTTTGGAGAGGGGAGATCCATAGTAGTGTTTCTTGGTTGATGATCCATAGAAATGAACTGGGAGTTCTGATGGTTTCTTTCTCCTTCAGTGTGACCTTAGAATGTGGTAACCTCTGGACTATCTTCTGGTGGGTCTGATTTTCATAATATTCTGACTGGGCCTTGTCTGATTCCAATCCTAGGGGTAGAGGTGAACCTAACTGATTGGGTAAATGAGGTTTCTGGTATTCCTTGCATGGTCCTTCCCTGGTTGTTCTCCATAAAAATCTTGAGCATTTGGGACATATCACTGAGTGAGTTCTTGATTTTTGAAATTTCATCTCTGGTCTCCTTGAGTTCCTTGGACTGTTCCATAATCTTTTTTTCTTTCTCCTTGATCCTGTCCATGGTGGTATCTCCTGGGGTTGATTCTTCTGAGGCCATGTTATCCTGATCCAATAAGAGGACTTCCTTTATTTTACTGACTAGACTCTTGCTCCTCTGCCTAGCAGGTGCTTCAAATCCTTAGTCTTGAATGGTTCCTAGTATTTTCTTGCTTTTTAATTCTTGAGGTTATTGATCCAAAAATGAAGATTATCAGCCACTGTTGGGACACCAGATATGGAGACTCCTTTGGGATTGGGTAAAGTTTAGCAAATAGCTTTCTGGCAGTCACTTGAGGGGGAATTTAGTACTACAAATATTGAAAGATAAAAGAAGACTAATGGTGTTTTTGAATTTCCTGCCCCTCTAAGTACTATATTAGTCTCACAAAAATAAAAGAAAGAGATTGGTGGCTGATTTTCAGGTAGATTTGCTACTATAATAGTCTCTATCAGACCTAGGATCAAATTTATTCAAGCTTGATAAAGAAGAAATGGTGGAACAGATAGTTGACTGAGGCTATAGAAGCTGAGTCAGGGAATGATCTTTTATCTTGTCTTATCCTTTATTCTTGTTTGATTTGTTGCTGATGAACACTCCTTTGATGTTACAGGTGATGATTTATGAAGTTGAAATGGTTGAGCCTTTACTTGAGACTGATGATGGTTGATGATGATGATGATGGTTGGTATAGGTGATGATGGATGTAGATGATGGATGATGATGATGGTGGATGGTGATGATGATGGATGGTGATGATGATGGATGGTGATGGATGATGATGATGGTTGAGGTAGGTGATGATGGATGTAGATGATGGATGATGATGATGGTGGATGGTGATGATGATGGATGATGATGATGATGGATGGTGATGGATGATGATTATGGTTGAGGTAGGTGATTATGGATTTTGATTATGAATGATAAGTGTTGATGATAATGGATGACGATGATGGTTGAGGTAGGTGATGATGATTGATGATGATGATGATGGATGATGATGATGGATGATGATGATGGATGATGATGATGATGGGTGATGATGGTCAAGTTATGTGATAATGGTTGGTGATGGATTATGACTAAATTCCTTTTAAAGTGGTTTATAATCCTTTTTAAGGGTTGAATATCTTTTTTGAGGGTTTACTATCTTGTATAAGGGTTCAATATCTTGTATAAGGGTCCAATTTTCCTCTATAAGGGGTTACCTCCTCAGGCTGGGTTCCTGGGGGATGCTGGGATCTGCCTGGGGGAGAGAGGCCCTCTATTTATAGACAATCCTTCTCTCAGGGCTGCCCCTGACGGTCTCCCTGGTACAGTGAGTACAGTTCATGAGGCATTTTGTCTGGTCAGAGGAGGAGGCTGTGCAGGATCTACATGCATGTACACCCTTGCATGCCTTGCTGTGCAGCATTTCTACAGGTTTCCCCTGCATAGATTTCTTCTTTATAGTGGTGGTTGGTTATTTGTTTGGTTATTCATGCAGTTCCTTGCATATATTACTTCTGTGTGGTGGTACACAGCCTTCTTCTCTACTGATGCATGCAGGATCTTGCATATATTGCTGTGTGGTAATTTTTTTTGGTGCTGTATTAATTGCTTCTGCACTGCATGTGCCTGCTTGCATATATTGCTGTGTGGTGATTGGTTTGGTGCTGTATTAATCTCTTCTGTACTGCATGTGCCTGCTTGCATATATTGCTGCGTACAGATGAGGTGATTTGTTTGGTGCTGTATTAATTGCTTCTGTATAGGCTGGTGATGATGTTGGGTGTTTTATGGGTTTAATTTATGTGGTATGTACTTGAAGTCTTCCAGAGTATGTCCATATGTGCTTTCCTGAGCTGTGACACCTGATAGGGGTATTGGTAGGCCAGGGTTGGTTTGAGCTGTATCTTCTAAACCATGAGAGATAGAGGGGTACTTTTGCTGGGTTAATATAGGTTATTTTTGATGTAGAATCCACTTTTGAGGTCTTTTTGATGATTGGAGCGGTCCTTATATGAGAAAAGTGAGTCTGATGGCTATAGGTTAGGTTTTGGAGCACCACACCGCATTCCACCAAAAGGCACAACAGAGGCTTCCAAACCTTTGCAACATCCACATCCTCCAACTCTATCACCCCATCCACACAATTTTCTCTGCCATTAAACGCCCAAAGTCCCATTGCGCACATCTTTTGTACCAGGCCAAGCTTGTCCAACAATCTTGACGGAAGCAGGTTGACCATAGAGCTGCTATCCACCATTGCCCATAACTTGTGTCCCGCAATTGTCATTGCAACATAGGCAAGAGGAACCAATAGAGACTTCAAACAGCACAGCTTGCGTTCCACCTCCTCCTCCACTACGTTTACCCACTTGACTGTTGTTGTGACCCAGCCTTGCCCATACTCCTTCAATGCTTAGACCATCTTTTCAGTGACCGCTGGGGACACCGCCTCTAATTCTCCTAGTGTTAGAGGTATTGGAAAGTTTTTCCCCATCATCCTTGGGACAATATCCGCAAGATTATTTTCCAATCTGTCCCTGGTTGGTGCCCGCCTGGCTGGGTTTGGCGTCAATGGCCACTCCTTAACGTCAATTTCCATTGCAATTCATTTTTCTTCTGCCAACGCCCTCACCTTGGCCTCTACCCTTGTGGCTTCCCAAGTCCTGGGCGCATTGACAATTCCAAACAATACCCAAGCGGTGTCGGCTGGCGCCTTTGCCCGCTGTGGAAACTAAGAAGGCAATTCTCTCCTAGTTAGTTGTCCTTGAGTTCTGGAATTGATGGTTCTAGCCTCTGTAAGGTTAAGGATGCTCCTTTATTTTTAAGAAAGAGAGAGAGAGAAAGAGAGAGAGTAAAAAAAGATGATTAATTCCTTCCCTTCCTTTTCCTTTCCTGCCCAAAGATCCAATCATAAGATGATATGAGTTCATTGGTTCCCAAGCCGCTTGCAATATCCAATCCCATCCCCTTCTCCGCAAGACTTTCCTGCCACCCATTTGTTCCCAAGCCGCGTGCAATATCCGCTCCCATCCCCTTCTCTGCAAGACTTGCCTGCAGCCCATTGGATCCCAGATTGCGCACAATATCTGCTTCTTGTTCCCTTGTCCTTGCTTGCTTCATAGCAATTGGCTTATCCAACTCTGCCAAGAACTGCTTTCCCAACAGGTATCCTGTCTCTTCTGGGGAAACCAATCCTGCGTTTAAATCCATTGTCAGGTTCTCTTGTCCCAACCGCCAATAGATGTTATCATCACCATACGTGCACAACCTGGACGCAGGTGCGCTAGGGAGCTGAAGACCCTTCAAATAGATCTGAAGGTCCCTTGCCAACTCTGCAAGTACACTAACCCAAGGGATGGTTTCTGGTGGTGGGGCCGGAGCACACGCTGCCTTGTAATCCAATTTGGAATAATCCAATCTTGCTTGCAAATGGACCCTGCTGCGCACACCTGCCTTGTAATCAAATTCTGCATAATCCCATTCTGCTTGCAACTGGACCCCGCGCACCTGCCTTGTAATCAAATTCTTCTTGCAACTGGACCCCGCCGCGCCCGCCTGACTTTTAATCCTATTCCAAGGATCATTTTAAATTTCCTTCCCAGAAACCAGGCTTACGCTTCCCCCACCTTTCCAGAATGTCCCCCTTCATTTTTGGCCAATCATGGTTTTGGTAGCCTTCCATCTCTTCCATGTACCAAAGCTCTTCTGCGTACATGATGAACAGGAAGACATTTCACACCTTGTCAGAATCCAATTCCCCTTTGGAGTCTGCAATCACTTCATATTGTGAGATGAATCACTCCACATCCGCGGTGTTGAGTCAAATTTGAGGGTAATCCTTCAGGTCAATGAGGAGATGGCGGGAGGCGGAAGAATAGGGACAAGCAACCACTGGTAGAATCTTGAGTAGCTTTGAAAGACTTGATACAAAAGAAGTTCCCAGCCAGACCCCCAGATGTGGAAACTAAGAAGGAGATTCTCTCCTAGTTGTCCTTGGGTTCTGGAATTGATGGTTCTAGCCTCTTTAAGGTTAAGGATGCTCATTTATTTTGAAGAAAGAGAGAGAGAGAGAGAGTAAAACAAGATGATTAATTCCTTCCCTTCCTTTTCCTTTCCTGCCCAAAGATCTGATCCTAAGATGATCTGATAAGAGCCTGGGTTGAGAGCGCAGGCTTTATGCCCACACTCCCAACCCTAATCTGAGTAAAATCACACTGACAGCCCAGCAAAAAATGTAAAAGAAACTCTAGGCCCAGAACCCTAGCCTAACCCTGATCCGTTCCCTGCCCGCTTACCGTTACTTACAACCAGTTTGTCCTTCTCATGATGCGGCCCTCTGCCGCGCCCTACTTGGAGCCCCCTGCTTGTTTGTATCGGCCCAGCGCTCCCCATGATTTCCTGACCTGCGGGTTGACCTGTGCCTATAGCCTTTCCCATACTGCAACCACCTTCAAGCCTGCGTACCATTACACACACCCGGTTTTTCCTTGTCATGACCTGGTCCTCCACCGCGCCCTACTCAGAGCCCCCGCATTTTCCATATCCACCTGGTGCACCGCGTGATTTCCTGCCCCGCGGGTCGGCCCACGCTAGCACCCGCCCGCTCTATCCTCCCAAACTAGCTGCCCGCAAACCTGGTTGGCCCGGCTCCATTCTTGGGTCTCCAATGTCTGAGGAGGCCGCAATGAGCACGCCAACCATGGAATGGTTCCCAATCCAAGGCTATATAACAACATCACACCGCTCCTTTCCTTGTAACATGGGAGGCTGCTGGTCTCTAGTCAAATTCACCAATTTTACCAACGGGAATATATACGTCAAGCCAGACGTGCAAACTGTTAGATTACATAATTTCAATGAGCAGTTCATTGACTGGTATGTGCCACCCACATCATAGAATGCTGGGATAAGTACACCTCTTCCGGGGTGATCAGCCATATAGCTATGAATTGACAGCTCCTTACTCAACAGCGCACTTAGCTAAATTGGTAAGAGCACCACTAACATAAAGAGTCTGAGGTTGTGGGTTTGAGTCCCACAGTGTTCATTTGTTTTCATATGACTTCCAAAACAAACCAGCCCTTTGTTCATGTCCCAAGTGAGGTTTTTGCATATTGACTTCCAGTGCCCCTTTTCCCCACAATACGTACAGGTGCGCACCCTGAAAGACCCAGAGGGCCCACTGGGAGGCTGGAACCCTTCCGCAATATGAGGTGGTGTTTCGCGTGATTGAGGCTGTGCCACAGGAGCCTTAGGAGCTGTTGGAGCCGTTGGAGCCTTTGGAGCTGTTGGAGCCATCACAGCTGTTGTCCGGTTGAGGAAGATTCTTATGTCTCACAAAATCTCTGATATCTTGCCTGCCAATGGTCCTGGAACTTGTTGAGAAGCCACGGCTTGAGGGGGCATTGGCAGTTGCACAGCTGAAGTTTGGGTAGGAGCTGGCACCAAGAGTGTAACCAACTTTTTAGAGGCCACCAGGTACGTTCTTGCCATGTCTGCAATAAGCTTGTCCAGATTGATTTTGCCATCCACAGCCCAATGGATGACCATCAAGTTGGGGAGAATGGAGATGCTCACATCTAGTGAACTTTTTACCCAGCCATGATTGTACAGATACTGTTGCACTCTAGAACAGAGTTGAGGCGCAAGACCTCCTAAAAACACCTGCTTCATGGCCCCTTTCTGCCCCGCAACAAATTTTTTCTTTGCCAAATACCCATAGATATGTTCAAATTTCAACATGTACTCTTCTAATCCTTTGCAAAATTTCACCCCTCCATTCTCACTTGCTTCCTCTGTGGCTTGCTTGAAATTGCTTTCCCAGAACCAAGGTTTGCGCTTTCCCCACCTTGCCAGCATCTCACCTTTTAACATTCCCCAATCCTGCCTTTTGTGACCAACCATTTCCTCTACGTCCCGCAGTTTCTCTTCCTTGGTGATGAAGATGAAAATATTCCAAACCTTATTTGTGCCCATTGTGCCTTCCAAGTCTGCAATTCCTTAAAACCTGGAAAGAAATTGCTCCATGTCTGTGGTGCTGAACTGGAGGTGAGGGAAATCCCTTGGCATCAGCCACACCTAGAAAGGGACTTCAACCACCATTTGCAACAACTCCCCATCTGATGGCGGAGCAAACCCGCCCATCCTGGGAGCGGAAGTGGCTGGTGGCGGGGGCTGAGCTGGAGTTTTAGGAGTTGGTTTTAAGGTAAAAGTGGGTGGAATTTTTGATCCCAGTGCGGTTGTTGGAAGCATCCTGAGTACCTTTGAGAGACTTTAGACAACAAAATCTTCCCAGCCAGACCCCCAGATGTGGAAACAAGAGAGAGGAACTTCTCTAGTTGTCCCTAAATTTTGGAAGAAATGGTCTTAGCCTCTGTAAGGATAAGGATGCCCCTTTGTAGAGAGAGAGAGAGAGAGAGAGAGAGAGAGAGTAAAAGATGATTATTTTATTCCCCCTCTTTCAGGCCCCCCTCTATTCTCTGCACTGAGGGAGAGTGCTTTTATGCCCTCCCCCTCAGCCCTAACCTAGGTACAAATGCAAAGAAAACCTGGAAGACAATAAAGAAGAAACCCCAAGACCCAGAACCCGGGCTCAACCCTAACCCCTATGTCCAATCCCTCAAGACGGCTGTGGATACAAGAGTGGTTCACTCCCCAATTTGTCCCTAAGTTCCCAAATTGATGGTCCTAGCTTCTGTAAGGATAAGGATGTTCCTGTTTAGAGAGAGAGAGAGAGAGAGAGAGAGAGAGAGAGAGAGAGAGATGAATTTCCTTCATTTCCTTCCCTTTCCGCACCTTAAGAGGTGATCCAATGTATATGATATGAGACCTCCAAGCTGGGTTTGAGAGCGCAGACTTGATGCCCACACTCTCAACCCTAACCTAAGTACAAGCGCAATGAAAGCCCAAAAACAAATAGAAAAGAAACCCCAAAAACCAGAACCCTAGCCTAACCCTAACCCTTTCCCATGCCACAACCACCCTCAAGCCCGCCTACCGTTACACACACCCAGTTTGTCCTTCTCATGACGCGGCCCTCCACCAAGCCCTACTCGGAGCCCCCTGCATTGTCTGTATCCACCTGTTGTGCCGCCTGATTTCCTTCCCCGCAGGCTGGCCCCCCCTAACCCTTTCCCATACCGCAACCAACCTAAACCCCGCCTACCATTACACACACCCAGTTTTTCCTTCTCATGATGCGGCCCTCCGCTGCGCCCTACTCAGAGCCCCCGCGTTGTCCATATCCTCCCAGCGCGCCACGTGATTTCCTGCCCCTGCGGGTTGGAACATCCTTCCCCGCGCCCGCCCTGCTCCAATGGCCCCAATTGCCCCTTCTACCTTCCCGGACTAACCACCCTGCAAACCTGGTAGGGCCAGCTTCATCCTTGGGTCTGTAGTGTCCAAGTGGGCCGCGGGCCTCCACATCCAATTGGGCTCAACCCACGCCTGGTATGCTGATCCCCGCAGTGCCTACTGCTGATCCCGCAGCAACCACTGCTGAGACTGCGCACCTCCAAAATTCTGAACCTGACCTACCAAACTCTGAGCGCACCAGCCGCCGCACAGTTCCCAGTCCAAGGCTATATAATGAAATCACACTGCCTGCCATTACACACATCCGCCTTGTCCTTCTCATGATGTGGCCCTCCGCTGTGCCCAACTCAAAACCCCTGCACTTGGTGTAACCGCCCAATGCGCTCTTGCAACTCCCCCCTGGCCTGTGGGTTTCCCCGTGCTTGCCCATTCCCACCCGCGTACATATCCCCATGATTTTCCTGCTCTTACCTCCCCAAACTAACTGCCCATGAATGTGGTTGGGCTGGCTCCATTCCTAAGTCAGTAATATCCAAGCAGGTTGTGGCCCATCCCCCCCCCCTCTACAAACCTGACCCACAAGTGGTGTGTTGGTCCCGCTGTGCCTGCTGCTGAGCTTGCAGCTGCTACTGCTGAGAATGTGCGCACCCCAACTGCTGAGCGCTGTGGAAACTTTAGAGGTTATCCCTCACGAAGTTGTCCCTAGTTATGGGATTGATGGTCCTAGCGTCTGTAAGACCGAGAATGCTTCCTTTTCTTTACTCCGAGAGAGAGAGAGAGAGAAGAGATAGTCCGATGGATGATGAGATCCCCCCTACAACCCGGAGTCAAGGGGAAGGGTATTTGAGCCCTCCCCCTCAACCCTAACCTAAGCACAAGCACAAAGACAGACTGGCAACCATGAAGAAGGAACCCTAGACCCAGAACCCTGACCCATCCCTAAACCCATACCCATACCCTATCCCCGCCAGCTCGCCTGTCATTACGCGCATCCGGTTTGTCTTTTCATGGCGCGGCCCTCTGCCGCGCGATACCCAAGGTTCACCGCGCTTGCGCGCATCCACCCAACGCGCCGTCGTGGATTTTCCCGTCCCGTGGCCGGCCCGCGCTTGCGCGCGGCTGCCCACGCATATAGCCCCGCTGTCGCCCCGCTTTTTCCTTCCCCGACTAGCCGTTCCGAGAACCTGGTCGGCCCAGCTCCATCCATGAGTCGGACATCCAAGCGGGTCGCAGCCCGCCTCCCTTAGTCAGGCCCGGCCCGCAGTCGCGTGCCCAATCCCACCGCGCCCACTGCTGAGCCCGCAGCGGCTACTGCTGAACCCGCAGCGGCTACTGCTGAGCCCGCAGCGGCTACTGCTGAGGACCGGCGCACCCCCACTGCTGAGCCTAACCTGCCAGATGCTGAGCGCGCAGGCCGCGACGCAGTCCCCAACCCGAGGCTATATAATGACACCACATCCCCCCCCAACTTGAGTTCTGTCCCCAGAGGTCCCTTCCCATCGCCACCTCGACTACCCGCACCCCGCTCCTCTCTACCCACTCCTCTTTTCACACTCCACCAACTCCCCTTCCACGCTCATCGCCGTCATGCTCCCCTGCGAATTCTGCGCCCGGACCGGGCAGGCGTGCTCGATCGCTCCTGGTCGACGCGCCTGTGTCGCTTGCCGTTGCTCGCTTAGCGATGGCATGCCCCGAGCTCCCCCCAACTTCGGCTCCCGCCCCAGGCCGCGCAAAAGGGCTTGTCCCGACCCATTCGTGGTTTCGGACGACGACACCATCTCGGAGGACTCGTGGACTCCGCCGGGCTCCCCTTCCCGCCGCCCTCCGCCGAGCGAGGGCTGCAACTCGGCTTCCCCCTTTTGCCGCGCGGGACCGCCGCGGAAGGAGGACTTCTCGTCCGTTAACGACTATCGGAGGGCCGTACAATTCTGGTCGGACCGCGTTCGGATGAGGGAAGGCGCGAGGGACCCGCGCCTCAATGAGATTCTCCGGCGTCGCGCTGCTGCAGCTCCGGTTCCCCCTCCGGCCCCTACACCAGCTCCTTCCGCCCCGGCTCCGCAAGGTACTCCACCGCCGCCCGCGTCACCAGCGGTCTCGGATGGGAGGCCTACTACCCCCGAGGTCCCTCCTCCGCCGTCCCCGATCATCGTTCCGTCATCGCCCCCAGATGGACCAAGCCCTCCGCGCAATGCCCCAGGGACCCCCTCATCACCTCCTCGCCCGCTCGGATCAAGCCCCGTCCCAGCACCGGCACCGCCTTCCTCCAACTCCCCCGAGATCCCGGAGATCCCGGTCGTGATGGCACTCCAGGCGGCTGGCTTCGAGGCGTTTGCGGAACGGTTGACCGCGATGCTCCGCAACTTCCTGGCGACCCCCGGAGCCCAATCCTCCGAATCCCGGCGCGAGTTCTTGGCGTCTTACCGGGCCCTTCTGGCATCATCAAGGGCGGACATGGAGGAAATGATGCGAATGGCTTAGACGTCTTTTCCCCTTCCTTTTCTCCTTTCCCGCTTACTTTCTTGTCCTATTGTTGTACTGCAATCCTTGGAGAAATACATCTTGCTGCGCGAGGAAAAGAAAGGGCCGCGTCCGCGCGTCCGGGTGGAAAGTGAGTGTGAGTGCCGAGATCCGCGTCCGCGTGAGAAGTGAGTGTGAGTGAGGTTGAGGTTGAGATCCACGTCCGCGCGCTCCCTCCGTGAGAAACCGTAAGTGACCAGTTATTCCAAGAAAAAGAGGTACCTGGACCGCCCCAGACGGACTGCCACACAGTTCCCCGTACCCGTACTACAAAACAAAACAAACACCGCGCCGACAGCGCGCGCTCACAACCGGGAGTATAAGGGAGAAGCGATGGGAACGAACATTCTGGGGTGTCTAGTCGTTCCAGCTGTGAACCGGCTAGAGCACCCCCTTACCAAGCTAAGCTTTAATCCGCGTCCATACCATCCCTGCCCGTCGCGCCCGTCCGTTGAAGAAAGAAACAGGAGAGAAATAGGAAAAAAAGGAAAGAAAACAGCCCAAATCCAGAGAAGAGAAAGAAAATATCCTATATTTATTATTCCATTCATTTCATTTTCATTTTCATTTTTTTTTTTTTTTTTTTTTATTTTGCAGAGCTCTTCGTCCCGCCATCCGTGCGCGGGGCTCGTCCTCGCGTTTGCAGGCCCAACGCCACGCCGCGCCCGCGTACCTGCAATAAATAAACCATAGCCAGTACCAATCCAAAGCCAAGCCCAAACCAAAACATAAGGAAACGAACATTTTGGGGTGTCTAGTTGTCCCGGCTGTGAACCGGCTAGAGCACCCCCTTACCAAGTAAAGCTTAACCACCTAGCACCCCCCCGCTTGGCAGCTGTCCCCAGCCGTCTGCAACCTCCTACTTCTCCGGGGCCGCGCGCCGCGCGCCGCTACTTTGCTGTCCGAACGATCCGCGCCGTCGTCGGACTCTGGAACCAATTCGCCCCCGGGCCCCGAATCATTGCTCGCTGTCTCGTCGAAGGAAGTGGAACCGCGCGCAAAGAAGCGTTTCACGTGCGAAGCCGCGGCCTTCCGCTTGAGCGGCGTCCCGTCCAATTCCTCAAGTCCGTAGCTGCCGCCCAATAACTTAGAGGCCACGCGGTACGGCCCGTTCCACCGGTTGGCGAAAAGCCGGCCCCACTGGGATTCCAGACTCCGATTATACAGCAGAACCAGGTCCCCCTTCCGCAGCGGATCCCGGAGGCGATGGGAACAGCGCTCTTTCCAATAGCGGACTGACGCCGTCCGGGTTTTCTTCAACTGCTCCGCGGCCTTTCCCAAGGTCTCCTCACGCCTAAGGAGCTGTTCAGCCCGCGCCTCGATCAGATCCGCGGACGTCTTAACCTTCCACCAATCCACGCCCGAAAACGTGTTCAGCTCGATGTCCACGGGAAGCACGGGCCGCTGCCCGTAGAGTAGCTTGTAAGGCAAATACCCCGTCGACCGCTTCACGGAGATCCGATCGGCGAAAAGGACCGCGGGGAGTACCACCTGCCACCTTTTGCCGTCTTCGCCGCACATTTTCACCAGGGCATCCTTGATTGGTTGATGCCCCCGTTCAATCATCCCCGCGCCCTCCGGGTAGTATTCCGTCACGCGGCCGAATTTTGCTCCACAACTCTGCACCAGCGTCATCAGGCGTCCCCGAAACTCCGCCCCTCCGTCGACGGTGACCAAGCGAAGCGACCCGTAGCGCGCGAACCAGTCTTCTTCCAGAAACTGAGCCACCTTTTCCGCCGATAGTTTTGCCAGGGGCCTCGCTTCCACCCACCCAGACAGATCGTCGTGCGCAACCAGCAAATACGCAAACTTACCCGCCTTGATGTGGACCACGTCCAGCGAAACACGCCCGAACAGCGCGTCCTCGCCCGTGGGGCGGCCGACCTCCTTGGGCAGCCTCGAGCTTCGCCGTTGGCAGGCCTCGCACAACTTCACCCAGTCGCGCACCGCGCAAACGACCCCCGGCCACCAAAACCTCGCTTTCACCCTCCTCCGCGTCTCGACCTCACCCCGATGACCAAGGTCGTCGTGCAGACTTCCTAGAATCACCTCCTGGTCCGCCCTAGAAGTCGTGACCACGAGAGGCACGGAACCGCTCCGCCGCCATAACTGACCGTCCTGTAAGAAGAAGTTCAGAACGTTTTGCCTCACCCATCGGGTGACCGTTTCCGTCGTGCCCTCGGGGAACCGGAGATCCTGCAAATAAGAGCACAGGACCGCCTAACGTCCCAACTGACGCAACGGAAGACAAACCGCCGCCTCCGTCTTTGCTACCCGAACGACCGGAGCTTCCATGTCCAAAGGTTCCGCCCCCTCGTATGGGTCGTCCCGCGGGTACCGCGACAGCGCGTCCGGCATTGTGAACGCCTTTCCTGGGATGTGCACCACGTTAAAGGAGAATAACTGGAGGAACGCTACCCACCTGGTCATGGGCGCGTTCGGCAGCGTCGGTGAGTTAATCATTCGCGCCAAGGCCTCCGCGTCAACCAGGAGCTCGAAGTGCACGCCCCACAAAAGGTGCTGCAACCGCCGCACAATCTTGGTGACACCACACAGCTCCAGCTTCGGCTGCGAATACCAACTCTCCGTTGCAGTAAAGGTGACCGATTTGTAGAGCACCGGCCTATCTTTTCCGTCCTCCTCCTGTGTCAAGACCCCCCCGGCGCCGAACTCACTAGAGTCAACCGCCAGGCATATCCCTTCGGCGTTGTAATCGAGGTCCCGAAGGACGATGTCGCGCCCCACGATTTCCTTGAGCTTCGCAAAAGCGGCATTGCATCCCTCGGTCCACTTCCACTCCGCCCCCTTACGCATCAATGCCCGCATTGGGCTTGCTACTTCCGCAAACTGCTTGATGAACATGCGGACGTAGCTGCAAAACCCCAGAAACTGCAGGACGTGCGACACTGTCCGAGGGGTCGGCCATTCAAGAACCTTATTCCGCTTCTTCTCCGCTATTTGCCTCCCGTCGTAGGCCACGACATGCCCCAGTACTTCAAGCGCCGGAACGCAGACCGCCAACTTTTTACCGGACACAGTGAGGCCTGCCTCCTCAATTTGGAAGAGGACTTGTTCCAGAGTCTCCGCGTATTCCCAGATGAACCGCCGGATCGCGGGTGCATCCTCTAGGACCGCGCCCTCGTAGTCCGTTCTGGGGCCTTTGATGCCAGCGTCGTCGGTGAAGATTTGCAAGCCTTCCGGAAGGTCGTCGCGTAGTATCCAGGTCATTTGGGCCTGGTATACCGCCACTGAGTTGGTCGCACCTTGCGGTAGCCGCGTCAGCTGCATCCTCCCGAGCCCGGTTTCAAACGCCGTCAGTGGCCGCGAGTCGGGGTGGAGTTCTCGCTGGTCATATCCCCCCATCACGTCCACCAGCCCGTAGCAAGCGCGCCCGGCCATCGACTCCAGAAATTCTTCACCGCGCGGGGGAAGCCCCGCGTCGCAAATAGTGAACGAATTTAGCCTCTGAAGGTCGTGAACAATCCTTAGCAACTTCCCGTCCTGCTTAACGACCGCGAAGATAGGACTCGAGTAGCTTGACGTGGATTGCTCGTAAAGCCCCGTCCTCACGCGCTCCCGTACCAGCTCCAGAAAGGGCTCCCGAACGGTACGGGGGATCGGAATCGGCCTGATTTGCCACGGTTCGTGAGGGACAGTGGGAATAACGTAAGGGTCCCCGATCTCACCTCTCAACAACCCGCGCTCATCCGGTCCAAAAGCGAGCGCCTTCTCCCTCATCACCAATACCGACACCAGCAGATCCATCTCCTCCGCACTCAGCCATCCCGTCGGTCCGAAGTTAAGGGCGTCCACCCGCTCATCCGTGATTCGCGCCGACCGCGTTACCCATCCATTCTTCCTAAGGGGCGTCTCCCACGGGTCGCGGGACCACGCGATCGGTTGTAAGGGTCCGTTGAGCCCCTGAGGCATTGGCTCGTTCCGCGGCCGGACTTTCCGCGCTACCGGTTTGTACTTGCCCGCGTTACACCGCGCCATCCAGACCCGATCGTCGCCGTCGTAAGTCCTAGAAATGACCAGACCGGGGCTTTTGCCTTTGCTCACGACTGTGGCACGATGATAGGGTTTTCGAAGCGTAGCGCCTTCCGGCGATGCATACTGAGGAATGGGACTTACTTCTGGCACCTGCGCCCAACGCGCGCCCTCCCCCGCTTGCTCCTTACCTGTCGGCCACCCGTGCTGAGCCAGAGCCTGCTCCGCACGGTTCCCGCGGCCGACTAGGAAAAATCCTCCGCAGGGTAACCCTTACGGTCAACCCCCACGCGGGACTCTTTGTTGCCGCCAGACATTGGGTCCTGTACCCATTTCCCTCTCCCGTGATCGCAGATCGTCGTCTCAAACCGTGCTCCAAGCGAGTCTTCGACGGTCAGCGCCTCCGTTCCTTCCTTGGCGTTGAAGGCCATTTGGGCTCGGAACCCAAACATGAATGGCCGTCCTAGAATCACGTCTCCGCATTCCACTGAGAGAAATGACAGAGGCTTACAGACCTTGGCGACTTCCACCTCCTCCGCCTCTACTACTCCATCCACGCGGCATTCACCGCCATTTAACGCCCGAAGACCCATTGCACACTTCCTCCGCACCAGACCAAGCTCGTCCACCAACCTTGATGGGAGCAGGTTGACCATCGACCCGCTATCCACCATTGCCCACACCTTCCGCCTGGCAATGGTCATTGCAACATAAGCGAGCGGGACGGATACCGACTTCGACCGGCACGGCTTGGGATCCATTTCCTCCTCCGCCACGTTAACCCGCTGAACCGTTGTCGGCACCCAACCCTGACCGCAATCTTTCAAGGCCTGGACCATCTCGTCGATGACCGCGGGGGACACCGCCGCTAGCTCTCGTAGGGTCAGGGGTATTGGTGAGTCGTTCCCCATTACCCTCCGGACGATGTCTGCGGCCTTCTTCTTTCCCACGGGATTAGAGGACGGCCCGTCCAAAATCGGTACTCGCGCGACTGGCTTCGAGGCCGTTGGTTGCTCGTCGACATCCATCGCAATACGCTCATTCGCCGCCAATGCCCTGACTTCAGCCTCCACTCTCGGCGCTACCCAGGTTCCGGGCGCGGTGACAATCCCGAGAGAGACCCGAGCAGTCTCGGTCTTAGCCTTCGCTCTTTCCCGCACTTGCACCATTGGTGGCGGCTTGTCCTTAGTCAGGTCCACCGATTCACCCGTCGGAAATATGTACGTCATCCCGGATGCGCGAACAAGCCCTTCATCCATGTCCCGAGTGAGATCCTCACAAACTGACTTCCAGTGCCCTCTCACCCCGCAATATGAACATTGCGGCGACCCGTACGATCCGGATGATCCGCTAGGGGGCTGGAACCCCTCCGCCATGTGAGGCGGCACCGGGCCCGGTTGAGAAGGAGCCGCCGGAAACGGTGCGGCTGCCGGAGCTGTAGGAGCCGGTGTCCGGTTGAGGAAAACCCTTATGTCCCGCAGAATCTCCGTTATCTCCCCGACTGATGGTCCCGGAGGCTGCTGGGAAAGTCCGGCATGAGAGGGCGTCGGCGGCCGCGCGGCCGAAGTTTGGTCGGGGGCCGGCGCCAAGATCGTGACCAATTTCTTGGAGGAAGACGGGTACGTTTGTGCCGTATCCGCGATGAGCTCGTCCAAATCGATTTCGCTTTCCACGGCTTGACGGATAACCGAAAGATCGGGGAGAATCGCGACGCTCCCATCCAGCGACCTCTTAACCAGGCCGTGGTTGTACAGGTATCGTTGCACTCTGGAACAGAGCTGGGGCGCGAGACCCCCCAGGAAAGCCCGCTTCATGGCACCCGTCTGACCCGCGACGACCTCGTTCTTTGCAAGGTACCCGTAGATTCGCTCGAACCTTGACATATATTCCACTAATCCTTCGCGCGATTGCACCCCGCCATTCTTGATCGCCTCCTCTGCAGCTCGATTGAAGTCGCTTTCCCAAAACCGAGGTTCACGCTTTCCCCACCTCGCCAACATCTCGCTTTTCAACTTCCCCCAGTCTTGCCTCTTGTATCCAACCATTTCTTCCACGTCCCGCAGCTTCTCCTCCTTGGTAATGAACAGCACGATAGTCCGAACCTTATCTGCGCCCGACGCGCCCTCCGAGTCCGCGATCCCTTCGAACCTAGAAAGGAACCGCTTGACATCCAAAGTACTGAACCAAAGATGAGGGAAATCCCTTGGCCTCAACCAAACGCGGCAAGGGGCCTCTGCCCCCATGTCCAACGACCCCTCCGAGGGAGGAGCGAACCCGCTAACTCTAGGAGCATGAGCGGACGGCGGCGGAGGGGGTTGAGCAGAAGAGATGGGAGTCGGGCGTGGAGGGTAGGGAAGGGGAGCATTGGATCCCGGAGTGGTTGTTGGTAGCATTCTGCGTAATCTTCAAGAGACTGAGAACGGATCGAAAGTTCCCGGCCAGACCCCCAGATGTGGAAACTTTAGAGTTTATCCCTCACAAAGTTGTCCCTAGTTATGGGATTGATGGTCCTAGCGTCTGTAAGACCGAGAATGATTCCTTTTCTTTACTCCGAGAGAGAGAGAGAGAGAAGAGATAGTCCGATGGATGATGAGATCCCCCCTACAACCCGGAGTTGAGGGGAAGGGTATTTGAGCCCTCCCCCTCAACCCTAACCTAAGCACAAGCACAAAGACAGACTGGCAACCATGAAGAAGGAACCCTAGACCCAGAACCCTGACCCATCCCTAAACCCATACCCATACCCTATCCCCGCCAGCTCGCCTGTCATTACGCGCATCCGGTTCGTCTTTTCGTGGCGCGGCCCTCCGCCGCGCAATACCCAAGGTTCACCGCGCTTGTGCGCATCCACCCAACGCGCCGTCGTGGATTTTCCCGTCCCGTGGCCGGCCCGCGCTTGCGCGCGGCTGCCCACGCATATAGCCCCGCTGTCGCCCCGCTTTTTCCTTCCCCGACTAGCCGTTCCGAGAACCTGGTCGGCCCAGCTCCATCCATGAGTCGGACATCCAAGCGGGTTGCAGCCCGCCTCCCTTAGTCAGGCCCGGCCCGCAGTCGCGTCCCCGATCCCGCCGCGCCCACTGCTGAGCCCGCAGCGGCTACTGCTGAACCCGCAGCGGCTACTGCTGAGCCCGCAGCGGCTACTGCTGAGGACCGGCGCACCCCCACTGCTGAGCCTAACCTACCAGATGCTGAGCGCGCAGGCCGCGACGCAGTCCCCGACCCGAGGCTATATAATGACACCACAGCGCGCAGGCCGCAACGCAGTTCCCAAACAAAGGTTATATAATGACGCCACAACATCATTGCTCTCATTTGAAGGGGATGTGGGCGGCCTCATTGGCTTGAGTATTCCACCATTCACAAAGGGATGAGCCTGTTTTTTTACAGTCTAAATCATTCAGGATCAAACAGAAAGAAGGCAAAAGAACTTGGTTCCTTACTTGAGCAGATGTTGATGGTAGTGGAAATACAGGAATAACTTGCTACTCATTGGCCAAGTTGTCAAGTTCTTCCACCCCAGCAAGAGAGAAATCCAAAGAAGGAAGTCAGGGGACCAAGGAAGGGCTTGAATGTTTGATCAATGCTTATGTAGATGTGATTGGAGATGGTTCTGTTGGAATATCCTCCTCCAAATCAGATTGAGGACACTCATCTGTTTCATTGGGATCATTACTGCTAGGCTGAGAATCCACAGCCAGGTCCTCAGCATCAACTGAATCTGATTGTTGGGAATCAAAAGCAGCTAAATGGGTGATGTTGGCCTTCTTTCCAAATATTTCATCCATTTGAACATAAAAAGGACAAATGGAGTCCATATCATCAACCACCAAGGTTGATTCCCTTTGCGTTATTGGAGTTGATGATACCAAAGCCAGTGGAGATTGACATTGAGTGGGATTTTTTTTACTGGGTTTGATCTTGATTGAATTGCTCCTGCATCTGTTTGGATGAAAGATCCAGCCCACCTTTGGTTTTATTCTTTGGTTCATTGGCCATCAGGAGATAACCATTAAACTTAGAGGAAGGAGGTTGGCCAACGTGTGTTTCATTGTTGGATCCAAAGAAAGCATTGTAGTTGGATTGAATTATGATCCAGTTTACCAGGATGATGTGATCAGCTCTCTTGAGATGAATTGAGCCTTTGGAAGCTGATGGGGGAGGACTGTTGGATGTTGAGTTCCTGGGGGATGTTTGCTTTGGTCCATTGGATTGTTTAGTGGACTTGTGGGGGGATGATCACTGAGGGGCGATTTAAAAAGAGTAAGGGATGAAGCAATGAAGTAATGAGAGGATGGATGTGATGAAAGTGATAATGTGTGAGATAGTGATGAGTGATGAAGTGATGAGAGTGATGAAGTGATGAGAGTGATGAAGTGATGAGAGTGATGAAGTGATGAGAGTGATGAAGCAATGAGAGTGATGAAGTGATGAGGATAGCAATGAAGAGATGAAGAGCAATGAATCAAATTTTTGGATGAGGTTGGAGTTAGAATTTTTCCAATGAGGTTGGAGGTTAAAACCAGGTGTGATGATGTGGAATGATGGGTTGGGGGGGGTGAAAGCCTTTAAATACTTTATTTGAAAAGACACATTTATTTTCAGGTAAATTTGACACGTCTGATGTGAAATAAGTGGGTTTTTCTGATTTTTAATGGTGGGTTTGAAATGGCGGATTTGGTTTGAAACCTGCCATTAAAAAATGGTGGGTTTGCTTAACTTTGATACACCCTATTGAATCAGTTCATATTTACATACAAGACCTCAAAAAAACAATATATCTATTGCTTGAATCTTAACCTCCCAAATAATTGGTGGGAAAAAACAACTACTTATAGTGAAATTGTTGAAAAATCCTATAGAAATTGAAAATTAGATGTTTTTTGCAAGTTTTTAAAAGGAAGAACACAATCTCAATAAAGCACTACTTTGGCTCAATAGGGTTTATACCTCCAAGAACCTTTGACTGAGATAATGGAAAGTAATTCTGAACTGAACCTACTTAACTGGTGGAAAGAAAATTCTTGTTGATTTCCAACATTAGCTTGTTTAGAAAAGACAATGTTGATGGTTCCAATGACCTCTATTGCATCAGAATCAGTAAGAATCATCTCCTTGTTTTATTGAATTTTGTTAGATAATTAAATCATTTTTCTTTTTACTGTTTTGGGCCTCCTCTACCAGTGGTTGTGTCTTGGCTGAGTTCAGAACAGCACCGGCTCCAGAATGGCTTAAAGCCCTGATTTATATTCAAGATTGGATGAAAAATTGAATATTATTTCTTTAGCTTTTTTTCCTACCAATCAAAATTTTTTGTTGTTTCCTCATGCCTACATGTTTCCATGATTTGAAAGTTCATCACCTTTTTCCAAAATTGCATTGAGTTATTTGAAAGCACAGCAAACAGCTTTCAATTAAAAAAACAGGGCTTGCCAACTGGCCCAAACCAGCAAAAAGGCCGGAAATTTGAGCTTGGGCCGGGTTTGAGCACAACAATCCTTGGAGTATACCTGGCCTGCCAAAGCCCGCTAATACATGGCCCGGTTTTGGGGTCACCAAAAAACGGTGGGCCTGACCCGACAAGCACCCTGACATTGGACACAGAGGATCATCGTCCGTACCACCACATCACCACCTGTCCCCCAAAACCCCCGGTCTCCTAATTCTCTATTTCTTCTTCACCAAAACCAATTGCTGATCCCCCTTCCCTCTCTCCCCCAGGTGGCCGCATGCCCCTTCTCCGCCCTCCCAACCCACCGAGAATGGTGGGAACTTTGAACGCTAATATGGAAATCAAAAACAACGCGTCAACGCGTATGGAACCCTCCCCCCCAATTGCTAGTGGAGCCAGTGGCCTTGTCCTATTCATAACCAAATTGATTGAAGACCCGAACAACTACAATGCTAAACGTGAAATAACCTTGAATAAAACCATGATAGAACTGATCCGGATCTTGATCCGCACCAAGAAAGTCCAAGATGACCAAATGAAGACAATGGCCAATCAAATCAAAGTACTAGTTGATCTCCAAAAATCAAGCCCCCCGACAATGGATAACGTCCCACAAGGACCTCCACCTCAGATCTCAACTTATGCAAATCGTGCTGCAGCAAAAGCTCACCCCCCTGGTCAAAGGCCAACAACGCTACCACCCGCCAAGGCGGACCTACAAGATCTCAGGCCAGGCAGGGCAGTCATCCATTCCAATCCTCTAAATAACCAGATTGATAAGGTACCCAAAGTCCTTTTTGTACAGAG
Organism: Puccinia polysora; assembly: GCA_025617555.3. NCBI lineage: Eukaryota > Fungi > Basidiomycota > Pucciniomycetes > Pucciniales > Pucciniaceae > Puccinia > Puccinia polysora. Next base: position 8,550,011 of record CM062629.1, read on the forward strand.
AGCAAACGAGGCCTTTGCAAAAATGAACGCAAGGGTCCAAGACAAATTAGTTACGGTCACTGGCGCTCACGTGATGAACTCCAGTGACGTAGTCTTCTATACCAAAAACAAAATACATCAAAAGTGGTTGATGGATAACAAGCATATCTGGTTGAAACAGGTTCATTCTGACCTGGAAGCCACCCCTAGCACGTGGTAGGTACTAGTGCATGGTATCCCAAAGGAATTTGATCCGTCCTCAGAACTCAACAAAGCTAACTTGGCTATTGCAAACCGACTCAAGAAAGAAGAGATTGTCCAAATGCGCTGGTTTTCCAACAATATGAACACCGCAAAGAAAGCAGGATCCATTGTCCTATCCCTGTCAAATAAAGATTTAGCTGAGCGCCTGACCTACTCAGGCATTTTTCTGGATTACAATTACCATCAAGTAACAAAATTCAAGCCCTATCCAGCACAGTGCTTCAAATGCTTGCAAATGGGACACGTTGGGAAATGGTGCAGAAGTTCACCCAGATGCGGAAGATGCGATGAAGACCATATGACAAAGGACTGCTCGGCTGGAGACAACAACATTACAGAATGTGTGAGATGCAAGGAAGGTTTGCGGAACAAAGAAGAAGGAATAAGCGATTATAACCACTCAGTTTTCAGTACCCTGTGCCCTTACAAGATGTCATGGTTGCATGCTAAGAAGCCAAATTTCTCTTCTCATCAATGGTAGACACACCTCATCCAAACACCCATGCTGATACACCAATGTTTGATCCCCCACACAGGCTTACTCTTGAACACGCTTGTTTGAAAACCCACCCAAATTACAATCCAAAAACACTGATGCTATTTCCTTCCTACAACTCAATTGTCACGTCTCAAAAGAAATTACTCTGACCCTTCTACACCACTCCCACACGGCTTCCATAATAATTCTCCAAGAGCCCTGGGTAAACCCATTCACTCTCTTCCCTCCCTCTCATGCGGATTGGCATCTGTTTTCTGGATATGAACATTGCCCGTCTGACTGGAGAGACAGACACAAAATCTGCATTTATGTGCGCAAGTCCATCCCCTTGGAGACATTAATCCAACTCCCAACCAACTCCAAACATCTCTTGAGCCTGCAGCTTCGAACCTCAGCTAACTGTAGCCTGACACTGGTGAACGTGTATAGCCCACCCAGAACGAATGATGGTCTGAAGGATCTAAATCGCTGGTTAGGCCTACACAACGACAGACAGTCACCCATTTGCCTGTTCATGGATTCAAATCTCCACCACCAAATGTGGAACCCTGTAGGACACTGTTCATCCCATCGCGAGGCGGCGGAACTGGTAAGCCTATGCGGCGCTTCTGGTTTCCGCCTGGCCTCTCCAAGACACATCCCTACATTTTATTTGACCAAAGGTAGGGGCACCACCATTGATTTAATATGGTCAAATGTTAAGGCTTCAAAGCTACTTGCAGACATCCGAATTTCAGAAGACAACTTTGGTTTGGACCACCAAGCATTGACAGGGATGCTAAGCCTGAAGGGCCAGATATACTCCCACCGCTGGGCCAAACCCAACTGGAACAAGCTTGACCAAAAGACAGTGTGTGACAATTTCAACCGCCTGCTCAATAACACTCCCCTGGATAATGATGTAAACACCAGTGCAATCCAACTCACCAATGCCCTCCAATCCACCCAATTAGGTTTGGGAAAGTATGTACGACATAGTGATACTTGCTCCAAAAGATGGTGGGATCCGGAAATTTTGAACCCCATCCTTCAGATTAGGAGCCGGGCAAGACAGTGGATGATACGCTCCAACACGGAGGAAGCCCGCCAATGTTATAAGGAGTGGAACAACTACTTCCGCCATGTGGTCCAAAAAATGATACTCAACCATTGGAGAACTTTTCTGGAAACTTCCAATACTCCGCTGGCTTTTCAAGCAATGAAACAAGTCAAACCCTCCAATGGAACGCAAATCTTACCCCTCAGAAAACCAGATGGATCCTTTGCAACAGGGAAAGAAGAGCAAGCCGATATATTATTTGAAGGCACCTCCAACATCTGCCCGGAGATTGACCTATCTGACGTGACCAGCACTGAACCTTGTCGGGCGGCGGTATTTAATGAAATCACTCTGACGGAGGTTGAATTTGCTGTGCATAAGGCAGCCAACGGAAAGGCGCCAGGCCCTGATCAAATTCCCAACAAAATGCTTAAGCTTGCGGCTCCATCCTTACGCCCGCAGCTGGTAACTATTTAGAATCAGGTCTTACAGCTTGGGATATATCCTGCATGCTGGAAGACTGCTGTTACATCTATCATCAGGAAATCTAATAAACCTGATTACACAAAGGCTGGAGCATACCGGTGTGGTGTCAATTTATAGACACGGATTGGGAACTGCGTCGCGGCTGCGCGCTCAGCATTGGGGGTAAGCGGGCTCAGCACTAGGGTATGCAGAGTGCTCAGCAGCAGCCGCTGTTTGGCTCCGCACCTGGTGGACGGGTCGGGCTCAGCATCAAATGCGGTGTGGGCGGCAATCGGCCCTGGAGACCGGATTTGGAAGGTAGTGCGCTTGGCTAGGTTCGCGGGCGCGCTGGTTTGGATGCGTAGGGGCGGAGCAATCCGCGGGCTATGAAGGAACAGATGAAGCGCGCGCTTGCGCGCGCAGACCATGCTGGATATTACCAAACACCCACGACGGGTGCGGACAAACGGATACGGACAGGCGCAGGGGGCTCCGACTAGGGCACGGTGCAAGGACTGCGTCATGAGAAGGACAAACCGGATGGACGGAACAGCGTACGGATGACGGGGGAGTTTGGTACGGAGGAGGTGGGGAGAGGAGGCTAGGGTTTCTGTTTTGGGATTGTTTTCTGTTTTGTTGTCATACTGTTATTTGCGCGTGTACTTAGGTTAGGGTTGAGAGGGAGGACTTATCCTCACTCTAAACTCCAGGTTAGAGGGGGGAGGATGCATCAATGCAGAGGAGGAAGAATCACATCACATCATCAGGCTGAATCACTCATCTCACCAGGAGATTAAAGGAACTCATACCGGATACACATCCAGGTGGAAAGTTCTTAGGATTGAAGGATTGGTGATTTCTCTCTCTTTCTACTTTTCTTTATCTCTTATCTCCTTATTTATATTTTTCATTTAAGTGCAACTTTGGAAATCCTCATCTCCTTTCAAACGCAGGGAACTGTTAACTTCCAAACCTTGGGACAATTATAGGGGGATAACCTTTATTCTTTTCACATCTGGGGGTCTGGCCAGGAAGTAACCTTCCATTTCTTGTCTTTCAAATGTAACTGGGAGCGATGTCCTATTCATACCTCCCTAAAGTCGCTCCTTCTTCTTCTTCTCCTTCTCCTTCCATCTCCGGGTCCGCTACTCCGACCCCACTCTTGTCTTCCATCCCTCCTCCTCCCCCTCTCTCCGCTTGACCCAGGAAAAGCTATGCCATTCCCCCATCAGTCTCCAGTGACCATGAACCCACTTGTCCGGTTTGCATCAGGCCGCACGACTACCCTCACATCCAATTCAACACCGCGGATGTGGAGCAATTCATCTCGAGATACAAAGGTATTGCAGATGCGGAAGGTGCGTCGGACGCTGATAAGGCCCGGCTTGTTGTCCTGTTCATTATGGACAAAGAGAAGCTCCGGGATTTGGAGGAAATGGAAGGCTACGAGAATCAAGATTGGCCAAAACTGAAGGCAGAGATCCTAACGCAGTGCGGTAGGCGCGAACCTCAATTCCGGGAAAGCAATTTTGACCGCGTGGCCTCGGAGGCGAGCGCGCGCGGGTGGAGCTGGCGGAGTACACCTCGACATTCAATTGGATCTATCGGTACTTGTCAAAGAACAAGGTGGTGGCGGGACAGACGGGGGCCATGAAACGCGCGTTTCTGGGCGGTTTAGGCGCTCAACTCCGGGCAAGGGTGCAGCGGCATCTTTACAATCACAACTTGGTAAAGCCGTCACTGGATGGGAGCATTGCGCTCCTTCCGGAGTTGGCTGTCATTTGCCAGGCTGTGGAGAGTGAGCTTGACTTAGAGGAGCTTATCAAGGACACCGCTAAGTCCTTCCCAGCGGGACCAAAGAAATCCGCCCCCCAGGTTCCAGCTCTGGCGCAATTTCTGGCCCCAGTTCCACCTACTTCCACGCGTGTTCCGGTTCCTCAACCTGTGCCAGCCCCTCCAGTAAGCGAATTGACAGAGCTGATGAAGGACCTGAAGATCTGCATGAGACGTATGGGCCAGCAGCAGCCGCAAGGGCCTCCACCTCACATGGTAGAAGGGTTTTGGCCGCCCGGTACCTTTGTGCCAAGGGGGTGCTTGTACTGCGGGGCAAAAGGTCATTGGCGATTGGCGTGCGAGGAGCTTACAAAGGATCTCAGCGTGGGATTGTTTTGAACGGCGGGGATGGGGTACATGTTTCCGACAGGCAAACAGATTCCAATGGAGCCAAGCCAGCCGACCACAATGCAGCAAGTGCGCACATGGGGTCAGGAGGCGGGAACAACGGCGCGAGCGTCACTGGGCATTGTTACCGGTCCCGTATTGTGGCAACCACCTCGGGTGGAAGCTGAGGTAAGGGTAGTGGCAACGGAAGAAAAGGTGGCGGTCTCGGATAAAATGGAGGTGGACACAAAGGAGCAACCCCCGTCGGCCGCGCGCGTGCCTGGAACCAAGGCGCCGGCAGCGAACCCTGTAGGGAAGAAGAAAGCGGCGGAAATTGTGCAAAGGGTGATGGGTAACAAGACTCTGGTTCTGCTGACCTTGCGGGAACTGGCGGCCGTGTCTCCAGTGGTGGTAGACAAGATGGTTCAGGCGTTGCAGGATTGCGGTCAGGGCCGGGTACCTCAGACGGTGCAGCGGGTTCATGTGGCACGGGGAGTGCGAGTCAAAATCGGTTTTGACTCCGCTTGCTTACGTTCCAATGGTCATAGCAGGAAGGAAGGTGTGGGCTATGGTGGACAGCGGTTCAATGGTGAACCTTCTGCCATTGCGGATGGTGGATGATTTGGGGTTGGTTTGGCGGAAATGCGCGATGGGTCTCCGCGCGCTTAACGGAGGGGAGTGTTGTGTGGATGGAGTAGTCAAGGAGGAGGAGGTCAAGGTTGCAAGGGTCCGCAGGCCCCTTTCTTTTCTTTTGGTTGATTGTGGGGATGTGATTTTGGGAAGGCTGTTCATGTTTGGGTTTTGAGCACAAATGGTTTTCAATATGGAGGCATTGACGGTGGAGGATTTGTCCGGCGGAAGGTTTGAGACGACTATCTGCAATCACGGGCAAGGGAAGCAGAGGAGAGTGTTGGAGTATGAGGAGGAACCGGACGCGGAGTTGGTCTGCGACAGGCGACCTTTGGAGGATTTTTTCTAGTTGACCAAGGTGACCGCGCGGAACAAGCTCCAGTTTTGCGCGGGCAGTCAACTAATGAGGAGCAGGGAGGGGGAGGAAGGAAAGTTCAGGGCGCGCACGTTGCAGAAGTAAGTCCCTTTTCTCAGTATGCATTTCCCAAGGGTACTACGCTTTGAAAACCCTATCATCGTGCCACACTCGTGAGCAAAGGCAAAAGCCGCGGTACCGTTCTGTGCAGGACTTACAGCAAAGGATGCGTGCGGATGATGCGGTGCAACGCGGGAAAGTACAAGCCGGTGTCACAGAAGGTCCGACCGAGGAATTGAATGGACCGCTTCGACCGATTGCTTGGTTGCGGGACCCTTGGGTCACGCCGATTAAGACTTCGGGGTGGGTTACTAGTTTGGCCCGGATCACAGAGGAGCAGATTGCAGCTTTCAATTTCGGCCCGACGGGATGGTTGAGTACGGAGGAGCGCAAGTTGCTGATTTTGGTTCTGGTTCTTTGGGAAAGAGCGCTCGCGTTCAGACCGGAAGAGCGGGGGCTCCTGAAAAACAATATTGGCAACCCCTACCTCATCCCCACTGTCAATCACAAGCTGTGGAAGATCAAGCCGATTCTGATACAGTGGGCGGTCCGGGAGCAGTTTTTGGAGTTGGTGCGGGAGCGGGTGAAGACTGGCCTTTACAAACAGTCAACGTCCAGTTACTCCAGCCCGATCTTTGCGTTGGTTAAGCAGGACGGAAAGTCCTTGAGGATTGTTCATGATTTACAGCGGCTCAACTCCTTTACGATCTGGGACGCCGGACGGCCCCCTTGCGTTGACGAGTTCCTTGAGTCAATGGCGGGGCACGCTTGTTACGGTTTAGTGGATGTGATGGGGGGATACGACCAGCGCGAGTTGGATCCTTGCTTGCGGCCTCTAACGGCATTTGAGACTGGGTTGGGAAGAATGCAGCTGACTCGGCTCCCGCAAGGCGCGACCAATTCCGTGGCGGTGTACCAGGTGCAAATGGCTTGGATCCTGAAGGACAATCTTCCGGAGGGAGTCCAAATCTTCATTGACAACGCGGGCATCAAAGGTCCGAAATCCAATTACGGGGGAGCGGAGCTGGTTGAAGTTCTTGGCGTCCGACGTTTTGTGTGGGAATATGCGCAGAAATTGGAACGCATCCTGTTTTGCATCAAGGAGGCAGGACTGATGGTGTTGGGGAAGAATTTGGCGGTTTGTGTCCTGGCGCTCGAAGTCCTTGGCCATGTTGTTGCTTCCAATGGCCAGCGCATTGCAGAGAAAAAGCGGAACAAGGTCCTCAAATGGCCAACCCCGCGGACGGTGTTGCATATCCATCAGTTCTTGGGATTATGTAGCTATGTCCGTATGTTCATTGAGAGGTTTGCGGAGGTGGCAAGCCCGCTCCAATTGCTAACGCGGAAAGGCGCGGAGTGGAAGTGGGGGGAAGAATGTGATCGCGTGTTCCGGAAGCTCCAGGAGATTGTGGGACATGACATTGTGCTCCGCAATCTTGACTACAGAGCGGGAGGAATTAGGCTAGTGGTTGATTCCAGCGAATTCAGTGCGGGGGGGTTCTCACTCAAGAGGACGACGGCAAGGATAGGCCAGTACTTTACGAGTCGGTCACCTTTACTTTGACGGAGAGCCGGTACTCCCAGCCAAAGTTGGAGTTGTGCAGGGTCACCAAGATTGTGCGGCGGCTCCAGTATCTTTTGTGGGGGGTCCACTTTGAGCTTTTGGTGGACCCGGAGGCGCTGGCGCGGAGAATCAATTCCCCGGCGTTGCCCAATGCTCGCATGACCAGGTGGGTGGCGTTTCTTCAACTTTTCTCCTTTGCTGTTGTTCATGTTCCGGGGAAAGCGTTCACTATGCCCAACGCGTTGTCGCAGTATCCGAGGGACAACCCTTTTGAGGACGCAGAGCTGCTCGATGTAGAGACCCCGGTTGTCAAGGTGGGGGTTGTGGAGGCAGGCGTTCAACTGCCGCTCCGGCAGACCGGGCAGTAAGCAATCCTTTTTGACTACTTGTGGGACCTTTGCTTTCCCGATGGAGCTACGGAGAAGGACATGCAACGGGCAAAGCGGCGGGCGGGGAATTTCTACGTACAGGAGGGGCAGCTTTGGCGGCAGAAGACTCCGGTTCCTCTTGTGGTTACCACTTCAAGAGAGGATCAGGAAGCTATCCTCCGGAGCCCTCATGACAATCTTGGTCATCAAGGAGAGGTCAAGACGCAGAGGCGGGTCAAAGAGAGGTTCTGGTGGCCAGGGGTAGTGTGTGCGGTGCGGGAATGGCTGGCGTCCTGCCAAGCCTGTCAACGGCAGAGCGCAAGACTGCCCAAGGAAGTCGGAAACCCCACAGGGGAAGATGCCCTCTTTGGTCAAGTCTCGCTTGATGTTGTCCACATCAAGGCCGGTAAGTTGGCCTATCTGCTTGTCGCGCGGGACGACCTGTCCAGTTGGGCGGAAGCGCGTCCGTTGGTCAAGCTCTCTGCGGAAAAAGTTGCTCTATTTCTGGAGGAAGATTGGTTTGCACGGTACAGGTTGCTCCGTCTGGTCACAGTGGACAGAGGGGCTGAGTTCTGCGGCCGTTTGGTCAAGTTGGTGAGGAGTTGCGGAGCCAAGTTTGGCTGAGTAACGGAGTACTATCCCGAGAGGGCCGGCATGATCAAACGCGGGCATCAGCCAATCAAGGACGCCCTGGTCAAGATGTGCGGGGAGGACGGTAAGCGCTGGCAGGAGACCCTTCCAATGGTTCTGTTTGCGGATCGGATTTCGGTGAAGCGGTCAACAGGCTACTTGCCGTTGTGGAAACTTTAGAGAGCAACCCCCCCAAAGTCGTCCTTGAGTTCCGGAAGTTATTGATCAAAGCGTCTGTAAGGAGATTGGATGCAGCCGTTCAAGAGAAAAGGAGGGAAGAGGAGAGGGATTCTGTTTTCCTAAGTCCGCTCCCCTGCCTCCTGATGATACAATGATACGATAATCCGATGATACGATCCCATCCCCCCTACAACCCGGAGTCGAGGGGAAGGGTATTTGAGCCCTCCCCCTCAACCCTAACCTAAGTACAAGCACAAAGACAGACTGGCAACCATGAAGAAGGAACCCTAGACCCAGAACCCTGACCCATCCACCAACCCATACCCTATCCGTGTCCTATTCCGCTTGCTTGCCTGCCATTACACGCATCCGGTTCGTCCCCGCGGCGCAGCCCTTGGCCGCGCGCTTCTCAAAGTTCACCGCAATTGCCCGTATCCGCCCGACGCGCCGTTGTGAATTTCCCGTCCCGTGGCCGGCCCGCGCTTGCGCGCGGCTGTCCACGGGTATAGCCCCGCGATCGCTCCGTCCTTTCCTTCCCTAACTAACCGCCCGAGAACCTGATCGGCCCGGCTCCATCCCTGGGTTGGACATCCATGCGGGTCGCGGCCCGCCTCCCTTAGTCAGGCCCGGCCCGCATTCGCGTGCTCGATCCCGCCGCGTCCACTGCTGAGCCCGCAGTGGCCGCTGCTGAGAACGCGCGCACCCCAACTGCTGAGCCCCGACCTACCAGATGCTGAGCGCGCAGGCCGCGACACAGTTCCCGATCCAAGGCTATATATTGACACCACATCCCCCCCCCAACTTGAGTTCTGTCCCCAGAGATCCTCCCCATTGTCACCTCTGCCGTCCTTCGCGCCCTACCCCCTCTACCAACTCTAAACTCCGCTCCGCATCCCTATCCCTCCACTCCATCGTCATCATGGTCCGCTGCGACTTCTGCGCCCGAAACGGGCTTGAATGCTCTATTGGGTGCGGCCGCCGCGGACACCGCCGCTGCTCGCTTAGCAAGGGTATACCCCGTGGCCCCAACCAATCCGGTTCTCGTCCTCGACCGCGCAAACGGGCTCTTCCGGACCCGTTTGTGGTTTCGGATCACGACGCTATCTCGGAGGACTCGTGGACTCCACCCGGATCACCTCCCCGCCGTCCTCGTCCGAAGGGCGGAAATGGAGGAAATGATGAAGATGGCTTAAGCGCCTCGGCCTTGTCCCCTCTTCCCCTTTTCTTTTTCCCTTTCCTCTTTTATCCGCTTTTTTGTTGTACCGCGTTCCCTATTCATTGAGAGAAATACACGTCTCAAACGCGAATTTGTTTTACCAAGAAAAAGCCGCGCCGCGCGCATCGTGAAGGCAAGAATGAGAGCCGGGTCCGCGCCTGAGTGAGAACTAAGCCGCAAGGTTGAGAAAATCCGCGCCGCGCCCGAAAAATGAGAAAATAAGAAAAAAAAGTGACGAGTGAGAAATGATAGAAAAGGTGAAAGATTTCTTTTTTTTTTTTTTTTTTTTTTTTTTTTTTTTTTTTTTTATATATATACCATCGCCGCGCCCGCGCCCTATCCCCCAGTTCCCCCCCCAAACTTAGCTGCTGTCCCCAGCTGATGGCTTCAGCCAATGCCATGAGGGTCGCGTCCGTCGCCCGATCTCCCTGCATTCCTCCAAACCATGCCGTCGGTGCCTGATCCGTCCGATTCTCTTCCCCGGCGCGCTTCCCTTTCCCGTTTGGCGTCCGTCTCCTCCGCCGTTGAAAGGGTCTCGCCTCGGTTACGATCGCCCGACACATGACCTGCTCCCACCACCGCTTGTCCCCCACCTCCCATCAGATTTATCCGTCGTTCACCAACTGTTGAACCGCGCGGAGTATCCTCTTCTTGCTTTGTCCTTGCTCGCTTCCCGTCGTTAGACTGAACCGGTCCCGCCGATACCCGCTTCCCCAACACGCACCCTGCCTCTGCCGGCCTCGGATTGATTGGGTTTGCCGTCTGACTCTTGTGTCTTGTCCGCCCACCATCACCGTTGCTTCCACGCGCGCCCGTACTTTCCATTGCTGCCACTACCCTTTCCAAATGCGCGCTCTCCGCCGTCAAAGAGGTCTGGCTTGGGTCGCGATCCTCCAACGTGTGGTCCATCTCTTCCGCCGCCGCGTGTACCTTCTTCGCAAGATCTGTCCGCCGCTTGCCAATTCCCAGTCCGCACGGAGCATCAATTTCCCCTTCCGTTGTCCTCGCCCGCTTCCTGTCAGTAGGCCGCACCGGTTCCATCAAATCCCGCTTCCCCAACACGTTCTTAGCCCCCCCTGGGGAAACCAATTCCGCGTTTGAATCCGCTGTCCGGTCCCTTTGTCCCGCCCGCCAACGGTTGTTGTCCTCCCCATTTGCGTACACGCGGGACGCAGAAGTGCTGGGGGTATGAATACTCTCCAGATAGGCCTCGAGGCCCCTTGCCACCTCCGTAAGTTCGCTAGCCCAAGAGATGGTTGCCGGTGGTGGGGCCGGAACATACTCTGCCCTGTAGTACTCCGGTTCCGCGTGGTCCACCTCTGCTTGCATCTGGGTCCCGTCGCGCGCGCCTGCCTGATAACCCCATTCCGCGGATGATTTGAGATCGTCCTTCTGAAAGCAAGAACCGCGCCTCCCCCATCTTGCCAGCATGTCCTCCTTCAGTTCCGGCCAATCCAGTTTCAGGTATCCTCCCATCTCCTCCACTTCCCGACGCGCTTCCGCGTCCTCGATGAACAGGACGACATGGCGCACCTTCTCAAAATCCAAAACGCCTTCAGAGTCCGCAATTGTTTCATAACGTGAGATGAATCGCTCCACCTCCGCAATGTTGAGTCTAATATGCGGGTAAATCCATGGAGTAGCGCGGAAGCCGTCGGAGGAGGAAGGAAGAGAAGCGGCTGTTGGTAGCATCCGTGAGTACCTTCGAGAGACTTTGACGAAAGATTGTTCCCGGCCAGACCCCCAGATGTGGAAACTTTAGAGAGCAACCCCCCCGAAGTCGTCCTCGAGTTCCGGAAGTTATTGATCAAAGCGTCTGTAAGGAGATTGGATGCAGCCGTTCAAGAGAAAAGGAGGGAAGAGGAGAGGGATTCTGTTTTCCTAAGTCCGCTCCCCCGCCTCCTGATGATACAATGATACGATAATCCGATGATACGATCCCATCCCCCCTACAACCCGGAGTCAAGGGGAAGGGTATTTGAGCCCTCCCCCTCAACGCTAACCTAAGTACAAGCACAAAGACAGACTGGCAACCATGAAGAAGGAACCCTAGACCCAGAACCCTGACCCATCCACCAACCCATACCCTATCCGTGTCCTATTCCGCTTGCTTGCCTGCCATTACACGCATCCGGTTCGTCCCCGCGGCGCGGCCCTCCGCCGCGCGCTTCTCGAAGTTCACCGCGATTGCCCGTATCTGCCCGACGCGCCGTTGTGAATTTCCCGTCCCGTGGCCGGCCCGCGCTTGCGCGCGGCTGTCCACGGGTATAGCCCCGCGATCGCTCCGTCCTTTCCTTCCCTAACTAACCGCCCGAGAACCTGATCGGCCCGGCTCCATCCCTGGGTTGGACATCCATGCGGGTCGCGGCCCGCCTCCCTTAGTCAGGCCCGGCCCGCAGTCGCGTGCTTGATCCCGCCGCGTCCACTGCTGAGCCCGCAGCGGCCGCTGCTGAGAACGCGCGCACCCCAACTGCTGAGCCCCGACCTACCAGATGCTGAGCGCGCAGGCCGCGACGCAGTTCCCAATCCGACGCTATATATTGACACCACACCGTACGAGTTACTTTTTGGGAAGCACCCCGTGCTTCCGGTGGACATTGAGTTGGAGACGTTCCTGGGGGTTGACTGGTGGAAGGTGAAGACTTCTGCCAAATTGCTTGAGGCTCGCGCCAAATAGCTCCTTTGACGGGACGGAATGCTCACAAAGGCCGCGGACCGGCTGAAGAAGACTCAGACGGCGTCAATGCGCTATTGGGACAAGCGCTGCTTGCATCATCTCCGGGATCCCTTGCGGAAGGGGGATTTGGTGCTCCTGTACAACCAAAGTCTGGAGTCTCAGTGGGGGAAGTTGTTTGCTAACTGGTGGAACGGCCCGTTCTGCGTGTTGTCCAAGTTTGAGGGCGGCAGCTATCAGTTGGAGGAATTAGACGGTACTCCGCTGAAACGGAAGGCGGCGGCTTTGCATGTCAAGCGCTTCTTTGCGCGAGGATCTACCTCGTTTGACAAGACGGCGGAAGGGGGTGAAGGATCTGACGAGGGGAGTGTGGAGCGCGGCAATGGTGTAGGAACGCAATCCGGGGATTTGTCCTTGGGCGGAGAAGCAGAGACCGTGCCGTTGCAACGGAGTAGGCGGTTGCGACCAACTGGGGACAGTGGCCAAGTTGGGGGGGGAGGTAGAGGGGGTAGGGGATAAGTTTTGATTTGGTGAGGGGATGCTCTAGCCGGTTCACAGCCGGAACGACTAGACACCCCAGAATGTTTGTTTCTCTATGTTTCTTTCTTATCTGGATTGTGGGGTCTTTGCTGGCTTGGGGTTTTTGCAGGAAACGCAGGCGGGGCGCAAAGCCGGGTCCGTAAACGCAAGGACAAGCCCCGCGGAACCGGGATGCGTGGGCAATCCCGCAGATGGGGAAGCGGGACAAAGAGCGGTTTGCAGGCAGTCTATGGGCGTTGCGCAAAAAAAAAGAGGGTGTTCTTTTCTATTTTTCTTCTCTGTTGGTTTCTTTTTCTCTCTTTCTTTCTCTGAGGATATCTCAAGGATGGGTGGCTGGTATGGGATTAAGCTTGATTTGGTGAGGGGGTGCTCTAACCGGTTCACAGCTGGGACAACTAGACACCCCAGAATGTCCGTTCTCTTACTCTTTCTCTCTCTCTTCCCTTACGGTGGCGCGCGCTGGTGTTTTGGTTGTTGTGTTTGTTATAGGAAGGGTACGGGGAACTGTGTGGCAGTTTGTCTGGGGCGGTCCAGGTGCCTCTTTTGGAATGGCTAGTCACTTACGGTTGCTCACAAAGCAAGCGCGCGGGCGCCGACTCAATCTCAGACTCACTTTCTCAAAGCGCGGCCGCGCACTTTTTCTCAGAAGGTTAGGACCTCGCGCGGAGACATGTATTTTCTTAATGGAAAAGGGAAGCGCGGTACAAGAAACAAGAAGAGAAGAAGAAGAGGAAAGGAAGAAGGGGAAAAGGGGGGGCAATGCGCCTAAGCCATCTTCATCATTTCCTCCATTTCTGCCCTCAAAGCCGCCAGTAAAGCCCGGAAAGACGCCAGGAGTTCGCGCCGGGATTCCAAGGATTGTGCGCCGGGGATCGCAAGGAAATTCCGGAGCATTGTGGTTGACCTTTCCGCGAAAGCTTTGAAGCCGGCCGCCGGGAGCGCCATTACAATTGGAATCTCCGGGATCTTGGGAGGGCTGGGGGGAGGGGCGGCCGGTGAAGATGGGGCCTCCAGGGAACCAACAGGGGGGCTTGGTCCAGCTGGAGGTGATGACGGGACGACGATTGGTGACGGAGGCGGAGGAGCGTTGGGGGTTGTAGGCCTCTCATCCAAGTCCGCTGGTGGCGCAGGCCGTGTCGGCGGTCGTGGAGTAGGAGGAGGAGGTGCTGGCGCGGCCGCAGGTCTTCCAGAGAGTCTCAGGTCTGGTACCGTTTGGTTCACGCCAACAGCAGCGGCCCAAGCGCGGGTCGCCGCGCGCCATTCCTCCGAAGTTTTGTATTTGCCCCATTGCGGAGGTCCGGCCCGGCGGAGGGGTGATGCCAAGTTGCGGCTCACGTGCAAAGTGGTGGGTGATGGAGCTTGGGGGCGGCGGGATGGAGGTAAGCCGGGTGGTGTCCACGAGCCTTCCAAGATCAACTTGTCATCCGAAACCACGAACGGGTCCGGACAAGCCCTCTTGCGCGGCCTGGGGCAAGAGCCGGATTGGGGGGGAGCTTGAGGGATGCTGTCGCTAAGCAAGCAGCAACGATGACCGCAACGGCAAGCTACACAGGCGTGTTGACTGGGGATGATCAAACACGCGTGCCCGTTCCGGGCGCAGAACTCGCAAGGGAGCATAATGGCAATGGAGAAGGTGGGGGTGGAGCGGAAGTAGCGGAGGTGGTGGTATGGCGAAGCAATGGGAAACTTCTGGGGACAGAACTCAAGTTGGTGGGGGATGTGGTGTCAATTTATAGACACGGATTGGGAACTGCGTCGCGGCTGCGCACTCAGCATTGGGGGCAAGCGGGCTCAGCACTAGGGTATGCGGAGTGCTCAGCAGCAGCAGCCGCTGTTTGGCTCCGCACCTGGTGGAGGGGTCGGGCTCAGCATCAAATGCGGCGTGGGCGGCAATCCGCCCCGGAGATCGGATTTGGAAGGTAGTGCACTCGGCTAGGTTTGCGGGCGCGCCGGTTTGGATACGTAGGGGCGGAGCAATCCGCGGGCTATGAAGGAACGGATGAAGCGCACGCGCAAGCGCGCGGATCATGCCGGATATTACCAAACACCCACGACGGGCACAGACAAACGGATACGGACAGGCGCAGGGGGCTCCGAGTAGGGCGCGGTGCGAGGACCGCGTCATGAGAAGGACAAACCGGATGGACGGAACGGCGTACGGACAACGGGGGAGTTTGGTATGGAGGAGGTGGGGAGAGGAGGCTAGGGTTTCTGTTTTGGGATTGTTTTCTGTTTTGTTGTCATACTGTTATTTGCGTGTGTACTTAGGCTAGGGTTGAGAGGGAGGACTTATCCTCACTCTCAACTCTGGGTTAGAGGGGGGAGGATGCATCAATGCAGAGGAGGAAGAATCACATCACATCATCAGGCTGAATCATTCATCTCACCAGGAGATTAAAGGAACTCATACCGGATACACATCCAGGTGGAAAGCTCTTAGGATTGAAGGATTGGCAATTTCTCTCTCTTTCTACTTTTCTTTATCTCTTATCTCCTTATTTCTATTTGTCATTTAAGTGCAACTTTGGACATCCTCATCTCCTTTCAAATGCAGGGAACCGTTAACTTCCAAACCTTGGGACAATTATAGGGGGATAACCTTCATTCTTTCCACACCGGCCAATTGCTTTACTGAACACCCTGGGAAAAACACTAGAATATATCCTGGCGCGGCGACTGGTGAAGTTGACATCAGTAAGTAAGGTTTTGTCGGCTAGGCACTATGGAGGCTGCAAGGGCATAGGCACAGAAGACGCCATCCTAGACCTTGACATGTGGGTACGCAACAGGCGGTCAGAGAAAAAGGTGGTGATTGCTCTGTTTTTGGATGTACAATCCACCTATCCCACAGTGCATCCAGATAGACTGATTCACACGCTAAGATCCAAAGGTTGCCCAGCCTATTTATGGGTCATTATTTGTGATTTCCTTACGGGACGGAGCATGTCCATGAAACTTGACGATTACATATCAAGCACCAAACCAGTCCCCAAAGGACTACCTCAAGGGTCCCCCTTTTTGGTCATCTTGTACATTTTATACAACTTGGACCTATTACACCTGCAGGGGCAAGAATCTCCCAATACCATATCAATTGGCTACGTTGATGATGTGGTCCATTTAACCGCCAACCGGCGCTTAGAAAATGCAATTGAAATGATGAGTGACCTTGCCAGGCGCTCCCTGGATTGGGGTCGCCATCATGAGGCTGTCTTTGACAAACATAAGTCACAAATCATGATCCTAACAAAGTCCAGATCAATTTCACCTCTCCCAAATGATTTCCCCTTAGGTAGCACTTTATTGCCCTTCACCACCACCTCCAAATGGCTGGGTTTAACCATTGACAACAAGCTTTCATATCACCAGCATATTGGGGACCTTTTACTCAAAGGGCAATCCACGCTGAGAGCGCTGGGCTGCTTGGGAAACTCCCGATGGGGTCTGATGGAGCGCAACCAAACCAAACTGCTGGATGCTGTCCTCATGCCAAGGATCACCTACGCGGCCCATGTATGGGCTCGCTCCAAAAATCTAACCAGGATACAAGCGATGTCTGATAAACTTGACAGAACGTGTGCCAAATTTGCCAAAGGCACATTCAGGAATACCAACATTGGGTGGCTGAAACAGAACTATTCACACAGGCCCGTCCTGGAGGCCATTGTGAAGTCATCCTTTTTGTTCTTCACCAGAAAGCTCACACTCGCAGGAGGGTCAGCTGATATTCAAACAGACTTATTAGGTTGCTTAAACCAAGAACGCACGCCGGACAATTCTGCTATCAACAAAGGGATCTGTCGGACGCACCTACTGAATTTTGTATTGCTACAAACTGAAACTATTGAGGTTCAACTCTTGGCAGGGCCACTCCCACCGCCTAGCCACATTGAGTATCGCAACCTAGATCTATCAAAACCTGAAGCTATCAAGGCTACCCTTTCTTTCATCAGCCAGACTGGTCACAAGGACGCCCTCATCTTCACCAATGGATCGTATGACAAGGAAAAAGGCGGCGGGGCTGCAGCTGTAATGCTAAACACTAATAAATCTCTTCTTATTGCCACAGGAAAAACAGTGCTCCACTCTAACCCTGAATGTGAAATCTTAGGAATCATTGCAGCTTTCAAGCTGCTAACCACGGTCGAGCCCAACAAATTCCGTTGGTACAGTATACTCACGGACAACAAAGGGGCAATCCTCAGATTGAAAAACTTACACGCGGCAAAACCGGGACAATACTTGTACAAAGAACTGACGAAAATTTGGTCTCATCTAGGTTCCGGAGCACAACTCATTGTCCTATGGTGCCCGGGTCACTCCGGGATGCGAGGAAATGAAATCGCGGATGAAAAAGCAAATGATGCGGTCTCAAAAGGCGGAGCTCCTCCCCTCCGACTCTGCAGCAACTTGACAAAAGCCAGGCGGGTGATCATGAGAAGTCATTTAACCTCCAGCCAACAGCTGAGGAGCCGGACCCCCAACATAGGAATTCAGGCTTCTGCGATTTTGAGTCAGCTAGCTTCCGGTTGTTGCAGCCTGAATGGTTACTTATTCCGATTAAGGAAAGTGGTCGAACCCTCCTGTCCTCGCTGTAAATATCACAAGGAGTCGGTGACTCACTTCTTTCATTTTTGCACGGCTTATACCTCGCACCGAAGAGAACTCAAAAGGAGCTTAAGAAAACTGAAGATTTTCTACAACCCCAGTGATCTCAGTTCCGTCCTAAGGAACCTGAAAGCGTGGCCGATGTTGGAAACTTTTGTTTGGAAATCAAACCGATTTGCTTGCTTACGGGACAAGATGGATGACGACCCTTGAAATAGGAGGACCTTACGCGACACACTCCACCTACAGAAACCCCACGCCCCCTCACCTTCTCCTGCATTGCACCAAATCTGGCGTTCCCACTCTCCTGGCGTTCCCACTCTCCAACCTTTTGCCTGTTCCTTTCCTTTTTTCCTCTGTCCCCTCCCTCCTTCTTTTCTTTCCTCTCGAGTGCTATGATTGATTGTGTAGACAGTAGAAAGGCGGATGTAATAGGCCCCCTCAAATAGTTGTATTTTCCCCACATCCCGACACTTTGCATATCCAAAGTGGCCCATGCGCAATGCAAATGCCCACTATAAAAAAAAAAAAAAAAAAAAAAAAAAAAAAAAGGCCCAGTTTTGGGGTCACCAAAAAACGGTGGGCCCGACCCGACAAGCACCCTGACATTGGACACAGCTGTCAAGTATTCAGGCACTCGCGGTTGACCATGAATCCGTTTGACTCTTGATATCAAAGCTGGATCCCACCAAACTTATGAACATCAACCCACCAGTTTCAATCGATCCACAAATGATCATCCATCATCGATAGTCCTCGATGTCATTCCTTCCTCCTTCTCAATCTCACTCCCAATCTCAACTCAGCCAGACTCCAAGTCAAAAACGACCGACCTGTACCAGATGTGGTTCCAGGAAGTGGAGAAGAGACCCAAATCGTGGGGTGGTTGTTTGCGAAGAAGGCCACGTCTTAGAGGTTAACTCAAACTTAAATTCATGCCCCCCAAATTCTCTCAATCAGGAATCGGTCTTGGGACTTGCTGACTCGGTTTCATCCATTCTTTCGTTCAATAGGGTTTTCTAAGGGAATCGAATGAGCAGACCCAATCATCTCAATTCTCGATTCGAAAACGTAGATTGAGTGCCACCAAAAAGATCAAAAAATGCTATATCCTCAAGTCTAGTACGTCAACAATTCAACTATCTCACCTAACCTTTCGAATCAGATCATCCACATCATCTCCGTCATCATTCTATCTATTCCCTTCCACTTGAACAGTTTCAGCATCCTAATCAAAACTATCAAGTTGACCTAGATCCATCTTCGCCTCGTAGCATACGAGGGTCAACAAGCTAGAATCTTACTCCTTCAAGCTTTAACTCTCTTAATTCGTCAACAGGTCGAAGCCCTCATTCGAGTCATTGAAGCACCAATTGAACTGGAAGTCAGTCATTCATTCGAACCCAATCACATTGCTCAATTCATCAAAGCAGTCATTCTCCTTACCTCGCAAGAAATCTAAAAAATTTTGATAATATGTTGTATTTTTTTTTACTTTTCTCTTGGTCAGCAAGTCACTCAGACGTTATGGAGGTATTACATTTCAAGACTCCTTCCCGATTATCAACCATCGGATCACGGCGACGAGGATCCATCCACTTCCACCAGGGTCACTACCCCTCATCAGTCAACCTCCAGCAACGATGAGGGTTACTCAACTCCTACCACTGCCCGAGATCAAAGCCGACTAACTCCAGAAGTCCTGAAATCAATGACCCAAGATATCGATGAAGATGATTCATCGTCATCATCCTCTTCTTCTTCGTCTGCTTCCGGCTTGTTCACCGATCGAAGCTCACGCTGTTCAACATCCGTCACGGCCTCGAGTAAACCCAGCAATGGTCGATCTTCCAAACGCAACCAATCTGTCAATATTAGGCTGATTCCCAGAATCGAAGTAACCATTTGTACGGTCTACCTAGCTTGTTTGAAACTTAAAATCCCAATAATTTTACAAGATCTGATTAAGTGAGCATCCAAACGTACCCCTCTCTACTCTCTCCTTGTCTTTCTGAGTTCCTGATCGCCCCACTCTTCATCTTCTTGAACGAGATGGGTTTTGTTTGCATGCTTACCATCAGCCTGTTTGGTTTTTGTCCGACCGTCCAATTCAGTTTCATCGCTACAAAGCAAATCCCTCATATTGGTTTTATTCACTCAATTCCCGACGAGGTGAAAAAGAAGATGAATCGATCGGTTATGAATATCTTATGCGTCAAGGTCAGAACGTTTATCGTTACCTGTTGATGGACCGAAGTATCTTATTCCCAAAAGTTTAATTGACAATGGTCTAAATTTCCGGTATCCAAATCAGAAACCACCACGCCTATTCGATCGTAAGACTCACTGTACTGGATTAGTTTATATTTGCCGTCAATTAATCGATATGTTCTCTTCTGGATCCGAGTCTTCACCTACTTTATTACCTCAAGATATCTTACCGAACGTCCCCTTGATAATAATGCGTTTCGCAAAGTTCTTACTGTTGCCCGGTCCGTTTTTTTCTTGGTTTCAACCTTTAAGAAATATTCGGACTTCTCATGTTCAACCCCACTGGCCGCACCTATTAGATCTTCTACCAATACTGTGTTTACACTTGGTGGACAAGTTGGATCGATTTTATTTTATGTTTGATCCATGGACGGCGGGCAAGCCCTCATCGAGGAAGAGTTTATTTAGATATCCGCCTGAATGGTCCCTCATGGCTGTTGTTTTCATCGTGGCTCAATCTGCGATCATTTCGGGTCATCCGGGAGTATCAACAGTCCATCGCCAGTCCGCGAATAGGAATACAGATCATTCGACAACCGCAGATGATGGCGAAAAGCGTGACTTTCAGGTTTTCAAGTGCCTGCTTGATGCTTTGCCGTCATCCAATCGTTGGATCCATGAGTTGATGGATCAAATTCAACTCGAGAATTATCGCAATCCTCAAAAACTCTGGGAGTTGAGTGACTATAATTTCCTATTTCCATTGCTTTGCTTGTGTCAAATGCACACCAAAGGTTGTAAGCCGTTTTGCTGATTATCAATGAATGCACTACATCGGTGCTGTTGTTTTTGAAATCTCATCTCAACCCTCTTCACTAGGAAGAAAATAACGGATTTAAACCCTAAAGAGATTGACTTATATTTGGACTTTGCGGAAGAATTTTTGTTGAAGAATGAACCTCCACCTAAAGGTCAGTGTTTCCGTAACATTTCTTTCTCTGTAATGTTGCGAGGCATCTCAAGGTCCTGTTCGTCGAATGTGGTGAATAGATATGCTGTTCAAGGACCAATACTTCCCGCTGATCAAAAGAATGCCTGGGTCGTTAACCTTGACCAACCATGCAACAAATCGAGCACAGCCTTGTATAAGTAGTGATATGGTGCCATTGGCGCAGGAAGGTAACACTGGTTCAAATGGCTCCAACGACCTTAGACACGAAAAAGGTCTGGGCAACAACGATAAAAGCCCCGGAAACGGCATTGAAAATGATAACAATTTGATGGCCGATCAAATCCCCAGGCAGACCCGGGAAGAAGAAATGACATCGCCCCGACAAGACCACCCGAATCGATTAAACCGACGGGCGGATAGTGCATCGTCCGACAAGACCGATAGAAATAACGCACAGGTCCGACGAAAGGAGCTAGCTTTGATCAAACTATTGTTCAACAGAGCCCTTGAAATAATCGGTTGTTCTGACACGAATCATGTGACCCCAGCTGATTTTATAAGGATGCTGAAGGCAATTAATTCCTGCTTGAAGAAGAAAACCGGTCAGAGTATTCGTTGAACCATTCTCGACACCTCGTTCCATCCTTTCATTCTGTAAAGTTTATTTTTATTTTCGTGCAGGTATTTCATGGACGCGAAAGCGGTTCAAAATTCTCCATTAACTGCATCGATTGTCTACTAGCGTCTGTACTGGTGTATGTTTAACAAAGGAAAGTAAGAAAGGGAGGGAAAACTCGTTTCCTTATGCACTATATACCTTCCAAGGCTTATGCTCTCTTCCTACCTGAAGGATATCCAAACGATGATTTGGTTCAGACCTGCAGCGATTGTTTTTAACTGTGCCTGGTTGAATCAACATCATCATCATTGATTGGTGGCCTTGCATGTCTGGAAAGTGCCTTTTTTTTCTTGGATACCCTATGCATTCATCCCATTTGATTTTGTAGGCCCGGCCAAACTTATGATTCAGAAATCAACTTGTTTGAATCCTACTGCTTGGCTTAAAGTGTTGAACTGCACTAGTAACACTTAAAAATTGATTCCTGATTTCCAAGTGGGCGAGGAGAGAAGGAATGATTGTAGAGTTGAAACAAGTCTTGAATGGGACTGCTCAATGCTAGCAGAAGTCCACCTTCCAACCAAAATGGAGGAACAAGCTTGGTTTGGATATATTGTAGGCAAAAAGAAGGTTTTTCTTGACAAAAGATTGACATGATCCAGAATTAGATAATCATGAATAATTCATTTCATTACTTCTTTGGAACATATGGGAAAGTTTTTGGATGGAGTCTAAAGATATGAAAACGCAATAAAAGAAGACACCATAGGGCGTAGGCTGCAGGGCTCTTGCATAGGCTATGCAGGCCCTTCTCAATGGCTTCAACAGTCAGTCTCAATAGGTTTAAGGAATTTCAGCCATCAAAGCATGTCCTACTGCTTTCAAGCAGTGCTTTAAGGCAGTTGCAACAACGTTGAGCGGTACCCAGGTGATCTTTTTTTTCAACGGCCTGGGTGCCCCATCATCCTATTTCATTATAATTATCATAATTTTATCCAATTGTTTTTTCTTTGAATTTCTTTGAATTTCTTTCAGTTCATCATCTTGTCAGGCTTCCAATCCTTAAAATCATGGTGCTTTTGTCATTCCTCCAGCACCTTTCATGTACATAGTTCTCCTTAAATTTGCCCAGTTTTTCTGAAAAGGTAAATGAAATTCTGAAGCCAAAGTCAGTCCTGTTAGAGACTTCTGAGAAGTTTTTTTTTGGGGGGAGGGTGGATTTTTGGAAGGTATAAATCCCCTTAAAACCTATCAAGAAACCAAAAAAACAACAAGGAGGTGGGGGGGGGACAGGGGAATGATACAAACATTTAAGCATTAGTTTGATCATTTCTGCTTGAATTTTTTTGGAGTTATGACAGAGAAAAAAGTTTTCTCAGTCTATCAAAGCTTGACAATTTTTTTTGGGGGGGGGGAATTTCAGCTATGGTTTTTTCTCCCCTCAAAGATTGGAAAAAAGTCAGAACTTCAATAAGAAAGGGTGGTGTTCAATTCACAACCCCAGGGTTGGAAACAGATGTGACTCACTGTCCCCAACTCATATGAGTTGTGAATGCAGGTTCACAACTCAACAAGCTGTGAGTAAAGTCATTTAGAATTTGTGCATCCCCCAGGGGTGGCAAATCCCAGTTTGTGCCCCCTTGAGGATTGCAAATGGGTATTTGTGGCCCAAAATGGGTTTCAAATGGGGATTTGCAAACCCCTGGGGGCTGCTTGAGTTGTGAACAGGATTGTGTGTGTTTTGCTAACCCATTTGGGGCAAAATAGACCCAAATGGGCCATTTCAGGGGGGAATTGAAGTAGCTAGGCACCCCTGGATCACATTTGAGTGCTGTCAATACAAATTTGAGGATTTTGCATACTATGTGAGAGTATTATTGGACCACAAACAACACTTGATAACACATTCTTCCTATTGGAAAAACAAAGAACTTTCACAAACTGTACACAACACTTGATTGTCAGATATACAAACTGCACACATCACTTGCTTGTCAGATAATTTTATTTTTCTCAACCCAAAAGTCAGCAGACTTTGGAATTTTTGAAACAGTTGGATTGGATGATAAATTGAATTGATATTTTTTTTTGGTTTATGAGAAAAGTGGAAAGCCCAAGCCGCCCTGGTTTAAAAATGGCTGTGTTAAAGAACTTAATTGAAATTGTTTCTAACAAAGCTCTGTCATCTAGGGATTAGGGTAGCTATTTGGGGAATAAAGAATTTGAAACCCCAATTGCATCCTCATCTAGGGTTAAAATTGAGGAACAAGATTTTTCTTCACAACTGTAATTGACTCAAGCTGGTGGTTTATGTTTCATATGCCATTTGACTAATCTGATTTGATGCAACCTAAAGTACCATGGTGGATGTAACAATCTAACTATGAAATTCCAGAACCTGTTGACCCTTGGCCTGTGAGAGCCTTTCCTATTAGGAAAGAAGCTGATATTCATTTTTGAAAATGGGCAGCCATGGATGCCTAGAAAGTGACAATATTCAAGTTGAAAAAGGACAAATATTTCAACCCAGCATGAAACAGATTTGGAGTATATGAGGGGCTATTCCTAACAAAATGGCCAAGGCAAACTCACACAAGTAAGTTTGGGTGTCAATTCATGATCCATGCAAGTTGCACAGTAGCTGATCCCACAAGACACCTCTCCATTAGAAATGGAAAACACAATCATGAAGCATCTCCAAACCCCTCAGTGCATCCTCAACTGTGGAGAATATCTGGTGTAGCCTTAGATAAACTAAAGGAAGCCATCAAGGATGGACTCAATAAAATTCAACTGAAAAGAAAATTGAGCATGATTTATGGTGGAGAATACCTTGACAATAGACACCATGAAAAAAATGGCTGCATCTGCCAGCAGGTGTAGCACCTGGGATAGTGAGTGAAACCTGTTTTCAATTTGTTTTGGTTTTGAAGTCATACATCAAATTGATTCCTGAATGGTCCCAGAAGATTCAGGCACCATATTTATGTAATGCATGAATTGAATTGAAAATTTTGACATAAGAGGAAGAATTGGGAATTTATGTATATATTCTTAATGGGATATTTATTTAAAACTGTTTAGAAATTTGGTTCAGACCTGTTTTCATCAAAATTTTATTTGATTTGTATCAAGGCTCATAACAACATGATATCAATTTTATTGAAAAAAAGAAAATTTGATTCTTATTTATAAAGTTAATTTTGTTTTTTTTGATTTCTCCTTCAAGAATAGATTTAATGCCAGTGGCCATACTAATTTGGTTTTTTTTAAAAAAAAACATTCAGAACATTATCTTTAAAACATTGCAAAAAAATTGGCTGGATTCCCTCAGATTCATAACCCAAATTTGAAAAAAAATCAATTATATGAAGAATAATCATACCTTTAATCAAAGTTATTTCTATTTTTTTTTGGGATTGTTTTTTGTATTGAGCTTTTCATTAATACATGAAAATTCAATTTTTTTGCTGCTGTTTTCATTTTCATTTTGATTTTGCATTTTAATCTTTGTGTTTTTGATTTAACCCTTTTTTTATTCTTTTATTTATTTACTCATTTTTTTAATGCTTTTGATTTTCATTTGCTTTTTGATTCTGACCCTCATTTTTTTCACAACCCTTACACTTAAATACACAGATTTTATACATGTCCCTGATGTTCTACACACAGACATTTTCTTGGAAACAGGCATTTGAAAGGTTTTGGTTTTTAAAATTTATAACCCTGCAGCAATATAGAATTGTATGCAAATCACCTACAAAAAAACTTTCAGAATTTCCAAATTATTTTGAGACCTTCAAAAACCTGTCCAAAAACCAAGAAAATAAAAAAAACAGTCTCAATGCATTGGTGTAAATTTTCTTTTTAACTATCATTCAATTTTACTTTGGTGCTTCAAAGACTTGGAATGTTTGGACATCAATTCAAAGTCTTTGTAATATTTTTTTGGTATTTGTTTGATGTATTATAGGCTTCTTAAAACTGGATCCTGCATAAAAGGAGTTTGAAAATCACATCCTTTTCAATTTTTTTTAACATCAGGAATCAAAGTTTCTGTCTTGTCAATTATTTAGGATACCATTAAATATTGAAACAGAAAAATGATTTTTCATTTTAATCAATGATTTTAGCCTATAAAATATTTATAACCATGAGTATAAGTGCAAATGAAAGGGGCGGTAAAAGGGGTGGTCTAAATTTTGAAATCATGTTCTTGTTACAATTTAATAAAAAATAAAATTTTTTTAGGAAGTGTTTCACTGAAAATAATTAAACAGCTCTATCATAAAAACAGATCATTATTGAAACTGTTTTTATAACTTTTTCTGTCTTTTTTTTTGTTGGGAAATACCAAAAAAAAAAAAAAAAGAAAAAAAAAGGACATGCAAGCAGCCAAAGTACCTAAATAAATTTTTTGAAACTGGCCAGGGGGTCTTAAAAAATAACTCCTCTTCTTCTATGATTTTTTCCCCTCAATTTATGTTCAACTTTTTTTGCTTTGATTTTTGTTGTAGTTCTTAAAATTTCTTTCAATCCTATCTTTCTTTTCTTTTAATGTTCATTTTCTTTTAACAAAAATGAAAGTTTTTTTTGTATTTTTAAGATTTATTTTGGTGAGAGTGAAATATTTTCTAAAATTATGATGTTACTCCTTAAACAACACCTTGTCATCACTACTAAGTTTGTTTGTGAAGCATCATCAAAGAGTCAATATGAGGATACTCACTGCACTGGTGTGCAATCCTATATAGTAGGACAGGACAAAAAGTTTCAGCTGGCAGAACCCAATGTGGTCAAATGGAATTCCCGCTCCAACTTAATAAATTCACAAAACCAGTGTATGTAACCCATGCAGACCAAAGAAATGCCCAGGTGGGCAAAATGCCATGGGGGCATAAAATAAGCATGTGTTTAAGAGTAAGGGTCATGAGAAAAATAATGCTGTTGATTTTTTTTGATTTTTTTTGATTTTTTTTGATTTTTTTTGATTTTTTTTGATTTTTTTTGATTTTTTTTGATTTTTTTTGATTTTTTTTTTGATTTTTTTTTGATTTTTTTTTGAATTTTTTTTGAATTTTTTTTGATTTTTTTTTTTGATTTTTTTTTGATTTTTTTTTTTTTGATTTTTTTTGATTTTTTTTTGATTTTTGATTTATTTTTAATTTTTGACTTTTTTTTTTATTTTATTTAATTCTTAGATTTTGGTGGGAGACTTGAGAAAATTCTGTTTGAATGTTGATGTTGATCCTCAAACACAAGCTCATCCTCCCTATAAACCAAGTTTGTGAAACACCATCAAATATTAAATTTTTGATATTCAGTGCACTGGTGTGCACTCCCATATAGTGGGGCAAGACCAATAATTTAAGCTCAAAGAACCCAAATGTGTTTCAGGATTTTTTTTTGATTTTTTTGGAATATTTTTTTGGTGGTTTTTTTGCAATATTTTTGTGATTTTTGTAATTTTTGTGATTTTTTTGATATTTTTTATTTTTTTGAATGTGTTGTTTTTTAAATTTCAATTTCAATTTATTTTTTTCTTCTCTTCATTAACATGTTGGAAACCTTAGGCTAAGTCATCCACCTCCCCACAGGCATTCAGATTTTTTTGGATTTGTTTTTAGATTTTTTTTGGATTTGTTTTTAGATTTTTTTGTTTTTTGTTTTTGGATTTTTTCGTTTTTTGTTTTTAGATTTTTTTAGATTTTTTTTTTTCATTTTTGTGAATCATATTATTAATAGAAAAATGAACAACTTAGGCAAATTTTTTCATCAAACTGACGGTTGGTCATTGCAAGAATGACCCCTGTCTGACTCCCCCTTCCCATAAGGGAGGCATGCAGGGAACACCTGTAGGGAGGTGGACAACCTAGCCTTTGTTGTCAACCATGTTTATGGAGAGAAAAAAAATGAAAATTAAACAAACAAAATATTCAAAAAAAGCTTCCAAAAAATCAAACAAATCAAAAAAATAAAAATATAAAATAAAAATAAATCTCAATGCCATCTTGCACAGTGGACAAATTAGGGCGTATCAAAGTTAACCAAACCTGCCATTTTTTAATGGTGGTGTTCAAACCAAATCCTCCATTTCAAACCCGCCATCAAAAATAAAAAAAAACCACTTATTCCACATCAGACGTGTCAAAGTTAACATGAAATAAGTGGGTTTTTTCAAATAAAGTATTTAAAGGCTTCCACAACCTGTCCACGGCATCCACCCCGGCCTTCCCACCTCCTTCTACCTCCTACCTCCTTGAAATTTTTTTTACCTCCAGCCTCATCATAAAAAGATTCACCACTCTCATCATCACTCTCATCAATTTATCACCCTCATCACTTGATCACTCACCAATTTATTGCTCTCATTGCTTCATCGCTCTCATTGCTTCATTGCTCTCATTGCTTCATTGCTCTCATTGCTTTGTTGCTCTCATTGCTTCATTGCTCTCATCACTCTATCTCCAACTTCATCCAAAGAATCCAATCATTTTTTATTGATCTTGTCACTTTATTGCTCTCATCACTTCATATCTCTCATCACTTCATATCTCTCATCACTTTATCTTGCTTTTCACTTTATCCTTCTCATCAACTTATTGCCCTTACTCTTTCCAAATTGCCCCTCAGCAAACCTCCCCCTGCAAGTCCACAAAAAATTCCAACACACCAAAGCAAACATCTCCAAGGAAATCCACAACAAACAATCCTCCCCCATCAGCTTCCAAGGGCTCAAACAATCCTCCACAATCAGCTTCCAAGGGCTCAAACAATCCTCCCCCATCAGCTTCCAAGGGCTTAAGTCAGCTCAAGAGAGCTTATCACATCATCCTGGTCAACCAGCTCAAAATTCCCTCAAAATATGATTCCTGCTTTGGATCCAACAATGAAACACGTGTTGGCCAACCTCCATCCTCTAAGGTCAATGGTTATCTCCTCATGGCCAATGAACTCAAGAACAAAACAAAAGGTAGGCTGGATCTTTAATCCAAACAGATGAGGGAGCAATTCAAGAATTATTGAGCCAAGGAAAAAAAGGCCCACTCCATGTAAATCTCCACCGGCTTTGGTATCACCAACTCTGACAAAGCCAAGGGAATAAAACCTGTGGTTGATAAGTTGGAATACATTTGTCCTTTTTATATTCAAATGGATTAAATCTTTGGAAAGAAGGCCAACATCACCCCTTTAGCCGCTTTTGATGCCCAACAATTCAATTCAGTTCATGCTGAGGACTTGGCTGGGGATTCTCAGCCTAGCAATGGTGATCCTGAAGAAAACTTTTCCTTGGAGTGGCCCCCATCTGATGCTGAGGAGGATATTCAAATGCAATCAGCTCCAATCACGTCCACTTCCGCATTGAATGATGTGTCAAACCATAACTTGGAACCCTCCCGTCCTTCTTTGGATTGCTCTCTTCCTGGGTTAGCTGATCTCATCAACCTTGCTGATGCGGAACAAGATACTCCTCAGTCTCCATTAACCTCAACATCCGTTCAAGTAGTGAACAAAGCTCTTTTCTCTTCTGTCTTGATAATCTTGACTGATTTAGATTGTAAAAAAACAGGCTCATCCATTCCAGAATAGCCAAAAACTCAAGTCAATGGGGCATCCCACATTGCCTTTGAACACCAATGACAACTTTAAGACTCAAACCTCCTCTACAAAAGGTAAGCAAAAGGCCTCCAATTCCATCAATATAAACCCCAAAAGTCATCAAAAGACAAGAAACACTTCTAGTTTTTTGGTCTTTGAAGAAATCATGGAGAATAAAGATTCATGTAAGTCCATTGGTTGAATATCCTTGATTTCAAAACCATGATAATTGCTTTCCCCCTGCAAAAAACAGTAAAATCACAAATTGAATCCAAAAAACATGAGTTTGAAAAGCAAAAGTGGGATTTTCAACTGGCCATGGATGTTCAAAAGCAGAAAGCCAAGAGTTTGGCTCATCAACAAAAATGGGATGCTGAGTGGAAGTTGAAACAGGCTGAGATAGAGTTTCAAAAAGAGGAAAAGGAGAAGGTTTCACAGCAAGGCCAAATGGAAAAGGAGAGGGAACAACTTGCAACCAAAAAAAAGGATAAGTTATCAGTAGCCTTGGATTGCATTGGTAGCAGTAGAACAGTAGATGAGATACAGCAGATAACTCAAATTCTGGGCTTGTAAATATATCTGCATGGGCAAAAGAAAAAAAATTATTTTTGATTACAACATTTGAGAGTATTCTTAACCCCTTCCTAAATACAAATCTTTTTTGTTTTTATTTATATTTTTTTCTAGAGTAAATGTGGCCATTATTCAAGTCCCTAAAAGTTTTTATAGTTGTTTTATTAATTTGAAGTGACATGGCCATTCTGGTATGGGTTGCTGTGTCCACAGCAGGAAAGGTACAGTGCTTGTACTTATTAGCTTCCCAAAAAATTTTGACTATACCTTTTTGCTTGAAATCAATTCCACAGCCAAGGTCAGGAAAAAAAAATTGGCCATCCAATAATTGATATTTGTCTGTATTTTCAATAAGTCAACCATTTAATTTCTTGGTTGGAACCACAAGTAAAAAGTAGTAGCCAGAGATGTCTCCTTTGTTGATATGAAGAGAGTTGTAAAAAAAATTTGAGGTGAAAGTGATGTGTGGGGGAAATAAAAAGGTGTAGGCTAGGAACCAAAATCCAACAAAGAGAAAGAGGGGATGTTGTTGTCCTTCATGGCATCATGGTTTGCTTCAAAGGGGAGTTTGGCCAAATTGCAAAACATTTGTCCTAGAATTCGGGATAATTTGTTGGCCTTAAGGTTGAGGAAAGCATACTCTTGAGGAGAAGATCAAATGAATGATTTCTTCACATAATGTCCAAATAACTCTGAAGGGTGCATAAATTTTTGCCATCCAACTGCCCACATTTTTCCACCCCAAGATCTTGAAGGACCAACTGGGTTGACAAAGTTTTTTGAGTGGTAAAGGAAATTTTTAACAAAGTTGATGTCCTTCTTGTCTTGGTCATAAAATTTCTCCAATGGGAAAAATTCAATTATTGCAACCAGGGCTTGATGATCAGATCATTCAAGGACTATTACTTTTCAAAAGTGAAAGAAATGGAATGGTTTGATTGTTTGTTTTGCTTTCTCAAACTCTTCCTGGGTTGGTTTTTGACTATTCTTTTTCTTTTTGGCAACAATTGAAGGGTACAGATCCAAAGGACGCAGTTTCCAACCAGACCAGACCAACTTTCTGGTAATACCTTCCTCAGAAACCTCCAAAGATATTTTGGAATCTCTCATTTGATTCCTCTTTTGGAAAGCAGCCCTACTCTTTGCACCTCTCTGTATGTTTTTCAAGCCATCTCCTTCTATCTTTTTCCCTCCAAATTTTATACTTAGATTGGGGTGAGGAACAAGAATAGATTCAAATTTTTGTGTAACATTTTGAGGGGGTGGGAGAAGATTAGGATGTTCCCCAAAAGCAGTCAAATGTTTTCCAAAAAAAAAAGAAAAAAAAACAATGTCAGTCCAATAGACATTGTTGGTGAAACATGATTGAATAAATAAAAGAAAACAAACCTGGACTTGAACCCAGGGACACTGGAAGCTGAATAACCCCCAAAAAAATTGGCATGAGTGACCCATGCAACACACTGAAAAGCAAAGTTATCAAAAAAATTAAAAAAAAAACATACCTTCCAGGGCAAAGAACACCTGAATTAATCAAAAAAGACCCTTTTGGCTTTGGGTGCAGTCCAGAGACACCTAAAAAGAAAAAAAAAACAAAAGAAAAATCAGGGGAGGTCAGCACCAAAGAAAACTCCAAAAAATGGTGGAGGAGAAGACTTGATCAATAGCTCAATTGATAAAAACGATTGAAAACAATTGCTTGATTTGGTTTTGATTGATTTATTGAAACCAAAATGATTGACTGATCAATCAGCATTGGAGTTGTGTAACACTCCAAATGGTGTTAAGCAATAGGCAGTTCTGTGGAGGGGAAAGGTGCTGTTTAGGCTGCCTTCCTAAGAGTTACAATAATATTTAAATTTAACCGGAATTGAGATCCAGGAACTTGTAAATAAGGAATCAATGTAAGCAATCAGTTTGTTAATAGTTGGTAGCAATGGAATCAACACTATCTGAGGCAAGATGGTGCAGGGAAAGACTTGAACAAAATAAGTCAAAGTTTTGTTCAGAGTTAAATGGAACAAGGCAGTTGTAAATAACAACACCCACAAGCTAATAACTCTGGTTTTTGGAAGAAGATTAGGAAATATCAACTCAATCCTAACCAACCTCCAGGTTTGAACCTGCCCAACCCTCCGCAATCAAGCGCTTGAAGGGTACCAGATAACTGTGGGTGGCTGTGCAAAACAAAAGCAATTTGTTTGTGAAGCTCTAGAAGAAAAGCAATAAAAGCTTTGAACAAGAATAAACCAACACTTCTTGAGGGACTCAAGAGTAGCATGGCGGAATTCAACTTTAAAGAATAAAGGGAGGTCTAACACTCCAGGTTTCAAGCTTAAAGAAACCTCTCAGTCAAAGGTGACTGGGTCTGGAAAGATGATCAGGAAAAGATCAGACTAGTATGGTCGGAAAAACGGATCAAGAGTGGTATAACACACTCAAGAATTCCAGCAGATGGAATTCTCTTTGACCAGCAAGACTATGGTTGGTGATAAGGATCAGGGTCACAGATGGACGGATCAAAAAGTTGAGTATGGAGGCTCAAAGGATCAAGGGTCAATTATGGATATACCCAGGATGAGGATTAGGATGAAATTACTATGATTATGGGGGGACATACACACACACTCCCATGGATTATTGGAATAAGGCAGGATGGAGACCCTCCTTTTATATCAAAGAGGTCAATAGACTATTTACACAAGAGATTTACAGATAGAGCGGGAACAAAAGTTTTTTTTTTTTTTTTTTTTTTTTTTGAAATGAAGTTTGGCAACAGGAACTGCCTGTTTTAAAAAAAAACAAAAGAAGAGGTGAAGAGGAGATGGAAACCCGCCTGCTTCAAGGACAACAGCAGTGGATGATGAGGGTTGCAACTGCCCGCAACTGCGGTTGGTCAAGGGAAGTCCGTTGGTCAGGCGCGCGACTGTCAAATAGTTAGTGAGGAAGTTTCCAAAGGTTGCAAACAGTAATGTTGGTTTGTGACCGTCAGAGATGGATTGGAGGAGCCAATTGGTCCAAAATTTTGTGCCAATTGGTCAAAGCTAGGGTAAACGCAAGGTGGATGATGGCTGTTGCAAGAAGCAACGGCGTCATTGGTGTTGACCTTGCTGTTAGGTTGGTGCAAGTTTGCAAATGGCAAGGATGGAGTGAGATTGGTCATGAGATTGATCAATCAAGGATTTTTTCCATGAAAAATCTCAAGCAAGTGATCAAATGATGGGCTGGTCTTGGGGTCTCCAACAACCACAAACATTGCTTGCGGTCATTGGTTGATGGCGGCAATGGTGGGTAGCTCAATGGCTGATGAGATTGGTTGATGGCTGATTGGGCCAAGAGATCCATGAAGGAGGATGGCAGTGATGAGTTGAGGAGGGAATGGCCAATTGCATGCACTTGGCCAAAAATTCAGGGGGAAGCGTATGCAAGGGGGGATTTGAACAGAGGAGGCAGGCATTAGGTGACCAAGCTGGGCCTCCTAGACTGCTAGGACAGGGAAGAGCTGGGAAACAGGGAAATGAGTGGGTAGCCATAGACACACAATTTTTTTTTTTGAAGTTGTATTGATGGATAAGGGAATATAAAAAAAAAATTAAAAATTTCCATAACCCATGAGGTGTCCCGGATTGATCACCAAATTGGTCAATTGATCAATCAATTAGGATTTGATTGACCAATTGATAAATCAATCAGGATTTGATTGGTCAATCAATTCCCAACCAATCAATCAATTGGTCAATTTAATCCTAATCAATTGGAGGGGGTTGGTCAAGCAAGGCAGGAGGAGGAGGAGGAAGGGGGGAGAAAGAGAAGGGAGGGGCTTACCAGATGAGGAGGGGGATGCAATTGAGACAAGGTGCAGCCAAGAGAGCAGACCTGGGGGGAGTTCAAAGGAGAGGTAAGCAAGGGTGGATTAGTGAGTGGAAAGAAAGAGGGAAGGGGACTCACTGAGTCTGTTGGTGAGTTGGATGGTGGATGGTTTGGGGAGCTTGGTGAGTTTGATGAGGCTGGTGAGGTTGGAATGGTTGCTGAGGTGAAGGAGGTGATTTAATGATGAGGAGGAGGAAGGAAGTTGACTGGTGTGTGAGTGGGGTGAGGTGGAAGTGTTGGAGCGGTGAGGTGGAGGGGAGAGGTTATTGGGTTGGAAAGTGGCCGGGAATGAGGTGGAGTTGTTTTTTGATTTTGTCTAAGTCCACTAAGAAAAAAAAACCCCGGCTGAGCCTGGATACTTGGGTGAAAAAACAAAAAAACTGTGAAGTTATTTTTAAACTATTTAAAAATCAAACATTACTCATCAAAGCAAGCAAGGGTGAGAGGAAGAATCAGCTCTCTCATAGAAGAAGATGAGGGACAAGATGAGACAGGGATGACTTTTGGTGGGTCAGGAATATCATATTCAAATATTTTGTTCCATTCATCTTTGATTTTGGCCAAAAGATTGTGAAGGATTACACAAGTGATAATCCATTTGATAAGGATCTTCATGTCTTTGGGGTTTTGAAGCTGGTTTTGAACTTCCCTTAATCTGGCCCAGCTTCCTTTCAGGACACCTATGGCATGCTCAATCCAAACCAATGATTGGGCAAGATGATAGTTGAAATTGGTTTTTCCTTGGTTTTTAGATGAAACATTCTGGTATGCTGGAACCACATATTTGCCACTAGCGTAAGCTGAATCTGCCAGAAGGTATTGATTGTGGTCAAAGTAGTTCTCTGGTTTTTTGGAAATACACATCTGATTGAACACATATGAATCATGACAAGAACCTGGAAGGCCAGCATGGAGGGATATGAACTTCTTGTTGTTATCAAAAAAAAGTTGTAGGGCCACAGAGTATCTAAACAAAAAGATGAAACATATTTGGTCAGTGGTGTGATCAAAGGTGTTATCAAAGTCATTTGAAAAGAAATGAATCAGTTTCCTTTTTTTGCAATTGAAATAGTGGTTGCCATCTAGCTTGGGGTTTTGACTCAAGGGGATGGTGGTTCCATCAACAAACCCAATGAAACCAGGAAAGCCTTTGGTCTCCTTAATTGAGATATCTCCTTGCCTTCTTCTTTGGTTGGCCAAGAAAGGACTGAGCAATGGAAAGATAGGATATCCATCATGACTCTTTTGGTGTATAAGTAAATGCTTCCATAACTGACTGAGAATAGATTATCCAATTGATTGATTGCTGCTCCATTTCCATTTAATCCCAATCTACAAAGAGCAACAGAGGTTGGATGGCTGGATTGCATTGAGGATTCCAAGAATTTTTCTGGAACATGTGGTGGTCTTCAATCATCTCCAAAAATTTCATGGATGAAGGCAACAAAGTTCAGAATAGTTGCTGGAAGCTTAAGTCGGGGATGAGATGAAGCTTTTGCCTTTCATACATAGGTTTGTGGAGGGTGTGTATTCTTGGAACCATGTATTGCTTTTCCAACAGAGAACTTAAAGCCAACCAAGTTGATTGCAAATTGGAGTATGAATCAGAGTCTGAATGAGAGTCAAACAGTAGCAAAAGTTCAGTCAGCTTTTTTGCATTTTCAACTTGCTGGTGAGAAGTTTGATTGGACATGTTGACAAAGATGGTGATGTGGTGTGGGGTGATGAGATGGTGGGATTTGTGTGAAGATGGAGATGTGAAAGTCAATAGAGATGTGAAGCAATGGAGATGAGATGTGTGTGATGCAATGGAGATGCAAACAGTATGGATTTGCTGATGTGGGTGATGTGGATGGGTGTTTTAGATGTGATGGATGGTGGACTGATGACAATGCATAAATAGCAGGTTCAATGGCGGGTTTGATGTTTGAAATCCGCCATTTTCATGAAACCTGCCATTTTGAAATACACCATTTGGGGAGTATGTGTATTTCAGAAACACGCCATTAAAAATGGCTGGTTTGCTCAAAAAAATGGCGGGTTTCTAATGGTGGGTTTGCTAACTTTGATACACCCTATTAGGCTAAGTGGTCCACCGTTCCAGGCCAATAAAATAAAATAAAATAAAATCATTGA
Organism: Puccinia polysora; assembly: GCA_025617555.3. Lineage (NCBI taxonomy): Eukaryota > Fungi > Basidiomycota > Pucciniomycetes > Pucciniales > Pucciniaceae > Puccinia > Puccinia polysora. Next base: position 8,585,202 of record CM062629.1, read on the forward strand.
AAATTGAAACAAAACCAAAAATAAATAAAATAAAAAAAAAATCAAAATAAATCAAAAAAAATTCTGGACCAAGTTTGGGTTCTGCAAGCTAAAATTATGGGTCTTGCCATACTATATGGGAGTTTGCACCAGTGCACTGAGTATCAAAAAGGGGAATGTTTGATGGTGTTTCTCAAACATGGTTTTTAGGAAAGATGAGAAAGTGTTTGAGAAGCAACATCAACAATCTAACAAAGGTTTCTGATGTTGTCCACCAACATCAACAAAATCAAAAAAAAAGGAAAAGAAAAAATGAAAAAAAAAAATCAAAAAAAATCAATGTTGTCTGGCACAATGGACAAATTAGGCTAATGCAAAAATCATTCCAGACCAAAAAAAATAAAAATAAAATAGCATAAAATAAAGAAAATCAAAAAATAAAAAAAGAAACCAAAAATAAAAAAAATAAAAATAAAAAAATAATTGAAATAATTCTGGAGGACATTAGGGTTCTACCAGTTGAAATTTTAGGTGTTTCCCTACTATATGGGAGTGTGCACAAGTTCACTGAGTATCAAAAAGTGGAATTTTTGATGATTTTTCACAAACAGGGTTTGTAGGAAAGATGAGCTATTGTTTGAGAAGCAATGTCAACAATCTAACAATGTTTCCTTAAGTCATCCACCAAAACCAAAAAATAAATGAATAAATATTTAATTTTTTTTTTAAAAAAAATCTCAAAGCCTTCTGGAATGATAGACAACTTAGGCTAACTTAAGAATCATTCCAGACCAAAAAAAAAATCAAAAAAAAATAATCAAAATATAAATAAAATAAAAAATAAAAAAAATAAAAATAAAAAATAAAAATAAATAAAAAATAAAAAAAAATCAAAAAAAATCTAAAAGAATCTATGACAAAATTTGGGTTCTGTCAGCTGAAATTCTTTGTCCTTCTGTACTATATGGGAGTGCACACCAGTGCACCAAGTATTAAAAAATTGAATTTTTAATGGTGTTTCACAAACATGGTTTTTTAGTGAAGATGAGCTAGTGCTTGAGCAGCAACATAACATTCCAAAATTTTTTCATTTTTAACCAAAATAAAGCTTCAAAATACAAAAAAACTATCATTTTTGTTACAAAGAATTGATGATTAAAGGAAAAATAAAAAAGGATTGAACAGAATTTTAAGAACTACAATAAAAATAAAAGAAAAATAAGCTAACCATAAATTGAGAAAAAAACAAGCATAAAAGAATGGGAATTATTGTTTAGACCCTCTGGCCAGTTTAAAAAAAATTATTTTGGTAATGGGGCTGCTTTCAAGTTCTTTTTATCTTTCTGTTTTGATATTTCCAAGAAAAATAAATACAGAAAAATTTATAAAAACAGTTTCAATACCAATCTGTTTGTATGATACAGCCCTTTAAGGATTTTTGTTGGAAAATTTTTTATTTTTTCCTTTAATATTTTCTTTATTTGAATGTAAGAAAAATAATATTTCAAAATGTATAAAACGGCTTATATTTGCAGATATTTTCATGGTGATCAATATTTAATGGGGTAAAACCTTTGATAAGAATGAAAACCCATTTTTATTCCAATCTTTTGATGACATTTTAAGTACCTGACAAGAAAGAAACTTTCATTCCTGATATTAAAAAAAAAGAGTGAGATGATAAATTCACCACTCCAAGTTGTGTGGGAGTGGTGTAGGGCCCTACACCGCCCAATGGACGCGTGGGGGCCCATACACGCGTCCAAAGTGTGTGTGGACGTGTTTATACACGTTTACATGTATCCAAGGGGTCCTCTCAACCACTCAAAACCTCCTTTAGGGTGTTTTTATATAGCCTCAGATTAGGAACTGCGTTGCTGCCTGCATGGTCAGAATTAGGTAGGTTGGGCCCAGAATTTGGTAGGGTGGGCTCAGCAGTTGGGGTGCATGCAGTCTCAGCAGTGGCTGCTGCAGGCTCATCACACCAGGTGCCAGTTGGGCTTAATCATATGAAGTGGGCTTTTAACACGCTTGGATGTTACAGAACTAGGAATGGAGCCGGCCCAACCAAGTTTGTGGAGGTAAGAGCGGGGAAATTGCGGAGGATGGACAAGTGGGGCAGATGCACACAAGCATGGACCAATCTTCCGGAAAAAGAGAATCACAATGGCGCGTCCAGTGGATAAAGGAATACACAGGGGGCTCCAAGTAGGTTGCAGAGGAGGGCCATGTCATGAGAAGGAAGAACCGGATGTGCGTGATTGCAGGTGGCCTAAGAGTTAGGCTAGGGTTCTGGTTTCTAGGGTTTCTTTTCTATTTGTTGTTGGGATGTCATTGCGCTTTTACTTAGGTTAGATTTGTGAGGCAGGACATCAAGTCCACACTCTCAGCACAGGGTTGGAAGGAGGGTGGGATCATCATAACACCACGGAAAAGGAAAGGAAGAAATAAAATCTTTTAAACTGCCTCACTCCCTCTCTCTTTCTAAGGGGCATCCTCAACCTTACAGATGCTAGGACCATTAAATCTGAAACTTAGGGACAACTTGGGGAGTCACTCACCCTTGTTTCCACGTCTGGGGCTCTGGCAGGGAAGTTTGTTTGTTCTCAGTCTCTCAAAGGTACACCAGGATGCTACCAAAAACCACCCTGGGATCCAACTTCCCTCCTGCTTTTCCTCTACAACCAGCTCCTAACGCCCCAGCTCAACCTCTTCCACCAGCTGCTTATGCTGCTAGGATGGTCAGATTTGCTCCCCCATCAAAGGAGGGGTGGTTTGAAATGCCAGTTGAGGACCCTTGTCATGTATGGCAAAGGCCACAATTTCTTGCTTGGTTTGAAGGGATCACAGACTCTGAAGCGGAAAAAAGTGCAGATAAGGTCAGTACTATCATCCTCTTCATCAAAGAGAACAAGAAGCTTTGGGAAGTTAACAAGATTGTTGGGTATGAGCGGCAGGATTGGGGAAGATTGAAGAGAAAGATGTTGGGGAGGTGGGGAAAGCACAAGCCTTGTTTCCAAGAAAGTGATTTTGAACAAGCTGCAGCGGAGGCAAGCAAGCATGGAGGCCTACAGAGGTGAAAAGGCTTGGGGGAATAAATTTGAATTTTGAGCGCATCTATGGGTATTTGGCAAAGAACAAAGTTGTGGCTGGGCAGACGGGGAATATTAAGCAAGTGTTTTTGGGTGGGCTTGGGCCCCAGCTTTGCTTGCAAATGCAACAGCATCTCTATGATCACGGCCTGGTTAAAAGATTTTTGGACGGGGGAATTGCAATCCTTCCAGATATATTGGTCATCCTCCAGGCCATGGAGAGAAAAATAAACCTAAAAAAGCTCATCACAGACATAGAAAGAACATACCCAGCGGTCTCCAAGAAGTCAGTGATTCTCTTGGTACCAGCCTCTGTGCAAGCACTGGCCGCAGGATGTTAAATGGTATGAAATTGATTATACTGAAAACTGGGAACTGAAGGATATGGGAAAATCAACATTGAGACATAAACTTAGAGAAGATGAGAAAGATCACAAACATCCAGCATAGGCTAGTTTGAGGTAGTGAGGTCGAGTGAGGAACAGTTACAACGGCAGTGGAGGAGTGATGAGACAAGAGATGACATGGGCTAAACAAGGAATTGAGTAAACAAGACAAAACAGAGATGAGAAAGAAATAGGAAATGAGAAATGTGGGAATATCTCACTGGGCACACAGACAAAGCTTGAGGGGTTTTTCAGGAAGACAAGAGGAGAGAGAGAGAATAGGAAGATTGAGAGAGTGAGATTGGGGAGTGATTGAGGTTCTCAGGATTGACATTTTAAGAAGCCAGAAGTGATAGAGAGTCATGAGAATCAGGAAGTGAAGTCTCCTGAGCCTGAGTTTGGAGTGTAGAGGAATTTGGAAAATTTCCACTCATCCTCTGTCTGACTGAGAGTCGTGTCTGTGTACCCAGTAGAGAGATTTAACAACTTAACATGGGACCATCAACAACCTTTTGCGCTGCAACTCCCCCACAAGCTGCTGACCCATTGGTGGGTGAAATAACAAAGATATTGGGGGATCTGAAAATCTTCCTTAACTGGACAACAACCCCAAACCAACTGGACGCAAAGCTGCCTCATATGGTGGAAGGGCTCCAGTCTCCCAGCGGGTCCTCTGGAGGTTTGGGGTACGCACTTGTACGTATTTCAGGGAAAAGGGGCCCTGGAATTTTTTTTGCTTCCAACTCTTCCAATAAATAAACAAGGGGTTGGTGCACACGTCCAGCTTGACATACATATTCCCAATGGGTGAACTGGTGGACTTAGAAATGGGTCAGCCGTCTCCTGTTGTGCCAATAAAAGAACAGGCAAAGGCTCTGGCTGATGCCACTTGGGTATTGCTTGGAATTTTCACCGTTCCTGAAACCTGGGAAGCGCCTAGAGTGGAGGCCAAAGTGAAGGTGCTGGAAGAAAACAAACCAGTTGCATTAGGGAGGATGGAAGTTGACCTTAAAAAACAACCACCAGCCCTGAAGAAAGTCATGCAGGCGCCTTCAGGGGATGAGCAGCTGGAAAATCCAGCGGGAAAAAGAAGGCTGCAGAAATTGTACAAAGAGTAATGGGGAATGAAGCGCCAATACCCCTAACTCTGCAATAATTAGTGGAAGTTTACGCAGTGGTTGTTGAAGAGATGGTCCAGGTGTTAAAGGAGTGTGGGCAAAGCAGGGTTCCAACAACGGTGCAGCAAGTGAAAATGCCAGAAGAGGAGGTGGATTGAAAGCTGTACCGGTCAAATTCTGTATTGGTTCTGCTTGCCTACATTGCAATAATAATTGCGGGACAGAAGTTATGGGCATTGGTGGATAGTGGGTAATTGGTCAACTTGCTTCAATCAAGGTTGGTGAATGAGCTGGGTTTGGTGCAAAAGAAGTGTGCAATGAGGCTTTGGGAATTGAATGGCAGAGAATTTTGTGTGGATGGGGTAGTGGAGGGGGAGGAGGTTAAGGTTGCAAAGGTTTGGAAGCCCTTATTGTTTCTTTTGGTGGAATGTGTTGACATGATCAGGGGTCAGCCATTAATTTTTGGATTCTAGGCCCAAATGGCGTTCAACTCCAAGGCATGTACAGAAGCGTTAAAAGTTGAAGATTTGCTTGTGCGCGGTTTGAGAGATAAATCTGTGACCATGGGAAAGGGAAATGGGTAACGGGACCAGTGGTGTGTGGAAATGGTGATTCTGACAGAGGAGTAAACTGTAAGGGTCACCCCATGAAGGCTTTTGCCTAGTTGGCCAGGGCTGACACACAGGGAAAGCTTTGGCTTTGAATGGGCAGTTTTCTAGCAAGGGGCAGGTGGAGGAGGGAAGCGGGCAAAGGGAGCTGTGGTGGTCTTTTCTGGACACAAGTTGGAATGGGCTGCGCGCTGCACGCTCAGTGGTGGCAGACGCTCACCAATGGCAATGGGTGCGGCTTTCCCACAGAAAGCTGTGCTGCGGGCTCAGAATCAGTTGGATTGGGCTTGGCATCCAGAGACGCAGGGTGGTACGGATTGGATTGGATGGATTGTGCGCAGATCATGCGAATACACCTTGGATATCTGGAATGGCGCATTGGGCGGATCCGGATATGCGTGGGGGGCTCCAGGTTGGGAGCAGTGCAAGGGCCGCATCATGAGAAGGAAATAAAGGATGGACTTAATGGCAGGCGGGCAGTACGCATGAAAGATGGGGTATGGGATATGGGATATAGATTATGGGGTGGAAGGGTAGGATTGGGGCTAGGGTTCTGTACTTAGGGGTTGTATTTTATTATTCTTGTTTGGTTGCGGTTTTACTAAGGTTAGGTTTGCGGGGAAGGTACTTAAACCACACCCTAAACCGGGATAGGGAGGCACAGGAGATCACGGAGGATCACATTGGATCATCATAGGTTTTTTTGGAAGGATCTTTAATCTCATTCCTCCATCTCTCAGTCAAAGGGTGAACAGTTGCACTCAGGGTTTACAGACGCAAGGGATCAATAACTTCCAAACTTGGGAACCATTAAAGGAGAAGTACTGTTCTGAATTCCCTATCTGGGGGTCTGGCCGGGAAGTAATATTTTATTCTTTGTCTCTTGAAACTAACAAGCACAATGTCCCAGTACCACCCATTGACCTTTGCGGGGTTGTCTAACATTACCCCCACTCCTCTTCCTCCTCCTCCTCCTCCCAATTCTTGGAAGCAACTCTCATCAGGGGCGGGATATGGTGTCCCTTGCTCTGACAATGGCACCAATCACAAGCCCGTTTGCATCAGGCAACAGGACTATGCACATATCCGGTTCAAAACTGAGGACATTGAGTGATTCCTTGCGCAATATGAAGGAATTGCCAACGCGGATGGTGCAATGGGTTTGGATAAGGCTTGGCTTGTTGTTCTCTTCATTACAGAAAAAGAGAAGCTTTGGGATGTGGAGGAGATGGAAGGGTATGAGGAACTTGATTGTCCAAAAGTGAAGACGGAAATCTTTGTGCAGTGGGGACGGCTAAAACCTTGGTTTTGGGAAAGCAACTTTGAGCGAGTGCAAATGGCGGAGTCCAGACAAGAGCACAATTGGGGGATTATGTAGGAATGTTCAATTGGATCTATTGCTACCTGGCAAAGAACAAGGTGATATTGGGGCAGATGGGCGCAATGAAGAGGGAGTTTTTGGGAGGAGTCAGTCCCCAACTCCGCAGGCGGGTGCAGCAGCACTTGTGCCACAACAACTTGGTAAATAGGTTGTTGGATGGGAGTATTGCGCTTTTTCCTGACATCCTTTTCATTTTTTGGGCGGTGGAGAGCAAGTTGGACTTGGAGGAACTGATGGTTGACATGGCAAGGTTGGTCCTGATGGGGTCAAAGAAGTTGGCTTCCCACACTTTGGAAGCACCAACGCAAGCTCCGGTTGGGGGCCCCCCAAAAACAGAATGCACCCTGGCACCATCACTGAAGACAGGCCCAGAGGTTAACAAGATGATGGAATAGATGAGGGATTTATGGATCTTCCTGGGTCAAATGTTGTGAGGGCCGCGCCATCTGCCTCCTCACATTGGGGAACCGCTTCCACTGTTGAATCCACCCCCGTTGTGGTTATGCAATTACTGAGGGGACAAGGGACATTGGCGGGTGGGGTGAAATAACATGACAAAGGACCTCAAGGCGGGATTGGTTCAACTGGTGGGAATGGGATTCATGTTCCCAACGGACAAGCAGATCTCTTCCAAACCTGGGGATCCAAATTTCATGGAGCAAGTGCCCGCGAAAGAACAGGAACCAGTGGTAACTGCTCAAGCTTTGCTGGGGATTGTCACTGGTCCTTGGGTATGGCAACCACTGCGCATGGAAGCAGAAGTGAGGGTGTTAGCAATGGAGGAGTTGTCAGAGGTGGAAAGGATGGATGTGGATGTCAAGGAACAGGTACTTCCGGCAGCTCCTAAGCCAATTGTGCACGTTCTGGAAATGGATGGACAGCCGGTGAATCCGGCAGGGAAGAAGAAGGCAGTGGAAATTGTGCGCAGGGTGATGGGGAATGAAACAACTATTTACTTGATCTTGAAGGAGTTGGAGGTGGTGTCACTGGTGGTAGTAGATGAGATGGTTCAAGCGCTGAAGGATTGCGGACACAATTGGATCCCTTGGATGGTGCAGCGGGTGAACTTGGCTTGGGATGATGTGGAGCGCAACCTAGTGGGGATGAAATCAGTTTCAACTCTGCTGGCTTACGTTCCAATTAAGATTTCTGGAAGGAAAGTATGGGTGCTGGTGGATAGCAGCTCCATGGTGAACCTTCTTCCCTATAGGCTGGTTGATCAAATGGGATTGGTTTGGCGGAAATGAAAAATGGGGCTTTGTGTGCTTAATGGCGGGGTGTGTGGCATGCATGGGGTTGTGGAGGAGGAAGAGGTTGAGGTTGCAAGGGTCTGTAAACCACTTTCTTTTCTATTGGTTGATTGCAGCAAGGATATTTTAGGACGGCCATTCATGTTTGGGTTCCAAGCGCAAATGAAATTTGATCCAGAGGGGGGAAGGAAGCATTGACTGTGGAAGATTTGTCCGGCAGTAGATTTGAAACCACAATCTGCAATCAGGGGTCGGGGAAGTGAATGCAGGATTTGGCAAGAGAGGAGGAGGAGAACCCCGGCATGGAGTTGGTTTGCAAGGGTGGGCCAGAGGCAGATTTTGACTAGTCAGCCAAGGTTACCGCACCAGGCAAGCTCCAGCTTAGTGCGGGCAGTCAACCAGTGAGGAGAAGGTGGGAAGTAGGGAGGAAGCGCAGGTTGGGTGGGCGCTGGAAGTAAGTCCCTTTCCTCAGTGTGCATCACCAGGAGGTACTTTGCAAAAAAACTATCATTGTGCCACGGTTTGGTTTTGACTAGGACCTATGGTAATGGATGCGTGCAGATGAAGTGGTGAAATGTTGGGAAGTATAAGATGGTTGGGAAAAAGGTCTGTCCCAGGAAAATAGCAATGCCATGGGATCTGAACAGACCACTCCGACCAATCCCTTGGTCGCAGGACCCTTGGAAATCTCCGCTGAAGGTGTCAGGATGCGTAACACAATTGGAGCGGATTAAAGATGAGCGTGTTGGGGCCCTTAACTTTGGACCGCTGGGCTGGTTAAGCGCAGAGGAACGGGATTTTCTGACATTGGTACTTGTCCTCTGGGAAAGAGCACTCACGTTTTGACCTGAAGAGTGGGGACTGTTAAAGAGCAAGATAGAAGACCCTTATGTGATTCTGACAGTTCTGCATGAAACTTGGCAGATCAATCCAATTCCAATTCCCCGGGAAGTTTGGGGGCTCATCTTAGAGCTGGTGCACAAGCGTGTTGTGACGGGCCTTTATGAGCAATCAACATCAAGTTACTTGAGTCCAATCTTTGCAGTGGTTAAGCAGGATGGGAAGTCTTTACGGATTGTTCACAATCTGCAGCGGCTCAATTTTTTTACAATCCAAGATGCAAGGACAAGCCCCGCATTCTGAAAGCAAAAACATGAACAATTTCCAATGGATGATTCAGGGAACTAGGAAAGCATGTGGCGCGGAACAGATGTGGGTCAAAGAGCAAGGCATGGGCTTGGCAGCGGGTTTGTGCTTAAAAAAAAATCTTTTTAAGTTTTCTTTGGTTATCATATAGATGGAAGGTGTGGATGGGTTTGGGCGGATACTTTTTCTCTTTCTCTCTCACAAGGATGTGCACACATGTCTGTTTTTTATTTTTAATCTCTCTTTCCTGTAGATAGGTACCAGGAACTGTGTGGCAGTTGGTCTGGGGTGGTCCAGGTACCTTTAGCAGATACTCTCAGTGGCTCAGGTTTTTCTCACTCTCAGAAGATTCTTCTCACTCTTGCAGATTGCTCTCAAAGCGCGGATCTTGCGTGCGGCTCTTATTTCTCTCAACACTCTCACAAAGCCCAAAGGGACTCAGGATGGCACAGAAAAACTCCTTTTTTTTGAAAATAGGCATTGTGGTGCCCAATCTGGGACACCTCTGGACCAGTACAGAAAAAGTAAAATTTTTATGAACTTTTCTATAGCCTCAATTTAGATCCAAAAAGATAAAAAAACTTTTTTTCCGGAATGATTCCCATATCCAGTTCCAAAAGTTCCAGCTCCCACTCTCCTAGTTGTCTAGGATCATCTCTTGGGCGCCTAGCGCCCGGTCCTATGTTTGATTTGCCCTTGCTTTGCGCTGCTATCCACCCTTTTGGCAAACGCAGGGATGAAGACCGGCATGGGTTGCGGGCTTCTATCCGGCACCACCCCATGCCCAACCCTCTCTTTCCACCTTCCCAGCAATCATCCTTATTGCCAATTCCCAGCAGCCAGCCCAAGCGGATAGACAACTCTACCAACTCAGCACCGCATTTGACTTGTGATCAACCGTATGAGCCCATTGTGAGGACGCTCTGGGAATCTGCTCAACACTAGCAGACAGACAGCCTTACTGATGGCTGATGACCGTCTGAGTTGACCAACGCAAACATAACACCCCCAAGCTCATCCCACAACTCTTCCATTGATCATCATCATCCTATCATCCCCCTTAAGGACCCACTACAACCCTCAGCCCTTGAACTTGTCCCATCTGCCAAGAATGCTGACATGCTCTCTTGAATTGCTCATCCGTTCAACTCACTCCTCTTGGCTGCCCCCAACTCGACAACCTGTCTTCTACCCATCCCTTGTACCCCTTCCTCTCACCCCCTTGCCTTTTGATTTCAATCCAGTGTCCTCCATTGTGCCACCTCTAAATATTGCCTCAATCCTCACCATCTCACCCGTCCTATCAATCCAATCCGCTCTAAATCCACCTACATCTAATCCTCCGCCTCCCCCACCTACTCCTCATCCTCTGCAAGACCTAGATCCACAACAATCCATTCAACCCAAAAATTAACCAGTATGAACTTCAGCCTACCTCATCAACATCCACCTCCAGCTCACCGGTCTCCTGCGCGGCTTGTCTGTTGCCCGCGCGGGTCTCAACTGTTTCCTGGGCCCGTCAGCATGTCCGCGGGAGTCTCACTAGATACTCTCTTTCCCGTGCCCATCATTGGCACAGACCGGGGATTTGATTCAGTTCTTCTTCTTCTTTTTTTTTTTTGAGTGTTTGTTGTTTCTTGTTTTTCCCTTTTGTTTTCTCATGAAAATCTTAAAAAAAAAATTTTTTTTTCCCGCTCTATTTGTAGTATCTCTTTTAAATAGTCTACAGACCTCTTGTCTATAAAAGGAGGGGCTCTCCCCTGCCTTTTTACAATGATCCAGGGGAGTGTGTACATATGTCCCCCCTTTATCATTGAAATCAAATCCTCATCCTCATCCTGGGTATATCTATGATTTCCTCCTGATCCATTGATACTTAGTCTTTGCCCCTCTGAGGCTTGATTGTTATCACCAACCAATAGCCTTGCTGGTTGAAGAGAATTCTGTCTGTTGGAATTCTTGAGTGTGTTATACCACTCCTTGACCCCTTTCTCTGACCATACTGGTCTTGATCCCTTGTTGATCATCTTTCTGGAGCCAATCACAATTGATTGAAGTGGTCTTATTAAGCTTAAGACATGGAGTGTTATACCTCCCTTATTTTTTTTTTGGAGTTGCATTCTGCCAGCCTACTCTTGAGTTCTTTGAGAAGTGTTGAGGTTATCCTTGCTTTGAATCAGTTGCTGTTGGCTTTTAGATCTTCTTAAACATAGTGCTTTGTCTTGTACAGCCACCCTCAGTTATCTGGTACCCTTCAAGTGCTTGATTGCGGAGAGTTGGGCAGGTTCATTGAGAACCTGGAGGTTGGTTGGGTTTGAGTTGATCATCCTCAATCTTCTGCTGACAACCAGATTTATTAGCTTGTGGGCGTTGTTTACATACAACAGCTTTGTTCTTTGAACTGTAAAAAATTTTCAGCTTCTTTTTTCCAAGTTTTCTCCACATAATCTTGGCTCAGATAGTGCTGTTCCATTGCTACCAAACGACTATTATCCTTATCCTTTACTACTTGATTCCTCCTTTACCAGGTTCTGGACCTTGATCTTGGTTACATTTAAATATTTTTGTAACACTCAGGAGGGCAGCCTAAACAGCACCTTTCCCCTCCACAGAACTGCCACGGCCTAGCACCATTTGGAGTCTTACAGCATGGGGATGGAAACAAGAAGGAATAGGAAGAAAAGGGGGGGGAAATCCCCCTATGTTGGCCAGGTCCTCATCACTTCCTCTGCATCCGGGCAAGCCACTGTGGCTAGGGATTGGAAGGCAGCCAAAACCTTGGGTCAAGAGTTGGCGGTGTGCGCGTAGGGGACCACTAGAAAACGTCAGAGTAGCTTTTCCGCAGTGTTCACCATTGTGTCAAACCTTGCCAAGGGAAGTGCAAAAGTTCACCATTGCCTCAAACCTTGCAAAGGGAAGTGCCCAAATAAGGGGAATCTCTGGGATCTTTGGAGTGGTGGCCAGAGGGGTTGCAGCAGCCGCAGGTTCCGGCAACAATTCAATAACCACTGGAGTCGGTGCGCGCCCAAGTTCTGGCAACCACCTAGGCACTGGTGATGGCAATGGCAGTAGAGGAGTTGGGGTTGAAGATGCTGGTCTTGGAGGAGTGAGGGGAAGCGGTGGCAGAAAATGAGAAGCAGGTCTTGGTGGTGGTGGGGGAGGCGCGGCCAGACGGTTCAAAATCCTTGGGTCTGTTGCTGGTACATTCATTTGTACCTGCACAGCCCACTTGTGGGTGGCGTTTCAAAAGGCCGCAAAGTCTGGAAAGTCCTGGCTCCTCAGAGGTCCAGCCAGAAGGAAGGGTGAGCCAAAGTCATGGCTCTTGCCCAATGGAGGGCTTTGGGAGGCGCGTTGCAGTTGGTTTCAAGGTGAGCTGGGCTGTGTGGTAAACCAAACCTGTCCTATAGCCATCAGAATCATTTTGTCTTATTAATTATTATTTTTATATAAAATTAAAGTCAAGAAAATACTAAATCAATTCCAAACCCCTCATAAACTATACTCTAAACTCAAACCAACCTGAAAACCCAAATCAATCACCAGATAAACCCCTTCAACCATATCAACACCTGTCACAAAAACCACCGAAAACCTGGAACAGACTGGATTATGTCACATGGATTAATGAAAAGTCTTAATTGAATATATAATCAAAAGATTATGCTCAAAATAACCACACAAAAAAACAACATACCCCATACCAGCAGGACTTAAACCATATCAGTACCAATGTTACACTACAGCCAGTACTATGAAAGCAAGTAAACATGACTTTTCTGGAACTTTGACCACCAGATAAGCCCTCAGAAGCGTCCTTTCAAGCACTCTGATACTCAGTTTGCCACCATTCCAACCATACAACACACACACATGCACCAACAGAAGTAGGGGCTCATGCAGCCAAGTATCTCTTAATTCTCACCAACCAGCAATAACAACTCAGTACACATGACTTGTCTGGAACTTTCACCACCAGATGAGCCCTCTGAAGCGTCCTCTCAAGCACTCTGATACTCAGTTTGCCACCATTCCAACCATAAAACACACACACATCCACCAACAGCAGTAGGGGCTCATGCAGCCAAGCATATCTCAATTCTCACCAACCAGCAATAACAACTCAGTACACATGACTTTTCTGGAACTTTCACCACCAGATAAGAGCTCTGAAGCGTCCTCTCAAGCGCTCTGATACTCAGTTTGCCACCATATCAACCATACAACACCTGCAAGCCACACTCTCAAGTTACCCAAGGGGACATGGGGTAAAACAGCATACCTCATATCTCCACAACTAATTACATTGAAACAGCATGCAGGTAGTTCCTGAAACATTTTATACATGATAAGGGCTCAGAAGCGTCCTAAGAAACACCCAGCTAATGACTTTCCACCACCAAACTCATGCAGGTCACACCATTCAAGCTACCAAAGAGGGCTTGCAGCTGCCAAGCATGTTTCATGCTTTTCCCAACCAGCAAAATTAACTCAAGCTGCAGGCAACTTCTGCATCATTTTTTATACAAGATAAGCAATAAGAAGCGTCCAGATCAAACCATTCTTATCTCTTATCTAATATTTCAGCCTGACTCTCAAAGATTGAACTAAAAAATACAGTTATCTCTCAGCCTGATTTACACATTTTATCACCAGAATGATCTGTCTCATGTAACTGTACCCTCCTGTGCTTCAAAAGTGCAGAGAGAGGCTCAGAACCGCACTCAGGGGAGCCCTGAGCATCCCCTGAGGAAGTATTTTTCTATTTAAGGGGCCTCCTTTGCCCTATCCAAGTTGTCTAGTATGGCATCAGCCCCATAGCATGGCTTCTGCCCAGTGTGTGAAATATGGCATCTGCCTAACCAGTTACTTACCTAGTACCCAGTTATAAGTGAACCAGAATCAAGTGAAAGGGAAATAAAGGATCAAACACGAAATTATCATTGACCATTTGACCCAAATCCTGGTGTTTTTGAAGAAGGGTTCTTGAGAAAAGGCCTGTTCTTCAGCACCTATCTTTAAGAGGGAAAACCCCTTATTTTTGATTAGTAAATTCATAAAAGAGGAAGAGCACAACAGAAGAACCAACCAAGCTTTTTTTCCGCCAAGCTCCCTGTGGGCAAGCCCATCTTTGGGTCCTCCTACTGGTTAAACACCTTTTAGTCAACCCCTAAATCCTTTAAAAGGAATTGGAAAAATAGTCAGAAAAAGTTGAAAATTCTTGATTATTAATTGGTGGAAGCTTGCCAATAATGCAATCCAACCTGGAATAGTCTTAAAATTCCTGAAAAATCTATTAATAATTAATCTAGGTCTGATAAGAAAACTATTTTAAGTCTCAAAGAAACCAGCCACTAATTAAAAAAAATTATTGTGCAGACTTATTTTAGTTCAGAAGGGCAGGAAATTCAGAACCACCTTAGCTTACCTCTATCTATTCAAGACTATTAGTAAACTAAATTCCCCTTCTAGTGACTGCCAACAAGCTATTTGTTAAATAATCCCATTATCCTTTGGAGTCTCTACAATTGGTGCCCCAACAGTGGCCAATTTCCTTTGGAATGATTAGTTATTACCTATAAAAGACAAGATTTTCGGAAAATTAGCCCCTTTAGCCTATTAGAAATTCAGGAAACTAAAGGAAGACATATTCACCAGATATTAGAGGACCTCAAGGACCAACTGAAAGGTTTTGAAGATAATAAACAAGTAGCACTTTCCTCAATAACCAGGATGGAGCAAGAACTGAAAGACAAAACCAAACTATCCAGTGGACCCCAAGAAAAACCAGATGAAGAACAGGAGAGAATTCAAAATCAGCAAGACATGGAATCAGAAATGAAAGAGAATATTTCCAACATTTCCAAAGCACTAAACTAAATCCTTGAAGAAAGAACAGCACAAGGCATCCCAGAAACTCCTTATACTCAACAAAGAACCAGATTTCAAACCTCAACCCCAAGATCACCATTTGAAAGAATGCAAAAAGGACCACTGAAGAATCAGAAGCCCCCTCCATCAGTCCAAGAATAAAAATATTTTCTCAACCTAGAGAGGAAAGAAGAGAAGCAATAAGGAGCCAGTACACTGAAAGAATCCCAGCCAGAGGAACAGCCCAGGATAATTCAATCATCAAGAATGATGAACAAAATGGAGTTTTATTAGATGGAAAAAAGGTAGATATTGAATTTGATGGAACAGAGGTGGAACAATTTATTAAAAGAATTGAGAAACTGGCTAGAATTCTGAAGGCAGGAGGAATAGATATAGCTCTGAAATTATCTTTTTCAGTCCAAGAAAAAAAGATTAGAGAATCTATTGAGGATATGGAAGGACATGAATATGGAGATTGGGACCTTTTGAAGAAGGAGTTGAAGAGGAAATGGGGCACAGCTACCCCCTATAGAAGGTTTAATGAGGAATCCGTACCTAGATTGCTCAGACTTACTCAAGATCAGGGAGGAATCAAGACCAAACAGGACTTCCAAAAGTTTATTGGTAATTATGAGGAGATGGTACTTTATTTCATTAGGATGGGGTATGACAACACCAACTGGGAAAGTGAAGAGAACCTCTGGAAAGCCTTGTCCACTGATCTTAGGAGGGAGGTTAACAGAGAATTGGCCCATGCAGGTAGAATTCAGATTGCAAGGGATGGAAGATACCTTCCCTCTGACCTGGAGACCTTTGAAGGAATTTGTGGAAATGACTTTGGCCTTGTGGGATGTGGATGAAGAAGAAGCACCTAGACCTATCATCAAGAACCCCGTGGAAACCAAGAAAGAAGTCAAGTTTCAGCCAACAGGAATGGATGAAATCTTAAAAATGAAAGAAGAAATCACCAAGCTCACCATGGCTTTAAATCAGAAGCAGGCACCACCATATTTTGAAAGGACCAACCAAGGAATGGCACCAAACTTTAGACCCCCAGTTACCAATGCAGGACCCAGATGGCTAGTCAGATGCAACTACTGCAAGGATGAGTACCATACCCAGTTCACCTGTCCAGATCTCTCAGAGGACCTCAATAACAGGAAAGTATTCAA
Source organism: Puccinia polysora (assembly GCA_025617555.3). Taxonomy (NCBI): domain Eukaryota; kingdom Fungi; phylum Basidiomycota; class Pucciniomycetes; order Pucciniales; family Pucciniaceae; genus Puccinia; species Puccinia polysora. Next base: position 8,601,205 of record CM062629.1, read on the forward strand.
GCAAGGATCCAGTTTCTTCTTTCCAAATGGAGAACCAGTACCACTGAGTAGCCAGGAAACAGCCAGAGACCAAGTGAAGAAGTTTTCAGGAAACCAAAAGAGCCTTAAGGTTGAAGAACCCCAGAAGAAGGAGGAACCATTGAATGTTGCAGCATTCTTGGAGATTGAAAATTGGGAAGCTTGGACACCACCAGAAGTCAATGTGAAGGAATCCCAGGTCCAATGGGGAATGAGGAAGTCCCAGAGATTGGCTGACAAGTCCCAAGGAAGTTCCAAACCACTAAACAAAGACCACCCAGAGCCAGAGAATGAACCAGTCAAGGAGGTTGGATACAGGAAGAGAAGAGTAAGTTATCCAGGAGCATGGGTTGAGAAGGATGGCCAGGACTCAGATGAAGAAGAAGACCCCCAGAAGAACCTGTGAAGAAACCTGAAACTGAACCTGTGGAAGTGAACAAGGAAAGGTCAGAACCAGTATATACTGAAGGAGGAACCAAGATTGAAGAAAGCCTGAAGAAGAAAATATTAAAAAAAAGCTTTAACCTTACCTTGGAGGAGCTCCTTTCAGTTGCACCAAATTTCTTCCAGCATCTAAAAGATATAAGCCTTGAAGGAACCTTGGACTTGAAGAAAGCCTCTAAATCATCGGCCAGAAAAAACAATAAGAGGATTAATGGATGTCAACACCATTTTGAAGACTATTCTGATGAAGAATACCCATGTTCCATTAGCAGCAATCTTACCTATGCTTGCCCATTGGGATTGATAGACATTTGGATAAAAGGAAAAAAGATAGTGGCCCTGGTGGATACTGGTGCTGAATTAAATGTCATACTTGAACATGTGGCAATCCAGGCAGGCTTGGTGTCCAGGGAATTATTCATGAGGGTTACAGGAATTGGAGGCCACTCAACTCCACTAATTGGTTTGGCTGAAAGAACAATGTTTGAGATAACTCCTGGGGAACCCAAATCTTCTCACTTCTTCATAGCCAAAGGATCAATGCATACAGTGCAGGGAAGACCCTTCTTGGTGGATCATAAAGTCAGGTTGGAATTATCCAAGCATAAAGGAGAAGTCTTAAGCTATGAAATAGCAGCAGGGGAGAGGTTATGCATCCCAATCTGTTCACCAAATCAAGCAGGATGGCAGGTGACACCACCAAGAAGACCACTGGGGATGAACAACATCACAGCAAATCTGGAGGCACAAGAATACCAGGAAGAAGATTGGACCAGTGGACAGGATATACCTGAAATGAACTTGGAAGGCTTGCCAGATCCTTGGGAAAATAATATTCTTACCCCATCAATCTATGCAGAAGAACATATTGACAGGACCTGGAATGATCTCCTTGATAAAATGGAAGCTGAAGAGAACCAGGAAAATTTCCAAAGATTGTTTGGAGGGTTCTGGACCAACCTTGAAGACATGGAGGGAGAAAACTGGGAGGAGTTACCTGGAGCAGGCTTTGACAACTCTGAATTTATTGAGTTACTCAATACCCAAGCCACTAATGTTCTTCTGATTGATGGGGATTGGCCATCTCATTATGGAAGAGTTCCTTGGGTCATCAGGTACAGCTTGTACTATGGTGAAGAATGGGCCAAGGATTGGATGAAATGTTTGGTTGTAATGTACCAGGTAATACCAGACTACATCAGATGGTCAGGGTATTTGGAGGAGTAAGTCCCTTCTCCTATTTTATTAAGATTGATGAAGAAGTAAGCCTCCAGTTTCCTTTGGTGAGCTGAGGGAAAGGGTGGGCAGAACCACCATTTTAAGTTTCATTGTAAGTTTTCATGTTGAATTTAATTTCATTACCATCAAGATCACAAAATAAAAGGAAAAAATCCCATAAAAAAATCCTATAAAAAATAAAAAAAGGGGTATCAGTGATATTTTTGGTACCTCCAACAAAAAAAAAAGAATGCTCACCATACTAGCAATACCAGAATTTCGCCTATCATCAATCACCGGAAAACTGTGATAATCACAAAAATAAATACAAAAAAACCCTTAAATAAAAGCAGCAAAAAATCCCATAAAAATCCTATAAAAAATCAATAAAAGGGGTATCAGTGATATTTTTGGTACCTCTAACAAAAAAAAATATATAATGAATGCTCACCATACTAGTAGTACCGGCATTCTTCTCCCCATCATCAATCACCAGAAAGCTGTAAAAAAACCCATAAAAAATCCATATATACAGCAAAATCCTAAAAAAAACAGGCATCAGCAAATCCGTTACAATCAATAGAGTTAAAAAAAACTCACCATCTTAGAAGGGGAGGTTGGGAAGAACGTTAACGATCGGCAAACGAAAAGACCCAGGGAGGCCGCAGGGAGCGGTTATGGCAGCAAAGGACACTTGCGTTTGAACCAAGACCAAAAAAGAAAAAAAAAAGAAAAAGAAAAAAGAAAAAAGAAAGAAAAAAGAAACGAAAAAAAGAGAAAAGAAACCAAAAGGCTTACAAGCGACGGCGACAGCCATCGCGAAGAATCCAACGATCTTGGGCCTCGGGCGAGTCCGGGCGGCGAGAGCGACATCGCGGCAAAAGATTGCTCGCGATCGATTCGAGGCGATTGAAGCAGCAAGGCTGGATGTAAAAAAAAAAAGAAAAAAGAAGAAGAAAAAAAAAAAAGAACGGAGGCGACAAAAAAAAAAGGAACAGCTCGCGATCGACCAGTAACCGCAAGCGAATCACGGCAAGGACGAGGAAAGGCGGCGACAAAAGGCTATCGTCCTTGAGGACGGGCGAGAACAAAAAAAGACTAGGCATTATCGATATCGTCGAAACGGCATCAGCCCCCCCCTTTATTTATCTTCAACAGCGGCCCCAGCTGAAGGGCCGCCCTCATCTAACCCGTTGCGATCGCGCCAATGGTCGCGACCATTAACAACAAGCTTCGTCCGACCGCTCATGGCGAACAAGGGCTTGTCGATCTCACCTTGCCGCCCCCATCGACGTCTCCCCACTCCTTCCCGCAACCAAAGCGATCGCGATCGCGATCGCGGCTTTTCGCGGGATCGCCGCCGCCGTTAAACAAAAAAAAAAGAAAGAACAAAAAAAAAAGAGAAAAAAAAAAGAAAGGAGAAAGAAGAAAGAAAAAGAAAAAAAAGCGAAAGGGCGGAACCCTTATCGCCTCCGACGACGCCACCCACTCCTTCCCGACACCCGGGAAGGAGCGATCGCGCCTTCCGCGCAATCTGCCAAAGGGAGGTAACCAACATCATGGGTCCCCTCCATGACCTTAAACTGCTTCATCGAGGGTCCCCTGCAAGACCTAAAACTGCAAGATTTACGCGACAACCCCCCCCCCCCCCCACCCCCCTTATCTTGATCCGGCCAACGTGGTCCTCTGCATCACTTTAAACTGCAGGATTGGTCCTCTGCATGACCTAACACTGCAGGAACACGAAACTTACCTGGAACAGATGCATCAACCATCTCACATGGCCACAATCCCACCTATACCTACCTCAATACAGATGTATGTCGGGTGTAAGAAGGCCAGCTGGTGAAACTGCAGACAAGTCATACAGCCCTCTCAGTACTCATATCCATACCAAAGACCAGACACACACAGAAATGAAAACAATGACAGGAATAAATCAATTAATTAAAAAAAAATAACAATAACACCAAGGAACTTAACTCTGAAGATCAGGATCTTTTGCTAAAACTCCCAGAAATGAGCTTAAACAGTTTATTTTTTATTTTTTTTAATTCAATCCTCAGGCCAAGGAGTATTGGTCCTTTGTAAGACCTTAAACTGCCTACATAATTAAAAAGAATACTAGGAAATGAAATCTGAAGATCAGAATCTTTTTTCTCAAGCCCTGGAAATGAGCTCAAAAAAATTTATAATCTTTTTAATTTAACCCTCAGGCCAAGGAATAAGGTCCTTGGTAAGACCTTAAACTGCCTAAACTAAACTAAACCAAACCATATAAAAAATAATATAAATTAAAAAAAGTTATACTTTACTAAGGATTTGATGCTCAGTATGAAAGTCTTGGGACCAAGGAATCAAGAAATAATATGAAGAAAGAAGGTCCTGCAGATATCAACAATAGTTTAAATCCAAATTGGATCCAATTCAAGATTCAAGAAGTGTTAAGGTAGCAAGGAAAGATAGAAGAATTAGCCTTTGGCCAGAAAATCAAGAATGAAGACATTATAGTAGGCATATGAGGAAAAGGTATCTATCAAGTTTGAATAGATGAAAACAGGGTAAATATACAGTAATGGATGATGAAATTAAAAGCAGAAGTCTGCCTTTATCCAGGAAGGACCATACAAAGAATATGGAGAAGGGAAAAGAAGACAAAGGAAAAAAGAGGAAATATAATCTGTACTTACCCAGCCAGACCCATAGAAGAAAATGGGGTAGGGAAGATCAAGACAGAAAACCTGAAAAAACCAATTAAAGAGAATCAATAACCCATACACAAGATATATAAAGAGACCTGTCTTTTCCAATATGAAACCAACTATAATTCAACAATCTAGGAGGAAGAAAGAAGATTAATTAGAAGTTTTGAATTGCTACAAGGATTACAACAAGATGAATGAAGAAGAGATAACTTAGAGGTAAATCATCAAGATTTTGACAGGGACAACTGGAGCACATAGGAATTTTTGGATCTTTTGATCCCATTACTTTGACTATATCTGAACAATTGATGAACTAGGAAAGAATAATGATAAAGAAAATTAATCAAAATTATTAAGCCAAAAATTAAAAGGAGGAAGAAGGAGGAGGAGTCGGATGTCTATATGTGGAAATGCTGTGGACAGCATTAAGTCTGGAGGGGGATGTGGTAAACCAAACCTGTCCTATATCCATCAGAATCATTTTGTCTTATTAATTATCATTCTTATATCAAATTAAAGTCAAGAAAATAATAAATCAATTCCAAACCCCTCATAAACTATACTCTAAGCTCAAACCAACCTGAAAACCCAAATCAACCACCAGATAAACCCCTTCAACCATATCAACACCTGTCACAAAAACAACCCAAAACCTGGCACATACTGGATTATGTCACATTGTTTAATGAAAAGTCTTAATTGAATATATAATCAAAAGATTATTGATAAAACTGATAGAAATTTCTTTGAGAGAATGTATAAAGAAAAACCAGGCCAGAATCTTGATTGAAAGACAAGGTAGATGGACAGAGTGAGGAAAACTGAGAGAATGGCTAGAGGAGGCTCTGAGGTGGTACAATGGCGCATAGAAAAGGTAGCATGGTGTTATTGAGCCACGGTTGAAGAATGAGAGAAGCAGATGAAGTTGTTGATGTAGGAGTTGTGAGTAACTCTTTCTCACCAAATAAAGCAAGGACCCAAAGACGTCCACAATATTGATGGGCGGTAGGAGTGGTCTTGAAGTTGTAGCTTGATCTGGTTTGATCGCATCAATGTTGGTGTTAGGCTCAGTAGGAAGTAGTGTGAAGTAGAGATGAGGGAAGGAAAAAGTAGAGATGAAGGAAAGAAATAGTGAGAGAAAAAAAGAGAATAGTGAAGGAAAAAGAAGAATCAAATTCTGGTGTTGGGGAATTGAGGAAGAGGTTGGAAGAGGTCAAAGACCAGGCAAAGGATGAAGAAAGTGGAGAGTTGTGACAGGCGGGTAACAGGGAGAGTCTTGTGCGCGCTCTTCAGTGAACTTGGCATAGAGAACATAGCAGAGAGTCAACACGCCAGGATATTTGGTGAGTTAAGAGTTGGAGAGTTGGCCGTGAAAGCACGCCAATATTAGTTTGGAGAGAGATGTGGAGGAGGCTGCCTTCAAAAGCGGATTGGAAATCATATCCGAGGAGCTGATAGGCTTGACGTCTATTTTTCTGGAGCTGTACTGCTCTCAAATATACTTGATTTTTATGTTGAGGTGTTTAGTTTTGGTGTTTGAGCCAAATTTCTTAATTTTGTCCAGAAAACCCTTATTATCGATGTGAAAGATGGATGCAAGGGGAGAGGAACCCCAAAGCTTGCTGACAACGTGACTCAGCCACTGATTCTCTGGAAGTCCGTTGGATAACGCATTCATTTTGGACTCAGTTGACAATAAGGTAATGTTTTGCTGTTTCTTGCTGTTCCAGATGATAGGGCAGCCTTTCAATAGACAGATAGATCCGCTCTGGGAGGTGCAATTGTGAAGATTGCTTCCCCAGGTTGCATCAGTGAAAAAATGGAGTTGGTTTGGCAGGGAGAGGTTATGCAAGATTGCAAGGGTCAGAGAAGAGGTCCCTTTTAGGTATTTCCAGCAATGGATGACTTCCTTCCAATGAGTCAGACCAGGTTGATGATTAAACCTAGACAGTATCAACATGCAGCTGCCAGGTCCGGGCAAGTACAGCATGATAGGTAATTAAGCATGCCTGTTGTGGTGCTCTTTTATGGACGCGAGTTGGGAAAGGGCTGCGGGCAACGCGCTCAGCAATAGCGGCGGCACGCTCAGCAATGGGTAGGGCCTTGCAGCAGCTAGCCGCGCTGCGGGTTCAGAAGCAGTCAGGTAGGCCCAGCAGCGGTCGGGTTGGGCTCAGCACCTGGAGACAGGAGACGGACGGGTTGCGGGGATCATGGACCGGAAGGATTGCGCAGATTGGAAGGCTCGCACGGATCAGACGGCTTGCGTGGATCAAGCGGATCACCCATTGCAAGACGCGCGGATTGGATCACGCGGGTAAGCCCCGGATACCTGGAACGGGTTGACGGGCAGACGCGCGCGGGCGGGCGAGCCGGGCGTATGTCAATATTGAGGGGCATGGGTTATGGGGCAAGGGATGGAGGGGTAGGATTGGGCTAGGGTTCTGTGCTTAGGGGTTGTATTTCATCATTCTTGCTTACTTGTGGTTGTAATTAGGTTAGGGTTGAGAGGGAGGACTTAAATACTTGGAACTCTCAACTTGGGGTTGTAGGGGGGATATCACTTGGATAGGGGAGATCACTTCACTTTATCATCACATTGGATTGGATTGGATTGGAAAGGGAGGAATTCATCTTATTTTCGCTCTATCACACTCTCTCTCTCCCTCTCTCTCTTTCTCTTGATTGGCTGCATCCAAACTCCTTACAGACGCTCCGATCAATAACTTCCGGAACTCAAGGCCAACTTAAGGGGTGTTGCTCCTTTAGTTTCCACATCTGGGGGTCTGGCCAGGAACAATCTTTTGTCAAAGTCTCTTGAAGGTACTCACGGATGCTACCAACAGCCGCTTCTCTTCCTTCCTCCTCCCATGGCCTCCGCGCTACCCCATGGATTTACCCGCATATTTGACTCAACATTGCGGAAGTGGAGCAATTCATCTCACGGTATGAAATGATTGCGGACTCTGAAGGCGTTTTGGATTCTGAGAAGGCGCTCCATGTCGTCCTGTTCATTGAGGACGCAGAAGCACATTGGGACATGGAAGAGATGGGAGGCTACCAGAACTCAAGGCCAACTTAAGGGTTTTTGCTCCTTTAGTTTCCACACTGTGAATTGTTGGTAGCTAATGTTCAGTTTTTCAAAGGCCTTAAGGTCATTTTCTGAAGCGGGTGTAAGCTGCACGTTAGGTGTCATAGGGGTGAGTACCGGCCAGCAGTTTTGGAGATTCAGAATTTACAATCCTTTATTGATGAGACCATTTTGGGAAAGGAGGCAGGAGGTGTCTGTTACTTTGATGTCCATGCCTAGTTGAGTGTTGGGTGAGTGCGCCTAGGAGTTGGGAAATTGAGCCAGAAATAGTTCTTGAAAGCGTTCCACATTGCCAACAACAACCAGGTTGTCAACGTGAAAGAAGAGGTAGGAGGATGATTCATGGTCAAGGAAAAGACACACGTCGGATTGAGATTGATGGTAGCCGATAGACTTCAACCACTTGGTCAGGGTGTTTTGCCAATTCAGAGGAGCTTGACAAAGACTGTATAGGGATTTTTGTAGCTTAAGGAAAGGGCTTTTTCTTGAGGACTCGGCAGGAGTTTTGATAAAGATATTATCCTCTAGTGGAGCATAGAGGAAGGCACTTTTTAAGTCAAATTGCCTGACTGGAAGACCTCTTTCCAGTGCAAAGCAGAGAAGAAGAAGGAGGGAGGGAAATTTACCAGTTGGAGCAAATGTTTTGCCAAATTCAACCCCCGGGGCTTGAAGAAATCTTTGGATGCAAAGACAAGCTTTAGTCTTTTCAGGGGCGGATTTAGTAGCTGGTTTGTAACAAATAGCCCAAGTGGTTCTCAGAAAGCAATCAGGTACTCCGTCTTAGTCTTCCCAGACCTCATGGTCTTCTATGTTTTTTAGCTCAACCTTCTTGGCGGCAAGAATCTTGGGAGTGTTGGCAGCAGATGAAAAGTGACTGTATTTTTCTGGTTTGACGCTGATGGTTTGTTCGCGAAGTACCCTGTTGCTCGGTTCAGGAGCAGTGGGAGGAGAAGCTTTGTTTGGAAGATCAGGTTTGATGCTTTCTGTAGAGGGTTCTCCAACCATCTCAAAGTCAAGAATGGTTGAATACCCGTCAGATGATTCAGAGTTCCCAGAAGGTTTGGAAATGGGAGGTATAAAGAGTGCAAGATTGTCATATCTGGAGGATGAGACTGAAGAATGGTCCGCAGGGCGAGAGAAATCCAGAAAAGAAACGCTCTTGGTGTCCACAATTTTTTTGGTTGGGTTGATGATTTTGAACAACAGAAGATCAGGATTGTATCCGACAAGCCGACCTTTTTTGCCAGGAGGATCGAGTTTCCCTCTGGATGATTTTGGCTGAATCAGGAAAGAAACTGGATTGCCTATGGGGTGGAAGTAGGAGAGAGGAAGGGAAAAATTTTTAAACAGCTCTTAGGGCAACATTTTGCCTTGAAGGGGAGGATCTGATTGAGTGTAAGAGTGGATGAGAGGATTAGTTTGTGCCAGAGGCAGGAAGGAAACCCTGAATTGTGGATGATAGTTCTTAATGATTCAAGGATGGTCCTGTTGAACCATTCAGCAAGTGCTTTTTGCTGAGGGGTGTACAGATCAGAGAAGGATTGCTTAATGTGATTATTACCACAGAAATCAGTCATCTGTTGGTTAAAAAATTCAGTTCCTCCATTGGAGTGGATGACAGATGGGTAGTAGCCAAGTCCTTTTGTTTCCAATTCTAGGAAGCTGATCAGTTTCCCAGGGATCTCGTCTTTGCTCTTCATGGGCAACACAGCACAGAATCTGGAGTAGGAGTTGACTACAGTGAGAAAGTACTTATGACCAGCAGAGGAAGTGGGTAGAGGTCTGAAAGTGTCAAGGTGAACTTCTTTAAAAGCTCTAGTGGCTCTGGATGAATGGTCTTTGAAGGAGGCCCAAGTAATCTTTGACAGGGAGCAGGATTCACATCAACTTTCCTCCTTGACAGGTATGTTCAATTTGTGTCAGATTTGATGGTAGCTTACGTGTCCAAGGGATTTATGGAGAAGTTCACCAGAGGAAAGATGAGAAGAGAAGTTGGGAGCAGGCTCAAGGTTAAGGTAGGGAATGTGGTTAGAGTAGAATCCATTGCAAAATTCCTGAGAATCTCTCTTGATCAAAAAATGGTGGGAGTGAAAAGAAACATTAAACTTGTTGAGTATTAGACAATGAAGCAAGAGCAGGTTGGCTGAAATGCCAGGAACAAGGAGAACGTCTCCCAGGAGAATGGAAGAAGAAGAAGAAGTGAGTCTGATAGAGCCCGTTCCTTTAATCTCCAGTTTACCAAGACCACAGCTTGTATTTATGGATCCTTGGTGCTTGTTGTCTAAGAATTCAAAGAGATTTTTGTCAGCCACAATGTGGTGGGAGAATCCAGAGTCAAGAACAAAATGAAAGGGATCAGAATTGCAGGTGTATGACAGAAAGCTGACACTTTCACTTCCATCTTGATTGGAAGATTGCAGGCAAAGGTGAGGATAGAGCATCCAGCACTTATTTTTGGGATGGTTTGTCAGAGGGTTGTACTTCCTGGGCTTGCATTTTCTGTTAGCTTTGGTAAGAAGAGAAAGTGAAGAGCTTCCTTGCAAGACGCTGTTGGCAATCTTCTGTTTGTTGAGATGGATCCTTAGGTGGTCAAGGACTGCATCTGGAGTGATTTCAGATTCAACCGCCAAGTGTATAATCAATTGTTGAATGGCCTTCATAGCAGGGTTAGATGGCAGTTTGTCTATTATCATATAGGCCAGGATGTTGGCAGGGAGTACAATTCCTATCTCCTGAAGATGAGTGATGCCCGTTTTTATCTTGTTTATGAATAGTTGAATGTTGGCCTCATCAAAAGTGACAGAGGCAAAGTTTTTGTAGAATCGGGCCCGATTGGCGGGCTTTGATGAGATGAAGTGGTTGAGAAGATCCTTCCAGATAGCTTTAGCGTCTTCCTTGTTAGCAGCGGTGATGATGTTGGAGTGTACACTGGGAGACAACTTAGACATGATGATGGAGGTAAGTATAGCATTGTTGTCCAGGTCTAAGTCATTGGAGAGGCTCATGAGGTCCTTTAGTTTAGCCAGGTTAAGTAGAGATAGCATTTGAGTTCTCCAAATGGTGAAGTTGTCCTCAGTGAGTAAGGGAATAGCCTTGATAGTTGTTTTGAGAATCGTAGGATTGATAGCGTCCATAGTGGCCTGGTTCTTAACTCAAAATTTGACTGTTAATTGTGATAAAACTGATAGAAATTCGTTTGAGAGAATGTATAAAGAAAAACCAGGCCAGAATCTTGATTGAAAGACAAGGTAGATGGACGGAGTGAGGACAACTGAGAGACTTGCTAGAGGAGGCTCTGAGGTGGTACAATGGCGCATAGAAAAGGTAGCATGGTGTTATTGAGCCACGGTTGAAGAATGAGAGAAGCAGATGAAGTTGTTGATGTAGGAGTTGTGAGTAACTCTTTGTCACCAAATAGAGCAAGGACCCAAAGACGTCCAAAATATTGATGGGCGGTAGGAGTGGTCTTGAAGTTGTAGCTTGATCTGGTTTGATTGCATCAATGTTGGTGTTAGGCATCAATGTTGGTGTTAGGCTCAGTAGGAAGTAGTGTGAAGTAGAGATGAGGGAAGGAAAAAGTAGAGATGAAGGAAAGAAATAGTGAGAGAACAAAAGAGAATAGTGAAGGAGAAAGAAGAAGCAAAGTCTGGTGTTGGGGAATTGAGGAAGAGGTTGGAAGAGGTCGAAGACCAGGCAAAGGATGAAGACAGTGGAGAGTTGTGACAGGCGGGTAACATGGAGAGTCTTGTGCGCGCTCTTCAGTGAACTTGGCATAGAGAACATAGCAGAGAGTCAAAAATTATGCTCAAAATAACCACACAACAAAACAAAATACCCCATACCCGCAGGACTTAAACCATATCAGTACCAATGTTACACTACAGCCAGTACTATGAAAGCAAGTACAAATGACTTTTATGGAACTTTGAACACCAGATAAGCCCTCAGAAGCGTCCTCTCAAGCACTCTGATACTCAATTTGCCACCATTCCAACCATACAACAAACACACATGCACCAACAGAAGTAGGGGCTCATGCAGCCAAGTATCTCTTAATTCTCACCAACCAGAAATAACAACTCAGTACACATGACTTGTCTGGAACTTTCACCATCAGATGAGCCCTCTGAAGCTTCCTCTCCAGCACTCTGATACTCAGTTTGCCACCATTCCAACCATACAACACACACCCATCCACCAACAGCAGTAGGGGCTCATGCAGCCAAGTATATCTCAATTCTCACCAACCAGCAATAACAACTCAGTACACATGACTTTTCTGGAACTTTAACCACCAGATAAGAGCTCTGAAGCGTCCTCTCAAGCGCTCTGATACTCAGTTTGCCACCATATCAACCATACAACACCTGCAAGCCACACTCTCAAGTTACCCAAGGGGACATGGGGTAAAACAGCATACCTCATATCTCCACAACTAATTACATTGAAACAGCATGCAGGTAGTTCCTGCAACATTTTATACATGATAAGGGCTCAGAAGCGTCCTAAGAAACACCCAGCACATGACTTTCCACCATCAAACTCATGCAGGTCACACCATTCAAGCTACCAAAGAGGGCTTGCAGCTGCCAAGCATGTTTCATGCTTTTCCCAACCAGAGAAATCAACTCAAGCTGCAGGCAACTTCTGCATCATTTTTTATACAAGATAAGCACTCAGAAGCGTCCAGATCAAACCATTCCTATCTCTTATCTAATATTTCAGCCTGACTCTCAAAGATTGATCTAAAAAATACAGTTATCTCTCAGCCTGATTTACACATTTTATCACCAGAATGATCTGTCTCATTTAACTGTACCCTCCTGTGCTTCAAAAGTGCAGAGAGAGGCTCAGAACCGCACTCAGGGGAGCCCTGAGCATCCCCTGAGGAAGTATTTTTCTATTTAAGGGGCCTCCTTTGCCCTATCCAAGTTGTCTAGTATGGCATCAGCCCCATAGCATGGCTTCTGCCCAGTGTGTGAAATATGGCATCTGCCTAACCAGTTACTTACCTAGTACCCAGTTATAAGTGAACCAGGATCAAGTGAAAAGGAAATAAAGGATCAAACACGAAATGATCATTGACCATTTGACACAAATCCTGGTGTTTTTGAAGAAGGGTTCTTGAGATAAGGCTTGTTCTTCAGCACCTATTTTTAAGAGGGAAAACCCCTTATTTTTGATTAGTAAATTCATAAAAGAGGGAGAGCACAACAGAAGAACTAACCAAGATTTTTTCCTCCCAGCTCCCTGTGGGCAAGCCCATCCTTGGGTCCTCCTACTGGTTATGCAAATTTTAGTCAACCCCTAAATCCTATAAAAGGAATTGGAAAAATAGTCAGAAAAAGTTGAAAATTCTAGATTATTAATTGGTGGAAGCTTGCCAATAATCCAATCCAACCTGGAATAGTCTTGAAATTCCTGAAAATCTCTATTAAAAATTAATCTAGGTCTGATAAGAGACCTATTTTAAGTCTCAAAGAAACCAGCCACTAATTAAAAAAAATTATTGTGCAGACTTATTTTAGTTCAGAAGGGCAGGCAATTCAAAACCACCTTAGCTTACCTCTATCTATTCAAGACTAGTAGTAAACTAAATTCCCCTTCTAGTGGCTTCCAGAAAGCTATTTTCTAAATAATCCCATTATCCCTTGGAGTCTCTACAGCAGGGTCCACTTGTTGGTTGAAACCTCCTTGTCACTTGAAACCACAAAAGAGTTGCATTGGTTCATCTTGCGTGGGCAACCTTGGGGACAGTTGCAGGCCATACCATTCAATTGGGAGCAGCAGCGGTGTCTGCCTCAGCACAGAACACAGGCACGCCGGCTCAGAAGGATACAACAAGAAAGGTTGTTCTGGCTTCAATACATGCAGGACATGTTTTGATGGGGGAAGGGTGGATGGGGTGGAGGCTGTGTTCTCTTTGGTGTGATGAAGCGGCGCGGAGGGGAAGGGTGGGAAGCTAGGGAAGGCAACGGTATGCAAGATAGTGGTGGATCTCTGGGGACAGAACTCAAGTTGAGGGGGGGGGATGTGGTGGTGTTTTATCGACAAAAGTTGGAATGGGCTGCGCGCTGCGCGCTCAGCAGGAGCAATGGGCTCATTGGTGGCAGACACTGAGAAATGGGTGCAGCTTTGCCGCAGCAAGCCATGCTGCGTGCTCAGCAGCAGTTGGATTGGGCTTGGCATCCAGAGACACGGGGTAATGCAGATTGGATTGACGGATTGCCCAAATATACCTTGGATATCTGGAATGGGGAATTGGGCAGAAGAAGACATGCGCGGGGGGCTCCAAGTTGCGCCCGGCGCGAGGGCAACGTCACAAGAAGGACAAAACTGGTGGACATAATGGCAGACAGGCGGTAAGGATGGAATATGGGTTATGGGGTATGGGATATGGATTATGGGGTGGAAGGGTAGGATTGAGGCTAGGGTTCTGTACTTAGGGGTTCTTTTTCATTATTATTGTTTGCTTGAAGTTTTACTTAGGTTAAAGTTGAGGGGAAGGTACTTAAACTGCACCCTCAAAACAGATAGGGAGGCACAGGAGATCACCAAGGATCACATCAGATCATCATAGGTTTTTTGGAAGGATCTTTACTCAAATTCCTCTATCTCTCAGTCAAAGGGTGAACAGTTGCACTCAGGGTTTACAGACGCAAGGGATCAATAACTTCAAAACTTGGGAACCATTAAAGGAGAATTAATCTTCTTAATTCCACAGCGCAAGTGGCCAAAGTAAGTTCCCTTCTTCAGTATGCATCTACGGGAGGATCTCTGTTTCAAAAAATCTATCATTGGGACAGAGGCGTGAGCAAAGGCATAAGCCCCGGTTTGGTGATTGCTAGGAATTACAACAAAAACAGCTGGTTATGGATGGAAAGGTTCAATCCCGGCAAATACAAGCCAGTGGGGAGGGTTTGGAGACAATCCAAGGCCTGGTTGGCTCAGAATCTTTGACCTCTGAGGGGTCTGCGCCCAACATACCCCTCCAGCAGAGTAGGAGGTTGCAAACTACTGGGGACAGCTGCCAAGCTGGGGGGGATGCTAGTGCTGGAAGGGAAAGCCTGATTTTTTGAGGGGGTGCTCTGGCCGGTTCACAGCCAGAACAACTAGACACCCCAGAATTCTCATTTCCTTACTTCTCTGACTGGATTGGGTTTGTGGATTGGTGCTGGCTTTTTTTTATAATTGATTGAGGAACACAGGGGCTGAACAATGACGGGTCTGCATTTGCAAGGATCAGCCCTGCAAATAGAATGCAGGACAAAGAGCAATGCAAAAAAAGTCTCTCTCTCTTTCTCTTTTGTCAGGGTCTGTTTCTCTTATTGTGCGTTTCTTTCTTTATGGAAAAGTTCAATGGGCAGGGATGAGTATGTTAGGGGTGTACATGGGAAAATCTAGCTTTGGTAAGGGGTTTCTCTAGCTGGTTCACAGCTGGAACAACTAGACACCCCAGAATGTTTATTTCCTATTGGCTCTCTCTCTGTCTCTCCGGTGGTTGTGTGCGCACGCTGGCTGCTTGGTGTTGTTTTGTTTTGTAGGAAGGGTATGGGGAATTGTGTTTCAGCTTTTCTGGGGAGGACTAGGTACCCCCCAGAATTCTTGGGGACTTACAAACGCACAATGGAATTAAGCCGCTTTGCCAGGCATTCACCGTTGTGGGATTGGGTGCAGGGAAAATTGCGACTCAGATTTCTCTCTTATCCAATGAGGGTTCAGGGTAATCCTCACGGGAATACTTGAATTAAGAAGGGATGCATGGGCAAGAACGTATATTTCTCATAGGGTAATGTTAAATTCACAATGATTGAGCCCTGGAAACAACTCAAAATGGGCCTTGTGGCACCCCATACAACTGCATTTGAGCCGTGTACATTCCCACATGGCTCAAAGAGACATGCAGCCCACACACCACGGTCTGGTGTTGTGAGGGATGCCACACAACTAAATTTGGTTTGTGTGGAGTTGTACAAGGTTTGAATGAAGTTGTGTGGCATCCCCCACAACACCAGACCATGGTGGGCCCCAAAAAAATTAAAAAATAAAAAAAATGGAAGAACCAAAGGGGATTAAAAAGACCAAAGGTTACTATAAACTAAATAAAAATTAAAAAAAAAAAAAAAAAAAACAGAAATCAACCAAAAAATCAAAAAATGTTGATTTTTTGGTTAAAAAAAACAAAAAAATAAAAAATAAAATAAAAATAACCAAAAATAAATAAAAAATAAAAAAAACTGGGACTATCCAATGGACTAGCCATAAAGTTAAAAAACCCAAAAAAAAACACAAGTAAATGCACTAGAACTAAACTAAAAACACCAAAAAAACTGACAAGTAACTGGACTAGCCCTAAATTAGAAACACCAAATAAAAGAAAAGTAAATAGACTAGCCCTAAAATAAAAACAACCAAAGAAAACCTGTTCAAATCTCATTCAAAAAACTCAATATAATGATTTTAACTCAAAAAACTCAACATAATGATGTTCAAAATGCGATAACCCTTTATATTAATAAGAATAGCCTTTATATTAATAAGAATAGTTAGCTGCATTAGAATCAGAAGTTATATGAAAACCAATGATGAAATGAAGTCAAAGTCTATTAAAATCTATAAAAAATTTTCAGTTTATCTTTGAGATGATCAGCCAAACCAGAGGCTTTTTTAGAAATCAAGGAACACTTTTTTGCTACAATGCGTGGGATTGGAATCATTTCTCCCTCAAGTACTAATAGAAACCAGTGGTTATTGTTTAAAAAGGAAATTTAAATAGTTTCCAATTGATCTGTAATTCCATTTTTAATTTGAGTATAAGAACAACATGACTACAATGAAATAAAAAATATATTTCTGGCATATGTTACCTCTAATATTTTTCCCATATCAAGTTTAGCTGGCCATTTTGAAGAGGGGATCTTTTGATTGATTTCTTCAAAATCACAACTTCTTTTCTACCTCTTTTGAAAGGACAAGAATCTTAATGTAACATGCTTTATGTTTATCCAATTTTTCAGCAAATTTCTTCCTAACTTTAAACCATCCATGTTCATTGTAACCAAGAGATTTAGCAATGACTCTAAATCTGCAATTCTCATCTCAAATTGGATGCCAAACCTCACCCAAGAACTTATGGAATTGATCAGAGATTTGATTGAGGTATTTCATGTTTGGTTCCTATCATCAAAAAAGACTTAGTATTCATTTTTTAATCAAATCAATGAAATGAATACTCACCAAAGATGAGCTTCTGTTTGAGCCTTCCTGCATGACCTCTTCCTCCTAAGAGAATTCAGATTCCAAATTAAGTGAAGATGATTCACTTTCAGTTTCTTCCTCTGAACTATGGAATTGAGACTCAAATCCTGCCAACTTTGACTAACAATTATCATCATCAGTTCATTAAACAAAAAAAAATGAACATGTCTCCAAAGAAAAGATTTAAAATCTTTTTTCTTTTCTTGATTGGTGCCCTTCTTGTCCTATTTTGCTGCTTGAGTTGTTTTTCAACATGATCAAACCAAGATGGTTCTCCCAGCGTATCTTTCAATGTTGGCTGACCCCTACTAGATTGTAAGACTTTAGGTTCAAGTCTTTGTTTTGACTGATATTTTGCAATCTTCCAAATTATTTAATTCAACAACTTGCCTTGCTCATGATCTGGTGGTTCTAAGATCATTGCGTTGAATTTTTCATGTAACTGAGGATTGCTCAGCATTTTGTAAACATTGCGCTTCAAAAATTCAAAAGGATTAACCATTAGTAAATTAGGAATAATCAATCAAAAAGCATTTCAAAAAGAATTAATCACAAAGTGATTACAAAAACCTCACTTAAACCAACTTAGAGAATTAGAACTGCAAGGGTCATAGTTCAACCTCCACTGAGGATGAACATATTTAGATATTACAGATTATCTGAATGCTAGAAAGTCAACTATTTGGTGGGAAAAGGGCAAAGCCATAGTCTTGGAGTATGACTTGGTGCACACTTTGCCATAATGGTCAAATGAAATTGGTTTATGTGTTATTTTATGACTCTTGAATTAAGTCAGGAATATTTCTTTCCCCTGAACTGTTACCATTGGGATACAACTTGTCTTCAGAGGCAATTCATCTTTTTAGGGAACAATTTGAGAGATTCAAACAATTTGTATCCCAATGGTAATAGTTCAGGGGAAAGAAATATTCCTGAATTAATTAAAGAGTCATAAAATAACACATAAACCAATTTCATTTGATTTGAAACTGTTCCATCAAGGTTTTTCCAAACATCCAATATGTTTCCAAAAGAGTTTGCAAGGAATTGTTTGAAAGTGGCATGGGCCCCTTCAACCCAAGAAGTTGTTTTGTTTCCAAAGCCTGGGTTTATAAAAGTCCAAGCTGTCACAAAAATCTCTTTGATAGGGAAAATGTTATTTTCCATATACTCAAGAAAATCCCCATGGTCTTTCAAGAAACAATATAAAAGTAATAATGTCAGCTCCAAAAACTAGGAAGAATAAGAATCAATGATTTGGACCTACTCTGATTTCTGAATCATTTACCACCACCTCCTAGTTGGTCTTTGAGGCCCCATAATTTCCCCACAGAGTCATAAATCTTTTCCATCCTTCAATGTCATTAAAAAAGCACCCTTGACAGTTTGATTGTATGTTTTTATAAAAGTGACAAGTGCAAAATTTTATTGATGAATCAGGGAAACTATATTCAATAGCACAAATGAGAGGTTTTTCATGGTCCTTCACAAAGAATTTTGGAAGTCTTTCAGGATCATAATCCAATTAAAGACCAAATTTAGAACTAAAATTTTTCTTTTGCTATAAAAGCAAGAGATTCTGTGAAAGTCTTTTGGTTGGATGTCATTCCTAAAATATGCAATAGCAGGATTTTGTGATTATTTGTTTTATAAGTACAATCCAGCATAGCAATATAATGGAAAAAATCTCTTTGATAGGGAAAATGTTATTTTCCATATACTCAAGAAAATCCCCATGGTCCTTCAAGAAACAATATAAAAGTAATAATGTCAGCTCCAAAAACTAGGAAGAATAAGAATCAATGATTTGGACCTACTCTGATTTCTGAATCATTTACCACCACCTCCTAGTTGGTCTTTGAGGCCCCATAATTTCCCCACAGAGTCATAAATCTTTTCCATCCTTCAATGTCATTAAAAAAGCGCCCTTGACAGTTTGATTGTATGTTTTTATAAAAGTGACAAGTGCAAAATTTTATTGATGAATCAGGGAAACTATATTCAATAGCACAAATGAGAGGTTTTTCATGGTCCTTCACAAAGAATTTTGGAAGTCTTTCAGGATCATAATCCAATTACAGACCAAATTTAGAACTAAAATTTTTCTTTATCTATAAAAGCAAGAGATTCTGTGAAAGTCTTTTGGTTGGATGTCATTCCTAAAACATGAAATAGCAGGATTTTGTGATTATTTGTTTTATAAGTACAATCCAGCATAGCAATATAATGGAATATTTCAGAAAGCTTGAATGACTCTGGGTGTGCTAAGTACAGGGCCTCCAAAAGGCCCTCTCTACTGAATTTTGACCAATGAATCCAACTTGTTTTTTAAAGGTGTTCATAGAGTACATCCATAAGACTTTTCCCCTTCATTTCTGCAAGCACTAACTTCCACTTAGTGTTATAGATTGTTTGGTCATAAACATAATTGCCTCCACCAATCTTGTCAATTGTTGTTTCAGTTGTAGGGTATTGAGCCCATCTTTCATGCCTTCTTTTAGATTTTCTAAGGCTACCCTATAGATTCTCCTCATTTGAGGATGCATAGGGGGATGTTCTGATGATTGATGGTTATTTTGAGGTTCTTTGTATGAGAGTTGACACAAGGGGTCCGCCTTTGTACAACTTGCACAGATTTAAAATTTTAACCCAACATTCCTTGGGTGAGTTTGCCTAGACCGTTGGGTAAGGAGTTGACCCAAGTAGGAACCATTTCTATCACAGGCTAAATCAAAATATTTATCTTTGTTTGAGTTCAAAACTGTCAGAGCTTAACCATGCGTCATTGCCCATATTTTTAAATAGTTTTTTGCCTCTTCCCTAGTAGGAAAAGCTCTCACAGGAGGTGGGTCAAGTGGATCTAGTAAAAATTTATTGGTTAAGTGATTGTTTCAGTTACATGCACCCCATTAGTTTTGATCAAATTAAATCTGGAAAAAACCTCAGTAACATAAAGTCTTACTCACAAACAGAGGTCAAATACATCTGTGAAACATTTTGTTCCTCAATTGGAACCCTAGATGAGGATGCAATTGGGGCTTCAAATGATTCATTACCCAAATCCTTTTTTTCAAAAGCTTTGTTAACAGCACTTTTGATGTATTCCTTCAACTCAGAAATTTCATAAGGAAGGCTTAGCACCGTTCCAATGAAAAAAATGCAATGGTATACTTCAGTATTCAATCCAAATTTCAACTGAACAAACAAAGTTTTCTCACTTTTGAGTCAAGAAAGAATTGTTTGAAGGTTTTTATATGATTGAAAATTTCAATTTCCTTTCACTTTGGTTTTGCTTTAGTTTCACTGTGGGTTACCAAATTTCACTTCACTTTCACTTTGTTTTTACTGTGGGTTCCCTATGAGTCCAACATAGTATACATTGATCCCAAATTTGGGTTGAGGGAACCCAAATGTGGTCCAAGGGGTGCCACAAATTCTGGAAAAACTTCTGGGGGGTTGCGTACCTGAAAAAACGGCTCTCATACAACCCCCTGGGTGTTGGGCATGCTTGGAACAGCCTTTTGTAGTTGTGTATGGGCCCCCACGGCTCAGATGGGAAGTGTAGGGTCCTAACCAACTACCACACGACTGGAGTTGTGAATTTATCATCACCATTTCTCATAAATCTAGGTAATAGCGCGGATACAAAGTCAAGAGAAGAAGAGATCAAAAAACAAAGAATGGGAGGGAGGGGGCAATGCGCCTAAGCCATATTCATCATTTCCTCCATCTCTGCCCACAAAAACGCCAGAAGGGCCTGGAATGGCCTCAAGAGCTTGCAATGGAATTATGAAGATTGCAATCCAGGGGCTGCAAGGAAAGCCTGTAATAGTGATGTCAACCGTTTGGCAAAATATTCAAAGTTGGACTCCGGGAGGGCCATCACAATTGGGATCTCCAGGATCTCAGGCAGGCTTGGGGCAGGATGAGCAGGTGGCAGAGATGGGGCCTCCAGAGGACTTTTTGAGGGGCTTGCTCCAGGCAGAGGCAATGACGTGATTAAAATTGGAGATGGCAGAGTTGGAGGCACAGCAGGTGGGGGTTGAGGCTCTTTCCTCTGATTCTGACAAATAGCTCAACAAGCAGGAGTGGGCCAAGGGTTTGAGGGAGGTGGCTGTTATAATTATGGCCAGCAATTAACTTAGGCAAATGAGCAGTATTTAAAGAAAAAGAAATGCTGGACACCTTGTGTCAATAGTTTCTTGATGGGCTCTCACAATGGGGGAACACATTGGATGATATTGTTGATGAATTTGATTGGATGATGAATGGATGAATGGAAAACAGCAGGGAGAAGAGCTCCTTAAGTAAAAAAAGATTGACCTCTTGTGAGCCCATGATACAAAAAGCCAAAAGGCAATTTTTCCGCCCCAAAGGAGCTCTACAGGATCTACAGGCCTTGTTACTTGGTTTGGTCTACATCAGCCCACATGGCATCAGTCCCTGTATCCTTAAAACCAGACTATTCCGGTTATTTCTGGTGTTTCCACCTCAATGGGGCTGACCCAGCCCCTTATCTGTTCAAAAAATTGGCTGGTTGTCCGTTAAAACAAGTCCTTTTACTTATCTTAAAACTTCTACAGTCCTGGCCCCTCATATGGGCCAGGTGGGACCCAGGACTCACCTGATTCCGACCAAAAATCTGACCTGGGGGAGGGGGTGTAACTGGCGGACATGCCGTCCCCCCCTCCTTTCCCTCAAATCCCTGGAGGGGGCGGTGAAATCCCCCTACCAGGGGCCCTGGGGTTCAATACCCCCAGGGCTTTGCTACGCTAAGTGGGCTGGGGGGTGGTCAGGTCCCCTCAGCCCGTTGCTCCTCCCCCTCAGTAAAGGGGGGGGGGGGGGGGAGAGCGCCCCTTCCATGGTGGGGGGGGGGGGGGGTGGTGGTCAATCCCTCCCCACCGCCGGTTGCCTCAATCCAACTGGCCTGGCCATCTCCTTTGGTGGGGGGGTGATCAAGTCCCCCCCACCATGACTGGTTGCCCATTGCAACCGGTTGCTGGCTGGTTACAACCAGCCAGCCCTCCCCCTCCCCCTCACAATGGCAAGCAAGGGGAGTGGGAGGAGCCAGGACCACCAGCCCCGCTGCCGCAACAATGGCCCCGTGCGGGCCGTTGGGCCCCATAGGCGGGCCAAAGGCAAAAACAGTGGCCCCAAGAGGGCCACAACATGGGCAGTGGCCCCAACCTGGGCTGCGACACGGGTGGCAGCCCCAATGGGACGCCCCAAACCTGAAAACTAACTAAACCATACTTTGGGGGGCCAGCCCATCTGGCCAAGTATGTCCAAAATAAACCTTGGGCCCAATTATGCCCATACAAGTCCATCTGGCTGTATTTGCCCATATACCTCATTGGGCCTGTTAGGGCCCATGTACCAATGAGCCTGTTTCACGCATTTTGAGGCCAGTTGACCCAAATCCGTGACATCCCATCCACACAGGCCTGTATGGTCCGTGTGAGTGTCCAATGAGCCAGAGAGGTCCATGTGTGCATCCCATTTGGATTACAATTATATGTAGCACACAAATAAGGGCATACATATTTTAACACACCCCCTTAATCCAAAAGGGTTGACATCCACATATTAGTTACAAAGCCTTGATGCTTGTTCCTATCTAAAGCTTTAGTCAAGATATCTGCAATCAATTCTCCAGTAGGCATGTACCTCAACACAATCTCTTTGCAGTTAACTGCATTGCAAATATAGTTATAGTTAACATCAATATGTTTTTTTCTTGGATGGAAAACTTGGTTTTGTGACAATGCAATGGCACTCTGTTTATCAGAATACAACAACTCAAACCCTTGTGGTTTATGTGTATCCTCTAATACTTTTCTCAACCATTTTGCTTCCTGTGAAGCTGCTAGGTAAGCTTTATACTCAGCCTCTGTTGATGAAAGACTTATTGCCAACACCTTCTGGGAGATCCATGACACCAGATTCTTTCCTAAGAAGAATACAAAACCACTCTTTGATTCCCTAGTGTTACCATCTTCCCAATTTGCATTGGAATAACCATCCAAATCAAATTTTGCTGAATTTGTAAACAACAGTCCCAGACTGTGCATTCCTTTAAGATACCTCATAGCTCTCTTAAAGGCTGACCAATGCCTCATGCTTGGCTTCTCTAAGTTTTGAAACAAGACACCAATTGCAAAAGCAATATTGGGAATTGTACACTGCCCCAAATAATTAAGCAATCCAATAGCTGACCTGTAGTCATTACCAGATTGAACAAACTCCAGATAATCCTCATCTGTAGACTTCTCTAAACAAATGTTTGACTGCATGGGAGTACCAAACTCCTTTGCATTCTCTAAGCCATATTGCTTAAGAAGAGCTGCCATGTAATGGCTCTGGTCTAACTTAATACCATTCTTGCTCTTACTGACTTTAATTCCTAGCACCCGTTGCGCCAGAACAAGATCTTTTATCTTGTATTCCTTTTTGAGTGTCTCCATGACTCTCTCTTTACCATTTCCAATAATGATAATGTCATTGACCCATACAAAAAAAATTTCATCCTTTTACAAAAAGACAAGGGTTGGCCTCAGATGCCTTGAAACCAATCTGTATCAGTTTCTCACTCATGGTATTATACCACAATCTAGCTGCTTGCTTCAATCCATAAAGGGATCTACACAGCTTGAGGAAATATTCCCCTATATCTGTTGAAAGAAAAAATCTAACACAAATTTTCTTCATGGTTTATGGTTTAGTCTCTACTAACCATTCACAAAAACCATCAGGGATTGACATATAAACAGTCTCCTCCTCTCCAAGTTTTGAATTCAAGTATGCTGTTACAAAATCAGCTTGTCCAATTTCTTCTCCCAACTCCACTGCCAGAGAAATTATGTACCTGAAGGTGGAAAGCCTTCCAGTTGGTGAGAAAGTTTCTTGGTAATTGATACCCTCTCTCTGCTTGAAGCCCTGTGCAACGCATCTAGCTTTGAATCTGTTCAAAACTCCATTTGTGTAAAACTTCTTGTTTAACACCAATCTAGACCCCACAATGGTCTTTCCTTTTGGAACAGAATCCCGCTTAACCACTTCAAAGACAGTATTATTTTCTAAAGAATCAAATTCCTCAAAAATAGCACTCTTCCAGTTGGCTCTCTCATCAAAATTCATAGCTTAGCCAAAGCTATTTGGGTTAACCCTGTTACCCATTTCTGAAATCAACTCCAGGAATTCATTGAGCGTACACTGTTCCTGAAATGTATCTTCCTCATATCCTGCAGCAGCATAATGGGACTTCCATTCCCCATACCTATCAACTGGTACTCTAACCCTACCACTCCTTCTAACTGGAGGTGGAGGCTCATTGGGTTCCAAATTAACGGACTCCCCTGGAGCAGGCACTGAACCCTCTGGTGGCACATCTGCCATCTCTTCATCTTCTGGAACCACACGTTCCTCAGCCTTTTCTGCGGAAATAGGTGATTCTATTTCTTGCTGTGACTTATTCACAACAACATCTTCACTCCTTTTGAGTGGAAAGGTACTTTCATCAAATTTTAAATCCCTACTACAGATAACCTTTCATGTCCCTGGGCAATAGATCCTATACAATTTACTTATTTAATCATAGCCTACAAGTGCCCCTGTTCTGGCTCTAGGGTCTAATTTTCCAATCATCTCATTATTTTGTGTAAAAATAAAAAGAGCTTGGGCTCTGGTTAAATTAAAGGTAAAGAGAAATGAATGAAAGGAGCTTATAACTTCAAGCGTAATGGATCTCAGGACAGGAGGAAATGGGCACTCCGGTTGGTTTGGTGAATGAACGGATGATGAATTCCACTTGAGAGCACCATGGTTTATATAGACTAAATACATGATTGGCCAACAAGTGGTTGAGTACAAAATGAATAAGGCAAAATTAACATAAGCAGTTTAAGTGACATGGTAAGTGAAATGTTATGCTTGGACAGTCTGACAATCACTACTGAGAACACAGCCTAGTTATATTTGAGCCATTATTTTAATACTTCAATAACAACAATAATATAAATCAAATCAATCCAATCAATGATACTTTGAACTCCAGTGAAAGTCACATATATACAATGTCAGCCATGAGACATGTATTTGTGTCCTATAGGCTGCCCAACTCACAATTCTTGGTAGTATAGTGGTTAAGGAATGTCTTAGTACCCTTCGGAGTACCTAGGAAGTGTGTTCAAGCCTCCATTAGTCCATTACATATCCATATTTTTGACATTTAAAGTTTCATATAATCATATTCTTATAGTATGTCTTAATATTAGAAATAATCCCATAAAACCTTGAAGGTTTACATTATAATTTATGGGAGATATTATAACTTTACTCTAGATTACAATCCTCTGGAAGCGTCAAATTGGATGTACAATCAATGTCCTTAAAGATTTCCCTCTGTGGAAACTATATTCTGTAATAATCCTTATCTACCATAACCCAGATTTTTAGGTGAATTGTAAATTATTTTCTAAGAAATCTCCTTCCAGCTTGTAGATAACTTTCAAGAAGTTAATCATTCTGAAAAAGCGTACACTAAGAAGCTAGGAAACTCCCCTAGTGCAGATAAACTCTGTGGTAATACTTACCCAGAGTATACATATGTATGTGGATTAAGAATATCTAATAATATGGTTGTAATTCTTTGAAAACATGCTCTGATAGATCTACAGAGAGTTAGAGGGTAAGTAAATTGATTCTGAAGCCTTGAGAGCGTACTCTTGAAGTAGAATAAGTGACTGGGGTGATTCCCCCCCATCAATTTAAACTTCTAAGTAAATAAATTACAACCTTACCTCGAAAATAGACCCCAATGAGTATGTAAATGTTATTATACATTGGGGATGATTGCTTGGGGCTCTGAGCCACTGGAGACGAAATCTAGGACAGTGGTGTACTCCCCTGATGATGCCCTGAGTTCCCCTGAGGACTCTTTCAATATAAAAGAGGAGGGTCTTGTCCCTACAAGACCTATTCCTCATTATATTTTATAAACCAGATAGTGCATATTAACATGCCCATCTAACTTAGTCCACCAAGAGGATTGACTGGGGCCTTTTAATTCAACATAATATTATATTATCAATCATACAATCAACTTCAATTTCGAGTCCAAGGTCCTATTGGAGTTATAGTCCTTCTCAGGCTATCATAAAGGGTGTGAGCTTCCTTGTGTAGGCAAGTCTCCTTTGAGCTTTATTTATTAAAGCTAGGCCCCTTATCTCTTTAGAGGTTCAAGGTGTGGCTTTGATAACTTACTATCAGTTGAGGTTTTATTGATATTATTAGTGTAATCATTAAAACTGATATTTGGCAATTATTATTATTTTTTTTTTGCAGGTATCTGCCACAGCTACTATAGAAATAGAGGCAATACTCTGACATATAAACTCAAATTCTAAAATTGTGGACACTATAATACACCAAGCAACCAATTTTTCTTAGGTTTGATGTTTTGGGGTACAACTTCCAGAACTGATAATGAGGACTCTTCCCATTAACACTTAAAATGTTATGCAACAGACAGAATGTACACATCAACTCAGCCCATAAGAACTTTAGTAGACCAGATTGAGACATAATAGTTCTGACCTTGTCCAGTAAAGTCCTATTCATTCTCTCAACTATTCCATTATTTGGTGGAGTACTTGCAGTAGTGACTATATGAATGATACCATAATCTTTCAATAACATCTCAAACTCTTTACTCACAAATTCACCACCTCAATCAGTGGTAACCCTCTTGATCTCCTTCATTAGACCATTCTGTTTCCAGACTTTGAAGATTACAGAAACCTCCTCTGTGGTCTGATCCTTAGATCAAATTGGTTTGACCCAAACATAATTAGTTGCAGTATCAACCAAATTGATGAAGTATCTTGCTCCACCAAGGGACTCTGGTGTGAATGGCCCTGCCAAATAAATTTAAAATTCCTCTCTAGGAACATCAGTGCAATCTCTACTCTTTGAGAATACATTTCTAGTCTTAGCCCCTAAGGTACAACTCTCACAGTTGCTGTCCTTTACCTTATGGCCACTTCTATTGTGAGAAACAGTGCTTAAAGCTGAGATTTTGAACAAGCTTGCACACAAAAGCTTGTTCCGAACCTTTCCACTAAGAACAGTCCTACCATTCATATCAATAAAAAATTTACCTTCTTTAAGATAACAAATCTGGAAAACTTTTTTCCACAACACTCCAAGCAAAACAAGGTTATAAGGCAAATCTGGTACAAAGAACACTTTCTCCAAAGAAATTTTGAAACCCTAGTGATTTGCAAGAATAAATTTTCCAATTCCTTTAATCTGAATTGTTCTGCCTTTCTGACCAATATTTAAAACTGCATCATAATCACTAAGATTTGAAAATAAATTTGGTTCAAAGAAAATGTGATCTGTACAGCCAGAATAAATAAAAACAAGAACATCCTCCTTCAATTCTCCTAATAGGAAAGAATCCTTATCAGTCACTGATAAGTTCTCATCTTTGAGGTTTAGATTACTCACTTTGTAATCAATCAAGTCCATTTCTTGATCCTCATCAATTTTGGCCTTTTTGTTGGGATCTTCTTCCCCAACAATCATTTCCATTGGACCATCAAACGCCACTATTGCAACTTTTTCAGTAGTGAGATTGACCTCCTTGTCACTCTCTTTGGACTTCTTCCTCTTCTTGGTCTCCTTGCAATCCTTAGAATGATGCCCCTTATTCTGAAAATTATAGCATCAGACCTTGGAAAAATCCTTTTTTGCCTTCTGGAAACATTTTCCAGTCTCTCCAACAAGGGCTGTTGCAGAAAACCCCTTCATCTTGAACTGAAGATCATCTCTTTCAATCCTTTTCAGCACATCCTCCTCCCCAGGAAGAGGATCCAATTGAGAAATAATTCTGAATAAAGAATCTCACTCCTTTTGTAGATTTGGAAGGATTAAGAGTGACAAAAACTCAGGATCCATGTTAAGTCCTGATGACTTAAACTTGGCTATGCTAGACCTAGCCTCTGCAACAACCTGTTTATAATTTGAATATTGTAACTTGAACAGTTTATTGAAAGCTATAACCTTCTGGTGAAAAGCATAACCAGCATACTTGGACTTAAGCAACTTCCAAAGGATGCTGCCCCTCCTTCTCTCATCTTCCCTAAGAGTATTGACAACCCATGTCACATGATTCTCATCAAGATTCCTAAGGATGAGATGATAAGACTTTTTCTCCACTTCTGAAATGATCAAAGTGTCATCTGCATCCATCATATCCCCACAACAGATGTTGTCCAGCTCTCTATCCATAAGGACAGCGCAAGCATTTTAATTCTGACTGTTCAGAACTATCTTGGTGGAGCTAACATCAAGGATACAGGACATATTCTTGGAAAAATTGAGGTCTTTGAGGTTCTCCAGAGTAAGGTACAAGGGTCTAGATGGCTTGGAAGTAATGATGATGTTGGTACAGATAATGTGTTATAATTATGGAAAGCAATTAGCTCAGGCAAATGAGCAGTATTTAAAGCAAAAGAAATGCTGGAAAACTTGTGTCAATAATTGCTTGATGGGCTCTCACAATGGGGGAACACGTTGGATGATATCATTGATGAATTCAATTGGATGATGAATGAATGAATGGAAAACAGCAGGGAGAAGAACTCCTTAAGTACACAAGAGTGGCCTCTTGTGAGCCAATGATACAACAGGCAAAAAGGCAATTTTTCCTCCCCAAAAGGGCTCTACAGGCTCTACAGGATTTGTTACTTGGTTTGGGCTACATCATCCCACATGTTGTGAGTCCCTGTACCCTTAAAACCAGACTATTCTGGTTATTTCTGGTGTTTCCACCTCAATGGGGCTGACCCAGCCCCTTAGCTGTTCAAAAACCTGGCTGGTTGTCTGTTAAAACCAGCCCTGTTACTTATCTTAACACTTGTACAGCCCTGGCCCCTCAAATGGGCCAGGTGGGACCCAGGACTCACCTGAGTCCAACCAAAAATCTCACTGGGGGGGGGGGGGTAACCGGCAGACATGCCCTCCCCCCCTCCTTTCCCTCAAATTCCTGGAGGGGGCAGTGAAATCCCCCTACCAGGGGCCCTGGGGATTGATACCCCCAGGGCATTGCTATGGTAAGTGGGCTGGGGGGTGGTCAGGTCCCCTCAGCCCATTGCTCCTTCCCCTCAGTAAAGGGGGGGAGAGCGCCCCTTCCATGGGGGGGGGGGGGCGGGGTGGGGTGGTCAATCCCTCCCCACCGCCGTTTGCCTTGATGCAACCGGCCTGGACATCTACTTTGGTGGGGGGGTGATCAATTTCCCCCCCCCCCCCCCCACAACCAGTTGCCCATTGCAACTGGTTGCTGGCTGGTTACAACCAGCCAGCCCTTGCCCTCCCCCTCCCAATGGTGATCAAGGGGAGTGGGAGGAGCTGGGACCACCAGCCCTGCAGACGCCAAGACGGCCCTGCACAGGCTGTCTGGCCCCATAGGCGGGCCAAAGGCAAAAACAGTGGCCCCAAGCAGGCCGCAACACAGGCAGCGGCCCCAAGCCGGCCGCGACGCGGGGGGCAGCCCCAACCCGGGCTGCTACACGGGCAGCGACCCCAAGCCCAAAAACTAAGTAAACCATACTTTTGGGGGCCAGCCTGTCTGGCCAAGTATGTCCAAAATAAACCTTGGGCCCAATTATGCCCATGCAAGCCTATCTGGCTGTTTTTGCTCATATACCTCATCAGGCCTGTTAGGGCCCGTGTACCAATGAGCCTGTTTCACGCGTTTTGAGGCCAGTTGCCCCTTGTCCGTGACATCCACACAGGCCCGTATGGTCTGTGTGAGTGTCCAATGGGCCCAAGAGGTCCATGTGCGCATCCCATTTGGATTAAACTTATACATAGGACACGCGTAACTGCATAGGTATTTTAACATTGGCAGGGGAAGAGATAGTGGGGGATCCTTGCATTTCCCAAATAGCTCATCAATGCGCAGGTCCCTTGCGCCTTGATTAACTTGGACCCAATTGGCCCAGTATTGAAAAGAAGCCCAGTAAGTTGCAAAGTTGGGGAAGTCCTGCCTCAATGATGGCTGTTCACTGGGAAGGGGGGAGGCAGAGTCACAGCCCTCACCCAAGGTTGCTGAGGGAGGAGCGCCACAAGGAGGGGAACCCGGTGTAAGACTCAAAACAATTCTGAGCCGCAGGAAGATCTGTGGAGGGGAAATGATGATGTTTAGGCTGCCCTCCTGACTGTTACAAAAATATTTAAATGTAACTGGAATCCAGATCCAGAAACTTGTAAAGTAGGAATCAATGGAAAGGATGATTTTTGATAGTAGTCATCAGCAATGGAAAAACACCATCTGAGGCAAGATGATGCGGGTAAAGACTTTAAAAACCTAATTTAGAGTATGTTCAGAGTTTAATAGAACAAAGCAGTTGTAAGTAACAATTACCACAAGCTAATAACTCTAGTCTTCAGCAGAAGATTGAGAAAGATCAATTGAATCCCAACCAAACTCCAGCTTCTCAATGAAAATGCCAAACTCTCTTTAATAAAGCACTTGAAGGGTACCAGATAACTGTGGGTGGCTGTAAAAAACAAAGCAATTTGTTTTATGAAGGTCTAGAAGAAAAGCAGTAACAAATTCAAACAGTAATAATCAAGCACTGTGCAAGGGAACCAAGAATAGCGTGGTGGAATTAAATTTCAAAGAAATAAAGGAAGGTTTAATAACACTCCAGGTTTCAAGCTTAAATAAAACACTCAGTCAAAAGTGACTGGTTCCAGAAAGACAATCAAATGAATTATCAAGACTAAGGTGGTCAGAGAAAGGGATCAAAGGAGTCGTTTAACACACTCACAAATACAACCAAATGAAGTTTTTTTCAACCAGAAAGGCTATTTGTTGTTGATAATGGATAAGGCCACAGAGGGATGTATCAAAGATTTGATTATGGAGGATCAAGGATCAGAGGGAAATCATGGATATACCCTGGATAAAAGATCGCGGATGAATACCCTGGATGATACATCAGATTCAATTGACTCAGATGAATGATGATGCTATGATAGATGATGATGGATGATGGGGAAAAAGGCAGTGTAGAGCCTCTCCTTTTATGGGCAAGAGACCCTGTTGAATATTTACAATTGAAAACTACAAATGAGGCAGGAAAAAATCTATTTTTTCTTTTTCTTTTTCTTTTTCTTTTTCTTTTTCTTTTTCTTTTTCTTTTTCTTTTTCTTTTTCTTTTTCTTTTTCTTTTTCTTTTTCTTTTTCTTTTTCTTTTTCTTTTTCTTTTTCTTTTTCTTTTTCTTTTTCTTTTTCTTTTTCTTTTTCTTTTTCTTTTTCTTTTTCTTTTTCTTTTTCTTTTTCTTTTTCTTTTTCTTTTTCTTTTTCTTTTTCTTTTTCTTTTTCTTTTTCTTTTTCTTTTTCTTTTTCTTTTTCTTTTTCTTTTTCTTTTTCTTTTTCTTTTTCTTTTTCTTTTTCTTTTTCTTTTTCTTTTTCTTTTTCTTTTTCTTTTTCTTTTTCTTTTTCTTTTTCTTTTTCTTTTTCTTTTTCTTTTTCTTTTTCTTTTTCTTTTTCTTTTTCTTTTTCTTTTTGTTTTTGTTTTTGTTTTTCTTTTTCTTTTTCTTTTTATTTTTCTTTTTCTTTTTCTTTTTCTTTTCCTTTTCCTTTTCTTTTCTTTTCTTTTTTCTTTTCTTTTTTTTGAGAAGATCAAATGATGAAAAAAAGTAATAAATCTTGCAGAGACATGATCATAAGAAAGGAAAAAAATAAGAATAAAAAATCAGAAGAGAAGAAAACAGTGTGGGAAGAGGTGACAGGTGGACTGGTGTGGAAAACAGTTCAAGAGACAGAAGATGACACGTGGAATGTTGCGGATAACAATAAACATCCAACCCAACCTAAAGTGGAAGGAGATGAAACAAGGGAAAAAAAGGGGGATTGTGAGGGTCTTGATGGTCAGAGAGCCAAAAAGGTGTCATCACTGCACTCTTCACAATCCAACTCTTCAAGATCTGAACTTGGCTTCATTCTACTGCGGAACCTGTCTGATCCCTTGGGGAACCCATCTTCAAATTGAATCCCTGAATCCTTCAATGACAAGACTTTGACTCCCACTAATTGGGCAGAACTCTCTCTTGGCTTCTCATGTTTCATCATCATCATCCCCTTCCTCCTGCTTTTGCACATCATCATTGTCCTCCCATTTTTCCTGAATCCTCTAATTATTCTTCTCCCCTTGCTTTACTCTCTCTCTGCTTTTACTCCTCCCAGCATCACCAAACTGGTTCCAGTCTCATTGGCACTCATCCTCCAATCATTCTCAAATATCACCAAACTTGTCCCTATCACCCCACTTCCAAGTCTCACCATTCCCACTCATCCTCAAATCTCACCAAACTTTTCCCCTCTCTCAAACACCCTTTCATATCACCATCCGCCGTCAACATTCACATATCCCTATCTCCACATTCATTATCCTTGATACTAATTGAACACTCAACCTCACATTAAATATCCCTGACCCAGCTAAAACACTCCAAATATATCAAGACATACATATCTATATTGGATCAGATGTGAGAATCAACTCATGTCTTCATACCAATTTTCTCATTACAACTCATGTTCTCATTTTAATGTGATCTTTCTCTAATACTTCCTAAAATCTTGTCTCTCCTCTTTTCATTTATTATTGTCTTTCTGGTATCAGAGAAATTCCTGGGTAAGAATTTCCGTCAAATTCACTTCAGTTTCATCACACTTCCTTTCAGTCCTATGTTAACACCTTGTTATACCTCCCAGTGCCATTGGTCTTAGTTTGAAATACATTAAACTTTGAAGTATCAAATCATCATTCTCAAAAGCCAAATACACTGAAAATCAAACTGAGAAAACAACCTAGTTACAGACCAATGGAATCCACCCAGAATCTCCTGAAAACACTCATCAACTCAATACCTAAATTTTTGGACTCCAATTTCTCTTGATGGCAATCAAAGATTCACACCATTCTCTCCCTCAAGGGCATTTCCCATTGGCTCATCTCATCCAAACCCAAAAAATTTCCCCCTGACTTGAACCTTGAAATTGTAGGATATCTCCTGGCCAAACTAGACAATCAAACATACATCAACTGTGCAAGAGACCATCACCTCACCAATGGGATTGAGCTGTGGAAATCCATTCATAACCAATACTAGGGTTTCCCTACTCCAAATTGCCAAGATTGGGATTCAGATGGACAACAATATAGTGGCCTATCTTCTTCTCTAAAAATTTTCACCTCAACTTGATCATCTAAAGACTACCATCACCCATTCTGTTGGAGACACCAAAATTGATAGCAATCTTATGCTTTGAAATCTCAACCAGGTCAAGAATGAAGTAGTGGCAAGCTCTTATGCATCTGCTATGTTGAATCAAAACAAGGTCATCAAGTGGAAGCCCACATGGCACAACCCACACGCAAGTAACAATTGCAGCAAATTTTTGTGGCTTTATCCTCACCTTTGACCCAATGCAGGTGGACAGAACAATGGATCAGGAGAAGGATCAAACTCTTCCACTTCACAACCCCATAAGAACTCCTATTCTCACTTAGCATACAACTTTGCAATTTTCAGCTCTCTCTCATTGAATTGGAATTGTATTATCCTCAACTCCAGGGCCTCCAACTGCATGTTCAACAATTCCAACTTCTTCTTAATAATTCTCCCCAACAATACCAAATTTCAAAAATGAAATCATAGTGCTCCAATTCCCTCACTAGGAATTGGCATGGCAAAGCTGACAACCAGTCTTGCCACTCCAAATCTAAAAAACACTCTCTACGTCTCAGACCTAGCATTCAACCTTGTGTCCCTAGGTCAACTTATCCGCATAGGTTTATCTCTTTCTCTCCTCTCCCAAGTCAATTTTTAGTCACCTTCAATGGCAAGAACATCATCTCTGGCTCCATTGAGTAAAATTGAATCATCATTGAGGAGTCACCATCCTTGTTTCACTCCTTCCATTGTTCATTTATTTCTTTCTCAACCATCCATAAACGCTTCTGCCATCCTCACTACAAAAGAACCCATCTCCCCTCCAAAGACTTCCCCAATCTCAAATGGGACAAAAAAAACTGTGTCTCATGTCCAAAAGGGAAGATTGATTGATTACTCTTTACCAATCATCTTCCACCCAGAAAAACTACCTTTGAAAAAATTCATGCAGACATGTGTGGACCTATTCATCCCTCCTCTCTCTCTGTTTTCAGATACTTTCTACTCCTGATGGACAACTTCTCCAAGTTCAAGACATGCATTCTGACTCAAAATAAGTCCAAATTCACTGAAAAGATTATCATGTTTGTCAAACTCCATGCAAACCAGACTGGTAAGATACTGAAGAATCTGCACTCAGATAATGGAGGCAAATTTTTCAATCATAAACTCAGCTCCTTCCTCATTGATGACAGTGTGAAATGCATGACATCTGAACCTTACACTCCTCAACAAAATCCCATTTCCAAAAAGGGAAATCAATCAATTCATGAAGCAACCCAAACAGCTATGATTAATACCACCCTTCCTCTGGGATGAAATAATTATCAGCACCTGTTAGATAATGAATATGATTTCTTCTGCAAAAGGAAAAAAATATGCTCACAATTTATGGAATGGCAAACTGCCAAACCCTTGGATCAAGAAATGTGGTCCTCAATCAGTTTTCCATTGCCAGAAAGCTAAAAGAGATGGGTTTGGAAGGAATTCTGGTTGGATTTGACACGTATCTTAACTTTTACCAAGTCTACTGCCCAGGATCTTGGAACAATGTTTGTTCGAAAAACAATAAATTTTTTGAAAACCTCTGCCTCTCTGATTCTTTGCTTGATTCCCTCACAATAAAAGATTCTCCGTTTGAATCCCTCCTAAACAATGACAAAATCCTCACTGATATGGCTTCATTGGCAGATCAGTTCCAAGAACCTACAATCAGGCTACCTGTTCCAAAGATAGCGCTCAGTGGATCAAGTCCATGAACAAGGAACTCAATGGAATCAATGTGATGAAAGTTTGGGAGGGTTGTCAAACGCTTCCCAACAGCAAGAAAGCTCTCACCACTGTCTGGGTCTACTGCATCAAGGACAAGCCAGACAACTTGGGTGTTTGCTTCAAGTCTTGCCTATGTGTTCAAGGCTTTTAAAAAGTAGAATATTTTGACTACGGAGAGACGTACGCACCCACAGGATCAATAACCAACCTTTGCACTCTATTGGTCTTTGCTCTCCATCACCACCTCACCATCTGGAAAATGGACATCAAATCCGCTTTCCTCCATGCTCCTCCAAAGAAGGACTTCTACATCAAAACTCCTCTTGGGTATGACTCTCCCTTTCCATACTTAAAACTGAACAAAGCACTCTACTGATTGAAGTAGGCACCAAAAATTTGGTACAAGACCCTGAAAAAGTTGCTTCTCAAACAAGGGTTCACAACCTCAAGCGCTGCTCCCTGTATGTAAATCAACAGCATCAAACTACTTTACGTGTTTGTATATGTCAAAGATCTTCTGATAATAGGCAAATCAGATGAATTTAGGGATAACATCAAATCCAGGTTCAACATCTCCCACAATGGACCTTTGAGAAATATTCTTGGCAATCAGATCCTGTCAACCAAAGAAGGCCTTGGGCTGCATCATCCAAATAACATCAAAACCAGTCTCCTTGAGCTAGGCCTGAATGAATGCAAACCTATAAACACCCTGATTACTCCCAATGTTAAGCTTTCCCCTGCCATAGAAGCAGATCACAAAGCCTTCCTTCAACTCAACATCAATTAATGGTCCTCAACGGGCTTTCTCAATTTGATAGCCAGCAGGACCATGACCAACATTTAATATACAGTCTCTAACCTATCTTGCTTCAATATCAGACCGGGCATGTCTCACTGGAAAGAGGCAAGACACACATGGCAATACCTGAACACCTCCAAGAACCTGGCCCTGCAACTTCAAAGCCCGAAATTCCAATACAACATCAAAGTCTATAGCAATTCAAATGGGGGCAATGATCCTGAAACAAGATGGAGCCACATGGGATATCTCATTCCACTTTACAGGTGCCAGTCTTGGGGCATAGAAATTTACAGCCCACTATCTCTCTCTCCTTGACTGAAGGCAAACTCAAGGTCCTTGTTCTTGAAAAGCAGGAGAAAATATGGATCACTCAACTACTGAGCCAAATGAATCATTTTCTGAAACTCACTTATGCTTTGTTCACTGATAAAAAAGCTACAGATGATCTAGTCAACAAGGAATCCCATCATGGAGGACTCAAACATATTGAAACACAGATAAAATGGCTTAGAGAACAGACAGTGTGGTGAACCATTTGGGACACCGTGGGAAAAGAATTCAAAAATTTTCCTTGCCCATTGTGCGTCCCTCATCCGCATTGTCATCCTTGCGCGTCCTGCGTCCCTCATCCGCATTGTCATCCTCCTGCGTGGCGCGTCCCTCATCCGCATTGTCATCCTTGCACGTCACGCTTCCCTTGTCCTCATTGTCATCCTCGCGCGTCGCGCTTCCCTCATCCGCATCATCATTGTCGCGCGCCGCTCACCGTCATTGTTGCGCGCGGCTCATCATCATTGTTGCCACCGCTCATCTGTCATTTTTGCGCGCCACTAATCATCATTGTCGCCGCCGCTCATCCGTCATCGTCCCGCTTCACTCATCCATACCTTACCAAACCCATCCCAACCGGGCCTCCAAGCGCTTTTCCAATCCTTGGACACATCAATTTCCCACCTCACTCAATCTATCAGTTGTCAATCTCAAGCCTGTCAGGATTTACTCAATCGCCTCAAGCCAATCTCCTATCCGCCCATCCTTCACCCTTCCTGGGACTCTCCCACCCTCTTCCGCCTTTGGCCAAGGGGTGGAGAGTGTCAACTACCGCCCGCGGACATCCGCGGCGGTCCAGTTCATTTTCCTTTCCCACCCCGTCTGCCTTTGGACAAGGGGTGGGTGATTCCGGTTTTGTCGCGCGCGCCCATCCACGGACGGATGCAAGAGATGGTGAAGGGATGAGGAGGATTTCCACCGCCCCGCGTGATGAAATTTTTCCGGTCACCTGATTTTCTTTCTGTTTCCGCTCTATTTGTAGAATCCATTGTACATAGTCTAACAGGGCCTCCTGCCCATATAAGGAGGGGCTCTCCCCTGCCTTTTGGATCAACATCATCCAGCATCAAATGATCCAGCATGGAATGAGCATAATCCTATCATCACATCAGAAATCTATGATTGCCCCTTGATCCTTGAGCCTCCATACTCAAACCCCTTGATCCTTGATCCTTATCACCAACCAATAGCTTTGCTGGTTGAAGAAGAATTTTTCTAATAAAATTCTTGAGTGTGCTACACCACTCCTGAGCCTTTTATCTGACCATACTGGTCCTGATCATCCTTTGATTATCTTTCTGGAACCAGTCAAGTTTGACTGAAGAGGTTTTATTAAGCTTAAAACCTGGAGTGTTAAACCTCCCTTCCCTTCTTTTGAAGTTAAATTCCGCCACGCTACTCTTGAGTCCCTTGAGAAGTGTTGGGTTATTCTTGTTTGAATCAGTCATTGTTTTGCTTCTAGAGCTTCTTCAAACAATTAGTTTTGTCTTGTGCAGCCACCCACAGTTATATGGTACCCTTCAAGCGCTTGATTGCGGAGAGTTGGGCAGGTTCATTGAGAACCTGGAGGTTGTTTAGGATTGAGTTGATCTTTCCTAAGCTCCTGCTGACAACCAGAGCTATTAGCTTGTGGGCTTTGTCACTTACAATTGCCTTGTCTTGTTGAACTCTGAACAATTCTTGACTCCTTCTATTCAAGTGTTCCCCAACATCATCCTGCCTCAGATAGTGTTGTCTCCCAGCTACCGACTGCTAAAATCTTTATCCTCTTACCTTTGGTTCCCCGTTTACCAGGTTCTGGACTTTGATCTTGGTTAAATTTTGAATATTTTTGTAACCCTCAGGAGGGCAGCCTAAAAAAGCACCTATCCCCTCCACAGAACTGCCAACGCCCTGCGCCGTTTGGAGTCTTACATTTGGTCCCCCAGGCCAGGATCAAACCGGCAACCTTGGGATTTACAGTCCCAAATTTGTTGCATCAACTTTGAAATCCAATTTTTTTTTCTTTTCTCTGTTTTTCTTTTTTTTCTGTGTTTCTGTTATCATCTAGATCCGATCTGTGGAGGCAACTTGTTCCAGAAGTAAGTCCTCCCAATTGTGAACCATCAAGGGGTTTGATCCTAGTTGTTTTTTGAAAACCCTACCCTTGTCACAATCGTGAGCCACTTTGGAAATCTGTTCTTTGGATCCCTTAGGAAATCTTTTGTCAAAATGGAATTTATTAGTACCCCTTCTACCTCTGTTTGGGCAAAGATGATCAAGATCAAACCTCAGAACAAGAACTTATCCTTTAACGGTATAAATGTCAAACGGTTCCTGGATTCCTACAAGATGGCTGTTGAAGTGGACAGTGCTAGCAAATATGACATGGCTTATCAACTTCAATTCTTTATCTCCTCTGATGAAGTCATGGAAGTGATTGAATCATTTGATGGATTTGAATCCCATGACTGGGTACTTCTTAAGGAGGCAATGATTGCCTATTGGGGTAAAATTTATATAGCTAGGTTCACTCACCAAGATCTGGATTTCCTAGTCTCACAATGGACCTCCAATGGTGGTATCTCCTCAGACTCTGATTATGAAGATTTCATAAAATCTTGGGACCCTATCCAATCTTATCTTATCCAAAACAATCACATTGATATGTTGGACAAAATTTGAGTGCGATTTTTTCAGTCTTTCTCTCCAGGAGTGCAGGAAAGAATTCAGGATGAATTGGTGAAATCAGGATCCATGATCAATACAAGAGATAATTGGTTCAAGCTGCCTGCTTTCATGGTTCTTAGGAATACTGTGGATAAAGTGATTAAAGGTCAAACAGCTCTCACCTTTGAAAAACCTAAAATCACTGAACCAGTCCTTGCCCCCTCTTTTCAAGCATCTGACAAAATCATGAATAAGATGGAAGCCAATTGCAGACCTAAGCCAAATCCTCAGACCCACCAAGAAGCACCTACTATTGATGAGATCACCAAAGTCCTGAAATATTTTGAGAATAAAATGGATCAGAAAATCTCCTTGCTGGTTGTCCCCAAACCCTCCAACTCTTCTCCTAGGTCAACCATAGTTTGCTATTATTGCCACAGAGAAGGTCATGGAACAGGTCGCTGTACTGAACTCCAGAAGGACAAGGAGGAAATGGTGGTGGAACAGAAAGGGAGTAACTTCTTTCTTCCTAATGGTGCACTTATCACTTTTGATTCATCTTGTCCAATTTGTCATGTGGTGGCCTCTTTCCAGCCTTCAGCTTCCAAGAAGGCATCCTTGGCCTATGTTGATTTTTGATCTGCTTGTGGAACCTTTTAACCTTGATATCCACCTGCTGTCTCTTCTTCCACCTTTTCTGGAACCTATCAATCTGATCCAGCTAGGAAGCAACATGAAGAACTCAGACCTCATATAGCTCCTCCTGTCCCATCTTCAATTCTGCAAAAACCAGTAAAACATCAATCTTCACCGGAGCCTCCTTCTTACAAGGTAGAAGACATGGAAGTAGAAAAGGAACCCCTCATGGATAGGTTCCCCAAATACTCTGATCCTGCTCCTTTGCCATCCAAATCACCTTCACCAACTGATCCAGTTTTAGTTCCACCCTCACCTGAACTTCCTCTTCCAACTCAACCCAAGGTTTGATTCCAAAGGGGAATTTCCAAAGATCACCCCAACGCTGTGGAGGGGGTATTAAAAAAAATCTCTGATCTTAAAATCCCTGATCTATCTGTGGCTGAACTCCTTTCCATCTCACCATCTTTGGCTGAAGGCATGAAGAAATGGGTTTCTTGGCAACGTGTGGAGATTGGTCCTGACGAATTGAAAGTTTCCTCTGGAACCTTGATCAAAGACTCAGGTGGAACAGATCCCCCTTCTGATTCAAATATTTATTCTTTTCCTCTTGGATTTTTACCATGCTTTCCAGGTGACTCATCCAAAACGGTTTCTCTACTTGTTGATTCTGGGTCCCAACTAAACTTAATTTTGGATGCAATGGCCTGCAAGCTCAATCTCAGTCCAAGGGTCAGCTTCAACTCTGCGGTTTATGGAATTGGGAATCAATCTTGTGAGTTGGTGGGTATTGCGGAGTATGTGCCAGTTCAAATTGGTCAAAATATTTCTGGAACCTGTCACTTTTGGATCACTCGTTTGGAAGGTCCTATGATTTTGGGTTGTCCTTTCTTAATAGGCTTTGGAGCCACCCTGATGTTTTCCAATCAAGTTGGGGAGAGAATTCTTCTTCCTGATGCTGATGGTAGGAAGATTGAAGTTCCTCTCTTTTCTTTGGATTCTGGTTGTTTGGAAAGGGATTTCCCCGGTTTTTCACCTAAATCGGTTCTGAAGGGGAAGCAGAAGGATTCTTCTAACTCCTCTCATTTTTTAGCAGAATAGTTGGTAATACTAATAGTTGTAGTTCTTCTAAGCCTCGGACTTCAACTAAAGGGCCAACTTTTATCTCTGAGGCATATTTTTCATCCTTTTTGATCTCTTTCTTCTTTGTCTTCTGATCTCAAAAATGTCCAAAATCAAAAACATGTTAAAACACAAAATTCCAAAAATATTTCTTTTCTCTCTGGTTCTATTGTTTCTTCTTTTCCTTTTACTCTTATCCCTGATCAATCTTCCTCTAGCTCTGGTTTGATTCTCCACAATGAGTATAAACCAGATCCTGATCTCAATTGGTTTCTTAATGGTTTTGGTATGGAGGGGTATGGGCTCCAGTGGAGGCAATTGGGGGTAAACGTAAGTCCTCCCAATTTTTCACCATCAGGGAATTCTTATACCATAGTTTTTGAAAATCTAACTTGTGCCACACATGTGAGAAAAGTGTTATTTTTTGGATCCTCTTTTATGGAAAAAGCACCTTTCAAAAATTTTATGGAAAATCAAACTGGGAGAATGTTGAAATCTGGTCTCAATTGTTGTACTCAGGTCTTGCTGGTGAATGCTTGGAGGAAACAAGAACTTCTCTCTTTTGCCACTAAGTATAAGCCAGTTGCGAAAAAGGTCCAGCCTGTCAACCAACCCATGCCTCTCAATCTCAATCATCCTCTCATGGGTCCCCCTCTATCTTGTGATCCTTACTGTGGTCTATCTCACTCCCTTATTTTCCCCTTTGTACCTTGTGGTTGTGTCACGGAAGAACGATTGAAGGTGGTCAACTTTGGTCCAGATGGATGGCTCTTACCTGATAATTTAAATTTGATCAAAAATATCTTATCTCTAAGGGAAAAATCTATTGCATTCTGTGAAGAAGAAAGAGGTCTCTTGAAAGAATCCTATGGACTCCCTTATATCATCCCTGTAGTTGAGCACAATCCTTGGCAAAAGAAAACAATCCCTATTCCTGCTGCAAAAGTTGACAAATTCATCAAGTTGGTCTGCAAAGGAGTCCGCACTAGTCTGTATGAACAGTCAACCTCCATTTACTCTAGCCCTGTTTTCTGTGTTCTAAAGAGTAATGGTAAGCTTAGATGAGTTCATGATCTCCAACCTCTCAATAAAGTTACTATTAAGGACTCTGGTGTTCCTCCTGCCACTGAAGAATTTGTTGAATCCTTCTCTGGGAGAGCCTGTTATGGTCTAGGAGACATCATGGGGGGTTACAACAAACAATCTTTGCATCCTATTTCTTGGCCGCTCACTACTTTTGATAATCCTCTTGGTTGATTTCAACTGACTCGATTGCCTCAAGGTGCCACCAACTTGGTTGCAGTCTATCAGGCTCAGATGATGTGGATCCTCCAAGACAAAATCCCTGATCATTCTGGTATCTTTATTGATTATGGTGGAATTAAAGGTCCAGTTTCTGGCTATGATGATGAGCTCTTCCCTTGGCACTCAGGAATTTGACAATTAATCTGGGAGTATGCTACTATCTTGGAAAGGATTTTGTTCCGAATTGGGGAATCTGGCCTTACTGTCTCTGGATCAAAACTTGCCGCCTGCGTCCCTGCCTTAGAAATTGTTGGTCATTTAGTCTTCAAGGAAGGAAGGAGGATGGCACCCTCTAAAGTCAACAAAATTGTCTCCTGGCCTACTCCAATAAATCCAACTGAAGTTAGATGTTAGAATTTGATCTTATATATATGTGACTTCCACTGGAGTTCAAAGTATCATTGATTGGATTGATTTGATTTATATTATTTTTTTTATTGAAGAATTAAAATAATGGCTAAAATATAACTAGGCTGTGTTCTCAGTAGTGATTGTCAGACTTTTCAAGCATAGCATTTCACTTACCATGTCACTTAAACTGCTTATGCTAATTTTACCTTATTCATTTTCTACTCAACCACTTGTCAGCCTATAGTGTATTTAGTCTATATAAACACCAGTGATCTCAAGCCAAATTCATCATCTGTTCAGCCAATACATCAACCGGAGTGTCCTTTTTTTCCTGATCTCAGGTCCGTTACGCTTGACGTTATAAGCTCCTTTCATTCATTTCTCTTTATCTTCAATTTAACCAGAGCCCAAGCTCTTTTTATTTTTACATTAGAGGTTTCCTAGGTGTTGTAACTTATGTCAGGATCTTCATTCCCTCTCTATCCAAAATCCGTGCACCCTTGCGTTGTCTAACCAGAAAGGGAGCTGAATGGATTTGGACCCAATATTGCAAACAATCATTTCAGTTGCTCAAAACTATTGTTGGCAATGACATAGTTTTGAAAAAGGTCTCTTATGGGCCTGGCGCTGGCAAAATAAAATTGGCTGTCAACTCTAGTTTTCAATCTTTTGGGGCTTTCCTTACTCAGGAGGATGAAAATGGTTTGGATCGCCCTGTTCTTTATGAATCTTTGCTATTTTTGGATGTGGAATCTAGATACTCTCAGCCCAAACTGGAACTCTGTGGTGTGGCCAGAATGCTGAAGAAACTCCAAACAGTACTCTGGGGACAACATTTTGAATTGCCAGTTGACGCTCGATCCATTTTTGAAATGATCAATGCTCCCAGTCTTCCAAATGCTCCAATTACTTTCTGGGTAGCTTTTATCCAGCTTTTATCTTTTGATATTGTCCATAGCCCTGGGAAATCTTTTACTATTCCTGATGGTTTATCTAGAAGACCTATTGGAGACAATTAATTGGATGTTGGAATGGATTTTGATGAGGAAGAAACCTTGGTCCGCCCTGTGTTTGCTTTCTCCTCCCAAGATTACTCTGGTTTCCAACAAGGTTTCTGGCTTAAGTTAGAGCAGTACCTTTCAACTCTCCAAAGACCCCCTGATCTCTCTGCCAAAAAATTTTGATCCCTTAAAAGAAAGTCCTCTAGTTTCTTTGTCCAAGGTTCTAGGCTTATGAAAAGAGGAACTCCTTGTGCGCTTGTTGTGGTTACTATCCCGGCTAAGCAAGATTTGATCCTTGAAATTCTCCATGAGGGCCTTGGTCATTTTGGGGAAACCAAAACTTATCAATGATTATCCAAAAAATTCTGGTGGCCATCTCTGAAGAAGTCTGTCTCTCAATGGTGCAAGAGTTGTGAATTTTGTCAAAAACGTGATCTTAGGCGTCCAGCTGAAATTTGCTATCCTACTGGGGAGTCCACTGTCTTTGGAAGGGTTGCTATGGATGTGGTTCATATCAAGGCAGGTGGGGCTAAGTACCTCATTGTGGCTAGAGATTATTTTTCTGGATGGGTTGAAGCCAAATTCCTTAAGAACCTTAGTTCTGAATCTGTGGCAGCTTTCCTTCATGAGAATTGGAAAATGCATTACGGTTTGGATCAATCTTATTCTACTGATGGTGGCTTGGAATTTGGTGGAAAGCTGGCTGAAATGATCCAATTGCTCCCTGGGCAACATGGAGTTACTACCCCCTATTATCCTGAAGAACAAGGCATGGTGGAAAGAGGCCATGCTCCCTTGAAGGCTGCTCTGGTTAAACTGGCTGGTGAAAGTGGCAAGAATTGTCAAAAGTTTCTCCCCTTGGTCCTCTTCTCTGATTGAATTTCCACCAAGCAAACCACTGGCTACTCTCCTTATGAAATCATCTTTGGTCAGAGGGCTGTTCTTCCTCTTGATCTTGAAATGGAGTCTTTCTTGGGCATCTCTTGGGAAAAAGTTTCTTCAACTACTGACCTTATAGTTGCCAGATCAAAGCAACTGGAGCAGAGTGAAGATATTTGTAACAAAGCTTATCAGAAGATGATGGAATCAAGAGCAAAATCAGTTCATTATTAGGAAGATAAAC
Organism: Puccinia polysora; assembly: GCA_025617555.3. NCBI lineage: Eukaryota > Fungi > Basidiomycota > Pucciniomycetes > Pucciniales > Pucciniaceae > Puccinia > Puccinia polysora. The sequence continues at coordinate 8,645,282 of CM062629.1, forward strand.
ATCTAAATCAAATCAGGGATCCTTTAAATCCTTGTGATCTGGTATTGGCTTATAATCAATCTTTAGAGACTCAGTGGGGAAAACTTTTTTTGAAATGTTGGAATGGTCCTTTTAGAGTGGTTTGTCAAGTTAGAGGTGGATCTTATGTTTTGGAAGAACTGGATGCCTCTTGGGTCTGCTCCATCCAAACTCCGAAACCTTCTTCTTTCTTTTCAATCTCCTATTTGTTTTTCCCTACTATCTCGGATCTTGGATTCTTTACTTCCCTCAACCACCTCAACCTACTCATTGATCTATGGTCAAACTGCAGCCCAAAGTCAGCTTTTTCTTGTTACCTCAAGTCGCCCAATCAAGCATCTGCTCCCCTTTCTGATCGATCCATTGCGTCCGCTCTGCGCCCGTCACCATTTACTCCCTCAACTCTTCAAGCCCCAACCTTGCGCTCGTTTGGTTGATCCATTAAGATTGGTTTGCTTGCTACCTTAATCCGGTTCTGCGTCATTGCTCCCCCATCCTCATTGACCATGCGCTTGCTCGGTCAATCATCATCTCAGCCTTGTGCCCTCATTGCTCCATCATGTTTTTTCGGTTGATCTATCAAGTACCGGACCTCGTGCCTCCTAGTCCTATTGCTATCTTTGCTCTCTTCCATTCATCTCTCTTTCTGGTCAGGTTGCTACCCTCTAAAATTCTTCTATCCTCATTGGTCACTTCACTCTTTAAGCCTTCATCCCCCTAAAGCTTCAGGCAAGGGGGCGTGTTGGAATTCTTGTCATCTGATAGTTTTGCCTGAATCTTTAGTGCATCTCAGTATGACTCATCACTCTTATTTTTATTATTTTGCTCTTGAGTTTTCATCTCCAGTATGTTCTTTATTCTATACTCATTAGTTATAGATCAAGTATCATCTCTATTTTTAATCCAAGTGGCTCTCTTCCATATTAGCTCATGATTGTTCTTGTCCAGTGGCCTCTTTATATTTTGCTAGTTAGTCATAATTCTAGTGGGCTCTCTATCTTGAATCCTTGATTCTCTGCCTATCTCAATTCAGCCTGAAGTGGTCCTCCAAGTTGTGCGGACTCTAAATGTTCTGATATTGAATAATCATTACATCTATTCATTACACTTTTCTCCCACTTGTCAGCCATCATGTATTTAGTCTATTTATACTGATGCTTTATCAAGTGGAATTCGATCATCCATTCTTCCTTACATTGAAAGGGAGTGCCCCCTCTTTGACTCCTAGGATCCGCTCCTCTTAGCAACATAAGCTCCTTTCCCCATTCTCTTTCTCATCAGACCGGAGCCTCCAACCAAAAATCTTAACACCTTCCACAGGTTGAATTTTCAAGAACTTAATGTGTTTGGTCTCAATGATCTTCCCAGACTTCAATAGAATTTTGTAGGAAGAGAACCTAGGGACATACCCAATGAAGAGTCCCTCTTCTCCTTTTTCACTAAGTTTGGACTTGATAAAATTTCAATTGATTAGATAGATGACCGTTGAACCAATAGGTTTTAGATAGTTAGTTGGTAACTTGCTTTTGTGTAGCATTTCCCACGGAGTTGCTCCTCCTTTTTCCAATGTTATTTGGTTTAAAGCCAGGCAATAGCTTTGAATAACTACGTGCCAACAATTTTTGGGTATCCTAGTTGAACTGAAGACTGATCGTAGGGATTCCATAATGGTCCTGTTTTCCCTTTCAGCCTTGCCGTTGTGTTGGGAGTGATATGGTTCACTGATAAGGTGGTTGATTGACTTAGATTTAAAAAAGGTTTTGAGAGTGTCATTGAAAAACTCTCCTCCCCAGTCTGAGACCACTTCTGGTGGATACCTCTGTTGCTTTTTTGCTTAATTTTCAATCACAAATTTGATTTTTTTGCAGCTGCATCCTTGGAAGGAAGAGGAAAACATGAGAGATACCCAGAAAGATTGTCCACTTTGGTGTGGGCAAATCTCATTCCTCCCTTGCTTGTGGGATTGAGCGGACCCATCAAGCCAAGATGAAGACGGTTGAAAACACTGGCTGCGGTCTGTTGATCTTTGTTAAACAGAGCCTTCTCAATTTTGCTTTTCTTACAGGCTGAGCATTGGAAAGTCTTTGCCACGTTGCTTTGGATTGTAAAGCCAAGATACTTCTCCATTTGGTTGATGCTGGAATGACTGAGTTTGAGGTGGAGGTCTCTTAGTTTGGTTTCAGTTAGGTAGCAGGAAGAGACCTTCCCAAATTTGGGGGCCTTTGTGGTGAGAGAGAGAGGTTCCAAGAGCTTATCAGCTTGAATCATGAGTAGGTTGTTTTCAACTTTACCTGTCAGAACAGAATTTTTCAATCTTCTGAGGGTAAAAGACGGCAGTTTGGATTTGGAATTCACTCGGAGATAGAATCCTTTGAGTAGTAGGTCTCCAAGGGAAACAAGATTGATTGTGGCTTCAGGGACCCAGGCTGCATTCTGAAGGTGGATGGTTTTTCCAGTGCTTTTGAGTATAGCAGTGCCAAGGCCTCGGATTGCAATTCCCTCACCTTTCTTCCCAGTTTTGATGAATTCTTCGCCAGGCTTTTTGGTCAATGACAGAAAGGCATTTCAATCATGGAACATGTGGATGGAACATCCACTATTCAAGATATATCAATTGGAGTGAGGATAGGTCAAGTGGTTTGTAGCACAGAAGAAGGAGTAGTTGACAAAGTGAGATTCTGCTGGGGTTTTCTTCTTGACCCCGCGTCTTCCCTTATTTGATGAAAGTTCAGGTCCAAGCTCAGGGAATTCTACCCAGAAGGATGAGGCTGGGTGCGACTTGACAGCAGGGTTGTGTTTCCCAGTCTCGCATCTAGGTGTATTGGCATCCCTTGGGTTGTTGGAGTGGTACGTTGCTGCATTGGTGTCAGAGCTTTCAGCAGCTTTTGATTGCACTTCATTTTGATGCTGGAAAAGATGGTTCAGAACCATCATGACTGAAAGTTCATTTCCTGAGTGCATTATCTGAGATCTCATGGCCTTGAGAGAGTCCGGCAGCTTGAACAGAATGAGTTAGCTGAGGATGTCTTTGGGAAGCACTATTCCTACTTCATCAAGCTTTCCAAGGTGGGCCTTCATGGAGGGAACAAAACCATCTATTTCTTTTTGATCAAAACCTAGGTACAGAAAGTTGAAGAAAATTTGAGCTTGATTGGCAGCTTGACTGGAGGCCAAGTGGTTCTTTGCGGCAAGCCAAATGAGTTTTGATGAGTCTTCATTTTCCGGGGTTATAACGTTGGTGTGAGTTGCAGGATCCAATTTTGACATGAGATAACCTGCCATTTTGTCATTGTCAGGTATGTCCTCATGGAGGTTGGCAGAGTTAATCAGATCCAGTATCCCTTGCATCTTAAACAATTGCTCCATTTTCTTCGTCCAAATGGAGTATTTGGTCTTGTTTAATAGTGGAGTTGATTCCATGAGCAATTTGAGTGCCAGTGCTTTGAAATTGCCCTTGAATCCTGGTTCAGGTGATTTGGTGGTCCTTGCAATGTTGGTTTGGCTTGTTAAATCCATATTTTGGCTTTTAACCGTATGAAATAATTAAATGAATGGAAAAACCTAGACCAGGCTGTTTAGATTGCAGGAAATTGTAAGCAGCAAGAAACAGCCAGTACACGAGAATCAAATGACAATAAACAATGAAAAACAGGAGAGTTGCCTCTATGGGCAGGGTGCTGGCCCTTGAATGGACTAAGTAGAGTATCAAAGCACAAAAGACTATACCAACGCCAATCCTTCCAGTTAGAGAGACTTATTAACCAGGATGAATCTCATCAGTTTGATCATCCGGAGAGTGAGCTGACGGATAAGATGGTACCTACTCTGGTATCAATGCTGAAGGCAATCTGGTGAACAAGAAGAAGTTGTAAACCAATCAAACTGGTTCAGTTCAATAGTTGATGCAATCGTGGCTGGAGGCTAAGGTTGATGGTTGAGTCTTTGAGGGTTGAAGGTAGGATGACTTATATAAGAGTCAGGGAGTTGTTTGAGTTGTCTTCCCATGGTGGAAGTATCTGTGACAGTTGACGGCTGCTGACACCTGTCGCGGCCGGAGAAGCACTTGCCGGGCTTGAGAACAACTTATGAGAAAATAAGAAAAGAAGCAAAGAGAAACTGAAACTAATGACACAACACAAGACAGGCACAACTGAAATATAAACTGGCAGACTAAGAAGATGGAAGTACGGTGAATTGCCTAAGATTAAATGGAATGAATATCAACAGATGGGAGGTGAAAGCCGGGTTCTGTTTCCTGTTTTTGGATCTGGGTCCTTTGTAGAGAGCCACATTTACTGGCTTGACATGGTCTCCTTGTGCTATTAATTTTTTTTTGTGTTGTATTAGCTGATTTAGAACTATGTTGATTTTCATTTTTCCAGTGGAGTGCATGATTTGTGACTTCATATGCAACATTGAGGGTGGAAATTGGAACAGAAGAAGGTAGGCCACAATATCCAAGGTGAGATCAATGCCAACTTTGGTCATTTTCTTTAGATATACCTTGATGGACGTGATGAAGGCCTCTATATTGGATTCCATGACTAGGTGTAGAAATCCATTGAAAAATCTCACCCTGTTTGTAGATTGAGAGGAGGCAAAGTGAGCTTAAGTTGCCATGCAGATCAGTTTGGCACTGTCTTTGTTAAGATCCTCTATGATGTTGTAGTAGGTGTTTGAATCCAGTTTTGCTTTTATATAAGCCAAAAATTCTTGGTTGATTTCTTTATCCAATTCCATAAGCTTTTCAGGATTATTCATTATATCAAAAATCCCTTGAAACTTGAAAAGTTCTTCAATTTTTTTTCTCCACATACTGTAGTTGTTGGCCTTGAGTACTGGCATCAATTGAATTAATGATTTTATTGCAAGAGATTTGTAGTTGGTGGAATCCCCTCTTGGTTCTAGCGTCAAAGATGGCCCCAATCTCTCAATTGTTGATAGCGCAGGCTTTTAACCATGTGAAAAAAATTGTTTTTAACCAATACCAGGCTGCATTTTTTCATTTCAGAGGTCAGCATTTGAGTTAATGAGCAAAGTCAAACTAGAAAAACATGAGAAAATAAGACCAACAGGATAATGACAGGCTGAAGGCTGATCCAATGTAGTTGCGTTTTTATAGAGAGCTTAGATGGAGATTCTACATCAGGAAAGGATCAGTAGACTGAATGGAAGAGTGTTCAGAGCAGGTGAATTTACTGTAGCCTGATGAACCCAATGACAGGTCCAGTTGAGATTGACTTGAATAACCATGAGTGTTGACCAATGCGCCTTGAAAGATATATGAAGAGATTATTATAAGAGTCAACTGATGAATGAGTTGAACAGTTCTTCCTTAATTAAGTCAGACTGGCTGCAGACGGTTTGTATTTAGTAGCAGAGAGGTTGATTCATAGCAAGAGAAGAGGTTGATTCATAGCAAGAGACTGAGATTTGATTGTTAGATCCTTTCCTCTGACAGTGTTGGTTCCAATTGGTCTTGAGGTTGTTGGATGAGTGTTCAGAGTCCTGATGCTCCAAATGGTTGAGCAATCAGAGGATATTGAGCGGGAAGTCCGCAGTGGTAACATTGGCAATCCGGCATTGAAAGAGCCAAGGATAAAAAAAAATAATCAGAAGAAAAGAAAATAGGAAATAAGTTGCAACAATAACAGCACCTCCGCCTGTCAACAGCAGGGCCAAAACACGATGAGTCAGAAAGGATATGGAGATCTATTTAAAGTAAATGAAATTACAAAGTAAGACTAGAATCTAACAAAGATGATCTGAGGGGTGATGGCATGAGTAAGTTGAGGAGGATGGATGAATGGTGATGACCGGCGTCAGTCTTTGTCATTTCTGTTAAACACAATGACGTTGTTCAATTCCACTGCCAATGGCATTGACAGCGGCAAAAATGTTGATGGATTTGATCCTGGAAACAATTCCCATCGTCGTTGTGGTGAACCATTTGGGACACGTTGGGAAAAGAATTCAAAAATTGTGAAAAAAACAAAAAAAAAACTGTCCTAGTTGCGTCGCTCCTCCTCATCCTCATTGTCGCGTGTTGCCCATCCTCATCCTCATCCTCATTGCGTTGCTCCTCCTCATCCTCATCCTCATCCTTGCCCGTCGCTCATCCTCATCCTCATCCTTGCGCATCGCTCATCCTCATCCTCATTGTCGCGCATTGCTCATCCTCATCCTCATCCTCGCGCGTTGCTCATCCTCATCCTCATCCTTGCGCGTTGATCATCCTCATCCTCATCCTAGTCGCGTTGATCCTCCTCATCCTCATCACTTGTATCCTTCTCATCCTCATCACTTGCATCCTTGATTGCTTCCTCACTTTCATCGCGGCCATCAGTCGTTCATCATGACCCTCCCCATTGCTTGGCCATGCGCAAATCATTGCATTCCCTCTCATCACTGATTCATCTATTGTGGCGTCCTCATCATCACCACCATCACTGCTTGTGAGCAAGGATCATTGATCACATCAACCCCATTTCTCATCATCAAAACCATCTGATTTTGTTCTTTCTCACCCCCCTCCAGATTTGGATTGGAGGGGGTGTTGCATTGTTACTAGGTGTGTGAACGTCTGCACAGATGTTTGCAAGCGACAGGCGGGGGGTGAGAATCTCTCACCCCAGTCTGGAAGATTGGCAGAAGGGAACCGGGCCTCCCCAAGCTTGAGCCTCATCATTGTGAAAAAAAAAGAAAATTCTGCTTTCATTTGTGTTATCCAATTTTAAATAGTTACAGGGCTCTCTAGCCTACAAAAGGAGGGGCTATCAACTGCTTTTTTCCAGGATCAATTCTTCCCACTAATAAGAATTATGAGCTTCCAATCCAAGAGCTCCTTCCTTTGTGAAATCAATCCCTTATCCGGATATATCTTTTGATTATCCCTTGATCCTTATTCCTTACCCTTGACTTTTTTTTAAAGTCCAAAACTCTGATCTGCCCTTCTGTGTCCCTGTTCCTTATCACCAACCATAGCCTTGCTGTTTGAAGAAGAATTCATTAAATTGAATTCTTGAGTGTGTTATACCACTCTTGATCCCTTTTTCTGACCATTATTTGGTCTTGATCATTCATTTGATTGTCTTTCTGGACCAGTCATGTTTGACTAAGAGGTTTTATTAAGTTTAAACCTGTATTTTTAAACCTCCCTTTAATTATTCAAGTTGCATTATGCCACACTATTCTTGAATCCTTGAGAAGTGTTGGGTTACTCTTAGTCCGAAATTGTTACTGTTTGTTTCAGTGATACATAAACATATTGCATTGTCTTGTGCAGCCACCCAATTTTATCTGGTAACCTTCAAGCGCTTGATTGCAGAGAGTTGGGCAGGTTCATTGAGAACCTGGAGGTTGATTGGGTTTGAGTTGATTGCTCCCAATCACCTGCTGACAACCAGAGTTATTAGTGTGTGGGCGCAGTTACTTACAACTGCTTTGTTCTATTGGACTCTGAGCAAACTTTAACTTATTTTGTTCAAAGTCTTTCTCCTCATCATCTTGGTTCAGGTAGTGCTGCTTCCCCCCTCAGCTATTGTTGCTATTGACCTATCCCTATCCCATTTGATTCCTCATTAACAAAGGTTACTGGACCTTGATCCTGCTTAAATTTAAATATTTTTGTAACACTCAGGAGGGAAGCCTAAAAAAGCACCTATCCCCTCCACAGAACTGCCAACGCCCTGCGCCGTTTGGAGTCTTACATTTGGTCCCCCGGGCCAGGATCAAACCAGCTACCTTGGGATTTACAGTCCCAGATTTGTGGAATCAACTTTGAAATCCAATCTTTTTCTCTTTTTCTGGTTTTCTTTTTTTTCTGTGTTTCTGTTATCATCTAGATCTGATCCGTGGAGGCAACTGGTTCCAGAAGTAAGTCCTCCCAATTGTGCAACATCAAGGGGTTTGATCCTAGTTGTTTTTTTGTAAACCCTACCCTTGCCACACTCGTGAGCCACTTTGGAAATCTGTTCATTGGATCCCTTAGGAAATATTTTTTCAAAATGAAATCTATCGGCACCTATTTTACCTCGGTTTGGGCAAAGATGATCAAGTTCAAACCTTAGAACAAGAACTTATCCTTTAACGGTACAAATGTCAAACGGTTCCTGGATTCCTACAAGATGGCTGTTGAAGTGGACAGTGCTAGCAAATATGACATGGCTTATCAAATTCAATTCTTTATCTCCTCTGATGAAGTCATGGAAGTGATTGAATCATTTGATGGATTTGAATCCCATGACTGGGTACTTCTTAAGGAGGCAATGATTGCCTATTGGGGTAAAATTTATATAGCTAGGTTCACTCACCAAGATCTGGATGTCCTAGTCTCACAATGGACCTCCAATGGTGGTATCTCCTCAGACTCTGATTATGAAGATTTCATAAAATCTTGGGACCCTATCCAATCTTATCTTATCCAAAAAAATCACATTGATACAGTGGACGAAATTTGAGTGCCATTTTTTCAGTCTTTCTCTCCAGGAGTGCAGGAAAGAATTAAGGATGAATTGGTGAAATCTGGATCCATGATCATTACAATAGATAATTGGTTCAAGCTCCCTGCTTTCATGGTTCTTAGGAATACTGTGGCTAAAGTAATGAAAGGTCAAAAAGCTCTCACCTTTGAAAAACCTAGAATCACTGAACCAGTCCCTGCCCCCTCTTTTCAAGCATCTAACAAAATCATGAATAAGATGGAAGCCAATTGCAGACCTAAACCAAATCCTCAGACCCACCGGGAAATACCTACTATCAATGAGATCACCAAACTCCTGCAAGATTTTGAGAATAAAATGGATCAGAAACTCTCTTCTCTGGTTGTCCCTAAACCCTCCAACTCTGTTCCTAGGTAAACCATGGTTTGCTATTATTGCCACAGAGAAGGTCATGGAACTGGTTGCTGTCCTGAACTCCAGAAGGACAAGGAGGAAATGTTGGTGGAACAGAAAGGAAGCAACTTCTTTCTTCCTAATGGTGCACTTATCCCTTTTGATTGATCTCATCCAGTTCGTCATGTGGTGGCCTATTTCCAGCCTTCTGCTCCCAAGAAGGCATCCTTGGCCTCTTTTGATTTTCGATCTGCTTGTGGAACTCTTCAACCTTGGTATCCTCCTGCTGTCTCTTCTTCCAGATTTTCTGGAAATTATCAATCTGATCCAGCTAGGAAACAAAATGAAGAACCCAGACCTCATAAAGCTCCTCCTGTTCCATCTTCAATTCTTTGAAAACCTTTCAAAAGTCAATCTTCACTGGAGCCTCCTTCTTCTGAGGTAGAAGGCATGGAATTTAAAAAGGAACCCCTCATGGATAGGTTCCCAGAATACTCTGATCCTGTTCCTCTGCCATCCAAATCACCTTCACCAACTGATCCAGTTATAGTGCCACCCTCACCTGAACTTCCTCTTCCAACTCAACCCAAGGTTTGATTCCAAAGGGGAATTTCCAAAGATCACCCCAATGCTGTGGAAGGGGTATTAAAGAAAATCTCTGATCTTAAAATCCCTGATCTATCTGTGGCTGAACTCCTTTCCATCTCACCATCTGTGGCTGAAGGTATGAAGAAATGGGTTTCTTGGCAACGTGTGGAGATTGGTCCTGATGAATTGAAATTTTCCTCTGGAACCTTGATGGAAGACTTGGGTGGAACAGATCCTCCTTCTGATTCCAATCTTTATTCTTGTCCTCTTGGATTTTTACCATGCTCTCTAGGTGACTCATCCAAAACAATTTCTCTACTTGTCAATTCTGGGTCCCAACTAAACTTAATTTTGGATGCAATGGCCTGCAAGCTCAATCTCAGTCCAAGGGTCAGCTTCAACTCTGCTGTTTATGAAATTGGGAATCAATCTTGTTAGTTGGTGGGTATTGCTGAGGATGTGCTAGTTCAAATTGGTCAAAATATCGTTGGAACCTGTCACTTTTGGATCACTCATTTGGAAGGTCCTATGATTTTGGATTGTCCTTTCTTAATAGACTTTGGAGCCACCCTGATGTTTTCTGATCAAGTTGGGGATAGAATTCTTTTTCCCAATGCTGATGGTAGGAAGATTGAAGTTCCTCTCTGTTCTTTGGATTCTGGTTGTTGGGAAAGAGATTTCCCTGGTTGTTCACCTAAATCAGTTCTGAAGGGGAAGCAGAAGGATTCTTCTAACTCCTCTCAGTTTTCGCAGAATAGTTGGCAATACTAATAGTTGTAGTTCTTCTAAGCCTCAGAATTCAACTACAGGGCCCACTTTTATCTTTGAGGCATATTTTTCATCCTTTTCATCTCTTTCTTCTTTTTCTTCTGATCTCAAAAATGTCCAAAATCAAAAACATGATAAAACGCAAAATTCCAAAAATATTTCTCTTCTCTCTGATTCTGTTGTTTCTTCTTTTCCTTTTACTCTTATCACTGATCATTCTTGCTCTAGCTCTGGTTCGATTCTCTGCAATGAGTATAAACTAGATCCTGATCTTGATTCTTTTCTTAATGGTTTTGGTATGGAGGAGTATGGGCTCCAGTGGAGGCACTTGGGGGTAAAAGTAAGTCCTCCCAATTGTGCACCATCAGGGCATTCTTCTACCATAGTTTTCAAAACTCTACCTCGTGCCACACATGTGAGCAAAGCCTTATCTTTTGGATCCTCTTTTATGGACAAGGCACCTTTTGAAAATTTTATGGAACATCAAACTTGGAGGATGTTGGAATCTGGTCTCAGTTTTTGTACTCAGGTCTTGCTGGTGAATGCTTGGAGGAAACAAGAACTTCTCTCTTTTGCCACTAAGTATAAGCCAGTTGCAAAAAAGGTCCAGCCTTTCAACCAACCCATGCCTCTCAATCTCAATCCTCCTCTCATGCATCCTCCTCTATGTTGTGATCCTTATTGTAGTCTATCTCACTTTTTTACTGGCCCCTTTGTACCTTGTGGTTGTGTCGCTGAAGAACAATTGAAGGTGGTCAACTTTGGTCCAGATGGATGGCTTTTACCTGATGAGTTAAATTTGATCAAAAATATCTTATCTCTAAGGGAAAAATCTATTGCATTCTGTGAAGAAGAGAGAGGTCTCTTGAAAGAATCCTATGGTCTCCCTCATATCATCCCTGTAGTTTAACATGATCCTTGGCAAAAGAAAAATATCCCTATTCCTGCTGCAAAAGTCAACAAATTCATCAAGTTGGTCCGCAAATGAGTCCGTACAGGTCTATATGAACAGTCAACCTCCAGTTACTCTAGCCCTGTTTTCTGTGTTCTAAAGAGTAATGGTAAACTTAGAGTAGTACATGACCTCCAACCTCTCAATAAAGTTACTATAAAGGAATCTGTTGTTCCCCCTGCCACTGAATAATTTGTTGAATCCTTCTCTGGGAGAGCCTGTTATGGTCTAGGAGACATCATGGGGGGTTATGACATATTATCTTTTCCTCCTATTTCTTGCCCTCTCACTACTTTTGATACTCCTCTTGGTCAATTTCAACTGACTCAATCGCCTCAAGGTGCCACCAACTTGGTTGCAGTCTATCAGGCTCAGATGATGTGGATCCTCCAAGACAAAATCCCTGATCATTCTGGTATCTTTATTGATTATGGTGGAATTAAAGGTCCAGTTTCTGGCTATGATGATGAGCTCTTCCCTTGGCACTCAGGAATTTGACAATTAATCTGAGAGTATGCTACTATCTTGGAAAGGATTTTGTTTCAAATCAAGGAATCTGGCCTTACTGTCTCTGGATCAAAACTTGCTGCCTGTTTCCCTGCCTTGGAAATTGTTGGTCATATAGTCTGCAAGGAAGGAGGAAGGATGGCACCCTCTAAAGTCAACAAAATAATCTCCTGGCCTACTCCAATAAATCCAACTGAAGTTAGAGGTTTCCTAGGTGTTGTAACTTATGTCAGGATCTTCATTCCCTCTTTATCAAAAATCTGTGCACCCTTGCGTTGTCTAACCAGAAAGGAAGCTGAATGGATTTGGATTCAAGATTGCGAACAATCATTTCAGTTGCTCAAAACCATTTTTGGCAATGACATAGTTTTGAAAAATATCTCTCATGGGCCTGGAGCTGGCAAAATAAAATTGGTTGTTGAATCTAGTTATTAATCTTTTGGGGCTGTCCTTACTCAGGAAGATGAAAATGGTTTGGACTGCCCGTTCTTTATGAATCTTTTCTATTTTCAGATGTGGAATCTAGATACTCTCAGCCCAAACTGGAACTCTGTGGTGTGGCCAGAATGCTGAAGAAACTCCAAACAGTACTCTGGGGACAACATTTCAAATTTCAAGTTGAAGCTTGATCCATTGTGGAAATGATCAATGCTCCCAGTCTTCAAAATTCTCCAATGACTCGCTGGGTAGCTTTTATCCAAATTTTCTCTTTTTATATTGTTCATAGGACTGGGAAATCTTTTACTATGCCTGATGGTTTATCTAGAAGACCTATTGGAGATGATGAATTGGATGTTGGAATGGATTTTGATGAGGAAGAACCTTTGTACCTTTCAACTCTCCAAAGACCCCCTGATCTCTCTGCCAAAGAATTTTGATCCCTTAAAAGAAAGTCCTCTAGTTTCTTTGTTCAAGGTTCTAGGCTTATGAAAAGAGGAACTCCTGGTGCGCTTGTTGTGGTTACTATCCCGGCTAAGCAAGATTTGATCCTTGAAATTCTCCATGAGGGCCTTGGTCATTGTGGGGAAACCAAAACTTATCAATGATTATCCAAATGGTTCTGGTGGCCATCACTGAAGAAATCTGTCTCTCAATGGTGCAAGAGTTGTGAAGTTTGTCAAAAACGTGATCTTGAGCTTCCAGATGAAATTTGCTATCCTACTGGGGAGTCCACTGTCTTTGGAAGGGTTGCTATGGATGTGGTTCATATCAAGGCAGGTGGTTCTAAGTACCTCATTGTGTCTAGAGATGATTTTTCTGGATGGGTTGAAGCCAAATTCCTTAAGAACCTTAGTTCTGAATCTGTGGCAGCTTTCTTTCAGGAGAATTGGACAATGCTTTACGGTTTGGCTCGATCTTATTATACTGATGGTGGCTCGGAATTTGGTGGAAAACTTGCTGAAATGATCCAATTGCTCCCTGGAAAACATAGAGTTCCTACTCCCTATTATCCTGAAGGACAAGGCATGGTGGAAAGAGGCCATGCTCCCTTGAAGGCAGCTCTGGTTAAACTGGCTGGTGAAAGTGGCAAGAATTGTCAAAAGTTTCTTCCCTTGGTCCTCTTCTCTGATCAAATTTCCACCAAGCAAACCACCGGCTACTCTCCTTATGAAATCATCTTTGGTCAAAGTTCTGTTCTTCCTCTTGATCTTGAAATGGAGTCTTTCTTGGGAATCTCTTGGGAACAAGTTTCTTCAACTACTGACCTATTAGTTGCCAGATCAAGGCAACTGGAGCAGAGTGAAGATATTTGTAAGAAAGCTTATCAGAAGATGATGGGATCAAGAGCAAAATCAGTTCAGTATTGGGAACATAACATCTAAATTGAATCAGAGATTGTTTAAACCCTGGTGAACTGGTATTGGCTTATAATCAATTTTTAGAGACTCAGTGGGGAAAACTTTTTTTGAATCGTTGGAATGGTCCTTACAGATTGGTTGGTCAAGTTAAAGGTGGACCTCCTTTTTGGAAGAACTGGATGGTACTCAGTTTGCCAGAAGGTTCTCTGCTGATCAAGTTAAGAGATTTTATTGTCATGGGGGAAATTTGGGTTCAAAGTAAGTCCTCCCAATTGTGCACCACCAGGGTCTTCTGCTGTGTTTTGTTGTAAAAATTCTACTTTATGCCACATACGTGAGCACCTGGGACGCCTTTTCCTTTATCTTCTCCACATTTAGGCTCTTTTGGATGGATGAAGATGGGTTTCAAAATTTTTTTCTTTTTTACTTAGAGGATCAAGAAACGGCCAATTATTTTCTTTTTTTCTTGTTCATGTTTTCAAAATTATGATTCAGACTAGGGAAAGTCTGTAAGTTTGGGAGAGATGTGGTGAACCATTTGGGACACCTTGGGAAAAGAATTCAAAAATTGTGAAAAAAAAGAAAAAAAACTGGCTTAGTCGCGTCGCTCCTCCTCATCCTCATCCTTGCGCATTGCTCCTCCTCATCCTCATCATTGCGCGTCGCTCATCCTCATCCTCATCCTCATTGCTTTGCTCCTCCTCATCCTCATCCTCAAGCGTCCCTCATCCTCATCCTCATCCTCGTGCGTTGCTCATCCTCATCCTCATCGTCGCGCATTGCTCATCCTCATCCTCATCCTTGCGCTTCGCTCATCCTCATCCTCATCCTAGTCGCCTTGCTCCTCCTCATCCTTATTGCTTGTATCCTTCTCATCCTCATTGCTTGCATCCTTGATTGCTTCCTCACTTTCATTGCAACCATCAGTTGTTCATCATGACCCTCCCCATTGCTTGGCCATGCACAAATCATTGCCTTCCTTCTCATCATTGATTCATCTACTGTGGCGTCCTCATCATCACCACCATCACCGCTTGTGATCAAGGATCATTGATCACATCAACCCCATTGCTCATCATCAAAAAAATCTGATTTCTTTCTTTCTCACCCTCCTCCAGATTTGGATTGGAGGGGGTGTTGCATTGTTACTAGGTGTGTGAACGTCCGCACAGACATTTGCAAGCTACAGGCAGGGGGTAAGAATCTCTCACCCCAGTCTGGAAGATTGGCAGAAGGGAACCGGGCCTCCCCAAGATTGAGCCTCATCATTGTGAAAAAAAAAAAAAATCCGCTTTCATTTGTGTTATCCAATTGTAAATATTTACAGGGCTCTCTAGCCTATAAAAGGAGGGGCTCTCCCCTGCTTTTTTCCAGGATCAATTCTTCCCACTAATAAGAATTATGAGCTTCTGATCCAAGAGCCCCTTCCTTTGTGAAATTGATCACTTATCTGGATATATCTTTTGATTATCCCTTGATCCTTATCCCTTACCCTTGACTTTTTTTTAAAGTCCAAAACTCTGATCTGCCCTTCTGTGTCCCTGTTCCTTATCACCAACCATAGCCTTGCTGTTTGAAGAAGAATTCATTAAATTGAATTCTTGAGTGTGTTATACCACTCTTGATCCCTTTTTCTGACCATTATTTGGTCTTGATCATTCATTTGATTGTCTTTCTGGACCAGTCATGTTTGAATAAGAGGTTTTATTAAGTTTAAACCTGGATTTTTAAACCTCCCTTTAATTATTCAAGTTGCATTCTGCCACACTATTCTTGAATCCTTGAGAAGTGTTGGGTTACTCTTAGTCCGAAATTGTTACTGTTTGTTTCAGTGATACATAAACATATTGCATTGTCTTGTGCAGCCACCCACTGTTATCTGGTACCCTTCAAGTGCTCAATTGCGGAGAGTTGGGAAGGTTCATTGAGAACCTGGAGGTTGATTGGGTTTGAGTTGATTGCTCCCAAGCACCTGCTGACGACCAGAGTTATTAGCATGTGGGTGCCGTTACTTACAACTGCTTTGTTCTATTGGACTCTGAGCAAACTTTAACTTATTTTGTTCAAAGTCTTTCTCCTCATCATCTTGGTTCAGGTAGTGCTGCTTCCCCCCTCAGCTATTGCTGCTATTGACTTATCCCTATCCCATTTGATGCCTCATTAACAAAGGTTACTGGACCTTGATCCTGGTTAAATTTAAGTATTTTTGTAACACTCAGGAGGGCAGCCTAAAAAAGCACCTATCCTCTCCACAGAACTGCAAACGCCCTGCGCCATTTGGAGTCTTACATTGTTGCTGATTAAAATGCCAATGATAATGACAATGACAAAGATGGAGTGGGTTGGGCGCTTGTCCAAAAAAAAAAATTCATGCAAAGAGCGCATGCAATGACAAGGATTTGAACACAAGAGGTAGGAATTGAAGTATGAAGTGAAGCCTTCTAGACCGCTAGGAGAAGAGAGAGAATGGAGTGGTAACCATGTTACCATCTGTATTTTTTTTTTTTTTGATTTATTGATGGATAACAGAATGTATATAAACAAAAATAAAAATTTCAAAAATTTCCATTTTCCATGATGTGTGCCGGATTGGTCACCACACCCCTTTGACTCCTCCCAGTATGACCAAACTAGCCCCAGTCTCATTACCACTTATCCTCCACTCATCCTCAAATATCACCAAACTTGTCCCTATCACCCCACTTCCCAGTCTCACCATTCCCACTCATCCTCAAATCTCACAAAACTTGTCCCCTTTCTCAAACACCCTTTCATATCACCATCCGCCGTCAACATCCACCTATCCCTATCTCAACATTCATTATTCTTTATCAAACTTAAACACTCAAACTCACATTCAACATCCCTGAACCAGCTCAAACACTCAAGATATATCAAGACATAAATATCTATATTTGATCAGATGTGAGAATCAACTCATGTCTTCATAACAATTTTCTAATTAAAACTCATTTTATCATTTAAATTTTCTCTTTCTCTCAGACTTCCTACCTTCTTGTCTCTCCTCTTTTCATTTAATATTGTTGTTCTGATATCAGAGAAATTCCTAGGTAAGAATTCCCGTCACATTCACTTCAGTTTAATCACAATCCCTTTCACGTCCCAAGTTAACACCTTGTTATCAATCCCAGTTCCATTTGTCTTAGTTTGAAATAAATTAAAATTTGAAGTCTCAAATCATCACAAGTGATGAGCCGGAAATACCCATGGGCAATGAGCGCAGGTGAGTTGAGGATTGACGGCAAGGGCTGGGCTGGGCTTACAGCTGATTGCATCATGATAGTTACTGCTCATGTTTCTCAGTTTTCTTATCATCATCATCACCACCATGCAATTGTTTTGATGGGGAGGAAGGAGGATGAATGTCAGCTTGCTATTATTGCAGAGCAACCTGAAAAAGTAACAGAAATAACATAAAAATAATAATAATACAATTAATTTAAGAAGGAGTAGGAAAACCACAAATATTATTACGGAAATGAATTTTGCATCCAAAAGTAGGTAGGGTAACTCACTGACCCCACCATTGAAATGCAACTCCTTATATTTTTAAATAATTAAGGAAAGAAAAAACAAAATTCCACGGCACCACCATTGAGCCTTTTGGCCAATTAAATATTTCACACGTATTTTAACTTATAGGTTTCAAAACTAAAATGCAGTCATAATTGAGGTGTTGTGTATATTTTAGGAGTTACGGAAGGAAATTTGTTTTGTCACAATTCCTGCACGCAGCCGCGGCAGCCAATGCACCTGCGCGCGGCTGAGATACATCCCTGTCACTCCGTCAAGGTTGTGTATGCAGCCCCCGATGAAAAGTTGAAGAAGACTATATTGCCATGAGAGATGAAACAGTAATGGTAGGCTATGGAGGAGCCTGATGAGGAGGAATAATAAGGCTACAAAAGCCAATAGAGAGGGGATTATTATTGTATAGTCAAGAGGAACTGATCTGAAAAGGAGGGAGGGACACTCTGCTTTAGTTGTCTGGTAATCAGATGTTTTTCATTCCTGGTCCAAGGGAAGGACCAGTATTTATGGATAACTAGAGAAACCCAAAGGGGGCCTAAGGTAGCAGGGTTAATACAAATAGAGAGCCCCCAGAGGGGGCCTGAGACAGGAATAATATCTTAATGAAAGCAGTAAGATAGAAATAAAGCTGACTAAATTTGTCAGTTACAAAATATGAACAGAAAAAGACAACACACCACCTTAACTGACAAATTTAGGAACCAATTTGAGACCAATCAACATTTCAGAGGAGAATATGAGAAGAGAATATGAGAATGAGAGATATGAGATTTGAGAAAGGATGACAAGACACCACCTTGTCAGCATATGAGATGGGGAATGAAAGCCTATTTTAAGAGGAGCAACAAGGACCTCAGGCATAGTTGCCTAGCTTAATATGGGAGGAATTATAGCCTATTTTAAGAGGAGCAACAAGGACCTCAGGCATAGTTGCCTAGCTTAATGGGGAGAATGATATGATGATGATGATGATGATGATGATGATGATGATGATGATGATGATGATGAGAGTAATGGTAATGGTGATGGGTATGGGATGATGATGGTGATGGTGATGGTAATGGTGATGGTGATGGAGTTGGTGATGGTGATGGTGATGGAGTTGAAATGGATTGGTGACAGTTATAGGATAATGGTGGGTGATGACAGTATTGGATAATAATGAATGTGTTTATTGTAATGAATGAGGGTGGAAAATAGGAAGATATAAACAGATAGTTTTGAACAAAAGGAGGAAAGGATTCCAACACACCAGCCTGTTCAATACTAGATGGGAAGGAACATTGATTTGTTGTTGAAGTTGATTGTTAATGTTGTTGATGGATGATATTGAGAGGTTGATATGGTTGATGGTTGATGTTGATTTGGAGTGAGTGATTGATGGATGAGTTGTTAGAAGATGAGATGCGATGTTGGAGGGAGCAGAGGTGTAGGTTGAGGATGATGGGAGCGTTGATGGGGAGATGGAGCAAATTGATGTAGTTGATGGATTGGAGGAGATGGAGGAGATGAAGCAATTGGTGGTTGAGCAGGTGGAGCAGAGGAGATGGATGGGAGCAGAGGAGATGGATGGGAGAAAGCAAGCGGTTAAGATGGACCAATGGAGCAATTTGGGGATGAGAGGTGACAGGACGGGCCAAATGAATGGACCACCCCAAATGGATGATTGAGATTGGATCAATGAATGAAGAGCGGATCAAGAGATGAGTAGCGATTGAGATTGCAAGTGAGATTGGGAGAGAAGATGTTGAGAGAGAGTGAGCTTGCAAAGATTGGGGTGACCAGCAATCAAGGTAGGAAAAGCGGGACTGGAGAGGGATTGAGCTAGGTTGAAAGGTGAAAGAACGAGCGGGATTGCAAGGAAAGAGCAAGCGAGGTTGCGAGAGAGGATGCAACCAAGGTTGCTAGTTGTTGAAGATGCGAGCAAGGGAGCAACAAGGTCGCCATCGAAGTCTTCATCAAGGCAGTGAGAGAGGGAGCGGAAAAGCGAGGAGGGGGGCGCAAACGATGTTGCGAGCAAGGTTGAGAGTTCGGAGAGGGCCAAGGGATCGGTAGAGGATGAGATTGGTAGACAAGGAGACCAATTAGATCTGATGATGGTTGAGGACAATTGGAAGAGGTAGGATGATGAGTGGAGTGAGTAGGAGATGATGAGGTGAAGAATGATGTGATTCTAGAGAACCAAGAAGGTCTTCAATTGACTTGAGTAGGGTTCAGGCTAGGATTTCTGATGACTTGGCAGCAAAACATTCAAGCCGAAGGGTGGGAGAGGGAGGAGGAGGAAGCAGGGAGCTCAGGAGTAGGGAGTAGCTTGAGTTTTTGAGTGAGTAGGTTAGTAGGAGGAACGCTCAAGGGTTGTGGTAGCCGGCATGAGGAGTATGATGAGCTTGATGAGGATGAGTGCTTTGGATATGTGACGTTCTGGGCAGCAAGGAGAGTGGGGCGCTGGAAGAGACATGGCGGAGGCCCAATGGTAGTTTTGAGCTAGGTAAGAAGGATGAACCAAGCTGATTGTGATGGTAATGACTAGAGAATGCGCGACGAGGCGAGACACTGGCGGACGTTTGATCATAGGGATTTGGGTGGCGATAAGACCTTGGTCGGGTTGAGAGCTAGTCCAACCCCGGAGATCGTTGGGACCGAGGCAAGGAACCTATTTCATAGAGTTTTGAATGATCCGCTTGAGCATTGATGGCGGGTGTGGAGGAGAGAATTGGATAGGTGGTGATGGATGATGAAGATTGGAAGGATGATAGACCAAGTCTTGGGCATCCTTTTGAACGAGTGATGATGGCGGGGTGGATTTGCTGGACGAGAGGAGTGGTAGATTGTTAGAGTTGGGAAGGACGTTATCACTAGCACTCAGACTCAAGAAGAGGAAGAAGGGGACCATCCAGACGCAGAGTGTGAAAGAGGAGGTGATGTCGATGAACGTCAACTGATCCAAGGGACAAGAGGGTGACAATCCACTGGACCATATCGGAGGATGGTGGTGGTGAACGGTGGGCCGGTTGACGCAATTGGCAAAGTAAAAGAACCAGGCAAAGTGATTGACAAAGACCAAGAAAAAACTTGAGACGAAGGAGATCAAGGTGAGGGAGATGGAAGGCCAGAGCCGGGAGAAGTTGGATAGCTAGACAAGATGGGAGAAGATGCCAAGGGGGACCAGGAGGAGCGGAAGACCGTCTGAGAGGTAGAAGGCGAGATGAACCAGGATGACAAGGTTGATAAGCAGTTTACCAAACCATTTGGCCGCCTGGGTATTCTCTTTGATGACCTTGGCGAGGTAGAGCAGACCACTGGCGAGAAAGAGTGTTCCAAAGCCGATGATCAACAGGCCAACAAGGAAGGAGACAAGATGGAGGAGAAGCATCGTCGGATGAAGGATCAGGAGAGGGATAGAAAAAAAAAACTGGTCAAAGAATGAATCAAGAGAAAGGGAGAGAGAGGATGAGAGGAGGGATGGAGAGGAGAGAAAAAATTGGATAGTGAGGATGATGGGATTGATGAGATTGGCAATGGGACAACCAGTTGGAACAATGAAGTTGACCGGATGGCTTAGTGGGATGAGTTTTGGCTTTTAACCGTGAAGAGTTGAAGAAGACTATATTGCCATGAGAGATGAAACGGTAATTGTAGGCTATGGAGGAGCCTGATGAGGAGGAATAATAAGGCTACAAAAGCCAATAGAGAGGGGATTATTCTTGTATAGTCAAGAGGAACTGATCTGAAAAGGAGGGAGGGACACTCCGGTTTAGTTGTCTGGTAATCAGATGTTTTTAATTCCTGGTCCAAGGGAAGGACCAGTATTTATGGACAACTAGAGAACCCCAAAGGGGGCCTAAGGTAGCAGGGTTAAGACAACTAGAGAGCCCCCAGAGGGGGCCTGAGACAGGAACCATATCTTAATGAAAGCAGTAAGATAGAAATAAAGCTGACTAAATTTGTCAGTTACAAAATATGAACAGAATAAGACAACACCCGGCCTTTGATAAGTACGCACCCACGGGACTACGGGTTGACAAAGTGGCAGGCGTCCTGAGAAACTTAGGTACTGCGTAAACATGCTACAACCCACAAGGGAACATTCTACATATGCAATAACTGTTCCCATGGATATTAGATAGTCTAAAAGTACATAACATTATATAAAAATACATAAATAACCCTTATACATATTTTTACTGAATATAATTCAAAGGACCAAGAATGTCGAAAATAAGACAATGACAACTTCTAAAAGATTATTTAATACATAATGAGAACTCACTTGAAATCAGAATGTCCGTAGGAATGCCTATTAAAATAATTATTAACTTACTGGGAATATTTACTAAGGATAATTAATTAAATAATACATAAATAGGACAGATTAGTGTTATTCACACGTCCTAATATCAATTATAAAGTAGAATAATTCCCATACCCTAAGGAATTAGATGCTACCCATGCTAAAGCACCAAGAACACGTGACAGGCTACCACAAGCTACCCTGCTAGCCTTACTGTCTGTCCCTTTGAGCGCCTGTACCCTTCAGAAGGATAATATTGGGACTCCAAAAGCTTTAAATAAAGAGCTACTTTGAGGATATTGATGGGCAGAGACCCATTTATATTTATATCCAGACACTGTGCCAAGGTAATCAAGTACTTATAAGAGATAAGTAAATGATTTATGGCTTATTCTGAT
Source organism: Puccinia polysora (assembly GCA_025617555.3). Classification (NCBI taxonomy): domain Eukaryota; kingdom Fungi; phylum Basidiomycota; class Pucciniomycetes; order Pucciniales; family Pucciniaceae; genus Puccinia; species Puccinia polysora. The sequence goes on from CM062629.1 coordinate 8,666,989, forward strand.
CAATAATATCCGTCCTCAACCTCTTTTTATCAATTAAAACTGCTGAACAAACCTTATAACCCCAGTATACAGGTTTAACCCATCAGTTCACTTCCCAAACAGATACCCTAAGGATTTAATAATATACCAGTGAGTTTTATTATCCTTTCTCTGTTGTGGCAGCTTGGTTACAAGGCCCTGCCACTCCACCTTGTATTTTAGATACATGTTATCTTTGGGTAAAATATCCTTAAAACTAAAGAGCCCAAAGTAACCAGGACTACGTGTTTTCATACTGAAATCCCTGAAGAGAGGTGTTAATGATCCCCAATATAATTTTGGCCCATCTATCAAAATATTCAATAATCAATTTATTCATATTGATTTGTAACAATAAACTATAACCAAACCAATTAACCTTGCAATAAGCTTAATCCAAATATTATACGGATTTTTGCTGCATTTATTAAATAATATATTTATTATTTATTCTATCACCTCTGGTAGCTAAAGGATAGCAAGGGTCTTGGTATCCAGGAGGCTGGAATGGAAAGGATGGTATGGGTTGCCTATTTTGAGGGGGAGGGGCAGGGGATAGTCTGCAATTTTGAGTTCTGATACAGGGAAATTTGAGAGTAGATGGTCCAACCAATTAAACTGAGATGACTGATGAGGAAATTGGTATCAATGAAAAAAAATCAAAGAGGTTGGGAAGATTGATGGGAGGGAGCAAGGGCATCTTCAAACAGTGAATTCATCTTGAAGTTGTCATTGAGATCCTGGAACTGATATTGAGGCTGAAAAATCAAGCAGGCAAATTGGTCAATGGTGGTGGAGATGGGGATCATCCCAATATTGCTTTGATGGTTCAATCAAGCAAGTGAGTTGTGGTGATCCATGAGGGGATATAATGATGAGGATGGGAGGGGGAGATGAAATGAAGAAAAGGACAGAAGACCAGTTAAGGAAGATGGAGGAAGTGAAGCTGAGTCCAAGTGGAGCATCCAAGCCTGTACTTTGGCCAAAAATTGGGTCTGAAAGCGCAACAGGGAGGGATTGAACAGAGGTCTGGGTATTTGAACACCCTGGAGAGGCCTTCCTAGTCCGCTAGTACAGAAAGAAGTTGGAAGAAAGGAAAATTGAAGGGTTTCCATACCAAAAAAAAAAGAACATATTATTATTATTATTATTACTATTATTATTTTTGATGGTTAAGATAAAAAACTAATAATTTTTTTTTAATTTTTTGCCCCTTTTCATGAGGTGTACTAAATTTATCACCATACCAGCGGAGTCCACAAGCGCTCCAAGTTGGTGTTTTCATCCAAAACCACAAACCCATCTTGAGGCGCCCTCTTGCATGGCCAAGGAGGAGGACCGGATTGGGGGGGTGACTGGGGAATTCCCTTGCTTAGGGAACAGAAACAGTGTCCATGGTCAAAGTTGGTGCATGCGCAAAGGTGGGGGACTGTAGAGGATTTGTGCCTGTTACAAGCACAGAAATTGCAAGAGGCCATGATGGCGGAGGGGATGTGGCTTAATTGGTTGGCAGGAGAGGAGCAGGGGTGGTAGTGGTATGGGGAGCATGGGAATTGGGTATGGGAGCGCAGGGTATAGCCAAGGTACTGATGGGAAGACCTCTGGGGAAAGAAATCAAGTTGGTGGGGGATGTGGTGTTGTTGTATAGCCTTGGATTGGGAACTGCTTTGCGGCCTGCAGGCTCAGTATTAGGTAGGTTGGGCTCAGCAGTTGGGGTGCAAGCAGTCTCAGAAGTGGCCACAGCAGGCTCATCAGTTGCTGCAGCATGCTCATCATCAGCTTCTGGGGCTCAGAAGTAGGTGCTGCGCCAGTCTGGTATAATCAGATGCAGCAGGCTCTCAACCTGCTTGAATGTTACGGACCTAGGAATTGAGCTGGCCAAACCAAGTTTGCAGGGCGGCTAGTTTGGGGAGGAAAGAGCAGGGAAATTGCGGAGGCTATACAAGCAGGGCAGATGCGCGCATGCATTGACCAATCCGCGGGCACAAGGGAATAACAATGGCTCATTGGGCAGATACAGGCAAGCACGGGGGGCTCCAAGTAGTGTGCGGTGGAGGGCCGTGTGATGAGAAGGACCAACTGGATGTGTGTAACAGCATGCAGGATTAGGGTTAGGCTAAGGTTCTGGTTTCTGGATCAGGGTTAGACTAGGGTTCTGTTTTCTAGGGTTTCTTTTCTATTTGTTGTTGGGCTGTCATTGCACTTGTAATTAAGTTAGGGTTTAGAGGGAGGGCATCAAGTTCACACTCTCAGCACTGGATTGGAAGGAGGGGGGATCATCATACCACTATGGAAACGGAAAGGAAGGAATAAAATCTCTCAAACTGCCTAAATCCCTCTCTCTTTCTACAGGGAATCCTCAACCTTACAGATCCTAGGACCATTAACTCCCAAACTTAGGGAAAACTTGGGGAGTACCTCACTCTTTTTTCCACACCAGAGGGTTATATACCCCCTTTAAATGGCATTTTTGGGTTTCATACCCCTGTTCACAGCGCTTGTGAGACATGGCCGGTGTGGTGCCCCATCCAGGACACCCTGGCGGCCTTAAGACCTCAACCCATAAACTTTTCCTCAGGCTCATCCAAACCGTCCTTCATCTGCGCGCGTCGCGCGCCGTGCCGCGCGCACTGCGCTTCCTTTATCCGCCTTGCGCATCCTATATCCGTGTTGCTCATCATCTTTTCTGTTGCGTGTTGCTTGTCATCTCCCCCGTCGTCATAGCGCGTCCTCATCTTTGTTGTTGCGCGTCCTCATCTTTGTCGTTGCGCATCCCAATCTCCTCATTGCTACCGTTGCGCGGCGCTCATCCATTGGTTTACTGAATCCATCCCAACCGTGCCCCCAAGCATTTGGCAAATCCTTGGATCCGTCAAATCTCCCATTGCACTTGATCTATCAGTCGTGAATCTCAAGGCCGTCAGGATTTACTCAACTTTCTCAAGCCAATCTCCTATCCGCCCATTGGCACTCTCATGGACTTCATCCGTCACCTTTCCTGGGACTCTCCCACCCGCTTCCACCTTCGGAAGAGTGCCAACTACCGCCCGCGGACATCCGCGGAGGTTTGGTTCATTTTGCTTTCCCACCCTGTCCGCCTTCGGACGAGGGGTGGGTGACTCTGGTATTGTTGCGCGCGCCCATCCACAGACGGACGCAAGTGACCACATGGTTGTCTTCCCTTTTCCGCTCTATTTGTAGAATCCATTGTACATAGTCTAACAGGGCCTCCTGCCCATATAAGGAGGGGCTCTCCCCTGCCTTTTTGATCATTGGGAAAATCATCAAAAACATGGAATGATCCAGCATGAAATCAGCACACCCTAGATCTTTGAGCCTCCATACTCAAACCCTTGATCCCTGATCCTTATCACCAACCAATAGCCTTGCTGGTTGAAGAACAATTCTGTCTGTTGGAATTTTTTTGAGTGTGTTATACCACTCCTTTATCCCTTTCTCTGACCATACTGGTCCTGATCCCTGATCACCTTTCTGGAGCCAATCACGATTGATTGAAGAGGCCTTATTAAGCTTAAGACCTGGAGTGTTATACCTCCCCTTAGCTTCTTTGTAGTTGCATTCTGCCAGCCTACTCTTGAGTCCCTTGAGAAGTGTCAAGTTTATCCTTGATTCAAATCAGTTACTGTTTGCTTTAGAGCTTCTTAAACATTGTGCTTTGTCCTTTACAGCCACCCACAGTTATCTGGTACCCTTCAAGCGCTTGATTGCAGAGAGTTGGGCAGGTTCATTGAGAACCTGGAGGTTGCTTGGGTTTGAGTTGATCATCCCCAATCTTCTGCTGACAACCAGAGTTATTAGCGTGTGGGCGTTGTTTACATACAACAGCTTTTTCTTTGAACTCTAAGGGGACTTTAACTTCTTTTGTTCAAGTTTTTCCCTGCATAATCTTGTCTCAGATAGTGCTTTTCCATTGCTACCGAGCTATTATCATCCTTACCCTCTACTCCTTGATTCCTCATTTACCAGGTTCTGGTCCTTGGTCTTGGTTACATTTAAATATTTTTGTAACACTCAGGAGGGCAGCCTAAACAGCACCTTTCCCCTCCGCAGAACTGCCACGGCCTAGCACTGTTTGGAGTCTTACATTTGGGCCCCCGGGCTGGGATAGAACCAGCAACCTTGGGATTTACAGTCCCAACTTGAAGAATCAACTTCGAAATCCAATCCAATTTTTTTTTTCTTTTTCTGTTTGTTCTTTTTTTCAGATCTGATCCGTGGAGGCAGCCTGGTCCAGAAGTAAGTCCTCCAAATTGTGCACCGCCTGGGCAAGATCCTTGTTGTTTTTGTGAAACTCTACTCTTGCCACACTTGTGAGCCACCTTGGAACTCTGCTTGTTTGGATCTCTTAGGAACCTTTCAACAATGGAATCTGCCGGATCCTCTTTATCTGTTTGGGCCAAGATTGTCAAAATCAAACCTCAGAACAAAAATTTAGGCTTCAATGGAACTAACGTCAAACAATTCCTGGACTCCTATGAGATGGCTGCGGAAGTGGATGGTGCCAGTGAATGTGATATGGCTTATCAGTTACGGTTTTTTATCTCTTCTGAAAAAGTTATGGAGGTTATCGAATCGTTTGAGGGATTCAAAACTCACAACTGGCGGCTCCTGAAGGAGGCTATGTTGGCCTATTGGGGAAAAATAGATGTAGCCAGATTTACTTTGCAAGACTTGGATGCCCTGGTTTCTCAATGGATCTCCAATGGTGGTATCTCCTCAGCCTCTGACTATCAGACTTTCAGAAAATCTTGGGACCCTATCCAGCCCTATCTTATTTGGAACAATCACATTGATACATTGGACGAAATTTGAGTGCAATTTTTTCAGTCTTTCTCTCCAGGAGTGCAGGAAAGAATTAAGGATAAATTGGTGAAATCTGGATCCATGATCACAACAAGAGACAATCGGTTCAAGCTCCCTGCTTTCATGGTTCTTAGGAATACTGTGGATAAAGTGATGAAAGGTCAAACAGCTCTCACCTTTGAAAAACCTAAAATCACTGAACTAGTCCTTGCCCCCTCTTTTCAAGCATCTAACAAAATCGTGAATAAGATGGAAGCCAATTGCAGACCTAAACCCAATCCTCAGACTCACTGGGAGACACCTACTATAGATGAGATCACTAAATTACTTCAGGCATTTGAGAATAAAATAGATCAGAAAATATCCTCTTTGGCCACTCCTAAACCTGCTAATTCTGTTCCTAAGTTGACTATAGTCTTTTATTATTGCCATAGGGAAGGCCATGGTACCGGTAGATGTCCTGAACTCCAGAAGGACAAGGAGGAGAAGTTAGTAGAGCAGAAGGGAAATAATTTTTTCCTTCCTAACGGTGCTTTGATCCCTTTTTATTTGTCTTGACCAATCCGTCATGGGGGGGCCTCATACCAACCACCAACTCCTAAGAAGGCATCCTTGGTCTCTGTGGATTTTTGATCATCCTGTGGAACTCTGCAACCTTGGTATCCCCCAGCTATCACTTCTTCCAGCTTCCCTGGCACTTATCAATCCAATCCAGCTAGGAAACGCCATGAGGAACCAAAACCTCATAAGTCTCCTCCTGTTCCATCCTCCATTCTGCAAAAACCCGCTAAACGCCAATCTTCACCTGAGCCTCCTTCCTCTGATGTGAAAGACATGGAAGTAGAAAGGGAACCACTTATGGAAAGGTTCCAAGGCAACTCTGATCCTTCCCCTCTTCAACCTTCCCAAACCTCAGATCCTCTTCCATCACCTATTACACCTGATCTTCCTCCCTCCACCCAGCCCAAAGTTTGATTTGAGAGGGGAATCTCCAAGGACTACCCTAATTCTGTGGAAGGAGTATTAAAGAAAATTTCTGATCTTAAAATCCCTGATCTATCTGTGGCTGAACTCCTGTCAATCTCTCCATCTGTGGTAGAAGGGATGAAGAAATGGGTTTCTCATTGACGTGTGGAGATTGGTCCAGACGAATTAAAGGTCTCCTCTGGTACTCTGATAGAAGATTCTGGTGGAACAGATCCCTCTTCAGATACCAACCTGTATTCCTGTCCTCTTGGTTTTCTTCCATGTTGTCTTGGTGAATCAACTAAAACGGTTTCTCTCCTTGTGGATTCGGGTTCTCAGCTCAACTTGATTTTGGACTCCATGGCCTGCAAGCTTAAACTTAGCCCAAGGGTCAGTTTCAACTCTGAGGTTTATGGAATTGGGAATCAGTCCTGTGAACTGGTTGGTATTGCTGAGGATATTCCTGTTTGAATTGGTTGAAATATTGTTGGCACCTGTCACTTCTGGATCACTCGTCTGGATGGTCCCATGATCTTGGGAAGGCCTTTCTTAATGGACTTTGGTGCTACCCTGATGTTTTCTGATCAAGTTGGGGAGAGAATTCTCCTCCCTGATGCTGATGGCAGAAAGATTGAAGTTCCCCTTTGTTCTTTGGATTCTGGTTGTTGGGAAAGAGACTTCCCTGGTCACCCTCCCAAATCTGTCCTGAAAGGAAAGCAGAAGGAAAACTCTCATTCCTTTCATCCTCATTTTTTAGCAGAATAGTTGGCCCTACTGATAGTTGTAGTTCTTCTCAGCCTCAGACTTCAACTCATGGACCAACTCCCACCTCAGAGGCATATCTTTGTTTTTCCTCATCATTTTCTTCTCATCCAAATAAGATCAAAACCCAAAAACGTGAAAAATCCGAAAAATCCAAAAATATTTCTTCTCTGTCTGGATATGTTGTATCTTCTTTTCCTTTTTATTTCAGCCTGATAAATCATCCTCTATTCCGGTTTTGAATCTCCGCAATGAGTCTAAACTAGATCTCAATCTCAATTCTTTTCTTGGTAGCTTTGGTATGAAGGAGTCTGGTCTTAGGTGGAGGCAATTTGGGGTAGAAGTAAGTCCTCCAAATTGTACACCACCAAGGGCTTCTACTACTGTTGTTCTCAAAACTCTACCCTGTGCCACACATGTGAGCAATGTGTTATCTTTTGGAACCTCTTTTATGGAGAAAGCACCTTTCAAGGATGTAGCAGAACATTGGACTTGGAAGATGTTGGAACATGGCCTCAGTTTTTGTAGTCAGGTCTCACTGGTCAATGCTTGGAGGAAGCAGGGATTCCTCTCCTTTGCCACCAAGTACAACCCAGTTGCAAAGAAGGTCCAGCCAGTCAACCAACCAATGTCTCTCAACCTCAATCCTCCTCTTATGTGTCCTCCGCTATCGCGCAATCGTTACTGTGGTCTATCCAAATCCCTCACTGGTCCATTTATTCCCTCTGGTCGGGTCACTGAAGAACTTCTGAAAGTGGTCAATTTTGGTCCAGATGGATGGCTTCTTCCTGATGAGTCAAATTTGATCAAAAATATTTTGTCTCTAAGGGAAAAATCTATTGCATTCTGTGAAGAAGAGAGAGGACTCTTGAAAGAATCCTATGGTCTTCCTTACATCATCCCTGTAGTTGAACATGACCCTTGGCAAAAGAAAAAGATCCCAATCCCTGCTGCTAAAGTCAACAAATTCATCAAGTTGGTCCGCGAACGAGTCTGAACCGGTTTATACAAACAATTGACTTCTAGCTATTCCAGTCCTGTTTTCTGTGTTCTAAAGAGTAATGGTAAACTTAGAGTAGTTCATGATCTCCAACCTCTTAATAAAGTTACTATTAAAGACTCTGGCATGCCGCCTGTCACTGAAGAATTTGTTGAATCCTTCGCCGGGAGAGCTTGCTATGGTCTAGGTGACATTATGGGTGGCTATGACAAACAATCCTTGCATCCTATTTCTTGTCCCCTCACTACTTTCAATACTCCCCTTGGTTGATTTCAGCTGACTCAATTGCCTCAAGGTGCCACCAACTTGGTTGCAGTCTATCAGGCTCAGATGATGTGGATCCTCCAGGACAAAATCCCAGATCATGCGGGTATCTTTATTGATGATGGTGGGATTAAAGGTCCAGTCTCTGACTATGATAATGAGCTGTTACCTTGGCACTCAGGAATCCAACGATTTATCTGAGAGTATGGTACTGTCTTGGAAAGAATTTTGTTTTGAATTGAGGAATCTGGCCTTACTGTCTCTGGATCAAAACTTGCCGCCTGTGTCCCTGCCTTGGAGATTGTTGGTCATATAGTCTGCAAGGACGGAAGAAGAATGGCACCCTCTAAAGTCAATAAAATCATCTCCTGGCCTACCCCAATAAATCCAACGGAAGTTAGAGGTTTCCTAGGTGTTGTAACTTATGTCAGGATCTTCATTCCCTCATTATCCAAAATCTGTATTCCCTTGCATCGCTTAACCAGGAAGGATGCTGAATGGATTTGGACCCAAGACTGTGAACAATCATTTCAGTTGCTCAAAACAATTGTTGGGAAAGACATTGTTTTGAAAAAGATCACTTATGGACCCGGAGCCGGCAAGATCAAGCTTGCAGTGGACTCAAGTTATCAATCTGTTGGGGCTGTTCTTACCCAGGAAGATGAAAATGGTTTGGATTGTCCTGCTCTGTATGAATCTCTTCTTTTCTCAGATGTGGAATCCAGGTACTCCCAGCCAAAACTGGAACTTTGCGGTGTGGCCCAAATGTTGAAGAAGCTTCAGACTGTCCTTTGGGGTCAACACTTTGAGTTAAAAGTCAATGCACAATCCATTATTGAAATGATCAACGCCCCCAGCCTTCCAAATGCTCCAATGACTCGTTGGGTGGCTTTCATCCAGTTGTTCTCTTTTGATATTGTTCACAGGCCTGGAAAATCTTTCACCATGCCTGATGGTTTATCTCAACGACCTATTGGAGACAATGAATCAGAGGTTGGAATGGATTTTGATGAGGAAGAACCCTTGGTCCACCCTGTCTTTGCCTTCTCCTCCCAAAATTACTCTGGTTTCCAGAAAGTTTTCTGGCTTAAGTTGGAGCAGTACCTTTCAACTCTCCAAAAACCTCCTGATCTCTCTGCCAAAGAATTTCGGTCCCTTAAAAGGAAGTCCTCCAACTTTGTCCAAGGTTCTAGGCTTATGAAAAGGTCAACTCCTTGTGCACTTGTTGTGGTCACTATCCCTTCCAAGCAAGATTCGATCCTGGAAAATCTCCATGAAGGCCTTGGTCATCGTGGGGAAAACAAAACTTATTGACAAATATCTGAACGCTTCTGGTGGCCATCCCTGAAGAAATCTGTTGCTCAATGGTGTAGGAGTTGTGAAGTGTGCCAGAAACGTGATCTTAGGCGCCCAGCCAAAATTTGTTACCCCACTGGAGAATCCACTGTCTTTGGGAGGATTGCTATGGATGTGGTTCACATTAAGGCTGGTGGAGCTAAGTACCTCATTGTGGCTAGAGATGATTTTTCTGGATGGGTTGAAGACAAGTTTCTTAAGAACCTCAGCTCTGAATCAGTAGCAGCTTTCCTTCATGAGACTTGGACAATGCGTTATGGCTTGGCCCAATCTTATTCTACGGATGGTGGCTTGGAATTTGGTGGAAAACTTGTTGAAATGATCCAATCGCTCCCTGGAAAACATAGAGTTCCTACTCCCTATTATTTTGAAGGACAAGGCATGGTGGAAAGAGGCCATGCTCCTTTGAAGGCTGCTCTTGTCAAATTGGCTGGTGAAAGTGGCAAGAATTGTCAAAAGTTTCTCCCCTTGGTCCTCTTCTCTGATCAAATTTCCACCAAGCAAACCACTGGTTATTCTCCTTATGAAATCGTCTTTGGTCAGAGGGCTGTTCTTCCTCTTGATCTTGAGATGGAGTCTTTCTTGGGCATCCCCTGGGAAAAAGTTTCCTCAACTGCTGACCTGTTAGTTTCCAGATCAAAGCAACTGGAGCGGAGTGAAGATATCCGTAACAAAGCTTATCAGAAGATGATGGAATCAAGAGCAAAATCAGTTCAGTATTGAGAAGATAAACACCTAAATCAAATCAGGGACCCTTTGAAACCTGGTGACCTAGTATTGGCTTATAATTGTTCCTTGGAAACTCAGTGGGGAAAGCTTTTCTCTAACCGCTGGAATGGTCCTTACCAAGTAGTCCATCAAGTTAGAGGTGGATCATATCTTTTGGAGGAGCTGGATGGTAACCAAATGGCCAGAAGGTTCTCTGCTGATCAGGTCAAGAAATTTCACTCTTGTGGAGGCAACTTGGTCCAGAAGTAAGTCCTCCCAATTGTGCACCATCTGGGCAAGATCCTTGTTGTTTTGTGAAAACTCTACTTCATGCCACGCGTGTGAGCACTTGGGACACCTCCTTCATTTTATCTCAGCCATTTGTAGGATTTTTGGTTGGATCGACTTATTTTTTTTCTCAACCACTCTCAAGATCAAAATGGCCATTCTTTGGTTTCAATCATCTTTCTTTCCTTTCTTTTTCTATGACATCAAACTCAGGGGCAGACTAGGGACAGTTTGTAAGTTGGGGAGAGATGTGGTGCCCCATCCGGGACACCCTGGCCGCCTTAAGACCTCAACCCATAAACTGTTCCTCAGGCTCATCCAAACCATCCTTCATCCGCGCGTGTTGCGCACCGCACCTAAGGCGGCCAGGGTGTCCCGGATGGGGCACCACACCCGGGGTATACAACCCCCGGGGGGTTGTTCCAAACTTTTTGGCACCCCCTGGACCACATTTGGGTTCCATCAACCCATATCTGGGATAAACACATACTATGTGGGACTTTTATACCACATCTAGCAACCCCAAAGTGACACCAAAGTGAAACTAAAGTGAAATAAATTGAATCTGTGAAACAAATAATTGAAAATAAAGGGAAAATGCAAACAAAAATCCCAAAAAAAATTAGTCTTTCTCAACTCAAAATTGAACAAACTTGGTAGTTTTTTAATAGAAAATTGCATTGAATACTGAAGTAGCATGGTATTTCTTTTGTGTTATGGGAAAAGTGGCAAGACCTCCTTTTTATAAAATGACTGCGTTGAAGGACTAAATTGACAGTTCCATGAACAAAGCTGTGGGGAAGAAGGATTTGGGTAAAGAAACATTGGAAGCCCCAATTGCATCCTCATCAAGGGTAACAATTGAGGAACAGAATTTCTCACAAGTAGACATGACCTCTCATGGTGAGTAACATTTTATGATACTCTGGTCTTTGGTTGATTAATTTAATGGAAAATGAACTATGACAATGTGAATATGATGTACCTATGACAGACCCACTTTCCCAACCTCTTGTGAGAACCTTTCCGACTAGGGAAGAGGCACAAAACTATTTTCAAACATGGGAAATGAAGCATGGTTATGCTTTAACATTTTTGTACTCAAAGCGTGATAAATATGTGGATTTAACCTGTGATAGACATGGTTTGTAATCTGGGAAATTGCTCACCAAAAAGTCAAGGAAAACTCACACAAGGGAGGTTGGGTTCAGGTTTTCAATCTGTGCAAGTAACACAAAGGCAGAACCCTTGTGGATAATCTCCTATAGAAATGATAAAAATGAACAGGAACCATCTCCAAACCCCTCAGGGCATACTCACCTGAAGAGAATCTCTGGGGTTTCTTTAGAGAATCTAAAAAAACACGTGAATGATGGGCTCAATACAATTCAGCTGAAAGGAAAATTGAGCAAAATTGATGGTGGAAAATATGTTGATGACCAAAAAATCTATAAAAATAAGCTTGAGTTAATGCTAGAAGAACTGAAGGTAAAAAGTTTTATGGAGGTCCTATTTGAAAAATTGATGCAAAATGGGTTCAATGAGCAAAATTTGGTTCAGAGGGTCACTTGGAGGCCCTATTCTTGGCTCACCCAGATTCATTCAAGCTTTGAAAAAACTCAATCATATAGCTATTATGGATTTTACTTATAAGAAAAATAAGCACAACATCCCCCTATTGCATGTTGTAGGAATTACATCCAACAAGAAAAATTTCACAATAGCTCTTGTTTTTATAACAAGAGAAATGTTTAAACCTATACGTGGAATTATGTGTTAAATATTCAAATTGCCAAAAAGTTCCATAGTGGTGCTGTGGTTTATTGGTCTTTTTCTTCTGAAATTATTTAAAAATATAAGGAGTTGGAATTCAAGGGTGGGGCAGTGAGTGACCCTACCTATTTTTGGGTGGGGAATCCATTTTTGAAAAAAAATATATATTGATTTCCCACTCCTTCTAATTTTATTATTTATTTCCTGTTTTTGATCTGCTGTGACAGGTTGCTCTTTTCAACTAGCAAGCTGACATAACTTGACAAGCCCTAAAGCAAAAACACCAAAAAAAAGACAAGTAACTTGACAAGCCTTCCAGTAAAAACACCAAAAAAATACAAGTAACTTAACAAGCCCTCAAGTAAGATCAAATTGACTATCCCTAAAGTAAAAGGGCCCAAAAATTAAAGAAGTCTTTTGACAAGCCCTAAAGTAAAAGTTCCAAAAAAATACAAGTCTTTTGACCAGCCCTAAAGTAAAAACACCAAAAAAAACAAATTCAACTTGTGTTAAGTCAATCCCATCCCAAGCTTAACATAATTCAGGCTTGTGATGGAATCAGCCCAACACAAGTTGAACTCACTTATCATTAAAATCTCATTCAAAACACTCAATATAATGATGTTAACTCAAAACACTCAACATAATGATGTTCACAATGTGGTAAACCTTTATATTAATAGAACTTGTTAGCTGCATTAGAATTACAATTTGCATGAAACCCAATGAGGAAATGAAGTCAAATTCTATTAAAATCTAGAATACATTTGCAGTTGATCTTTGAGATGATCAAAAAAAACAGAGACTTTTTTAGAAATCAAGGAACCTGGTTTTGCTACAATGGGTGGGATTGGAATTGTTTCTCCCTCAAGTTTTAATAGAACCCAGTGGTTATTGTTTACAAAGGAAATGAACATTGGATCTCATTGATCAGTAACACCATTTTTTGTTGGAGTATAAGTATCACATGACTCCAATGAAATGAAAAAGATAGGTCTGGAATATGTGTCTGCTAGGATTTGACCCATATCTAATTAAGCCAGCCATTTTGAGGAGGGAATATTTTCATTGATTTCTTCATCATCAAGTCTTTGATTAATCTTTTCAACCTACTTTGCACCACCAAGCATCTTAATTTAGCATGCTTTATGTTTCTCTAATGTTTCAATCATTTCCTTCCTAACTTTAAACCAACCATTTTCTTCATAACCAAGGGATTTAGAAATGGCTCTAAATCTGCAATTCTAATCAACAATTGGATCCCAAACCTCACGCAAGAACTTATGGAATTTCTTGGGTATTTGATTGAAGTACTTCACGTTTGGTTCCTATTATGAAAAATAACTTGGTATTTATTTCTTTAATCAGATCAATTAAAGAATACTCACCAAAGATGAGCTTTTATTTGAGCTTTGCTGAAAATCTCTTCCTCTGAAGAGGATTCTGATTCCAAATTAAGTGATCCTGATTCACTTTCAGTCTCTTCCTCTGAACTATGAAATTCAGATTCAGATTCTTCCAACTTTGACTAAAAATTCATCATTAGTTAGTAACTAAGTTCATTAAACCAAAAAAATGAAATATCCCACAAGAAATTTTTTTTATTTTCTCTTTTGGAGCCCTTCTAGTCCTTTTTTCTCTCCTGAGTTGTTTTTCAACATGCTCAAACAGAGATGGTTCTTGCTGCATATCTTCAATTTTGGCCTGCCCCTACTTGATTGTAAGACTTCAGGCTCAAGTCTTGGCTTGGATCAATATTTTGTAATCTTCTGAATGATATAATTCAATAGGCCTCTTTGCTCATGATCTGGAGATTCCAAGATCATTGCATTCCCTTTTTTGCGTAACCAAGGAATGCTTAGAATTTCATCAACATTGCGCTGGAAAAATTCAAAATTATCAACCATTAGTGAATTAGGATTCATTAATCAACAAGCATTAATCTAAAACCATTAATCACATAGTGATTTGAAGAATCTAACTTGAACAATCAAACTTAAGCCAACATAAAGAACTAGAGCTGCAAGGGTCACAGTCCAACCTCCATTGAGGATGAAAATCTTTGGGTACCACGGATCGTCTGAATGCTAGACGGACACCCATTTGGTGGGAACAGGGCAAACCCATAGTCTTGGAATATGACTTGGTGAACACTTTGCCATCATGATCACATTTGAATTTCTAAAATTGTTCCCTAATAAGATGAATTGCCTCTAAAGACAATTTTTAATCCAATGGTAACAGTTCAGGTGGAAGAACTGTCCCCAACTTGATTTGAGAGTTATAGAGTGACACATGAACCAATTTATTTTAATTTAAACTGTTCCTTCAAGGCTTTTCCAAACATCCAATAGGTTTCCCAAAGAGTTTGAAAGGAATTCTTTGAGAGTCCAATGGGCCCCTTCAACCCAAGATGTTTTTTTGTTTCCAAAATCTGGTTTTATACAAGTCCACGCTGTTACAAACATCTCTTTGGTAGGGAAAATTTTATTTTCAATATGCTCAAGCACATCCTCATAGTCTTTTGAGAAACACTATACAAGTCAAAAGGTCAGAACCCAAAACTAGGAAGAATAAGAAGCAGTGATTTGGACCTACTCTGAGTTCTCCATCATTGACCTCTGCCTCCTACTTGGTCTTTGAGGCCCAATAATTTGCCCACAGAGTCAAAAAGCTTTTCCATCATTCATCATCATTAAGAAAGCGCACTTTACAGTTTGCTTGTATGTTTTCAGACAAGTTTTAAGTGCAAAATTGTCTTGATGACTCAGGTAAACTAGATTCAATAGCACAAATCAGAGATTTTTCACAGTCTGTCACAAAGACTTTTGCAAGTCTCTCAGGATCATAAGCCAACTCCTTTAATGCATTTACAGACCAACTGTAGAGCTCAAACGTTTCTTTTTTTATAAAAACAAGAGCTTTTTTGAAATTTTTGCAATTAGCTGTCATTCCTACAACATGCAATAGTGGGGTTTTGTACTTATTTGTATTATAAGTACAATCCAAAATAGCAATATGTTGGAATTGTTTTGAAAGCTTTACTGCCTCAGGATGTGCTAAGTACAGGGCCTCCAAGTGAACCTCTCCACTGAACTTTGACCAGTGAATCCAACTAGTTTCTTCAAGCTGTTCATAGAGTACCCCCATAACACTTTTCCCCTTTAGTTCTGCAAGCATTATCTTCCGCTTAGCGTTATAGATTTTTTGATAATCAACATAATCCTGCCCATCAATCTTTCTCAAGTTTCTCTTAAGTTGTAACTTATTGAGCCCATCTCTCATGCCTTCCTTAAGTAAATCAAAGGCTTACCCAGAGATTCTCCTCAGTTGAGGATGCACAGAGGGATTTTCAGATTGTTGATGGTTATGTTGCCTTTCTTTATAGGAGATTTGCCACAAGGGGTCTGCCTTTGTGCAACTTGCATGGATTGAAAACTTTCATCCAACCTTCCTTTTGTGAGTTTTTCTAGACTGTTTGGTAAGAAGTTTTCCTGAATAGAAACTATGTCTTTGACTGGCTAAATCCACATATTGGTCACGCTTTGAGTTGAAAACTGTTAAAGCGTAACCATGCTTCATCGCCCATGTTTGAAAATAGTTTTGTTCCTCTTCCCTAGTAGGAAAAGCTCTCACAGGAGGTGGGTCAACTGGATCTGACATAGTTACATAGTTATATTGATTGCATGCACTCCATCAGTTTCAACAAAATTAAATATGGAAAAGACCAGTAACATAAAATGTTACTCACAACCAGAGCTCAAATCACACTGTGAAACATTTTGTTCCTCAATTGTCAACTTTGATGAGGATGCAATTGGGGCTTCCAATGTTTCATTACACAAATCCTTTGTTTCTTTTTCCAAAGCTATTTTGATGGCACTATCAACGTAAAACTTCCACACAGCCATGTCAGAAGAACAAGGGCTTGCCACTGCTACCATGCAAAAAAATGCAATGGTATACTTCAGTATTCAATCCAACTTTCAATTTAACAAACAAAGTTTTCTTACTTTGGAGTTGAGAAAGAATTGTTTGCAGAATTTTATATGATTTCAATTTTCACTTTAATTTCACTATGATTTCACTTTAAATTCTCTCTGGGATCACTAGGTGTGGAACAACAGTCCCCCAAAGTATGCATTGATCCCAAATTTGGGTTTACTGAACACAAGTGTGGTTCGCAGGGTGCCCAAAATTCTGGAACAACGCATGGGGGGTTGTGAACCCCCAAAAACAGCGGCTTTGAGCCCTTCATGGGGGTATATGGCTCAAATTAGCCATGTTTGGGGGTTACATGGCTCCTACAAGACCCCCTGGGCATTGCACTTGCTTGAAACGGCCGTTTTTAGTCTTCTTTGGGCCCCCAAGGCTCATTCAAGCCATGTAGGGCCCTACACAACTACCACACGGTTGGCATAATGAATTTAACTTCACCCTTTTTATTATATTTTATGAAAAACATGGAGAAAGTTTATTTAAGTATTTTTATATGATTTTATATATTTCTAGACTATCTACTATCCACAGGGCCATTAATTAGTGAAGTAATTTATGGTGTAAAACCAGGACCACTTGATTTCATGAATGAGAAAAAAGAGCAAAGTTGGTTAGACTGTTTAGATGAAGTAAACAAAAGGAATCAAAGAAAAGAGACAAACAAAGTCAATGGCAGATTTGCATCAATCAGCCCGCAATCAGTTCAGAAGACAATCAGTTGAGCTGGATAACATGAGGACTAATGGAAACAATCAGAAATGAAGCATTCAATTAATTAGCTGAGCACTCAAAATTAGACTGCATACAAATGGGGTTGGTCTTGAATGATGGTCAAGACAGTCTTTGACCTGCTGGATGGATTGAGATTCTTCAAGTTGTAATTCTGTAAAATAATCAAATTAGTTTTATAGTGTCGTGAAGCTTGAGGAGTGTTGAATTAAATTAACCAGCAGTGTGATGTCTTGGTGCAGTAGGAGTTGTAGTAGGAATTGTGCAATTGGGATGTATGATGAAAAGAAAATGTTGAGAGATGAAAAATGGTAGAAATGAAGACAAGAAGATGAGACGGATGATCAACCAGCTAAAGGCGGAAGAGTCCTCCCGGAACATAAGAAGATGGTCTTGCTTGGAGTGAGACTTCACATTTGAAGTATTGACACTGTAGCTGGCATTCCACTTCACAGACAGAGAAAAATGCAGGTCCGCATTAGTCCAAGGCTGGGATTCCAACATCCCCCCTTAATTCAATGCTCCAATGACTATTCACTAACATTATGTACCAGTCTAATCACCGAGTTTTAAAAGCAGATTTTGTTAAGCAGTCAGCAACCATATCTTCTGATTGAATGAGTTGAATTTTAATTGCTGCCGCTTTGATATCTTCTCTCAGACCTTTGGTTTTTAGATCAATGAATTTTGTCTTAGAGTTGCATCAAAAATTTTTAATTTTATCATTGAGACCCTTTTTTTTGATGATATGGATGCTAGGAGTATTTTTTTTTCTCCAGAGTTCTTTGATCAGGTGATTAATCCATCTACATTTGAGTTGTCCGTTGTTTAGAGCATTAAATTTGGCTTCAGTTGAAAAATAAGTAACGTTAGGTTGTCTTTGACTTTTCCAATACAACGGTGAACCTTGAAAGAAACAGATAAATCCAGATTGTCATCTTCTTGTGATTGGATTGTCTTCCCAGGTGGAGTCACTATGGCATACCAAGTTGGGTGAGTCATTTTTCTTGGAGATGAGAAGAGATTGATCATTTGTTTTTGCAAGATATCCCCAAAACTTGAGTACTTTGCGCTAGTGATTGATACCAGACTTCTCTGAGAACCAAGCAAGTGAGGACACCGCAAAGCTGATGTCTGGCCGAGCTAGTCCAGTGATGAAATTGAGTCTAACAATTGGAGATTGGTAGTTGAAATTCAGTTTCTTGAATTCTTCTTGTTCTTCTTTGGTTTCTGGTAAGAGATGAATGAACGGAGTGCAAGGTGTACTAGAGATTGACTTAGACTTGAGGAGATTCAATTCAATCAGCCCTTTTTCAATGTGCAGAGGAAGGGATAGTCTAACTGCGTTTTATGTTTGTTCAAATTTCATTCCAAGTAGCGTGTTAGGTTCATGACATGACAAGTTCTTGAACTTGCTTAGAAAAGCTTCCTTGAATTTATTCACATCTCCAACCACCAGAAGATTGTCAACATGCACAAAAAGTACTGATTGACCATCTTTACCAATGTAAAGACATGGGTCTGCGTTGGAAGGGGTAAACCCTTGGAGTTGGATCAAATTTTGGAGCATGTCGTACCAGTTTTTTGGTGCTTGTTTTAGTCCATAGAGTGACTTATTTAAATTGAGCATTTGTGTTTTCCTTTTTGAACCAATGGGACAACGGATGAAAACTTCCTCATCAAGTGGAGTATGTAAAAATGCACCCTTGAAATCAAATTTCAGCATAGGAAGAGCTTTTTTGATAGCAAGAAGAAGGATGGCTTGGAGTGATGCAGCTTTACCAGTTGAGGCGTATGTGTTGAAGAAATCAATTCCATACCTTTGAATGAAACCCTGAACACACACTTGTGATTTATGAACCGGTTTGCCTCCGTGTGTGTTTTGTTTTATCCTGAAGGCATACATTTCATTGAGGACGTTCTTTGGTTTGGGTCCTTCGTAGTCCTCCCAAACTTTAAAGTCTTCACAGGTACTTAACTCTTTGTCTAGCAATTTTGACCATATTGGATCCTTGAGCAACTCCTCAGGTGATAATGGAGTATAGTCGCAATGATACCCATACCAATCAGGAGTCCGGATAGCAGATCAATCTCTCAGAGTTCTTCCTGGATTGAGTTTGGCTTGAATGAGGTTTTCTTTGTTGCTGTAAACATCTGATTCATCCAAGAAGCTTTCTGTTTTAATCACCCTTGTGGTATCATGCTCATTGGAAGTGGGCAAAGATTCAGGATTTGTAGGATTTGTTGACGGTTGGAGTTCATATTGTATGGTTTGAGATTGGTCTGAAGAATAATCCAGAATGGAATTGATTGAAGGCAAAAACTTGACATTCTTTGTTTCTACCACTTTACCACTAGGAGTGAGTACTCAATAAGAGAGGAGTTTGGGTGCATACCCTAGAAGTTTACCAGGGACTCCCTTCTCATCAAATTTTTGTTGCAAGTGATTACCAAGATCAAGATAGGTGAGTTTGGTTCCAATGGGTTTGAGATATCCAATTGGCAAGGGATTCCCATGCATAATTTGCCAGGGAACTAAACCATCAGCATTTGGAATTTGATTGAGAGCAAGTGCACAGCTTTGAATTGTCTTTTGCCAGTAATCCTTGGGGATCTTTGAGGACAAGTGTGTTTCTCTGACTGATTCTGCAATAGTTCTGTTGGCTTGTTCTGCCTTTCCGTTGTGTTCTGGATGGTAAGGCTTGGAAACTATTCTTTAAATGCCTTTCTCCTTGAAGAACTTGGTCAAGTCTTCATTAATAAATTTGCCTCCTCCGTTGCTGCAGAATTCTGTAGGAAAATAATGGAGGCAATTTAATTTGTTGAGAAGAATAAACTTAACAATGTCAGGAGTGTGGCTTTTGTTTTTCATAGGAATGCAACTGATATAACCACTGTGTCTGTCAACCAGTGTAAGAGAGTATTGATATCTGCCTTTACCCATTGGAGAGATTGGGCCAATAAGATTGGCATGGATCCTTTGCATTATTTTGTCAGCTTTGGTAGAGACTTCTTTAAATTGGCTCTTGGTGATTTTACTTCTGTTGCAGTTCTTGCAGTTGAATGACCATTTGATGGAGTTTGGGACAGATTCTTTGAGATACTTTTTGATCCTTGATAGACTGGCCTGACCTAGTTTGAGATGAAGATCATTTATGTCTTCCAAGGTTGCGTTGAAACTTTGATTTTCAGGGATGATGGCGTAAAGCAGGTTATTGAAAATCTGTCCTTGTAAAAAGGGTTTTTCTTTGAGACACATTTCAAATGAGGGTGGAAAGCTTGAGTGGTTGATTACAAGTTTTTCTCCCTTGCTCAGAAATACTCCCATCAATAGAAGGTTGATGCACACATCCGGGGTCCAGGCTGCGTCTTGGAGGAGAATGGTTCCAACAGGCAAGGTGAGACAAGCTGTTCCTCTACCCATGATAGACAGCAAAGCTCCTGGTTTTCCTGTTTTGATGACGTTTGATCCATCTTCAGGAGTAATAGTGTCCAAAATGTGCCTGTCACAAATCATATGAATGGATCATCCCAAGTCAAGAATTAAGTTGGAGGGAGCTTACTGAGAGATATGTGAGAAGCAATGCAGAAAGGAGAAGAAATTGGCAGTCTCATCTGGTTTTTTCTTTTCTGATTTGCAAGGCCTGAAATTTTTTGGCTTCAACTCAGGAAACTTGATCCAAAATTTGTCTCAAGGGTGATTTTTCACTTCAGGATTGTGAACACCATTTTTAAAAGTGCAGGTTGATATTGACTTTTACCCTATCCTTCTCTGTCCAACTTACTAAATCTCATCAATCCCTCTCACCCTATCTCGTCCTCAGTCATACCAGCCACAGGGAGTGTTGAATCTTCTGAATCTTCTGAACATTCTCCCTCTTCTTCTTAGGTCCTACCACCATGTCACGCGCTTCTTCATTCCTTTATTTTGTTATTCCATTCTTGTCTCTTGAGTTTCACTAGTTCAACCCGCACAACCTGTTCTCTTCCGCGCCGGACCTTTTCTTAGTTTTTGGACCAGTAAAAGCCCGTGTTTCTTTTGGTTTCTGCCCTTTTAAGAAGGCTCCACTTGACTCATCCATCTTGTTCCGCTCTTCTTCTTTTCTAACAACTCAAGTCTCTTTCTTTCTTCTTTTTCCTTAGTCCTTCTCTTTATATTTTATTATGCGTTCTTCCCAACTCCTTCAACCATTCAAACTCAACCTTCCAACCTCAACCTCCTCTCCATTGTAACTTGTCTGGTAAGACTTCTGCTCAATCTTGTTTCCTGATCCTCAGTTCTCCTATGTCCTTATCCTCAACTTTCTCCATACAAAGAACCTCTTTCTTATCTTCTACCTTTCAGTCTGTGCTTAGCGTCTTCTTTCAATAAATCTCAACTCAGCTCCGCGGTATCTTGATGTTTGTTTTCTTTTCATTTCTTTCCTTCTCTTTTATTTCTATTCTCTTTTGTGATTCCTCACACTGATTTTCCTTCCTTTAGCCCTCTTAAATTATCATTTCTTTTTGTTCTTTTGGAATTACCTCAGAAATCCAACACTTCTTGAGACTGGTTTGACTTCCTCCTGCCAATATTTCTCCTGTATACTTCTTCACAGCCTTTTGTATGTGTATTTGCATGCTTGTTTGGTTTAGGTGACCACATCTGACTTGTTGCACTGCCTCCTGGATCTGTATTGCTGTATTCTGGCTGAGGTGACAGGATCTGACTTTTTGCACTGCCTCCTGGATCTGTATTGCTATATGGTGATGAGCTGACAGGATCTGGACTGTTTGCACTGCCTCCTGGATATATTACTCCTGAATTCTGATGTGGTGATTAGATCTGAACTAATTGCACTGCCTCCTGGATATGTATTGCTGTATGCTGATGGTGTAACAGGGTTGGTGTATGGTCCTGTTCTTGAGGTTAAGCAGACACTGATATGTGCTTGAGGGTTTCCAAAGTATTTCTTATATCTTCCACAGGGCTGTGACACCTGGTTGGGTATGATTTTCTACAGTTTAAGGTCTCTTGGGCTTTATCTTCTGATCCATGACAGATAGTGGGGTCTTTTGCTGGTGACTATGGGTTATATGTGATGTAAAAACCATTTCTGAGGTTAATTTGAGGGCTTGAGCTGTTGTTACACTTAGAAGTGACTCTAATGGCTATAGGACAGGTTTGGACTACCACATCAGAGAAAGGTTTTTTTTCATCCAATCAGATGGTGGGAATTTCTCCCCCCCCCCCCCTGGAGACAGGGGGGGGGAAGGTGGGGCAAAATTTATGAGGGAGAGCAGTTTGAAACAAAACCTGGGCAAATTCCTTGCAATTTAAATTGGGCAAAAATGGATTTAAAAAAAGTCAAAAAAAAAATTGTTGCCTGGTCCAAGGTTTATTACAAGGGTGATGTTAAATTCATGGCTTCAGCCATGTGGGAGCCATGTACACAGCTCCACACGGCCTGTGGGAGTTGTGTAGGGCCCCTCAACGCATGGGGGCCTGTACATCACTCCATATAATTCATATTATCTATTATTTATTATTTATTATTTATTATTTATTATTTATTATTTATTATTTATTATTTATTATTTATTATTTATAATTTATTATTTATTATTTATTATTTATTATTTATTATTTATTATTTATTATTTATTATTTATTATTTCTTATTTCTTATTTCTTATTTATTATTTATTATTTATTATTATTTATAATTTATAATTTATTATTATTTATTATTGTTTATTGTTTATTATTTATTATTATTTATATTATTTATTAGTTATTGTTTATTGTTGGTTATTTATTATTTATTATTTATTATTTATTATTTATTATTTATTATTTATTATTTATTATTTATTATTTATTATTTATTATTTATTATTTATTATTTATTATTTATTATTTATTATTTATTATTTATTATTTATTATTTATTATTTATTATTTATTATTTATTATTTATTATTTATTATTTATTATTTATTATTTATTATTTATTATTTATTATTTATTATTTATTATTTATTATTTATTATTTATTATTTATTATTTATTATTTATTATTTATTATTTATTATTTATTATTTATTATTTATTATTTATTATTTATTATTTATTATTTATTATTTATTATTTATTATTTATTATTTATTATTTATTATTTATTATTTATTATTTATTATTTATTATTTATTATTTATTATTTATTATTTATTATTTATTATTTATTATTTATTATTTATTATTTATTATTTATTATTTATTATTCATTATTTATTATTTATTATTTATTATTTATTATTTTTATTATTATTTATAATTTTGTTATTTGATATTATTTATTATTTATTTTATTATTTATTATTTATTATATATAATTTATTATTATTTATTATTTATTATATATAATTTATTATTATTTATTATTTATTGTTTATTACTTATTGTTTATTATTTATTATTCAGTCATTATTTATTATATATAATTTATTATTTATTATTTATTATTTATTATTTCTGATTTAGTGGAGGCTACACAACTTGATTTTAGTTGTTTAGCATGCCATACAACTCAAATGGGATGTGTAACATGCCACACAGCCCATCTGAGCCATGTAGCATTGCACACAGCCCATTTGAGCTATGTAGCAAGCCACATGCCCCATTTGAGCTGTGTAGCATGCCACACGGCTCATTTGAGTTGTGTAGGGTGCCACACGGCCCATTGAGCCATGTACACAGCTCTGTAGCCATGAATTTAACATTACCCTTATTACAAACACAATACTTG
Source organism: Puccinia polysora (assembly GCA_025617555.3). NCBI lineage: Eukaryota > Fungi > Basidiomycota > Pucciniomycetes > Pucciniales > Pucciniaceae > Puccinia > Puccinia polysora. The sequence continues at coordinate 8,690,464 of CM062629.1, forward strand.
TTACTGTTGGAATTATTGTCTGATCTAGTGTTGCCTCAAGCTATAGTTTAACCTCACCTGTTTAGCCTTATGTTCTCTCACCTACTTATGCTAATGAGTGTTCTTCTCTAGTGTGTTCTTTAATCTATACTTGGTAGTTATAGATCTAGTATCATCCTTATGTTGAATCCAAGTGGCCTTCCTTCATTCTAGCTCTTGAGTGTTATTGTCTAGTGTTAGAATTCTTGTCTACTGTTAGTGTTGCCTGAATCTTGAGTGCAACCATCCTTGTAGTCCTCCACCTTGGGTGGTCTCTGATGGCCCTTTATTGAATATTCTTTATTCATTTCCATTTGTATGTTCAACCACTTTTCAGCCTTCCTTGTACTTAGTCTATTTAAGGTCAGCTGAACCTCAAGTGAATGATCATTATCCGTTCATACTCATCCTTGAACCAGAGTGCCCCCTGCAACTCCCTGATCCGCTCCTCTTGGCGTCACAAGCCCATTCCTCCTCATCTCTTCAAACCTTTTTGGAGCCTTTAACTTAAAACTTTCACATGTTTAAAAGCCAAAGCTTCCCTCTGAATTATGTCCACCATCATCGCCAACCAAAAACTTCTCCTTACCGTCGACAACTATTATACTTGGTCCATTGCGATGGAAGGCAAATTGGACTCCATAGATGCATTAGAAATAGTTCTCAAAGAATTTCCTCGACCCATAGAGTCTAACAATGCTAAATTATTTGATATAATTAATTGCAAAGCTTACAAACCCCATCCTTGATCATATTAACAAGGATAACCTCTCCTACGTTGCTGGTTCATTTCCCTTGGCTGAGAAAACTTAGCGGTAATGCTCTCTGGGATCTCCTTAGAACTTGATACATGCCAGACAACTTTATTAACAAAACTCTTGCTTTTGCCCAATTCAACAAAATCAAATTTGAAAACAACATCATCAATTTTGTATCAAAGATTTATTTGTCAACCCAAAAAATGAAGCTGGTTGGTTTGAAGGTGGAAGAGGAACTTACTATCATCCTCACCTTGCCAAAGCTGCCCTCCGAATTCAACTATCTGAAGAAATCCGATGAATGCAAAAACAAGAACATCAACTACATCTTGAAGAGACTTGAGAAGGATGAAGCTCAAGCTAAAATCAATCCCTTTGATCAACTCTCAGACCCAGTTCATCATGCACTGTACAATAGGCCGCCGGTCTGCCCTCATTGCAACAAGCCCGGACATCCTGCCAAGAACTGTTGGGTGAAATACCCTGAGAAGGCTCCTAAATCAATGTTGCGTCCTGGTTCAAACAAGATGGACGAAGCTCATTTTTACACCTTCTAGATCTTATAACCCACCTTTTGTTGCTCAGTCTTTGATGATGCTTGTCATTTTTCCCATTTGCTTGCTCTTGACCCTTCCTAAATCTTTGATTCCGCCATTGCTTGGGTCATCATCTTGCCAACTCCCTTCTCTGTTGCCTACTTGATGCAATCGCGCCCGCAACATCTTCTCTGTTGCCTACTTGATGCAATTGTGCCCTCAACATCATCTTTATCACATCAATCCTCCTGGTCAACTCTTCAAGTACCAACTTTCTACCATCATTGTCACCTTAAGTCAACCAAGTTAGATTGCTACTCAAGTCGTTTGGTTACGCGCTACCTCAAGTCGTATGCCTGGTTCATTGGCCACCCCTTTAGACCTCCATTGGTCATGCTCCCTTGTGTGCAAATCCTTTCTAAGTTTTTTTTGCTGTTTCTATCAGACCGGGGCTCAAAAATTATGTTTGGAATATTTGTGATGCTTGTGGATGTAATAGACTCCTTTGTAGTTCAATGGTAGTTCAAAAATCACTAGTTTTCCTTCCTCTCTAATGGAATACACCCTTATTGCATAGTTCAAACATCTCTTCATTCTATTTTGTAATGTTGGATTTAATAGACTTGCAAGAGTCTTGAAGTTACCAGCTCATTATTTTGTTTAAACTCCCTCAAGCTTCAGTCAAGGGGGTTTATTAGAATTCTTGTCTGCTGTTAGTGTTGCCTGAATCTTGAGTGCAACCAGCCTTGTAGTCTTCCACCTTGGGCAGTCTCTGATGGCCCATTATTGAATATTCTTTATTCATTTCCATTTGTATGGACAACCACTTTTCAGCCTTCCTTGTACTTAGTCTATTTAAGGTCAGCTGAACCTCAAGTGAATGATCATTATCCATTCATACTCATCCTTGAACCAGAGTGCCCCCTGCAACTCGCTGATCCGCTCCTCTTGGCGTCACAAGCCCATTCCTCTTCATCTCTTCAAACCTTTCGACCGGAGCCTTTAACTTAAAACTTTCACATCTAGTGACCTCTTTGTACTGCACTGAGTAGTCTCTCAGTGGGTTCTTTATCTTTAATCCTAAATTCTAGCTTTTCTCTGACATGTTGAGTGTTGTCCAAGTAAGTGAATATTTAGTAACAAGTTTGTCCATGTCAACCATTTCCTCTTGTGACAATCCTACCTGTTGCTTAAACATACATTCAGCTTTATCTTATTTTATTCACTCATCTTGTCAACCACATGTCAGCCTTCCTGCACTTAGTCTACTTAGGCTGCTGGTTCTCAAGTGAATGAAACTCATCCATTCTCCCTTACTTTGAACTGGAGTGCTCCCTACTTGACTCCTTGGATCCACCCTCCTCTTGGCAACACAAGACCTCTTCTCATCTTCTCTAGACCCTTCCAACCCAAGCCTCAGCTCTATAACTTCTCAGTTATGTCCCAATGCTGATTTCATACAATGATAATGGACAAAAGTGCATTTTTTTCTCATTGCCCCTGACACATGAGCAGTGTGCAATTATTCTTGTTTTCTTCCATATTTGCTATATTTGTAAATTTCAGAATGAGAGTGTCATTGCATAGTAGAAATATTGATCACAAAGATATTATTGGCTGGGATATTAGTATACAAGATTTGTGATTGGAGATTGTTAGTTGATGGGTAATCTGAAACAAGTCCCAGTTGAATCAATGTGAACATCTAAATGATTTCAGGTCTGTTCCCTCAGGCATTACAAGTGACATTCATTTCCCACCATGGTGAATATAATGTGCATTTATTTTTTTTCTGGCAACTGAGGTGAAATCAAGGATATTCCTTGGTGACTTGAAGTTTCCAGTAGAGGGATCCAATGGACTAGAAAATGAAACTGGCTGGTGACATGAAGTTACTGGCCAGGCAGAGACCCTGATTTGGCACCTGGGTGTCAGTTCTGCAAGCAGTGGTGCCCAAGCCATCTGCAACCTACTTGCCAGCATGATTTATGACAACCCTCTTATTTCAATGCCTGTTGATATTCAAGATCAGTCCAAGACATGTCAGCACAAGCCACTCCACATATTCCACAGTATTACAGTCATGCTAAGCTTCAGACACATTTTGTTAAAAAAATGACACCCATGATGATATTGATCTTCAGATTGGTGCTGACTTTTGTTATAAGACCAACTAGGTTCTCAGAAGGATTGCAGCATAAGGTTGGGTGCTGTGCTCATCATATGGTAGCTTGTATGATTGAAACAGCTGACAGATAGAGCAACTCACCATCCAGTTGTCCTTGGTGGGAATCCAGCTTGGTAACTCTTCTGTAGTAGGTCAAGACTGAGAATTTGGGTTGACCATAGTCACCTATGGTTTAGGAGTACCCCAGCAGGTCAACCCATCAGTTTACTCTTCACTGTACCCAGCCTTCAATTTCAATGCATCCTTTTACAATTCACTGGATTGTTCAACATGGGTTTGCATTGATTTATCCCATCATTCATCATTGCTGTTTGAATCGGAATACAGGCTGTCAAATTGATTTGAAGCTCCAAGGGGTCCATTTTCATTTTTTTCAATTTCAATGTTCCACCTGATGGAGGTTCATTTGTGAACCATTGAAGCTACTTGCTCCAACCCAGCTCAATCCTGAGCCTTGAATTTTGATCTAAGTTGGTTTGGAGACCGCAATCCCTCCAATCGGGTGAGTTTAGATTTTGCTTTCGAATCTCATCATCAGATTTTGTTTGATTTCCCATTCGCAATCACAACTCAACTATCGATGAGCTCTTCTGATCACCTTCCAGCATCGTTAACACCATCGGTCCGCAGGATATTTGGCTTGTGAGCATCTTACTCAATCCTAGTTAACTCTTGATATCTAAACTGGATCCCGTCGGATTTACTCAAATTTCATCCCCCCCGACACCGATGGAATTCTCTCAATCAGGAATCGGTCTTGGGACTTGCTGACTCGATTTCATTCATTTTTTCGCTAAATAGGGTTTTCTAAGGGAATCGAATCAACAGACCCAATCGTCTCAATTCTCGATAAACGCCGATGGAGTGCCACCAAAAAGATCAAAAAACGCTATATGCTCAAGTTTAGTATGTCAACAATTTAACTATCTCACCTAACCCTTCGAATCAGATCATCCACATCATCTCCGTCATCATCCTATCTATTCCCTTCCACTTAAACAGTTTCAGCATCCTAATCAAATCCATCAAGTTGACCTAGATCCATCTTCGTCTCTTAGCATACTAGGGTCAACAGGCTAGAATCTTACTCCTTCAAGCTTTAACTCTCTTAATTCGTCAACAGGTCGAAGCCCTCATTCGAGTCATTGAAGCACCAATTGAACTGGAAGTCAGTCAGTCATTCGAACCCAATCACATTGCTCAATTCATCAAAGCAGTCATTCTCCTTACCTCGCAAGAAATCTAAAAAAGTTTGATAATATGTTGTATTTTTTTTTTACTTTTCTCTTGGTCAGCAAGTCACTCAGACGTTATGGAGGTATTACATTTCAAGACTCCTTCCCGATTATCAACCATCGGTTCACGGCGACGAGGATCCATCCACTTCCACCAGGGTCACTACCCCTCATGAGTCACCCTCCAGCAACGATGAGGGTTACTCAACTCCTACCAATGCCCGAGATCAAAGCCGACTTAGTCCAGAAGTCCTGAAATCAATGACCCATGATATCGATGAAGATGATTCATCGTCATCATCCTCTTCTTCTTCGTCTGCTTCAGGCTTGTTCACCGATCGAAGCTCACGCTGTTCAACATCCGCCACGGCCTCGAGTAAACCCAGCAACGGTCGATCTTCCAAACGCAACCAATCTGTCAACATTAGGCAGATTCCCAGAACCGAAGTAACCATTTGTACGGTCTACCTAGCTTGTTTGAAACTTAAAATCCCAATAATTTTACAAGATCTGATTAAGTGAGCATCCAAACGTACCCCTCTCTACCCTCTCCTTGTCTTTCTGAGTCCCTGGTCGCCCCACTCTTCATCTTGTTGAACGAGAGGTGTTTTGTTTGCATGCTTACCATCAGCCTGTTTGGTTTTTGTCTGACCGTCAAATTCAGTTTCATCGCTACAAAGCAAATCCCTCATATTAGTTTTATTCACTCAATTCCCGACGAGGTGAAAAAGAAGATGAACCGATCGGTTGTGAATATCTTATGGGTCAAGGGCAGAAGGTTTATCGTTACCTGTTGATGGACCGAAGTATCTTATTCCCAAAAATTTAATTGAGAATGGTCTAAATTTCCGGTGTCCAAATCAGAAACCACCACGCCTATTCGATCGTAGGGCTCACTGTACTGGATTATTTTACTTTTGCCGTCAGTTAATCGATATGTTCTCTTCTGGATCCGAATCTTGACCTGTTTTATTACCTCAAGATATTTTACCGAACGTCCGCTTGATAATAATCCGTTTTGCAAAGTTCTTACTATTTCCCGGTCCGTTTTTTTCTTGGTTTCAACCTTTAAGAAATATTCGGACTTATCATGATCAACTCCACTGACCGCGCCTATTAGATCTTCTACCAATACTATGTTTACACTTGGTGGACAAGTTGGGTTGATTTTATTTTATGTTGGATCCATGGGCGGCGGGCATGTCCCCATTGACGAAAAGTTTATTTGAATATCCGCCTGAATGGTCCCTCATAGCTGTTGTTTTCATCGTGGCTCAATCGGTGATCATTTCGGCTCATTCGTCAGTATCAACAGTCCATCGCCAGTCCACGAATAGGAGTACAGATCATTCGACAACCGTAGATGATGGTGAAAAGGATGACTTTCAAGTTTTCAAGTGCCTACTTGATACTTTGCCGTCAGCCAATCGATGAATCCATGAGTCGATGGATCAAATTCAACTCGAGAATTATCGCAATCCTCAAAAACTATGAGATTTGGGTGGCCGTAATTTCCCATTCTCATTGCTTTGCTTGTGTCAAATGAACACCAAAGGTTGTAAGCCGTTTTTGCCGATTATCAATGAATGCACTACATTGGTACCATTGTTTATGCAAGGTCAATTGCCTTGATGGAATATCACATATTCTATCTTAAAAGTAATTATCTTATTACAAAACAATCACCTTTTGGTGTGAAAAAATGGTAATGATGCACCATTTGACAAGGAAATCCCAATGCCTAGAGTGAGTGGGCTTTTCTAAAATTACAAAATTCACATATTTTATATATATTTCTTTCATAACAAGATATTTGGGAATGTTTAACAAGTGGGTGATCTCAACATGACTGCTGCACAGTGAAATAAATGTTTTTAGGATGTTATGATTGAAAAAAGATTTCTCATAGCTTTCCTAAAGGTGGTGCATCAAATATAATTTATTCAGAATTTTTTGATGAGATCTTGTATTCTGTGCACATGTGGATTTTGGTTCTTTCCAATCTTACTTCATTTTCTGTTTGGATGTAACAAAGTTTTGTAGACTTATTTATTTAAAAATTTCAAGAGTTTTAGAGTTTAACTTAAATTGTTAAGCTCCTCAAGTCAGGGTGACTTCACATCATTGGATTTTTTACATTCAGTAAATCTAGCTTTTAATGTAATTAAAAGTTTCTGGTTGACAAAACAAGAATGGGATGAAAATAAAGATAAATTCACTACTCAAGAGTCCTTTCACCAAAGCCAATGTTCCATCCAAACATACTCCTTCATATTTTTTAAATTGCTAATATAAAAATTACACTATTTAGAATATTTTTACAATGTTTTTGTGTTTTCAAGTGAGCTAGAGGGCTTGGAAACTTGGGTCCTGAGAGATGAAACTGCCTCTGTGAGATCAAATTCTGCAAGTAAACCCAAGGCTCTTTCTTTGACTGGAGTTATATCCTCCAGAGCTTCCTCACTTAACCAGTTTTGAGGTATTGAAGTAGGAAGTGTTGGTGGGTCATCACCTCTTGGTGAATTATTTTCTTTAGAAAGTTGACTAATTTTCAATTTTCTATCCCTCTTGATGCATGGGTTTTTGGCCAGTTGAATGTATGCTTCATCCAGGTAGTGATATAATTGGGATACATTTTGAGCCCTCTAAACATTTGCATGATTGAATAATTCCACATATTCACCCTCAACATCTGATACGACTCCACCATCAAAGAAAAGACCAGAAGTTTCTGGGAAATTTTCCATCATTTCCAGCTCAACTTCTGTGGTATTTAAAATTTCCTTTTTTTTATTCTGTATTTAAAAACATTACAAGAAGTTATTCATTGATCATAAAGAAAAAATTACAAAAGATTGATTTGACACACCTTCTTCTTGTTGAGACTTTGAGATGCAGAAACATAAGATTTTCTGCTGTTGGAGCCTCCTTCTGCCTTGTGATCCTTCTTCCAAACAGCCTTCTTTGGGACAAGCCAACTCTTTATTATGGAAACCCCATTGGCTGGGGTGTTTCCATTCTTATTTAATAAATAGAAAGCAGTTCCCCTGCATTTGTTACACATCTCCCATGCTATGATGATTATTGCAGTGAGAGAGGAATTCAAGCAAGATGTTGCTGTCACAAGGGCTGCTGGAATTTAAGCAGGGCTTGGAAAAAGGGGTATTCTAACTCACAGTATGCTTGGGGGCAAGTTTACTGGAGGAGGATAACATGAGATGAGTAATATTTATTGGGAAAGGTGCTGATGACACTTGCTTGGATGAATTCATAGCCAGAAGTAGCAAAATGGTTTTTGGGGAACCATCAGGGAAGAGGGAGAGGAGGTCTTTTTAAGGTTAGAACTACAACAAAGGTACAAGTGATTGGGTCTCAGACTAAATATGTGATGACAAGGGAGCATTCAACGTAATAGAGAGGGCTGATCAGGTATGCTACTAAATAGGGATAGGCTGCTCACTACATTGGGGCTAGGCTACAGGTCTGGCTGTCTGAGTTGGGAACTTACAGTGAGAGCATTTACAGTGTACAAGAAGGTCATGAAGCTATTTACTAAGTAGAGAGAGTATGTGATAAAATCTGCAAGAGGATGTAGATAAGGATTTCCAAAGGATATACCATGATGAAGTATAGGATAGAAAGAGTGAAGATGGTTAGAGGATATTCAGAACCTGAGAGATCAAGTATGTGCAAGCCTAAGGAGTCTGTATGTATAGTTCATGAGGTTAGAATATATTGAGATATGTGAGGCATGAATATCCTGCAGATATTTATTTGAAGGAGATATATTGATAATGTCTCCAGGGTTCTGAGGTTGAAGCTCCTTGGCAATTAGGTTAGAACTGAGGTTGGACTGAGTTAGGTGTCAGTGGGACAGTACAGGCTTGTAAAGAGTAGGGCATCTCCTGATGACCATAAGAGAAGAGATTCAAGAGGCAATCTAGTCTTGTTTCTTAAGTCATGTCTGACTTGAAATTTCCTTCCACCTACCCCCAACCATCACCACCATCCACCCCATTACCATCCCTATCTTCCTTTAACAGATCACCCACACCAACCTATAGCATGGAGAAAACCAATAACTACTATTGAGTCCAACAAACCTTCCTAGCTGTGGCAAATGCAAGAAGATGGAAAGAATATGCACCACAAGTATTTTCAGCTTGCTACTATTGCAGAGCAAGCTGAAAAAGTAACAAAAATAACCTAAAAATAATAAACATTAAAATTCAACTAAGAAAGAGTAGGAAAATCATGAATATTAATGCAGAAATGGATTCTCCACCCATAATTGAGTAGGGTCACTCTATAACCCCACCCTTGAAATCCAACTCCTTATATTTTTAAATAATTAAGAAAGGAAAGACCAAAATACCACGGCACCACTATTGTAATTTTTTGGCCAATTCAATATTTCACATGTATCATCACGTATAGTTTTCACACCTAAAATTCAGTCACAATTGAGGTGTTGTGTATATTTTAGGAGTTACAGATGGACACATTTTTTGTCACAATTCCTGCACGCAGATGTGGCAGCCAATACACCCGCACGCGGCTGAGCTGCAGAACTGTCACCTTGTCAAAGCCGTATACTGTTAAGCAAATGACACAGGAGGATAGTAGAGCGCACGGGAGGCGACTGAACCCATAAGGATGTGGATACTCTAATTGGAGCTATCACCATCCAAGTAGTATGAGAAGAGCGAGTATCAAGGGAGCACTCGAGGATAGATTAATCTTTGATCATCGCAACTACTCTCAGCAATCCCTCTCAAACCTCACAACCTACTCTCACCTCAACTCTCACTCACAACTCTCCAGTCTTCTCGCAACTCTCCAGTCTCCTATTTCTGATTTTCCTTTCATCTCATATCTTTATCATACCGGTCACCCTTGTCAACACATCAGAACTCCTACACCTTCCATACCTCAACTATAGTCCGTGTGCCCGGTGAGATTCTGAACTAACCCTTCTCACATAGTATACTGGTCATGCTTACTAAAACCCTTGTCTCTCAGCCTCACCCAACTATCTATGCCCTGCTTCTTCAATCCTCATGTCCATGTCCACTAATGCTAATATACTCCTGGTCTGATGTTAGTATTTATACATCCTATTGCCTCTCATGATAAGATGTTGATTAAAGCTTGTTCTTTAGTTTCCAGTTTCTAGTGCAATCCATATAAGATCTCTATTACGGTTAAAAGCCAAAAGGTCAAAGGCTCTCCCACCTCACGAAAAGAACCATACGATAGAAACTGGAAAATGGCGGCCCTAGAAGTATTTCGTCAAGCCATGCTCAAGACCGCCCTGGATACCATTCCGAGACTAAGCAAGGATAATTACGGAGTATGGAAAGACAAAATGGACGCAATATTGGAGGTAAGAGGATGTGCAAAAGCCATAAACAATGAAGCTTTGATTCTAGACGTGGACATTAATGATGAGATCAAACTACTCATAATATCACAACTAGAACCCTCAACTCACGATAACGTAGTAAGGCCTTCTAACAAAAACTTGGCAAAACTTCTCTGGAAGGCCATAATGAAAAAGTATGCATCATCTCAAGCGTCAAATAGGGCTAGAATATTTAAAGATTTCCTATACATCAAGTTCAAACCAGACAAAATTGAAGAATTCATCACAAGAATCAAGGTATGACTAAAGAAGATGTTGGAAGTAGGAATCACTCTACCCAACGACATCCTAGCTTATTTGATTCTCTTCAAATTCCCCGAGAACATGAAAGACTTCAAGAGGCAAATAATGCACACGGACAAGGAGCTATTGGTAGAATACGTACTCAACCATCTCACACAACTCAACAATGAATCAAAGGCCCAAGGCTCTAGAGACACACTTAACGACAGGTCAGAAATAGAATTGACAAACACCAAACCTTCAACCTCAACTGGATCCACCCTCAATAGAGAAAAACAAAGATGCTCCAAGGGATGGCATAATCCCAAACAAGACAAACTTCACTCGTCGGACAAATGCTGGCATCTCCACCCCAAGCTGGCTCCAGATTGGTGGAAAGAGGATCAACAGAAATGGAAGAATTGGAAAAACAAATCGACTGCTTCAGCACACTACCTGGCGCTATTGACGGCATGGATCAATCACGGCCACCCAAAGTCTAGATTTATACTCAATAGCGCAGCATCTCTCCACATGATCAACGACAGCAGATACTTCAAACAGATGTCTCCGTGCCAAGAAGACAACATTAAGACCGGAAAAGAAGGAGCTGAGTTAGAAATAAAAGGGAAAGGGACTGCTATCTTTATGTGGGGCGATTTTACTCTAGAACTATCTAACGTGTATTACGTCCTGGGTTTGACCATCAATCTCCTGATTGCAGGGGCACTTAACTTAGCCGGATGTACATTGAAGGGAGAAAAAGACGGGTTTTCTATCTCAAAGGGCGAACAACACTTGTTTGGTGGTAAAATAATCAACAGTCTATACACGCTGGAAACCCCAACATTCTTCTGACTCCACATGAACACCGCAAACCTGACCTACGAGCACAAAGATGATCTAATGCAAATTCATCGTAACCATGGACACGCCTCAATAACTCGACTGGAGAAAGTCACCAGACACATTCCTACGGAAGTAAAACAGAGATTTGAGTGCATACATTGTATCAAAAACAAAATCACCAAGACGCCCTTTAAAGAAACATCAAAACAGGCAAACAAAGTATTTGAACGGATTCATATAGATCTAATGGGTCCTCTCAAACCCCAGTCAACGGGAGGACACAGATACATCTTAACCCTAGTCAACAATGCCTCTGGATACATAGGAGCCTTCCCAATGGGATCAAAAGATGAGACTTCAGACATTCTAATAGATATAATAGAGAAGGAACATTGGAAGAGAGGTTACTACCCATCGGATGTATGCTTGGATGGGGGCTCAGAATTTGTGAATCAGAAGCTGAAGACGTTCTATGAGAAAAATCATATTCGTCAAATTATCTCCAAACCATACCACCCCAAACACAACGGAAGGGCGGAACGGGCCAACAGGACGATTATAGAGTCAACCAGAACCATTCTCAAGTCCTAACTAAATCTCGTTCTATTATTCATACTAAGCACGTCAAATTCCTGAAAATGGCCAACCCTCAAATCTCAAACCTCCTTCTCTCGGAGGACAAATCATGTAAAGACAATTGGGGAGAAGGAGAACCAAATACTGTCAGCAATCAACCTCCATCGAAGAACATACCCACGTACACCAGATATTGCGATACAGTGGAAGATTCATCCTCCTCAGAATCCAAGGATCATTCCAACCCAGACTTGGAATCATCTGAGGAAGAAAACGCTAATCCTCATCTAAATGCAACCAGTCCACCAGAGAATCACCCAATAAATAACCGACAAGAACGGTTAACCCCAGTAAATGAGGTACCGACAGACCCACCATCAAGGACATTACGGGCACGTTCAACCCTACGACCCCCGCAATGATACGGCTTTTTCCACTACTACAAGCCGAAATCCTACAAAGATGCTATAGCGTGTGAAGAAGGAGAAAAATGGATCACAGCTATGGACACTGAACTAGGATCAATTGAATCACTGGAGGTCTGGGAAGATTACAATGGACCGGAACCGATAAACCCACTTCAAACCGTCTGGACGTACAAACTCAAGGAGAATTGCCACGGCAACCCCATCAAATACAAAGCGAGACTGTGCGTCCAGGGGTTCAATCAGATAGAAGGTCTCGATTACTTTGAGACATTTGCTCCAACAGGCAAACCCTTGACCCTCGGCATGTTACTTGTATACGCGCTAAGATTGTCTCAAAAGGTTCGGAAATTCGATTTTAAGAGTGCTTTCCTGCACTCTAAAATAGAAGAGGAGGTTATCATTCAAACCCCAAAGGGATCAAACCACAAATGCCGATTTCTCAAACTAAAAAAATCATTATACGGGTTGAAACAATTGCCTAAAAATTGGTACGAGACTCTTACGGCGTGGTTTGAGGAGATAGGCTTTCACGAATCTCAATGCAATCCATGTCTTTATCTCTCAGAAGACGGAAAGTAAAGACTTTTCTTCCACGTAGACAACCTGATTCTAGTAGGAGATGGACAAGGATTTGAACAAAAATTTCTTAACAAATTCAACGGATCAGAAAGCAGAAACCCAGATACGCTTCTTGGCATGAAAATCCAGGTGGAATTGGATAGGATACTCCTCAGCCAACCGAACCATATTCAACGTGGCCTAGAAGAACTGGGACTATGCGACTGCAAGGACACAACTACTCCACTCACTCAAAACCTACAACTGAAGCCTGCAATGGACAAAGATCATCAAGCATTCAAGACATTAAACATAAACTACAGGTTGGCTATTGGGATGATCAACCATATAGCATGCTATAGAAGACCCGACATCAGCTTTGCGGTCTCAAGTCTCGTGAGATTCAATGCCAAACCGGGACTCACCCATTGGAACAAACTCAAGAAGACCTGGAAGTATCTCAAAACGACTAGAGATCTCTGTCTACAGCTCACGTGTCATTTGCAGGACGAACCGTTACAAGTATACTGGGATGCATCCTGGGCGGACAATCCAAACACCCAAAAGTCTCAAACAGGTTACCTTTGCATTGTATTTGGCAGTCTAGTCTCATGGAACAGCTGCAAGCAAAGAAACATAACTTGGTTGTCGACCAACGCCAAACTTAATGCCCTAGTGGAATCATACCATGAGGCAACTTGGATTAAGGCGCTTTTAAATGACATCTTCGGACAACTCATCAGGACTGTCCCATTAAATATAGACAATAGCGGCCTAGAAGACAAGATCAGGAAGTTTGGCTCCAACTCCAAGACCCAACACTTAGACCTAAAAACCAAGGGTATGAGAGATGAACTCAAGGCAAATAACATTGAACTAACATTAGTAAAATCTACAGACATGATAGCAGACCCTCTAACTAAAGCCGCCTCAGTTCAGAGCATCGGACTCTTGTCCCGTTTCTTTTTCTCTGGTTCTCATTCAATTAGTCCTAAGTAGTATGTTCTGACTGTTAAGTAGTTTGTTCTTTCATCTCATCGGGCATGGAGGGGTGTTAAGCAAATGACACAGGAGGATAGTAGAGCGCACGGGAGGCGACTGAACCCATAAGGATGTGGATACTCTAATTGGAGCTATCACCATCCAAGTAGTATGAGAAGAGAGAGTATCGAGGGAGCACTCAAGGATAGATTAATCTTTGATCATCGCAACTACTCTCAGCAATCCCTCTCAAACCTCACAACCTACTCTCACCTCAACTCTCACTCACAACTCTCCAGTCTTCTCGCAACTCTCCAGTCTCCTATTTCTCATTTTCCTTTCATCTCATATCTTTATCATACCGGTCACCCTTGTCAACACATCAGAACTCCTACACCTTCCATACCTCAACTATAGTCCGTGTGCCCGGTGAGATTCTGAACTAACCCTTCTCACATAGTATACTGGTCATGCTTACTAAAACCCTTGTCTCTCAGCCTCACCCAACTATCTACGCCCTGCTTCTTCAATCCTCATGTCCATGTCCACTAATGCTAATATACTCCTGGTCTGATGTTAGTATTTATACATCCTATTGCCTCTCATGATAAGATGTTGATTAAAGCTTGTTCTTTAGTTTCCAGTTTCTAGTGCAGTCCATATAAGATCTCTATTATATACGCAGCCCCAGGCCTCTGAAAAGTACACAGCCGCAGGACTAAAAGTTGACAAAGTGAAAGGTGGCCTGAGAAATCTAGCTCCCGTGTAAACATGCCACAACCTACACGGGAACATTCTACATATGTAATAAATGATCTTGTGGATATTAGATAGTCTAAAAATACATAAAAGTATATAAAAATACCCAAATAGCCTTTATACATAGTTTTTATTAAATATACTTTAAATCATAATTGTCCTACTTGTAGACACAGAGTTATGTATGCATCTTCCTTCCTTGGTGGGAAAGCCCTGCTGTGGTTTGAACCTTACTTTGAACTATTAGATAACACTAGCCTCACTTGTATCACCAAAAACTGGGACAAGTTTGAGCAACAATTATTCACCTTTTTTGGCAACCCTAATGAAGTCCAAAACGCAGAATACAAACTTAATAACTTGGTCATGAAGGAAAATAGTAGAGTTTCCTTTTATATCTCCAACTTACAAACTTTTCAGTCTTGCATCCAATGGAACAAGGCAGCTCTCTAATTTCATTTTTGAAAAGGTGTAACAGCATGCCTAATTGAGCAACTTGAAGTTGGGGGACATAGGACAACCTCCCTTCAGCAGTTAATTGACTGGGTGATTGAGCTTGATGATGGCTATCATCACAAGAACCGCTCTCAACAAAAAAACCATGCATGGACCGTCAACCTTGGCTCCAAAGGAGGAAGACTCCTCAAAACAATCCTTGAATAATCTAAAAAAATCCAAACCAAATCCAACCTTGCACTCCAACCTGAAAGGGAAGGCCATTGCCAAAACTCCAAAGTTCCTGGACAAAGAAACTGGGATGCTACAGAACAAGGAGTGGCTAAGGAGGGAAAAGAATGGCTTATGTATGTATTGTTGAGGAAAACATGATGTTGATAGTTGTGCAAAGCGGCTAGACAGTCAAAAAACTATCTTGTAGTTTTTCTAATACTTGCAAGGAAAACTAAACATTATCTAAATTACAGCAAGTCAATCTTCACACTTGCAAGTCACTAGGTGCTCCCAGTTTGAGATTTGTCCTTTTTCATTCCAACAACTCCCCTTATTGAGTTTTGCTCAATTCTGGGGCTAAACTTTCTTTTATAAGTGAATCTTTTGCCACTTCCAAAAATCTTACGCATTCCAAGATAGATAAGTTTCCCATCTATTTATTAAGTAGTGCAACCAAGCCGTCTCATTGGGTTTCCAAAAAGGAAAAATGGACCTTTGAATTCTCAAATTTCCCCAGCTTTCAATGGGACTTATTTGTCTTGGATATTCCTGGAATGGCTGATACCATTCTATGCCACAACTTCCTAGTTCACTGGAATCTGGATGTGAATTGGCAAGAAGGAGTAATTAAACTTCAAACCTTGCAACCCCAGGACACTAAACCTTCCATCAAACAGGAATTAAACAAACTACCTGACACTTTCATCAAGTTGGATGATAATTTTCCGCCAGGAGATTTTCAATATCCTGACCTCCATTCCCAAGTTCCCTCTAAAGATTTAGGAGTTATTGCTTATTTTTCTGACTTAACTTGTTTCTTCAAAGAGAAACAGGCACCAACCAAAAGGTGTATCTTGAGCTCCTTAATCTTCTTGCATCATGCAATCACTTTGAACCCCATGCTCAAAAATGACAAGATTGAAGATCTAGAAATCATTTGAGAGTCTTTAACTCTGGTTTATTATGAGTTTACTGATGTCTTTTCAGCTCTAAAGGCAGATAAACTTCCCCCATCCCGTTTTTATGATCACAGGATTGAACTTACTGAACCACCTCTGGCACCTGGACCAGTCTACTCTCTCTCAAAGCAAGAATCAACTGCGCTTCAAGAATAAATTGCAGAAAATTAATTGAAAGGATTTTTTCCACCAAGCAAATTGAATACCGGTTCACCTGTCCTATTTGTTCCAAAGGAATAAGGTGGACTTTGCCTGTGTGTCCACTACAGGAAACTGAAACAGGTAACCCAAAAGAATGCCTATCCAGTACTGCCTATGTTGAACCTCCTCACTCTCTTCCATGGAGCTAATTATTTCTCATAGTTAGACCTTTGAGGCGCCTATAACCTAGTTGGAATTGTGAGAGGTAATGAATATTTGACTGCAATAAGAACACATTTTTGCAGTTATGAGTATACCATCATGCTTTTGGCCTCTGAAATGCTCCTTCCACTTTTCAACCCTTTTTCAACAACATTTTTTCTGGCCTTGTAGAGAAATACCTTGTGGTGTATCTTGAAAATATACTAGTATACTTGAAAACTCTTGAGGATCACATTGCACATGTGCAAGAGGTGCTACAGCACCTTCCCAAGAATGACCTGTTTGCAAAAGCCTCTAAGTGCAAATTCCATACTCCTTCTCTTCAGTTTCTAGGTGTCATAGTCTTGCAGCAAGGACTATCAATGGATCCAGCCAAGATCCAGCACATACTGGACTGGCCCCCACCTTCTTCTGTCAAATCCCTTCAGGTTTTCCTTGGTTTCAGTAATTTTTACAGGAGGTTTATTGAGTATTATGCCAAGAAAACAGTAAACTTTACTAACCTTCTTCAAATAGAAACTCATTTTGTTTTAAAGAACAAGCTAATTTAGAGTTCAAAGCTCTGAAGAAAGCATTCACTACTTGTCCAATACTTGCTAAATTCAACATGTTAGATTAAATAATTTCCATGAGCAGTTCATTGACTGGTATGAGCCACCCACATCATAGAATGCTGGGATAGGTATACCTCTTCCGGGGTGATCAGCCAAAATAGCTATGAATCAACATCTCCTTACTCAGCAAAGGACTTAGATCAATTGGTAAGAGCATCACTAATATAAAGAGTCTGAGTTTGTGGGTTTGAATTCCACAGTGTTCATTTGTTTTCATATGAATTTTGAAATGGTAGAAAGAGTTATAAAGTCACAAAGACAGCAGCCTAACAGCTGTCAAAAATAATGATCCATCTGAATCAATGAAATCAAATGTTTGATTCTCTGCTCAAAGAACATAGGGGTGTTAGATTACATAATTTGCAGAGCAGTTCATTGACTGGTATGTCCCACCCAAATCATAGAATGCTGGGATAATTACACCTCTTCAGGGGTGATCAGCCAAAATAGCTATGAACCAACAGCTCCTTACTCAACAATGCACTTAGCTCAATTGGTAAGAGCATCACTCATGTAAAGAGTCTGAGGTTGTGTGTTTGAATCCCACAGTGTTCATTTGTTTTCATATGACTTCTGACACAACAAGCTAGCTTGCACTATTGTAAAAATGTATGCAAGGGACTATGCGGTTGCAGGATTAATCTGGCAGTTTTCCTCCTCTTCTTCCCCCTCTCATCCCATAGCTTTTGAGTCTTTCAAATTGCTTGCTGAAGAGTTTAATCACAAGGTCCATGAAAAGGAACTTCTTGCAATTGTTTTTGGTTGGAAAAATGGTGTTCATACCTTTTGAGCCTTATGGAACCCTTTGAGTTCCTAACTGATCACAATTCTTTAAAATATTTCATGAGCTCAAAAGTCCTTACATGCAAACAGGCACAATGGGCCCAATACCTCTCCAAGTTCAACTTTACAATCACGTACTGCCTGGGAAACAAGCAGTATTCCCCCATGCTTTATCACATTGGGACAACTTTTAACCAGGGGGGGACCACCTTTTCCAACAAAAACCCTGAAAATGTTAGGACACTGTTCTCAACCCAATCTTCCCAACTCAGTTTGATCATCATTCACCTTTGAGATAAAGCTTCCAAACTAAAACAAGCTCAAATCAATGATACCAAGTGTACCAAACTTTGCAAGAGTGCAAATCTATTAGATAGTGGTTACAATATTGAAAAAAATGGTTATTTAGTTTATAAGGACCGTATAATATTACCAGATAATCCTTGCATTAAGTTAGATATCTTTGAGTCAAGGCATGATTACCTGCTTTCTGGTCATTTTGGGAAGGATAAAACCTACCAATTGATTGCACAAGACCTCTACTGGCCTGGTATGACAAAGGAAGTTATAAAAGACTATTTTAACCTGTGCTATGTTTTTAATTGTAACAATTCCTCAAAACACCAGAAGTATTGGATGCTCCAGCCACTTCCGATTCCCCCTATTCCTTGGCACCCGCTGTATATGGATTTAATTTTGCAATTAACTATTTCTAATGGTTATGATGCTATTTTAGTAGTAGTAGATTGCTTCTTGAAGATGGCTTTATTCCTTTGCAGTAATGTGACGGCCTCATCAGAAGACTTAGTTAATTTATTCATAGAAAATTTATTCTCAAAACATGGTCTCTCTGATAATATAATTAATGATCAAGGATCTTTTTTTGTCTCTAGCTTCTGGACCTTGCTTTGCCAACATTTCAAGATCACTTGTAATTTATCAATGGCTGACCACCTGGAAATGGATATGCAAACCAAGCAAGTCAATCAGATTCTCAAACAGTATCTTTGAATGTACGTTGCCTACCAACAGGACAAATGGTTGAAATTGCTCCCATTAGTAAAGTTTTCCTAAAACAAATGCACTCATTCCTCCAGCAAACAGTTGCCCTTCCAGACTCTTTATGGTAGAAACACAGATTCCTCTTCTATCCACGTAGCAGTTTCTCAACCTGCTACCAATTACCTTAATCACATTCATTCTCTTCAAATGCAAGTTTGAACCAAGCATGAAGCGGCAAACCAGCGCTACAAAGTACAAGCAGACCAACTTTGCACTTTGAACTTAACCTTTGCAGTAGGAGATAAGGTATGGCTTGATGCTTGCAATATTTGCAGTACTTGCCCAACCCAAAGACTCTCTGAAAGAAAACTTGGCTGCTTCAAAGTCAAATCAGTCATTTCCCCTATTGCTTTTCAACTCACCTTTCCTGCAAAATGGAAACTTATCCACCCAGTCTTTCATGTTTCTCTCCTAGAGCCAGCTTAAGTCTTATACACGGGCAAGACTCATCCCCCTCCTGAACCAGTCAACATCCAAGATCAGTTAGAGTTGGAATTAAGTTGTATTCTGGATTCCTGGTTTTTAAAATACGTATGCACTTACGCATGTGCTACGTATAAGTGTAATCCAAATGGAATGCACATATGGGCCTCTCTGGCCCATTGGACACTCACACAGACCATACAGGCCTGTGTGGATGTCAGTGATTTGGGGAAACTGGCCTCAAAATGCGTGAAACAGGCTCATTGGTACACAGGCCCTAACGGGCCGGGTGGGGGATATGGGCAAATACAGCCAGATGGGCTTGTATGGGCATAATTGGGCCCAAGTTCTATTTTGGACATACTTGGCCAGATGGGCTGGCCTGCCAAATTGAGTTTTGTCTCAGGTTTTGGACTTGGGGAGGCCCATTGGGGACGCCGCCTGTGTTGCAGCCCGCTTGGGGCTGCTGCCCGTGCCACGGCCCGCTTGGGGCCACTTTTATCCCTTGGTTTGGCCCACCCAGGCCCAACGGCCTGTGCGGGGCTTTTGCGGCGGCCAAGGGATCCTGCGCGGGCCGGGCCGGTTGCAAACAATGGCCACTGCCGCGGGAGAAAGGGCCAGCAGCCCCGGCTTACTCCCCCTCCCCTCGCTCGCCATTGCAAGGGGGAGGGGGTGGCTGGCTGGGTTGAATCAGCCAGAAACCAACCGCAACAAGGCAGTTGGTCAGGGCAGGGGGGATTTCATTACCCCCTTGCCCAAAGGATGAAGAGGCCGGCCGCAAGTGTTGGGTAAATTCCTGTCTCCCGTCTTTTCTTTTTCCTTTTCTGTCTCTCTTTGTTCTCTTCCCTGTCACGTCCATGCTTCTCAAGTCATCCGCGCTTCTCAAGTCACATCTGTCACACCCGCGCGTCCTTGAGCAATTTCACAAAACCTGCTCTATTTCACTCACTCAAGTCTATCCTCATTTTCCGCAATCTAAACACTCACAACTCAACCACTAACTACTCAGAACAACCTCAAACCTCAACACTCAAAACCCAACCACTCTCAATTACATCTTTTTCTTTCTTCTTTCATTCTTCCTTTTTCTCATCTTCTTTATTTATTCTTTCCTTCTATTTCTCAAATCATCAATACAACAACCAAGTTGAATACATCAAATCAACACAAACTTGACTTCTCAAGTTCTCCTTTCAACAAGAACTGACTAGTAAGATCAGAACTTGTTGCTATCTAAATCTCATTCTTCAAGTCTGACTTTTCATTTAATCCTCCTCCAAAAGTTATTCATTGCCGCCTGCTTGTGACTCATCTTGACTCAAAACATGAAAGCCATAATCTTGTTGAACGCCTCTTTTTATTCAGTTTCTGGATGTTGGTTTCTTCCCTTCTCAATTTCTTTTGTTTCCTTTATCACACATTCTCTTTACTGATGTTTTGTCCAGCTCAGCCTTCTATGTTCTTGATTTCTTAAGTCTTCTACAGAAATTCAACACGTTTAAAAGCCAATACTCTACCCGAAAAACCTAATCAAAGCTAAGGAGGGATCCAGTAACAACGGTTTCCAACAGATAATTCTCAAGGCAGCTCTTGAAGAGGTACCCATTCTCTCAGATGAAAACTACTCAATTTTGAAAGACAAAATGTCTATGCTACTCAAGCTCAAGGGAATCAAGGAAGCCCTAGAGGATGACTCTAAAAATATCAGCGCTGCGGAAGACATGGAAACCCGAGTCTTTCTGCTCTCACAAATTGATTTGATCACTCAAAACAACATGGTTAACCCCGCTATCATTTCTTCAACTCGACTTCTCTGGAAAACTATCAAGAAAAGATTCTCCTCTTCCCAAACCGCCAACAGAGCCCGTGTCTTGAACAAATTCCTCTATCAACAGTTCAAGCCCAATGCAATTAACCTCTTCATCACCAAAACCAAGATTTCTTTTAAAATAATGGTAGACGTTGGAATAGATCTACCTGACAACATGCTTTTGTACCTCATTCTCTTCAAGTTTCCTCTGTCACTCCACTCTCTTTGGCAACAGATTATGCATTTGGACAAGACTGTCACTGTGGAACTTGTTCTCAATCACCTTACTCACCTCAAAAATGAAGTCAAAGTAAAATCCAAAGAAACAAAGCTCAGCAACACAGCTCTTGTATCTTCTTTGCCAACCAAGAAACCCATCCCTGCCAAACTTTGATTTAAAAAGGGATATCACAATCCTCAATCCCCTGATCATCCAGAAAACAAATGTTGGCATCTTCACAAGAATCTTGCTCCCGACTACTGGAAGGATTCTCAAGCCTGTTGGAGAGCGCAACTCAATTCCCAATCAAAGGCCAAAGAGGTTGCTCACTATGCGTCACTTATCACCACGTGGATCAAAGATATCAATTCCCTAAATAAAATTATCCTTGACTCTGGCGCCTCCTGCCACATGTTGAACTCTTGCAATTTCTTTACTCATCTTGATGAGCTCACTGGCAACAAATTCATCAAAACTGGGAAGGAGGACGCTAAACTTCCCGTCAAGGGTAACGGCATGGTCAAATTAACCTGGAAAGGCTCTTCCGTCTCTCTAAGAAATTTTCTCTTTGTTCCGGATCTTGTGGTCAACTTGATTAGTCCCAGAAAACTTATCTCCACCAAGAAGTGTTCACTCTCCTCTTCCAAAAATCAATTCTCTCTCTTCTTCAAATCCCCACTGGCCTTCACTGGATTCATCCAAAAGAACCTATTTGTCCTTAATTCCCCTTCTCAAATCAGCAACAACAATAAGTTCTGCCACTTGTCTCTCAACAATCCAAATCTCAATCCCCTCAAATCTTTACATCAATCTTTTGGACATGCCAGTCTGTACCACCTCAAAAATCTATTTCCTTCTCTTTCCACTCAAGCTCTCTCTGACTTTCAATGCAAAGACTGTGTCTTCTCCAAAATTTCTAAATCCCCATTCAAAATTACGTCTAATCCATTGTTGAAGCCATTTGAACAAATACACATTGACCTGATTGGACCTATCAATCCTTCTTCCCAAAACAACATGAACTATATTATGACTGTCATTGAAAACCTTTTGGGTTACATCTCTGCAATACCTCTCATGCACAAGTCAAACGCCTGTCCTCAACTCAAGGTTATTCTAAACCACAAGAAAAAAAAACAAAAACTGTTTTCCTGCTACCATCTGCACTGATGGTGGCTGAGAATTTTCCTCCTTGGAACTCAAAGAATTCTTCAAATCCAATTCAATTCATTATCTAATCTATGAACCCTACCACCACAAACACAAAAGTAAAGTAGAAAGAGCCACTCAAACTCTCACCAAAGCCATGAGAGCAATTCTTCAAAGCTCCAAACTGTAAAGATTAGGTTATACATGGATTATAAATTATAAGATTACAACCACAAGTCGATAGACCAATATGCCATAAGCATAATATATGCATGTGTAGATAATGAAAGAAAATCATGTATATAAAGACTTACCCAACCCGCTAGCCAGACAACCCTTTTCCTCCTCAGAGTTGAAGGTGAGATCTGACAGCGGGTTGAGCTAATATCATGGCAATGGACTATTGTGCAGGTAAGTAATATAATGATCAGGGTTGAAGATGAGATCTGACAGCAGGTTGAGCTAATATTGTGGCAACGGACTATTGTGCAGATCCCAGATCATATTAATCATTACAGGTTAAAAGCCGGCCAACTAGCCGTTGTCACCTCCTTAACCTCCCTGATCAAATATATTGCCAGTAGGCCATCAACCCATTGCCAGTAGGCCATCAACCCATTGCTGGTAGGCTATCATCCATCCATTGCCGGTAGGCCATCAGCCTAAGCGCCGGTAGGTGCATAGAATTTTTTTGCGATATCCTTTTGGACAGCGACCAATCAGACATGAGTCAGCAAAACCCATCAAACAAATCCTCCCTATATTGAGCAACAGAAGGTAGGTTTGTTCCCAAACACCAAAATATGAGCAATCCGCCAAACGTTTCAATTGAGTCCCTCCTAGAGGTCATCAACGGACTCCAATCTAGAATTGAGCGTTCCAAAAGGAACCACACACCACACTTGCGGACCTCTACTCATGAGGCTAATAATCTCACCAACACAATGACAAGGAAATTCATAGAGGACTCAGTTTCCTTCCACAATACTGTTAGAATCAATCCTGGATTACTGATAATGCTGATAATGAGCTGTCTACCAACCTTCTTTCCTTTCTGTATTGTTGTGTGCTGTGTGCTGTTTCATTCCTTTCTTTTTTTTTATTTTTCCTTCTGTCTTTCTCCTTCCCTCTGCCATGTTGACTCCTTGACGTAGCAACACCCGCACTTCTGGACCTGTCACCCAAGTGCGGATACTCCAACTTCAAATCCAGCATCCTGCTCAAACTTATCTACCTCTCTGATCCTGGATCCTGGGTGTCTCCTCTCCCCATGCAACCAAGAGATTGCACCATTGACACCCAGGGTACTAGGATCAGGTAAGTTCCTCTCTCCGCTCTCGGCACTCTCCAACTGAAGATTCTAATCAGCAATGCCTCCAACTTCATCTCAAGTCAAATCCCTCCAACCTCACCACTCACCGACCTCCCACAATTCCTTCAGCCCTGCGTCGGACCCCATCTGCACTCTGCTCTGTGTCTGACCCCACTCGCAACCTGGCCTTATTAGGTTCATAACTGTTATCCTTGTTCTTTTCTTCATTGTTTCTCCATTTCATCAATCACCTCAGCTCATCTGACAATTGAAATCTACTGGCCTTATTAGCCTAAAAACCTTCCAACTTCAGATTTACAGTCCCAGAGACCACCTCACAAGAACCATGTCGGACAACAAAGATGCCCCAAGCTCATCCAAATTGAATATTCCTCTTCTCACCGACGAGAATTTCCTGTCATGGAGTCTCAGACTTCAAAGTTATCTGCGTTGCAAAGGCATCCTGAACTACGTCCTTGAACCACCGCCCTCTCCTCTCAATGCACCTCAAAAGAAGAAGCTGTACAAAGCTGCCGACGTTATCATCCAACATCTAGGAGACACAGCCTTTGACGCTGTCATCAACAAAGATAATGACGGTGATCCCCACGCAATCTGGAACAGCCTGCTGGAACGCTACGCTTCCAAATCCACCAACAACCAAGGGCGCATCTGGCTCAACTTCATCCAATCCCAATACAAGGGTGATTTGGCGACATACATTCAAGAATGCCAAAAAACAATGAATGAGCTGTCAGTTGTCAAGCTCGAGGTCCCACCCAACATCCTAAGCTACACGATACTGGCAAAACTCCCCAGCAATTTCTACCACATAGTTGATACCATTCTCCTGAACGATGAGCTCCTGCTGAATCCAACAAACGTCTTAAACAAGCTGCGAGAAGTCATCCACCTCAAAACATCTCGAAGTAAGAATCCCAAGGATATCAACAACAACGCTCCCAAGCCCACAGCGCTCATCAAAACAAGTTCCAAGTCAAAATCCCGTCCTCAACCCAAACACCCGTGCTCTAAAGGCCATCACAACCCACTGTCTGACCACCCAGAAAGCAAATGCTGGTTTCTCCACCCGCACCTGCGCCCTGACAATAACTCATCCAAGCCTGCTGTCCATCTCAATGCATCTGGTCAAACATCCGAGGACCAACTGCCTGGACCTGAAGCCGCCAAGCTCCACTTCAATGCCCAACTCTACCTCAAAAACCCCTTCTCCAAAGAGGCCTACCGACTGCCTGTTCTTGACTCAGGATCAAGCCATCACATCCTCAACAACCTGCAGTACCTTCACCAACCCAAAGCCATAGCCGTTGAAGTAGGCACCGGTGCTCCCAATACTGGCCTCAAAGCCACACACATTGGCAGTGCCGTTATCAAGAACCATGAGGGAAGGGAGCTGGTTTTGGAGAACGTCCTTCTCATACCTTCCCTAAATCAATCACTGATATCCCTCACTCAGCTGAAGTCAAGGAAGGCAGTATTCAATAGGGTTGGTCACTCGGGAATCGAGGTGACCCTGGACAACTTCTCCTTTATAGGCAGCACCCACAACAGACTAACCAAATTGTGCGGAGTGAAATTCATACAACCCAAGGAGGATCCCAGTGTATTCTTGAAAACCAACTCCAACACGATCAATTGGCATCACCAACTGGGGAACCCCAATCCATCAGTCTTGAAGCTCCTCAATCTTTCTGACAAGGACTCCGAGGGCGTGTGCGAAATATGCAAAACTTGCAAGGGCACAGCCACTCCCTTCAACCACCACTTCAAGGCTGTGAAAGACCCTCTGGAAGCCCTACACTTCAACCTGGTGGGTCCCCTATCTGTTCAATCACGCTCAGGTAACCTGTACTTCCTAGCAATTACGGATCAACACACCGGTTTCAAGGCTTTATCTTTCCTCAAGTCCAAAAGCAAGGCGGAAAAGGCCCTCATCAACTTTATCGCCACTGCCGAAAGACAAACGACGAAAAAAGTGAAAACCCTTATCTCAGACAACGGAGGGGAGTTCACTTCAACCACACTCAAGGACTACTGTTCAGCTCAAGGTATAATTCAGAACTTCGCCCCTGCCTATACACCCCAACAAAATGGCCTAGCCGAGCAAACAAACCGCTCCATTCTCCAGAAAGCTCAATGTCTACTCTCCCAAAGTCGTCTGTCACTTACCTACTGGGATGAGGCCGTCAACACGGCCACGCACCTACTCAACGTTCTGCCGTCTCGCACCCAATCAAATAACATTCCGTACAAGCTCTGGTTCAACAGAGAACCCAATCTGGACTTCCTCAAACCGTTTGGATGCCTCGGCTACTCCCTAATTCCGAAGCATCTTTGCAAATCAAAGCTGGCCCCCACAAGCAAGAAGTGCATTTTGCTGGGGTATGTCAACAAATTTTTGTCGTACAGATGTTTAGATCCTGCCACCTTAAAAATATACATAACTGCAAATGTTGTTTTCTGCGAATCCATTTTTCCTTCCATTTCCTCTCCTCATACCATGTCGCATGATACAAACTCCGGGCCTGCTCTCCTTTCCATTCCAGATAAAACTGGAGCTGACACTTCCCTCTCCCTCCCAAACAACTCCAACTCCGACTCCTCTGGCCCACTCACCAGTTCCTTGCCAACACCAATCACCCCGTCGTATGATTGCATTAACCCCAACAATATCCTCCATGGTCCCCGTCGCGAAGACTCCACTATTGGCCGAACCCAACTATACCTCATCTGCGACTCTGAATACAAAGATCCGGCCAACCTCAAAGAAGCTCTAGCCTCAAAGTCCTGCAACGAGTGGATCGAAGCAATGCGTGTAGAGGAGCTCAACCTCATATCTTACGACGTCTGGAAAGAAGTTGACCCGACTGCTGAATCTGTGCCAATCAACTGCGTGTGGGTCTTTAGAACCAAACGGGACTCAAGGAATCGGATTACGGAGTTCAAAGCCAGGCTTTGCGCCCAGGGCTTCCACCAACAATGGGGCCGCAACTATCTCAGCACCTTCTCACCGACCGGCAACAAAGCTTCACTTAGGGTACTCATTTCCTTCGCAGAGTCCCAGGGCCTGAAATTCCATCCAGTCAACGTGAAATCCGCATTCTTAAATGCACCAATCAAAGAAACTGTCTACATCAATCCACCTTTGAACATCCACGTCACCCCTGGCAAGACGCTCAAGCTCCTGAAGGCGCTCTACGGACTCAAGCAAGCACCGTATGCCTGGTACACTACTCTAACCGACTGGCTCCTTAGCATTGGATTCAACCGCTGCGATGCTGACCATTGCGTGTTCTGGAGCAAAGACTCATGGCTCTATGTCCACGTCAATGACATAGCCGTCTTCAGCAGGAAGCCGGAGGAATTTATTACGGCGCTTGGGTCCCGATTCACCATCAAGGATCTCGGCCAAGCCTCACTACTACTAGGAATGAACGTAGCAGCCACCTCGACAGGGTTCAAGCTGCATCAAGACACCTACATATAGCATATACTTCCCAGCTACAACCTCCCGGCGTTCAAAACGCATTCCACTCCTTTCCAACCCGGCGGCAAGCTGCTGCCTGCAACTGACAAAGAGCATCTTGAATTTGAGAAGTCGGATCACAACTACCGGAAAATCATAGGAGAGCTGAATCATCTAAGCTGCTGTACACGCCCCGACATCACATTCTGTGTGAACTATCTGGCGCAGTTCTTGAATAAGCCAGCCCACCATCATTTCAATGCTGCTCTCAAGACCCTCAACTATCTCAAACATACCTCCAACCTGGGGCTGAACTTTTGCAGACTTGACAACCAAACCCTCGCTGCATTCGCTGACGCCGACTGGGCAACCTGCCCGAGCACCAGGAGATCAGTCTTGGGAATCTCCATCAAGTGGTTGGGAAACCTCATCAACTGGAAATCCAGACGCCAGCCGACGCTATCTCTATCTACGACAGAGGCGGAGTACAAGGCCATGGCCGATGCTGTGAAGGAGATCTCATGGCTAAACTCCCTAATACATCAACTTTTCCCTGGAAGCAGTTCAAACCCGTCAACTCTATTCGAAGACAACAAGGGTGCCATCAAACTGGCCCTGAATCAAGCTAATCACTCCGGCTTCCACTCCAAGCACATGGAACTCCGATTCCATTACATTCGTGAGGAGATTGAAAAAGGTAACATTGTGTTAACAAAGGTGTCGTCAAAAGCTAATCTAGCCAATTTCCTCACCAAGCCTCTCAGCCGCCCCAAACTGATCACCTCTCTATCCAATCTGGGATTCTGCTGAACGCATTCTCAGCAAGGGAGGATGTTGGAATCAATCCTGGATTCCTGATAATGCTGAGAATGAGCTGTCTACCAACCTTCTGTCCTTTCTGTATTGTTGTGTGCTGTGTGCTGTTTCATTCCTTTCTTTTTTTTATTTTTCCTTCTGTCTTTCTCCTTCCCTCTGCCATGTTGACTCCTTGAAGTAGCAACACCCGCACTTCTGGACCTGTCACCCGAGTGCGGATACTCCAACTTCAAATCGAGGATCCTGCTTGAACTTATCTACCTCTCTGATCCTGGATCCTGGGTGTCTCCTCTCCCCGTGCAACCAAGAGATTGCACCATCGACACCCAGGGTACTAGGATCAGGTAAGTTCCTCTCTCCGCTCTTGGCACTCTCCAACTGAAGATTCTAATCAGCAATGCCTCCAACTTCATCTCAAGTCAAATCCCTCCAACCTCACTGCTCACCAACCTCCCACAATTCCTTCAGCCCTGCGTCGGACCCCATCTGCACTTTGCTCTGTGTCTGACCCCACTTGCAACCTGGCCTTATTAGGTTCATAACTGTTATCCTTGTTCTTTTCTTCATTGTTTCTCCATTTCATCAATCACCTCAGCTCATCTGAAAATTGAAATCTACTGGCCTTATTAGCCTAAAAACCTTCCAACTTCAAATACTATCAACCCAAAGAAAGTTACACTGAATTTTGATGGCTCAAACTATTCTCAATGGGAGTCAGCCATTGACCAAACATTGCGCAGGGCGCTACAGCGTGAAACAACCTTCTTTGGGGACCCAGACTCCTTCCTTTGTCTTGATTGCAACCACAGGGAGACCATTGCCATTCTCATTAGGAACACAATTGACAATACTCTGCTCAGAATTGTCAAGGGATCCGGTACTGAAGATGCCCAGTTCCTTCTTGAGTTAATCAAGAAGAAGTGCAGCAAAACCAACTTTTGGCATAAGCTATCAATCATAGAAACATTCTTTGCAGCAGTGAATGACCGGACTGGCTCAGAAAATGTGTGGATTGCAAACTGGAACAAGGTGGTGGCTGATCTCAACAGGGTCAATACCACCTTGGATGAATTTTATGGTCTATGTCTTCAAGGAAGTGCGTCGGCCCCATCCGGGGTTGACCAACAAAACTTTGAGTATGCTGTAGGACAGAATCTGAATTACTTCCTGGCACCGCCAAGCTTCACAGAAGTTTCCACGATAATCCAATCATGCTCAAACAAGCTCAAGTCTAGGGCCTCCACCTCAATTGGCACTATACCGTTGGATGTTGAAATGAATATCAAGGCGCCGGCTGACAAACCTCTCTGTCATACTGACACCAAACTCAGTCTAACCTCAGTCTAACCCTCAGGCCTGATCTACTTTCTCAGGAACTTCAACCTCAGGGCTCAGGAGACTTACATCAATATGTCTCCAGTAACTATTTACCTCAGGATCTTCATGCAGTACACACCTACATATAGTCTAACCTCATACTATACACAGATAGACTCCATAGGCTTGCACATACTCAATCTCCCAGGCTCTACTCTACCTCTCTGTCTAACCAATACCTCTGTGGGTTACCGCTCTGTCTAACCCATGCCTCTTTGGGTTATCTCTCTGTCTAACCCATACCTCCTCTGTGTGGTTTATCCTTTGGGAATCTTTTTGTACATCCTCTTGCAGATTGTATTACATACTCTCTCTACTTAGTACATAGTGTCATGACCCCCATGTACACTGTACATCCTTCAGCTGTACTCTCCCAACTTAGACAGCTCAGACCTGGAACCTTGCCCCAATGTAGAAGCAGCCTAACCTAATGTAGTAGCATACCTGATCAGCCCTCTCTGTTACTTAGACTGTTCCCATGACATCATATGTATAGTTTGAGCCCCAATCACTTGTACCTCTGTTGTAGTTCCAACCTCTTGTCTATTTAAACAGGCCTCCTCTTCCCTCTTCCTGATGGTTCCCCAAGAAATCAGTTTACTACTTCTTACTAGGAGATCTTTCCCAGCAAGTGTCATTCAGCACCCTTCAACCCAATCCTCCTCTGTTCCTTGTAGCCTCTTTCAGTAACCTTGCCCCCAAGCCTACCGTGGGTAGAGAACCCTCTGTGCCAAGCCCTGCTTGCATGTCAGCAGCCCTTGTGACATTAAACTGATTTCTTCCCCAATAACCCCTTCTTCACCAACCACACTCCCTATCCCTTTTAGACAGCATCAAATCTTGCTATTGAGTTGTGGCAATTTTTGTTTACTTTATTTCTGTCCCAACCTTGAACTTGGCTATTTGATTTGTGGCCATTTTAATTGCTTCCCTTAACTTACTGTCAAACCTACTCAAAAGGTCCAGCTCTCCATCCTCTAAGTATCACTTTGAAGCTTTGACACTTTGACGCTTCAACACTTTGACACTTCAACGCTTTGACACTTTGACGCTTCAACACTTCAACGCTTCAACACTTTGACGCTTCAACACTTCAACACTTTGACGCTTCAACGCTTTGACACTTAGACAAGGTATAGTAACCAGTATTTGACTGTCCCATAAAGGTAATCAAAGGAAGAAAAATTCCTTTTAATCATTTTATTCTTGTTCCAAGGTGAAGAACAGCTTTTGGGTAACTAATTATTCTTAGAAGTAAGAATGCCCCCACAACGTGCTCTTTTTTCTCACATTTCTAGCCCAGAAGTCACCCGCAGCTCCAGGGGAGAGGTTCCACTGAACCTACTGACCATTCTACCCCTAGATCTTGTGGAACAGGTAGGACTTTTTCTAACTTGGCTGAACCAGTGGTCACCACTTCCACTCCTATGGATACAGGTTTATTGGAACCTATTCCCCAAGTATCCCTTTCTACTATTCCTTCTTCTGACAATGCTAGCCTCCACAGAGTCACAGGTCAGTTTCCAAGCCCAGGTTACCATGGTTTGGACTCTCCTGCCTATGACGCAAGCACAGTCCCAATCCCAGGAGAAGGTGAGGAAGATGAAGAGGATGAGGACTCAGGATTTGATTCCAGAATCTTGAGTGGCCTGGGTTCACCATCCCCAGAGGGTAATCCTAGTCAAACTTCTAATGCAACAGCAGTTCCTTCACCTTCCCCACACACCAACCTTCCTTCCACCACTCAGGTTCCTTCAAATGACCCTGCCCTGCTGGCCATTCTTCAGCAAATGACCACTGCAATGACTCATCTTTCTAAACCTGCTGAGCATGGACCCTCTGCTAACTTTAAATCTCCATCTATCAATGCCCCAGAAAAATTTGATGGAACTAACCCAACCAAGCTTAGACCCTTCCTTCAAGCTTGTGAACTAATCTTTGCAAATGATGAGAGAGTCTTTGCTAATGACAGAAAGAAAGTATTTTTTACAGTCTCCTACCTTTCAGGAAATGCCAGTCGATGGATCCAACCCTATCTTGCTCACATTGGTAATCATGAGCCAGACTTTGTACTTAACTCATGGCTTCTATTCACTCAACAGCTTCATACCCTTTTGGGGGATTGTCTTGAAATACAGCGTGCTGAGAAGGAGTTAACCCTTCTTAAGATGAAAGACAGTGGTTATGCTACTAACTATATCACTGAATTCAGGACACTTATGAACAAGGTCTCCGGGTGGGGTGATAAAGACTTTTTCTTTCATTTTAGACAGGGTCTCCCAGCCAGATTAATGGACCAACTAGCTGGTTATGATGGACCTCAAGAAACCTTGCAAGACCTAATGGATATTGTTCTTAAGTATGACACTTGTTACCATGAAAGGATCTGGGAGAAGTCCTTCACTCTTCCTCAGACCTCAAGACCTGGACCCAGTCTTCCCAATCCTCAGAAATCTCTACAGACCAGCCAACCAGGTAGGTTTAAGGTGAAGGCAAAGACAACCCCTAGTAATTCTACTCCAACCTATGTTCCCAATCCCAATGTGGGAGAGGATGGACACCTCAAGGCTGAAGAAAAAGCTAGGATAGAAAAAGAGGGTTTGTGTAACTACTGTGGAGGAACTCACAAAATTAGCCTCTGCAGGAAACTTACAGATTTTAAGCCTTCCAGAAGCCCAATCCTATGAAACCCAAACAGGGAAAAGACTAGGTGATGGGAATGTGGTACTCCTTGACCATCACCCTCCCAATATTTGAGTACAAACTTTGGAAAGAAAAGACTCTAACCCTCCTTCTAAAGGCTTACGTTTTTTTGCTTGTCCAATAACCAGGCTTATAGTGTACTTGTTGACTCTGGAGCAACTCAATCTTTTATTTCAAAATCTATGGTTTCAAATTTTTCTCTTTTGCCCAAGCCTCTGACCACTCCTATCTTCTTATTTACCTTCAGTCCTTCTGACTCACCTTCCCAGGAAATCACCCATAAGGTTTCCTTCAATTTCTCTTTACCCTCTTTTCCCAACTTAGAATGGGATTTCTTGGTTGTTGATACTACCCCCAAAGAAGACATTATTCTAGGTATTGACTTCCTCCATTTCTGGAACCCAGAGGTAAATTGGAAACTGGGATTGATCACCCCAAGACACCAACCAACTTTGGATCATTCCTCTTCCGTTGAACTCTCCTTGGCCACTACTTCCTTTCTGCCAGTGAACCTGCAGGTCACTGCTCCTGTCCCCTTTTCAGAATCTATGCACTCACAACACTTTCCTTTGAGTTCAACAACTACTTCTGTGAACAGGATATTCTTTGGACATTCTCTGAAATTCTTGGAGGATATGGAGGATGATCTATCCGTTCAAGTTTTGTGTATGATTATTTCCACTTCTGACTCTGAGCCAAAGCAGGATACTGAAGAAGGTTTGGATGAAGATGAGGAAACTGATGAAATTGAAACTGTGATGGAGAGAGTTCCTGATGCTTATCATGCCTTTTTAGATGTTTTTTCCAAGGTCAAAGCTGATAAACTCCCTCCTCATTGCGCTTACGACCATCATATTGAACTGGAAGGCCCTATGCCTCCAGTTAGGCCTATCTACTCCCTTAGTCACCATGAGAAGGAGGCCCTACAAGCCTATATAGCGGAAAATATAGAGAAAGGTTTCATTCGCCCCAGCACTTCCAGCACTGGAGCACCTGTCCTCTTTGTCAGAAAGAAGGATGGTGGTTTGCAATTGTGTGTTGACTATTGCAAACTCAACGCTTTGACTCAAAAGAACCGGTATCCCATTCCTCCCATGACTCACTTATTAACAGTCTTTTCTGGTTCTACCATTTTTTCCAAAATTGACCTCAGGGGTGCTTATAATCTCCTTTGAATTAAGGAAGGGGATGAACATCTTACAGCATTCAGAACTCAGTTTGGGAGTTTTGACTATTTGGTAATGCCTTTTGGACTCACCAATGCTCCTGCCTCTTTTCAATGTCTTGTTAATGACATTTTTGAAGACCTTCTGACCATCTGTGTGGTGGTATACCTCGATGAAATTCTTATTTTTTCCAAAAACTTAACAGAACATACAGCTCATGTGTGTGAAGTCTTGAACAGACTTTGGAAGAACACCTTATATGCAAAAGCTTCTAAGTGTGAATTTGATGCCTCCTTAGTGGACTATCTAGGATATGTCATTTCCAGAAGTGGCATTGAAATGGACAACTCCAAGGTCCAGAAGATCTTGGACTGGCCACCACCAACAAACAAAAAGGCCTTGCAACAGTTTTTGGGTTTTTCTAATTTTTATTGCAGGATTATCATTAACTATTCCAGAAAGGTGCACCTCCTCACTGCTCTAACTGGAGCAGATCCCACCTTTCCTTTGTCCCCAGGGGCTCTGCAGCAGTTTGAGGACCTCAAGGTAGCCTTTACTAAAGCTCCTGTACTCAGAAATTTTGATTTTTCCTTACAAAACTTTTTGGAGACTGATGCCAGTGACTATGCCCTAGGGGCTGTCATTACCCAAGTCTCCCTTGATGGATCCAAACACCCAATTGCTTTTGACAGCAGGAAATTGGGTAGTTCTGAACTGAACTATGAAATCCACGATAAGGAACTCCTGGCCATTGTATGGGCCATCAAGATCTGGAGAGCTTAATTCCTCAGTCTTTCTTCTCCCTTTGAAGTTCTCACTGATCACTTATCTCTTAAATATTTCATGACCTCCAAAGTCTTGACTCTTTTCCAAGCCCTTTGGGCTGAGTTTCTGTCTGAATTTGACTTCAATATAGTCTATAGACCTGGAAAGCAATCAATAGTGCCTGATGTCTTGTCAAGTTGAGACAACATTTATTCCAAGGGGGGGATGCCCTATGCAGAAAAGAATCCAGAAAATGTCAAACAACTCTTGAAACAGACTGACTTTGAACCTTCTAGAATTTTCTTTATCTCTGCAAAACAGGTTTACAAACAATTGGAAACCTTAATTCAGTCCCAGATCTCCAACAAATCAACCCAGCAGATTATTCAGAAGCTAAATAAAAAGGAACAAGTAAAGAATTACCTTATAGACCCAGACACTGGACTCCTTATTTTCCAAAATAGAATAGCAATCCCCAAGGAGGATGAAAAACTCCCACTTGAAATACGTCAACAAAGACATGAATCTCCCCTCTCTGTCCACCCTGGACAAGAAAAAACAGCTGATCTAGTCAAAAGAGATTTCCATTGGGAAAATATGACTTCCTTTATCAAAGATTATGTTTCTCCTTGTTACCTTTGCAGCAGAAACAAAGCCAGTCACCACAAAAATTTTGGAATCCTCCAACCCTTACCAATTCCAGATTCTTCCTGAACTTCACTCTCTATGGACTTCATCTCAAAACTGCCACTATCCAATGGGTTTGACTCAATCCTTGTGGTAGTTGATTGTTTTTCAAAAATGTCACTCTTTATTAAAACCAGAACTGATATCTCCTCTGTGGAGTTAGCTAACCTACTAATTTCTCATGTTTTTACTAAACATGGCCTCCCAACTGACATTTTCAGTGACAGAGGATCTTTATTTGTTTCTTCCTTTTGGAAAATTGTATGTGAAAAATTACAGATAAAAAGAAATCTTTCCACAGCTTATCACCCTGAAACAGATGGACAGACGGAACAAGTAAATCAGATCCTAGAAAAATTTCTTAGGATGTATGTCAGTTATCACCAAGACGACTTGGATACCTGGATCCCCCTTGCTGAATTTGCTTACAATAATTCCACTCACACTTCTACTAAGCAATCTCCTTTTTTCACCATCTATAGACAACACCCCAACTTTGACAGTCTCCATGTAGTAGATGATCAACCTGCCAGCCACTAAATAACCCAGATTCACCAGAATCAGAAGTTATTGGGTATTGAACTGGAAAAGGCAATTAAAACCTACAAAAGATATGCTGACCAAAAAAGAAGTGACTTTCCTGCCTCATTTGCTGTTGGAAACAAAGTTTGGCTCTCTTCTAAAAATATAAAAACTAATCGTCCAACTCATAAGCTCTCAGAGAGATGGTTAGGTCCATTTTTGATTACAGAAAAGATTGGAAAAAGTTCATTCAAGCTTCAACTCCCTCAGCAATGGTCCACCATTCACCCTGTATTCCACTCCTCCTTACTCAAGCCATATCAGGACAACTCACTATACTCTAGGCACCAACCACCAACTGAGCCAGTCAAAATTGATGGTGAAGAAGAATGGGAAGTGTCTCAGATATTGGATTCCAAACTTAAGAGAGGGAAATTATTTTACTTAGTTGAATGGAAAGGCTTTCAGAATGAAGAGGAACACACTACTTGGGAACCTCACTCTAATCTTACCA
Organism: Puccinia polysora; assembly: GCA_025617555.3. Taxonomy (NCBI): domain Eukaryota; kingdom Fungi; phylum Basidiomycota; class Pucciniomycetes; order Pucciniales; family Pucciniaceae; genus Puccinia; species Puccinia polysora. The sequence continues at coordinate 8,726,398 of CM062629.1, forward strand.
ACTTCCCTACTTTACTTCAAGACTTCCATACACTCTAACCTTCAAAACCAAAGAAATCCTTAAAATAAAACAATATAAACCTTATTCTCCTTTTCAAAATAATAATAATAATAATAATTAATATCAATAACATGATAAAAAAATAAAAATTCTTTCTCCTTTTCCCTTTTTCAACCTTAGAAAAAAAAATATCAATTACTCCCTTCCAAAGAAAATATAAATAAATAATCAATAAAATAAAACAAATTTCATATAAACAACTTTTTAGATAGCTTAACACATCAATTCTTCCAACTCTTTTACTCTAGACATCCAAGTATTTACTAATTTTTACTTGGAAACTTGATAAGAATTTTTCCCCCGTATAGTAGTCCCTACTTCAAAAGTATGTCCAGCTAAAGCCAAAATATCAGCTAGTCTTTTATTTATCTCTAAAACTTTTTTCTTTCTAGCTTCTAAAAACAAATACTTATCTTTTCTTATCTCACTCCCCCAACCCTTCTTTAAACCTTCCTGAAAATTTGAATCTAAAGTCCTAGAATTCCTACTATAAATCTCCAAAGAATGATTGACTTGATCTTCATTTAAAACAGAATCTTCCCTGAATCTTCTTCCTTCCATCATCTCCAATAAACTTTCTCCATTTTCCAATTCCACCAAACATACCTCAGCTTCACCTCTTTTTTCAATTCCTTTCCTTCTATTCCTCCTGTCTTCCACCACCTTTATCTTCACCTCCAAATCCTTCATCTTTTTCCTTAAATCCTCTAACTCCAAAGAGTCATCTGATCTTGCCCCTTCTTCAACAATCATCTCTTTACCTTTTCCTTTACCTGTATCTTTAGTAGTTTCTCTATCTTCATCCATATCACTCAATTCCATCTCCAAACTCCCTTCGGCGTCTTCATTTTTGTCTCCACTTTGACAATCCGTTTGATGCTTCGACGGTGTGCTTTGACGCTTCAACGGTGTGCTTCGACTCTTTGACAGTTTACTTTGAAACTTCAAGGGTTTGCATCGACAATTCAACGGTTTGCTTTGACGCTTTGACAAACCCCTTTGACGCTTTGACAAACCCCTTTGACGCTTTGACAAATCCCTTCAACGCTTTGACAAACCCCTTTGATGCTTTGACAATTTCCTACAACAGGATTGACGGAATCCAGAATGCCCTTGTTTCTTACTCTTTTTGGAGGGACCTTGACCACCTCCTTGTCCGAATCTACGTGAGGGGTTCCCCATTGTATAAATGCCTCACCACACTCCTCCTGCAGATGCCTCAACGTACCATCTATGGCCAAATTGCCAGTTTGATGCAGTTCCTCCCTCTTTTCTTGCGTCTTCTTCAAAATCTCCTGCATCAAACGGACTATTCCAAAACTTGTATCAGCACTCCAGCACCTCCAATACTAAATCCAGAAGCACTTACCTGAAGATTCATTGAGTCTGGATGAATACCCCAGGGTCATGGCATCATCATCTGGAGCCTCTTTCACTTCAAAAGGTTGACTCTTCTCCAGGACCCATAAGGTTGGCCCCAAGGCCTTTCTGCCTTGCTTATCCATATTGCACATTCTTCCATACTGCCTAAAACTTTCACATTTGGCAGAATTGTTCTTGATACTGGTAGTGCAGATTCTTCCAAGCTTGATGCACCTATCACAACTTGGGTAGTATTGCTGGACTGGATAATAATTGTTAGTCTTCTCCATTGGATAGGTTGGTGTAGGTGATCTGGTGTAAGGAGATAAAGGTGGTAATGGGGTGGATGGTGGTGATGGTTGTAGGGAAGGGGAAGGAAAACTCAAGTTAGACATGGCTGAAGGACAACCTGAATGGCCTCTTCAACCTCTCCTTTTATGGTCATCAGGAGATGCCCTCCTCTTCACCAGGGGGTACTGTCATACTGACACCAAAATCAGTCTAACCTCAGTCAAACCCTCAGGCCTGATCTACTTTCTCAGGAACTTCAACCTCAGGGCTCAGGAGACTTACATCAATATGTCTCAAGTAACTATTTACCTCAGGATCTTCATGCAGTACATACCTACATATAGTCTAACCTCATACTATACACAGATAGACTCCATAGGCTTGCACATACTCAATCTCCCAGGCTCTACTCTACCTCTCTGTCTAACCCATACCTCTGTGGGTTACCTCTCTGTCTAACCCATACCTCTTTGGTTTATCTCTCTGTCTAACCCATACCTCATCTGTGTGGTTTATCCTTTGGGAATCTTTATGCACATCCTCTTGCAGATTGTATTACATAATCTCTCTACTTAGTACATAGTGTCATGACCCCCATGTACACTGTAAATCCTTGAACTGTACTCTCCCAACTTAGACAGCTCAGACCTGGAACCTTGCCCCAATGTAGAAGCAGCCTAACCTCATGTAGTAGCATACCTGATCAGCCCTCTCTGTTACTTAGACTGTTCCCATGACATAATATGTATAGTCTGCCCCAATCACTTGTACCTCTGTTGTAGTTCCAACCTCTTGTCTATTTTAACAGGCCTCCTCTTCCCTCTTCCTGATGGTTCCCCAAGAAATCAGTTTACTACTTCTTACTAGAAGATCTTTCCGAGCAAGTGTCATTCAGCACCCTTCAACCCAATCCTCCTCTGCTCCTTGTAGCCTCTTTCAGTAAACTTGCCCCCAAGCCTACTGTGGGTAGAGACCCCTCTGTGCCAAGCCCTGCTTGCATGTCAGCAGCCCTTGTGATACTCTCCAACAATATGTACCGCCAGCAAGGAGACCCCAGAATGACAACCGCTCCCCAACAAATGGCCATCCCGCAAGCCTTTTGATTGACAAGGCAAGTCAATTTAAGGGCAGAGATTGGAACAAGACCCTTCTGAAGAAGTTTGGATACATGTGTCACTATTGAAAATGCTTGGGCCATTGGTATGCTGACTGTGACAAATTCTGGGAGCATGTATGCTTTGGAGTGATTCCACCGCCCCCTGAGGACCACGACACCCGTGGTTCCAGATATCTACTGCCAAGGAAACCGGCCATCCCATTGCATGCTGGTCCGCGCATTTGCCAACTTGACATTGAGGATCTCAACAAAGGTGAAGTCCTATTGGACTTGGGAGCCACCGCTCATGTAAGTGGAAAATCCCAATTTTTCACTACCTTCAGGCAACTTGAAGTACCAATCTCACTTACGATTGCCATCCCTTCTAACTCGGCAATTGTTTACTCAATTGGCAGCCTCAAGATCCCCACAAGGATGGGGACGCTTGTGATCCCTAATGTTTACTACTGCAAGGGGGTCAGGGGTACAATCCTCTCAACGGGGCGGCTTGTTACTGATGGGTGGAGGCTAGATAACAAAGGGACTGAGTTATTCTTGTATGACTGCAGCGGTAAAAGATTTGAAACAACCTTTAGAAATTTTTACTGGGTAATAAAACCAATTGAGCAAGAGCTGTGCCTTGCAATCACACAAAGACCACTCCTTGACGCATATAGCTGGCATCAACAACTAGGTCACGCCTCTGAGGCAGTTGTGCAACAATTCCTCAAATCACACTTCCCTAAACAGCCCAAAGGCACGTGGAAGCCATACTTCTGTGAGCAGTGTGCTCTCTCCAAATCAATTGATAAACCATTGCTTGGTGTATCATCCAACATCCTGCGCCATGAACCTCTACATCTCTGTGTCACCGACGTTGCTGGTCCATTTGAGAAGGACCCCAATGGAGCTAGATTCTGGTTGACATTCCGGGACCATGCAACCACATATACCTTTGGAGCTGCGGTGAAGTCTTGCAGCAAAGTTCCCCAGAAGATCATAGGATGGATCAAACACCTAAGGAATACTCTGGGGAGGGTCCCAGCCTATGTCATGTCCAATAATGCTGCTGAGTATATTGGGCCATTACGGAAGAAGCTGGAGGCGTTAGGTATTTCATTGGAACCAATGGCACCTTTCCATCCCCAACAGAACGGAGAAGCTGAAAGAGTGAATAGGAATATCAGAGAAATCGCAAGAACTATGCTCAATGCCAGCAGGATGGCTGAGCAATACTGGAGCTATGCTTACCTTACGTCAACTTACCTCCATAACCAGATCCCCAACACAAGGACAAGCCCCTCCTGTCCAGTCACTATGATCTTTGGCATTAAGTTTGATCCCAATACTCTGTATCCGTTTGGCGCAAGGGCAATTATACATATCCCTAAGGAGAGCCAAGAGTCTAAAATGGCGGAGAGAGGCCAGCTCTGTTACTTCTTGTCCTATACAGCTGCCGGCGCTGGCTGGCTGTTTTGGTCACCTGCTGAACGGCGTGTTATTCATTCCACCGTGGCGGTGTTCCCTTACTTCCAAGCTGCTGAGCTGAAAGACAAAGAAAATAAGTCCAGCATTGATTTCAGTATTAATCAACTGTTGCTACAGCTGGGGAGTGAACCAACCAATGAAATCGCACAGGCCAAGCGCGAATTCATTTGGTCTATGCCTGTCAAAACCAATCACTACCTCCCAGGCTCCCTGCCAGAAGCCCTGCGCGGTGAATTTGGCAAAGATTGGCTCAAGTTGGCAACATACAAAGTTGATAAATTTGATGAACTCAATGTGTGGGAACCGGTTAAGCCACACCCAGGGATGTGCGTTCTTGGGATGTGTTGGGTCCTTGCAAACAAGCTTGATGAACATGGCAATCTGTTGGAAAGGCAGTCGCAATTAGTGGTGAAGGGGTTTAATCAGAGGATGGGGGAAGACTGCAATGAGACCTATGCCCCTACGGCTAGCCTGAATGTGCTCAGGGTTCTTATATCTTTTGGCTTGAACAACAACCTCCCAATGGCATTGTTTGATGTGAGTTTGGCTTACCTGTACAGCCCAATTGATGAAGAACTGTACGCTCAACCCCTGGTTGAAGTAAGGCCAGAGTTGAAGGGCATGGTGATGAGACTGAAAAAGGCAGTCTATGGCACCAAGCAGGCAGCGAGGTCTTGGTTGAAATTCTTTGAGGGCATCATGTTGAGGATTGGATTTGAGACCCAAGAAATTGAACCCTCTCTGTACTTCTTGAAGGGCATGGACGGTTTCATTGTTGTATGGATGCATGTAGACAACAGATTTGTTATTGGCTTGTTTCCATCCCTCCTACTTTTGCTCAAGAGGGGGATGGAACGCAAGATAAAGATCAAATGGAACAATGTGCCCAGGAAAATTGTAGGCATTTCCCTCAGGAGGGAGGACACATCAGTGTCACTCAATCAACACGTTCTGACAAACCAAATCCTAAATGACTACCTGCAAGTAGCTCATCCAAGGCGCAGCCCTCTCCCTGAGTCAACCTTGACCATCAACAAGTTGGCAGCAGTGGAGGCGGAGAAGTACAAGCACTTCATTGGCTCACTTATGTACCTGGCGGCCGGGACCAGGCCCAACCTAGCATTTCCCGTCAATTGACTGTCCATATTTGCAAACTCTCCCTCACAAGACCACTGGATTGCGCTGGATTGGCTCATTGGCTACCTGCGGATGACAAAAGATAAATCCCTCATTTTACGGAAGGGCAAATCTGGACTTGAACTGTGGAGCGATGCGAGTTGGGGTGGTGAACATGAACGCTCTACCTCAGGGCATGTCATCAAGTACTATGGGAACCCAGTTGCATGGGGGTCCACAAGACAAAAGATTGTTGCCCTCTCTACTTGTGCAGCTGAGTATGTTGCGCTCTTGGAAGGTACCTAGCAATTGTCTTACTTGCACAATATCCTCCACGACTTCAATCTAAGATCACCAATCTCAATCTTTTGTGATAATCAATTGGCCATTCTTATTGCAAGTGCCAACACTTCAACAAAACGCACAAAATACCTGTCTCTGGCCTTCTATTTTGTGAATGAATTTTTCCGCCGCCACCATGCCCAACTGAACTGGACCAGCACCCACACCGAGCAGGCCAATATACTCACTAAGTGCATGGGACCAAATAAAATGGCCCCTGCCCTGGATAACCTCCAGATCAAGGAGGTATAATTTATAAACCGTGTGGGGGGTGTGTAAAGATTAGGTTATACATGGATTATAAATTATAAGATTACAACCACAAGTAGATAGACCAATATGCCATAAGCATGATATATGCATGTGTAGACACTGAAAGAAAATCATGTATATAAAGACTTACCCAACCCGCTAGCCAGACAACCCTTTTCCTCATCAGAGTTGAAGGTGAGATCTGACAGTGGGTTGAGCTAATACCGTGGCAATGGACTATTGTGCAGGTTAGTAATATAATGATCAGAGTTGAAGGTGAGATCTGACAGCGGGTTGAGCTAATATTGTGGCGATGGACTATTGTGCAGATCCCAAATCATATTAATCATTACACAAACTACGGCTTAATCTTTGGGCAGAAGTGGCCAAGGCTGCTTCTCTTACCCTGGATCAAATTCCTAAGGCTCCCAATTCTCCCTCTCCCTATCAACTTTTCACCCGCAAATCTCTTCCCACTTCATTCTTCCACCCTATTGGATACAAGGTTGCTTATCTTGACAACAAGATTAATTGCAGCAAAAAATTCAAAGATTGAGGGCTTCCTGGTACCCTTGTGGGTTATAACCCAAATTTCTTGTCATGTTGAATTTTGAAACCTGACAACTCTATTGTTTCCTCTAAACATGTGAAATTTCTCAAAAATAATGATCCATCCCAGGCTCCCTCAGTCTCTAGTCCTCCCGTGGACCAGCTTCATATTGATCTTGACGACAATTTTCTCATCTCCTCTCTGAACTCCTCTTCTCAAAATTTACCAACCAATGTTGCATCCACCAATTCCCCTACCAGAGAACACGTCTCTACCTCAAGTTCTTCTCCCAAATCTTCAAATAGTTTGGAATCCAACTCTGAGTCTGATCCCTCTACAGAACTCACTGAACAACTCATCCCTGGTTACTCACTTTGCAATTGATCACACTTAAATCCCCCTCAGCGGTACAGGTATCATTGCTACTATGTGCCTCAATCATAAAAACAAGCTAAAAAATACTCCAATAACTTGAAGTGGGAAACCTCAATGGATGCTGAACTCAACAGTATTGAAGTGCTCGGAGTTTGGAAGGATTATGATGGTCCTGAACCTGAAAATCCTCTCAATACTACCAGGTTTTATTGCCTCAAGGACAACTGCCATGGTGACCCCCTTGTTTACAAGAGTCAACTATGCGTTCAAGGTTTGATCAGATTTACGGCTTAGACTATCAAGACACCTTCTCCCAAACGGGAAAAGCTGATTCTCTTCAAATTACTCTCCTTTTTGGTTTTTTCCACTCCCTTACCATCTCTCAGTTCAATGTGAAGAGTGCCTTTCTCCACACCCCTTTGTCAGAAAAGGTCATCATCAAAAGACCAAAAGGCTCAAATCAAAAACCCAAATTTCTCATTCTTCAAAAATCACTCTACGGTTTCAAGCAAGCCCCCACAAACTGGTTTCAAACCCTCACTTCTTGGATCTGGGAGCAGGGGTTCCACAAATCAATTTTGGATCCTTGTATGTATATTCATTCCGCCTCCAACTCAGTCCTTTTCTTCCACGTCAACAATCTTATCTTAGTTGGTCTAAGGGACAAATTCCAGGAGAAATTTCTCAAGCGCTTTCCTAACTCCAGTCACCACAAACCCAACACAATTCTAGGAATGAAATATGAGCGTACCGGAAACAAAATCCTTTTATCTCAACGCAAACATATCAAACACGGATTAGATGAATTGAAAATGACAGACTGCAAACCATCAAAAATTCCTCTTACTGCCAACATCAACCTATCTCCGGCCACCAACAAGGAACACAAAGAATTCAAGGCTCTGAAAATAAATTACCGTTTGGCCGTCTTTCTCATAAACTACATAGCATGTCTAACTCATCTGGATCTAAGCTTTGCGGTCTCCAGCCTTGCAGGATTCTGTGAAAAGCCAGGAATCAGTCATTGGAGAGAAGTCAAACAATGTTGGAAGTACCTGAAAGCTACAAAAGATCTCAAACTCACCTTGCAAATCAATAATACCAAAACTTAAATTCTTTGCTTTAGCAATGCTACTTGGAGTGACAACTTGGATACAAGGCGCTCTCAATCTGGTAACATTTGCCTTCTCTTCAATTCCCTCATCTCCTGGAGCAGCTATTGCCAGCGCAACGTCACTCACTCTACAACCAAAGCTGAACTAAACCCTCTGGTTGACTCCTTTTTGGAAGCCATCTGGATGAGAGGTTTTGTGTCCATACTCTGGAAGATCAACATTACTCCTAGTCGCCATTTTATTGACAACAAGCTCAAAAAGTTTGGCTGAAACTCCAAAACCGGCCACATTGACATAAAAACAAAAGCCCTCTGAGAAGAACTCAAGCTGGGTAACCTGCTGATCAAGCTGATTCCAGCTAATGACATGAAGGCTGATGGGCTTACCAAGGCTCTGCCCTTCTGCTCTCTTGTCACTCTCCTTTGAATCATAGATCAATCTTTCTCAGCTCCAACTCCAGTCTTACAAGTCACAGGGGGTGTTGGGTAAATTGCTGTCTCCTGTCTCTTCTTTTTCCTTTTCTGTCTCTTTTTGTTCTCTTCCCTGTCACATCCGTGCTTCTCAAGTCTTCTGGGCTTCTCAATTCACATCTGTCACACCCGCGCATCCTTGAGCAATGTCACAAAACATGCTCTATTTCACTCACTCAAGTCTATCTCATTTTCTGCAATCTAAATACTCACAACTCAACCACTCACTACTCAGAACAACCTCAAACCTCAACACTCAAAACCCAACCACTCTTGATTACATCTTTTTCTTTCTTCTTTCATTCTTCCTTTTCCTCATTGTCTTTATTTATTCTTTCCTTCTATTTCTCAAATCATCAATACAACGACCAACTCAAATAAATCAAATGAACACAAACTTGACTTCTCAAGTTCTCCTTTCAACAAGAACTGACTAGTAAGATCAGAACTCATTGCTATCTAAATCTCATTCTTCAAGTCTGAATTTTCATTTAATCCTCCTCCAAAATTTATTCATTGCCACCTGCTTGTGACTCATCTTGACTCAAAACCTGAAAGCCCATAATCTTTTTGAACGCCTCTTTTCATTCAGTTTCCCAATGTTGGTTTCTTCCCTTCTCAATTTCTTTAGTTTCCTTTATCACACATTCTCTTTACTGATGTTTTGTCCGGCTCAGCCATCTTTGTTCTTGATTTCTTAAGTCTTCTACAGAAATTCAACAGCAAGGAGAGCAACCAACGGTGGGGGGATCTAATCACCCCTCCACCATTGAAGCAAAGCAGAGACCAGGGGCGCTCTCCCCCCCCCCTTTACCAAGGGGGAGGAGAAACGGGGCTGAGGGGATTTTACCACCCCCCAGCCCACTTCCATTGATGACGCCCTGGGGTATCAACCCCCAGGGCCCCTGGTAGGGAGAAGTGACCACCCCCTCCAGGGATCTGAGAGAAAGAGGGGGGGGGACAGCATGTCTACTGGTCACACCCCCCCCACCCCATGTGAGTCTGAGACCAGACCCAGGTGTGTCCTGGGTCCCACCTGGCCATTTGTATGGCCAGGGGCTGGTTGCATGAGGGAAACAGCCAGTGTGTGAGGCAATAGGACCGGTTGTAACAGACAACTGGCCCAGGGATTGAACAGCACAGGGGCTGGTTCAGCCCCGTAAGGGTGGAAACACCAGAATGGATCGGAATGGGCTGGTTTTAAAGGTTCAGGGACTGATGCCATGTGGGCTGAGGTAGCCCAAACCAAGTAACAAGGCCTGTAGAGCCTGTAGAGCTCTTTTGGGGCGGAAAATTTCCCTTTTGGCTTTTTGTATTATGGGCTCACAAGAGGCCAATCTTTTGTACTTAAGGAGATCTTCTCCCTGTTGTTTTCCATCATCAATTTATCATCCAATCAAATTCATCAACAATATCATCCAACGTGTTGCCCCATTGTGAGAGCACATCAAGCAATTATTGACACAAGGTTTCCAGAATTTCTTTTGCTTTAAATAATGCTCATTTTCCTAAGCTAATTGCTGGCAATAATTATAACACATTATCACTACCAACATCATCATTAATTCCAAGCCATCTAGACCCTTGTACCTTACTCTGGAGAACCTCAAAGACCTCAAGTTTTCCAAAAAGATGTCCTATATCCCTGATGTTAGCTCCACCAAGATAGTTCTGAACAGTCAGAATTATAATGCTTGGGCTGTCCTTATGGATAGTGAGCTGGACTGCATCTGTTGTGGGGAAATAATGGATGCAGATGACACTTTGATCAGTTTAAAAGTGGAGAAAAACTCTTATCATCTCATCCTTAAGCATATTGATGAGGATCATGTGAAATGGGTTGCTGAGACTCTTAGGGAAGATGAGAGAAGGAGGGGCAGCATCCTTTGGAAGTTGCTTAAGTCCAAGTATGCTGGTGATTCCATTCACCAGAAGGGTATAGCTTTCAATAAACTTTTCATGTTACAATATTCAAATTGTAAACAGTTTGCTTCAGAGGCTAGGTCTAGCATAGCCAAGTTTAAGTCATCAGGACTTAAAATAGATCCCAAGTTTTTGTCAGTCTAAATACTTAAGAAGCTACCAAAGGAGTTTGATTCTTTAGTCAGAATTATTTCTCAATTGGATCCTCTTCCTGGGGAGGAGGATGTGATGAAAAGGATTGAAAAGGATGATCTTCAGTTCAAGATGAAGGGGAGTTCTGGAACAGCCCTTGTTGGAAAGACTGGAAAATCTTGCAAGAAGGTGAAAAAGGATTTGTCCAAGGTCTTATGCTATAATTATCAGAATAAGGGGCATTATGCTAAGGATTGCAAGGAGGCCAAGAAGAGGAAGAAGTCCAAAGAGAATGACAAGGAGGTCAATCTCACTACTGAAAACATTGCAATGGTGGCATTTGATGGTCCAATGGAAATGCTTGTTGGGGAAGAAGGTCCCAACAAGAAGGAAAAAATTGATGAGGATCAAGAAATGGACTTCATTGATTACAAAGTGAGTAATCTTAACCTCAAAGATGAGAACTTATCAGTGACTGATAAAGCTTCTTTCCTATTAAGAGGATTGAAGGAGGACGTTCTTGTTTTGATTGATTCTGGCTGTACAGATCACATGTTCTTTGAACCAAATTTATTTTCAAATCTTAGTGATTATGATTGAGTTGTAAATATTGGTCAGAAAGGCAGAAAAATTCAGATTAAAGGAATTGGAAAAGTTATTCTTGCAAATCACTTGGGTTTCAAAATTTCTTTTGAGAAAGTGTTCTATGTACCAGAGTTGCCTTATAATCTTGTGTCACTTGGAGTGTTGTGGAAAAAAGGTTTCCATATTTGTTATCTTAAAGAAGATAAGTTTTTTATTGATATGAATGGGAGAACTGTTCTTAGTTGATGGGTTCCGAACAAGGTTTTGTGTGCAAGCTTGTTCAAAATCTCAGCTTTGAGCACTGTTGCTCACAATAAAAGTGGCCATAAGGTAAAGGACAGCAACTGTGAGAGTTTTACCTTGGGGGCTAAGACTAGAAATTTTTTCTCAAAGAGAAGAGATTGCACTGATGTTCCTAGAGAGGAATGTTGCATTGATTTGGCAGGGACATTTGCACCAGATTCCCTTGGTGGGGCAAGATACTTCTTCAATTTAGTTGATACTTCAACTAATTATTTTTGGGTTAAACCAATTCAATCTAAGGATCAGACCACAGAGGAGTTTTCTGTAATCTTCAAAGTCTGGAAACAGAATGGTCTAATGAAGGAGATCAAGAGGGTTATCACCAATGGAGGTGGTGAATTTGTGAGTAAAGAGTTTGAGAGGTTATTTAAAGATTATGGTATCATTCATATAGTCACTACTGCAAGTACTCCACAAAATAATTGAATAGTTGAGAGAATGAATAGGAATTTACTGGACAAGGTCAGAACTATTATGTCTCAATCTGGTCTAACAGAGTTCTTATGGGCTGAGTTGATTTGTCCAGTCTGTCTGTTTGATAACATTGTAAGTTTAAATGGGAAGAGTCCTCATTATCAGTTTTGGAAGTTGTACCCCAAAACATCATACCTAAGAAAAATAGGTTACTTGGTGTATTAAAGTGTCCACCATGATGAAGTGGTTGGAAAATTAGACCTTAGAGCCAGAACAGGGGCACTTGTAGGCTATGATTTAATAAGTAAATTGTATAGGATCTATTGTCCAGGGACAAGAAAGGTTATCCGTAGTAGGGATGTAAAATTTGATAAAAGTACCTTTCCACTCAAAAGGAGTGAAGATGTTGTGAATAAGTAACAGCAAGAAATAGAATTAGCACCTATTTCACCAGCAAAGGCTGAGGAACATGTGGTTCCAGAAGATGAAGAGATGGCAGACGTGCCACCAGAGGGTTCAGTGCCCGCTTCAGGGGAGTCTGTTAATTTGGAACCTGATGATCCTCCACCTCCTGTAAGAAGGCGTGGTAGGGTTAGAGAACCAGTTGATAGGTACGGGGAATGGAAGTCCCATTATGCTGCTGCAGGATATGAGGTAGATACATTTCAGGAACAGTGTATTCTCATTGAAGTCCTGGAGTTAAGTTCAGAAATGGGTAACAGGGTTAACCCAAATAGCTTTGGCCAAGCTATGAATTCTGATGAGAGAGCCAACTGGAAGAGTGCTATTTTTGAGGAATTTGATTCTCTACAAAATAATAGTGTCTTTGAAGTGGTTAAGTGGGATTCTGTTCCAAAAGGAAAGACCATTGTGGGGTCTAGATTGGTGTTAAACAAGAAGTTTGACACAAATGGAGTTTTGAAAAGATTCAAAGCTAGATGCGTTGCACAGGGCTTCAAGCAGAGAGAGGGTATCAATTACCAAGAAACTTTCTCACCAACTGGAAGTCTGTCCACCTTCAGGTACATAATTTCTCTGGCAGTGGAGTTGGAAGAAGAAATTGGACAAGCTGATTTTGTAACAGCATACTTGAATGCAAAACTTGGAGAGGAGGAGACTGTTTATATGTCAATCCCTGATGGTTTTTGTGAATGGTTAGTAGAGACTAAACCAGAAAACATGAAAAAAATCTGTTTTAGAAGTTTTCTTTCAGCAGATAAAGGGGAATATGTCCTCAAGCTGTGTAGATCCCTTTATGGATTGAAGAAAGCAGCTAGATTGTGGTATAATACCATGAGTGAGAAACTGATACAGATTGGTTTCAAGACGTCTGAGGCCATCCCTTGTCTTTTTGTAAGAAAGGATGCAATTTTGTTTGTATGGGTCAATGAAGTTATCATTATTGGAAATGGTAAAAAGAGAGTCATGTAGACACTCAAAAAGGAATTCAAGATAAAAGATCTTGGTCTGGCACAACAGGTGCTAGGAATGAAATTCAGTAAGAGCAAGAATGGTATTAAGTTAGACCAGAGCCATTATGTGGCAGCTCTTCTTAAGCAATATGGCTTAGAGGATGCAAAGGAGTTTGGTACTCCCATGAAGTCAAACATTTGTTTAGAGAATTCTACAGATGAGGAGTATCTGGAGTTTGTTCAATCTGGTAATGACTAAAGGTCATCTATTGGATTGCTTAATTATTTGGGGCAGTGTACAAGGCCAAATATTGCTTTTGGAATTGGTGTCTTGTCCAACACTTAGAGAAGCCAAGCATGAGGCATTTGTCAGCATTTGAGAGAGTTATGAGGTATCTTAAAGGAACACACAGTCTGGGACTGTTTTTTTACAAATTCAGCAAACTTTTATTTGGTTTGTTATTCCAATGCAAGTTGGGAAGATGGTAACAATAGGGAATCAACAAGTGGTTTTTTATTCTTCTTAGGTAAGAATCTGGTGTCATGGATGTCCAAGGAGGGGTTGGCAATAAGTCTTTCATCAACAGAGGCTGAGTATAGAACTTACCTAGCAGCTTCACAGGAAGCAAAATGGTTGAGAAAAGTCTTAGAGGATACACATAAACCACAAGGGTTTGCATTGTTGTATTCTGATAACCAGAGTGCCATTGCCTTGGCCCAAAACAAAGTGTTCCATTCAAGAACAAAACATATCAATGTTCACTATTACTATATTTGTGATGCAGTTAACTGCAAGGAGATTGTGTTGAGGTACATGCCCACTGGAGCAATGATTGCAGATATTTTAACTAAGGCTTTAGATAGGAACAAGCATCAAAAACCTTGTGACTAATATGCAAATGTCACCCCTTTTGGATTAAGGGGGTGTGTTAAAATACATATGCACTTACGCATGTGCTACGTATAAGTGTAATCCAAATGGAATGCACATATGGGCCTCTCTGGCCCATTGGACACTCACATGGACAATACGGGCCTGTGTGGATGTCACTGATTTGGGGAAACTGGCCTTAAAACGCATGAAACAGGCTCATTGTTACAGGGGCCCTAACGGGCCCAGTGGGGGATATGGGCAAATACATCCAGATGAGCTTGTATGGGCATAATTGGGCCCAAGGTTTATTTTGGACATACTTGGCCAGACGGGCTGGCCTGCCAAAGTGTGTTTTGTCTCAGGTTTTGGGCTTGGGGCAGCCTATTGGGGCCACTGCCCGTGTTTCAGGCCACTTGGGGCTGCTGCCCATGCCACGGCCCGCTTGGGGCCGCTTGTATTCCTTGGTTTGGCCCGCACAGGGCTGTTGCGGCGGCCAAGGGATCCCGCGCGGGCCCGGCCGGTTGCAAAAAACGGCCACCGCTGCAGGAGCAAGGGCAAGCAGCCCTGGCTCCCTCCCCCTCCCCTTGCTTGCAATTGAAAGGGGGAGGGGATGGCTGGCTGGGTTGAACCAGCCAGCAACCAACCGCAACAAGGCGGTTGGTCAGGAAAGGGGGGATTTCATCACCCCCTTGCCCAAAGGATGACAAGGCCGGCTTCAAGGAGAGCAACCGGCGGTGGGGGGGATCTGATCACCCCTCCACCAATGAAGCAAAGCAGAGACCAGGGGCGCTCTCCCCCCCCCTTTACCAAGGGGGAGGAGCGACAGGGCTGAGGGGATTTGACCACCCCCCAGCCCACTTCCATTGACAACGCCCTGGGGGTATTGACCCCCAGGGCCACTGGTAGGGGGAATTGACCGCCCCCTCCAGGGATCTGAGAGAAAGAGGGGGGGGACAGCATGTCTGCTGGTCACCCCCCCCCCCCATGTGAGTCTGATACTGGACCCAGGTGTGTCCTGGGTCCCACCTGGCCATTTCTATGGCCAGGGGCTGGTTGCATGAGGCAACCAGCCAGTTTGTGAGGCAATAGGACCGGTTTTAACAGACAACAGGCCCAGAGATTGAAAAGCACAGGGGCTGGTTCAGCCCCGTAAGGGTGGAAACACCAGAATGGATCGGAATGGGCTGGTTGTAAAGGTTCACGGACTGATGCCATGTGGGCTGATGTAGCCCAAACCAAGTAACAAGGCCTGTAGAGCCTGTAGAGCTCTTTTGGGGCGGAAATTATGCGTTTTGCCTTTTTGTATCATGGGCTCACAAGAGGCCAATCCTTTGTACTTAAGGAGCTCTTCTCCCTGTTGTTTTCCATCATCAATTTATCATCCAATCAAATTCATCAACAATATCATCCAAAGTATTGCCCCATTGTGAGAGCCCATCAAGCAATTATTGACACAAGGTTTCCAGCATTTCTTTTGCTTTAAATACTGCTCATTTGCCTAAGCTAATTTCTGGCCATAATTATAACACAGGTTATGCAAAGGAAAACTTCAATACCTTGTTGAATGGAATGGCTTCCAGTCCAACAAAGATTGTAACTTGTGGGAATGAGCCCATCACCTTTGCAACCCTCCCAATTTGGTTTGAGACTTTCATGCAAGTTACCCTGGCAATCCTTGCCAATCATGACTCCAATACCCCTCCACACTTCCATCTCATTCCATCCCATCAATCTCATCCCATTTCCTTAATTTATCTCCTTTTCAATTCCTAAAAATTATCCATTTTCTTTTCACAATCTTTTATTCTTTCATGTTTGTTTATTTCAAATAATAACAATATATATATATATATATATATATATGATAAAAATAAAAATAATATAACCTGTATATATCATGATAAGATTACAAATAAAATACATTTTTACAAATTTTCCTTTATTTCTCTTTCTGCTTTCTCCCAATTTTTGGTCAATTCCTCTACTATTGACCTAAATTCATCCAAATACTTGCTGCTTATCAGAGAAGACATCCTTCACAAGACCATTACTTGCGTCCACAGGTGCATTTCAAAGATATCCTTTCACCTTGCACTCCAAGCCCTCTTTGGCCTGGCATTCCACCCACCTCCCTCCAAGAGCTCCTTATATGCTCTCTTCCTTTTACCCCTTGACAAACCTTCTCAAATGTTGCCATTTAATTACCTTGCATCAGTTTTGATGGGTGCTTTGACTTGCACACTGTGCCCTCCATCTTGGACTTCCATTCCACCCTATTCCAGTATCTCTTGTTCTGTCCCATCCCTTCCCTCTGTCCTGTTTCCTTCTTCTTCATTTCCTTCCCTTTGTTCCTTATCATCCTCTCTTTCAGCCATTATCCCTTTCTCCCTTGCTTCTTTTACTACCCCCAATTCCTCAGCTTTCACTTTGATTTGGACCTTGGGATTCATCTGATTCACCTCAAATTTGGACAACAGTCTAAAATATAGTGGCCGCAGCAGAGGCATATTAGTAGTGTACATTCTGAATTTTAGTAGTACTATCAAGAAAAAAAATTATATTAGTTCCATTTCTTTTTATTTCTTATTAGTCTCTAGATATTAAACTTACCAGGGTTGCGGAAGCATAAGAATTTTATCTCTGGGACTGGCGGTATATGATAGTTCACCCGCAGAAAAGAACTTCCCCTTTGCACCTCATTCAAAGAGGCTACAGGGGTATCCAATATTAATTTTCTATTTATAGGAAAAGTGCAAGCAACCTTGTGCAGAAAACATTGCTTGCATGTGCCTCAGAGACCTCTTGTGGCAGTGCTAGGGACACATTGTTCATTTTGAAAAAAACAGTTTTCATAATGACAAGGTGATGATGACAACATATTTTAAATATAAACTTATTTGAGAGACAAAGAAGTACAATAATAACTAGGGGTATACAGTACTCACAAAAAATTTTGGAATCAATGGGAAAATCACCTGAATGCTTTGAGGAGCTTGCGTCTTTATACCCGGGCAATTTTCAAGCTTCAAGCTTAAGGATTATTGTCTCCCTCACTTTGAAATATCCTTTCCTCATTACCATCCACCTCATTCCATGCACATGACACAAATAGAAGCACAAAATCAATGATGCCTTCTGCTTATTAACTCTGGCTTGCATAAAAACCTTCCATTCTTGGAAACTTACTCAGCCCTCCTTCTGAACCTTGCCGTTAAATCTACTCAAGTCAACCATCCATTCAAGCTCCACTCTTCCACCCTGGGTATCAATAGCCCTTGGTTTCCCATTCCCAGTCATGCACTCTTGCTAGCTTGCACCCATGCTAGTTAGCCACACCAACTGTATAGTTTGCAATTAGATTATTCCCTCACCCTGCATAGACCACATCCTCATATTTTTGTTGTCTCTCACATCACTCCTTCCTATCTCATCCGTTACGCACTTGAATGGTCAGACTCTATTGCCTTGCATCTATGTTGTGACCTTGGAAACGTCCATAATTTTATTTCATTTCCCAATCCATTCATGTCATTCATTGCCTCATTGCCTCTTAACTGTAGTTGGCCATTGATCAGGTTGTATCTAGTCACTTTGGATTACCTTATAAAGGCTATGCTGCTTTCCTGAAGATTGTCTCCCCAGTTATTTAATTTCATACTTTCTTGCATTTGCAAAATTCAGTCATCACATTGGGCTTGGCTTTAGTTTCCTTTCCATTGGAACAATTCATCCCTCTCACTGTGTACATGTTGATTTACCCAATCATAAGTTTGCACTTTGCAGTTATCTTTGCTACATTGCACTTTCACTCACACTCAGTCTCTTCCTTTGCACTCACAATAATCTAACATTGCCCTATAGTACGTGGGGTGGTTGTGTGAAAAACTGAACAACAACCACAGCCAAAAATTTCTGAGAGTGCAGATGTCCAATCAACTCACAAGTTACCAACAGTGGATGATGAAAAATTAAATGCTCATGATATGCCTGCCCCCCAGCTTACAGTGGTTCCAGCAGAACACCTGGGAAACAAACCCAGTCAGTTGAAAGAATCATTTGATGCAACAAAGTTCTTATCAAAAATTTCCAAATATAAAAACCTGATACATTCCCAATAGCTCCAGATAAACCTGAAATATCCACTACAACTGTGCCTATGGAGGATCCAGTTCAAGAAGGCAAGGTTGTTTCCCTTGATCATTTGACTTTTCAGCCCTCTGAAAATAATTCAGTGCTGCACCCAGAAACACCAGCTGAAGAACCCCAGATTGCTCCAGGAACCAGGGAATCTGCCTGTCTGGCTGCCCAAGCTCATTGGAAAGCAGCTAGAAAATCAAGATCAAGTCCACTCTCTAGCTTTTGATTATTATCTAGCTCCTCAAATTCCAAAACGGAATTCAATTGCTCAAGTGATGCACAACCAGATCAACCAGAAATATTGATTATTGAACCATCACCCAGGAGTCCCACACCTGAACCCCCCCTAGTATCAACATCCCCTGATCCATTCAGTTTCCTATTTTGAAGGCTATGCTGGATAACCAACCCAAAATTGACTTCCAAATTAATCTTCCCTTTCTCAATCAGAGTTCCCCATCCTTAATAACCCAAAAATGGAATGCATCTAATGCCAGACTCATCACTAGGGATATGGAACAGCAAACATCAAGGCCATGGATTCTGGACCCTTCATTGAAAAAGTCATCTCATCCTGAAGGCCAGGCTAGTAATAAAACTGAAACCCAGGCCCAAATCAAATCCTCCTTCAAATAAGCCAGTTAAGTTGAATCATTTTGTGATAAAATGAAAATCATGGCAGCTAATTCTATTGCATTTACCAGAACCTTTTATTGGCTTGAATACGGAAGACCTGTTGAGTTTTTCATAATTGGAAGAATTAAATGACAATTCAAGCCCTTCAACTTATTCCAAAATTATAAGCAGTATCCAGTTCTTAATTACCAACAATGCTAAAATTCTTGGCCAAAGTATCCTTTCAAACCCCCCAATTCTTCAAAAATCTTAAAATTGTTGGAACATGTTTAAAATGGTGCAAAGATGGTAAATGTTCATGATACTGTATCCACTCCAATGAAAATAAAATGATTCTTAATTTTTGATTTCTCAGAAAAGATGATTATTTTTTTGAAGCACCTTCATAAACACAAAATCCCTCTCCTGCTCCAGGAAGACAGTCCAGATCAATATGCATCCCCTCTCTGAGATCTTATTTTATACCAGAGATCTTATTTTATACCAGAGAGCCAATAATTTGTGAATACATGAAACTGAAGCACACCTTGAATAACATCATAGGTGTAGTCTAACACAAAATCTCAAGAAATTTCCTTCTCTCAATGGAAGGTATTGGCAGAATTTCAGATGAAGATTTACTCAAAGCACAAAGATTCTTTGCTAACCTGCAAGCAGCTGTAATCAATGATTCCACCTTTTCTCAACACTAGAGGTTGGGTGCTAACCAGAAATCTGAGATGAATGATTGAAGAGGTTTCCTTAATACTGTTTTTGAATATCATTTCTCTCTATCAATTGGCTCATCAGCTTATGGCTTGAGAAAAAGAAGATCATTGGCAGAATTTTATTTCAAAGGACTCAGCAGGGAAGAATAATAAATAGGGGACCAATTCTCTAGCATGTCTTTCACACATTTTTGTTTTTGGTCCTGCTACTATATGGGCATGTCACGGAAATTGAGAAGTCATGCCAAAGTGGAAGTCGGGTATTTTTCTTGAATTTGGCAGTCTTGTGCTTGAGTAAAAGTTGAAGGAAGGCGTATCTGCTGATCCACTCTGGGGCAAACTTGGTAACACAAGGGCATAAATTCTTACCTCCTTGAGTGATATGGGTTTTATTAAAGACCAAAAAATCAACAGGAGAGATTTAATTAGCATTTTTACTGAAGGACTTTCTTATTAAAACTTGGCTCAGGTCCTTCTGGAGTATAATGTGCTGGTTACTGAATATTATCTGGGTAGCCACTTTAATACTGTCTGGGCTTTTGAAAAAACTACCTCTTCTAATTAAGTTGAAGTTACCTAAGAACCCCCAGCTTCCCATAGTCAATTCTGGTGACTTTCTATAAAATTAGATAATTAATTTTTCTGGATGGATAATTCTTGTTTTCAAATTTTTTCTGATCTTGGGATCATCAAATTTTTGACCTGGGAACATGGTTCTTTTGGATGATTGAATGCTACATGATAATCCTGCCCATGAAATTTATTGACTAAGTTGCTGAGTTCAAATTGAAGAAATATTAATTATAGCCTTTAAATTTAAACCAAACCCTACATTCTTCAAAGATAATGAGATTCATTGCTCATGAAATAATTCTTTGTATCATCTGCTGCAAAGCATTACAGTTATGAAGAAATATTTAAAATTTTTCTTTAAATTAATAATAGCTGAGTTTTTGTTAAGAAATTGATTTGATAATGTGATTTTATGAGAGTCAAAAAACCACTCAGTGAAGAATTGCATCATTTTGCATGTTAAAAACACCGCAAATGGAACATTGAATTGATGCAATATCTTGAGCCTTCTATACAAAAATATCATGTTTTTTTGCTTCAAAATCATTGATGCAGTGCATTGTTGAAACACTCATACAAAGTTCATGGAATGCAACTCAAAGCAATTAGGCACTGCAACCTGCTTAAAAATTACTGGATATCTCCAAAAAATTCTGTTCAGTATTATGAATGGTTTTTCAAAGGCAACAAAACAAAGAAAAGGATCATATCATAATTTTTTTAGTGTACATAATATTAATCAAATAAATAAAAAAAATCCAAATCAATGCAAATATCTCTCTATCCAAAAATTTACTTTAGATGTGATTTGTGTTTGGCTATTAACATCAGTGATTAAGAATACATTCATTTATCAACAAATCATTCATTTCTTAAGAAATTAAACATCCAACAAAAATTAATTCTAATTTTTATATCATCTTAAAAAACATAGATCCAATGACATTCAACATTTCTGCTTCAAAATGCCACAGGAATTTCTTTAAAATTTATCAAATCTTTCCCAAAGGAATACAGTATGTATTACTCTTCAAGTAGTAAATTTGATGCATATAAGTCTTAGCACCCACGAAAATCTCCATACAATTTATGCATAGGTTTTTTATATATCCAATATTCAATTTGATTTCATGCAATGGTATTCTTTCTTTTCATTTCCTATAAATATCAACCCAAAATTGATTCTTGGGGAATGTTGTTGTGGTAGCAGCCCCGGAGAATGAGTTCATTGCTTTTAAAAAGACTGAAGGAATCAGAATAGAAATCGACATGGAATCCTTCTAGTATCAGTTTTCTCAGAGACAGCAGATTAGTAGACAGGTGGGGTACACAAAGCACGTTGGTGAGTACAATTTTGTGATTTCCCGCTTTTAGTCTAACATTCCTGTATCCGCTAATGTCCAAGGTATTGGCCTTATTGCTGGTCTTGATTACTCCTTGGTATTGATTGTCTAGTTCAGCGAATAGGGCTTCATCAGCTATCATGTGGCAGGAGGAGCCGGAGTCAATAACAAAGAAATTTTTTCCAAGACTGTTTAACAATGAGAGAAGGCTAACTTGTTGACTGTTGTTAGGAGGATTCTTTGGTCTCAGGTGAGGATACAGCATCCAGCACTTATTTTTGGGGTGATTGGCCAGAGTGTTGTGCATGCGTGGTTTGCATTTGCCGGACGCCTCTGTATATAGGGAGACAGTGGATCCGGAAGCGTTGCTGTTCATCTTCAGCTCATTCATGTGGATTCGGAGATGATCAAGTACCGCGTCTGGAGTAACGTCCAATTCTGCTTGCAAGTGAGTGATCTGTTGCTTGATATTCATCATGAAGGATGGGAGCTTATCTAAGATCATGTACGCGAGGATGTTGGTAGGAATAAGAATACCAATTTCCAAAAGGCGGTTGACTCCGGTTTTGACGTTGGTTATAAATTGCTGAATGTTTGACTCATCAAATGTGATAGAGGAGAAATTTCTGTAGATGCGAGCGCGATTGGCAGGTTGAGATGACACAAAGTGCTTAAGTAGGGCCTTCCAAATCAGCGCAGCATTTTCTTTGTTGTCGGGAGTAATGATGTTTGAATGTACAGCCGTCAAGAGTTTTGAAATGAGGATGGACGTGAGGATTGTGTTGTCCTCATCGTCAAGCAGAATGCCAGCCGTTATAGCATCTTTTAGTGTGGCCAAGTTGAGTAGAGAGTTGATTCTTGTTCTCCAGATAGTGAAATTCTCTTCAGTCAAAAGAGGGATAGCCTCGATGGTGGTTTTGAGGATAGTGGGATTTATAGAGTCCATGGTAGGGCCTGGTTCTTTGAGGATATTGGATAGTTTGTTCCACTAGTATTTTGACTGTTAATTGTGTTGAAATTACTTTATAATAAAAGGAATTAAGAACCAGGCAATACTGTAAGTGGGAACAGTATGACGGACTAAAGGACTGAAGGGAAGAGTTGGCTAGAAGTTGAGATCTTAGTAATGGAAATCACACCAGAAGAAGATCAGGACACTAGTTACGTCTCAAGTATAAGTTTTCTCATTCCTTCTTACCAAACAGGAGAATTCGTCGTCGGTTATTAGCGTTGACTTTGCCTCATTAGTTCAGTGGTCGGTGGTTGGAGATGCTGATTTGATGAGCGGTGCGTTGAGGGAGTTGAGGTTGGAAATAGAAAGTAAAGAAGAAAAAGAAGATGGATAATGGCGGAATAGGAGGGAAAGAGAAGGGAGAAATAGGAAATGAGTTGATAAGGTTGGTGTTGAAGTTGTTTGTTTTTTGTTTTTTTTTAGAGCAAGGGAAGAGGACCGGAAGAGTTGTCAAGGTTGAGTCTGAGAGTTGAGGGTCTGAGAGTTGAGGAGATGGTTCTACAGTGACATGTCACAGACAATTGACGCCCGCATGCACTGTGGGCTCATTCAGTTATTCCAAC
This sequence comes from Puccinia polysora, assembly GCA_025617555.3. Lineage (NCBI taxonomy): Eukaryota > Fungi > Basidiomycota > Pucciniomycetes > Pucciniales > Pucciniaceae > Puccinia > Puccinia polysora. The sequence goes on from CM062629.1 coordinate 8,749,529, forward strand.
ACACCCCCTCACCAAATCAAAACTTATCCCCCCCAACTTGGCCACTGTCCCCAGCTGGTCGCAACCACCTACTCTGTCGCAACGGCACGGTCTCCGCTTCTCCGCCCAAAGACAAATCCCCAGATTGCGTGCCTACACCATCTCCGCACTCTACGCTCCCCTCATCTGATCCATCACCCCCTTCCGCTTTCTTGTCAAACGAGGTAGATCCTTGCGCGAAGAAGCGCTTGAAATGCAAAGCTGCCGCCTTCCGTTTCAGCAGAGTACCGTCTCATTCCTCCAACTGATAGCTGCTGCCCTTGAACTTGGACAACAGGCGGAATGGGCCGTTCCACAGGTTAGCAAACAACTTCCCCCACTGAGACTCCAGACTCCGGTTGTACAGGAGCACCAAATCCCCCTTCCGCAAGGGATCCCGGAGACAATGCAAGCAGCGCTTGTCCCAATAGCGCACCGATGCCATCGGAGTCTTCTTCAGCTGGTCCGCGGCCTTGGCGAGCATCCCGTCCCGTCAAAGGAGTTGTTTGGCGCAAGCCTAAAGCAATTTGGCGGAGGTATTCACCTTCCACCAGTTAACCCCCAGGAACGTCTCCAACTCAATGTCCACCGGAAGCACGGGGCGCTGTCCAAAAAGTAACTCATATGGCGAGTAGCCTGTTGACCGCTTCACTAAAATCCAATCCGCAAACAGAACCATTGGAAGGTTCTCCTTCCAGCGCTTACCGTCCTCCCCGCACATCTTGACCAGGGCGTCCTTGATTGTTTGATGCCCGCGTTCAATCATGCCGGCCTCCTTGGGATAATACTCCATTACTTGGCCAAACTTGGCTCCGCAACTCTTCACCAACTCAACCAAAAGGCTGCAAAACTTGGCCCCTCCGTCCACTTTAACCAGACAAAGCAACCTGTACTGCGCGAACCAATCTTCCTCCAGAAACAGAGCAACTTTTTCCGCCAAGGGCTTGACCAACGGACGCGCTTCCGCCCAACCGGACAGGTTGTCCCGCGCAACAAGCAGATAGGTGAACTTACCGGCCTTGATGTGGACAACATCAAGCAAGACTTGACCAAAGAGGGCGTCTTCCCCAGTGGGGTTTCCAAATTCCTTAGGCAATCTTGCGCTCCGCCGTTGACAGGCTGTGCAGGACGCCAACCATTCCCGTACCGCACGCACTACCCCCTGCCACCAGAACCGCTCTTTCACCCGCCTCCGTGTTTCAACCTCCCCTTGATGGCCAAGATCGTTGTGAAGGCTTTGGAGGATAGCTTCCTGATCCGCCCTTGAAGTGGTAACCACAAGAGGGACCAGAGTCTTCCGCCGCCAAAGCTGCCCCTCCTGTACATAGAAGTTTCCCGCTTGCCGCCTTGCCCATTGCATGTGCTTGTCCGTAGTTCCGTCGGGAAAACAAAGGTCCCGCAAGTAATCACAAAGAATCGCGTACCGCCCGGTCTGCTGGAGTGGCAGCTGAAAGACCGCCTCCACAACCCCTACCTTGACAACCGGGGTCTCCACATTGAGCAGTTCTGCGTCCTCAAACGGGTTGTCCCTTGGATACCGCAACAATGCGTTGGGCATAGTGAACGCTTTTCCCGGAACATGAACAACAGAAAAGGAAAAAAGTTGAAGAAACACCACCCACCTGGTCATGGGAGCATTGGGCAATGCCGGAGAATTGATCATCCGCGCCAGCACCTCTGCATCCACCAAAAGCTCAAAGTGAGCCCCCCACAAAAGATACTGAAGCCGCCGCACAATCTTGGTGACCCCGCACAACTCCAACTTTGGCTGAGACTACCGGCTTTCCTTTGGAGTGAAGGTGACAGACTCGTAGAGCACCAGCCTATCCTTACCGTTGTCCTCTTGAGTGAGAACCCCCCTGCGCCAAATTTTCTGGAATCGACCACTAGCCTAATTCCTCCTGCATTGTAGTCAAGATCGCGGAGCACAATGTCACGTCCCACAATCTCCTTGAGCTTCCGGAACGCACTATTGCACTCTTCTCCCAAATTCCACTCCGCGCCTTTCTGCATTAGTGATTGGAGCGGGCTTGCCACCTCCGCAAACCTCTCAATGAACATACAGACATAGCTACATAATCCCAAGAACTGAAGGATATGCAACACCGTCCGCGGGGTCGGCCATTTGAGGACCTTGTTCCGCTTTTTCTCTGCAATGCGCCGGCCATTGGAAGCAACAACATGGCCAAGGACTTTGAGCGCCGGAACACAAACTGCCAACTTCTTCCCCAACACCGTCAGTCCTGCCTCCTTGATGCAAAACAGGATGCGTTCCAACGTCTGCGCGTATTCCCACACAAAACATAGGACGCCAGGAACTTCAACCAGCTCTGCTCCTCCGTAATTGGGTTTTGGACCTTTGATGCCTGCGTTGTCAATGAAGATTTGGACTCCCTCCAGAAGATCATCTTTCAGGATCCAAGCCATTTGCGCCTGGTACACCGCCACAGAATTGGTTGCGCCCTGCGGTAGCCAAGTCAGCTGCATTCTTCCCAACCCAGTCTCAAATGCCGTTAGAGGCTGCAAGCGATGATCCAACTCGGGCTGGTTGTATCCCCCCATCACATCCACTAAAACCTAACAAGCGCGCCCCGCCATTGACTCAAGTAACTCGTCAATGCCAGGGGGCCGTCCTGCGTCCCGGATTGTAAAGGAGTTGAGCCGCTGTAGATCATGGACAATCCTCAACAACTTTCCATCCTGCTTAACTACCGCAAAGATCGGACTGGAGTAACTAGACGTTGACTGTTCGTAAAGGCCAGTCTTCACCTGTTCCTGCACCAACTCCAGAAACTGCTCCTGGACCGCCAGGGGTATCGGAATTGGCTTGATCTGCCACGGCTTGTGATCAGCAGTGGGGATGACATAGGGGTCGCCAATATTGTTTTTCAGAAGCCCCCGCTCTTCAGGTCCAAACGCAAGCACTCTTTCCCAAAGAACCAGAACCAAAATCAGCAACTCACGCTCTTCTGTACTCAACCATCCCGTCAGGCCAATATTCAAAGCTGCAATCTGCTGCTCCGTGATCCGCGCCGAACTAGTAACCCACCCCAAAGCCTTAATTGGCGTGACCCAAGGGTCTTGCAAACAAGCAATCAGTTGAAGCGGTCCGTTCAATTCCTGGGGCATTGGCTCATTCATTGGTTGGACCTTCCGCGACACCGGTGTGGAAACTTTAGAGGTTAATCCTCACGAAGTTGTCCCTAGTTACGGGATCGATGGTTCTAGCGTCTGTAAGACCGAGAATGCTTCCTTTCCTTTACTCCGAGAGAGAGAGAGAGAGAATGAGATGTAGATTGATCGATGATAGAATGATGGATGCCCCCTACAACCCGAAGTCGAGGGGAAGGGTGTTTGAGCCCTCCCCCTCAACCCTAACCTAAGCACAAGCACAAAGACAGACTGACAACCATGAAGAAGGAAACCTAGACCCAGAACCCTAACCCATCCCTTAACCCATACCCATACCCTACCCCCGCCAGCTCGCCTGTCATTACGCGCATCCGGTTTGTCTTTTCGTGGCGCGGCCCTCCGCCGCGCGATACCCAAGATCCACCGCGCTTGCGCGCATCCACCCGACGCGCCGTCGTGAATTTCCCGTCCCGTGGCCGGCCCGCGCTTGCGCGCGGCTGCCACGCATATAGCCCCGCTGTCGCCCCGCTTCTTCCTTCCCCGACTAGCCGCTCCGAGAACCCGATCGGCCCAGCTCCATCCATGAGTCGGACATCCAAGCGGGTCGCGGCCCGCCTCCCTTAGTCAGGCCCGGCCCTCAGTCGCGTGCTCGATCCCGCCGCGCCTACTGCTGAGCCCGCAGCGGCTGCTGCTGAACCCGCAGCGGCTACTGCTGAGAACCGGCGCACCCCAACTGCTGAGCCTAACCTACCAGATGCTGAGCGCGCAGGCCGCGACGCAGTCCCCGACCCGAGGCTATATAATGACACCACATCCCCCCCAACTTGAGTTCTGTCCCCAGAGGTCCCTTCCCATCGCCACCTCGACTACCCGCACCCCGCTCCTCCCTACCCACTCCTCTTTTCGCACTCCACCAACTCCCCTTCCATACTCATCGCCGTCATGCTCCCCTGCGAATTCTGCGCCCGGACCGGGCAGGCGTGCTCGATCGCTCCTGGTCGACGCGCCTGTGTCGCTTGCCGTCGCAGCCATGGCCGTTGCTCGCTTAGCAATGGCATGCCCCGAGCTCCACCCAACTTCGGCTCCCGCCCCAGGCCGCGCAAAAGGGCTCGTCCGGACCCGTTCGTGGTTTCGGACGACGACACCATCTCGGAGGACTCGTGGACTCTGCCGGGCTCCCCATCCCGTCGCCCTCCGCCGAGCAAGGATCGCAACTCGGCTTCCCCCTTTTGCCGCGCGGGACCGCCGCGGAAGGAGGATTTCAGGTCCGTTGACGACTATCGGCGGGCCGTACGATTCTGGTCGGACCGCGTTCGGATGAGGGAAGGCGCGAGGGACCCGCGACTCGATGAGATTCTCCCACGTCGCGCTGCCGCAGCCCCGGTTCCCCCTCCGGCCCCTACACCAGCTCCTTCCGCCCCGGCTCCGCAAGGTACTCCACCGCCGCCCGCGTCACCAGTGGTCTCGGACGGGAGGCCTACTACTCCCGAGGTCCCTCCTCCGCCGTCCCCGATTGTTGTTCCGTCGTCGCCCCCAGATGGACCGAGCCCTCCGCGCGATGCCCCAGGGACCCCCTCATCACCTCCTCGTCCGCTTGGATCAAGCCCCGTCCCAGCACCGGCACCGCCGTCCTCCAACTCCCCCGAGATCCCGGAGATCCCGGTCGTGATGGCACTCCCGGCGGCTGGCTTCGAGGCTTTCGCGGAAAGGTCGACCGCGATGCTCCGCAACTTCCTGGCGACCCCCGGAGCCCAATCCTCCGAATCCCGGCGCGAGTTCTTGGCGTCTTACCGGGCCCTTCTGGCATCATCGAGGGCGGACATGGAAGAGATGATGCGAATGGCTTAGACGCCCTCACCCCCTCCCTTTTCTCCTTTCCCATGTACTTTCTTGTCCCATTGTTGTACCGCGTTCGTTGGAGAAATATATTCTGCTGCGCGAGGAAACGAAAAGCCCGCGTCCGCGCGTCCGGGTGGAAAGTGAGTGTGAGTGCCGAGATCCGCGTCCGCATGAGAAGTGAGTGTGAGTGAGGTTGAGGTTGAGATCCGCGTCCGCGCGCTCCCTCTGTGAGAGACCGTAAGTGACCAGTTATCCCGACGAAAAGAGGTACCTGGACCGCCCCAGACGGACTGCCACACAGTTCCCCGTACCCGTTCTACAAAACAAAACAAACACCGCGCCGATAGCGCGCGCTCACAACCGGGAGTATAAGGGAGAGGCGATGGGAACGAACATTCTGGGGTGTCTAGTCGTTCCGGCTGTGAACCGGCTAGAGCACCCCCTTACCAAGCTAAGCTTAAATCCGCGTCCATACCATCCCCGACCGTCGCGCCCGTCCGATGAAGAGAGAAACAGGAGAGAAACAGACAAAAAAAGGAAAGAAAACAGCCCAAATCCAAAGAAGAGAAAGAGAATATCCTATATTTATTATTCCATTCATTCATTTTTTTTTTTTTTTTTTTTTTTTTTTTTTTTTTTTTTTTTTTTTTTTTTTTTTTTTTTTTTTTTTTTTTTTTTTTTTTTTTTTTTTTTTTTACAGTTAGCTCTTCGTCCCGCCATCCGTGAGCAGGGCTCGTCCTCGCGTTTGCAGGCCCGACACCACGCCGCGCCCGCGTACCTGCAATAAATAACCCATAGCCAGTACCAATCCAAAGCCAAGCCCAAACCAAAACATAAGGAAACAAACATTCTGGGGTGTCTAGTTGTCCCGGCTGTGAACCGGCTAGAACACCCCCTTACCAAATCAAGCTTTAACCACCTAGCGCCCCCCCCCAGCTTGACAGCTGTCCCCAGCCGTCTGCAACCTCCTACTTCTCCGGGGTTGCGCGTTGCGCGCCGCTACTACGCCGTCCGAACGATCCGCGCCGTTGTCCAACTCCGAGACCGCCTCGCCCCCGGGCCCCGAATCATCGCTCGCCGTCTCGTCGAAGGAAGTGGAACCGCGCGCAAAGAAGCGTTTTACGTGCGAAGCCGCGGCCTTCCGTTTAAGCGGCGTCCCGTCCAATTCCTCAAGCCCGTAGCTGCCGCCCAAAAACTTAGAGGCCACGCGGTACGGCCCGTTCCACCGGTTGGCGAAAAGCCGGCCCCACTGGGATTCCAGACTCCGATTATACAACAGGACCAGGTCCCCCTTCCGCAGCGGATCCCGGAGCCGATGGGAACAGCGCTCGTCCCAATAGCGGACTGACGCCGTCCGGGTTTTCTTCAACCGCTCCGCGGCTTTTTCCAAGGTCTCCTCACGCCTAAGGAGCTGTTCCGCACGCGCCTCAATCAGATCCGCGGACGTCTTAACCTTCCACCAATCCACGCCCAAAAACGTGTTCAGCTCGATGTCCACGGGAAGCACGGGCCGCTGCCCGTAGAGTAACTCGTAAGGCGAATACCCCGTCAAGCGCTTCACGGAGATCCGATCGGCGAAAAGGACCGCGGGGAGTGCCATCTGCCACCTTTTGCCGTCCTCGCCGCACATTTTCACCAGGGCATCCTTGATTGGTTGATGTCCCCGCTTGATCATCCCCGCGCCCTCCGGGTAGTATTCCGTCACGCGGCCGAACTTCGCTCCACAATTCTGCACCAGCGTCATCAAGCGTCCCCGAAACTCCGCCCCTCCGTCGACGGTGACCAAGCGAAGCGACCCGTAGCGCGCGAACCAGTCTTCTTCCAGAAACTGAGCCACCTTTTCCGCCGATAGTTTCGCCAGGGGCCTCGCTTCCACCCACCCAGACAGATCGTCGCGCGCAACCAGCAAATACGCAAACTTACCCGCCTTGATGTGGACCACGTCCAGCGAAACGCGCCCGAACAGCGCGTCCTTGCCCGTGGGGTGGCCGACCTCCTTGGGCAGCCTCGAGCTTCGCCGTTGGCAGGCCTCGCACGACTTTACCCAGTCGCGCACCGCGCGAACGACCCCTGGCCACCAAAACCTCGCTTTCACCCTCCTCCGCGTCTCGACCTCACCCCGATGACCAAGGTCATCGTGCAGACTTCCTAGAATCACCTCCTGGTCGGCCCTAGAAGTCGCGACAACAAGAGGCACGGAGCCGCTCCGCCGCCATAGCTGACCGTCCTGTAAGAAGAAGTTCAGAACGTTTCGCCTCACCCATCGGGTGACCGTTTCCGTCGTGCCCTCGGGGAACCGGAGATCCTGCAAATAAGAGCACAAGACCGCGTAACGTCCCGACTGACGCAACGGAAGACAAACCAACGCCTCCGTCTTTGCTACCCGAACGACCGGAGCTTCCACGTCCAAAGGTTCCGCCCCCTCGTATGGGTCGTCCCGCGGGTACCGCGACAGCGCGTCCGGCATTGTGAACGCCTTTCCTGGGATGTGCACCACGTCAAAGGAGAATAACTGGAGGAACGCTACCCACCTGGTCATGGGCGCGTTTGGCAGCGTCGGTGAGTTGATCATTCGCGCCAAGGCCTCCGCGTCAACCAAGAGCTCGAAGTGCACGCCCCACAAAAGGTGCTGCAACCGCCGTACGATCTTGGTGACACCGCACAGTTCCAGCTTCGGCTGCGAATACCGACTCTCTGTCGCGGTAAAGGTGACCGATTCGTAGAGCACCGGCCTATCTTTTCCGTCCTCCTCCTGTGTCAAGACCCCCCCCGCGCCGAGCTCGCTAGAGTCGACCGCCAGGCGTATCCCTCCGGCGTCGTAATCAAGGTTCCAAAGGACGATGTCGCGCCCCACGATTTCCTTGAGCTTTGCGAAAGCGGCATCGCATCCCTTGGTCCACTTCCACTCCGCCCCCTTACGCGTCAATGCCCGCATTGGGCTCGCTACTTCCGCGAACCGCTCGATGAACATGCGGACGTAGCTGCACAACCCCAGAAACTGCAGGACGTGCAACACTGTCCGAGGGGTCGGCCATTCAAGAACCTTATTCCGCTTCTTCTCCGCTATTCGCCTCCCGTCGTAGGCCACGACATGCCCCAGTACTTCGAGCACCGGAACGCAGACCTCCAACTTTTTCCCGGACACAGTAAGGCCTGCCTCCTCAATTCGGAAGAGGACTCGTTCCAGAGTTTCCGCGTATTCCCAGATGAATCGCCGGATTGCGGGTGCATCCTCTAAGACCGCGCCCTCGTAGTCCGTTCTGGGGCCTTTAATGCCAGCGTCGTTGATGAAGATCTGCACGCCTTCCGGAAGGTTGTTGCGTAGTATCCAGGTCATTTGGGCTTGGTATACCGCCACTGAGTTGGTTGCACCTTGCGGTAGCCGCGTCAGCTGCATCCTTCCTAGCCCGGTTTCAAACGCCGTCAGTGGCCGCGAGTCAGGGTGGAGTTCTCGCTGGTCATATCCCCCCATCACGTCCACCAGCCCGTAGCAAGCGCGCCCGGCCATCGACTCCAGAAATTCTTCAACACGCGGGGGAAGCCCCGCGTCGCAAATAGTGAACGAATTTAGCCTCTGAAGGTCGTGAACAATCCTTAGCGACTTCCCGTCCTGCTTAACGACCGCAAAGATAGGACTTGAGTAGCTTGACGTGGATTGCTCGTAAAGCCCCGTCCTCACGCGCTCCCGTACCAGCTCCAGAAAGGGCTCCCGAACGGTACGGGGGATCGGAATCGGCTTGATTTGCCACGGTTCGTGAGGGACAGTGGGAATAACGTAAGGGTCCCCGATCTCACTTCTCAACAACCCGCGCTCGTCCGGTCCAAAAGCAAGTGCCTTCTCCCTCATTACCAATACCGACACCAGCAGATCCATCTCCTCCGCACTCAGCCATCCCGTCGGTCCGAAGTTAAAGGCGTCCACCCGCTCGTCCGTGATTCGCGCCGGCCGCGTTACCCATCCATTCTTCCTAAGGGGCGTCTCCCACGGGTCGCGGGACCACGCAATCGGTCGTAAGGGTCCGTTGAGCCCCTGAGGCATTGGCTCGTTCTGCGGCCGGACTTTCCGCGCTACCGGTTTGTACTTGCCCGCATTGCACCGCGCCATCCAGACCCGATCGTCGCCGTCGTAAGTCCTAGTAATGACCAGACCGGGGCTTTCGCCTTTGCTCACGACTGTGGCACGATGATAGGGTTTTCAAAGCGTAGAGCCTTCCGGCGATGCATACTGAGGAATGGGACTTACTTCCGGCACCTGCGCCACACGCGCGTCCTCCCCCGCCTGCTCCTCATCTGTCGGCCGCCCGTGCAGAGCCGGAGCCTGCTCCGCACGGTTCCCGCGGCCGACTAGGAAAAATCCTCCGCAGGGTAACCCTTACGGTCAACCCCCGCGCCGGACTCTTCGTTGCCGCCAGACATTGGGTCCTGTACCCATTTCCCTCTCCCGTGATCGCAGATCGTCGTCTCGAACCGTGCTCCGAGCGAGTCTTCGACGGTCAGCGCCTCCGTTCCTTCCTTGGCGTTGAAGGCCATTTGGGCTCGGAACCCAAACATGAATGGCCGTCCTAGAATCACGTCTCCGCACTCCACTGAGAGAAATGACAGAGGCTTACAGACCTTGGCGACTTCCACCTCCTCCGCCTCTACTACCCCGTCCACGCGACATTCCCCGCCATTTAACGCCCGAAGACCCATCGCACACTTCCTCCGCACCAGACCGAGCTCGTCCACTAACCTTGATGGGAGCAGGTTGACCATCGACCCGCTATCCACCATCGCCCACACCTTCCGCCCGGCGATGGTCATCGCAACATAAGCGAGCAGGACGGATACCGACTTTGACCGGCACGGCTCGGGATCCATTTCCTCCTCCGCCACGTTAACCCGCTGAACCGTCGTCGGCACCCGACCCTGACCGCAATCTTTCAAGGCCTGGACCATCTCGTCAACAACCGCGGGGGACACCGCCGCTAGCTCTCGTAGGGTCAGGGGTATTGGTGAGTCGTTCCCCATTACCCTCCGGACGATGTCCGCGGCCTTCTTCTTTCCCACGGGATTAGAGGACGGCCCGTCCGAAATCGGCACTCGCGCGACTGGCTTCAAAGCCGTTGATCGCTCGTCGACATCCATCGCAATGCGCTCATTCGTCGCCAACGCCCTGACTTCGGCCTCCACTCTCGGAGCTACCCATGTTCCGGGCGCGGTGACAATCCCGAGCGAGACCCAAGCAGTCTTGGTCTTAGCCTTTGCTCTTTCCCGCACTTGCACCATTGGTGGCGGCTTGTCCTTAGTCAGATCCACCGATTCACCTGTCGGAAATATGTACGTCATCCCGGATGCGCGAACAAGCCCTTGGTCCATGTCCCGAGTGAGATCCTCACAAACTGACTTCCAGTGCCCTCTCACCCCGCAATATGAACATCGCGGCGACCCGTACAATCCGGATGATCCGCTAGGAGGCTGGAACCCTTCCGCCATGTGAGGCGGCACCGCGCGCGGTTGAGAAGGAGCCGCCGGAAACGGTGCGGCTGCCGGAGCTGTAGAAGCCGGTGTCCGGTTGAGGAAAACCCTTATGTCCCGCAGAATCTCCGTTATCTCCCCGACAGATGGTCCCGGAGGCTGCTGGGAAAGTCTGACATGAGAGGGCGTCGGCGGCGGCGCGGCCGAAGTTTGGTCGGGGGCCGGCGCCGAGATCGTGACCGATTTCTTGGAGGAAGACGGGTACGTTTGTGCCGTATCCGCAATGAGCTTGTCCAGATCGATTTCGCTTTCCGCGGCTTGACGGATAACCGAAAGATCGGGGAGAATCGCGACGCTCCCATCCAACGACCTCTTAACCAGGCCGTGGTCGTACAGGTATCGTTGCACCCTGGAACGAAGCTGGGGCGCGAGACCCCCCAGGAAAGCCCGCTTCATGGCACCCGTCTGACCCGCGACGACCTCGTTCTTTGCAAGGTACCCGTAGATTTGCTCGAACCTTGACATGTATTCCACTAATCCTTTGCGCGATCGCACCCCGCCATTCTCGATTGCCTCCTCCGCAGCTCGATCGAAGTCGCTTTCCCGAAACCGAGGTTCACGCCTTCCCCACCTCGCCAACATCTCGCTTTTCAACTTCCCCCAGTCTTGCCTCTCGTATCCAACCATTTCTTCCACGTCCCGCAGCTTCTCCTCCTCAGTAATGAACAGCACGATAGTCCGAACCTTATCTGCGCCCGACGCGCCCTCCGAGTCCGCGATCCCTTCGAACCTAGAAAGGAACCGCTCGACATCCGAAGTACTGAACCGAAAATGGGGGAAATCCCTCGGCCTCAACCAAACGCGGCGAGGGGCCTCTACCGCCATGTCCGACGACCCTTCCGAGGGAGGAGCGAACCCGCTGACTCTAGGAGCATGAGCGGACGGTGGCGGAGGGGGTTGAGCAGCAGAGATGGGAGTCGGGCGTGGAGGGTAGGGAAGGGGAGCATTGGATCCCGGAGTGGTTGTCGGTAGCATTCTGCGTAATCTTCAAGAGACTGAGAACGGATCGAGATTTCCCGGCCAGACCCCCAGATGTGGAAACTTTAGAGGTTAATCCTCACGAAGTTGTCCCTAGTTACGGGATCGATGGTTCTAGCGTCTGTAAGACCGAGAATGCTTCCTTTCCTTTACTCCGAGAGAGAGAGAGAGAGAATGAGATGTAGATTGATCGATGATAGAATGATGGATGCCCCCTACAACCCAAAGTCGAGGGGAAGGGTGTTTGAGCCCTCCCCCTCAACCCTAACCTAAGCACAAGCACAAAGACAGACTGACAACCATGAAGAAGGAAACCTAGACCCAGAACCCTAACCCATCCCTTAACCCATACCCATACCCTACCCCCGCCAGCTCGCCTGTCATTACGCGCATCCGGTTCGTCTTTTCGTGGGGCGGCCCTCCGCCGCGCAATACCCAAGATCCACCGCGCTTGCGCGCATCCACCCGACGCGCCGTCGTGAATTTCCCGTCCCGTGGCCGGCCCGCGCTTGCGCGCGGCTGCCACGCATATAGCCCCGCTGTCGCCCCGCTTCTTCCTTCCCCGACTAGCCGCTCCGAGAACCCGATCGGCCCAGCTCCATCCATGAGTCGGACATCCAAGCGGGTCGCGGCCCGCCTCCCTTAGTCAGGCCCGGCCCGCAGTCGCGTGCTCGATCCCGCCGCGCCTACTGCTGAGCCCGCAGCGGCTGCTGCTGAACCCGCAGCGGCTACTGCTGAGAACCGGCGCACCCCAACTGCTGAGCCTAACCTACCAGATGCTGAGCGCGCAGGCCGCGACGCAGTCCCCAACCCAAGGCTATATAATGACACCACACCGGCTTGTACTTGCCAGTTTTGCACCGCATCATCCGCACACATCCTTTGCTGTAGGTCCTGCACAGAAAGGAACCGCGGCTTTCGCCTTTGCTCACGAGTGTGGCACAATGATAGGGTTTTTGAAGCGTAGTACCCTTGGGCAATGCATACTGAGAAAAGGGACTTACTTCTGCAACGTGCGCGCCCTGCACTTTCCTTCCTCCCCCTCCCTGCTCCTCATTAGTCAACCGCCCGCGCAAAAATGGAGCTTGCTCTGTGCCGTCTCCTTGGTCAACTAGGAAAAATCCTCCAAGGGTCGCCCGTCACAGGCCAACTCCGTGTCTGGTTCCTCCTCATACTCCAACACTCTCCTCCGCTTTCCCTGCCCGTGATTGCAGATAGTTGTCTCAAACCTTCTGCCAGACAAATCCTCCACCGTCAGCACCTCCGTTCCTGCCTCCGGATCGAAAACCATTTGTGCTTGGAACCCAAACATGAACGGCCTTCCCAAAATCACATCCCCACAATCAACCAAAAGAAAAGAAAGAGGCCTATGGACCCTTGCGACCTCGACCTCCTCCTCCTCAACTACCCCATCCACACAACACTCCCCTCCGTTAAGGGCGCGGAGATCCATTGCACATTTCTGCCAAACCAACCCCAAATCATCCACCATTGGCAATGGCAGCAGGTTCACCATTGAACTGCTGTTCACCATAGCCCGCACCTTCCTCCCCACTATGACCATTGGAACGTAAGCAAGTGGAGTCAAAACCAATTTCAACTCACACTCCTCGCGCCCCTCCTCCTTCCGCGCCACATGAACCCGCTGCACCGTCTGAGGTACCCAGCCCTGACTGCAATCCTGCAACGCCTGCACCATCTCGTCTACCACCACCGGAGACACAGCCGCCAGTTCCCGCAAGGTCAGCGGGACCGGAGTCTTTTTGCTCATCACCCTATGCCCGATGTCTGCCGCTTTCTTCTTCCCCACAGGATTTGCTGCCGGCGCCTTGATTCCGGGCACGCGTGCGGCCGGTTTTGGAATGGTTGACGGGGGTTGCTCCTTTGCATCCACCTCCATCTTATCTGAGACCACCACCTTCCCTTCCGTTGCCACCACCCTTAACTCAGCTTCCACCCAAGGTGGTTGCCACAATCTGGGACCGGTAACAATGCCTAGTGACGCTTGCGCCGTTGTTCCCCCCTCCTGACCCTGTGTGCGCACCTGCTGCATTGCGGTTGGCTGGCTTGGCTCCATTGGAATCTGTTTGCCCGTCGGAAACATGTACCCCATCCCCGCCGGTCAAAACAATCCCGCATTGAGATCCTTTGTAAGCTCCTTGCACGCCAATGGCCAATGACTGTTCACCCCGCAGTACAAGCACCCCCTTGGCACAAAGGTACCGGTGTGGAAACTTAAGAAGTGTTACCTTCGCAAGTTGTCCTGAGTTCCGGAAGTTATTGGTCTAGCGTCTGTAGGATGATTGGGCGCGATGAGTTTCAAGAAGAGAGAGTGATGATATAATGAAATTCCTTCCTTCCCCTCCCGTAAGGTGATGATGATCCCTCCCAACCCGGAGTTGAGGGTGAGGTCTTGAGTCCTCCCCCTCAACCCTAGCCTAAGTACAACCACAAACAACAAGAATGAGTGATGGAATACAACCCTAAGCCGCAGAACCCTAGCCCAACCCTATCCCTCCATCCCTTGCCATTACCCGCGCCCTTCGGTATTAACGTAGCCCGGTTCGTCCTTCTCATCGCGCGGCCCTCCGCCGCGCCCTACTCGGAGCCCCCCGTGTTTCCGTCCGCGCCATCTGCGGATCCCGCAATCCGCGTGTCGGCCCACGCTTATGCCCGCGCGGGCCTTCCCAGCGCGTATAGCCCATGATCGCCCCGCCCTCACCTTCCGGACTAGCCACCTGCGAGCATGGTCGGGCCGGCTCCATCACTTGGTCCGCTTCTTCTGGGCGGGTCGCGGCCCGGCGCCGCCTAAGGTAGGCCCAACCCATACCTGGTGCTGAGCCCCGCAGCCCCTACTGCTGAGCCCACAGCGGCTGCTGCTGAGCCCGCAGCAGGCACTGCTGAGACCGCGCGCACGCCAGATGCTGAGCCCAATCTACCCAACTGCTGAGCGCGCAGCCCGCGACGCAGCTCTCGATCCGGGGTTATACATACGACACCACACCGGGCGGCCAAAACCCTTCCACCATGTGAGGTGGAGGCCCTTGCGGCTGCTGCTGGCCCATATGGCTCATGCAGATCTTCAAATCCTTCATCAGTTCTGTCCATTCACTTACCGGAGGGGCGGGCGCGGGTTGAGGAACCAGAACACGCGTGGAAGTAGGTGGAACCGGGGCCGAAAATCGCGCCGGGGCCAAAACCTGGGGGGTGGATTTCTTTGGTCCCGCTGGGTAGGACTTAGCGGTATCCTCAATAAGCTCTTCTAAGTTGAGCTCACTCTCCACAGCCTGGCAAATGACAGCCAACTCCGGAAGGAGCGCGATGCTCCCATCCAATGACCGCTTTACCAAGTTTTGATTGTAAAGATGCCGCTGCACCCTTGCCTGGAGTTGAGCGCCTAAACCGCCCAGAAACGCGCGTTTCATGGCCCCCGTCTGTCCCGCCACCACCTCATTCTTTGACAAGTACCAATATATCCAATCAAATGTTGAGGTGTAATCCGCCAGCTCCACCCAAGTTCTGACTCCTCCGCGCGCGCTCGCCTCCAAGGCCACGCAGTCGAAATTGCTTTCCTGGAATTGAGGTTTGCGCCTACCCCACCGTGTTAGGATCTCCCCCTTCAGTTTTGGCCAATCCTGATTCTTGTAGCCTTCCATCTCCTCCACATCCCGGAGCTTCTCTTTGTCCATAATGAACAGGACAACAAGCCGGGCCTTATTGGCGTCCGACGCACCTTCCACATCTGCAATACCTTTGTATCTTGAGATGAATTGCTCCACATCCGCAGTGTTGAATCGGATGTGAGGGTAGTCGCGCGGCCTGATGCAAACCAAACGAGTGGGTTCATGGTCACTGGAGACCAATGAGGGAACGGCGTAGCTTGACCTGGGTTGAGCGGAGGGAGGGGGAGGAGGAGGGATGGAAGACGCGAGTGGGGTCGGAGTAGCAGACCCGGAAACGGAAGGAGAAGAAGAAGAAGAAGAGGAAGCAACTGTAGGGAGGTATGAATAGGACATCGCACCCAGTTACCTTCAAAAGACAAGAAACGGAAGGTTACTTCCTGGCCAGACCCCCAGATGTGGAAAGAATAAAGGTTTTCCCCCTATAATTGTCCCAAGGTTCAGAAGTTAAGGGTTCCCTGCCTCTGAAAGGAGATGAGGATGCCCAAAGTTGCACTTAAATGAGAAATAGAAATAGAGAGAGAGTGAAATCGCCAATCCTTCAATCCTAAGAACTTTCCACCTGGATGTGTATCCGGTATGAGTTCCTTTAATCTCTTGGTGAGATGAGTGATCCAATCCAATGATGTGATGGTCTGATTCCATGCCCCCTCCTAACCCGGAGTTGAGAGTGAGGATAAGTCCTCCCTCTCAACCCTAACCTAAGTACACGTGCAAATAACAGTATGACAACAAAACAGAAAACAATCCCAAAACAGAAACCCTAGCCTCCTCTCCCCACCTCCGTACCAAACTCCCCCCAATGTCCACACGCCATTCTGTCCATCCGGTTTGTCCTTCTCATGACACGGTCCTTGCACCGCGCCCTACTTGGAGCCCCCCGCGCCTGTCCGTATCCGTTTGTCCGCGCCCGTTGTGGGAGTCCAGTATTATCCGGCGTGATCTGGGCGCTTGCACGCGCGCTCCGTCCGTTCCTTTATAGCCCGCGGATTGCTCCGCGCCTACGTATCCACACCGGCACGCCCGCAAACCTAGTCAAGTGCACTACCTTCCAAATCTGATCTCCGGTGCGGATTGCCGCCCATGCCCCATTCAATGCTGAGCCCAACTTGTCCACTAGGTGTGGAGCCAAACAGCGGCTGCTGCTGAGCACTCCGCATACCCTAATGCTGAGCCCGCTTGTCTCCAATGCTGAGCGCGGAGCCGCAAAGCAGTTCCCAATCCGTGTCTATAAATTGACACCACACCGGAGGGAGGCAACGGGCCCCAGGAGGTCAAGGGCTCTGTTGGATGCACAGTGGATTGTGAGAGCAAGGTTGATTATGAGCAGGGGGCCAGGATGGGGCCTGATAAACGGCTGGAGTGGGAGGCTCAGGGTGGGGGGTTGGCAGAGGTGCCAACAGGTGTTTTGGATGTGATGGATGGTGGATGGATGATGATGCATAAATGGCGGGTTTAATGGCGGGTTTGATGTTTGAAATCCGCCATTTTCATGAAACCGGCCATTTTGAAATACACCAGTTAGGGGGTATGTGTATTTCAAAAACCTGCCATTAAAAATGGCAGGTTTTGTCAAAAAAAATGGCGGGTTCCTAATGCCGGGTTTGCTAACTCTGATACACCCTATTGAACTCAATTTCTATGTGGTACAATATTTTGAACATGTCTGAGCAGATTTTTGAATCTTCAGTTAAAATTTAGATTGACTTTTAAATTTCCTGCATCAAATCAAGATTTATTACATTTCACAAGAAGAAAAAGAAGATATTAAAAACAGAATTTAATCCTTTGAAAAAATACAATTTGTTTCAACCACAAAGTAAAAAAAAAAAAAAAGAAAGGACCCTCAAGCCTCTTGTAATGATCTGAAAGGAAATAGAAAGAAAAAAAGCATCAAAATCTTGACTTATCCAATCCAGGTAGTGACTTGTATGTGTCAGGTGTGAAACCCCACTGCTTCACTCCTCTATATAGAGGACTTGGCTACCAAGCGGCAAATTCATGCAGCTCCAACACAGTGGGAAGGGTAGACAGAAATTTGGACTGGTGGACAGATTTCCCAGGAAAAGTCGGCAGGTTTCCCAGGAAAAGTAATATGAATTCGTGACATACCGAGTCATACCTAGTATCGGTTCCTCCCAAGTCAAAGACGATGGTAGGCCAAGCTTCTTGCCTGGGGCCTGCAGGTCTCGAAAGGACCACTTCATAAAACATGGCCGCCATCCCCCGATCAACTATTCATGCACCAAAACAATTTTCTTTCCATCGAGAAGTTCTGAAGAATGCTCGACTGATCACACCATTCGCCCGATGCGCATCGAGCAGCTCATCGAATCATTCTCTCGATCAAAAGCGGCAGATATATCCTAATCATGTGCCCCTGACTGGATTCCAGCGAGGCTTTCTGGCGATCGGATCGGCCTTCGCTGCCTTGAACAATCCTCATCGTGCTGACATGGTGGCTGTCCTCACAGAAACGTCGTCGGGCCGTTTTCTATCTCGATTGAGAGACCAGATGCTAGAAGATGATGGAGGACGAAGATTGCTAAGATATCGACCTCGGATCCATTCGTCAACCATCGACTTGAATGGCCTAGAACATCTTCCAGATGGTACGTTTGGAAAGGAATACTCCAACTGGTTGAAGTGGACCAACGTTTTACCTGATACAAGGGAGCCCGTAAGTGATTATTTATTCCCTCAAGTATGCACCGCCTGACGTTTTCATTTTTTTGTTGATACTAGGTTCGATTCATCGATTCGCCCGAGTTGGCTTATGTCATGCAACGGTACCGCGAATGTCATGGCGAGTAAAGATTAAGTTCATCCCCCTGAAAGTATAAGGACGGTATTGATGACGAATTGGGTCTTTTCTTGAAACCACTTTGGATCGTAGATTTTTATCACGTCATTTCAGGACCTTTTCCAGTGAACGTATCCGGTGAACTTTTGGTTAAATGGTTTGAGTGGGCCAACATGGGTCTACCAGCCGCAGGTTTATCAGCCATTTTTGGACCATTGAAACTCCCGTCGGCAAAAAGAAGCGACTTATTTAATACTTACCTACCTTGGATTTTAAGGACTGCTAGTGGTTGTAAACCCTTAATATGCGTCGAATGGGAAAAACATTGGGATACCCCTGTAAAAGATCTGAAGGACTCTCTCGGGATTTCAGAACCACCGGTCGATTTCAAAACTTGGGCAAAACGGCATCGCCAAACAAACAAGGCCGAGACTCTTCCTTAGTTCTCGTTTCACGACAAGCCTTTGGGGCATTGTAAACCATCTCACCATTCGTCTCAAAAGCTTATTTCGTCTCTGTAGTTGTCACAATCTATTTTCAAAGAATGAAGAACTGTCTTTGAAAATAAGATCTCCTACCCTGGGGTCTTGGCCGGTCCAAATCAGCTGGCGTATCCCGACAGGGAAAGGTAAAACCCGTCAGCTTTTCCCAGCATTTAAATCTGTGCTGCTCAACAGCAAGGGGGGCGTGATGATCATCTTAGTGATTGCCTCAAAAGCAGCTGAATAATATGACTGAAACCCTCACGTCCGATTTGGGTCATTGACATCAACTTTGCCAAACAAAAATTTAATCTTGAACTCTGACCTGCGCAATATATGCTACTGTGCTGGGTGTTTTACCACAATGGAAACAGGTGCCATCAGGTCTGTTAGAATTCAAAATGGAACTGCAAACTACAGAGTTTGAAACAGTGACCTCATGATTTATGAGCAATACATGACCTGCTATAAAATTGCACCCTTGCAGGTACATTGGTCAATTTACCTGTCCAGTCTCCAAGAGTTTGCTTGTCTTACCTAGTGAAAGTGTGTTATGTGATCAGACAAAAAGTGGCTGATCCCCTTATTATTGTGTACCAACATTGTTGGTCATTTTTTGATGTTGTAATCAAAAAATAAAGGGGAGAAAAATGGCAAAAGAGCATGCATTTTATTAAAAGAACATCCCAAATGTTAACTATAATGAGTTGCAAGATAATTTTTTCAAAAATAAAAAATAAGTCACTTAAAAATAAAAAATAAAAAAAAGGAATATTTAGCTTTGAAATTTATGATGGATCCCAAGATTTATTTTTCAAAAAAATCCCCAATATCAAGGTTGGTGAGATTCACACCACAAAGAATGAAGACAATAAGAGATAAGAAAAATAATCATTAAAAAATGTGTCATGCTCCAAGTTAAGGTTTATTGTTTTCCATCAATATCCCATATACCCTTTTCCTCAGTATCATCTACCTTAGTCAACAATAATCATGAAACCCAAAGCACACTAACCAAACAAGTCAATTCAACTTACTACCTTCAGCATATGCAACTGACCTTCTAACTTTGAAAACTCAGTCAGTACTTGCAAACCTTGCAGTACCATCTAACAACAAGTTGAAAATCCAATCAACTTTGTGTCTAGGCCCAGTCTCTTTGCCCTTTCCATTCTTGGCTTAACTCCACTCCTGGGATCTAGCAAATTCCATCCAGTCACTCAAGCCCCTTGGCTTTTGTTAGAATAAATAATCCTAATTGCTTCAAAGATGGTCCAAAGAAAAACCAGAAAGCTGGAGTAAGGTGTTAGAAACTGAATGACAACTAAGGAGGATAGTTGTTGAGTATTTTCCTGCTCTCATCTCTTACGGCACCTCTGCGCGCGGGTGCACACTGAGTCTATGACAGGGAACCCAACGTGTTCTTCTCACTCACACTTGGTCTCATCCCCTTTTACCAATCCCAATTCTTCTGGATCTTTATCAACCTATTTCCCTATCTATCTTTCTTCTCTTCTGTCTATTTTCTTCTGCCTGTCCTTTTTTATTTGCTTCCAATTCTTTTTTTCCCTCCAATCTCCTCAACCCTCAACATCACTCCATCAAATCACTCAACCCAAATACAATACTTCAATCTCTGACCGGTAAGATGTTGACTTCTCCAACAAAGCCTCTTGAACTCAGTCTGACTTCATACTACAAACAGCCTATCTTTATCTATACTAAAATCCCATCCCTTCTGTTTCCTCCGTTGTCTCTCAGCCCATAGATCTCTCTCAACTCAAAGCTGCCTCATTAGACAACTCTCATTGATCTATGCTGTAGGGTTCTACATTTTTATCTTCCTACTTATTTCTTTTTCTTTGAGGTCTCCTTCTGATACGCTTCTCTTTGATTCTTTTTGATATCTCAGCCTCAGCTGGTTCTAAGTTCTCTAGAAATACAATCAAATATCATTACGGTTAAAAGCCAAAAGACCTACCTACAAATCTAACCAATCAAGCCATGAACAAACCAGCTGGAGCAAACAATTACTTTCATCAAGTCACCCTGAAAGCATCCGTTGACACTATACCCCCCTTAAATGAAGAGAACTATTCTATCTGGCGAGACAAGATGCTCATGCTGTTTGACCTCAAAGATATTAAAGATGCTATCACCCAAAATTCAGGCCCCTTATCATCAAAAAAAGATTGAGAAATAAGGGCAATACTACTATCCAAGCTCAACAGCACCACTCACCCAAATGTTGTTAACTCCACAAAAATCTCTTCTTCTAAGCTTTTATGGGCCAAAATTACAAGAAGATTTGCCTCCTCAGAGACAGAAAATTGAGCAAGAGTATTCAAACATTTCCTCCATTCCGTCTTTCACAAAAATTCCATTGAGGGTTTCATAACCAAAATGAGAAAAGCCATAACAAGGATGACAGATGTTGGGATTGAATTCCCTAATGATATCCTGGCGTACTTACTACTGTTCAAATTTCCTCCAACACTCAAATATCTCAAGCAACAAATTATGCATGTAGAAAAGAACTTGACCATAGACGTAGTTTTCAACCATCTTATCCAATACCACAATGAGAGAAAGGCCCAATCCAACCTTAGTAAACCAGCCATGGATGTCTCACTAGTATTGACCAAGACAAGGAACTATAAGGACAAGAATAAGACAAAAATGAGATGTTGTGAAGGATATCACAATCCCAACGCACCTCACGCAGAGTCTTCTTGCTTTCATCTCCACCCTGAAATTGCTCCTGAATGGTGAATCAAGCAACAAAATGATTGGAAAAATAAGAATAAGAAGAATCCAACCATCAACTAACATGCCTTGCTGATTCTCTGGATCAATGCGGATAACAATCCTAATCAACTCTTGGACTCTGGAGCTAACTTTCACATCTTTAACAATCTAAAATTTTTCTCATCCATAGAACTACAAGACAAGTCTGAAGAGATCAAGACTGGAAAACTGGAAGCCAATCTCAAAATACAAGGAATTGGAAAAGTCAAACTAGAATGGAACAATTCAGTCATCACGCTTGAAGATTGCGCTTATGTACCGGACATAGTTGTCAATCTGATCAGCCCTGGACTTCTTGCAAAGAAAGTTTGTAACCTTACTCAAACCCGCGATACATTCAAGGTAACTCAAGGAGATCCAATCGTGTTGAAGGGCTTGATAAGGGGCAACTTGTTTGTCATTGAAAAACCTTGATTATCTGTCCAGAGTAATGCTGTGAATGTCACCAACCAATCCTCTAACTCTTCTTATACTCTATCAGATTTATACAAAATGTATGGCCAGGCATCTATCTCTAAACTCAAACCACTCCTAAAGGATTGCTTTTCCAATGACAAGCTCCAGACTTTTAAATGTGACAGTTGCGTCAAAAGCAAGATCACCAAATCCCCCTTTTCCAATGTTTCTACTCCTGCCGGTAAACCCCTAGAAAAAATTCATCTCAATTTAGTCGGCCCAATTGCTCCTCAATCAAAGGCTGGTCATCAATACCTACTCACTCTGGTCAACAATTATACTGGCTACCTTGACTGCTTTCCTCTAACTTCTAAAGATCAGAATCCTGAAACAATTATCAATATTCTAGAGACAGAATATAAACGCTTAAACTACTATCCCTCTGAAATATTCTTGGATAAAGGAACAGAATTCACCAATTCTACCCTGAAAGACTTTGCCAAAAATAAATTCATTAAACTTCACACTTCCAAACCGTACCATCCTCAACATAACAGACAAGTTGAAAGAGCTAATAGGATGATCATTGAATCAGCAAAATCCACTTCTCTTTTTCCCGCCTAGCCAAGAATTACTGGGATATAGTGACACGTAGTTGTTGCTTTATGTTAAACCAGATCCCTCAAGAAGGTAACCAATCATCTACCTGGGAACTCATTTTTGGTAAGACCCTCACAGCTAATTACTTAAAACACGTAGGTTCTTCTGTGATATACCTTGCCAATTTTCTTCAAAAAGGAAGAAAATTTGATGAAAAAGGTCTTGAAGGAGTCCTAGTTGGATTCAACCCCATCTTTCACTGTTACTTAATTCTGAATGCCCTTGGAACCGTCATAGAAACTAAACATGTCAAATTCCTCAAGAACCAACTGAATGAATTTCCCTTCTTCAAATTGCCAGGCCTGGATATCTTCTCTCAACCTGATTTGAATTCTTTCAAAACCAATTTCTCCACTAATGAGAAACAATACTCAATTAGGGAACCTGCCTCAGAATAATCTGACTCTGACTCTGATCAAGAAGTTATTCTCCACTCCACACCTCAACCTCAGCCTCCTCCTTCCCATTCTGAACTGGAATCACCTCAGCAATGAACCAATCTCATCCTAGACATGAACTTCAAAAACCCCAAAGATAGGGCTTTCATCATTATTATGAACCTCCCTCTTATAAGGCCGTTCAAAAATGTTCCAAATGGCCTAGGTGGAAAGCAGCTTCTGAGGAAGAACTTAACTCAATTGAAACTCAAGAGGTTTGGGAAGATTATTACGGCAAACCCAATAATATACTAAACACAACATGGGTATTCAAAGTGAAAAAAAATTGCCATGGAGAGCCCATGAAATATAAAGCACATTTATATGTGCAAGGATTTGACCAGGTTCAAGGTGCACATTTTGAAGAGACTTGGGCTCCAACGGGGAAACTTGGATCCCTTTGTCTTGCTCTGATCTACGGCTTAAAGAATAAAATGACTTTCACTCAGTTTGATGTAAAAGGGGCTTTCCTTGGCGCTCCCTTGAATGAAACTGTGATAATCAAAACTCCTGAAGGATTGAATCAAAAATCTCCCTATCTCAAATTGAAGAAATCACTCTTTCCATGTCGACAATATAATCTTAGTAGGAAAATCTGATTTTTTTGCAGTCAACTTCTTAAAAATATTCTTGAATTCTTCCTTTCACTCGCCAAATAAAATCCTCTGAATGCTAATGCAATTTGATGGAGACAGTATATTTCTAAGTCAACCAAAACATATCAAAAGAGGCCTGGAAGAATTGGGTCTCACCAACTGCAAAGGCATTAATAGGCCTCTTACTCAAAACTTCCATCTTGAACCAGCTTCCAACAAAGACCATGCTCAGTTTTGTCAACTCAATATCAATTATCAATCTAAAATTGGATTGCTGAATCATCTTTCTCAATACACTCATCCGGATATTTCCTTTGCCTTTTCCAGCCTGGCAAGATTCAATGCAAAACCAGGACTCACTCACTGGAAAGAAGTACCCAAGGTATGGAAATGCCTCAAGACCACTAGGGAGTTCAGGTTTACTCTGAAGTATGACTCATCCAAAGACAGTATATTGGGCTATAGTGATGCTACGTGGGGCAACAACCCCTCTTCTTTCAAGTCTCAAACCGGATATATAGTACTACACTATGGCAGTCCAGTCCTCTTGAATTCCTCAAGACAGCGGAACGTAACATACTCCTCTACCAAATCTGAACTCAACGCCTTACTTGATTGCTAACCCAAATTGAAGTGGATCACTCACCTCGTGGATGAAATCAATGGCTCTTCCTCTAACAAACCAACAATATATGTAGATAATAAGGGATTAGACGACAAAATAAAAAAATTTGGGTCACACTCCAAGTCACAACACATCAACATTAAAACTAAAGGTCTATATGAAGACTTTTCTCTTTCTAACTTTGACCTCCATCTTGTCTCCACCGATGAAACAATAGCGGATCCTTTAACTAAAGCCACATTCATTGGGGCCCTCTAACTCCTTCAACCCACCATATTTCCTAATTAATCTAATTAATACTAAGTCAAATCTCCTCTTACCAGTCATGAGGGGTGTTGAGTATTTTCCCGCTCTCATCTCTTACCGCGCCTCTGCGCGCGGGTGCGCACTGATTCTATGACGGGGATCCCGACGTGTTCTTCTCACTCACACTTGGTCTCATCCCCTTTTACCAATCCCAATTCTTCTGGATCTTTATTGACATATTTCCCTATCTATCTTTCTTCTCTTCTGTCTATTTTCTTCTTCCTTTACTTTTTTATTTGCTTCCATTTCTATTTCTTCCTCTAATCTCCTCAACCCACAACATCAATCCATCAAATCACTCAACCCAAATACAATACATCAATCTCTGACCGGTAAGATGTCAACTTCTCCAACAAAGCCTCTTGAACTCAGTCTGACTTCATACTACAAACAGCCTATCTTTACCTATACTCAAATCCCATCCTTTCTGTTTCCTCCGTTGTCTCTCAGTCCATAGATCTCTCTCAACTCAAAGCTGCCTCATTAGAAAAATCTCATTGATCTTTGCTGTAGGGTTCTACATTTTTATCTTCTTACTTATTTATTTTTCTTTGAGGTCTCCTTCTGATACGCTTCTCTTTGATTCTTTTTGATCTCTCAGCCTCAGCTGGTTCTAAGTTCTCTAGAAATACAATCAAATCTCATTAATAGTCAATGAGAAAAATACCCTACCAGGCTTCAGTAAAATGACTATAAGTTGGACACAACACCAGAAACAGTTTGAAATTAAAAAATAGAAAAGAAATCCTCCTCACACACACTCCAAGAAAAAGACTTGACAAAAGATGACTGCGCAAAAGAGTAAGATAATTAGCCACTACTAAGGTGTAGGGGTGAAGTACTGGTTGCACCTAAATACTTGAGTCCTTGAATGAGATTCCTTTGAGTATCTTAGTTTTCCATTGTATTGCTCCAGTGATGCCAGTCAAAGGTTGTATGAGTAATTGAGAATCTGTTGTACCTGCAAGTTGTTTGTCCAATTGTCCCTGTCAAAGAGAAGGAGATGACATGCTCATAGTAGAAGTGCGCAAAACCAGATGTATATGCAACAGGACATTGTTTCTGCGCTTGTGTGAAGAGATGGAAAAAGATAAATAAAACAATAACAAAAAAATAATAAAATCATGAAAAAATAATAATAAAATAAAAATGTAGAAATGGATAAAATTTAAGATGGATCTCAACACCCCCCATAATTCAGTGCAACCTAAATTGAAAACATTTGGCCGTCAGAAGATCTAGAGCTTTTCCATGTGAGGCCTTGGTCAGAGAGTCTGCAACCATTAAGTGGGTGCTGATGAGGTCCACACAAATATTCTTTGCTGATTACTGATTGCATAGCCACTTCATTTTTATGTCTATATATTTTCTTTTTGAGTGTTAACCAAAGTGTTGGATTTTCTCAACCAGTCCCTTGTTCTCAACACAAAACCTGGAAGGCAGAATTGACACATTCTTCCAAACGTCTCTAATAATGGATTCAATCCAGATTGTTTCCTGCGCGCCGTAGATCAATACATTCAACTTGGCTTCATTCAAGGAAAGTGTGATATTTTTTTGCTTTCTGATCTTCCATGCAATTGGAGAGGATTTCCAAAAAATGATGTAACCGGTCTGAGACTTTTGCCTGCATGGATTTTCAGCCCAGGTGAAGTCAGTGTAAACTTCCAAAAAGGATGATTCTTTTGAGTTGGGCTGCAGGGTCAGGGCAAGAGAGTATGTTCCTGCCAGGTATTTCCAGACATGAATCACTTCTTTCCAGTGAGACAGACCCGGGATTTGTTTGAAGTAAGACAGGATTGAGGTGGCTGCACAAATTTCTGGACGCGTTTGACAGGAGAGATAGTTCAGCAAACCTGTGAAATTCCTGAAGTTTTGCAAATTCAAGTTGGTCAATCTGGGAGGAAGGAGACAATTGAATACCTGGGGTAAGAGGGGTTTGGAAAGGTTTAAAGTATGTCAGATTGAGATCTTCCAGTGTCTTGTATAGACAGGGATCAGCGTTGGATTGAGTGTAGCCAATCTCCTCTAGCCACGTTGTCAGAGTCTTGTACCAATGAGATGGGGCCTTACGCAGTCCGTAGAGGATTTTTTTCATTTCAGAAATTGGGATGAAAGGAGGCTATCTTTTGGCTTGAGGATGAAAATTTCATCTTCCAGAGGAGCAAACAGAAAAGGTGCCTTAAAATCAAACTTCCCAATTCAAAGTTTGTCATCCAGCCCAGTTAGAAGAAGAAGAAGAAGATTTGTAAAATTGCCTTTGGGCGCATAGGTATTGCCAAATTATAGTCCAGGTGTCTCTTGATTTCCCGTAATGCAAAGTAAAGATTTTTATTTTTCTGGAGACAGACTTGTAGCTGGTTTGACTCTATCTACCCACATTGTCCTGAGAAAGTGATTGGGTTTGATTTTGGTATATTCCCAAACATCTTGAGATTTAATCTCACTGAGTTAGTTCAATCTCTCCCTCAAAAAATTGGAGCTGTGTTCCATGGAAGCTGAGGTCTAGGAGTACTTGGGCAGTTTGATTGACAAATTCTGTTCACGTAGGTTGTACCTGGGAAGAGTCTGTGCCAGAGAATCCTCTGAGAATTCAATTTTCTGGTTAGTGTCTAGGACTGGGGAATAATTTTCAGCAATGTTGTTGATCAGATCGTCTGCGGGGTTCACGGGAGGTGAACCGGAATCAAATCAAATAACTTGTTTGGAATGTTAAGGGTTCAAAGAACCAGTATCCATGCACCAATTGCCTACAGTTATGGCATTTTCAAATCTTTTTAGGTCAGCATTGAAATCCAGCAGTGTGATGTGCTTAGTGTCCACTATTTTTTTGTGGGCTGTTAAAATCTTTTAGGGCAGTAAGTCCTCATTGTATCCAATTAATTTACCAAACAAACCTCAAGGTTCCAGTTTAGAGAAGGAAGGCCTTTCCTTGAGTATATAGCTGACAGGATTCCTTATGGGATGAAGATAGTCAATACCCAGGCTCTTTCCTGTGAACAGTTTGCATGGTGATTTTTTAGACTTGTGTGAGGGAATTTGGTTGAGCGCCAGTGCGCATGACTTAATGATGGGGTTACAATGACGCTTTTGAAGTTGAGAGTCAAAAAGAACCTTTCAGAGTGATTACAGAATAAGCCGGTTGAAGCGTTCTGCCAGGCCATTTTGTTGTGGGTTATATGCCTTGGAGAAGGTTTGTTTAATGTTTTTTTTTCCACAGTATTCAGACATATTGTGATTCCAGAATTCTGTCCCTCCGCCTGAGTGGATAATCATAGGGAAATAATTGAATCTCTTGTGCACAACTTCAATGATGAATTGTAGTGTGCTTGCCACCTCTCTCTTGCTTTTAATTGGAACAACAGCAAGAAAATGGGTACAGCTGTCAAATAATGTTAGGAAAAAAGAATCACTGTTAATGCTCAAGGGTTTTATTGGTCCAACAAGATTGCAGTGAAGTTCTTAAAAGGGTCTCTTGGAATGTGAATGCTTAATGCTAAATGGGGTCTGGGAGATCTTGCTGATGGTACAAGCTTTGCAGGTTGCCAGTTTATTTACTTTTATGCCCAGGTTTTGTCAAATTCTCCAATCACTAGTGTGACCAAGAGACTTATGGATTAATTTTTGCTGAGTGAAGATAGTCAATAGAACTTACTTTTGATTGGTCACATGAAGAAAAGGTATATCTCATTCATATACGCCCACCCTTCTCCAATCATTTTTCTGGATTACAAAGCTGTCTTGTCCAAAGTAAGCAATAAATCTTTCTTGTATGAGAGAGTGGATAGACAACAATTTTGCAGTAGAGTTAGGTGAAAAAAGAACATCCAAGATGGAGAGTTCCCTATTTTTGTCATTTAACAGTTTGACAGTACCCACCCCTTTGTAACCAAGAGAGTTCTTTCCTGAGGTTTTTGAAACCAAGCCCTTCAATGATTGGTCTAGGTGAGAAAAGAAACTGAGATCAGACACAATGTGTTTTGAAGATTGAGAGTAAAACACAAAACAGTTCAAACTGAAGAGTGAGCTTGTGTGAAACAAGCTAAAAGAGGTTCTTTTGGCAATCAATTCCAAGTCAGCTTCCTTTTTTTTGGGAAGGAGGGTCTGAGATGGGGGTAGAGTATCTAGAAACGCCCCTACAGGTGTGCAGCCTTAGGATTGTGCCATTTTTTGTTGCATGGCTTGACATTGGCAGGGAGGAAGGAAACAGGGTTAGTGTTATCCTCACATTTATCAGATGGAATTTACTTTTTCAGAAACCTGTTATTGTTGAACATGCAAAGATGGTCAAGAACTTGATTGGGGGTTATCTTCTTGTCTGAGTGGGTTATTTGTTGAATGAAGGTATCCATACTCAAAGGTAGTTTTTCCAAGATAAGATAGGCAATTATGTTGATAGGTAGATCAATTCCAACTTCATGCAGTGGAGACATAGCTGATTAGGTGTTTGTTATGAACCCAGGAATAAATGAATATGAAAAAGGAGTTCACAAAAACTCCTTGAATATCCTGGCACAATTAGAGGAATGATTGGATGCAAAGTATTTGTTGATGTCCACCCAGATTTGATGTGCATCCTTCTCATTCTCAGGATTTATTATATTTGCTTGTACGGTAGTGTCAAGCTTTGAAATTAAGATCTTTCAGATTCTCACATTTTCAACATGGCTAAGTCCAATTGGATTTCCACTAGCGTCCCTTTGTTTCTTTGTGAGATTTTTGTAAAGATCCTCTTGAAGATCCATCATTTTCACTACATGATTGCACCATATGGAGAATTTGTCCAAGGTGAGTAGCGGAATAGCCTTGATTGCTGTCTTAAGTATGGTGGCTTTAAGAGAGTAAATCATGTTACTGTTCTGGTTGAAATTTTTGAAGTTTTTCAACTGTCAAGTGTGTTGGAATAAATAATCCTAATTGCCTCAAAGATGGTCCAAAGAAAAACTAGAAAGCTGAATTAAGGTGTTAGAAACTGAATGAAAACCAAGGAGGATAGTCAATGAGAAAAAAAACATACCAGGCTTAAGTAAAATGATTATAAGTTGGATAAAACACCAGAAACTGTTTGAAATTCAATAATAGAAAAAAATTTGCCACACACACACTCCAAGAAAATACTTGTCAGAATAAAACTGAGTGAAAGAGTCAGATAATTAGCCACTAATAAGGTGTAGGGGTGAAGTACTGGTTGCACCAAATTACTTGAGTCCTCAAATGAGATTCCTTTGAGTATCTTGGTTATCCTTGGTTTTCCGTTGTATTGCTTCAGTGATTCCAGTCAAAGGTTTTATGAGTAATTGAGAATCCTTGGTACCTGCAAGCCTTTCTTCCAATTTTCCCCATCAGAGAGAAGGAGATGAGGTGCTCATCGTAGAAGCCCTTTGGAATTCAGAAGAGGACTTCTCCTTTAATGGTTCCCAAGTTTGGAAGCTATTGATCCCTTGCAACTGTTCAACCTAAAACTGAGAGATAGGGAGATTTAGTGTAAAGAGTCCTTCCAAACTCCTGTGATTATGATATGATTCCCCTCCTACTTCCAGGTTGAGGGTGCGGTTTAAGTAGCCTTCCCCTTAAACATAACCTAGGTACAACCGCAAGAAAACAAGAATAATGAAATACAACCCCTAAGTACAGGACCCTAGCCCAAATTTATCCTTCCAACCCTGTCCCATGATCCATATCCCATCTGTATTTCCCGCCTGCCATTACATCCACCCGGTTTTTCCTTCTCATGACGCGGCCCTTGTGCTGCGCCAAACTTGTAGCCCCCTGCGTATGTCTGCATCTGCCTGATGTGCCATTCCAGATATCCAAGGTTCATCTGCGCTTCTTGCAATGTGCAATCCGTGCAATCCGTCCAATCTGATCCAATCCGCCCCACTTCTCCAGATGCAAAGCCCAATTTGACTGCTGCTGAGCCTGCAGCACAGCTTGCTGCGGCAAGGCTGCAACCATTGCTGAGCCCGCTGCTACTGCTGAGTGTGCAGTGTGCAGCCCATTCCAAATTGCCTCCATAAAAAACCACCACATCCCCCCCAACTTGACTTCTGTCCCCAGAGATCCACCACTATCTCACCTACCCCTGGCTATCCCTAGTTATCCCATCCCCTCACGGCACCACTACACCACCCCAAGGAGAAAACCCACCACATCCTACCCCTTCAACATGTCCTGCACATTCTGCAGTCAGAATGGCCTCTCCAAATGGATCCTTCCAGGCTGGTGCGCCTGTATTCTTTGCCAAGCCGGCCACTGTTGCTGTTCTCTATCCAATGGTATGCCCCATGACTGTCATCAAGTTTGTCTGGGCAAGAGAACCCAATGCAACTCATTTGTGGCCTCATGCAAGGACAACATCTCCACTAACAAATGGACCTTTCCCAGCTCACCTTGGGACACACCACACCACACCCTCCATTGCAGGAAAGCCATGACTTGGGCTTGCCATTACATCAGGGCTGGACCACTGCGGCGCCAGGACTTGACCAATTTTGCGGCTTATTGGAACACCGCTCACAAGTAGGCCACACAGGTGCAGATAAATGAACTGGCAACGGAAGCGCAGATCTTCAACTGACCAACCGCGCCTCCCCCACTGCCACTGCTTCCTCCTACTCCCCTGCAACCTGCTCCTCCACCGCAACTGCATCCTCCCACTCCTACTCCTCCACAGCCATCTCCATCACCAGCTCCCAGGTTGTCCCCAGAACCCAAGCGCACACCAACTCCTGTAGTCATTGAGTTGTTGCCCAAACCCACAGCCGCTGCAATTCCTCCGGCTGCCACTCCCAAGATTCCAGAGATCCCCCTAATTCTGGCACTCCCACTTGCAAGGTTAGACGCAATGGTGAAAAATGCAGACAAACTAATCCAGCCCTTTATAGGGGTTCCCCATGCTCACACCACCAATGCGCAAGGCAAAGTTCTGGCGCAATTCCCAAACCTAGCCGCGGAGGCTTGCCCAGATGCAGAGGAGGTGATGAGGACTTGGCCAAAGTAGGCATATCAACACCCCTCTCTTTTCTTTCTATCTTGTTTCTATTCCCGCGCCTATCCTTGCAGAGGAAACAGCATTATGCCGCGCCAACCTAAGTAGAGTTTGAGCTTGTGAGAACCTTGAGAGAAATAAGAACCACGCGCAAGATTGGCGCTTTGAGAGCAATCCGGGGGAGTGAGAAAAATCCACACTTTGAGAGCAATCCGCAAGATTGAGAAAAAGCTGCGCTTTGAGAGCAATCTGAAAGAGTGAGAAAATCTGCGCCTTGAGAGCAATCCGTGCCAAATGAGAGTATCTGCTGAAGGTACCTGGAACCCCCCAGAAAAACGGCCTCACAGTTCCCTGAACCCATCTATAGAACAGAGAGAGAACAAAGAAAACCCGCTGCATGCCCATATCCTTCAGAGAGAGAGGAAGAGAAAAAGAGTATCCAACACACCTATCTATACCTTTTGTATATAAGATAACCAAAGAAAAGATGAAAAGAGAGAGAGAGATTTTTTTTAGCACTAGCCCATTGCTAAGCCCAAGCCTTGCTCTTCAACCCACATCTTTTTTGCGCCACGTGCTTCCCTATTTCCTTGGATCATCCATTGGAAGTCATTCTTTTCCCAAATGCAGGGCTTGTCCTCGCATCCGCGGACCCAGCTTTGGGATGTGCCTGTACCTCAAAGAAACTGATGACCTAGACAGCAATAATCCCAAAAAGCCAATCCAGAGAGATGGAAATAAGATAAAAAACATTCTTGTGTGTCTAGTTGTTCCGGCTGTGAACCAGCTAGAGCATCCCCTCACCAAATCCAATCATGTCCCCTATTCACCCATTGTCTGCCCCCCAACTTGGCTGCTGTCCCCAGCGGTCTGCAATTGTTTAATCTGCCAGATGCGAACCTCATGATGAACATCCATAAATTGCTACACAATCCCAGGAACTGGAGAGTGTGTGATACAGTCTTTGGCGTTGGCCACTTGAGGACTTTTTTGAGCTTCTTTTCCGCAATCCGCCTTCCTTCAGAAGCCACCAAATGCCCAAGAACCTTTAGTGCAGGTACGCAGGCAGCTAACTTTTTCCACAACACCATGAGCCCCGCTTCCTCAATCCAAAACAAGATCCGTTCCAGCGTTTGCGCAAATTCCCAGACCAATCAACAAATTGCAGGAGTGTCAATAAGCGTTTCCCCTCCATAATCTGTCTTTGGGCCTTTGATGCCTGCGTTTTCAATGAAAATATGCACCCCCTCTGGAAGATTTTCCTTCAGAATCCAGGTCATCTGCGCTTGGTAAACCACAACCAAGTTAGTTGCACCTTGCGGCAGCCACATCAGTTGAATCCTTCCAAATCCAGTTTTGAAGGCAGTCATTGGCCCCAAACTCTGATTGAGTTTGTGCTGATTGTATCCGCCCATCACATCCACCAACCCATAGCATGCACGCCTTGCCATAGATTCTAAAAAATTGTCCACGCGCAGAGGCTTGCCTGCATCTTGGATTGTAAACCAATTAAGCCACCTCAAATCATGAACAATCCGTTATGAATTCCCATCCTGCTGAACCAATGCAAAGATTGGACTCGAGTAAATTGATGTTGATTGCTTGTAAAGCCCCATCCCTACATGCTTGCGCACCAGCTCCAAGAAGGGCCCCCAAAAAGCCCATGGAATTGGAATTGCCTTGATCTGCCAAGGCTCATGCGGAACTGCTGGAATCACATAAGGGTCTCCTATCTTGCTCTTTAAAAGTCCCCGCTCTTCAGGTACAAACGTGAGCGCTCTTTACCGGCGGAAAAGTCACCATCAAAAAAAAGGCAGCACCTGCCGGCAGGTGTAGCACCTGGGTGTGTGATTGAAACATGTTTTGAATTTGTTGTGGTTTCTGAGTCAAACATGAAATTGATTCCTGGAAGGTTTCAGAATAATCCTGAAAAACATTTATGTAATTCATGGATTGAATTAATTATCTTCACATAACAGGAATATTTGGGAACTTGTTTATTTATTTATAATTTGATATTTCTATCACTGCTGTTAAGAACTTTGGTTTGGAGCTATATGAAAAGGAAATTCTTTTTGGATGGTATCAAGCTTCAAAATGAAGTGATATCAATTCCATTGAAAAAGCTTAAATTCAATTATTATTTGTAGGCTAATTTTTTTTTGATTTTTTCCTCCCCAAAGAGGAAATTTCATCCTAGTGGCACATAAACCACAGAAAAATGGATGCCACCTGTATTTAGGTGGCATTTCTGTATCCCATTGATATCTCAGGGTTATGTGATGCTGTATCTCATCATTAACTTTCAGCAGGTGGTGAAATATTGTGACTAGAGATCAGCATTTGCTGAACTTCTGGCTCATTAGTTGATAATAGATTTTCAAGGGAAAGCTAGATATGAGCAAAGCTGTTGCTTCAAAAGCAGTGCACATATCATCCACAAATTACTGCAGTTGGTGTTTGGGAATTCCTTCAAAGTGAAATTCAAAAATTCCAGAAGAGGCTGATTGTTTACAGACTGGAATTTCCATTAACTGGTCAAAAAAAGGGTAAGTCCTTTTATTCACAGCCCAAAATAAAATGCATAAAAATTTATTTAGGATAATAATAACACACCATGCTCCTAGAAATGTACAAATCTTTCCTTATATAAATGAGCCATTGATGCCTTCTTTTCTATTGGTTTCTTATTCAATAACCTATGTTGGTGTAATTTTATTTTTTATACTTCTACATTTTATCAGGGAAAATACAGAAAGCAAGGCCAAAATTGTTTGTTCAAATTTCAAAAAATGAAGAATATTTGAAATGGAGGATGACCAAAGACCAAGGGAGTAAAGAAAGGAAAAAGAACAAAAGAAGGAAGAAAAAAAGTCAATATCCTCACTTGGATGTGTTGATCACCATCCCTGGTCTGCACATAAGGGCAGGTTACTTTATTTTTTGAGGGAGAATGTTGAAACCAAGGCAAGAGGCAGGCTTCTTTTTGAAATGTAGAAAAGCCAGGGTAGGTGAAATTTATAAAAATAGAAAAAGCATTGAACTAGTTCTGGCCTGAGAAGAAGGGAATCCATTTTGGAAGAAAAGGAACACATGAATTGAGTGGGAACTGGGCTAGTCACAAAGGCATGCAATCAACAACTGCAGATATTTTGGCTACCAGCCCTGGTTACAGAACAAAGTGTCACTCAATCACAAATTGATTTATGAAAATTAAGCCATGAGAGGACATGTCTTTACCACAGGAAAAAGGTCAAATTAGGGCATATCAGAGTTAAGCAAACATTCAATTTTTTAATAGTGGGTTTCAACCAAAATCCACCACTTCAAACCCACTATTTAAAATCAAAAAAAAACCCTTATTTCCCATCAGACCTGTCAGAGTCACCTGAAAATAAATGGGTTTTTTCAAATAAAGTATCTAAAGGGTTTCACCACCTCAACCCATCATTTCACATCATCACCCCTGTTTTCAACCTCCATTCCTATCCTGTTTGCTTCATCACTCTACTTTAATGCTCACAAAGCTTCATCACCCTTATCAATTATTGCTTCCATCACATCCATGCTCTCATCACTTCATCCCCACTTTCATCACATCACTTCATCATTTCATTGCTTCCTAACAGTGGAGGCACTCAAGAAGATTGCTCAATTACTGGGCTTGTAAATATATTTGATTTATTGATTGGATAAAACTTTCAAATATGGAAAAAAAACAATAGAAACAATAGAAACAACATCAACCATATTGGGCCTTCTTTCCCATAATTCTTTCATCAATTTTTGAAGTATTAAAATTGTGGAGTTTTAAAGATACATTGGCTAGTTTTTTTTTAATTTGGAATGAGCAGCCAAAGTGAGTACTCAGGGTTGAAGAGGTTTTTAAACTAGGAGGAGGAAATTTAGTCTGATGATCAAAAAATTGAGTCTTCCAAAGAATTTAAATAATGCCCTCAGCTTTTGCAAAGTCAAAAATACAACCAAGTTTTGGAAAAGATAAACCATGACCCAAATCATTGCAGGGAGGAAGGATAGGCTGTCCTGTAGATCTGATGATGTATGAAAATATCTCATATGTAAAACCATTCAAGTCATTCTTATCAGTATGGAGCTTGTTTGAGAAGTCATCAAATGTCACAAACACATTTGAAAACATGCAGAAATCTTGCTCCTTTTCCATCCACTCAGATGAAGACCAGTTTGGGATTAGTATTCATCTGAAACTTTCTTGTTTTGAGCATGAGCTGAAGTACACAGTGATTGGATCCTTCCAAAGACAAATTTTTTGTGAGCAGGGAGAAGGTCCCAAAGTTCATCATCCTTCTTGATGGTCCTTTCATTCAAACCTGGTTTGCAAGAATAGAACTCTATTTTTGAATTGAAGTCAACATCAATCAATTTATTGAATTTTCTGACAAAACCTGACATAAACAGGACAAAACTGCAGAGGCAACTCTATCACTTCCAGCACAAAAACCGATGGCATGCATGCAGCCAGTAAAGGCTGCTGTGTTTGTCTTGCTGAGTGAATGGTGCTTGTTTGCCATCTGGTAAAATTCCAAGACAATGTTGCACAAATTATCAATTTGTGGAGTGCTTTTTTCGGCCTTCAAACTGTGGTATTTAAGAATGAAGTAGGGCTGAAACTGGCGGTTTGTGACAGCATTAACCAGCATGTGAGGGCACATGCGTGGTAAGACGACATGATTGGGTGCAAGATTGTCCCTCAGTGTCACAAAGTATGTTGGCTCATCACATTCCTGTACAAAATGTCTCCTGGCACAGTTGAACTTTTTGTTACTTGTGGATGTTGAAGTAACATTTGAGTTCAATAGCCTGTGTCTCTTTCCTACTACAAGAGGTTTTGATGCATGTTGTTTCTCCTTGGCATCCCCTGAAACGCCAAGCTCATCAAAACTACAAACCATGTTTGAGGATGACACCCAGGAATCACAACATGAATGGAAAACCAAAAGAAAAATAATGAAGAATCAAAAGTTCAATTAGTAATTTTATTGTTGAACAATATTGAGGAATAAGATTTAAATCCCATACCCACTTTTACCAGACATGCCTTCATTCAATTCCACATTCAATTCCATCAAGATTGATATCTAAAAGACTGATATCTAAAAACAATAAATACCCTCTTTTTTTAAAAAATAAAAAAACATAAAAGGTTACTTACCAATGGGGTGGTGGTTGCTGTGGATGAGGTGGGTGTTGGTGGGTGTTGGTGGGTGTTGGTGGGTGGTGGTGGGTGTCAGTGGGTGTTGGTGGGTGGTGGTGGGTGTCAGTGGGTGGGTGAGGTGGTTCACCTCATAGTTGGACAGACCCCCAAATTGGAGCTGACAGACCCCAAGTTTGGTGCAGGTGTCTAAATCACCACTAGGTGGGGAGGGGATTTGAAATCCCCCCACCAAGCCACTCCCTCCCCCCTTGATTGTTCTCTAGGTGGGGAGCGGATTTGAAATCCCCCCCCTCCATCCCCCCTTGATCTCCCCCCTTGCTTGGTTGCAAGGTGGGGAGCAGATTTGAAATCCCCCCCCTCCCTCCCCCCTTGATCTCTCCCCTCAATCTCCCCCTTGCTTGCTTGCTAGGTGGGGAGAAGATTTGAAATCCACCCCCCCTCCCTCCCTCCTCAATTTCCCCCTTGCCCGCTTGCTAGGTGGGGAGCAGATTTGAAATACACCCCCCCTCCCACCCTCCTCAATGTTGCCCTTGCTTGCTTGCTGAGCGGGGGGGTTATGAAGTCCCCCCCACCCCAAGCCCCACTGGCTGCTCCCCCTTTCCCACTTGCCACGCGGGGGGGTGATCAAGTCCCCCCCACCGCAAGCCCCACCATCCCCCCCCCTTGCTCCCACCGCAAGGCGGTGGCTTGCACCCCCTCACTTGCTTGCCGGGTGGGGGGTGATCAAGTCCCCCCCACCCCAAGCCCCACCAGCCCCCCCCTTGCTCCCACTGAAAGGCAGTGAATTGCACCCCCCTTGCTCCCTTGCCAGGCGGGGGGGTGATCAAGTCCCCCCCACTGCAAGGCCCACTTTCCCCCCCTTTGCCGCTCCCTTGGTTGGGGGGTGATGAAATCCCCCCACCTCAAGCCCCTCCGGCCCCCCACCTTTGCCACTCACTTTGTTGGGGGGTGATGAAATCCCCCCACCAGGCTGGCCCCCCCCCCTTTGCGACTCGCTTGGTTGGGGGGTGATGAAATCAACCCACAGCAAGCCCCTCCAGCCCCCCCCTTTGCCACTCACTTGGTTGGGGGGTGATGAAATCCCCCCACCAGGCTGCCCCCCCCTTGGCCCCTTGCTTGGTTGGGGGGTGATGAAATCCCCCACTTCAAGCCCCTCTGGCCCCCCCCTTTGCCACTCACTTGGTCAGGGGGTGATGAAATCCCCCCACCGGGCTGGCCCCCCCTTTGCAGCTTGCTTGGTTGGGGGGTGATGAAATACCCCCACCAAGCCACACCCTCCCTCCCGGCCTGCTGGCTTGCTTAAAAAAAAAACTCAAAAAAAAACAAAAGCAAAAAACTGAAAAAAAAAACAAAAAAAAAATGAAAAAAAAGCAAAGCAGAAAAAAAACAAAAAAAAGGAAATAAACCAAAAAATAAACCAAAAAAAAACCAAAAAAGAAACAAAAAAAAACTGAAAATAAACCAAGAAAAAAACAAAGGAAAATAAACCAAAAAAAAAAAAAAGGAAAATAAACTGAAAACAAAACAAAACAAAAAACAAAAGAAACCAAGATAAAAAAATGAAAAAAACCAAAAATAAACAAAAATAAACAAAAAAAATAAACCAAAAACAAACAAAAACAAAAAAAAAGGAAAATAAACCAAAAAAAAAACAACAAAAACAAAAAAAAAAACAAAAAAAAACCAATAAAAAAACAAAAAAAACAAAAAAAACCAAAAAAAAAACCAAAAACAAAAAAAAAAAAACCAAAAAAAACAAAAAAAACAAAAAAAAACAATAAAAAACAATAAAAAACAATAAAAAAACAAAAAAAAAAACAAAAAAAAACCAAAAAATAAAAGCCAAAAAAAAAACAAAAAACAAAAGGAAACCCAAAAAAAACACAAAAAAAAAATAAGAAAAAAACAGAAAGAAACCATAAAAAAACCAAAAAATAAAAGAAAAATGGGAAGAAGCCAAAAAAAAAAAAAAAAAAAAACAAAGAAAAACCAAAAAAAAACCCAAAAAAAAAACCAAAAAAAAAAGCAAAAAGCAAAAAAAACAAAAAAAATGGAACTCTTCAATTGATGTCTTGAATGTGAAAAATCATAGGGTATATAAATAAATGAACCCTAGTTCAAATAACAAAAAGAAACATATCTTTGAACAAGATCTTTACTCACAGGGCTGGTCATTTCTTGTAGTAACTTACTTGTGAGGTTTCTTCTGTTCATAGATTGGAAAATGTTTGGTGACTGGTTTTTTGGAATTTTGCTATCAATGACACTTGACCAGTGATATTTTGAAGTTTGATGATAGAAAAATTTGATTTTAATATATGTGTTTGATGTGATTTTTTTGACCTTCCAACATCATTATATAGATGACCTCCATATTTGAATGTCCTTTGAGAAAATATGGCGCATTTTAATATACAAATTTTCCCACCTCTGGTGGTGTTCTCATTGTTTTTGTTGAATTGGATTGGGTGTTAAGTCAAATTTTTTCACTTTCCAGAAATTGAAAGGCTTACAGGGAAATAGATAAAAAGATTGATTGAATTTTGAATTCAATCTTACATCTGCTGATGAGCTTGATAATTCAAAAGAAAAACTGAAAAGCTTATTGGTTCCATTTTGAATATGCATATTAACTTCAGTGGGAGTGTAAGGGAAAGTTAAATTTGATATTTTGAAAAATGTCCCTAATCAATAGATCAGATTGAATGCACATAATTGACCTATGTAAAATACATTGGCAATACTAAGATCTTTGGTTTTGAATTCAAAATCAAATTCCCTAATGGAAAATCATGTATTTCATTTGAAGATTAATGATCTTAATAAAAACCCATGATTGGAATTGATATTTTTACATCAGGAAATTTCAGAAAACCACATTAAGCAAGGAAATATCTCATGCAAAGAGTTTGTTTGCTTCACCAAAACAACAGATTTCATGACTACAAATATTCATTTTTCATAATATTTTTATGGAGACTTTATTCAATCATCTGGTAGTGTGGAAAAACCAATTAATTTCATCATGACTTCTTCAAATTGAGATTGGCACATGTTCAATTTAAGAAAAACCAAACCCTCATGCAAAAGTATCACATCTCCTCTTTCTCCAACTTATCATTTGATGATCCTCTTGGGACCAGCTCTGATAAAATACATGCAAACTGCATCCACATATTTCTTGGCTGCAATGCCACAGTACCTGGCCAGAATGCACCAAATTGGATTGTCTTTGCAGCTTCCAGGGTACTTAACTAGTCCCTCATAAAGTCTTTGTGACGGATAATTGGTGTCATTTCATCATCATGAATCTCACAAGCTTCCCAAACCATGCACTTTTCTTGTAGCCCAATGTATTCAGACATTTGTTCACAGAAGTAAACTACCAGCAAAGGGGGATAGATTCTTTTTGTGTCTTACTTGTTCCACCATTGATCTGAATGACAAATTTATCCAAATTACAGGCATCCAGATCAATGGTGGACCAAGGAAAACACAAAAACAATCTATCCTCCTTTGCTGTTAGTTTACTTCTGGTAACAAATGGCTGAATACATTGGGCTAAAAGAAAAGCAGATGCTTTTGGAACCTTGTGAGATCCATGATGATGAAGGCACAAGAAAATCCTCTCAAAGACTTAATGAGGAACTACTTTGGTGCCCTGGAAGCTGCAAAGACAATCCAATGTGGTGCATTCTGGCCAGGTACTTTTGCATTTTAGCCAAGGAATATGTGGATGCAATTTGCATGTATGTTATCACAGCTGGTTCCAAAAGGATCATCAAAAAATAAGTTTGAGAAAGATGAGATGTGATACTTTTACATGAGGGTTTGGTTTTTCTGCAATGGAACATGTGCCATATTGCTGAAAGGGGTGGTATGGGATGGGGGGAAATTGCTTGAGGGGAGAAAGAGGAACTTTTTAAGTAGTTATTTATTGATGCTTCAGTCAGGTGGTTGAGTAGTGGGTGGTGGCAAACAATCTGTGGAATTTTGAATATGCAATTAATCTAAAAGTGCTGAGTGGTGGGTTAGGGCTTTAGACAGTCCAAATCAAAAATTTGACCTTGAGGAATCCAATCTCGCTGCTCAGGTAAAATTATTGTAACTGGGGCTTCCAGTATTGAAAACTATTTGAAAATCACTCGTTTTCAAAACTTTTGATCATGAAGTATGATGCAAATCAAAATTAGCAAAATTTCATAATCATGTCATAAACAAAATGGATTGTACCTCAGGATCTTCCTTTTAAAAGAAGCCAAAGCAGTGGGATGAATTTTTATTCATAAATTAATTATAAATTATTCCCAAGACCAAAAAAGTTCAAGATCAAAGAGTCAAAAGAAACAGTTTAATTTCTATGCAAATAATAATTATGATCAGCAATATGGATTCCTTTCTTTTTTGTAGCTTTGGTATAATGTATAGTACCATCATGAATGCTTCTACAAGTTTTTAGGGCTCTAAAATTGATTTGTAAAGACATGGCAAGACGGGTATACAAAACATTTTCTACAGGAGGAAGTGTACAGTGCCAATACTTTTTTGATTGCCAGAGTAAATTTAGAATTCCTTTTTGAGTAGAGAAATAGATCCAAACCCAATATTCAGGTATGACAAAATGTCTATCATGAAAATTGTAGCCCTTGGAGGGAGTAGCAAGTGATCCACATGCTTTCTTCTGTGTTAAAAATAAAGCAAAGGCAAAGTTGGATATATCATTTTCATCAATATGGTGCAAATTGCAGAAGCAATCAGAGGTAAAGGTGAGGTGAGGTGAAAAGGAGCTGGTCCCAAGAGGATCATCAAATGATAAGTTGGAGAAAGATGGGATGTGATAATTTTTCATGAGGGTTTGTTTTTTCTTAAATGAAACATGTTTTATATTTCTGAAGAATCCTCCAAATATACTAGAAGCCCTTTCAGAGTAAGACATAAGTTCATCATACTGGAATTTGGCAGTAGCAGTCTTTAGGTCCTTGATGTATTGGCTAATCATTTGAGCTGTTACCATGGCCTTTCTCCATCCAATTGCCAACATTTTTCCTGCCCATGATCTAGATGGTGAGCCCACTGGGTTTACAAATTTCTTGCATTGGTGCAGGAACCAAGCAAGAAAGTCAATATTTTGCACTGGCGTTCCTGTGAGACAAACTCTACAATTGGTGGCAACCTGGGTGACCGCTTGGGAAATCTTGGCCTTGGTATTTTGGATAGTGCTCTCATGCAAGTGAATTGCAGTCAGTTTGGTCCAAAAAAAATACTTGGGTAGGAAAGATGGAAGAATAAAGGTTGGATTTACTGTGCCTCATCCAAAATGATCCTGAACCATTTTCTGGAGAAGATAATGGAGCGTGGGGTGTTGCGGTTGGCTTGCATTTTGTTGTATTCCAATGACAACAGGTGATATGATGTGAGAATCAAATCTGCATTTTCCAGTTGAAAATCCATGGTCTGATGCCGCCATTTTCCATGGTAGGTGAGAAAATTGATGGCCTTTGACTGCGTATGCTGCATAATCTCCCTTTTCTAATTCTTCAGGAGGTGTGGGGGGGGGTTATAACCAGTGTGGCTTGATGTGGAGGTTTTTCAGGGGGGGATAGAGGGGAAGGCAATAGGTCCGGGCTTGCAGCAAGGTGGTTGCAATAAGTGAAATTGATTGTATTGTTTTACCAAGACCCATGTCATCATCCAGGATAGATCCAAGTGGGGATTATGGAATGTCCTCCCCCCTTGAAAGAGCTATGCTCTCACCAGTGATCTTGTTCTCCCATAGTGCACCACTATCAATTGAGGTCCTCTTCCACAAAGCCAAGGCGGATGCAGCATGTGGTGATTGCCTCTCAAGGAGGAAAGCAAGTCCTTGGGACTGATGTGGTAGCAATGGGGTTTTGATTACATTGGAAGGAGCAGAAACATGGGTCCAGATCACACCCACTGGGCACCACGAGTAGAGTGGGGTTGTAATTTATCTCTTTGATAGCAGACGGGAGGTCTATAATTTCTGTGGCAAGGTTGGAAAGGGAAATGGAGTTATTTTTTGCGGGATTGTATTGTGGAGGGCGTTCAAGGGTAATGAATGAGGAAAAAATGGAGGTGGTGATGGCCATGAGATCACATTTGCTGCAAAATATCAATAATGCCAAATTGAATGTGACAAAAGGCTGGGAGGACACATGCAGAACTGCCTCACCAAAGATCTATGAAGCTGTCTGGTCTGGAAATTCCAAAGGGCATTTCCCAGAAGGGCCAAATGATGTTTGATTGGGGATATAAGGGAGAAGGAGACGTGACAGGAGAAGTGGTAAGGAGCCCACAGGCTGATCTAGGATTGGGATTCTGACAAAAATTTTGCCATCTTGGCAAAGAAGGGAGACCCAATGAGTTGATGGGTTGGAAATGAGATAGGGAAGAACAGTTTCAGGAATTGAGGTGAGGGTGGTGTTGAGGAGGCCAAGACATTGAGAAGTGAAGGAAGCCATGGCTAAGGTTTGATGAATTAATGTGATGAGTAAGGTATTTCATAGACGGATGGATGGAATATGTGGGAGATTGTGCAAAGAGCAAGGATTGTGAGGGGGAAAAAAAGCATGTGAAGCTGAGTACTTATATCTTTGAGCTGACCAGGAGGTGGCTCTGTGGTAGGAATTCCTGTCAACACATGGCATAGTATCATGCCAATGATGTACACTGTTTTTGATCAAACTATATACAGTTCTTAAAATGAGTGGCATATGACGTCATTAAATTCAGGGTTATGCAAATTCTCATTGTGGAAGTATGCATAGGGTG
Source organism: Puccinia polysora (assembly GCA_025617555.3). Taxonomy (NCBI): domain Eukaryota; kingdom Fungi; phylum Basidiomycota; class Pucciniomycetes; order Pucciniales; family Pucciniaceae; genus Puccinia; species Puccinia polysora. Next base: position 8,792,780 of record CM062629.1, read on the forward strand.
GGAGGGTTGACGTCTCACTTGCATCAATTGTGGTAAATTGTCTGCCACAGATTCATTTGAGAGGGTCTGAAATTGAATTGTGTGCTGGGTGGAAAGCTTACAGCTCCATTTTTGACAGATCTACATGGGATGAATGGAAAGGATGCAGGTGAAGGAACCCAAAATGGAGTTGTATAGGACATAATGAGGTTGTGCAAGTGGGTGGCCAAGGTCCAGCTTGGCGTTTGAGTGCTACACAAGGTTGTGGGCATAAAATAAGCTGTAGATCCAAACTGACTTAATATGCCCACACCCTTGTGAAGGAACCCAAAATGGAGTTTTACGCTGGGTGGCCAGCGTACAACTCCTGAAAGGATCATGGTGCATAGGACATAATGAGTTTGTGCAATCTGCGCCTACAAGGGCTCAACTGCAATTTTTGGGCTTGTGCAAGGGTATTGGCATAACTCAAGAGACACCTGTTTTGAATCTTCATTTTGACACACCTCCTGGGGGGGTTGGCATAGATATTATGCATGTTGTGTTTTCAAGCTGCTTGCACAGAATTGCAAACAGAAACGGTAGGGTGCAGGCATCTTGGTGACAGACAACCTTCAAGCTTGCCCATGGTTGGCAGCCATTGGGCAAAGCTAATGGTTGACAAGAATTGGGGAAAAAGAATGATAGGGGACCATTGGGTCAAGCTAATGGTTGGAAACCATTGGGGCAAGCTAATGGTTGACAAGAATTGGGGCAAGCTAATGGTTGGAAACCATTGGGGCAAGCTAATGGTCAGAAACCATTGGGGCAAGCTAATGGTTGGCAACCATTGGGGCAAGCTAATGGTTGGAAACCATTGGGGCAAGCTAATGGTTGGCAACCATTGGGGCAAGCTAATGGTTGGCAACCATTGGGGCAAGCTAATGGTTGGCAAACATTGGGGCAAGCTAATGGTTGGCAACCATTGGGGCAAGCTAATGGTCAGCAACCATTGGGTTGAACGCTAATGATTGATGACCATTGGAGAAAGCTAATGGTTGGCGACCAGTGGGGAAAGCTAATGGTCGCAAACCATTGGGGAAAGCTGATGGTTTGGGACCATTGGGGAAAGCTAATGGTTGGAAACCATTGGGGAGAGCTAATGGTTGGCAACCATTTCTGCAAGCTAATGGCCAGCGACCATGTTGGCAACCATTTGGGAAAGCTAATGGTCAGCAACCATTGGGTTACACGCTAATGGTTGATGACCATTAGGGCAAGCTAATGGTCGGCAACCATTGGGTTAAATGCTAATTGTTGATGACCATTGGGGAAGCTAATGGTTGGCAACTGTTGGGGCAAGCTAATGGTTGGCAACCATTGGGGCAAGCTAATGGTTGGCAACCATTGGGGAAAGCTAATGGTCAGTGACCATTGGGGAACGCTAATGGTCGGCAACCATTGGGGTAAGCTAATGGTTGGAAAACATTGGGGGAGGCTAATGGTTGGCAACCATTGGGGAAAGCTAATGGTCAGCAACCATTGGGGAAAGCTCAGCCTAAGCTAATGAACAGCAACCATGAGGCTAAGGTAATGAATGGAAAAAATTGAGGGTGAGTCACCCCTCAATGCATAAATGCATACAAGTTAGTGTATAAGGTGTGGGTGGGTAGTGCACCCAATTGAAAAATCAATCCCTCCCTCCCTCCATCCATCCCTCCATCATTTGATCCACACATCCATCCATCCATCCATCCATCCATCCATCCATCTATCCATCCATCCATCCATCCATCCATTTATCCATCCATCCATCCATCAATCCATCCATCCATCCATCCATCCATCCATCCATCCATCCATCCATCCATCCATCCATCCATCCATCCATCCATCCGTCCATCCATCCATCCATCCATCCATCCATCCATCCATCCATCCATCCATACCATCCATCCATCCATCCATCCATCCATACCATCACAACAAAACTTCTCCACTATGTCTACATCACCTGCACACAGCAAACCCCCACCCTAAATTCCCTCTGCCCAGCCCACTGAGCTCACTGGAGATCAACCAACTGCTGATCCAGTACACACCCAATCCCCACCATCAATTCTGTCTGCCCAGCCCACTGACCCCACTGGAGATCAACCAACTGCTGATTTCCTAGCAATCATCACTCCAGACCGTGAGTCCTCTTTTCACTTTGTCATGTTTGCCTCAACTACTAACCAGGCCTCCCTTAGCCTCTCTTCCACCACCCCCACCAGGGGTTGAAGTTGTTGGCACGGAATGATCATCAAGCCCCCATGCTGCACCATCACCTCCACCCCCAACCCAGACCAGTGGCTTGATGAGCACACAGGAAGCCTTGGTTGTCTCAAATTCTGACTTCCTTGCTAATAGCAAGCAGCAAATGGCAAAGCTCCTTAAAATGGCCAATGACAAATCACTGCCACAATCAGTGCAAGACATGGCAGTCAAGGCCTGTAAGGGTCTTCAAGATGCAATGGCCTGTGAGTTGAAACACTTGAATTCTAGTCTAATCCCTGGCTGATCCTCATTGTGTCCTTCACCAGTGGTTGAAAACGGTGATGACCTCCCTCCTGAGGAGGAGGTTCAGATTGGGTCAGGGAAACTTCTCGCCAAAAGACGGGCTGCAACTGCCTCTGCCAATACCAACAAGAAGAGGCATAAATTTGCGCCCTTGATGGAAAGTGATCAAGAGGAAAGTACCCCAGGCCCCGCTACTCCACCCACACAAGCTTCTCCAAATGAAGTGCCCTCCGAAGAATCCCAAAATCCACTCTTTACCCCTGAAGTCCCAGCAGAGCAGGCCTCCATCACCACTCCCCTTGAACCCAATGCTACACCAATGGTAACAGACTCCCAACCCACCAAGGGGCTACCCCCCCCTCTGCCGCTGATCCTGCAAATGACCCTGGTAAGTCACTTCCATCACATCCATCCAAATACCTTCCCTGATTTCCAATCACCGTAGCTCCCTCCATGGATTCACCTACACTGTTCAAAAAATACCCGGCTGAAATCCAGGAAGCCATTCAACCCTTTGCAAATGGCATCATTGACTCAAAGTGCTACAAGAGCGCTGTTGAGGCAGCAGTGCACCTCTTTGGATTAAATGCAAAAGACCACAAGGAATGGGGATCTTACCCTCAATTGCTATCTCACAAAATCCGTTTCAACACCATCAGTGCTGGTATTAAGGAATGGATCATTCAATTGGCTACAAGTGGTAAGCTTGATTCCACTGGGATCTTTTGTCCTCACAGTAGCCAACCTCTCCTCATTCCTACAGATGCAAATACCTTCCCACCTCACACATCTGAGCCATATTACATGCCAGATGTATTTGGTCTGCCTCTTCTACCCTGGTCACCACCCCCACCAGCCACAACCATAGGGTCTAAGCTGCACAATCTCTGGATCCACCTTACTCACCCTCCAGAGTTTTCACAGGTTAAATGGGCAAAATTATGGTTCCAATCAATTGTCCTGGTCTCAAGAGAACTCACCCAGCCACCAGCATTTATCAAAAGACCAGGTACTGAAGATGAGGCAAGCCATGATATCTCAATCATCAAGTATTTTTACGCTTTTCTTGGCTAGCATAAAGACATGGCTTGGATTGAAGGACAGCCAGTTGACAGCCCTAGTCACAAATCTGGCTTCAACTCCCTGGAAAAATTGGTTGACAACATTTACCACCTGCTCATTGCATTTGCTCTCCTGCGGGCAAAAATTTGATTGGAGGGGTCCTCCACAGCAGTGGCACAACAGCAGGCCAAGTTCAAAACCATCATGGTCACCATCACATCCCAACCCTACTACCACATTCTTGTGGAATACCTTGTAGCGGGAGTACGTGGCCTCTTGCTGATACCATCAGACATTAGGAAATTTCCCCTTGTTCAATCCCTCCAGCTCCTGAGCCTTGTATCCAAAGCCAAAAAGCTAGAGCCCAAGGACATCAAGGAACAAGTATGGAAGTGGAAAAATAATTACAAAGTGCAGCTTATCCAAGACTGCTTTTTCAGCCCTGAATTTCTGCCAGGAACACAGGTATCCTGCATGGAATTGGCAAAATGTCTTGTCCTTGATTTCAGTGATCATTGGCTGTCCCAAAACCCTTCAATTGATGATCCTGTATTTAGTTTACATCCCAAATCTAATGTCTCTATTTCAGCTATCCCAAATTTATCAGTATCTTAGTGTACTAGATTTTCTTTCTCCATTGCTTTTAATTATCATGCTTATAAATCAATTCATGTATGCCTTATGCAACTTAATTCTTTATAAATGAGTTCATAATGTGACATTGCGGTGAGCTGAGTCCCATGAGCATCTGTGAAAGTGAGAGACTCAAAGTCCATGCACACTGTTCATTCATCTGAACCATTGGCCAGATGCATTGTGATAGCTCTATGGACAGTGAAAATTGTTTTAGTCCACTGTAAGCATCTGGTAATGTGAGGCATGCAAAGTTCATTAACACTGTTTATTCACTTGCCCAATGGGCCAGATGCATTTTGATAGCTCTATGGATGGCAACCATTGTTGTAATCCAAAAAATTGGCTCAAAAACCTGTGATTAAACTTGGGAAAAAATTGAGCAAACCCAAAAAAAATTGTTTCCCAGTCCAAGCATTCTGAAAAACACAATACTTCTATCATCCAAGTATGTGTTATCCTGCATTCACAAGATTGAATGGAATGTCTTAAACTCATGCATCACTTACAGAAACATAAACACTGACACTTGTATATCAAATTTTATTGCATTGAGAAACATAAGAATAGAAAGGCTCTCAAGATACAGGAAGAAAAAAAAGACCACCCAAGTGTCAACTATTGTTGGCGCAATCCACTAGCCTTGGGGGTATGAGCTGGAAATATGCCAATTGTTGTACAAGGCTTCTTCTTGATTTTTTCTGATAGTAAGGTGATTTCTGCAACAATTTTTGAGCTGTAACAAGGAGCCACAAGTTTGAGGTCAATTTCTGAAAGGGCTTGCAGTGCTGCGGGGTGATAAGCATCAATTGGAAGTTTTTTGGGCATTTGAGGAGGGTGAATTCTTTGGGTTTCACCTTGCCTGACACACAATCAAGTAGTGAATGCAACTGCTTGATTTTTTTGTGCTTCATGGCAACTTGTAAGGCTATTTCATCTAGGAGTTGAGTTGGATAATTTAGTTCACAGCTTCTCCAGGGGGTTTCAATGGTTGTGCAAGTGCCATCTTTATCATCCTCCCAATCAGAAACAACATCCACAGGGTCAAATATTGCAATGACTTCTGCTGCGTATTTGGGAAGGTATTTGCAGGCTGTGTGAAAACACTTTTCATTTATCTTTAACGCAAACCAACACACACCATCAGCATCCATTCTTTAAATACAAACCCCCAGTACTCATTCTCTAACCTTCTTTTTGGCTTTCTGGATGGATGCGCGTTGGGCCTTGGTAATTTTATTTTCTTGTAACTTTGACCCTAATAGTTCCACTTGCTGTATTTCTTTTCCCTGCCCCAGGACCCATCTCTCCAATCATGCACTCATGTTCTCCATTCCATCCCACACCATACCAGGTTGCTCCTTTTTCCAGTTTGAGTAATGCTGGACTATGATGGAAACTATTGCTGTATTCCATCCCAATGATACAAAGGACCTTGCATGCCACTCAAACGTAATCCTTGAGAAACCTGCCTTTTGCACATCTCTCTCACATTTTAACTTAGCACTCCATGGGAAATTGTTGGTTGATGGCACATTGGGTTCTTGGTGGAATTGTGCGGGTACAATGTTGTTTCTGAGTCTAGCCACTTCTTCATTGTATTTCAGCTGCCCATCCGCCTGATTTGCCTTTCCATGTTCTGTCTGGACAGACTCCAGATGTTCCATGACCCGCTGTGCCCTCATAAGAGCCCACTGTTCCCATTTCAGTATTTCTTCAGGAGAGGGAGGTGAGGGGAAGTTCATTAAATTTTCTGGCATCCCCATCAAAAAGCAGACCCATTTCCATAAAGAAAATGAGATTGTACTAGATTGACTGGGAAGGGGGGTTTTTGTGACCATCTGGCGCACTTGTCTCAATTCATGGTCTAAAGTCTCCTTGTCAAGTTTTTGCTTTTCAGAACGGTTGGTAAGTCCAATCCTAGATTGAGCAGTGCAATCATTCATGTCCACTATACCCATCACAATCAGCATCTCTGTCTTAATGAAATTAGTGGACTTCCCAGTTCAATCATACTGCTCACCTGATTCTGGTATAGTATTCACATCTGGGGGAACCCCCCTGAGTAAGTCATCCAGGTGTCCCTCATGATATTGCAAACCAGAGGACACTGTCTCTTGCACAACAGAGGATATTGTCTCTTCAGGCAGCATTGGAGTGTCTTCACCAGCTTCAGCAGGTTGGGAGGTATGGGCACTTTGGTCTGGAATGATAAATAATTAATATTCAAGGGTTGGCTAAGGGTGTAATGTAATACTATATCACTACTCTGTAATGCCCCAAATTTGAGGAGCAGGGCCCTATGGCTGGTGTGAGAGGCAAGTCAAAATTCAGCTTATGGTTAAGTTGCAGAGCAAATGCCCGGGAATCAATTGATTTTGTAGAGGGTTGAACTCAGGATTTTCCAAACCTTGAAAAGCCAATATTGTTATATAGATAGCTGGTGAGTGTGTGAGATAGTATTGTTTAACTGTGAGAGAGTATGAACAGATAACAGATGGTTAGACCGGGTAATTGGTATGGGGAAAAGAACAGATGGAGGATGATGATCAATGTGAGATAAGAGGATTTCTTATTTATATTCCTACCCTCCTCCTTCATCATTACCCAATTTTAAACATTTGACAACTGAGGATTTGTCTGTCCAATTCATTGGAAAATAATAAAATGCATGATGAAAATTTAAATATCCAATATTCTGTTGTTACAAATATTACGTCTACCAACATCACATCTAATCTCCATTTCATCATCCCTCAGGCCCTGTTCATTTCCAAACAAAGGGTCATATGGTTGGTGTTTGTTGTCCACTTGTCCATGTTTCCTCAAATGATGCTTGTTGATACTTGCTAAGGTTTCAGGGCACCCATAGGCCAAACACCATGGGTAATTTCATGTTGAAATCCATCCCTGCACATTCCACAATCAGTTTTGACCTTGTCCTCATATCAGCTAAAAGGGAAACTCACTACTTGTTCCAGGGAAACCAAAGTAATTGTCTTGCCTAGATAACCAGAGGTCCCCGAAACATTGTCCAAAACAGCCACATGCACCACTATCTCCTTTCCCTTCATCACCACAGTCTCCCTTAGATCTGTTGAGACCACTCGCACATTTAAGTTGGGGTGGGCTGTGTATGGATCTTTGGCGTCTTCTGAATGTGCATCTTGGAATAACTGAATCACAAACCAAACATCCCCACCTTCTGATTGCACAAAGAGCTCAGTGATTTGAACAAATGAACAGAGTTCATCCCGCATGATCTCCACATAGGAATTGGGGTGATTTTTACCTTGATCCAGCTGTTGCACTGTAAATCTTTTATGATGTATCAAGGTACTGTTGATTTTTTGCACATTGTAATTGAGAGACAAATCCTGTTTCAGACCCAATCTTCCAACCTCTTGTATCCATAAGCAATTGATTTCCGGGTCTAATGGGGTGAGGTTGAAGCAGGGATTTGAGTTTTCTTGTCCCTCGTTAATTACCTTGGAATCGATCAATAAAATTGAATATTGACTCCTTGATATACATGTCTTCATGATTTTACCAGGTATATCACCTGTAATAAATTCATTTATTATTTTCTTTGTTTTCCAAGTAAGAAGGAAGGTGTACAGCATGATTCTTAGTGAGCTCACCTGTGCTATTGTTCTTTGGTATCCTTCCCAAGATACCATTCAACCTTTCATGGGCCCAGGCTGCCATGGCCATTGGTTGACCAAACCTTTTGATCACTTCCGGGTAATGCTGAGTAATGTGCATGTTGGGTTTACTCCTTTGTTGTGGCCATCCAGTCCTTTGTGTTTGATGGTATTCCAGAATTAGTTGTTCAACCTCCATGATATCTTGGTTTGAAATATGATGCTTCATTAACATGTTGGTTATGTAAATGAGAAGCAAAAGATTTTTATTGATCCAATGTGATCAATACCAGGTCTATGCTTACCACTCCACAAAGGAATAATAACAAGGGGATAGTAAAACATGTAGAGTTTCAGCCACTCTGCATCCTTGAGGGATCCTGCACCATGAAATCCAACATTCTTTGGTACCCTTGTCATCCATGATGGCACCTTTGTGTCCTGAATCACCTGTTGGATGCGCCTCAAATTGTGAAGCATTAATTGAGGCCCTTGGATGGATGATTCCACTTGAGCTGCTTTCCCTCTGTCATAATCCTTGTTCACTGGACTTCTTCCCTCACCCCCCATCAGCTTCAGAGTACTTGTGTGGCTTCCTTGACTGGCTATACTTTGTGAACTTCCCAAGCTCCCAATAATTCTACTTCTTAAAGAATACAAGGGAGTACTAGTATATTCAGAAGATGGTTGAGATTTCTTGCTTTTCTGTGAGGCTGATGATGATTTCCCAGCCTGTGAAGATCTCAATTCATATTGTCTGGGTTGACTTGTTGAGCTTTCTTCCATTATTTGTGTAAAATCTCTCAGATTGCTGGCATTAAGCCATCTCTTGGCAATTCTCTGGTCGTGATAACCCTCCTCTGATTGATCTTCAGGAGAATTCCTTCTCTTCCCCTTTCCAATTAGGCTTTCCAATCCAGTTTTCTCTCCTCTGTTCATCTCTCAAATTTTTTACTTCCCCAATTCTTCTCTGGCTAGAGCAATTTAAAGATAACTCATGCTATGATCCTTAAGATTTCCCAAAATACACCCTTGCATGAGCTCTATTACTGAACATTCTATTGGGCGCCAATACAGAAGCCTGTTCAAACAGCTTGCTCTGACGCCTTCTCCTTGGTAATTTGATCTCGCTCCCATGATGTCTGACATTCCTGACACTTATTGGCATTCTTCATGTTCTTGGCATTTCTCCTTGGCTGGAACTCCTTGAAATTTGGATCATTGATCTTGTCCTTTGTAATTTGAAAATATGAGCAGAACATGGTTGAAGAATGAACAGAGAATCCTGCCACCTTGCGCATAGCTGTCAAATCCCCAATCAATGGGAACAGTGCAACAAATATCTCCCTACCTTGAGGAAACTAGCTGGTTTGGGAAAACCATAGTCCTTCCAAGAGGTCTTTGATTTTGTCAACCAATGGATCAGCTAGAATGTGGTTGATTTCTTGCACTTTGGGTTCCTTGGGACCAGGGATAACACCAAAAAGGAAAACATTCTCTACCTTGTAACGTTCTGCTAGTGGAATGTTGAGACAGATCAAGATCACTTCTCCCACTGAGATTGATTTGTGCCCAACCTTATTTCCAAATTGGTTGAACCCATCCACATAGAGACTGAAGACAAGGTGCCCTGGTTGTTGGGTAAATTTTCTCTTCTTGTCTGCGCCTCCAACAAATTTGCACAAAACTGAGCCATCCCAAACATTGCTCATCACATTTAAATTGAGGTTTTTATGATGAAGATTGCTTTCAATGAGCTTTTCAAAATCTGAAAACCATAATTTTCTACCAAGCCAGGCCTTCAAGCTTTGATAATGAAATGTTTGAGCTGGTTTGCTGGGTCTGTTATGTTTCCCACTGGTCTTGATCAGCAATTCTGTTTCACAGTATGTCAGCCTCCTGGATGCCAAGACCCTTGCTATCCTTTAGCTACCAGAGGTGATAGAATAAATAATAAATATGTTATTTAATAAATGCAGCAGAAATATGTAAAATATTTGGATTAAGCTTGTTGCAAGGATAAGTGGTTTGGTTATGGTTTATTGTTTGAATTCAATATGAATAGATTGATTATTAAATATTTTTAGAGAGGGGCCACAATTATATTGGGGATCTTTAACACCTATCTTCAGGGATTTCAGTATGAAAACACGTAGTCCTGGTTACTTTGGGCTCTTTAGTTTAAAGGATATTTCACCCAAAGATCATATGTATATAAAATACACAGTGGAGTGGCAGGGCCTTGTATCCAAGCTTCCACAACAGAGAAAAGGATAATAAGACTCACTGGTATATAATTAAATTCTTTGGGTATCTGTTTGAGACATGCATTAATGGGTTAAACCTGAATACTGGGGTTATAAGGTTGTTCAGCAGCTTTAATTGATAAAAAAAGAGGTTGAAGACAGATATTATTGATCAGACCTAGCCATAAATCAATTACTTATCTCTTATAAGTACTTGATTACCTTGGAACGGTGTCTGGATATAAATATAACTGGGTCTCTGCCCATCAATATCCTCAAAAGAGCTCTTTATTTATAGCTTCTGGAGTCCCAACATTGTCCTTCTGAGGGGTGCAGGGGCTCAAAGGGACGGACACTAAGGCAAGAAGGGTAACCAGGGGTAGCCTGTCAGGTGTTCTTGGTGCTATAGCACGGGTAGCATCTAATTCCTCAGGGTATGGGATTTATTCTACTTCTTAATAGATATTAGGACGTGTGAATAACAATAATAAGTCCCATTTATGTATTATTTAATTAATTATCCTTAGTAAATGTTCCCAGTAATTTGATAATTATATAAATAGAAATTTCTACGAACATCCTGATGTCATGTGAGTTCTCATTATGTACTATATAACTGGAGTAAAAGTCATGATATTGATTTTACTCCTTATTTTTGAGTTCCAGTTGATTTACTAAGTTAATTACTTAAAAATATGAGTCATGGGAATTCATGTAATATTTTTACATCATTGATTTTCTAGTATGTCTTCAAGATATTGATGTCTAGAAATTTTCATAAAAGTATCTTAAAGTATTTTAATATATTTTTAGAAGTTTTCATTGTCTTATTTTCGACATTCTTGGTACTTTGAATTATATTAAATAAAAAATATGTATAGGGATTATTTAAGTATTTTTGGATAGTATTATGTACTTTTAGACTATCTACTATCCACGGGAAAATTTATTACCTATTTAGAATTTTCCCATGTGGGTTGTAGCATGTTTATGCGGTACCTAAGCCTCTCAGGCCGGCTGTCACTCTTTCAACCCATAGTCCCACGGCTGCGTACTTGTCAGAGGCCCGGGGCTGCGTACACAACCTTGACGGAGTGACGGGGCTGTATCTCAGCCGCGCGCGGGTGCATTGGCTGCCGCAGCTGCGTGCGGGAATTGTGACAAAACACATTTCCATCTGTAACTCCTAAAATATACACAACACCTCAATTCTGACTGAATTTTAGGTGTGAAACCTATACGTGAAAATATGTGTGAAATATTTATTGACCAAAAGCTCAATAGTGGAGCTGTAGTATTTTGGTCTTTCTTTCCTTAATTATTGAAAAATATAAGGAGTTGGATTTCAAGGGTGGGGTCAGTGAGTGACCCTACCTAATTTTGGGTGGTGAATCCATTTCTGTAATAATATTCATGGTTTTACTACTCCTTCTAAGGTTAATTGTATTATTATTTTTTATGTTATTTTTGTTACTTTTGCAGCTTGCTCTGTCATAGTAGCAAGCTGAAATTCCCCCACTCCACAATAGGCCATATCAAAAAAATAATCTGGAGGATGTTGGGAGAAAATTGACTTCATGTGTGTTTCAGTTCCTTTTGCTGGCTCTGTAGTTTCTGAAATGTATTGGTCCATCAGGTATGTTATTTTCTGGTAACCATCCATCTTTGTCTGCAGATTCTCCTTTGTATCTTACTAAGTATAGTCTAAAATCTTTTCCTTGTACTCTCTTTTCCTTGTCTCTCAATATCCTGCTGAATTTCCCTTTTTCTTTCACAGGGTCAGGTCCTATTGGGATTATTGCTGGAGGGAGGTTGCTGCCTTCTCTTGGTTGAAAGTGTTTGACTAAGCTAACGGGAAATACTGGATGTTTCCTTGATAATTCTTCACTCAAGATTACTTCCACAGCATTTTTGCCATGCCTCTTCTTGATAAAAAATGGTCCAACAAAGGCTGGTTTCAGTTTTCTGTTGCCTGCTAGGTTGTTGAAATTGGTTGTAGATATCAAGATCTGATCTCCTGTTTTAAAGTCAGGTTTTTTATGTGATTTGTCCCATCTTTGTTGTTTGTACTCTACTGCTTCTTCTACACATTTCTGAGCATGATTATTTTCCAGATCTATCATCTTCTTAAAGTCAAGAGATGTTGGATGAATAGTGGCTAAGTTATAGTTTAAGTTATTCCTAGGGAGTTTTGGAATCCATCCTCTTTCTAGTATGTAAGGAGCTTCCTTGGTAGTAGAATGTTTACTGCTGTTATAAGCCATTTCTAGGGCTGGGAGTAGGCTTACCCAATCATGGAAATAACCATCTGAGTTTTTGTATTCTAGACCAAAGCTACAGAACCTCCTTAGCATATCTTCTAGGGTCTGTATCATTTTTTCAGCTAATCCGTCAGTTTGGGGATGGTATTCTGTAGAAAATGCTAGAGTAGTACCCATTATATCATGTAGATTCCTCCAAAACTCAGAGGTGAATTTGGGGTCTCTGTCACTGATTATAATCTTGGGTATACCCACATCAGCTATGATCCTATTCCAGAATAGTAAAGCTACATCCATAGCACTATCCTCTTTGTGGTTAGGTAAGAATTTTTCCCTCTTAGAATATCTGTCAACTATAAGTAGGACAGAGTTATATGAATGAGTAACTCCAGGGGGGAGGCCGGTGACAAAATCCATATTAATGATTTCCCATCTGGTTATAGGTTCAGAGATTTTCTGTAAGAGTCCAAACCTTTTTTCAGTAGTTTTATTAGATTTCTGGCAGGTTTCACAGCCAGTAACATATTTAATAGTGATTTCTTTCCAGTCTATCCACCAATCAGTTTGTTTTAATTTCTCCAAAGTTCTCTCTGTGGATAGATGCCCTGATGAACAGTTGTCATGGCATTCCTGGAGTATATGTTGTATATGTTCTTTGTTGCTTAGTACTAACACACTGGAATGTTGGTGTCTGAAGTAAAGGAGACCATCCCAACAGGTAAACCTTCCTGCTTTATAGGGTTTAAGTAATGAAGCAGGTAGGCTATTTTTCAAAGCTGATTCTGGGGATTCACATTCCATAATGGTAATCAGCAGCTTTATTTCAGGAGAGTAGTTGTCCCTTACTAGGTTGAAGAAAGCATTATCTAATTCACATAAGTGGATCCCCATTATTGGAGCATTCAATGCAAAAAGATTGATGTTCAGGATAGGAAAAATATCTTGATCTTCAGGGTCATATGCTGGATTGTTAGAGTCATTAGGCAAAGAATTCCTACTTAGACTATCAGCATTCTGATTTTTAGCTCCAGCTTTATGCACTATAGTCATCTGACCTCTATACTTTTGTATAGCAATTTGCCACCTGAGCATATGTCTGCTGGGAGTTTTCATGATCATAAGAGTTCTTACAGCATTACAGTCCATGATCACTTGAAAAGTTGTGCCTTCAAAGTAATAGTGTAGCTTTTCTAAAGCCCATACTAGTGCCAAAAATTCCAACTGACTGGCCCCATATCTCTTCTCTGTATCTTTGATCTGTCTAGATATGAAGAGTACTGGTTTCTCTACTTGTCTGTCTTCTTCTATCCTTTCTTGATGTAGAGCAGCTCCTAACACTTCCATGAAGGCGTCAATTTACAGTTTGAAGGGCTTGGAGTAATCTGGTTGGATAAGTAAAGGGGTAGAGGTCATAGCTATTTTTAATTCCTCATACTTTTTCAGCCTCTCATGAGTCATTTCAAATAAAGTGTTGTTGTTGCATACTTCATACAGACTCTTAGTTAGCAAAGAAAACTTTGGTATGTATTTTCTGTAATAACTGAAAAAGCTAATGAAAGAAAGTAACTCTGTTTTTTTTGAGGCATAGGTCTATTCATGAAAGCAGCTATCTTATTTTGATCAGCAGATAGGGTTAGACCAGAGACTATATTTCCTAAGGATTTAAATTCTCCATAGCCAAAGTTGCATTTCTTCATGGACACCTTCAATCCTGCTCTGGAGATAGTCTGGATTACTAATCTTACTTGGTTAATATGAGTATCCCAATCATCAGAGTATATGATAACATCATCTATATATACCATCATCCATCCTTGTCTGATGTAAGTACCTATAACTGTATCCATTGTTCTCTGGAAGTGTGATGGAGCATTCTTTATACCAAAGGGCATCCTAATATATTCATATATTACCAAATGACAGATTATTCTCATAAAACTTCTTCTTTCAGGGCTTATTGGTATCTGGTGGAAACCTTTAAGCATATCCATAGTAGTGATGTACATGGCCTTGGACAAGTTATGCAGAGCATGATCAATCCCGGGTATAGGATAATAATCTGCCTGAGTATAATTGTTGAGCATTATGAAGTCTCCTACCATTCTTGACTTGTCATTATTCCAAGCTATGATTACAGGTGTGGTCACATCTACCTGTTCATTATGCACTACTTTCCTGAATACTTGTAAGTCTATTAGTTCTTGGATATGTTCCTCAAGAGCTTTTCTAGACTTAGGACTAGAAGGATAGGCTGGCCTTCTTAAGTTTGGAGGATAAGAAGGCTTAATGGTCAATTTCAATACCATATCATGTCCTTTAATATCACCAATGGGATGATCTTTATTACAGAAAGCATTCTGTTTCTCAAAGAAGACTTTCAATTTATCTTTCTTCTATTCCTCAGAAAGTTTCATATTCAGGGCTGCTTGAGAGAAATATTCTTGGTCAAAGCCTTCTTAATGCTTTTGATAAGTAGAGGAGGGGAAGTTAGACAGAATGGTGCATATCTGAAAATTCTTGTCCCAATTACCACCTACTTTGAAGTATCTCCCTTTACTCTGGAACATATCTATACCATATAGACATAAGGCATCATTACCCAGTATTAAGTAGTTGCATAGTTGGTTGAGCAATACTACAAACTCCACTTGAATCCTCAAAGAACCTCTAGTATGAGGTAGTATTATAGGAGCAGTCCATACTCCAATAGCATTCATGTTAGAGTTGAAAGAGCTGAACCTGGCTTTTGGGATGGGCAGAAGGTTTTCTTTCCAATTGGGGTCCCATTTGTTTAAGAATTCAGCATAGACACATGAGAAAAAGGCTCCACTATCCAGTAATAACCTTATAGGTATGTTTTTATACAATCATGTTGCATAAATGTTTGACTAGTGGTATAACTTTTCCCACTCATAGGTTTAACTTTTAATGGTTTTACATTCGTAATATGTCTAGGAATTATGGTATGATCCCATTTTTGGGGCAAGCTTGAATCCCCATGGATGTTATTGATTTCTGAAGAAGTGCCTATATCTCCTTCTATAACATTAACAGGGTTGGTCAGGATCAATTCACACTCAGAAAGGTATCCTTCAGTATCAGCTATATCTTCATAGTTCTGATTCCCTTCAACCTCCTGCTCTCCTTCCAAGACTGCTATCTTCCTTTTTGGTAATGGGCAGTCTTGTCTCATATGCCCAGTCTTGTTATAATTCCAACAAGTTGCAGGCATCCTCTCTTTATCCCTGTTCTCATTAGGTTTCTAATTATCAGAGGCATTCATCAGAGGAGGTTGTTCTCTGGTTTTGTTGATGTTATAGTTCTCTTTGGGTCTGGAAGGGGCTTTCTTGTCTAACCCATTCATGTCTATTACTTCCTCTAGCACATTGATTAGAGTTGGCAAGTCAGCATCCATACTCATCCTACATCTTACACTATGGTTAAGGTTTCCAGGAAACAGGTTGAGGAGTCTTTCATTTAATTCCTCTTTATCAGCATCTGGATAGAAGCAATCCAACCTTTCCTTCTGTTCCAAGCACCATTTGTGAGGTTTATCCTTGGAGGGGTCAAATGAGGAATTTTCGAAATTTTTCATCATTTTTCTTTTCCACATTCTCAAACCAAAATGTTCTTTAATCAGAAGTGCCCAAGAATTCCATGGTAAGGATCCTACTTCTTCTATTTTACTGATAAACCAATCCAATGCTACTCCTTCAAATAGCCTGGGAAGCCTGAATACGTCTATAGCTTCTGGTAGGTCATAAGAGTTAATAGTGTAGTAAATAAATTTAATGAAATTTATATGATTGTATTCTCCTTCACCGGAGAACTTGGGCCATTCAGAAATAAGGGGTAACAGTTTGAGTGCTTGCTCCATCTCAGGGGTAGGACTGGGCCTAAAGGTGTCACTCCTATGCATTCCTAATAAGGGTGGTGCATAAGGAGTAGTAGTTTGTCTGGGAGGTTTTGGTTCCTCTGTGGTACTCCCCAAGGGGTTGGTCAGACGGACTTTCAAGTCTCTAAGATCATTCTTGATCAGATTAAGTTGCAGGTCCACTTTGTTATTAAGCACATCCAATTTTTCACTAAGGGATAGAATAGAGCTGTTAGTAGTGGTTACCACTTCTTCTTTTAAGCAGTGGAAAGACATAACAAACTCTTCTTGGATTCCTGATAACATTTTCTCAATTGGTTGAGTCTGTCTGATCCTACCTTGATTAATGGTCTCCAATAACTGTTCTGTGTGTTCTTTGATTTATTTCATTCCTACCGTCTTTGTTTGGTTATTAATCAATTTGGCTACTACTGAGGTTAATTTATCCATTTGGGTATGAACACCGTCAAAATTTTCACAAAAAATTTTGACATTATGACGCATATCATTAGAAGAGGAAGTAATTACATCAGAGGTTTGTTTGGGGTCAGAATTAGAAGCTAATTTTTGTAAAAGTTTTTTCATTTTTGAGCTAGGAATATTATCTGATCCCAGTCTTTCTTTCCCTTTGGTTTGGGATGGGAAGATGATCTCTTCTTTCCTGATCCTTTGCCTTTCAGTTGGGCTAAATGATCCCAAGGATTCCACTTTTCTACATAGAATTCTACCTCTTTCCTTGGAATCATTTTCTGAAGAGCTATCTGGGTTGCTTTTTCCTGGGAGATTATCTTTTTCATATACACCATGTCCTCCTTGGCTTGGGCTTCTTTGAATTCTTCCCAATATTTCACGTGCTCTTTGACTAAGTCTTTGATCCTGGATTCCTTGGCCAGATTCTGCTGGGGTGGCTGCAGGAAATCTTTTTGTAAAGGAGGGTGGCTTGATTCTGCTACCTTCTCCGGCTCTAGGTTGGGGGAGGGCAGAAGTGATTGGTGCTTCTCCTTGTTCATCAACATTAGATTCATGGGTTCCAGTCCCTTCATGGTTGTCCTTATTGGTGGTCTCACGGTTACTGGGAGCTGTTGGCAAAGATCCATAGGAGGGAATTCTCCCTGAGGCTCTTGTGTTACGTCTATTCATTTTAGAATAATATTTTTATAAGTATTTTACAGAAAAAATCTGTAAAAATAAGTTTTATTCAAAAATCACTTAAGTTGATGTTCAAAGGTACCAAGACCTTATTGGGGGTAAATTGATCCTTAGTAGGTAATCCTACGGGGTCTTGGTGTGTTCCAATGAGGTCTTCACCTGCCCAATCAATATTTTCAGGGGGTCCAGAGATATCTGGGATTTCCTGATCCAATAAATCAACTTCAGTGGCGGTGGTTTCTGGTACAGGAGGGCTCACTGATACAAAAGTTTATTTTATTGGTTAATGAAATATATCAATATTATTTTTTTTAAAAAAAATAATATGGTAATATAAGTTGTATACTTACTTTTATATTTCAAAAAGTAATTTATAAATTATTTCTTTCAAGCTTTATGTTTCCTTAATAGGGCCTTAAAGTTGATAAAACTTTCAAGATCTTCTTTTTTGAGGAGTTTATCTAAGTGTTTGTGTGCAGAAGAGATATTAAGTTGCTCAGCTTGAGTTAAATCTTTACAACCAGTAGGTTTATAATTTTTAATATATTCTTCTTTTCTTATCTTTAAAAAATTTAAATAATAGATTATTAATTCTGCATTGATTTTTAAATCCACTGCAAAAGAATTTAATGATAAATCACGGTTATAAAGTCAGATAAATTTATCTTTGATTTATTTTTTTGTGAAATGTCTGGTCCACAGTATTAAATATAAAATGGAATCTTTCCCGGCCAGACCCCCAATCGTCAGCTTCCTGGATGCCAAGACCCTTGCTATCCTTTAGCTACCAGAGGCGATAGAATAAATAATAAATATATTATTTAATAAATGCAGCAGAAATCCGTAAAATATTGGGATTAAGCTTGTTGCAAAGATAAGTTGTTTGGTTATGGTTTATTGTTTTAATTCAATATGAATAGATTGATTATTAAATATTTTTATAGAAAGACCACAATTATATTGGGGATCTTTAACACCTCTCTTCAGTGATTTCAGTATGAAAACAAGTGGTCCTGCTTACTTTGGGCTCTTTAGTTTAAAGGATATTTTACCCAAACACAATATGTATATAAAATACACGCTGGAGTGGCAGGGCCTTGTAGCTAAGCCGCAACAACATAGAAAAGGATAATAACACTCACTGGTATATGATTAAATCCTTTGGGTATCTGTTTGAGACGTGCACTGATGGGTTAAACCTGAATACTGGGGTTATAAGGTTGTTCAGCAGCTTTAATTGATAAAAAAAGAGGTTGAAGACAGATATTATTGATCAGACTTAGCCATAAATCACTTACTTATCTCTTATAAGTACTTGATTACCTTGGCACAGTGTCTGGATATAAATATAACTGGGTCTCTGCCCATCAATATAATCAAAAAAGCTCTTTATTTATAGCTTTTGGAGTCCCAACATTGTCCTTCTGAGGGGTGCAGGGGCTCAAAGGGATGGAAAAAAAGGCTTGCAGGGTACCCAAAGGTAGCCTGTCACGTGTTCATTGTGCTATAGCACGGGTAGCATCTAATTCCTCAGGGTATGGGAATTATTCTACTTCTTAATAGATATTAGGACGTGTGAATAACACTAATCAGTCCCATTTATGGATTATTTAATTAATTATCCTTAGTAAATGTTCCCAGTAAATTAACATTTATATACATAGAAATTTCTACAGAAATCCTGATGTCAGGTGAGTTCTTATTATGTATTATAAAGCTGGAGTAAAAGTCATGATATTGATTTGACTCCTTACTTTCAAGTTGGAGTTGATTTACTAAGATAATTACCTGAAAATATAAGTCATGGGAATTCATGTAATATTTCAACATCATTAGTTTCCTTAGTATGTCACAAAGATAATGATTTCTAGAAATTCTCACAAAAATATATTAAATTATTTTAATATATTTTTAGAAGTTTTCATTGTCTTATTTTCGACATTCTTGGTAATTTGAATGATATTAAATAAAAAATACTTACAGGGATTATTTAAGTATTTTTATATAATATTATGTACTTTTAGACTATCTACTATCCACAGGAACATTTGTTACATATTTAGAGTGTTCCTGTGTGGGTTGTAGCATGTTTACATGGTACCTGAGCCTCTCAGGCCGCTTGTCACTCTGCCAACCCATAGTCCCGTGGCTGCGTACACAACCTTGATGGAGTGAAAGGGCTGTATCTCAGCCGCGCGCGGGTGCATTGGCTGACGCAGCTGCGTGCGGGAATTGTGACAAAACACATTTCCATCTGTAACTCCTAAAATATACACAACACCTCAATTCTGACTGAATTTTAGGTGTGAAACCTATACGTGACACTGTGTGTGAAATATTTGATTAACCAAAAGCTCAATAGTGAAGCAGTAGTATTTTGGTCTTTCTTTCCTTAATTATTTAAAAATATAAGGAGTTGGATTTCAAGGGTAGGGTCAGTGAGTGACCCTTGTTGATAAGGAGATGTTGCTAATGTGCCTATATCCTTCTTACTATGCCAGGTTACCACGCTACCGCTTGTGTGTACTGTGTGCTCTGTTGTATTTTCTTATTTTGTGATTTCCTTCTCTGTACTAAGGCACTCCTCTGAGCGCCCCTGCGCCCATGAGCGCGGGCCACTTGTCTACCTGCGCGCTTCACTTATCTACTTACACCGGCCCAGAACCAGGATGCCTCTCTCCTTGTGCGGTTCCAATACCGTACCACTTGCATCCTGGATTCTGGGCTAGACTTGTGATTGTGTTGTCCATGCTTCTGTTTTATCAACATGTGTGGCCTCAAGCCTTTTCTTTTTAGGTGTGGCTCATCTGCCTCCCCATCTGATTGTCTGGTGGCAAAATCTAACCTTTTCTTTTTAGTCTGAACTTTGCAGATTTACAGTCCCAATCTAACTCTCTGGACCTAACAAGAAAAGGCTCCTCGCCATGACCAATCAAGAAGACAATCCAAAAATCAACATTCCACTTCTCAAAGAATCCAACTTTCCAAACTGGTTCATTCGTCTGAAGAGCTACCTTAGAAGGAAAGGGCTGCTCAAACTCATTGAGGGTTATAATCCCAATGATGCAACCACTCCTATGCAAAAAAGGAAGATTTATGAGGCGTGCAAAATTATCATCCAGCACCTTGGCTACAATTCTTTTGACGCGGTTGTGAATAGCTCAAATGAAGCCAACCCCCGCACCATTCTGGAAGCCATTCACGAAAGATATGCCTCTCAATCTTCCAACAATGGCGGTTGTCTCGGGCTGAATTTCATACGCTACCAGTACAAAGGGGATCTCTCGCAATACATTAACAAATGTCACAAATTGATGAATGAACTATCTGTGGTCAAATTGGATGTGCCGCAAGGTATTCTCAGCTATACAATCCTGACCAAACTCCCCATTGCCTTCCACCACATTGTCAACACTCTCCTTCTAAACAACAAACTACTTACCAACCCAAAAGCTTTGCACACAAAACTCAGAGAAGTCATGCACCTGGAAAAATCTTGAAAGGTAGAGACTTCTGAACCTGGAGAAGAAGTCTCATCAACTTCCCTGCACAAAACGGCTCACCAGAAGAAACCCAAAAACAGACACCCGTGCTCTAATGGGAAGCACAACCCACTGACAAGCCAACCAGAAGATAGATGCTGGTTTCTTCATCCAGAACAGCGCCCCAATTGCCATACCTCCAAGGCTGTCTCCCATCTCCACTTGGCCGCGTCGCCATCTGATGAAAACACCAACTTGAGCAAAACGGAATCTCCCCAAGCCTACCTCAATGCTCAGCTCTATTTCAAAGACTTGAACACCCAAGCATCAATTCTTCCTTTTCTGGATTCAGGAGCTTCACATCACATTGTCAACTCACCTCTCTATCTCTGGGAGTCCACTCCTATAAACATACACGTGGGCACTGGAGCCAAAGGAACCACATTGCTGGCCACTGCAATAGGCAAGGTCACCCTCTGCAACCACCTAGGCGAACAGATTCAACTAGATAAAGTACTCCTGGTCCCCACTCTGAACCACTGCCGCATCTCACTTCCACGACTTACAACTAAATCAGCTATTATCAAACAAGTCAGGTTCTCAGCATAAAAAATAGTCCTGGATCAATTTTCTCTCTTGGGCACTGCCAGGAACCATCTGGTCAAACTCTGCAGCACTAGGTTCAAAATTGCGAAATTCAGAGACTCCTCCAAAGGCTCAGCGCTCCTTAAGCACCCTCAAGGCACTCCATGGCACCTTTGGCTGGGGCACCCTCACAATGCCGCTCTCAAGGCCATCATTGCGGACAGTTCCCCCCAGCTCCAACTGCAACATCTGCAAAAGCTGCAAGATGACCTCTACTCCGTTTCTTGGCCACTTCAAACCAGCCACTAGATGCCTGGAACCGATTCATCTGGATCTCGTTGGGCCTTTCCCTGTTCAGTCTAACGGAGGCTGTAAGTATTTCCTCACCATTGTGGACCAATTCTCAGGCTTCAAATTGATCTCCTTTCTTCGAGCCAAGGATCAAGCCCCTGCTGCCATCAAAGATTTCATAAATCACTTGGAAAGACTGCTCAACACCAAGGTTGCAACCGTTGTGTTGGACAACGGAGGGGAATTCATGAAAAAGGAACTTGGTGGGTATTTTAAGCTTCATGGTATTGACCATCACCTGGCTCCCGCGTACACACCTGAACAGAACGGCCTAGCTGAGAGAGCAAATTGCTCCATTCTAGACAAAGCTCAATGCCTGCTTGTGCAAAGTGGCCTTCCTCCCTCCTACTGGGCGGAAGCTGTCAAGACAGCAACCGGTCTACTCAACGCACTACCCATCATGTCCAAGAACCGCAAGATTCCCTAGAAAACCTGGTTTCAACGACCATTCAATCACCATTTCCTCAGGCCATTTGGCTGCACCACTTACTCACTCATTCCCAAGGTCAGACGGGGTTTCAAACTTTTGCCTAACGGAGAGAAAGGTACACTCCTTGGGTACGTAAACAATTTCTCATCCTATAAGATACTCAATCATCAAACCAAAGGGGTGCATTCAAGCACCAATGTCACCTTCCTCAAGGATACTTTTGAGCGCAACCGTGACAAAGCCACAAGAGGCCGCCTTTCTTCCCCCTCTTCTACTTCCAATCCACTTCAACCCACCTCCGGGGAAAGAATTCCCAACATTCCGGCCAAATCAATTCCAGAAACTGGTAAAGTGACTTCTGTTACTGAGGCAACCTCTGTTCCTGATCACAGTATAATCTCCGAGCGGAGCATACTCTCTCATTCTTGATGGGAGACAATGGTCAACAACCCTCAACTGAATCTCATGGACACCAAACTCCAAGATCCCAAATCTTTTGGTGAGGCTCTTTGCAGTTCCCACAGACTCAAATGGATTTCCGCCATGGAGAGAGAGCTCCAAAATCTCTTGTCCTACAATGTTTGGGAATAGTGCAAAAATTCCAACTCCACGAGCCAGCTAAAGTGTATTTGGGTTTTCCGGACCAAGAAAGACAAGGAATACCGGATCATCAAATTCAAGGTGCTTCTCTGTGTGCAGGGGTTCCACCAAAAGTTTGGTATTGACTATACCAATGTGTTTGCACCCATGGGCGACAAATCCTCTCTTTGGCTCCTCATTTCACATGCCGTGCAATGAGGCTACAAGTTCCACCAGCTTGATGTCAAGTCAGCTTTCCTGAATGCTCCCTTGAGGGAGGTCATTCACGTCTCAACACGGGCAAACGTACCTGTAACGCCTGGGAAGTTGCTCAAGCTCCTAAAGGCCCTGTACAGCCTAAAGCAGGCTCCTCAAATGCGGTAAAACACACTGAGCGCCTGGCTTTCTCAAAAAGGGTTCATCCGGAGCAAGGCCAATCAATGCGTGTTCTGGAAAGATAGTACCTACCTTTACGTGCACATGGATGACATTTCCATCTTCAGCCCGGAACCACAGCTCTTTATTGACGCAATCCGGAACCATTTCAAAATCAAGGATCTGGGCCCGGCGTCTCTTCTTCCAGGTTTGAATGTGAGGCAACAAGTGAATTAATTCCACCTAAGCCAAGAGACCTACATCTCCTCCCTAGTGGATCAATACCGGCTCCCAACACACAAGAAATGCTTGACTCCTTTTAAAACCTTTTGGAAAATTACTGCCAGCATCTGAGGAGGAACATCAGCTGTTTGTTAAAAGCAAACTGAATTACAAAAAGCTGGTGGGTGAGCTAACTACATAAGCTGCAACACCCAACCCAACATTACATTTGCCGTCAACTACCTTGCTCAATTCCTGAACGCGTCAGGGATGACCCACTGGCACGCTGAAACCCTTACTCTCAGTTATTTACAGTCAACACCTAAGGTGGGACTAACTTTCTCTGAAAAATCATATCAGACCGGACTCAGCTCATATGTAGATGCCAACTGGGCCACGTGCCCGACCACCAGAAGATCAATCAGCGGTTTTGTTTTCCTATGGAACGGGAACGTAATTGGCTGGAAATCTCAAAAACAACCCAGTTTTACGCTGTCCACCACAGAAAACAAGTACAAAGCGGCGGCTGAGGCGGTAAAGGAAATCCTCTGGTTCAAATCTCTGTCTGAAGAGGTGCTCAGATCAGCAATCAAGGCTCCCATCATCCTCCATGAAGAAAACGATGGCTGCGTCAAACTAGCCACCAACTCGGCAAATCATGCGGGTTTTCGGACAAAGCACATGGAACTTTGGTTCCATTTCTGAAGAGAAGAGGTTGAAAGGGGCACAATAGCCATCAAACGTATAGATTCAAAAGACAACCCCATGGATTTCCTCAACAAACCGGTCTCACAAATCTCTTTGCAACAACAGCTCAAGCAAATCAATGTAGGTTGTCCCATGCCAGAAGGCTGAATGCAGGGAGGGTGTTGATAAGGAGATGTTGCTAATGTGCCTTCATCCTTCTTACTATGCCAGGTTACCACGCTACCGCTTGTGTTTACTGTGTGCTCTGTTGTATTTTCATTTTTTGTGTTTTCCTTCTCTGTACTACGGCACTCATCTAAGCGCCCCTGCGCCCATGAGCACGGGCCACTTGTCTACCTGCGCGCTCCACTTATCTACTTGCACCGGCCCAGAACCAGGATTCCTCTCTCCTTGTGCGGTTCCAGTACCATACCACGTGCATCCTGGATTCTGGGCTAGACTTTTGATTGTGTTGTCCGTGCTGCTGTTCTATCAACCTGTGTGGCCTCAAGCCTTTTCATTTTAGGTGTGGCTCATCTGCCTCCCCATCTGATTGTCTTGTGCCAAAATATAACCTTTTCTTTTTAGTCTGAACTTTACAACCCTACCTAATTTTGGGTGGAGATTCCATTTCTGTAATAATATTTATGGTTTTCCTACTCCTTCTCAGATTTATTGTATTATTATTTTTTATTTTATTTTTGTTACTTTTGCAGCTTGATCTGCAATAGTAGCAAGCTGACACAGTACATGCCCTGCTCATTACCAGTTTGGCGCACAAAGATTTTGCTAGTGGAATAGAACTTGGCAGTAAATTTCTTGACAATTGATGCTTGGTTGTCCGATTTGTCTGGGATTGGATACAGCTTGAAGTATTCTGCACAGCATATCCTTGTTTCCAGGTTGGGCCCAAAACCTATCCTTTGAATTAGAGTGACTTTGTTATGAGGTATTGCCTTCATGATGTTATTTGAATAAAAATTGAATTTCCTCCCCAGATTCTTAATCTTCTCCTGCTCTGTCTTCAAGAAATCTGTGATTGCCCAGTCACTAAGTTTATGAAAAAGTCACATTTTTGCAGCTTGGAGAAGCACAAGCAGACCATGCCTTGGGACTAGATGAAACAAGTTCTACTTGAGGTCTAGAAAATTGAACCAGTGACCTCCCTGTTGAAGTGAAATCTGAATTTGCTCTTTGCTTTCATTCCTTGCTGGATTTTTGGAAACCTGAAAATATTTATAGCAGGCAAATCAGAAGATCAGCACATGAATGTACAGTTTTAACTATTTTCCCATCCCTCCTCTCCACTTACATGACTGCTCCCTTGTTATGGCACTATATCTGCTGTGACTTGCAGGGCCTGATTGAGTCTGCTTATAGCCACCTGATTTTTCTTGAAGGCAGAGGAAGAAAAAGCCATTCCTATGTTTTTTTTCCATCTTCATCTTCATATGTGCCCTCGCCACATTTGAATTTGAGAAATTGGCATATCTTCCATTTGGCTGTCTTCATATCAATTGATGGATGGATGGATAGATGGATAGATAGATGGATGGATTGATGGATGGATGGATGGATGGATGGATGGATGGATGGATGGATGGATGGATGGATGGATGGATGGATGGATGGATGGATGGATGAATGTATGGATGAATGGATGGATGGATGGATGGATTCATCAAATGATGGAGGGATTCATCAATTGGGTGCTGGGTGCACAACCCACCCACATGTTATACATTACCGGGTATGCATATATGCATTGAGGAGTTCCTCACTATCAATGGTCACCATCCATTACCTTAGCCTCATGGTTCTTTTCCATTAGCTTAGGCTGAGCTTGCCCCAATGGTTGGTGACCATGAGCTTGCCCAATGGTTTGTGACCATGAGCTTGCCCCAATGTTTGGTGACCATGAGCTTGCCCCAATGGTTGCCAACCATTAGCTGGCCCCAATGGTTACCAACCATTAGCTTTCCCCGATGGTCACCAACCATTAGCTTGCCTCAATGGTCACCAACCATTAGCATGCCCCAATGGTTTCTTGCCATTAGCTTGCCGCAATGGTCGCCAACCATTAGCTTGCCCTAATGGTTGCCTCAATTTTTGCTGACCATGAGCCTGCTGCAATGGTGGCTGTCCATTGGCAAAATTCCACCTTTTTTAACATTCAAGTCATCATCCCCCTGTGCTTTTCAATTATTGAATGCTGACCCTGCTCTCCTACTTTGATAATCATGCAGTGCAAACAACAAAAAACCCATCATGGTACAATACCTCTTGAATGGAGCACCATCAAAAAACCCCAGACTCTTCAATCAAGCCGTTTCCAGAAGTGTCCCTGGCTCCAACTCCCACTTCTCTCAATGTCTGTCATCCTACTGTAGAGTTGTGATGAATATCACCAAGTCAATGGATACTCACTGGCAACAAATCCCAAATTCCCTACATTAATCCCAGGTTTCAATCACTGCCATCATCTTGCATTCATCAACAGATTCACTCCACTATCTCTCTAGTCCCATCCAAGTCTTCATGTCTACTACATGGCATATCAACCCTAGCAAGAGAGGTTTTTCTTCAAGAAATTGCACAAATCAACTTTCCTTGCTATGGTTTCAATTGGTCTGAGCCTTGGGAATTGAATTGGAACCAGTTGTTTATGGGACTCATCATTAAACATTGGAACCATGCCCATGCACATGGTGCATTTTGAAACTACCCATTCAACTCAGTTCATAACACCAAATTCCACCTTACCATTTTACTCAAGAGGTGGTTTATGGGAAGGAGATCCAATATTAAGTCTGGAAAATATCTTTCAGAAGCCCATGCAGCAAAACAAAATGAGACAAGAAAATCCAGATGAAGCAAACAAGTGAGCAATTACTCCCTATCATCCCATGGTATTTTTTACCCCATTTTTTCCGCATGGTTTTTCCTCTCTGCCTACAGCTCTCAAATCAACAAACAGAGATCTTGGACTCACTTGGATTACCAGAAAATCAGTCCAGTATATGCAGTGAAACAAAATTTTTCTCTGACACTGAGGTCTCCAATGAAAAGATCTTCCAGAACGTCCAGTGCCAATGGCAATCTCAAGGTTTCTCTGCCCTTGGTCACCAAATAGATAAAACATTTGACAACATGAAAGCTGAGAGACTTGGTAGACGGTAAAAACATGGTCATTCAATGTGGATGATGAGGAAACCTTCCAACCTCCAAGAAAAACTCACAAAGGTGCCAAAAAGACTCCCCAGCAACTGTTATCATCCTGATTTGATTACTTCCCTTTCTCCAGAGGGCAAAAAGCTTTTTTATATGCAGCCTCCAATTGACCTTGCCTTCATAATGTCTAAACTCATACCTTAAATTATTTGTAGATCTAAAGTCATGTTTCAATATTGATTCTTGTAATAATAGAATGTTCAAATCTCACTACTTTAATCCATAGACTTTTGCAAGGATATCCTACTTGGAATATTTTTTTCATCAGACATACCTGTGTTGTAAAATCACATAAATATCATTAAATCTTGAAAATGTCCAAAGTGTTATAATTATCTTCCCCTGCATCAAAATAAACTCTACATTGTGCAATTATTATCAACATAACTGTACCAATACCATTGACATAAAAGCTCCATCATGCAATGATTTGATGTGGTACATACCTTTGACATTTAAAACTGCTTCTGGAAACCATGCACATGTATGTGTACACCATGGGGCCACGTTTGGCCATTGAGGACCATGGAGCCAACATCAAGGGTTGATTCAATGGCGCCTGCGTCAACCGCCTGACATTTTGACGACCAGGTTGGCCATGGGTTGACAAACCAACAAATTATGGTCAACCAACCCATGCGTCAATCCACCAGTTGCCTGGTTGGTGACAGGTGGTCAGAGTTTTTGTAACAGCAATTTTCCCCTGCGGTTGAATCACCAGCAGGGGCGGCTGTCAGTGACTTGCCGTTGGGGTCAAGGCAACATCACCTCACCCCCATGGTCAATTCACCAGCTGGACCCACAGGGTGGATCCATGTGACATCATGTTTTCTGACCCATGACATCAGCTGTTTACTGGTTGACTATTGATTGGCTCAGATGATGATCATCATCATTGCTCTCGCTCACTCAACCTCTCTTGAGTCATCCCACCACGGTGGACTGCTACTACTACTTCCCTCTCTCTAGACCAACCAATACCTGACCATCCTATCCCCTCCTTCCCTCCTCATCCATCCATCCATCCATCCATCCAACACCCCCCCTCTCTCTCCTTTGAATCTCCCTCTCACAGGTACCGGTCTCTTCTTGGGTACCACTCAATCACTTGCCAACAATGGTGGCCCCCTTTGTATCCTGATGGAATTCTTGGTCATGGGAACTGGTTGAGCAATTCATTCCCTACCTACTCCCCCTCTCTTCTTCCCTTCTCTGATCCACTGACACCACTCAATCATTACTCAGATTACTACCACCAGTCATTTGGAACATCATGGCCTCACTGGGTGAAATGAGTTGAGTACTTATCCTCTGGCCCTCCCTCTCCCTTTGCTTGAATTATTTTTATCTCCTTCTCTCCTCTCTCTGCTACCCAGTCTCTCATTTTCCCATTGCAGGTGGTCATATCAACCTCATCATCCATTCATAACACATGTCTGTTGTCTCCCTGCCATCATCAAAAAATCAATCAATTCACACCTTCAATCTCATGCCTCTTCACACCAATTGAAAGCTGTGGACAACCTTGATTTGATTCAACAAATTGATTGCAATCAACAGTACTGGGGAGCTGGAGGGTATCAATATTAAGCATCAATTGTTTTACAATCCCCATGCCATGAGAAAACTTGACAAAAGGTTTTTTTTTAATTTTTGAGAATTTCTTTCTATTTCATTGTTAAAATACAACTGTAAAATTCTCCCAAAAAAAACAAAAAATCATGCAATAATATTTATGACAGATTAAAACATTAGAAATTAAAATAAAATAAATTTAAATGATTTATTTGATCTGGCAAGTCCCTGTACCAACAATGGAAACCAAAAAAAAAAGGTCAAATCATCTTCAAGAATGAAAATGATTCAACCCACGAGGACCTTCTGAACCTCGAGTAAAACTACTGTCAGATCAACCTTGACAGTAATTCAAAAAGGGCCAAACTGTGCAGAGGTGGAATTGGCTTTGAGCCGTGAGCAAGCCCTCAACCACACTTGATGTTTTGGAAAACCAATGTTATTTTGATGGGCGCACTCCCACTAAGGGAGTGCTGTCAAACCAGAATTGACCAAGCTGGGGGCTCAACAGCAAGTTGGCCCTGTGGTGTATGTGTATGGTCTGTGAAGAATGTTTGGGTGCTGAGCCAAGTTTTTCCAAAATTTGCTAAAGCCCACGTGGCACTTAGAAAAGTCATCTTGGCACCTGGCAAAGCCTTCTTGGTGCCTTGCCAATCTCCACTTGGCGCCTGGCCAAATTAGTCTGGTGCCCTGCCAAGTTTATCTTGGTGCAGATCTGTCAGCTTGCTACTATTGCAAAGCAAGCCGCAAAAGTAACAAAAATAACATAAAAAATGATGATAATACAATTAAACTAAGAAGGAGTAGGAAAACCATAAATATTATTACATGAATGAATTCTCCACCCAAAATTAGGTAGGGTCACTCCCTGACCCCACCCTTGAAATCCAACTCCTTATATTTTTAAATAATTAAGGAAGGAAAGACCAAAATACTACAGCTCCACTATTGAGCTTTTGGTCAATTAAATATTCCACACAAATTTTCACGTATAGGTTTCACAACTAAAATTCAGTCAGAATTGAGGTGTTGTGTATATTTTAGGAGTTACAGATGGAGATGTGTTTTGTCACAATTCCCACACGCAGCCGCGGGGGCCAATGCACCTGCGCGCAGCTGAGATACAGCCCTGTCACTCCGTCAAGGTTGTGTATGCAGCACCGGGCCTCTGACAAGTATGCAGCCGCGGGACTAAAGGTTGACAGAGTGACAGGCGGCCTGAGAGGCTTAGGTACTGCGTAAAAATGCTACAACCCACATGGGAAAATTCTACATATGTAATAAATGTTCCCATGGATAGTAGATAATCTAAAAGTACATAATATCATATAAAAATACTTAAATGACCCTTATACATATTTTTCATTAAATATAATTCAAAGTACCAAGAATGTAGAAAATAAGACAATGACAACTTCTAAAAAAATATTAAAATACTTTAATATACTTTTATGAGAATTGCTAGACATCAATATCTTTGTGGCATACTAAGGAAACTAATGATGTAAAAATATTACATGAATTCTGATGACTTATATTTTTAAGTAATTATCTTATCAAATCAACTGGAACTCGAAAATAAGGAGAAAAATCAATATCATGACTTTTACTCCAAAACCAAGGTTGGCGCCTTCCCCAGCACACCAAGAGTTCCGCCTTTGGTTTTGGCTAATCAAGTTCTTTGTATCCTTCCATCTCCTCCACATCGCAAAGCTTCTCTTTTTCCATAATGAAAAGGAAAATAAGAAAAGTCTTATCCAAACCTGTTGCGCCTTCCGCATTGACAATTCCTTTGTATTGAGCAAGGAATTGCTCAAGGTCCTCAGTGTTGAACTGAATGTGTGGATAGTCCCACGGCCTGATGAAAACAGGCTTGTGATTGGCGCCATTGTTGGAGCAAGGGACATTGTATCCCGCCCGTGATAAAGGTTTTTTCCAAGAAGCAAGAGGAGGAGCAGGAAGAGGAGTAGGGGTAACATGAAAAAAACCCAAAATGTTAAATGGGTGGTACTGGGACATCACACTTTTTATTTTGAAGAGAAAAGGAACAAAAGTTTACTTCCAGGCCAAACCCCCAGATGTGGAATTCAGAAGAGGACTTCTACTTGAATGGTTCACAAGTTTGGAAGTTATTGATCCCTTGGGTCTGTAAACCCTGAGTGCAACTGTTCACCCTAGGACTGAGAGATAGGGAGATTGAGTGTAAAGAGTTTTTCCAACCTCCTGTCATGATGATCTGATACCCCTCCTACTTCTGGGTTGAGGGTGCGGGTAAAGTAGCCTTCCCCTCAACCCTAACCTAGGTAAAACTGCAAGGAAACAAGAATAATGAAATACAACCCATAAGTACAGAACCCTAGCCAAGCTCTATCCTTCCCACCCCGTCCCATGATCCTTGTCCCATCTGTATTGCCCCCCTGCCATTAAATCCACCCCGTTCGTCCTTCTCATGACATGTCCCTTGTGCTGCGCCATCCCGGAGCCCCCTGCGCATGTCCGCATCCACCCAACGCGCCATTCCAGATATCCAAAGTTCATCCGTGCAATCCAATCCGCATTTCTTGCAATGCGCAATCTGCGCAATTGGTCCATTCCAATCCAATCCTCCCCACCTCTCTAGATGCCAAGCCCAATTTGACTGCTTCTGAGCCTGCAGCATGGCTTGCTGCGACAAGGCTGCCCCCATTGCTGAGCGCGCAGGACACAGCCCATTCAAACTCACTTCCATAAAAGACCACCAAAGCGCGCAATGCAAGATGAATATGCAATGGGACATTTTTGATGTGCGCGCGTGAAGAGATGGAAACAGAGAAACAAAACAATAAGGAAAAAAATAATGAGATAATGAAAAAAATAATATAATAAAATAATAAAATAAAAATTAGAAATGGATAAAATGTAAGATGGATACCAACAGCTTTAATGCTGTAGAATGGCTGCATGTAGATGTTGTTAATTTTAAGAATGAAAAAGGCTTTTATTAGAAACAAAAGAGGCTGAAAAAGCGCAAGAAAGAAAAAAAGAAGCAGTCACTTACCTGAAAAAGATGAAAACAAGGTAGGGAGTTTTGGATGACCAGGAGACAGGCAGAAAACAAATTATGAGGAGTTTATATGACATTTTTGGTGTTTGGAAGAACAGAGCAACAAGTATTCTGAGTTGAGTGATTGAGATGACAGTAGCAATTTGGTTGGGATGCATATGCCCAATTTCTCAAGTAAACACACAACAAATTGAACAAAGAGACATATAAATAGGAAACAGAAGAATAAACAAACTGTGGGTGTGCCATCCATCCCAACTGTATAAGTTTAGGTTAAACAAGCATCCATATCCATGATCACAATGACGCACCAAGCTCATCCCTGCTTCTCAAGCAATGGCTTCAGATAAGTTTATCCTCAAGAATACATCAAACTTACAAACCCCCCATGACATCAAACTTGAGAAGACCGTGAGGGATAAATTTTGCCTTGAAACTAGGGAGGACTTGAATGCAGCCAAACACTGGAAAGCTAGAATATAATTGGGTTAGCTTTCAGTATTGAAGTACTTAGTGATCCCAAAACTCCCCATTGTAATTTCCCTTCTTCATCAACTTTTCCTTGTGTTCCTTCCTCCCATTCCTCCACCCAACTCATCAGGTGTGTGGATTTTTGGGCCCTTCCTCCCATTGTCAACTGTCTCTCCTCTGCTAGAAAGCTCACTCCAATCCTCTGATCCATAGGTGTGTGTCTTTTTTACCCCTTCCTCCCATCATCAACTGCCCCTCCTCTGCTAGCAAGCTCTGATCAATAGGTTATGAGCCCAGCGCCCACGCCATCCATCTAAAAAGCCGCCCATGACCAAAAACTCTGACAACCTTCTGAAAACCTCCAGCATTTCCAAGCTGGATGGCTCCAACTTCAGCAACTGGCCCCACTACATCTTGAATGCCTAGGCCTACAAGGATCTTGAAAACCTTGTGCTCTCTGACCACAAACCAACCACCAATGACTACAAAGTAAAGGTGAAAAAGAAGTGTCCTACAACCTTCATCTTCCTTCACCTTGACCATCAAAAATTCACGCAATTTGTCTCCAACATCACTGAGTATCAGCCCAAGGCTCTGTGGGATGAAATTAATGCTCACTATGCCACCAAATCCATGGAGAATTCCGCCAACATCATGGAAAGAATCTACAGTATCTGTTAAAATACGTACGCACTTACGCGGGTGCTACGTATAAGTGTAATCCAAATGGGATGCACAAATGGGCCTCTAAGGCCCATTGGACACACACACGGACCATACGGGCCCATGTGGATGTTACAGAGTTGGGGAAACTGGCCTCAAAACGCGTGAAATAGACCCATTGGTACACGGGCCCTAACGGGCCCGATGGGGTATATGGGCAAATACGGCCAGATGGGCTTGTATGGGCATAATTGGGCCCAAGGTTTATTTTGGACATACTTGGCCAGACGGGCTGGCCCGCAAAAGTAGTCTTTTCTCACAATTCAGGCTTGGGGCGGCCCATTAGGGTTGCCGCCCATGTCGCGGCCCGCTCGGGGCCGCTGCTCGCGTCGCGGCCCGTTCGGGGCCGCCTGTGTTCCTCGGCACGGCCCACGCGGGGCCCGACGGCCCGCGCGGGGCTGTTGCGCGGCCGAGGGATCCCGCGCGGTGCGATGCCGCGCGGGCCCGGCTGGTCGCGACCGGCGACCAGCGCCGCGGAGCCAGGGCTCGCGGCCCCGGCTCGCTCCCCCTCCCCTCGCTCGCCGTCGCGAGGGGGAGGGGGCAGGCTGGCTGGGTTGAACCAGCCAGCGACCGACCGCGACAGCGCGGTCGGCCAGGGCAGGGGGGACCTGACCACCCCCTTGCCCAAGGAGGTGGCGGCGCCGGCCGCAAGGGTAGCGACCGGCAGGTGGGGGGGAATTCATCACCCCCCCACCATCGATCGTTTGAGGCGACTGAGCAGGGCAGGGACGCTCTCCCCCCCCCCTTTACCAAGGGGGAGGAGCGATGGGCCTGGGGGGACCTGATCACCTCCCAGGCCAACGTATTTGACGACGCCCTGGAGTTATCGACCCCCAGGGCCCCTGGTGAGGGGATTTGACCGCCCCCACCAGGGATTTGAGAGAAAAAGGGGGGGGGACAACATGTCCGCTGGTCACCCCCCCCCATGTGAGTCTGAGACCGGACCCAGGTGTGCCCTGGGTCCCACCTGGCCCATTTGAGGGGCCAGGGGCTGGCTGCATGAGGCAACCAGCCCGTAAACAAGGCAATAAAGGTCATCATGGCTGGTTGTAAAGGACAACCAGCCAAGGGGATTAGACAGTTAAGGGGCTGGTTCAGCCCCATTGAGGTGGAAACACCAGAAATAACCAGAATAGGCTGGTTGTAAGGGTACAGGGACTGATGCCATGTGGGCTGATTTAGTCCAAACCAAGTAACAAGGCCAGTAGAGCCTGTAGAGCCCTTTTGGGGCGGAAAATTTGCCTTTTGGCTTGTTGTATCATGGGCTCAAAAGAGGCCAATCTTTTGTACTTAAGGAGCCCTTCTCCCTGCTGTTTTCCATCCATTCATTCATCATCCAATCGAATTCATCCAACATATTGCCCCATTGTGAGAGCCCCATTAGCCATTATTGACACACAGTGTCCAGCATTTCTTTTGCTTTAAATACTGCTCATTTGCCTAAGCTAATTGCTGGCCATAATTATAACAGTATCTTCTTCCAAGACAACATTCAGAATTCCATCCTTTGTTCTGGGAAGACTTCAAAAGCATTGTGGAAGTAACCTCCAAAAAATTTGACTTAAAAACTCTAGAGGCGCTATGGGTCTTCTTCATCCTCAAGTGGCTCCCCAATTTGTTCCAGGTACTTTTGTCACTGGAGTTCACAAAAATGAAGGAATCTGACCCTAAAAATAATACAATCTCTCTGTATTCCTTCCTCTATGACCTTGAAATGGAGCTCAAGCATGTGGCCAATCAAATCACTGCAGCCACTCCCTCTGCCATGACAGTCAATTGGTCAGCCCCTCCTCAACCTAGAGGAAAAAACAGACTTGTTTGCAGGAATGGAGTTCACAACCCTAATACCAATCATTTTTAAGAAGTATGCAATCAGCTCCACCCCAAAAAAGCAGTAGCATACCGCAAAGATGCTCTGAATCAACTCCAAACTCTTGGAAATGCAAGAAGCAGAGCTGGCTTCAACTCAAATGGGAAACTGGGATATCATATTGTCTTCAAAAGAAGTGCCTTGGGACACTACTTCAATGAGCAAAATATCTCCAGATCTTTTCAGCCAATCTTCTCCAATCTTCTTGCAGCCAACCTCTCACTCCTAAAGATTAAAAGATATGGGAAAGTCATTCTCCAAAATAGCTGCAGCCCCCTAAGTATTTACAGGACGTAATTTGTGCCAAAATTACTCAATTAGCTGCTTCCTCAAACCCCTAACCTGCCACTCAGCTACTCCATCAATCCCACCACCAATGGATTCCAAGTATGCCGCTTGGACCATGTCTTGATTGAAGGACATTTTTTTCAGGACCTCCCAGTTTTCTCCACCTGGTCCCAATTCACATTTTCATTCTCCCCTTTAACCCGCCATCAATCCCTTGGGAATCCCAGTCTCAAGTACCTCAAAGAAGCGCATCCCTCCATTCCCTTAAAAGAGATTGTCTGCGCCAAGTGCAACCTAGCTAAGATGACCAGAAAACCTTTCCCAGGCTCCTTTTTTCCAGTCAAATCTACCCTGGAATTTATCCACCTGGATCTCTGAAGACCACTCACTCCTGTGTCCAAAGGGGGTAATCAGTACTTCCTCAAAATCGTCAATGGTTTCTCAAAATTCAGATTCATCTTCCCCATGAAAACCAAGGCCAAAAACTTCTCCAACTTCCTAAAATTCATGAAAGAGGCTGAGAATGCAACCAAATCCAAGCTCATCTCATTATTCTTGGACAATGGGAGCAAGTTTTTCAACAGTTTGTTCAGCAAACTCTTCTTGGAGCAAGGAGTAGTCCACCTTTGATCAGACCCCTACACACCACAGAAAAACCCCTTTGCCAAGAAAGGGAATTGGAAAAAATTGAGAAAGCCAGGAAACTTCTCCTGAACTCTAGGATACCCTCCATCTGATGGGCAGATGCAGTCCACACTGCCATGTACCTTGGAAACCAATCCCCTGACTCCCCAATTGGGATTAAAACTCCCTCCAAGATGTGGACCAACACAACTCTCTTTCTTGACCACCTGCAACAGTTTGGATTTTGCGCCATTGTCTACCATGAAAATAAATGGTGTGATTCCAAGTTTGCTGACAGCGGTCTAGAAGGAATCTTCATTGGCTACAAGGAAGGACCCAAGTCCTATAAGGTTTGGGTTCCTTGCATGGATTCCATTATTATCTCACAACAGGCCAAATTCTTTCCTAACTTCTTTGCCTACCATCTCCAGTCCAAAACTGCCAACAAAAATCCTGGGCTCTTTAAATTATCCCACTTAATGGAAGATGAGCTCACCCCTGCCAAGGAGCACCCAAAAATGTCCTCAAAAACTGCGCACCTTTCAGAAAAATGGAATCCCTTGGCAAGACTGCAACTGAGGCCCCCAGGAATTTGGATTCCCTCCTTCACTCCAAGCATCACCCTTATGTTCCCCACTACACTATTGCCCCCAAAAACATCTCTGGCAAAATTGAACCTTTGGCTATCCTTTCCCATGGCCATCGTCATTGTGTCAAAGTTGTTTTTGGTGTCCCCAGTACCTCCCAGGACCTCAATAACTACAACTCTGCCATCAACTCCCCAGAGCAGCTTGACTGGGTACAGGAAATTGATGCAGAGCTGGGGAAAATTAAGCAAGACAATGTTTAGAGGGTTTCTCCCTTTGTTCCTGGAAACAAGCCTTTGGGCACCACCTGGGTCTTTTGACAAAATTTTAATGCCAAAGGTCTGTTGGTGAAACATAAGGCCTGGCTCTGCGTACATGGTTTCCCCCAAGTTTAGGGAATGAACTATGACAAAAACATTGCTCCCTTGGGACAGCTCTCCACCCTTTGTGATGAATATTTGAAAAATAGCTGCTAATTGTGCCTTTAATCTTCTCTTTAACTTATGTCTTCTCTACTGTCTTCATTCACATTACTTGATGCAATCCTGAACCCTTTCTCTCTCTGGTTTAAATACTCTAAAAATGACTGCACTTTTCCTCTTTATCAATTGGCACCGGCTCAGATACTAGATGCCTTTCCTCTTGTACAACTCCTAAGCCGTACCACCAGCATCTTGGGATATGAGGTGGGGAAGCCCATCTTGTCTTCCTTTCCATCATCCATGCTCTCAAATGTTTCCCCTACTCACTCATGGTCACCATGTTCTACAGTCTTCTTTTTCTTCTTCCCTATTGTTTGGCAATAATTATACTCAAGACTTCAGTCTCCTTCAACTCCAGGCTCCAGGATTTTCTTTTAAAGGTGTGATGAACCATCAAGTGTCTCTTTCAATCTTTCCCTCTTCATTCTCTCATTGCAATAAAACATTTCTTTCAAAGTCAATTATCAACACTTTGGATCCTAAGAGCCCTGGCAGCAATGCAAGACTTTGAGCTTCACCAAATGGATGTCTGTTGTGCCTTCTTAAATAGCAAGTCCAAAAAGACCCTCTTCATCAAGCCTCTCATGGGAAACAAAATCACTTTGAATCAAGGAGAAGGCCTCAAACTGGAGCATTTGCTATATGGCCTGAAAAAAAGCCCCAGGTGCTGGTAAAAAACTCTCTTGGAGTTCTTCCACTCCATCAAATTTTTTCTGTTCCCCACCAACCCCTGCCTCCTCCTTCATAACAACCCTCAGCGTCCCTGCTTTGTATTCATCAATGTTGACGACATGTTCACTGACAGCCTCAAAATAGTCTTCCTCAAGGAATCAATCAAGAAACATTTCAAGATGGAAGATCTCAGCAAATGCAAGTTTTTCCTGGGCATGAGGGTTGTCCATGACCAGCCAAACGCCCTAATCTACCTACACCAAGACTTGTACATTAACAATGTGCTGGAAAAATTTGGCATGAAAGACTGCTGCCCTGTCAACGCCCCGCTCCCCCCCAGCTCTTGTTCTCCAGACCCCAACTCCGGTCCATGCACTGATAGCTTCAACTTCAGACAAGGCGTTGGGCTCCTGGCCTACCTAGTCCAGTGCAGTTTCCCTTATATTTACTTTGCAAGCAACAATCTCTCTCAGTTCCTGATCAGCCCCACCAAAGCGCATTAAGTACAGTTCAAACACATCTTGCAGTACCTTAAGTCCAACACAGACCTAGGTCTCACCCTAGGTGGTATCCCCTCTGCCTAAAACCGCCTAGTGGGCTACTCTGACTCTAACTACGCCAACTCCCCAGGGTGGCAATCATTCTCCGGGATCTGTGTGTACCTCAATGGCCTAGTCAGCTGGCGCATTTCAAAGCAACCAGTTGTCCCTCCGTCCATCTGCAAAGCCAAGATCAGAGCCAGCTCCAAAACTGGTCAGGACTTTTTTTGGGACACAAACATTTTCCAGTGTCTAGGGCCATTGTGTACATCACCCCTTACAGACCGCCATCCTGTGATGCAACAAACAGAGTGCATTAGCCTGGATTGAGAATCCCTTATTTCACAATCAAACCCAACATGTTGATGTCCACCTACACTGGCTACAGGAAGCAGTCCTCAACAGGAACTTTGACATCCATTACGTACCCACCAAAGAGAATAACACAGACGGCTTCACCAAATCTGTGAACCCCAATCACAACAGACAACTAAAGGAGGCATTTCAGCTGACCAACCGGGTCAGAGTCTAGACAGAAAGGGGGGGGGTGCGAGGAAGAAATTGTGACTTTTGACTAGGGAGGACATGACTGCGGCAGAACACTGGAAAGATAGATTATACTTGGGTTAGGTTTCAGTATTTATGTACTTAGTGATCCCAAAACTCCCTGTTCTACTTTCCTTTCTTCATAAACTTTTCCTTGTTTTCCTTCCTTTCATTGATCCACCCACATCATCAGGTGTGTGGCTCATTGCGCCCTTCCTCCCATTGTCAACTGTCCCTCCTCTGCTAGAAAGCTCACTCCAAGCCTCTGATCCATAGATAAATCCTCTTGTCTCTGGCCTCCTTCAATTCATTCCCTCTTCTGTACTGCCTGACTGAAATCAACTTTTTCTTGTGTTCCTTCATGTCATTCCTTCACCCACCTCATCAGGTGTGTGGCTTGTTGCAACCTTCCTCCCATTATGAAATGTCCCTCCTCTGCTAGCAATCTCACTCTGAGCCTCTGATCCATAGGTGTGTGGCTTTTTGCGCCCTTCCTCCCATTTTCAACTCTCCCTCCTCTGATAGCAAGCTCACTCTAAGCCTCTGATCCATAAAGACCCAAATGATATAAGTTACTATTTAGTTTTGGTTGGCAGGTTGGCTTGGTTAGGAAGTCTTCAAGAATATTTAAGCTTTTGGTATACTGCAGTTGGATGATGAATTTGGCTATGACTTATTGGACAAAGTGAAGTTGTATTTCAACGTGTTTAATTAGGCGTTGATTTGAATTGCAGTTTTTTTTAGCTGTTTTGATACATGCCTGGTTTTATTCAAATATGGTGATGAGACCAGGGTAAGGGGAAATAAGTTTTCTTTTAATGAGGAATTGACAGAGCCACAGGAGTTTGCTGGTGAGATTGTTCAGAGAGCGGTATTTGGCCTCTGCAGTGTATAGTGAGAAACTGGGTTGTTTCTTGGGTCTCCAGAGGATTATAAAATTGTGAACAATTTTCAGGTAACTGGTGACTTATCTTTGTGTGGCCCAGCAGTTTCACCAGTCAGCATCTGAGTAGGCAGATATGGGTGGTGGCTTATTTTAAGGGAAGGAGAGAGAAAGATGAAGGGAAACTTTTAGGTATTTCTAGATGTGCATGAATGCGTGCAAGTGTTGAATACTGGGTTGTTTGTGATGCTGAGAAAGATTGCTAAAAACATATGCCAGATTGGGTCTGGTGGCTGTGCTTAAGTAGCTCAAAGATCCAATGACGCTCTTGTAGTTAATATTCAGGAGTATGAAGTTTGTCATGTCTTTTTCCAATGCAGGCTCAAGGCAAGTTTTTGCAATCATGGGTGTGGCAACTGCTCTACAGGCCTTCAACCCGTAATTGTGGAGGATTGACTTTGCATAGTTTGCTTGGTATAGTTTCATTTTTTCTTCTCTTTGGTTGAGTTTCATACCTAGAAGAAGTTTGGCCTTGCAAAGATCCTTCATATCAAATTCTTTCTTTATTTTGGATGTGAAGGTTTTGAAATCATTGCAGAATATGGCAATGTTTTTGATTTGCACAAAAAACCATATCAGAGAGACCCCTCCTTGGTAAAAGACACAGGCGTCTCATATGGATCAGGTGAATCCTGTCTGATTCAGCCAGTTTGAAAGGCAGTTGTACCATGCCAGCGGCACCAGTTTGAGAAAGTAGAGTGCTTTCTTGAGGCGGAACCAACATTTTTTATTTGGGCCTACTCCTTGGTGTATGTATGTGTACACATCTTCATCCACTGGGGCATTGAGAAAGGCCAATTTCAGGTCCATTTTTTGGAACTTAAGGTTCTTCAACGCTGAATGAGCAATTGGCACTCTCAAGGAGTTGGGTCTGCCGATTGGGGAAAATTTTTTTTAGTAGAACTTTCCATGAATTTGTGAGAAGCCTTGTGCCCAGAGCCATCCTTTATAGTCCATCACCTTACCAGTATGATCCCTCTTTTTTGTAAACACCCAGGAGGTACCCACCAGCTTTTGAACCTCTCTTTCCACCTTCTACCATACTTTCCTTTTTTCCAATTCCATTGCTTCTTTAATGCTTCTTTGAGTTTTTTTTGGATCCACTGTCGTTAGGTGCACTTTTGGTCTTGTTGAGTAGGGTAAGATGTTGATGGGAGAAATATCTCCCTCAAGTCTTGTTGGGTTTTGGGGTCAAATGACTTTAATTTGCCTACCAACTGTGCTTGGTGGGATTTGATGCTCCCAAGGAGTATCTTCAGGAAGCAATTCAACATCAGGAACAAAAATTTGCTTGGGGTAATCATCAGTTGCCTCTTTTTTTGTACCATGATTTGCATCATGCTCCCCATTTAGTGCAGTGTTCACTGAAAGAATCCACAGGTGTTTGTCTTGGAAGTCAAAGAAGACCTTTAATTCTTCCAGTTACAATTTTTCCCACCTGTTGTCAGATGTCAGCCTCCTGGATGCAAAGACCCTTGCTATCCTTTAGCTACCAGAGGTGATAGAGTAAATAATAGGTATATTATTGACTAAATGCAGCAGAAATCCGTAAAATATGTGGATTAAGCCTATTGCAAGGTAAAGTGGTTTGGTTATTGTTTATTGTTTTAAATCAATATGAATAAATTGATTATTAAATATTTTTATAGAGGGGCCACAATTATATTGGGGATCTTTAACACCTCTCTTCAGGGATTTCAGTATGAAAACACATAGTCCTGCTTACTTTGGGCTCTTTAGTTTAAAGGATATTTCACCCAAAGATAATATGTATATAAAATACACGGTGGAGTAGCAGGGCCTTGTAGCCAAGCTACCACGACATAGAAAGGATAATAAGACTCACTGGTATGTTATTAAATCCTTTGGGTATCTGTTTGAGACGTGTACTGATGGTTCAAACCTGTATTCTGGGGTTATAAGGTTGTTTAGCAGTTTTAATTGATAAAAAGAGGTTTGAGGACGGATTTTACTGATCAGACATTGCCATAAATCACTTAATTATCTCTTATAAGTACTTGATTAACTTGGAACGGCGTCTGGATATGAATATTACTGGGTCTCTGCCCATCAATATCCTCAAAATAGCTCTTTATTTATAGCTTTTGGAGTCCCAATATGGTCCTTCTGAGGGTTGTAGGTGCTCAAAGGGACAGACACTAAGGCTAGCAGGGTAACCAGAGGTATCCTGTCATGTTTTCTTGGTGCTAAAGCACGGGTAGCATCTAATTCCTCAGGGTATTGGAATTATTCTACCTTATAATAGACATTAGGACGTATGAATAACACTAATCTGTCCAACTTATGTATTATTTCATTAATTATCCTTACTAAATGTTCCCAGTAATTTAATAATTATATTAATATACATTTCTACGGAAATCTTTATGTCAAGTAAGTTCTCATTATGTATTATATAACTGGAGTAAAAGTCATAATATTGATTTTACTCTTATTTTCGAGTTCCAGTTAATTTATTAAGATAATTACTTAAAAATATAATTCATGTGAATTCATGTAACATTTTTACATCATTATTCTCCATAGTATATCACAAAAGATATTGATGTCTAGCAATTCTCATAAAATTATATTAAAGTATTTTAATATATTTTTAGAAGTTGTAATTGTCTTATTTTCGACATTCTTGGTACTTTGCATTATATTAAGTAAAAAATACGTGTAAGGATTATTTATGTATTTTTATATAATATTATGTATTTTTATATAATATTATGTATTTTTATATAATATTATGTATTTTTATATAATATTATGTATTTTAATATAATATTATGTATTTTTATATAATACTATGTATTTTTATATAATATTATGTATTTTTATATAATATTATGTATCTTTATATAATATTATGTATTTTTATATAATATTATGTATTTTTATACAATATTATGTATTTTTATATAATATTATGTATTTTTATATAATATTATGTATTTTTATATAATATTATGTATTTTTATATAATATTATGTATTTTTATATAATATTATGTATTTTTATATAATATTATGTATTTTTATATAATATTATGTATTTTTATATAATATTATGTATTTTTATATAATATTATGTATTTTTATATAATATTATGTATTTTTATATAATATTATGTATTTTTAGAAAGTCTACTATCCACGGGAATATTTATTACATATGTAGAAAGTTCCCGTGTATGTTGTAGCCTGTTTACGTGGTACCTGAGCTTCTCAGGCCGCCTGTCACTCTGTCAACCCATATTCCCGCGGCTTCGTACTTGTCAGAGGCCCGGGGCTGCGTACAAGACCTTGACGGTGTGACAAGGCCGTATCTCAGCCGCGCGCGGGTGCATTGGCTGCCACGGCTGCATGCGGGAATTGTGACAAAACACATTTCCATCTGTAACTCCTAAAATATACACAACACCTCAATTCTGACTGAATTTTAGGTGTGAGACCTATACCTGACAATGTGTGTGAAATATTTCGTTGGCCAAAAAGCTCAATAATGGAGCCGTCGTATTTTGGTTTTTCTTTCCTTAATTATTAAAAAATATAAGGAGTTGGATTTCAAGGGTGGGGTCAGTGAGTGACCCTACCTAATTTTGGG
This sequence comes from Puccinia polysora, assembly GCA_025617555.3. Lineage (NCBI taxonomy): Eukaryota > Fungi > Basidiomycota > Pucciniomycetes > Pucciniales > Pucciniaceae > Puccinia > Puccinia polysora. Next base: position 8,836,086 of record CM062629.1, read on the forward strand.
TGGAAAATCCATTTCCATGATAATGTTTATGGTTTTCGTACTCCTTCTTAGGTTAATTTTATTATTATTATTTTTATGTTATTTTTGTTACTTCTGCAGCTTGCTCTGAAATAGTAGCAAGCTGACATCAGAGGAGCTGTTAGCATCTTCATCTTTCAACAACTGAAGAATTTTGTCTGAAAAATTGATGTACCTAGTGATTACAAACTTTCTGTCTTGGAGGAAACGAATTCTGTAGGAGGATGTGTTTTTTGCATATCCCAGTAGAATTCCTTCATCTCTGGTAGGCCTCAGTTTCCAGGCTTGTTGTTTTTTTGGAACAGATATTTATGCTTTTCACCCAAACACTCTTAGATTCTTGATTTCCTGTGCTTTTGAGGTCCATAATTAATATGGTGAGGAATTCTTCCGCAACGCTGATGGTCTCAGATTAGAGAGGAAAAGGGCAGTTTTACCTGCTTCCCCCCAGTAGCATTTAGGTGGTTTTTATGGCTGAAGTAGGCATTTTGCCTTGTAAAGAATGGTTTACTTTGCCCTTTTCGAAAAGGAATTGTGCTTCTGAGTTTCTGGTGGGGAAAAAAAAACTGATGAACCCGCTGCTTTTGGCCAATTGCTGGAAATCATTCTGCAAAAATTCTCTGCTGCGGTCAGATAAAAATTTCTTTATCTTTTTATTGTGTAGGTTTTCCATCACATTTTTCAAGATGAAAATCTGATGGAATTATCCTGATTTTCTTTTGAGAAAACTTACAAATTTGAAAGAAGAGAATTGATAAACAACATTCATAAAGTATTTGTAGCCAGAGATGGTTCCAGGATATATGGGTCCAATGAGGTCTAGATGGAAGAAATTGAGCGGTGCACTGAATTCTCAAAGTGGCTTAGACAGGGATTTTCTGTAGACTTTGAGGTCCCAGAGATTGAAAAGTCAGTGGAATTGCTACCGGAGAAGCCCATTGATTTAAGTACTTGCTTTTTGGGGTGTCCCAGTTGGCAATGCCAGATGTCAGAGTGTGCTGAGGGAAGTTAGGTCTTCATAATAATGAAGTTGACTATCATTAGTCTGTTCAAAATGTTGCTTCTCAGAAGAATCTTCCTTCTTCCCAAGATCTGAAATTGGTCTCCTTCCTTGTTGATTGATGTTGAATTCTTAATGAGAGGAAGTAGGGCAATTAAGTTTTGTTTGAGTTTGGGCACAAAAAGACAGTTGGAAAGGCAGCGGGCGGTTTTGCCTATTTTAATTATAATGTTGCTGAAGAACCTCCATGATTTGTGTCTTCCTGCTTTGTGCTATATGTTCAAATCATTTTCATTCTACTTCTATTCTTCCATCTATATCTATTCTCTCATTGTTTCTTTCACTCATTTTTTTTTCCAGTCCATTTCATTTTATTCTTGTCTGCAACCCCTCACCCCATCTTCTCATCCTTGCACTGGACCCGCTGCAAGTACTCCAAACTCAAGTCCACCCTACTATAAAGTAGTTATCCTGGCTCAGAGTCTGGGGAAGGTTTTTCCTTTGAGCAACCACAAGATTGGAGCACTGACCCCAAACTTCTGGGTCAGGTAAGCACCATTGTTGATTCAATCCAGTTAAACATTTCCAACTAACCTGATTCTTTAACTCATCAGAATCACCGCTTCACTCAAACCTGCTACTCAACAAACCTGCTCCAACTCCAACCTTGCCTGCGTTGACTGAGTTTCTATTCCTTCACCACTTCTGTTTCCATTATTTTTCCTTCTCTATAAATTTTTTCAAGCTCTCTACACCTGAGTCTTTCTGGTCCTTTATCATAAGCTTTTGATCATATGTTTCCTTTGAGGATATTACTTGAAACTTAAATTAAGTGTCCTTTTAGCCTCTTATATCTTCAGTTGCCTGTTCCTTCAGCCAGAAGCTTACTTTTTTCATCTCTGGTAGTGACAGGCCATGGAGAAAATGATTTGAGGTTCAAAAAATTGTTGGGACAATGGAACATGTGGTGCATTGCTCTGCAGTCAATTATTGCTGTTGGAGAGTTGCAGTTGGTGGAGGCTTCCAGAATTTTGTTCCCATCCACATGGTAGGCGGTGCAATGGTGATGTGAGCTGAAGCCTGTTTGGGATTGTTGCTATTTTTCCTTTTGGGTCTAAGGTGTGGGAAATTGACCCAAAATTTTGACACCTTATGGCTTGCTAACATGGGGTTGTGTTTCCCCTCCACACAGTAGTAGATAATTTTTGCTGGGTAGCTGTTTTTACCTGAGGTTTGAAGTGCCATGGCTTTGGGAGTTGGATTTAATTTAGATCATTCCTTTGATTTTAAGTGGTGAACAAAACTCTGGAGTTGAAAGAGGGTGTTGTTTGTATTTTTTACTGCTGATTTTTCCATGGCAATTAAATTGATGAGGTGGGATAGATGAGTGTCAATGAACTCTTGAAGGTCACTGTTGTAGGACAGGGCCTCCCATTCCCTCCATACTTGCCATCTGTTTAGTGCTGTTTTGGAGGCATATTGGTTGTTTATTTTGGTCTCAAGCAGGAAAGCAACTTCAATGAACACAGTTTGTTTGATACAACTGGTGATGATCCCAACCGCTTCATAGATTGATTTGTTAAATTTGTTGATGATTGTTGCATCGGCATTGTCAGAGGGTTCCTTTTTGCATAATTCAAGGAGTTCTTTGGATCAGAAATGAATCTTCATTTTCCCCTTCTATACGCTGGAGTTAGTACCGTCAAGGATGGGAATGAATTAGAGTTCCTTTGAGGCATCTTTGTTGGTCATATTGAAAGATTAGTGTGTTCATATTTTTGCAATTTCCTGAGTAATGTTGGGACTGTAAATCTGTTAAGTTTCAGAGTGAAAAAGGCTTTTATTAGAAAAAAAAGAGGCTGAAACAGCCCAAGAAAGAAAGAATGAAGCAGTTATTTCCCTAAAAAAGGTGAACACAAGGTGGGCAGTTTTGGATGATCAGGATACAGGCAGACAAAAAATTATGAGGAATTTTAACAACAGTTGTGGTTTTGGGAAGAATAGAGCAGCAAGTATACTGATTCTAGTGATTTAGATGACTGTAGCAATTTGGTTGGCATGCGTAAGCTCAATTTGTCCAGAGGACCCAAAACAAATGCAAAACAGAGACACATATAAATAGGAAACAGAAGAATAAACAAACTGTGAGTGCATTATTCATCCCAACTGTATAAGGTTAGGTTCAACACACATCCATATCCATGACCACAATGACATGCCAAGCTCATCCCTGCTTCTCAAGAAATGGCTTCAGATAAGTTTTTCCTCAAGAATAAATCTAACTTCCACATATTTCACATCTTCAATGGCTAATACAAACTAAATACACAGCCAATTTTATTCATTTGAATACTCTTTTGTGGAAATCTCATAAAAAAAATAAAAAAATAACCATTTTTATTTTATCTTTGGTGATTGTGTGTGTGAAACTACAAAGCAGGACCATCTTTAATGTATCCCAATTTGTATAAATTGAGGCAGTTGCAAAAAGCCCCAACCACATAATCACTGTGGCTGAAATTTGTCCCAATTGGGATATCTTGGAGTAGTTGCCCAGGGCTGCCATCTGCGCAGGTACACTTGAATATACATGCAGCCTCCCCTTGTCAAATTCCATCCTACCCAAGACCAGAATAGGGCTTATCAAATTTAGCAAAAATGCCATTATAAAACTGTCATTTTTTTGACCAAACCCACCCATTTTTCATGGCGGGTTTATGAAATACACATACCCCCTAACTGGTGTATTTCAGAAGGGCGGGTTTCAAAGATCAAACCCGCAATGATAATCCATCCACCATCCATGGCATGAAGAACACCCATCCACAACTCCAACTCATCAAATCCATACTCATGAAACACATTTCATCTCAGTTGCTTCACATCTCCATTGCTTCAAATCTCCATCACTTCAAATCCTCATTGCTTCACAACTCCATTGCTTCACATCTCCACATGTCCATTTCTTCACATCTCCATCACTTCACATCTCCATTGCTTCACGTCTCAATTTCTTCACATTTCCATTGCTTCACATCTCCATTTTTTCACATCTCCATTGCTTCAATTGCTTCACATCTCCATCAAATCACACACATCCCATCATCATCACATAACCCTCTTCCTCAACATTTCCAATCAAACTTCCCTGCAGCAAGTTTAAAACACAAAAAAGCTGACTGAACTTTTTTTATCATTTGAATCTGATTCAGACTTGGATTTTTAATAAATATGTTTAGCTTTGATTTCTCTATTTTGAAAGCAATACATGGTTCCAAAAAAAATAACTCTCCACAACCCTATGTATAAAAGGGAAAAGCTTCACCTACTTCCCAAATTAAGCTTCCAGAAACCATTCCAAACTTTATTGCCTTCTTTCATGAAACTTTTGGAGATGATTGAAGACCACCAGATCTTTCAGAAAAATTCTTGGAATCCTCAATGAAATCCCGCTATCCAACTGGCTTTTGCTCTCTGCAGATTGGGATCAAATGGAAATGGAGAAGTTATTCACTGATTAGAAAATCTATTCTTGGTCAGTTATGGATCCATTGACTTATAAACCAAAAGAGTCATGATTTCTATCCTATCTTTCTATTTCTTGGTCCTTTTTTGGCCAAACAAAGAAGACCACAAGGAGATATCTTAAATAATGGAGACTGAAGGCTTTCCTGGTTGCATTGGTTTTGTTGATGGAACCAATATCCCCTTAAGTCAAAAACCCAAGCTAGAGGGCAACCATTATCTTGATTTGAGAAAAAAGAAATTGATTCATTTCCTTTCAAAAGCCTTTGATAATACACTGACCAAATTTGTTATATAAGTTTGTATAGATACTCTGAGGCACTACAACTTTTTTATGATAACAACAAGAAGTTCATATCCCTCCATGCTGGGCTTCCGGTTTCTTGTCATGATTCATATGTTTTCAATGAGATGCCTATCTCCCAACACCATATGACTACTTTGACCAAGATCAATACCTTCTGGCCAATTAAGCTTATGCTAGCGGGAAATATGTGGTTTTAGTATACCACAATGTTTCAACCAATGATCAAGCCAAAACTGATTTCAACTATCATCTTGCTTAATCACAAGTTAAGATTGAGATTGCCATAGGAATCCTGAAAAGAAGATGGGCCAGCTTACAGGAGATGCAAAACCAGCTCCAATCTTCAAAATAAATGAAGTTCCTCATTAACTGTATTATCAGTTGTGTAAAACTTCACAAAGTTCTTGCCTAAATCAAAGATGAATGGGACAAAATATTTGAAGAAGACATTCCCAATCCTCCTCAAGTCATCCCAGCCTCATCTTCTACCTCATCTTTTGCCATTTTAGAGCATATTCTACCCCTTAAACTTGCTCACTTTTATGAGTAGCATTGGGTTGTTAAATATTTAAAAAATAAGATCACAGGATTTTTTTGGTTTTGGTTGTTTAACCCACAATCCTAGGCTGACTTGTGTTTTTTTTTTTTTTTTTGGGGGGGGGGACTTAGACAAGAAACAGAAGCACAACTTCCAAACCACCCACCTCACCCCACCAAAAAACCAGTCCAATCCTCCCTCATCCTCACAAAACCATCACCTCATCAAACCAAACCACCTGTCCACACCTCCCTCCTCCTCATCAAACCACCTCACCATCCACCTCCACCTATTTCCAAGTTCATCAATTCATCCTCCTCCTTATTTTTCTTTGCTCAGTGCTTCAGGTAAGACCCCCCTCCTCCTCCTTCTTTTACAAGTTCCAGGCCTTTCATCCCACCTTTCTCAGCCCCACTGGTAAGCACCCTTGCTCAGCACCCCCCCTCCTCCTCCTGCTCTCCTTCTTCCCCTCCTGCTGCTCCCCATCTTCCCCCACCACCACCTCGCGGGAAAATTTGCAAGCAATCAATTTATTGGCAAGCAAAAAATTGATTGGTGGACTGGCAGGCAATCAATTGATTGCTTTCTGGTTGATTGATCAGTCAACCGGCAAGCAATTGATTGCTTGCCAATTGATTGGTTGGTTGACTGGCAAGCAAGCAATCAATCAATCAATCAATTGATTGGAAAGCCAATGGTTGATGGCTTGCCAATTGACAGACCAGTGACTTCCTCCCCCTTCATCAGCTCCTCCTCCTCCCAAAGTTGACTTTCTTTCTTTCTTTCTTTTTTTTTTGGTAGGAGATTAACGGTCATGTTCTTGTTATTTTCTCTGTTGGTTGATCATCTAAGTGGTTTATACCAGACTGATGATTTTTTTTATTTTTTTTGTTTTTTGGTAGGAGAATTAGAAGTATTGGTTTTGTTATTTTCTATGGTTGTTTATCATCCAAGTGGTTTCTACTGGACTAATGACTTTTTTTGATTTTTTTTATTCAATCCAATGCAATCAGACATTCCACCGCTCTGACCACCCTTTCTTGATGGCAAATTTTTCACCCACCAAACTCAAAATGTTACAACTAATGGATTTCCATCTTGATCCTCACCCCAATCAAAGTATATGGTTGGGAGGCAAAGAGACGGAAGGAGATTGTTTGAAAAGCATACAGAGAAGTGGTAAGAAAAGGGCTTTCCAGAGAATGGGGGCTCAAATGCAGGATTCTGATATTGCATTGGAAGTGACTGAGGAAAAAATTAATGAAAAGGTTGTTTGGTCTTCATTCAAACTACACCCCTTGAACCTTTATCCATCCATTTTCAAGAGAAGTCAAAAACACACCCCTTAAGAGTTGGAACAAGCCAAAGAGAAGATCAAAACTGTCCATTTCCTCAGCTCTGGAAAAGTATAGGTTCAAGATCAATTGGATCATGAGGCTATGGTTTCAATCATCAAATTTATCCCTTTGAATGAACTATCTGAGCAAGAGAAGAAGGACATCAACTCAGTAGCAACATTCCTTCACCAATCCAAAACATTTTTCAACACTGTTGGTCCCTAAAGATCTTGGGGTGGGAAAATGTGGGCAATTGGATGGCAAAAATTGATGGACCCTTCTGAAATATTTGTACAATATTTCAAGAAAAATGCTATCAAATCCTCCCCTAAAGAGTATTATTTTTTGAACCTTAGGTCTGACAAGGTCTCTCATATATTGGGCCAAGTGTTTCAAAAATTAGCCAAACTTGCGTCTGATTCCAACCATGAAGCCATGATGGACAAAAACATCCCTTCCTTCTCCTCATTGGAATTTGGATCTGGCCTTACTGCTTTTGACTGCTCACATCACATCACCTTCACCTCTGACTCCTTCTACAACTTGCCCTATATTGACCAAGGTGATCCCTCTGACTATTCCTTTTTACTTGTGGTCCAAGCAAAAAAATCAAATGGACAACTTGTCAACAAAAAGTATCAATATGAAGTATGCAATGGCCAATTTGTGTTCCCAGAATTTGGGTTTGGGATTGATTTGAAAAAAAAGGGTATTGTGAAACCAGTTTGGGCAGAAAACAAGTACAAACACTTTACTTTTCCTGCAGTGGATACTTTCACCCATACTAGGATGGCCATTCCCATGAAAACCAATAGAAAAACTCAAAAAACTAGCAAGGACTGGGAAAGTGGCAAATATATCTCAGGAAAAAAAATAAAAATAAAAATAAAAAAGATTTGTCCCTTGGTGGTGTTAAAAATACTCTCAAACTTTTTTGCAATCAAAAATAATTTTTTGTTTTTATTTTTAAAATTTTTATCAAAGTAGATATATTTACAAACCAAGAAATCAATTAATTTTCTTTATTTCATGCAAAGTTCCACTGCTAACCATAACCTATATTTTTTTTCTGTGGCTAACTTTTCCCTCTCCTTTTCAGGTTGTTCTTTCTCTTGATCCTTCTCATTTTCCACTTTTTGAAACTGCAGCTTGGCCTTTTTGATTTGCCACTCAGCATCCAAATTATTTTGATGAGCCAAACTCTCATCTTTCCACTTTTGAAAATCCATAGCCCGTCTAAGATCCCACTTCTCCTTTTCCAATTAAAGTTTTTCAGATAATATTTTTTATTTCACTGTTTTTGATGTAGAATAGGAATTAGCTTGATTTTGAAAGCAAGTCAAATAAATCAATGAACTTCCTTGAATTTTTCTTCCCCATGATATCCTCAAAGCAAGAAAAATTTGAGATCTTTCTCCGCTTTTTATGGCTATTAGGGTTGATTTTGATGTAATTGGACAACTTTTGCTTTCCCTTTGCAGAGGGGGTTTGTGTGGAAGCATTGTCACTATTGTTTGAAGGGGATGTGGGAGGCCCCATTGGATTGAGTTTTTTGCCAATCAGGAAATGATGAGGCTGTTATTGTATAATATAAATCAGTTGGGATTAACCAGAAAGAACGGAAAAGAACATGGGTGCTTGATTGAGCAGATTTTGATGGTAGTGGCAATAAAGGAATAACTTGCTTCTATTTGGCCAAGTTGTTAATTTCTTCCTACCCAGGAAGGGATCAATCCAAAGAAGGAAGTGAGGGGCCTAAGGAAGAGTTTGAATTTTTGATCAATGCTGATGTAGAAGTGATTGGAGCTAATTCTGTTGGAATATCATCCTCCACATCAGATAGTGGCCACTCAAAAATTTCATTGGGATCATCATTGCTAGGTGAATCATCCACAGCCAGGTCATCAGCATCAACTTAATCTGATTGTTGGGAATCAAAAGCGGCTAAGGGGGTGATATTGGCCTTCATTCCAAAGATTTTATCCATTTGGAAATAAAAAGGACAAATGGAGTCCACCTTATCAACCACCAAGTTGATTCCCTTGGATTTATTGAAGTTGGTGATACCAAAGCCAGTGGGGATTGAAATTGAGTGGATTTTTTTGTACTTGGCTTGATAGTTATTTAATTGCTCTGGCATCTTTTTGGATAATATATCCAGCCTAACTTTGGAATTATTCTTGAGTTCATTCGCCATCAGGATATAACAATTAAACTTAAAGGATGGAGGTTAGCCAACTTGTGTCTCATTGTGGGATCCAAAGGAAGCATTGTAGTTGGATGAAATTTCAAGCCAGTTTACAAGGATGGTGTGACAAGCTCTCTTGAGCTGAATTGATCCTTTGGAAGCTTATGGTGGAGGATTGTTGGATTTTGAGTTCCTTGGGATGTTTGATTTGGGTGAGTGGACTTGCAGGGGGAGTGTTGCTGAGGGGCCATTCAAAAAAAGTAATGTGGATGAAGTGATGAAGCAATAAAGCAATTACAGTTAGGATTTGATGAAAGGGGGATGAAGTTATGAATAAATGAAGAAATGAGAGGATTTATTTCATGAAAGCAATAAAGTGATGACAGTGATAGAGAAAGGTGAGAGTGATGAAGTCATGAAGCAATCAGAGTGATGAAGTGATGAAGCAATAAGAGTGATTATGTAATGAAGCAATGAGAGTGATGAAGTGATGAGGATAGCAATGAAGCAATGAGAGTGATGAAATGACGAGGATATCAATGAATCAATGAGAGTGATGAAGTGATGAGGATAGCAATGAAACAATGAGAGTGATGAAGTGATGAGGATAGCAATGAAGCAATGAGAGTGATGAAATGATGAGGATATCAATGAATCAATGAGAGTGATGAAGTGATGAGGATAGCAATGAAACAATGAGAGTGATGAAGTGATGAGGATAGCAATGAAGCAATGAAAGTGATTAAGTGTTCTGATTAGTTTGGAGGATGAAACCAGGGGTGATGATGTGGAATGAAGCCTGGTTGAGCTATTGAAAGCCTTTATATAATTTACTTGAAAAAACCCATTTATTTTTAGGTAACTTTGACAAGTCTGATGTGAAATAAGTGTTTTTTATTTTATTTTTAATGGCAGGTTTGAAATGGCAGATTTGGGTTGAAACCCGCCATTGAGAAATGGCATGTTTTCTTAATTTTGATATGCCCTAATGAACCTCACCCTACAATTGCCATCAAACAAAGAAATTCCAAGAATTGAAGACATCCCAACAAAACTCAGGAATTATAATTTGGAAAAAAGTACCTATCAAGCAGCTAATCACAGAAATACACCAGGCCAAGATCAAGATTTAAAGAAGGATAAAAAGGAAGACCAAGAAAGGTCCAAGGACCAGGTAGAAAGACCAATGCTTCCAAGGAGAGCCAAAGGAAGAAAAAGAAAGATAAAATTCTCCAGAAATTGTTGTCAGACTTAACCTTAATTGTCATCACTGCCTTGACATGAAGACCTCCCCCTGAAATCTTTTCCCTAATAAACTACATTCCTATTATCCTGTCTCCTAAATTTTTCTCCCAATGTATCTAGACCAAACCAAAATTGACACATCTGTTTCTGGTTATTAGAAAGAGCTATAAAATCATAAATGGAGGACCAGGAGCCAAAGATTCCATCATAATTAAAAGTTAAACTATGTTCCCATTGTAAAAGGATAATCAAAAGCTCAAGAAAAGCTGTAAAGAAGAATCATGGATAAATTCTTGAAACCTGGAAACCAGAAATAGAAATGTTGGAGCATTAACTCAAGCCATCCTAAAAATATCCATCAAAATCATCCCATTCTTAAACATGTTTAACTTCTCCCTCTGGGAGGACAGGGTGCTGACTTCTTGAAACTTCAAGGCCTTAAGGAAATGATCAACTCCACAGGCCAGAATCTGACAGTTATCAAAAATCTCAGGATCAGAACCATTGTAATATCTAAGCTAGACCCTGCCATAAATGCAAACATCATTAAAAAAACAAATAAGGAAGATCCCAAATCTGTTTGAAGGTAAATTCTGATTTTTTTTGCCTTTTCTGAAGTCTTCAGCAGAGCCAGGGTATAGAAAGAATTAAATGTATCACCTTAAATCAAAACATTATCCAGAAGTTCATCACCCAAATCAAGAGATCAATTAATCAACTAAAAAAAGTGGGGATCTCTTTTCTGAAGGCATTCATTCTTAGATAAATCATTCTTGAAAAACTGCCTCAACCCCTACAAAACATCAGTAAAAACATCACCAACTTGGATAGACTTATCAATGGAGAAAAAGTACTCAATCACTTGAGAAGATTCTCCAATGACAGAAAAAAAATCAGCCAAACCAAAAGTAAGACCAAATTGCTTCATACCACCAACATAAGTGCAGTCAGGTGCAAGAAGGGCAAGCACAACCCTCTGGACTAGCACTCAGTATTCAAATTCTGGAATCTTCACCCAAACTCCAAAAAAAAAGATCATCCACTGGAGAAACCCATGTCACCATCTGCTTTCTTCATCACTCTGACTCAATCCTAGAAAATTTCTTAATCCTTGATTCCAGTTCTAATTCCCACATGATTTACAAATACAGCCTTTTTGAAAAACTCTTAAAATAAGAAAAACAATCTGTGATTATGGGATCAAAAATCCACGTTCTGGATATCAAACAAGCTGGCTCTGTCCGCCTCAAGAATGATTATGGGTCTAACTTGTGGTTGAAGAATGTTCTATGTTTTCCCAAACTTTCTGCCAATAAACTATCTGTTTGTTTTTTGTGTTGAGCTGACTAGCAGTTGATAGATTTTATTATCTACAAAGAACAATGAACTAGCAAAAAAGTTGAATGAACAACTTTGATAAAAGAGTGTTATAACAAAAGGAAGAATATTTGACAGGATCCTTCCCCAGGGCACCTTCTCTAATGTTGAGACAGACAATTACAGGAAGGAGGATAAGGAAAGGAAGTGATGAAAAGAAAGAATAAAGAAAGAAATGGATCTGCAATGAAAAAGAATCAGTCAGAGATGAGGAGGAGAAAATTGAGAGATGGTAATAATAGCAGTCAGATATCTCACAACTGATTAAACTGAATGATATGAGAGAATCATTTGATTTGGTACAAGGATGATGTTATCTGGATTTTCAATTTGAGCTGAGCAAGGAACAGTCAAAGTGATTGGGTTGAATATTTGGAGGAGCAGCGGATAGTTGAGATGAATGGATGGAGGAATATGAGCTAGTTCAAGGTGTGAAGGATGAGTCAACAGAGATGGAAGTGAGGATGAGAGGGAAGGTTAAGAAAAGAATGAGGATGAGGGGGAATTTTGAGATGAGAATCAGAATTGAAGTTGGGAGGAGGAACCAGACCTCCAAGTCGAACCTAGTTAACTGATTCTCTCCGATTGAGGGTTTGGCACCGGAAGAAAGGCAAGAGATTGCAGCATCCTCAGATGAATTTGAAAATGACAACACAGTGAATAGAATGGAAAGGGAAGACTACACAGTGAGGTGGAAATGACAACACGCCTCCATGATCAGATGTGAGGAGATAAAATAGTGGAGGTAAGATTGGGGACTGAAGATCTTAGAGCTGCGTTTGTGAGGGAGTTGGCAAGCATTTGATTTGACAAACTGAGATGAGTGATGAGTGAATGATTTCCTTGTTGTTCTTGCAGCCACTTTATATGCGTGTTGACATGTTTCAAGGAACCATAGTGAGATTCTTGATTGACTAGATTGTTCAAGGCTTTACTTTTGATGAACAAGCAATTGGTGTGATTGAAGGAAGGATTTATCTCTTGAAGAAGTTGTGAGAGCCATATTTTTTGTTGTGTGGCCAAATATAGAGCTTTGAGCTCACCTTTGGTGGAAGAAAGAGAAATAGAACCCTGGAGCTTGCTGTGCCACAAAACCGGACAGCCATAGAGCATAATTAGATATCCAGTGTGACTTTGTTGTGATTCAGGATCATTTTCACCGTTGGAGTCACTGTAAACATCTATGTTGTATTGAAAGGAGGGATTTTGAAGGCGCAGTGCCATTTTTTTGGTGGAGTTAAGGTAGCGCCAGGTGTGTTTTGATTCAAGCCAGTGTTGATTTCTGGGCTTGTTATTAAAGCAGGAGAGGTTGAATACAGCTTAGGACAAATTGGGTTGTGTTCAGCTGGCGACGAATTTGAGAAATCCAGTAGAGGACCAAAAATTAATGTGAAGCGTGAGGAAGGCTTTGTGTTTTTCATTGGAGGCGCCAGAGAGCTTGATGTTTGGGGTGAATGGTGTACTGATTGGTTTTCAGTCAGTGAGACCAAGTTCTCTGAGTGCACAGTCAATGTGATAGGTCTGGAGATGTTTGTATCCGTCTTTGGTGTCAACCAGTTCATTGCCAAGAATTTTGCTGAGGGGTCCATCCTGCAAAATCTTGAATGCGGTCTTGAGACTGTGTTAAGATTCTGATCTGACACATACTCTCACTTTACTATCTCTACTACTGCCGCGCACTCTGTGCCTTAATCCTGTAAACACCTAGTCTACTACATAGTCCACTATAAGCCGCGCACTCTTTGCTCCAACCGTGTGAACACCCTATTCCAAGTGAGGTTCAACCAACCATCACGATTCCCAGACTGTCTTCTTCAAGGTCTTCTTTTCTACCTCTGTTAATTTGCTCGTCCCTTCTCATCTTGAAATCACCCACCTCAGATACTCAGTCCAATCCAACTCAGAATAATCGATCTCACCAACTCGATTCATCTCAAAGCCTCAACCAAATATCTTCTTTATGTATTTCTTATTTCTTTTCTTTTGTATATTTCTTTTTTTCTATTTCTTTTCTTTATTTTTAATCGTCTCATCAATCCTGTTCGACCTCATGGTCCATGTGCTGCTGTCTGGTAAGAGACCTATCATTGATATTCCTTGCATCCAATAAATCTGACTCTCGTCTCTTTCAGCTATTTGCCAAACTCCTCTAGTCTTAACTTCTCCCCTATCATCCATCTAATTCAGACTCTGATCATAATCCTTAGCTGTTGGTAATCTTTTCTATTTTTTTCATTATTCTTTATTCTCATACATGAATCTCTTTGATTGATTCCTAACTGCTTGTCATTAGTCTACTGGTTCTAGTCCTGATAAATCCTATACAGAAATCAACACGGTTAAAAGCCAAAACCAAAACAAACGTCTTTATAAATGGAAATGAACAAACCAGTCGGAGCCAACAATTATTTTCACCAAGTCGCTCTCAAAGCCTCCGTCGATGCTATCCCTCCGCTCACTGAAGATAATTACTCTATCTGGCAAGATAAGATGATGATGCTCTTCGATCTAAAAGAAATCAAGGACGCCATAACTCAGAACTCGGGCCAACTATCTATAAAAAAAGATCGTGAAATTCGTGCCATTATTCTCTCTAAACTAGACAGCATCACTCACGCCAACGTAGTCAACTCGACAAACATTTCATCTTCTAAACTCCTCTGGGCTGAGATTACCCAACGATTTGCTTCATCTGAAACTGCAAATAGAGCGCGAGTGTTCAATAAATTTCTGCACGCTCCGTTTAATGAACATGCGATCAAAGGCTTCATCACAGATACCAAGAAGGCTCTTACTCGTATGATGGATGTTGGTATAGAATTGCCAAAAGACATACTAGCATATCTTATACTCTTTAAATTTCCGCCTCTTCTCAAAAATCTTAAACAGAAAATCATGCATGTAGAAAAATTCATAACGGTAGATGTAGTTTTCAGTCATCTTATTCAATACAATAATGAGCGAAAGGCCCAACTTAAAGTTAGTAAATCAACCTTGGACGTCACCCTAATATTGACTAAAGGAAGAGCAAACAAGGACAATAGGAAACCTCAACTCAGATGTAAGGAAGGCTATCACGATACCAACGCACCTCATCCAGAAACATCATGCTTTCATCTCCACCCTCAAATTGCACCAAGTTGGTGGATCAAACAGCAGAACAAATGGAAAAATAAATCAAAAAAAAATCTCTTGATCAATTACCACGCCTTGCTTACACTCTGGATCAACTCGGATAATACGCCCAATCTCTTGTTGGACTCGGGTGCAAACATTCATATATTCAATGACCTCAAATTTTTCACCTCAATTAACCTTCAAGACAATCCGGAAGAAATAAAGACCGGAAAGCTCGAAGCCAACCTGAAGATTAGAGGCACAGGTACAGTGCGATTAGAATAGAATTAATCTGTCATTACCCTGGAGGAATGCATGTACGTTCCAGACATAGTCGTCAACCTGATTAGTCCGGGTCTCTTAGCAAAGAAGGGATGCAGCCTTCAACAAGAACAAGATCGATTCACTATCACTCAATATAACGACATAGTCTTGAAAGGATTAATCCGAGATAATCTATTTGTTATTGAGAAACCCCATGTCGCGGGCAATAATCGTTCTGTTAATCTCATGAATCAGTCCGCCAACTCTCAGTCGATCAAATCTCAATCTCTATTAGATGTTCATAAAAAATATGGTCACGCTGCAATTTCTACTCTAAAAACCGTTCTAAAAGATCAATTTTCTAAGGAGGAACTGAACAATTTCCAATGTGAAAGCTGCGTCAAAAGTAAGATAACAAAATCTCCCTTCTCAGCAACATCGACCTCGTCATCAAAACCCCTCAAAAGGATTCATCTGGATTTGATAGGACAAATAACTCCTCAATCGAAGGCGGGTCATTGGTATATTTTAACTCTTGTCAATAACTTCTTGGGTTATCTCGCTGCGTTTCCACTAGCATCCAAAGATGAGACTCCAAATGTCATTATAAGCATTCTCGAAACAGAATACAAACGACTCAACTACTATCTGACGGAGATTTTCTCAGATAAAGGGACGGAGTTTAATAATCAAACGTTAAAGGATTTTGCCAAATCCAAGCACATCAAACTAATCACATCAGAACCCTATCATTCTCAGCACAACGGGAGATCTGAACGGGCTAATCGAACAATAGTCGAATCCGCACGCGCTATTTTTTCTTCTTCTAGATTGCCAAAAAATTATTGGCATATAGTAATTTGAAGCTGTTGCTTCATGTTTAATCAGATCCCAAGGGAAGGTAATGATTGGTCTCCCTGGGAACTGATGTTCAAAAAGGAACTTCCTACTAATTATTTGAAACCCGTAGGATCGCCGGTAATCTATTTGGGAAGTCACCTTCAAAGAGGGAAGAAATTTGACAAAAAAGGGTTAGAAGGAATACTAGTTGGGTTTAATCCAATCTTTCATTCCTATTTAATTTTAAGCTCATCTGGTGCTGTCGTTGAAACCAAACACGTCCAGTTTCTCAAAAACAATACCTTTGACTTTCCACTTCTCGAATCTCCTGGACTCAATCTTTTCTCTCAAGTCAGTTCGGAACCAAAAGAGTCAGATTTCTCTTCCGTCAAAAAGAAATACACAATCCGCGAACCACCTGAAAATATCTCTGAATCAGAATCAGATCGCGAGGAGACTAATCCAGTAAATTCCTCAGATTTATTGGTCCCAAAATCTCCTTGCCATCCTACTCCGGTGGAACCTCCTGAAACATCCACCTATCAAAGACCCAGACGCGAAACAAGGAAACCCCAAAGATATGGTTTCCATCATTATTATGAACCTCCCTCTTACAAGGCCGCACGCAAATGCCCGGAGTGGCCTAAGTGGAAAGCAGCTACAGAAATCAAATTGGACGGCATAGAATCACAAGACGTTTGGGAAGAATATTTTGGAAGCCCAGATAATATTTTGAACACGACGTGGGTCTTCAAAGTTAAGTAAAATTGCCATGGCGAGACAGTTAAATATAAAGCCCGATTATGCGTTCAAGGCTTTGACCAAGTTTTAGGAGTTGATTACAATGAAACCTGGGCACCAACCGGAAAGATCGGATCTTTACGATTGGCTCTCTTATACGCTTTAAAAGAAAAACTGAAACTCACTCAATTCGACGTCAAGGGGGCATTTCTTCATGCTCCTCTTGAAGAAACTGTCATTATAAAAACTCCGCAAGGTTCAAGTAGGAAATCCCCATATCTAAAATTAAAAAAATCTCTATATGGTCTTAAACAATCGCCTAAAAATTGGTTTGAGACACTTACGTTATGGATCAAGTCTCAAGGATATAAAGAGTCGACAAGCGACCCCTGCCTCTATCTTAATAGCAAGACAAAAGAAATTTTATACTTCCACATGGACGACTTGATTCACGTAGGTAATTCTGATGACTTTGAGTCTAGTTTTCTTAATCGATTCCAGAACTCTTCATGTCATCCTCCAAACACCATACTTGGTATGCTCATGGAGATCGAAGATGACCAAATTCTCTTAAGCCAACCAAACCATATCGATCGCGGGTTAGAAGAACTTGGTTTATCAGCCTGCAGAGACACGATGTCTCCTCTAACTCAAAACCTCAATCTCAAACCCGCTTCTGATGACGATCATGCGGAATTCTGTCAGTTAAATATTAACTACTGATCCGCAATTGGACTTCTTAATCACCTTTCACAGTATACTCGCCCAGATATATCGTTTTCGGTATCTAGCCTGGCGAGGTTCAATGCAAAACCTGGCATGAGTCATTGGCAAGAAGTCCGAAAGGTATGGAAATACCTTAAGACGACTAAAGACTTCAAGCTCACCATCAAATACAACCCCAATCAAGAAGTCCTTTCGAGCTTTAGTGACGCTACTTGGGGGGACAATCCAGCCTTTAGAAAATCTCAATCTGGATACATCATTTTCCACTACAGAAGCCCGGTTATCTGGAACTCAACTAGACAATTTAATATCTTGTATTCATCTACCGAATCAGAACTGAAAGCCTTACTTGACTGCTATCTTGAAGTCAAATGGATTCGACATCTTATCTGCAAGATCTCTCAAGAATGCGAATTCAAACCTGTATTTTATATTGACAATAAGGGCTTAGATGACAAAATAAAAAAGTTTGGTTCGCATTCGAAGTCAAGGCATATTGATATAAAGACAAAAGGTCTTCGCAAAGACTTTACGGAACAAGATTTTGCTCTAAATCTCATCTCTAGTCAGTCAATGGTTGGGGATTCCCTCACCAAAGTGTTGTCCATAACCTCTCTGGAACTACTTCAAAAAATAACATTTACCCGGAATAAGTTATTGCTCAGATAACTCCCTTACCAGACATGGGGAGTGTTAAGAAAATGATCTGACACATACTCTCACTTTACTATCTCTACTACTGCCGCGCACTCTGTGCCTCAATCCTGTAAACACCTAGTCTACTACATAGTCCACTATAAGCCGCGCACTCTTTGCTCCAACCGTGTGAACACCCTATTCCAAGTGAGGTTCAACCAACCATCACGATTCCCAGACTGTCTTCTTCACGGTCTTCTTTTCTACCTCTGCTAATTTGCTTGTCTCTTCTCATCTTGAAATCACCCACCTCAGATACTCGGTCCGATCCAACTCAGAATAATCAATCTCACCGACTCGATTCATCTCAAGGCCTCAACCAAATATCTTCTTTATTTATTTCTTATTTCTTTTCTTTTGTATATTTCTTTTTTTCTATTTCTTTTCTTTATTTTTAATCGTCTCATCAATCCTGTTTGACCTCATGGTCCATGTGCTGCTGTCTGGTAAGAGACCTATCATTGATATTCCTTGCATCCAATAACTCTGACTCTCATCTCTTTCAGCTATTTGCCAAACTCCTCTAGTCTTAACTTCTCCCCTATCGTCCATCTAATTCAGACTCTGATCATAATCCTTAGCTTTTGGTAATCTTTTCTATTTTTTTTATTATTCTTTATTCTCATACATGAATCTCTTTGATTGATTCCTAACTGCTTTTCATTAGTCTACTGGTTCTAGTCCTGATGAATCCTATACAGAAATCAACAGACTGTTTCAAAATTCAACAGAATTCCCAACAATAAGCAGGTCATCCACATAGACAAACACATAGAGCTGCCTGGTTGTGCCAATGTAGAAACAAGGATTGGCGCTTGAAGTGGTGAAGCCTTAATTTGGAAGCCAGTTTTTGAGGCTCTCATACCAAATTTTTGGTGCCTGCTTCAGTCCATAAAGCGCTTTGTTCAGCTTGAGATAAGGAAAATGGGAGTTGTAGCCAAGGGGGTTTTTGATGAAGACTTCTTCATCAAGCGGAGCATGGAGAAAAGCGGACTTTATGTCCATCTGCCATACAGTGAGCGTGAGATGCAATAGATATACAAGGAGTACTTGGAGCGTAGTGATTGAGCCAGTGGGAGCATAAGTTTGGCCATAGTCAAAAAATTCCACCTGTTTGAATCTCTGAAAGCACAGGAGGGATTTGAAGGAGATTCTGGATTAATCAGGACCATCCTTGATTCTGTAGACCCAGACCATTTTAAAAGGGTTCTTGACTTTGGGAAGTGAGTGAAATCCTTCCCTCACCTTCATGACTTCATTGCTGATTCATTCTGATTTCATGGATTTGATCCAATTGGAGATTTCTTCACAAATGGTAGCTTTGGAGTAGTTCTTGGGTACGGATTGGACCATGAAGCCATGTTTTTGAGGTTTTTGGAGAGTTTTTTGATTGCGTAGAGTTGGGGCAGATGGCGTAAGTAATTTCTTAGCAAAAGTTTTGTCTTCCTCCAAGTTTGACCTTGATGATTCAGAGTTTGAGTTGGAGTGAGGAGAGGATGGATTGACAAGGGTAAGTTTTTTCTGAGGGGATTTTTGAATGAAAACCCATTTGGCAGGAGGAGAAAAAAAGTTATTGTTGGAGTCAGGAGTGGTAGTAGGAGACAAGTGGGAATTTAGAGCATCAATGAGGAGAAAATCATCAGTAAGAACCGAATTAAAGAGGGAGTCAGAGTTAGAGTATTCATTCAAGAGAGAAGATGGGAGAGGTATATTTTCAAAGATTTTAACATGTTTGGAACAAACAATGGACTTTGAGGATGGACAATAGATTCAATAAGATTTAAGATCTATGTTGAATGCAGTCAAAACGCCCTCTAGACCTTTTTCATCCAACTTCCTGGTAGAGTGTGCTTGGTTGAGAACAATGGACTTGGAGCCAAGGAAGCAGATGAGACAAAATTTGGGAGGAATTCTGGTCCAGAGTTTGTGGGCTGAGACTTTGGACTTGAGAGATGGAAGGAGATTGAGAATTAGAAAAGAGCTAACCAGTATTTCATCCCATAGAAATATGTGGATGTTCATATTGATCATAGCTGTTTGTGCTGCTTTGAGAATGGTTTTGTTTCCTCTTTTGGCCACCAGGTTGTGTTGAGGAGTCTAGGGTTCTGAAGTGGAGTTTTTGATACCATTTTTGAAGAGGAAATTGGAAATTCAATGATTGAGGAATTTGTTGCCATTGTTGGAGTGAAAAATCTTCAAAATTTGTCCTTTTTGATTGGCATGGAGTTTGATGAACTAAATCACTTCATCTTCTTAGTCAAATTTGAGTCTTATTGGCACGCATGTTTTGAACTTTGACCAGTTGTTGGTCAGCAACAGAAAATAGAGACATCCAGAGAGAAACAGTGGATTGATAGGCCCACAGAAATCAGCATGAATTTGTTCAAAAAATTCATGACTAAGAGGAAGATGATCTTGAAAGGTTTCTTGGTGAATTTTTCCTTTTGCGCAGGAGATACAGTCAAATTGATTTTATTTGTGATTGGGGAATTCTTTGGAAAGGAGACAATTCTTCTCAAGATGGGGATGAAAAAATCATTTATGAATGGTTGATAGGGAGATAAATGAATAGGAAATAGCCGGAAGATTGATACCTTTGTTAATGAATAAAAGGTTATACTCAATAAAACCAGACATGATTTGTGTGCTTTTGAGGATAATGGCAAACTTATTTGGCAATAAGAGGGTCAGGGAGCATCCTTTTTGAATTAGTTGGCTAAGTGACACCAAGTTTATGGCAAGATTAGGGAAGTAGAGAGAGTTCTGAAGATGGATGGTAGTAGAGGTTGTTTTCATGATGGCTGCTCCTTTGCCAAGGGAGGAGATAGGTGCATTGGGGTTGCCCATTTGCAATTTTTTTCCATTATATGAAGATGGGGAAAGAAATTTGGGTTTTTGAACATACTGTTTGAGGTGCCAGAGTCCAGCAGTACTTGGTTAGGACTCAGAATGGGTGACGCTTTCATGGCAAAGATGTAGTCAAGGTGATCTGAAGACCATTTCTGAGGGTTTGGGGGAGCATTGGATGAGGTTGTTGGTTTGGGGTCAATCTGATGATTGCCATAGCTGGGTCAAAGGTGAGGGTAGAGCCACCCACACTTGCTTCTATCCTGATTGGCCTGAGGATTATGCCAGGCTTATTGGCATTTGATGGTGTTGTTCTTAGTCACCAGGGCTAAGGCCAGGATCCAGCCATGAACTTGTTTTTATCTTGGTTAAGGTGTTTCAGGATGATATTTGCATTAATTTTCATCTCTCCAAGTGAATGGGTGATTGTTGTTTTGAGGTGTTCAAGTGCCGGTGGAAATTTGTAGAGCAGCAGGTAGGTGGCTATGTCATTGTCCATTTGTATCCCAATCTTGGTGATTGGGAGAAGGAATGACCAAGCATCAGTAATGAATTTTTCTAATCTCTTTGGGTTGAACTGAAGGTTGAGGACATTGAAGAATAATCTTGAGTGGTTAGCTCTCTGAGAAGAGGCGTAGTATTTGTTGATAGACTTCCAAAAATCAATTCCATTAGTCAGAAGGTGGTGCTTGACGCAGTTGATGTAAGTATGATTGTCCAAATTGGTAAGGATATATCAGACTTTTTGAAGATTCACCTCCATTATTGGGTTTGGAGGAGTTGAGCCAATGAGGCATTCCCTTCAGGGAGAGTATGGTGATAATCTTGGATTGCCACAGGGAAAAGATGGAATTGCTGAGATTGGAAATGGAGTCCATCAGGGTCTTGAGAAGAGATTGCAAGGGGCCCATTGGTCTTTGGTGGTCAAGAGTTTTCCGGGAAGTTTCAGTTGCAAAAGCTTTGGCTTTTAACCATGTTAAGTTTATAAGCAGTTGCTGGATTTTATTATCTAAAAAGACCAATGAACTAGCAAACAACTTGAATGAAAAACTTTGATAAAAGAGTGTGATAAAAAACAGAAATATAGATAAAGAAAGAAATGTATCTGCAATGACAAAGAAGCAGCAAGAGATGAGGGGGAGGAAATTCAGAGACAGTAAGAATAGCAGTCAGATATCTCACATCTGATCAACCTGTGTGATATGAGAGTATTGTTTGATTTGGTCAGAGGATGATGTTGTTTGGATTTATAATTTGAGCTGAGCAAGGAATGGTCAAAGTTATTGGGGTGAATAGTTGGAGGAGCCGCGGGTAGTTGAGATGAATGGATGGAGGAAGATGAGGGAGTTCAAGGTGTGAAGGATGAGTCAATGGAGATGGAAGGGAGGATGAGAGGGAAGGTTGATACAAGAATGAGGATGAGGGGGAATGTTGAGATGAGAATCAGAATTGAAGTCAGGAGGAGGAACGAGATCTCCAAGGAGAACCTAGTGAACTGATTCTCTCAATTTGAAGGTTTGGCACCGGAAGCAAGGCAAGAGGTTGTGGCATTCTCAGATGAATTTGAAAATGACAACACAGTGAATAGAATGGAAATGGAGGACTAAACATTGAGGTTAAAATGACAAAAGTTTGCTCCTGGATTGATAGAATGTGACCTTTAAAAAAATAACACTCTGTGTCTAAGGAAAGAAGAGTCATTCTCCAGGGAGAATTTCAGAATAACCTGCCAGTCATACCCATAAGTAAACAAGCAGAAAAATTATTCATCTGTAAGGCAGAACTCCAGCCATAATCCCTGGTTAATTTAAGCTACCATGAAATAAAAAACAAGCTCAACATACTTATCAAAAAAGATAATGATTTTCAGTCCTGCGATGTTAGAAATATAACCAATGCCTCTGTAAAAAGAAAAAAAAGCCTAGAATGCAGGCCATTTGAAGATCTACATCCAGAAAAAATTATGCCCATTGCTCATTCCTCAATTGAGGGTCATGTTTATCCTTACTGTGGTTAAAGGAAGCTCCAGATAATTCTCTTGTATTCCTCTCAGCTCCAAAAGCAAAAACTTTGAAAGGATCTCTCATATCCTGGATCTAGAAGCCAATTGATTTGTTAATATCTCAGCATTCTGCACTTTAACAGAGGAGGAAAATTAAAAAAGGAATACTTCAAGGAAAACCAAAAAATGAATCTAATCAAGGCAAGATATTGTGACCAACATAATCCTCAACAAAAAAGTCTGGCTGAGATAAAAAATAGAGCCTTACTTGAGTCACTCTAATCCAGTTTCCAGAACTCATGAATAAAAAAACAAATTATGAAGCTTTGTTCTCAAGGCCAGAACCCTCAAACTGAATCATAAAACCAGTGTCACACAACCACCCCACCTAATATAGGGCAATCTTTAGATGATTTTGAGTGCAAATGGAAGAGGCTGTGTGCAAGGAGATATTCAAGGTTGTGAGGCTACCTTTAAATTGCAAATCAATAGTTTGATGGCTCATAACACAGCAGAAGGGATGATTTTTACTATGGAAAGAAAATAGGAAAATCCTGAGGTGAAAACTTTAACCGCAGAAAATGTTAGAAAATACAAAATTAACTAACTGAGGAAATAATCTTCAAGAAGAAAATGCAGTCCTTACAAGTTAATCTGGTGGTGACTAGATAAAACCTTATGGAAAGTTGTCTAGAGCTAGAGAGAAATTATGAAATTAATGAATGGTATGCAATGGGAAAATGAAATGAACAGTACAATTTTTGTTATAATTATGTCCAGCAATTAGCTTAGGCAAATGAGCAGTATTTAAAGCAAAAGAAATACTGG
The DNA here is from genome assembly GCA_025617555.3 of Puccinia polysora. NCBI lineage: Eukaryota > Fungi > Basidiomycota > Pucciniomycetes > Pucciniales > Pucciniaceae > Puccinia > Puccinia polysora. The sequence goes on from CM062629.1 coordinate 8,859,682, forward strand.
CCACCTGGTGTCAATAATTGCTGATGGACTCTCTGCTAGACACCTGGTGTCAATAATTGCTAATGGACTCTCACAATGGGTCAATATGTTTGATGATATTGGTGATGAATTTGATTGTATGATAAATGAATGATGGAAAAAAGCAGGGAGAAGAGCTCCTTAAGTACAAAAGATTGGCCTCTTGTGAGCCCATGATAAAACAATCCAAAAGGCAAATTTTTTGCCCCAAAAGTTCTCTACCGGCTCTACAGGCCTTGTTACTTGGTTTGGGCTGCATCATCCCGCATGGCGTCAGTCCCTGTACCCTTACAACCAACCTATTCTGGTCATTTCTGATGTTTCTACCTTAATGGGGCTGAACCAGCCCCTTAGCTGTTCAAACCCCTGGCTGGTTCTCTCTTACAAATGGCCCTTTTACCTCACATGCTGGCTGGTTGCCTCATGAAACCATCCCCTGGCCATACAAATGGCCAGGTGGGACCCAGGACACACCTGGGTCTGGTTTCAGACTCACATGGGGGGGGTGTGACTGGCGGACATGCGGTCCCCCCCCCTCTTTCTCACAGATCCCTGGAGGGGGAGGTCAAATCCCCCTACCAGGGACTGGGGGTTGATACCTGCCGGCTGTTGTCATAGTTAAGTGGGCTGGGGGGTGGTCAAATCCCCTCAGCCCCATTGCTACTCCCCCTTGGTAAAGGGTGGGGGAGAGCGCCCCTATTGTTTGATGGTGGGAGGGTGATCAAGTCCCCCCAACCGCTGGTTGCCTTGTTGCAGCCAGCCTAGCCACAGATATTTGGTGGGAGAGTGATGATGTCCCCCCCCCACCCTGACAGGTTGCCTCTTGTGACCGGTTGCTGGCTGGTTCAACACAGCCAGCACTCCTCCTCCCCCTTGCAATGGAAAGCAAGGGGAGGGGGAGGAGCCAGGGCCATCAGACCCAGCTCCGCAGCTCTGACAGCCGGCTGCCACCCAGCGCGGCAGCCGCAATTGGCTTGAAAGCCACAACCGGGGTGCGGGGACTCCATTTTGAGTCCCTCTTCCCCCTACAATGGCCCCGCCCGGGCCTTGGGGCCCCATAAATGGGCCAAAAGCGAAAACAGCGTCCCCAAGCGGGCTGCAACACAGGTAGCAGCCCCAAATGGGCTGCAACATGTATTGTGGCCCAAATTGGCCGCCCTAAGCCCAAAAAGTGAGTTTAACATACTTTTGAGGGCCAGCCCGTCTGGCCAAGTATGTCCAAAATAAAGCTTCGGCCCAATTATGCCCATACAAGCCCATCTGGCTGTATTTTCCCATATACCCCACCAGGCCCGTTAGGGCCTGTGTACCAATAGGCCTGTTTCACCCGTTTTGAGGCCACTTTCCCCAAATCTGGGACATCCACACAGGCACGTATGGTCTTTGTGTGGGTCCAGTTGGCCGCAGGGGCCCACATATGCATCCCATTTGGATTACACTTATATGTAGCACACACGTAAGTGCATACGTATTTTAAAAATTGTTTCCATGGTCAAACCACAAGTGAAAGAAAATAGATTGTGAGAGTACCTAAGCGTAATGGGTTAGACATGAAAGAAATTAAATGCAAGGAAAATTTGAATGAATAGATGTACTAATGAAGGGAAGGGAGCTAGTCCTTTGGCCAAACTTTACAGTTGGTTTGGATATCTTTTCCTAGATGCAAACTAGTGTATTTTTGTGACCAAGAATGGAATTCTGAGGGCTGTAAATACCCAGGCGTGGAAGAGAAAAGCTCAAATGGATGGTTCACCGGATTGGAGTTAACTGCAAAGATTGCATGTATAGACTGAGTTTCTGAGATTGGAAGGTTTTTTATGCAAGCCAAGTGTATTAAGTGGAATTCACCATTGCTGTTGTTCCTTATTTGTTTCATGATTGTGGACTGAGGAAAGGGATATTCCAAATTGATTAAGAAAATAACCCTTAACCTTGGAGTGTGAGAGTTTCCTGGGTATAAAACGGCAACTTCCCACAAGCATCCTGATGAATTCCTACCAATACAAAATTCATTAACTCACTGTATCCAATTACAAAATTCATTAACTCACTGTATACCCTGATACTTTTTGCTTAATTTAATAAATGTAAATTCATTATGTATTCATTCTTGTCTTCTGCTGCAAAAACCAAATTTGTGGAAACAACTGTTGTGTCCCATGTACAGCTGCTTGTGGAATTTGAGGCAATTGCAAGCAGTTTTTCCTTTTCAAGGTGGCCTTTAATTTTACTTTATATAACAAGCCAGTCATTGATAACCCTGCGGCTTCATGGAGTGAGCGTTAAAGTTTCAGATCTGGGATGCAAGTGAATTATCACAATCCTCCATTGCCAGAGATCAAATGTCTTGGAGTTCCAAACCGGGTGAACAAGGTTGGATAGAAAGTAAATGAATGAAAATAGAACTAATTAAATACAATTGTTTTCCCTTCAGTGTTACAATTGTTTAGAAGATACACTACTAATACACCACCACCACCCCCACCATATTTTGGAATTCCAACCAAATTTCAGATGAACCAAATGGAGGCCAAGGTGAAATGTGAAAATCAAGCCAAGGATATCAAGGAGGATAAAAGCAATGCAGAAGGACATAGGAAAAAGGAAGAGATGGGACAGAATGGGAGGAAGGGGATGGAAGGATTGAAAAAGAAGGGGATGGAATGGAAAGTCAAGGCAAGGGAACCCAAGACCATGTTGTGGTTCCAAAGAAGACTTATTTGAGATGGTTGAATTGGGAATTGGTGAGGGTTGGTTGAAAATTTGACAGAAGAGGTCCAATGAACAGATGCTGGATGCAGATGAATTGAACACCAGACCAAAGAGGTCTCAAACTGCGTGATGAAAAGATGTCTTTGGAGAGGCCTTGGTTGCACAATTTCACTTGATGCAAAAAATTTCTAGTTTAAGAATTGACAAAGATCTTGAAGAATTCAAATAAATAGTCAGGTAATTAAATAAAAATGGGAAAATGTAGTTTATATATATCTTTTGATATGTATTTTGTTTTATTTATTTTATTTTTTTGAAATTTTATTTATATACCTATAAATATTCTTTAAAAAAATGAAAGAAAAATGTGTTAATGAAGAGTATAAAAAGGAAGGAATTTAATTTATAGAAAATACAAGTTCATTGGTTGCAGCATCATGAAGCATAAAAAAATGAAATTGAAAAACAACAATAAATAAGATGGAATGCAATTGAGAGACGTAATGGGGTTGGATAGAATGGGATGCGATTGCATTTTATGAAATGGAATTCAACTTGAAAATTTTTGCAAGGTTAGTTTGCATAAAAATCTCAGAACCAGCCAGGAGAAATTCAAAGGTGATGAGCTGGTTCCCACAAGGTGCAATCTTTGTTGGACTTGAAGCCAGTCCATTCAACAAGGTATTGAATTTTTAATTTGATTAACCCGGAATCCAACCTATGGATTACTTTGCACTCTAAATCGCCTTTGACGTTGACCAGTTCAGGAGGTGGATAAGGCTTTCTTGGGTTTAGTACTCAAGCTGCCACTAGGAGAGACACATGAAAGACTGGGTGGATACCTTTCCATTTTTCAGGTAATAAAAGTTTGAAAAAATTAGGAGAGATGAATGATTTGAGTTTGAAGGGGCCAAGCTGCTTTTCAGAGATTTTTTGGGCTGTGAAAGTTCTGCAAATTTTTCAAACTTCAAGCCATAACTGATCTTGTACTGCAAAGGTTGGTGCTATAGTGCAAAGTTGTTCTGCTTGCTCCTTGTAGCCCTGGTTTGCTGCTTGGAGGTTGGTTCAAACTTGCAATTGGAGGGATTGAATTATGGAGAGGTAATTTTTTGCAGCTTGAGCAGGTGCTAAATGAACAGAATCAATAGTTGTGTTTCTTCAATAAAGGTTTTGAAAGGGGAACTTTTTTGGTGCAGGAATGAGTGGAGTTGTTTTATGAAAACTTGGCTAGTGGAAGACATCTTTAGTAGTTGTCCTGTTAATGAGAGTTTTTAAATTCAAACATACTGTTCAACAATCTGATTTAATTGCTTGGTCTTCCCATCCATTTGAAGGTGGTAGTCTGTTGATAAATTGAAATTAATATTCAAATGTTGGCAGAGAGAATTCCAAAAGCTAAAGAAAAACAATCATCCACAATTACTAACTATATTTTCATGGATGCCATTCTATGAGAAGGCATTTTCTATTAAGAAATTAGCTGGTGTAAGACTCCAAACGGTACTAGGCCGTGGAAGTTCTGTGGAGGGGAAAGGTGCTGTTTAGACTTCCCTCCTGGTGTTACAAAAATATTTAAATGTAACCAAGATCAAAGTCCAGAACCTGGTAAATGAGGAATCAAGGAGTAGAGGATAAAGATGATAATAGTTTGGTAGCAATGGAACAGCACTATCCGAGACAAGATTATGCAGGGAAAAACTTGAACAAAAGAAGTTAAAGTCCTCTTGGCATTCAAAGAACAAAAGATGTTGTATGTAAACAACGCCCACAAGCTAAAAACTCTTGTTGTCAGCAGAAGATTCGGGATGATCAACTAAAACCCAAGCAACCTCCAGGTCCTCAATGAACCTTCCCAACTCTCCGCAATCAAGTGCTTGAGCTTAAAAAGACCTCTTCAATCAATCAAGATTGGCTCCAGAAAGGTGATCAGGGATCAGGACCCGTATGGTCAGAGAAAGGGATAAAGGAGTGGTATAACACACTCAAAAAATTCCCACAGATGGAATTTTTCTTCAACAAGCAAGGCTATTGGTTGCTGAAAAGGATCAGGCCACAGAGGGGCAAAGACTCTGGGTCAAAATGGATCAGGGGGCAATCAAAGATATACCCAGGATAAGGATCAGGATTAAATTTCACAATGATGGGGGGGACACAGGCACACACCCCTATGGATGATTCTATTAGCTGAAGATCTGATGTTCCCTCAAAAAGCAGGTGAGAGCCCCTCTTTTCATAGACCAGAGGCCTATAAGCTATTTACAACAGAGATTTACAAATGAGAGCGGATTTTTTTTTTTTTTTTTCAGGATTAAGATCATGAGAAAACAAAAGAAAAAAAACAAAACAAACAGGTACTTGGAGAAAAAGAAATCCAAAGGGGGGATGCCCGCTGTGGAAAGAATAGGAGGTTATCCCCCTATAATTGTCCCAAGGTTTGGAAGTTAACGGTTCCCTGCATTTGAAAGGAGATGAGGATGTCCGAAGTCGCACTCAAATGAGAAAATAGAAATAAAGAGATAGAGAGATAAATAAAAGTAGAGAGAGAGAGAGAAATCGCCAATCCTTCAATCCTAAGAACTTTCCACCTGGATGTGTATCCGGTATGAGTTCCTTTAATCTCTTGGTGGGATGAGTGATCTAATCCAATGATGTGATGTGATTCTTCCTCCTCTGCATCCATGCATGCATGCCTCCAACCCAGAGTTGGGAGTGAGGATAAGTCCTCCCCCTCAACCCTAACCTAAGTACACGCGCAAATGACATTATGACAAAGAAACAGAAAACAATCCCAAAACAGAAACCCTAGCCTCCTCTCCCCACCTCCTCCATACCAAACTCCCCCCGTCGTCCGTACGCTGTTCCCTCCATCTGGTTCTTCCTTCTCATGACACAGTCCTCGCACCGCACCCTACTTGGAGCCCCCCGCGCCTGTCCATATCCTTTCGTCCACGCCCGTCGTGGGTGTTTGGTGATATACGGCATGATCCGCGCGCTTGCGCGCACGCTCCATCCGTTCCTTCATAGCCCGCGGATTACTCCGCCCCTACGTATCCAAACCGGCGCGCCCGCAAACCTAGTCGAGCGCACTACCTTCCGAATCCAATCTCTGGGGCGGATCGCCGCCCACGCTGCATTCGATGCTGAGCCCGACCCGGCCACCAGGTGCGGAGCCAAACAGCGGCTGCTGCTGAGCACTCCGCATACCCTAATGCTGAGCCTGCTTGCCTTCAAGGCTGAGCGCGCAGCCACGACGCAGTCCCCAATCCATGTCTATAAATTGACACCACATCCCCCCCAACTTGAGTTCTGTCCCCAGAAGTTTCCCATTGCTTCACCATATCACCACCTCCGCTACTTCCACTCCACCACCCACAACTCCCACTACCACCTTCCCCGTCTTCCCTCCTCTCCATTGCCATCATGCTCCCTTGCAAGTTCTGCGCCCGGAACGGGCACGCGTGTTCGATCATCCCCGGTCGACGCGCCTGTGTAGCTTGCTGTTGCGGCCATTGTTGCTGCTCGCTTAGCAACAGCATCCCTTGAGCTCCCCCCCAATCCGCTCTTGCCCCAGGCCGCACAAGAGGGCTCGTCCGGACCCGTTTGTGGTTTTGGACAATGACTCAATCTTGGAAGGCTTGTGGAAACCCCTGGTTCACCTCCATCCCGCCGCCCCTGAGCTCCGTCTCCCACCACCTTGCACGTGAGCCACGACTGGGCATCACCCCTCCGCCGGGCTGGACCTCCTCAACAGGGAGAATACAAAACTTTGGAGGAATGGCGCGCGGCGACCCGCGCTTGGGCCGCTGCTGTTGGCGTGAACCAAAAGTTACCGGACCCGAGACTCTTTGGAAGACCCGCGACCGCGCCAGCACCCCCTTCTCCTCCTCCGCAACCGCTGACACCGCCCGCGCCACCAGCAGCCTCAGATGAGAGGCCTACGACCCCCAAAGTCCCTCTGCCTCCATCACCTATTGTTGTCCCGTCATCACCTCAAGCTGGACCAAGCCCCCCTGTTGGTTCCCCGGGGGCCCCATCTACACCGGCCGCTCCTCCGGCCAGCCCTCCCAAGATCCCAGAGATTCCGATCATAATGGGCTCCCGGCGGCCGGCTTCAAAGCTTTTGCGGAAAGGTCAGCCATGATGCTCCGGAATTTCCTCGCGATTCCCAGCGCACAATCCTTGGAATCCCGGCGCAAACTCCTGGCGTCTTTCCGGGCTTTACTGGCATCCTTGAGGGCGGAAATGGAGGAAATGATGAAGATTGCTTAGGCGCATCGCCCCCCCTTTTCCCCTTCTCCCTTTCCTCTACTTCTTCTCTTCTTGTTGCTTTTACCGCGCTTCCCTTTTCCATTAAGAAAATACATGTCTCCGCGCAAGGTCCTAACCTTCTGAAAAAAAATTGCGCGGCCGCGCTTTGAGAGAGCGAGTCTGAGATTGAGTCCGCGCCTGCGTGCTTGCTTTTTGAGAAACCGTAAGTGACTAGCCGTTCCAAAAGAGGCACCTGGACCGCCCCAGACAAACTGCCACACAGATCCCCGTACCCTTCCTGTAACAAAAATAACAACCAAAACACCAGCATGCGCCACCGTAAGGGAAGAGAGAGAGAGAGTAAGAGAAAGGACATTCTGGGGTGTCTAGTTGTACCGGCTGTGAACCAACTAGAGCACCCCCTCACAAAATCAAGCTTATCCCCATACCAGCCACCCATCCTTGAGATATCCTGAGAGAAAGAAAAAGAGAAAAAGAAACCAACAGAGAAGAAAAATAGAAAAGAACACCCTTTTTTTTTTCTCGCACGACGCCTGTAGACCGCCAGCAATTCGCTCTTCGTCCTGCTTCCCCTGTCCGCGGGATTGCCCACGTGTCCTGGTTCCGCGGGGCTTGTCCTTGCGTTTACGGACCCGGCTTCGTGCCGCGCCCGTGTTTCCTGCAAAAACCCCAAGCCAGCAAAGACCCCACAATCCAGATAAGAAAGAAACATAGAGAAACAAACATTCTGGGGTGTCTAGTCATTCCGGCTGTGAACCGGCTAGAGCACCCCCTCACCACATCAAAACTTATCCCCTACCCCCTCTACCTCCCCCCCCAACTTGGCCACTGTCCCCAGCTGGTCGCAACCGCCGCGTCTGGTTCCTCCTCATACTTTGACACTCTCCTCTGCTTTCCCTGCCCGTGATCGCAGATAGTTGTCTCAAACCTCCCGCCAGACAAATCCTCTACTTTCAATTCCTCTGTTCCCGTTCCTGGATCGAAAACCATTCGGGCTTGAAACCCAAACATGAAAGGCCTTCCCAAAATCACATCCTCACAATCAACCAAAAGAAAAGAAAGGGGCCTGCGGAACCTTGCGACCTCAACCTCCTCCTCCTTCACTACTCCATCCACACAACACTCCCCTCCGTTAAGCACGCGGAGACCCATTGCGCTTTTCCGCCAAACCAACCCCAAATCATCCACCATCCGCAATGGAAGCAGGTTCACCATTGAACCGCTGTCCACCATTGCCCACACCTTCCTTCCCGCTATGACCATTGGAATGTAAGCGAGCGGAGTCAAAACCAATTTTGACTTGCAATCCCCCCGCCCCTCCTCCTTCGGCACCACATGACCCCCTGCACCGTCTGAGGTACCAGGCCCTACCGCAATCCCGCAACGCCTGAACCATCTTGTCTACCACCACCGGAGACACGGCCGCCAGTTCCTGCAAGGTCAGTGGAACCGGAGTCTTGTTACCCATCACCCTTTGCACAATGTCCGCCGCTTTCTTCTTCCCTACAGGGTTTGCTGCCGGAGCCTTGGTTCCGGGCACGCGCGCGGCTGGTTTCGGAACGGCGGACGGGGATCGCTCCTTCGCATCCACCTCCATTTTATCGGAGACCGCCACCTTTTCTTCCATTGCCACTACCCTTACCTCAGCTTCCACCCAAGGTGGTTGCAACAATCTGGGACCAGTAATGATGCCCAGTGACGCTTGCGCCGTTGTTCCTGCCTCCTGACCCTGTGTGCGCACCTGCTGCATTGTGGTCGGCTGGCTTGGCTCCATTGGAATCTGTTTGCCCGTTGGAAACATGTACCCCATCCCCGCCGTTTGAACCAATCCCACGCTGAGATCCTTTGTAAGCTCCTTGCACGCTGATTTCCAATTACTGTTTGCCCCGCAGTACAAGCACCTCCTCGGCACAAAGGTACCAAGCGGCCAAAACCCTTCCACCATTTAAGGTGGAGGCCCTTGCGGCTGCTGCTGGCCCATACGGCTCATGCAGATCTTCAGGTCCTTCATCAATTCCGTCAATTCGCTTACTGGAGGGGCTGGCACAGGTTGAGGAACTGGAACACGCATGGAAGTAGGTGGAACTGGGGCCGGAACCTGGGGGGAGGATTTCTTTGGTCCCGCTGGGAAGGACTTAGCGGTGTCCTCAATAAGCTCCTCTAAGTCAAGCTCACTCTCCACAGCCCGGCAAATGACAGCCAACTCCAGAAGGAGTGGGAGGCTCCCGTCCGGTGACCGCTTTACCAAGTTGTGATTGTAAAGATGCGGCTGCACCCTTGCCCGGAGTTGAGCGCCTAAACCTCCCAGAAACGCGCGTTTCATGGCCCCCGTCTGTCCCACCACCACCTCATTCTTCGACAAGTACCAATAGATCCAATCAAACGTTGAGGTGTACTCCACCAGCTCCACCCGCGTTCTGACTCCTTCGCGCGCGCTTGCCTCCGAGGCCACGGGGTCAAAATTGCTTTCCCAGAATTGAGGTTTGCGCCTACCCCACCGCGTTAGGATCTTGGCCTTCAGTTTTGGCCAATCTTGATTCTTGTAGCCTTCTATTTCCTCCACATCCCAGAGCTTCTCTTTGTCCATAATGAACAGGACAACAAGCAGGGCTTTATCAGCGTCCAACGCACCTTTGGCATCTCCAATACCTTATTATCTCAAGATAAATTGCTCCACATCCGCGGTGTTAGATCGGATGTGAGGGTAGTCGCACGGCCTGATGCAAACCGGACAAGTGGGTTCATGGTCACTGGAGACCGATGGGGGAATGGCGTAGCTTGTCCTGGGTCAAGCGGAGGGAGGGGGAGGAGGAGGGATGGAAGACAAGAGTGGGGTCGGAGTAGCGGACCCGGAGACGGAAGGAGAAGAAGAAGAAGAAGAAGGAGCAACTGTAGGGAGGTATGAATAGGACATCGCGTCAAGTTACCTTTGAAATACAAGAAACAGAAGGTTATTTCCAGGCCAGACCCCCAGATGTGGAAAAAATAGAAGGTTATCCCCCTATAATTGTCCCAAGGTTTGGAAGTTAACGGTTCCCTGCGTTTGAAAGGAGATGAGGATGTCCAAAGTTGCACTCAAATGAGAAAATAGAAATAAAGAGATAGAGAGATAAATAAAAGTAGAGAGAGAGAGAGAAATCGCCAATCCTTCAATCCTAAGAACTTTCCACCTAGATGTGTATCCGGTATGAGTTCCTTTAATCTCTTGGTGAGATGAGTGATCTAATCCAATGATGTGATGTGATTCTTCCTCCTCTGCATCCATACATGCATGCCTCCAACCCAGAGTTGGGAGTGAGGATAAGTCCTCCCCCTCAACCCTAACCTAAGTACACGCGCAAATGACAGTATGAAAAAGAAACAGAAAACAATCCCAAAACAGAAACCCTAGCCTCCTCTCCCCACCTCCTCCATACCAAACTCCCCCCGTCATCTGTACGCCGTTCCGTCCATCTGGTTTGTCCTTCTCATGAAGCGGTCCTCGCACCGCGCCCTACTCGCAGCCCCCTGCGCCTGTCCATATCCTTTTGTCCGCGCCCGTTGTGGGTGTTTGGTAATATACGGCATGATCCGCGCGCTTGCGCGCGCGCTCCATCCGTTCCTTCATAGCCCGTGGATTGCTTCGCCCTTACGTATCCAAACCGGCGCGCCTGCAAACCTAGTTGAGTGCACTACCTTCCGAATCCAATCTCCGGGGCGGATCTCTGCCCACGCTGCATTTGATGCTGAGCCTGACCCGGCCACCAGGTGCGGAGCCAAACAGCTGCTGCTGCTGATCCAGCAGCTGCCGCTGTTGAGCACTCTGCATACCCTAATGCTGAGCCCGCTTGCCTCCAATGCTGAGCGCGCAGCCGCGACGCAGTCCCCAATCCGTTTCTATAAATTGACACCACACCGCGGGCATTGCCAACTGCCAAGACCCGCGGATGACTGCTGGAGGGTGTCCGACGGGCATCGGAAACTGCCAAGACCCGCATGGGCAACCAACAACGTAAGAGACCCGCGGAAAAACGCGAGCTAAGAGACCCATGGACAACCGCAAGCTAGGAGGGGAGGAAGAGAGGTAATCTTAGACTATTGGGCCGAAAGATGGCCCGATGGGGGTGAGGACTAGATTGTGATGCTCTCAAGTTGTGGGAGGAACGATGAGTGAGTCGACGGCTTCCAAAGGCGTTAGGAGGGATGAATGAGCTGGGAAGGTTGATCTGATTGTCCTTGTGCTTGTCGGAAAGGTTGGAGAGTCAATCGATGGCCTCATGGTGATGATCCAAGTCATGGTTTTGGTCATTCAACGAGGCATGAGACTCAGTCGCAAGATTTTCATTGGGATTGGATTTATGGTGAAAGATGATAAGGAAAAAAATTAAAATCTCCGCCCTGGCAAGGGTGTCCAGGTTGGGGCACCACACCGGGTCTTCTGAAGAGGTGGTCACACTACTGCATAGAAAGGAAACCATATTTGAGAGGCAATTTACTACTACTAAAATATCATCATAACCACTAGAAGTAGATAATTGAGAAATGCAATCAATCAACAAGTGCCAAGGAATAGAATAGATTGAAATCCACTGAAACAGCCAATACTTTCAGTTTTGTGAGGGATTGTTCAAATTGCAATCATAGCAGGCATTAAAATAGTATTTTACTTCCTTTCTCATACCAGGCCAGTAAAATTCTTGTGCAATCAGCTGGTAGGTGTTATCCTGACCATGCTGAACAGAAAGTTGAGATTCATCCCTGAACTCAAAGATATCTTACTTAATGCAAGGATTATTGGATACTAATATGTAATCTTTATAAAATAAATAACCATTTTTGTCAATACCATATTTGCTTGTTAATCTTGTTGAACTCTTGCAAGGTTTTTTGCACTTGAGCTCATCAAGTGGGGATTTTCAAAGTTTGGAAGCTTTTTCTTCAAGGTGGGTGATGATAAAAATGATTTTGGCAAATTGATTAAAGAAAAGTGCCCAACATTATCAGGGCTGTTATTGGCAAAGGTGTTACCCCACCCTGGGTAAATGTTTTTTCAACCTGATGAAGCATCAGGGACTAACTCTTGTTTCCCTTGGAGGTATTTGATTGTAAATTTGAAATTTGAAAGGTCCTTGGACCATTTTGCCTGTCTTTGTTTAAGGACTTTGGAGCTCATTAAGTATTCAAGAGAATTGTGATCATTTAGAAACTCAAAAGTTTCCATAAGACTCCAAAGGTATGAAAACCATTTCTACAAGAAAAAAAATTCAAACAGTTCATTTTCTTGAATCTCAAAGTTAAATTCTGCAGAAAGCAGTTTGCAAGGCTTGAAGGCTAGATGATGAAAAAGAGATGATAAATAAGAAAACTGCAAGATTACTCCTGCAATTGCATAGTTGCTTTTTTCCTTTTCCACAATAGTGCAAGCTAGGTTGTTGACGTGAGCAATTATTGGAGCAGTTTTAAAAGATTTCTTCAGATTGTTGAACTCCAAAGTGGTGTTTTCAGTAAAAAAATGAGTTTATTTTTGAAGAAGGTTAGTAAGATTAATGGCCATCTTTTTGTAATGCTCAATAAACCTCTAGTGAAAATTATTAAATCCAAGGGAAAATTGAAGGAATTTGACAGAAGAATGTGCAGGCCAGTCTAACATGCAATATTGGCTTTTTTCTGGGTCCATCCAAAGTCCTTGATGAAAAAACATCAAAATTAAAAACTGAAGAGAATTATTCTGAAATTTGAACTTGAACAATTTTACAAACAGGTTATTCTGTCAAATTTTCTGCAGCACCTCTTGCACATGTGTGATTTGATCTTCAAGAATTTTTGAGTAGAAAATTATATCATCAAGATAAACCAAAAATTATTTATCTAAAAGGTCAGCAAAAGTTCCATTGAAAACATTTTGAAACATGGAATGATTTTTGCTGTCTAAAATGCCCGATGGTATGCTCATAAATACCAAAATATGTCCTCATTGCAGTCAGATAATTGTGGAATTTAGGAATGCAAATTAGGTTATAGGAAACCCAAAGTTTTAGCATTGATGAACAAGCAGCTCTGTGGAAGAGAGCAAGGAGGTGCAACATAGACAGTACTGGGTAGGCATTCTTACGGGTTGTCTGCTTCAGTCTCCTGTAGTCAACAAAATGGCAAAGGCTGCCATCTTTCCCTGGGCCAAATTGGATGGGCAAGCTGGTGTTCAAATGGCCTAGTGGAAGAAATCCTTTTTATACATTTTCTGAGATGTATCCTCAAAGCATGGTTGGTTCCTGCTTTGGCAGCAAGTAAAATGGTCCGGGCGCCAGAGGTGGGCCAGTGAGTTCAAACCAGTGATCATAAGAATAGGAAGGAGGTAGTTTATCTGCCTGTACAGCTGAAAAGACATCAGCAAAGTAATGGTAAATCAAAGGTAAAGAATCTTGAATTATTTCTAAATCAATGAAAGAGGATTAGGCAGCTAAAAATACATCTTTTGGTAGGCGCCTGTTTCTCTTCAAGCAAACACCAAAGAGGTAAGTTGGAAAAATAAGAAATAAATATTTAATCTGAAGAGGGAACTTTGAAATGAAGGTCAGGATATTGCAAAGCTCGCGGTGGAAAGTTTTAATTTCTCAAGACTATTTATTTGAAAACTGAAAAAAACTCTTGTAGTGGTATACACTAATGAGAAATTGATAAGAAATAAGGGCATGATTGACAGGCCTTGAATATAACCTGAAAAAAAGTATTTGTATGAGACAAAAATCTTTACCTGAACTTGAAATCCAGCATGTGGGCTCAAGTTGAAATTTAAAGGCAGGAGTTTAGGTAAGACTATATAGTTAGGCTTATAATTGAAGAGATGGTCAGTAAGAAAGTGGAATAGGACAACTTAGAGGAAGAATTCCAATTGCACCTCTTTTCAGGATAGTCTTGGCTCCTCCTGGAGGCTGCAACTGGAGTTTTGGGTTAATTTCTGGCGGTTTTGGATTCAATCTTGAGGGTTGACAATGGAGAGGTAGATGGGAGGAGTGAGGATGGTTGACAAGGAGAGTTCAAGATGGTCATTTGTGGAATATATTAGAGAGGAAGGAGGTTTGAGTCCTTGTTGATCTGATCCCCCAGTCTGTGGCGGTCAGACCCTGAGATTGGGGAAAATGAAAACTGAAGTGAAGCACTGTAATAGTTGGGGCCTGACGTATGTAATGGGCTTTCCAAGAATCTAACTAACCAAAGTTTTTCATCCAACTCAATGACGGTGTCAGGTAGGCTTTTTAATTCCTGTTTGAAAAAATTGTTTTTTTCCTGGTTTTGCAAGTTTTGAAGTTTAATTACTGCTTCTTGCCAGTTCACATCTGCATTTCAGTAGACTAAAAAGTCAAGGCCTAGAATGGTGTTGCCCATTCTGGGGATATCCAAGATAAATAGGTCCCATTCAAAGATGGGTAAATTGGAAAATGGAAAGGTCTTTTTTGTCTTATGGGTAACCCAATGAGACAGATTGGTTGCACTAATTACTAAATAGAAGCTAACTTTCACTATCTTGGAACACATAAGACTTTTGGAAGTGGAAAAAGATGAAATTATAAAATAAAAATTAGTGCTGGATTTGAGTAAAATACGATAAATAGTATTTTTGGAATGGAAAAGAACAAATCTTGAAATTGGAGAATTAAGTTACTTGAAAGTGCAAAGATTGAATTTCTGATATTTGGATAATGTCCAGTATTCCTTCCAAGTATCAGAAAAAATACAAGCTGATTTTTTGACAGCTTAAATGCTTCACCAGCTAGCCACTTTGAAAAAATATTTAAATCATTCTTTCCTCCACAATAAATACATAACCCATCTATTTCCTTCCTTGATTTTTCCTTTTTCAAAAGCATCACAGTTTCCATATCCAGAAAATTTGGAGTTTTGGCAATGGCATTCACCTCTGGGTTGGAGTTTGAGTTTGGATTTGGTTTGGAGTGTTTCAGATTATTTGAGTTTTGATTCAAAGATTCATCCACCTTTCAAGCAAGGCTGACAATACATTGTTGTTTCTTTCAGAGAATCTTTTTTTGTGATAGAAATTATCAACCTTGATCACCCAATCCATTGACTTCTGTAGGGAGTTTGTCTTAAGTCTCCCCACTTCAAGCTGTTTGATCAGGCGTGCCAGTAAACTCTTTTTGAAATTAAATAAAAAAACTGGCTCTTTCTATTGGATGCAAGACTGCAAGGTGTTACCCTCCAAGGTCAAGGGTTATGGTATTTGCTATATTAAAATATCCTTTTCCTCAGTACCACATACCTTGGTGCATAAGCATTACCCAAATAAATGACAAAGTCAATGGTGCAATTGGCTTACTACCTCTGGCTTGCGTTACAACCTTCCAATATTGTTGACTCAGTATATACATACAAATATTTGCAGTTAACTCTTACCAAGTCAACTATCCATAAATTCAAGCTTTTCTCTTCTCCCCCTGGGTATAAATAGCCCTTGGACTTCCATTATTGGTAACACAATTACACTAGTTTGCACCCATTCCTAAATAGCCACATCAAATGTAAATTTTTCCAATGGAATAGCTCCATTCCCTGCATACCTATACCTGTTTATTTTCATTACCATCCATTTTCATTTATTCAAAGTCTCAAAAATTTACAAACATGCACACTCAGACACTATTCACCATGAAAAAAAAGGCTGAACCTGCTGGCAGTTGAAGCAACTGGGATAGTGAGTGAAACCTGTTTTGAAGTTGTTTTTATTTGGGGGTCAATCATCAAATTGATTCCGGGATGGTCTCAGAATATTCATGCACCATATTTATTTGATGCATGAATTGAATTGAAAATTTTTACATAGCAGGAAGAATTGGGAATTTATTTATATATTCTTAATTTTTTATTTTTTTTATTCAACTGTTGAAAAATTTGGTTCAGACCTGTGTTGCATGAAAATTTTATTGGTTTTATATCAAGCCTCATAACAACGTGTTATCAATTTTATTGAAAAAAATCAAACTAACTTCTTATTTATAGACTAACTTTGTTGTTTTTGAGTTCTCCTTCAAGAATAAATTTAATTCTGGTGGCCATGCTAATCTCATTTTTGAAATAAAAAAATTCAGAAACTTATGTTGAGGAAATTGTAAAAACATGGGCTGGATGCCATCAGATTCATTACCCAAATGTGAAAACAAATCAATTCTATCAAGACTAATTATACCTCAAACCAAAGTTACTTTAATTTTTTTGTTTTTGATTTTTTTTTGGGGGGGGGGGAATCAAGCTTTTAATCAATGCATGAAAATTCAATTTTGTGTTTCTGTTTTAATTTTGATTTTTATTTTAAATTTGAATTTGAATTTTTGTATTTCAGATTTATCCCTTTTTTCCTTCTTTAATTCTTTTTAGTTTTTTTTCTTTTAGTTTTTCTTAGTTTTTTATTATTTTTTATTATTTTGAATAATTTTGATTTTGATTTTCTTTTTGATTTTGAGCATCATTTTTTCACAAACCTTACACTTAGCTCCACAAATATTATGCATTTCCACAATTTTCTGCACACAGACATTTCTTCAGGAAACGGCATTTAAAGGATTATTTTTGTGAAATTTATAACACTGCAGAAATGTAGATTGGTATGAAAATTGTTGAGAATGTGAAAATGAAGATGTGTCTGGTGGGAGTCAAACTCACAACCTCAGATGTACTGAGACACATACTAGAGTGCTGCCTTTACCAACTAGGCTACAGACGCTTGAGGCTTCCAGGGTTGTTTGATATTACTGGTCTAGGTTCAACTGCACAGCCTTGGTACTGTGGTGATACATCATATCAGCAGGTTTAACTTCAACACAAATCCCCTATAAAAAATCTTTCAGAATATCCAAACTATTTTGAGAACTTCTGAAATCTGTCCAAAAACAAAAAAAATAAAAAAAACAGTCTCAATTCATTTGTGGAAATTTTACTTTTACTTCTCATTTGATTTTTTTGGTGCTTCAAAGACTTGGAATGTTTGAAAATAAATTCAAAATCTTTGTAATTTTTTTTTATTTGCTTGATGTAATATAGTCTTCTTAAAATTAGATCCAGATTAAAAGGACTTTGAAAATCACATCCTTTTCAATATTTTTTATTTTGAAATCAGGAATAAAAGTTTCTTTTTTGTCAATTATTTAGGCTATCATTGAAAGATTGAAATAGAAAAATCAGTTTTTTTTTGAATCAATGATTTTACCTCATAAACTATTAATCACCCTGAAAATAAGTGCAAATAAAAGGGGTGTTAAACGGGGTGTTTTACATTTTGAAATAATTTTATTTTTACATCTTAATAAAATAAATTGAGGTAAAATATATTTAGTTTTCATTGAAAATAATTAAAAGGCTCTATCATACAAAAATATTTTCATTGAGACTGTTTTTTATCTATTTTCTGTTATTTTTTCTTTCAAATAACAAAAAAAAAACTTGCAAGCAGCCCAAGTATCTCAATAATTTTTAAAAACTGGCCAGGGGGTCTTAAAAAAAATCCTGTTCCCATATTCTTTTTTTTTCTCACTCTATGTTTAGCTTATTTTTCTTTGATTTTTTTTGTAGTTCTTAAAATTTGCTTTGATTTTTGTTGTAGTTTTTGAAATTTACAATATTGTGTTGCACCTATGCTATGAACTTGCAAACAATTCTATATTTTATTTCATTTTCCCATTCTTTTACTGTCATTATTTGCACCATTGCTTTCTAGCTGTAGATGACCATCCATCAGTTTGTATCTAGTACCATTGGATTACCTTTTAAGGGATACACCTTTCGCCTAAAGATTGCTTCTTCAGTAAGTTAATCTCATCAATTCTTTCATTTTCTAAAGAAATTCAATCAAATTAGGCTTTGCCTTGTTTTCTTCCTATTGAAAAATTTTTTTGTCCTTGCTTTTTGTTGAGCAATCAAACCTTCAGTTTGAAATTTGCAGTTAGCCATGCTGTGTTGTGTTTTCTACCTTTCACCCAGCCCACCTCATATGCACTCACAATCATCTAAGATTGCCATATAGTACGTGGTTTGGTTGTGTGAAAAAAGTTTTTAAATTGAGAGATATAAAAAGAAACACTACTATTATCCTTCATTACTATTCCATCAAGTTTTTTTTTGGTTTTTTGCACTTTTCTGGCGTTTCAAAACAGGGTGAACAGCTGTTGCTCAAACTTGTCCCAATTTTTAAGAATTCAAGAAGAACTTGTGTTGTAAAAAGGTTTGAGGTGATGTTTGAACCACTGTGAGGCTTGAACTCTTAGAAGAGAGACACATAAATTAACTTGTGTCTTTCAGAGGGAAATTTTTTGGGAATTTTCAAGAAAATTATTCTAGAAGACTGAAGATAGGATCTAAGCTTGTAGGAATGTTCTCCCATAAAGTGGTCAGGCTTCTTTGTGCCCAGAGTTCAAAAAATAGTGTCAAAAGAGATACAAGGGTTGAACCTTCTGTCTTGGGAGCACTTGTGCAAACCCTTGAACAACAGAAAGTCAAGGTTTCATGGAAAGAGTTGCTGGAATCTTTTATTTGTTTGAGAGGACCCACCATGGCTTTGGGACAACTATGAGAAGAAAGGGTGTCATCACAGGGTTCAAACAATGGATATTTAGAAGAATGAAAAGAATCAAAGGGTTTTGGGCCTGTGGAGCACTGGATCTTCTTAAATTATTCATATTATCATTAAAACGGGCAAGGGTAGCATTCCCAGTCAATATATTAGGTGAAATTCTAAACAAAATCTACATTAGGTGGAAAACTAAAATAGATGTGTTGATTTGGTTAAATGATGTCAGATGAAAACCCCAGATACTATAGGGCAATTTTCAGATGATTTTGGGCATAAATGGGAAAGGCTGAGTGCAAGGGAGAAATGCAAGATAGCAGGGCTAACTTCAAAGTGCAAAGGGATGGTTTGAGCGCTCAAAAAATAGCACAAGGGATTAATTTTTCCAATTGGAAGGAAACTAATTCCAAGCCCAATGTTATGAATTTTCTTAGCAGAATGCAAGAACGTATCAAAATCAAATAACTGAGGAAACAATCTTTGTGATAGCACATAATTTTAATGGGTGAGAAATCAAAGGAATGAAATTTGAAGACAATGAAAATGAATATATATAGTCAAGCAAAAGTGAGCTATTCCTTTGGCAAAACTATAAATTTGATATGGCTTTCTAGCAATTGGTGCAAGTAAGCTTGGTTGTGTGACTGGGAAAGGAAGTACAAGGGCTAGAAATACCCATGGGTAGAAGATTAGAGCTTGAATTGATGTTCAACCAGGTTAGAGCTAACTCAAAAGGTTGCAAGTATAAAATTGTTCCCCAAGATTTTAAGCTTTTTGGCCCAAGAAAGAGTTAGGAAGCTTAAGGAACCATTGATTTTGTGCTTTATTTTTTTCAGGCTTATGGACTGAGGTAGATGGTGCTGAGGAAAGGGATATGCAAAATTGATGGAGAAAATATCCCTTAAACTTGGATTGTGACGCCTTGAAAACCTCACCAAGATGATAATTATTCCATACAATCACATTTCATCCTTCGATTCCATTCCATCCAATTACATCCAGTCCACTTTTTGTTTCCTTCAATATCATTCTGTGTTTTTTTATTTCAAGTTCTTTTATTATAAACAATAAAATTTTATTTCATACACCTTCCTTTATGCCTCTTCAGTTTTTCTATTTTTTTCCTTTCTCCTTTATTGAAACAATTCATATTCTTCATAAGGAAAAAAAGTTTTATAATAAAATAATAACAAGTAAAAAATAATAATAAATTTTTACAAGATTGCGTTAAATTTTTCCTCTAAACTTTCCCACTTTTCATTTGATTCCCTTAAAATAAACTTCAAATCTTTTAAATCTTCATCATTTATGAAACTAGATACATGTTGCATTAGATGCAATTTTGCAACAAAAGTCTCCCCAAAAATCACTTTTCATCTTGCATTTCCAGCTATCTTTGGCCTGCAATTACATTCATCTGCCTCTTATATATCCTTCAGAGCTTTTCTCTTTCAAAAACCTGACAAAACCTTACCAAAGTCCCCATTCAATCATGTCTCATCATTTTTCATTGGTATCACAACTTGGCTTTCCATTCAATCTCCTCCTTATCCTTTGCCTCTACTCCATCCCTTCTGTCTTCCCCTTCCTTTTCTACCCTATTTCATCCTTCATTTGTTTCTCCTTCTTCTTCTGCTTCTTCAATTTTACCTCAAATTTCCCTTCAACTTCCACCTTGTTCTATACTGGATTCATGTTGGTCCTTTTTGGTTTTCCAAAATGTTTTGGTGGTGGTAATGGTGGCCCATGATTTTTGAAACTTCAAAACCTTTGTAACACTAAGAGGACAAAATTTCAACTAATTACCGCTCCTTCCATTTTATGAAGTTCTATCCAACCTTTCTCACCTGTGTTTTTGCACTCCAACAAACTTGATCTGGCACTGGAGGAATGTGGTAATTAATTATTGGCGGCAGAACTACAACTTTGACCCTCACATGATGAAGCCTTGGGGTTATCAAAATTTGGCTTTCTTTTTAAAGTAAATGAACAGGCCACCTGAAAATTAATCCAAAATTGCTTGCACCTGCCTCAAATTCCACAAGAAGAAGTACTTGGTATACAGCAATTTTTGTGGCAAACACAGTTGTCCCAAAAGCAAGACCAGGATGAAAACATAGTTAATCTAAATTTATTTAAATAATAAATAAAAATTATAAGGATAAACATTAGGGTATAAGACTTATGGAATCATTGGAAAATCATCAAGATGCTTTCAGGAATTTTTATGGTTGAGGTCTGCAGATTTTGCAAAAATGCTGTAAATCATGTCAATTATGTTCAAAGCCTGGCATTTCAACAACAGAATTGGTTGGCAGTTGATTGACCATGGGCTGGAAGTAATTTTGACCTATGGGTGAATCACTGGTATCCTTGCTGGTGATTCATGGCCAGAATTGTGTTTTTTTATCCTTTCTCTGGTGGTAAATTCAGCAGTTCAATGCGCTGGGTGAATCCATTAGACATGGTTTCTCAGGAACTTGTATATGGTTCTATATTAATCATTTCATTCCCTGGAACTTGAACCTTTCAACTACTCAGTTTACAATCCAGTCAATTTTTGTCTTCATTGTCAGCTCTGAAAAACAACCAGGAGGATATTGAGATTGAGATTGAAACTGAAAACTATCAAGACAGATAGAGAGACTTAAATACATTCAGTATGCGGAAAGTTATTGCACCACTCTAACAAAAGAAAAGTTGCTACTGATTTCTTGCTAAGCTAGGTTTATCACCATCCATCATCCTCATCCATCACCTCTTCACCCATGTAAAACATCTGTTCACCTGTTGATTTTTGGTTTACTCAGACAATGATCATCAATAATCCTTCAGCAACCATTGTAATCTTCTTTCAATCACTCCACCACTCTTGATCTGTCCCAGAATGGTCAACTGCTACTACTTCCCTCACTCTAGACCAACCAAGACATAGCAATCCTGTCCTCACTCTCCCATCCCACCTGTAGTCTTGCCAGCTTTAGAAAATATTTAATCTCAAACTTTCATTGGAGACCTTAGTTGAATCCTTTGATCATTAAAAGCACTTTCCTTGAAAGTCCTTGGTCAGTTCCCCTTCACAATCAACCCCCCTGTCATAACCAAATTGAATCATTCTCCTCAGGCTTACTCAGCCCTCAGCCAACCTCAGCCCAGCTCAATCACACTCCACTACTGAACATCCTGAAGTATCCCCCTGCATATCCTGCAGCCTTTAGGTAATCTCCCAGGCACACCCTCTACCTCTCTATGGCTTTGTGCATCCTCATCTCTCCTTCAAACCCTATCTAGCATGAGAAGTACATACAGTAAAACCATAGTACATACTCCTGGCTGGACAACCCATACTCCAGCTCAGTACATGACCTTCCTGGACAGGCCCATTACTCAACCTGTCAATCTGCAACCTTCAACCCAATTGGTCCACATGTAAAGCCATGGACCTCCCAACCCAACACCAGTCATCCAATCCTCAAAGCCTTCTCTTAGCTCTCACATATACTGGCCACTCCTCTCCCCTTGGACTAATTCCCCCAAGGAATTAGTATACTACTTCTTATTGGTTAGCCCCTCATCCAATAGTTGTCATCTCAGCAAAAGAAAGCCAACCAGCCTACCTGACTCACCTCACCTATCCCTCTGGTGTTACTCTTACAGGATTCCCTCATCAAATCCTTCAGAGCCTTACTCCTGGACTCATCTCCTCATCATTGTCCTTACTCTACATCCCCTCCTCATTTGCAATCAATCTCTTATCTCTATCCTGAGTTCTGTGAGCAGTAGTGCCTGGTCCCTCAGCCCCTTGGACGCCAGGGGCAGTTGTGACATTATACTAATTCCTTCCCCTCAATTAATACCCTCCTCTATATCCCAATAGAATCATTTCATCTCCTGGATAACACTACCTACAATATTTGTGGGCGTGCGTGGTATAGAGCTAAACAGTGTGTGGCCTCCCTGTTTCCAAAGATACACCCTGCGGAATTTATCTGCCTCAACCCCTCTCCTGGAATTGGCCCTCAAACGACACTTTGACTTTGACCTTTGACTTTGAACTTTGACTTCAAAACTTTGACTTTGACCTTTGACTTTGACACTTTGACTTTGACACTTTGACTTCAAACTTTGACTTTGACCTTTGACTTCAACACTTTGAATTCAAACTTTGACTTTGACACTTGGACTTTGACACTTCGACTTTGACACTTTGACTTTGACGGAACCTTGTTCAAGTTCAAGACATATTTTCTTCGGCCAAATTTTCTCCCTCATTTTCTCCAGGTATTTTTCTTGGGTCACTCTCCTAAGGCATACTTGGAAAACATGCCTCCTTGACATGCATGACCTTCCATCATCACCAGTCCACCTCTTACCAGGGCCTCCCAAGGACGTGGTTCTACCATAGAAATGCAAAACCACAATCAATCTACTCCTCAAGCCCGTGGACGAGGGAGGACCTTTTCCAACCTCCCTGCACCAGCTTCCAACACCATGGACACTGGTATCCTTCCTCCAGCTCCTCCAAGAGCTTCTTTATCCCCTGCTCCTCCTGTTGTCAGACCATTTATTAATCAAATGATTGGTCAATATCCCCAAGCAGGTTATGGATTGGACTCCCCATTGTACAATCCCAGTCTAATACCTCTCCCTAAGGATGTGGAAGAGGAGGAAGAAAGCAAGGACTCAGGGTTTGACTCGAGGATCCTTAGCAACCTTAACTCACCAACCTCTGGACCTCAGGAAGAAGCCTCCCAACCTTCCGCTTCAACTGCAACCCCAGCTCCTCCAGTTCAACCTCTTCAACCTACAACTGTGGACCCTACTCTCCTAGCCTTGCTTCAAACCATGACTTCAGCAGTGGCCAAACTCTCTAAACCCTCAACAACTAGTACCTCCAACTCAGGAACCTTCAAAGCCCCATTGATGAATCCGCCAGACAAATTTGAAGGCAATAACCCAACCAAGCTCAGGCCCTTCCTACAAGCTTGTGAACTCATCTTTGCAAAAGACAAAGAGACCTTCCGTGTGGATCGAAGGAAAGTTCTGTTTGCTGTCTCCTACCTCACTGGGAACGCAAACCGTTGGATTCAACCCTACTTGGCCCATCTCACCAATCAAGAGCCCTCATTCCTACTCAACTCCTGGCAACACTTCACAGAACAACTTCATACTCTCTTTGGCAATTGTCTGGAAATGGCCAAGGAAGAGAAGGAACTTGCAAACTTGAAGATGAAGGACTCTGGGTATGCCTCGACCCACATCACAGAATTTCGTTCCCTTATGACAAAAGTTTCTGGATGGGGGGATAGAGCCTTCTACTTCCATTTTCGCCAAAGCCTCCCTGCCCGACTTCTGGATCAATTAGCCGGCTATGATGGTTCTGTAGACACCCTTCAAGACCTTATGGATGTAGTTTTGGACCACAATACCAGGTACCACAAACGAGTCAAGGAGAAGTCTTTGCATCCAAGCCACTCTAAACAGAAAAATTCCTCTCAATCCCAAGCCAATTCTTCCCAGTCTGACAAGGGCAAGGGTAAGGCCAAGAAGAAAGACAAATCTGCAAAGAAAAAATCCTCTCAGACCAAGCCCACCTTGGACCTAGGTCCTGATGGCAAGCTCAAGGCTGAAGAAAAGGCAAGAAGGGAGAAGGAGGGACTTTGTATGTATTGTGCAGGGAAGCACAAGACAGACGACTTCAAAAAGAAGCCTGCCTCCAATACCAACTCCTCCTCCACCCCCAAGCCAAAAAACAATTAGGTGGTTTTCCTTCTGTACTCCAGGATTATCACCCCACTGACATTAGGGTACAAAAGATACAAAAAGACTACTCTGACCCATTTTCCAAAGGCTTAAGTTTTATTCTCTTTCACCAGGACTTGAGTTATAGTGTTTTGATTGATTCAGGTGCTACTCAATCTGTAATGGCTAACACCATGGTTCTAAAGTTTTCATTGCAGCCCATACCTCTGGGCAAACCTATTCCTATTTTCAATTTTAGTCCAAATGAGTCACCCTCTCAACTAATCTCCCACAAGGCAACTTGGGTGGTCTCTCTTCCTTCTTTTCCTAGATTTGAATGGGAATTCCTCCTTGTCAATGCACCATTCTCAGAAGACCTGATCCTGGGAATTGACTTTCTTCACCACTGGAATCCTGAAGTAAACTGGAGAATGGGGCTGATCACCCCAAGACACCAGCCCACTGACAATTTTTCTTCCCAATCCATTGAACTCAACATGGCCAACCTACTTTCAACTGCTTCCGCTTGCACTCTGCCTCTGGCACTGCATTCCATTGCACTCCCCTTCACTTCAGAACCCTTGCATCCTCAACACCCCATCCAATTTCCATTGAGTTTAACAATTTCCCACCTTGCTTGGATATTCATTGATCCCCTGACCATTCCTCTGGAGGAGGAACCTAGGTATTCATCCTTGAATATCATGCACTTGGTCACCTCTTCTAACATTTCTGTTACTCCCCATAAGAACGCTTCAGCTGACTGGGACAAGTTTGACATTGACAAAGACCCTGAAAAAATAGAAACCGTGTTGGAGAAAGTTCCTGCTGATTACCATTCTTTCCTAGATGTTTTCTCCAAGGTTAAAGCAGATCAACTTCCTCCTCACCGCGCTTACAATCACCACATCAAACTGGAAGGCCCACTCCCTCCATTTGGGCCCATCTATTCACTATCTCAAGGGGGAAAGGCAACCCTACAGGCCTACATAGCAGAGAATGTAGAGAAAGGTTTCATCGGCTCCAGCACTTCAAGCACTGGGGCACCTGTTCTTTTTTTTAAAAAGAAGGATGGGAGTTTGCGGTTGTGTGTTGACTACCGCAAGCTTAACGCTGTCACCAGGAAAAACTGTTACCCTCTTCCTCCAATGACTTTCTTACTGACTGTCTTCTCAGGTCCTTCCATCTTCACCAAAATCAACCTCAGAGGCGCCTACAATCTATTGCACATCAAGGAAGGAGACAAACACCTAACAGCATTCAGATCTCAGTTTGGAAGGTATGAATACCTGGTAATGCCCTTTGGGCTGACAAATGCCCCAGCTTATTTCCAAAATCTTATAAATGACATCCTTGCTGATCTCCTCACAATTTATGTGGTGGTTTACCTTGACGATATCTTGGTTTTCTCAAAAAACTTACAGGAACACATCCCTCAGGTGTGTGAAGTACTGACCAGACTCAGAAAATACAAGTTATATGCAAAAGCCTCCAAGTGCAACTTCCATGCACCCTCTGTGGACTATCTGGGCTACGTGGTCTCAGGGGATGGGATCTTTATGGACAAAAACAAAGTCAAGACCATCCTTACCTGGCCAACTCCTACAAAAAGAAAGGCTTTACAGTCTTTCCTTGGGTTTGCTAACTTCTATTGCAGGTTCATAAAGAACTACTTCAAACAGTTCTCTCACCTCACCTCTATCGCTGGAAACAGCTCCCCTTTCAACCTCACTCCTGAAGCCTTTCAACAATTTGAAAACATCAAGAAATCTTTTACCCAAGCTCCATTCCTTCGCCATTTTGATCACCTTCTGAGAACCTATGTTGAGACTGACGCCAGTGACTATTCCCTGGGAGCGGTCCTACACCAGCTTGCTGCTGATAAAACTAAACACCCTATTGCCTTTGACAGCAGAAAAATGTCCAGTTCTGAACTCAACTATGAAATCCATGACGAAGAGCTCCTTGCCATTGTTTTTGCCCTCCAGCATTGGAGGTCCTACCTCTTGAGCGTTACTGACCCTTTTGAAGTGCTAACTGATCATTCCTCTTTGAAGTATTTTATGTCTTCCAAGGTCCTTACTAGAAGACAAGCCCGTTGGGCAGAATTCCTCTCTTAATTCAATTTTCTGATCACTTACAGGCCTGGAAAACTCTCAACCATCCCAGATATCCTTTCACGTTGGGACAACGTGTATCCAGCGGGGGGAACATCATATTCTGAAAAGAACCCTGGAAATTTTCAACAGCTTCTGAAACAAAATGAAGTTGAAGCTTCTAAACTCTTTTTTATTTCTGCTAATAAACTTCAAAATCAACTGAGTGAATTGAATTCTGGTCAACAAGCTGACAAGTTATTTCAGGGAATCATTAAAAGATTGAATAAGAATTAAGAAGTAACTGATTACTCCTTAGACCCCTTTAGTGGCTTACTCCTGTTCCAGGGTAAAGTGGTCATACCTGACCAAGCTAACCATCTTAAACAAAAAATACTCTATCAAATACATGATTCTCCTCTTGCAGGTCACCCTGGCCAACAGAAGACCCTCAACCTCATCAAGAGATCCTTCTCCTGGAATGGAATGTCAAAGGATGTCAAGAACTACGTTTCAGCCTGCTACCTTTGCAACAGGAACAATGCAAGGCATAAAAAGAAACTAGGACTTCTCAAACCTCTTCCAATCTCTGATGGCCCTTGGACCTCTCTTTCTATGGACTTCATCTCTCAACTCCCTCTCTCCAATGGATTTGATTCTATCCTTGTTGTGGTGGACCGTTTCTCTAAGATGGCCCTCTTCATTAAAAAAACTGGTACACTGACTGCAGTAGAACTTGATAAACTTTTCATCAGTCATGTCTTCTCCAAACATTGCCTACCTGCTGACATCATAAGTGACCAAGGCTCCCTATTCATCTCTTCTTTCTGGAAATCACTTTGTGAAAAATCACAGATACAAAGGAATCTCTCCACAGCCTACCACCCTGAAACAGATGGTCAAACTGAAAGAGTCAACCAATTACTAGAAAAATACCTCAGAATGTATATCAGTTACCATCAGGACGACTGGGATACATGGCTCCCCTTGGCAGAATTCTCTTACAACAACAGTGTCCACACTTCTACCCAGCAATCACCCTTCTTTACCCTCTATGGAAGGCACCCAAGTTTTGACTTCCTGGATGTGTTGGACAACCAACCTGCCAGTCACTACCTGGACCAGATTCAGAAGAACCAGATTCAATTAAAGAAAGAATTAAAAGAGTCTATGGATAAGTATAAGTACTATGCTGACTGTAATAGAAAAGACATTCCAAAAGGTATTGCTCCTGGGAATAAAGTTTGGTTATCTGCAAAGAATATCAATACTAACAGACCTTCCAAGAAGCTCTCTGAGCTTTGGTTGGGTCCTTTTCTCATTATTGAATGTATAGGATCTCATGCTTTCAAACTCTAACTCCCAGATCAATGGTCTTCCATCCACCCCGTTTTCCACGCTTCCCTTCTCATAACCTACTCCTCAGACCCAGACTCTCCTAACCACCATCCACCCCCAGAACAAGTGGAGATTGATGGCCAGGAAGAGTGGGAAGTTTCTCAGATCCTGGACTCCAAGATTAGACGTGGCAAACTCCTCTATTTAGTCAAATGGAAAGGTTTTTTAGAAGACTCTGAAAGAACCTCATGGGAACCAGTAGCCAATCTCACCAACTGTTCAGACCTCCTCCACGACTTCCACGCACTCTATCCTTCCAAACCCAAACCCTCATAATCGCCATTCTGGTTCCCCAACCAACTCCATCCTTTTCCTTGTGCTTTCTCCATAATTCAATAAAATTCACTCCCACTCTCCCAAAACAATAAACCAAATCAAACCTATCTCCATTTCATCCATCTACATCCAGAAAATTAAAAGAAAACAAAAAAATTTTCTATCTACCACTCACTTTCAATCTTATCAATCAAATCAGTAATTTTAGCTACCCAAACACTAGCCAATTTTATCTTCCTTCCCTCATATTCCTCCTTATCTTTAGCAGTAGCTCCCAACTCATATGTTACACCAGAAAAAGATAAAAAATCCTCTAGCTCTGCCAACACTTCCTTTTTTTCCTCCTGCTTCTCTTTCTTCTTCTCCACTTCTTCCCCATTATTCAAACTCCACCAAAAAATGGCATTGCTCCTGGAATCCTTTGAAAACCTCCCAAGACGCCTTTCAATCTCCTTCAATTCCCCCACTTGATCATCTTCAATAGCATCTATGGGTCCAACTACTTTTCCTCCAGAGCAAGCATAAAAACCAATATCCCCCTGGGTCACTTTCCTATATCCACCTATCACTCCATCCTCAGCCAGTAACCTCCTGACCAACTCTCCAACAGACTGAGGCCCGGGGGAATCATCCTCCAATTCTGTAACTTCCTTACCCTTTCCCTTACCCTGCTCCACTCCACCTCCTTCCCTTTCCATGTTTCCTGTTTCCTCTTCTTCTTCTTCCTCTTCTTTGTCCTCTTCTTCTTCCTCTTCTTCTTCCTCTTCCTCTTCTTCATCATCATCAGGCTCTCCAGGAGCATCTTCATCCTTGTCCTCCTCTCACCCCGCTTTGACACCCTCCTCAACTTTGACTTTGACGGGTTCAACTTTGAATTTGATAGAGGCGGCGGCGGCGTTCCCGGCGGTCGGCTCCCCGGCGGTTCAAACCACTTTTGAATTTCAAGCTTTGACGTCTCTTTGACGCTTTGACACCTCTTCAATCCCCTCTCTGCTACCTTGCCCATGCTTTGACCGCCCTTCTACGCGGCTCATTCACCTCGACCACCTTGCGTCAAACTTCAACAGGTTTGACCCTGGGCCTTCAAACCTTGGCCGCTTCAAACTTTGACGGCACTGACCTTTGATTTTCGAATTTCAACAGGTTCGACCTTTGATTTTCAAACTTCAATGGATTTGATTTGGCCTTTTCAAACTTTGATTGGTTCAACCACCTTTCGGCTTGCTTTGACCGCTTCAACGGTGGTTTGACTGTCTTTGACCGGGTTGGCCTGGCTTTGACAAAGGTTTGATTGACCCCCTACGCACTCTGAATCCGCGATCGAACTAATCAAAGATGAATAAGGGGTCCCCCAACGCACGTCTATTGCGCTTGAACTGGTTGCTCCCTTCTTTGACGTACCGTCCAACGCCAGCTGTCCTTTCCTCCTCAATTCCATTCGGCGCTTCTCCAGTCTTTTCATCTTCTCCTTCAGCGCCTCCACTAAAATAGTAAGATCACGGCTGGAGTCAGCCTATCTAAACAACAAAAAAAAAACACTCACTGTCTGAAGCCCCTACCCTACTCTCCATGCCTAGCAACACGCTCAAATTGTCCGGCGCCTCCTTCACTTCGAAGTTGGGGCACAACTCTTCCTTCACCCAAACAACAGGTCCTAGTACCTTCCTTCCGGCGTCGTGAGTTCCAGAACAGGGTCTTTTGTATCGTCGACAATACTCACACTTCCCAGACTTGGGAGTGATGCTGGTGATGCAAATCTTTTCAGTCTCTGCACACCTGGAACAAGGAGGAAAATACTGGTTGACAGGGTGATAGCCGTTGGTGATTTCCATACTGAATGAGGGGGTGGAAGGTCTACTGTAAGGGGAAAGGGATGGACAGGTATCAGGTGGCGATGGTGATGGATATGGTGGGGGAAAAGATAGTTCAGTCATCTTAAAGATCTCAAACTACTATCACCTGTTCTTATGGGTATCAGGAGCTACCCCTTCCTCTTCTGGGGGGGTACTGTCATAACCAAATTGACTCAGTCTCCTCAGGCTTACTCAGCCCTCAGCCAACCTCAGCCCTGCTCAATCACACTCCACTACTAAACATCCTGAAGTATCCCCCTGCATATCCTGCAGCCTTTAGGTAATCTCCCAGGCACACCCTCTACCTCTCTATGGCTTGGTACATCCTCATCTCTCCTTCAAACCCTATCTAGCATGAGAAGTACATACAGTAAAAACATAGTACATAATCCTGGATGGACAACCCATACTCCAGCTCAGTACATGACCTTCCTGGATAGGCCCATTACTCAACCTGTCAATCTGCAACCTTCAACCCAATTGGTCCACATGTAACGCCATGGACCTCCCAACCCAACACCAGTCATCCAATCCTCAAAGCCTTCTCTTAGCTCTCACATATACTGGCCACTCCTCTCCCCTTGGACTAATTACCCCAAGGAATTAGTATACTACTTCTTATTGGTTAGCCCCTCATCCAATAGTTGTCATCTCAGCAAAAGAAAGCCAACAAGCCTACCTTACTCACCTCACCTATCCCTCTGGTGTTACTCTTACAGGATTCCCTCATCAAATCCTTCAGAGCCTTACTCCTGGACTCATCTCCTCATCATTGTCCTTACTCTACATCCCCTCCTCATTTGCAATCAATCTCTTATCTCTATCCTGAGTTCTGTGAGCAGTAGTGCCTGTGCCCTCAGCCCCTTGCACGCCAGGGGCAGTTGTGACACCCCCCCCTGAGCAACAAAGTACTGATCTGACCGCCTGCTTCCACTTCTTCAAACCTTCAATCCTTCTTTCTCTATTCAAACCCAAAAGCATTACTTAAACAAATACTTACCTCACTCCTCCAATCATAAAAAACACTATCCTCCCACCACTATCAAAGAGCCTGTCAAGCCCATCCATCCTCCTCTCACATTAACCTTGATCCCCTTCTCCAACTCCAGCTCTGACTCACATCTCACCCAATACATCAACTTTTTTCATCCCACCCCAACCACCAGATCCTTACTCAATCCCATCCATCACTTGCAACTCTCCTTAAAATCCCCATACCAAATTTCTTCCCTTCTCTCCACCTGAATTTAAATTAATATTTCCAGCCCAATAAGTGGTGATACTGTGAACTGGAAGGCAATTTAGTAATACTTTCAAGGATTAAAACAGCATCCATTGTCTAATATTGATAGCTTTTGTTGTGATTCATTTGTTTTTATTTGTCTGATGATGGTTTTTCAGAAATCTTTTAATTAATTCAAATCAGTCATCAAACTTGAAAACAGCTGGGCTAAATTGTTTGATTTTATGACCATGGCCAAGGATCTTAAATCTTGGGCATTTATCATGCCAACTGAAGCCAGAATCCTCAAATTGTAATGAAAACTTGTGAAAAATCAATAAGTTTCTTTTAAAACTTTTGTAAGTTTCCATCTTTTTCATTATTGAAAATATAACTGTAACATTTGGGGATTCTTCAACTCTACCATTAAATCAGGACCTTTTTCCATTTGTCAAAATTTTCAAATACTAAAAACCTTATTCATCATTAACTTTTGTTACACTCACGATACCATTCACTTTCCCTCTAATACTTTCTACCCTCCCCATCAAATCTACTAGCTTCCCCCCTTTCACCACCCCAAATTATTACTCACATCTTAACAAGCATTAAACCCGCTCTTCCCAATCTGTCACTCCCTCTCCCTATGAGTCCATCGCAACTCAGTTTCAACTTTTACATCATGGAAAGCCAAAAAGAGAATCTCATTTCATTTAACAATGAGTCTCTCATCAACATAATTTCTAGTCTAGAGAAGAATATTAATTCTCTAGATAAACACTTTACCAATATTTATCCCTCACCTGCAGCCCTTAAAAATCACTCTCAATTCAGTAAAGTTACTATGAATAGATTAGTTATCAAAAGTGAACACCCATGAAATTTCATGGATGCACTCAACAAGATGAATAAAAACTTCATCAGTAGTTTTCAACTTAAAAATATCCCTCTAAAGAAACCACTTCCCCCACCTTATCATTATCAAAAGCCATTCTTAACTCTCCCAAACCATACTTATGCCTCTGTTTCTATTTCTTATCCCAACCCAAATACCAAGATTAACCCCCCTCTTTTCTCCAACAAATACCCCCTGTCCCAAAAAATAGCTTCATTAACTAATTTAAAATGGTTCCAGTCACCATAAGACCCAAATTGCGTATACCTCATCTTTTTCATGACCTCAATGCTTTCAATATTGCAAAAAAAGTCAACTTGGTTTTTAGATAGTCTCAACAACAAGGAACTTCCTTTGAGAATCAAAGGAAAATCTGTCACCAAATTCCCCTCTGGTGAAATCAAGTTCTTTACTCAGAACTTTCTAAGTTCCAAATGCCTTCTAGAAAATAAAAAACCACTTGAATCAGTTATCTGAACCCAAATTTGTCACCCCCCCCCTTTGTTTATGAAATTGTTTATTCTTGCCCTTCCTCTCCCCTGATTTTCCTTCACACAAAGCTTATCAATGCTCCAAAATAAATATCAACCAAAATAGCCCCCTCTCCATCAAGTGGTTGGGAAACCTACTTCTAATAATAAATCACATGGAAGCCTCATCATTAATCTCTTTACCAAAAATTTGGCCTCAGAAATAGAAAGCAGTGGCCCTACCTACAATTATAACTTTACTAGACCTACTAAATACATACCTGGGCCCAAAAAATGCTTCAACTTCCTAAAAGTAGGCCATCAGGCTAATATCCTTAAAAATGAGAATTTCTTTTTTAGATGTTTCTATTAATAAAATTCTTATGATTTACGACTCAAGGATCCATTTGGTATCTGAAAAAGATTTATTAAGAAAAACAGAACTTCTAAAGAATTGATTGACCTTGCTGATGCTGAATTCTACCACTGCCCTTTCAACTCCAAGTGCCGCATGAAATATGAAGAATTATGCCAAGCTTAAATTAATAATAATAATGAGTGAAAAAACCAATCCATATGCAACATCAATCAATGTTCCTCCTTTTTTGGATCCAATAGAAATTTCCCTCAATTTCAAAAAAAATACAATCCCCCGCCTCCCCTGCTTTTCTCCTCAAATTCTTGTCCTACTTCCAACCCAAAATTTTTTAACAAAGAAAAAAGCTCTCTTAATAATTAACAGGAAAACTTATTGATATTACCCCCACAACTATGGGTATATGCTCAAAATTTTCTCCCCCCTTTACACAAAAATTGGCACAAAGTTATTTCAATTCAAAATCCCTCAACCAATCAGAAAAACTCAGAACAGTAATTTAAATCCAAAAGACTATTCCCCCCAAATTCATAAATACTTAGAAATTTCAAAACAGCATCCTCACATTTGTTTCAATCCACTTCCCAACCACTCCCTTTGGGAAAATTACCTTTGTCACCCTCTTTAACCCCCCACTTCCTTTTCAGTTCTCCCAGTCCTCAAAACTTGGCTCTCCTCCCATTCTAACAGATCCCATCCAATCCTTATTTCTATGGACTCCAATTCGCACCACAGACACTGGAACCCCCCAATTTCCATAGCTCACAGCCCCATTTGACTACTCTTGTTTACATATGGGCTTCTAAATGTTTTTTCATTCTCTCCCCAACTAATGTCCCAACTTATTTCAGCCTTTCCCAAAACCCCACTTGCATAGACCTCACTTAGGCAAATCATATCTCTAGAAATTAAATTTTCAACAGAAAGATCCCCATAAATAAATATATTTCTGCTCACAAACCCATCACTTCTCCTATCAGATTTGTCTCACAGTCCTTCCTTTAACCTACCCATATATCTCACCCCATCCTCAATATGAACATATCCAATGGTGATGCATTTCGGCCCGTGGTGGATACCAAGAGAGTGATAATCCCCCAGTTATCCTGAAGTTCCATTATTGATTGTCCTAGCTTCTGTAAGTATAATGATGCTAAATTAAAGAGAAAGAGAGAGAGAGAGATTGAGAGATGTATTTCCTTTCCTATCTGTATCTTTCACCCTATCCATCCATCCATCAATCAATCAATCCATCAATCCTTATCCTCCTCCCATAATTTCCCCCATGATCTGATGATAAGATCTATGATAAGTGCTGGGGTTGAGAGCGCGGAATTAATGCCCCCCCTCTCAACCCTAAACTAATTTAAAGTGCAATGACAGACCAACAGAAAATTCAAAAGAAACCCTAGGCCCCGAACCCTAGCCTAACCCTAATCTGTTCCCTGCCTGCATACCGTTACTTACAACCATTTTGTACTTCTCATGACGTGGACCTCCGCTGTTCCCTACTTGGAGCCCCCTCCTTGTCCTTATCCTCCAAGCGCGCCGCTTGATTTCCTGCCCCAGGGTTTTTCCCATGCCTATAGTCCCAATCGCCCCGCCCTACCTCCCAAAACTAGCTACCCGAAAACCTGGTCAGGCCAGCTCCATTCTTGAGTCTGTAATTTCCAAGGGGGCCGTGGCCTGCCACATCCAATTGTGCCTGACCCACGCCCAGTATGCCAAGCCCCGCAGTGCCTACTGCTGAGCCCGCGACGCCACTGCTGACACCTTTGCCATCCGAGTGCTGAGCCTGACCTACAAAATGCTGAATGCACCAACTGTGGAGCAGTTCCAAATATGAGGCTATATAACAACACCAAAACGTCCAACCAAAAACCTTTCTTAATCAGACCCGCACCCAAAACCCTTCAGCAAAAAACCGTGAATCAACTCTCATCTCACTCCAAAACTTTACTGTCTAACTCAAACCATAATTTCCAACCTAATACTAGGCCTTCCATTCCCACCAGAAGCAAACATGACCCTCCTTACCCCAAACAGGGAGTTTCAAGCCTTGCAAGTTATGAGAAGTGTCTCACCTCCTTGCTTGATGAATTCAGTCAGCTGCAAACATCTAACTCTGCTAATATGGTTGATGACACCAACAATGCAATTATCCAGGACCATCCAACCACTGAAATTATAATCAAGGGTGAAAATGTGGAGGAAGAGGGTTTTTAATTGAAAAGGAGGCGTCATAAAAAATATCATCACACTTGAACAGCCCCTTAGATATCATTTACAGCGTGGGAACAACCAAATCCACAGTATGAAACTCAATTCTACTGACTGGATTGAAACCTTGCAACAGAACCATGAATACATTGTAGAGATCCCTGTTGGATTATATAAATAAATTAGAAAATAACTTTTTGGCAGTCCTTGAAGGGGAACTTAGTATTACTTCTACTCCTTTGGAGTATTAGTAAATACTAAGAGTGGTTTTTAATTTCCTTCCCTTCTATTACGATAGTAAGTCTGCACAATAATTTATTTAAAGTAATGGATTTTTTCTTTGAGACTTAAAATAGTTCTCAGATTAGACCTAGATAAGTTATTGATTTTTATTGGTAGGTTTTTGTTGAATAATAAACCAGATGTATTGGATTATTGGTCAGTTAATGATCAGATATATTTGATCTTAACCAATATCCCAATATGAAAGGGATAAAGGTTTTATCAAAGGGATTTTTCAGGAGAGGACCCAATGATGGGTTAACCAACAGGGGGCTGGGTAGAGGAAAGGATGGTAGTTTCTTTATATTGTGCTCTCTTTCTTTGTAATGTTTATTCATTGATTGGGAGTGTTTTTTCTTTAATATGGTGCAAAATATTTAGTTCAAAGAAGAACCCTTATTCAAGCACCTTTTGGGTGGTTGAATGGGTCAAATATGGCTAAAAATTGGTTTCTGATTTTTTTTTTCCTTCTTTAACCAATTCACTGATATTATTCATCTGGGTAGGTAACACAGATGGTTAGGATGGATTGAGCTGGGTGGGTTAAGTGTATGGTGGTGATGGATGGTGATGAGGGGGCCTGTGAGGGCACAGAAGAGTGGTGAGTGAGTGGCCTGTGAGGGCATGTGTCAGCTTGCAACTATTGAAGAGCAAGGTGCAAAAGTAACAGAATAACATAAATAGATAAATTACTTATTAAAGGAGAAATAATATTATAAATATTATTCCAAATTATGATTTTAAATAAAAGTTCAGGTAGGGTCACTCACTGAAACCTACCTCTAATTCCTGCTGCTTATATTTTTAAATAATTTATGAAAATTTAGAATGAGACATGGCCTTGGGATTTTTGCCACTTTAATTTTTCACATGAAACCCCATGTATAGTTTTCAAAGTGAACTTTGTTTCAAAATCCAAGAATTCTGTGATTTAGAGGAGGTACGGGTGGAAATGTGATTTGTCACAATTCGGGCACACAGCCATGCAAACCAATACACCCGCCCGCAGCTGAGCAGCAGAACTGCCCC
Source organism: Puccinia polysora (assembly GCA_025617555.3). NCBI lineage: Eukaryota > Fungi > Basidiomycota > Pucciniomycetes > Pucciniales > Pucciniaceae > Puccinia > Puccinia polysora. Next base: position 8,896,091 of record CM062629.1, read on the forward strand.
CCTGTCCGCGTACCCTTAAAAGTTGTGTACGCAGCCCTGGGAATATGACAGGTATGCAGCCAAGGGACTATGAACTGACAGATTTACAGATGGCTTGAGAATCCAAGGTACCACATAAAAGTGCTACAACTAAGATGGGGACATACTACATATTTAATTAATTTCCCCGTTGATAGTAGATAGTCTAAAAATACATAAAATTATATAAAAATACTGAAAGAAACTTTCTACTGAAAAAGTTCAAATAATTTGCTCTGGTAGGAAGATTGAGGAAAGAAGAATCAGGGTCCAATGATGCTTGGATGAGCGTATCAAGGAGTCTAGAGGGGAAACCTCTTGGGACACTCAGGTTTGATCTTTAGCTGGAACTGATAACTTTCATTTACTTGATAGCGGGAGTTTAATTATTCTAAGTACATGCTGGGCCAACTAGTAGTTAACAGAAAACAAAATATAAAGAATAAATATTATTCAATGCTGATCCTGGGAGTCGGCTGAGATTGCAGGACTATGCATGACATACTAAGATGATAAAGCCACTAGGATAGATGACAGAGGAGAAACTGGAACTATAACTAGGCTAGTATAGTATAAAGAACTAACTAGCCATAAATACTCAACAGCAGAGTGATAACAGCAAAGGGAGGAAGAAACAACTTGGATGAACTAAAGATTCAGGAAAACAAGCAGATGACAAGAAAATCCAACATGTACATATTTTTTATAAAATATAATAAAAAATACCAAAGATTTCAAAAATAAGATAACTCAAGTTTGTAAAATATCTTAAAATAATTTAAAAATATAATTTTCAGAACTTAAAGACATTATTATGTCGGTGACATAATAAGGAAATTGATTATGTAAAAATATTACATATATTCCCATAGCATATATTTTTAATTAATTATTTTAAGTTAATTAACAGAATTTTTAAAATAAGGATCAAAATCAATATTATGATTTTACTCCCATCAGCGAATACATAATGAGAACCCATTTGACATTAGATTACCCGTAGGGATTCCTAATAAGAAGATATATTAAAATCCTGGGAGCATTTACTAAGGATAATTAATGAAATGATAATCAGGTGGATAGATTAGTGTTAATCACATGTCACTGTTAGATAGAAATTCCTAGAGCTCGCGTAGGTTAAACCACTAATAGAGTACACTCCTACTGCAACGCAGTAGGCCATCGCCTCAACCAGTGACATCTCCTCTAGTCTACCCTCACTAGTTCCTTGTTAGTTCTAAGTGTCTTCCTGTCAAACTTCTCTGAGCTATTTGCCCAGAAAGATCATTTTGTTCTCATTGTGTTCTTTCTGCTTTTTCCACCTACTTACCTATCTCTTCCTTGTCTCCTCCCTCTCTACTTGTGTTATAATCCAAAACAATCCTCAAATCAAACCATTTAACATCAGTTGCACCTCAAGACATAGCCATTGATCCTCTACATCAGCTTCAGCCTCCAGGAGGATCTAAAACTATCCTTGGTGGAGGTACGGTGGGGTTCTTTTCCTTTTATTCTCACTCACTCTTTGATTCCATCCACTTAACTGCAAGTCTTGCTTGCGCATGAAAAGTCACCTATCTCCTCACTCGTAATCCAGTCCACTATGAATAAGTCTATATATAGTTTGTTACCACTCCTGTCTGAAATGGTTGTCTGAGTCTTCTGGCTAACTGTCCATTGCAGGTAAAGGTCTTCTCTGTTCTATATGTATTTATATATATATATATATATATACATGTTCATATTTCTTCTTTCATTTGAGCTGATTACTTATAATCAAAACTGTCCTCAAGTTGTGTTTAGAATATACTACTACAAGAGTCCTATTAACTACAAGTTTTGAAATAAAGAGTTTTTCCACTTTATCTCAGTCAAAACATCAATCAAAAGGTAGAATAGTTCCCATAAACTGCGGAATTAGATGTTACCCTCTTTACAGCACCAAGAACAGATGAAAGGAAATCACTGGTTACCCTTCTAGGTTTAGCAACCGTCCTTTGAGCCCCTATAGCCCTCAGAAGGACAGAATTGGGATCCAGAAATATATAAATAAAGAGCCCTTTTGAAGTTATTGATACTCCAGAACCAGGTATATTTAAATCCAGAAACCATGCCAAAGTAATAAAATATTTATGAGAGATAATTAAGTGATTTATTGCTTTATTCTGATCAATATTATCTGTCCCAAAACTCTTTTTACCAATTTAAACTTCTCAACAACCTTTTAACGCCAGTAGCAGGTTTAACCCATCAGCACATGTCCCAAATAGGTACCTAAAGGATCCAATAACATAGCAGTAAGTTCTATTATCCTTTTTCTGTTGTGGCAGCTTGGTTACAAAGCCCTGCCATTCCATCATATATTATATATGTATGTATTATCCATGGGCATTATCTCCTTTAAGAATATAAATTAAAGGTTCCAAAGAAACCAGGTCTAGATTTTTTCAAATTGAATTCGCTGAATAGAGGTGTTAAAGATCCCCAATATTATAATGGCCCCTCTTTTAATTTATTTGATAATCAATACATTAATATTGATTAATAATATTCAATTATAACTAAAACAATCAACCTTGCAATAGCTTTATCCAAATATTCTACAGATTTTTGCTGAACTTATTGAATAATATATTTATTATTTATTCCATCACCTCTGGTAGCTAAAGGATAGAAAGTATCTTGTCATCCAGGAGGCTGAAAGCATGGGGATATCACTTGGATATGACAGAGAGGCCCTCCTTAAATACAAAATCTGGTCCTCAGTGGATGCTCAGGGCTGCCCCTGAGGGCGCCCTGGCGCTTCCCCTGTTACAGTAGGATACAGTTACATGAGACATTTTAGCTGGTTGGAAAAAGAAATTGCATGAAAATGAGGCAATTCTGCTGTTTAGAAAAAAGACACTGCATGAAACTGAGGCAATTCTGCGGGTTGGGAAAAGATTTTACAGGGTTTTTATGCCTGCAAAGCCTTGAATAAATTGCTGTGAGGTGCTGATAAGGTTGGTCTGGTGCTGGTTGCATATTTGGTAATGACTGTTCTTCCTGCATGTATTGCTATGCATTCACTTGTGGTTTATTTTTTTCTACTTGCTTCTACCTTCATTTATTTCTGTGCATTAGTGGTGGTTTTTTTGGTGCTGCATGGTCTTGACTGATTGTATATATTGCTGGGTGGGCCTGTGGTACTTTTACAGGCAGGTTTTATGGCATCATATGCTACTGGCTGCATAAATTTCTGTGTGGTGCAGTTGTTGCTTGGTACTGCATGGTTCTGGCTTCCTGCATATATTTCTGGGTAGCCCTGTGGTACTTTAACTGGTGGTTTTTTGGTATTACATGCTTATGACTACATAGATTTCTGTGTGCTGCTGGGGGTTGCTTTTACTAGTACTTTGTTTGGTATCCCATGCTACTATCTGCATAAATTGCTGTGTGGTGCTGGGGTGGATTTTTACTGGTAGTTTTTTTGGTTCTGGTTGAGACTGGTCCCACATTCTCCTTCCTATACTGTTCCTGTATAATTCTGCACAGCCTCCTGTATGTATATTTGCTTGTATTCTGAGTGAGGTGACAGGGTTGGTGTATGGTCCTGGTGTTGAGGTTAAGCTGTTACTGGTATGTTTTTTAGGGTTTCAAAGGTATTTCTTTATGCCCCCCACAGAGCTGTGACACCTGGTTGGGTATGGGTTTGCCACAGTTGGAGTTTTTTTGGGCTTTATCTTCTAATCCATGGGAGATAGTCAGGGTACTTTTTATGAGTGACTATAGGTTATTTTTCATGTAGAATTCATTCCTGAGGTTAATTTGAGGGTTTGAGCTGTTTTTACACTGTAAAAGTGAGTCTGATGGCTATAGGAAAGGTTTGGACTACCACAACGTATGGTGGGAAGATGGGTTTCACCCACATTGGCACACTCAAACTTGGTTCATTCTCCATAAACCTGTTATATGATACTCAAATGGGTCCCAGAAATCTCATTTCTGCCTCACAACTTGAATATCATGGACTTAAGGTGTTTCACCACCACCGCGTGGTCCTTTTCAAATCCTCCTACTCTGTTCTCCTGCAATTCAGACAGGTTGGAACCTTATATGTAGCCAATATCTCACACTGCACATTCTTGGCCAAATCTATTTCTGACAACCAGCCATCTCAGACTGGGACTTGACACTTGGAAACCCTTTAGACAACAACTTTCAAAATTCCTAGAGCTGAAAAATATAAAATCATCCCCCTCCACTTACTGCACCACAAACTGTGCCATTTGCAAAATGTGTAAGCTCAAGAGATTCCCATACTCAAATCCTCCCCCCAAAGCTCCTACTTATTTACAAACCATCAAATTTAACCTGCTCCTCAAAATCCCCCAGAAAAACACGGCTATTGGTACATCCTGTTACTGATAGATGATCTGAGCCAATTCAATTGGCTCTACATTCTCTAGAACAAAAACATGGCCAAATTTCACATTCTCTCCTGATTCAATGATATCAGCCACCAATTGAATTGCTTTCCAGCCGTATTCCACTCTGACCATGGAGCTGGGTATTTTTCCACCATTTTCCTCTCTGAAATTGGTTCAATGGGTGTGGCAGTAGAATGTGGGCCTGCTGACTTGCCACAAACAAATGGTTTAGCCAAGAGGTTCAATCAGGCGCTGCTCATCAAGCTACAATGTTTGATGGACCACTCTAAAATTCTAGTCATCTACTGGGATGAGGCTTCCAGGTACTGCTTGGTCCTCATCAATCACCTCCCTAGTAAAGCTTTTGGATGGAAATCCCCCATAGCACAACTGCTAGGGGCTGACTGTTCCCTCAAAACTATCCATGATGTGCACTGTTTCTTACCCTTTGTTCTAAAGTTTATGGTCCACCACAGGTCTCCATTGGGCAAGATTAGTCCAGTGGTTCACAATCTACTCTTTGTTTTTTATGAGACCAGGTTTGATTCTTCCAGGTTTCTGGACCCTGTCAAAGGAACCATAACTGTCAGTAGGGACTTCTGCCCATCAAACCTCAACTTCCAGTACTACCCCAATTTAATGAAGAAACCACCTGCCTCTCTTCCCATCTATGTTCCCACTCCCAGATCTCACCCTCTCCCATTGGCCTTGGAGGAAAATGTGACTCTGGGTACTGCTGCTCCATCTGCTTGGAAGCCTTGAAATCATCTGGGCTCCCAGGAACAAATCTCCTCCCTTGGGCCAAGATATCTCCAGAACCATCCATCACCACCAAGGCCCCAGTTTCATCCACCGCTCCAACTACTCAACTTTGCCAGCAGGCCCCCCCCCTCCTCGCAAAGGGTATACTGATGTACTTTACTACAACACAGCACCAAGTAATACATCCTGCAACATAAAACAGTCTGTGATTCTCACTACCTCAATGCATGGTCAGAACATACTCTTGGAGGAGGAGGATTCAACAAAACTGGCGGAATTTTTCTCCGTAAGCAAGGCCTTTGCAACTCCCAATAAATGGCCAAATGGCTGGCCTCAATTTTGGAGGAGAGCAACTTTTTTATCTAAAAGAATACTTGAACCCTGGTTCCCCTTTCTAATGAAAACAAGGTCACTGAGTGAATGTGAAGTCTGGTCAGAAAGAAGAATGATTTTGGCAAGTTTACTAGGAGGCAGTCTCTTTGGGTGTGTTTTGGGAACCATCAAGAGTAAGATTCAAACTATTACAACACATACTCCAGCGTTTTGGAAAATGAATCTCTCAAGGTTCTTTTTGCCATGGAAGTAAAATTCAATTATTTGGTCCATCAACTTAACCTCACCATGGAATTTTTATATGGTTATCTTAATTCTATGGTGCATGTCTCTCAGGTCCCTAGCTTTGAGGGGCTGTTAAAAGAAAACTGGGTATTGCACATCAATGAGTCTCTCTAAAGCACCCAGCAAGCACATAGGTGCTGGAAGAAATATCACTGACACCCTAAAGTCGCTTGTAATGATGTCCTCAATGTCTAATCAGTCAATTTCAAAAAAAAATCAAAGTTGCTGCTACTACAAATCCAAGTAAAAAATGGTCTAATTGTGGGTAATTCACAACAGGAGGAAACAAAATTCCTGGATTTCATGTGGATGACCTACAAGATCAAGTCCAAGGAAAGACCGGCTCAACATCTAGGATATAAATTCAACTTCAAGGAGGATGGCTCATTCCTTATCCACCAAGGTTACTACTGTGAGAAGTTTCTGGAAAAATTCTCTATTTCCAGAGCTAATACAGTCAATGGTTCAGCACCAATGAACCCACCCAAACTGGCCACCAAACCCTCTGAATGGTTTGATTTTAAAAACATGGAGAAGGTGGTTGGAATGCTGAATCACCTATCACTATACACTTGAACCAATATCAACAAAAAAGTTAATCTGTTCTCTCATTAAACCTCAAAACCAACCACCCACCAGTGTAAAATTGTCAAGCACCTCTTGAAATAACTGTGCGGCACCACCAAAATTGGTCTAGTGTACACAAAGTCCCCAAATTAAAATGAGAATCAATTTGGTTAGTTCAATGGGGATTATGATGACTGCACCAACATTAGGAAGTCTACTACAGGATTTTTTGTCATGCTTTATAGAAACCCAGTACACTAGATGACCACAAAGCAAACAGTTGTTTCTCAATCTACTACCAAGGAAAAGCTCAATGCCATTAATTAATTTGAAAAATATTAAAGATGAGTTTCAGGCGTTATCATCATTCTTGGAGTGGCCATCCCTAAACCTAAAACCTACAACAATAAAGTGGGCACCAACTTCATGAGTAAGGAAGCTGAGCTGAACCCCAACTTCAAGCATATGGATATCAGGTATCAATACCTTCATAAACTGGTTTCCAATTTGCCCCTTTTAATCCAAAATTTTCTCTCCACTGAAATGATAGCCAACATCTCAACAAAGCCCCTTGGAAACATCAAAGTATCCTCTGCCTGAAACCAACATTGGCTGTGTGCTACTGTGCTCAGGAGGATTGTAGAGGCTAGACCCCAAAAACCCAAGCCAAAGCACTTAAAATACTGCACAACCTATCCAGCAGTCCCACAGAAAGTACCAAATCAAAGTTCCCCAGCCTCAAGATCCCCCAAATAGCAAATGAAACTGGAAGCCTCATTCCACCCTCAGAAATCTGGGCTCCTCTGTTGTCTTGCTCTCTTTCCAACTCCACTCACATCCAAATTATCTTCCCCAAGTCTTTCCCAACTTAACATTGCACTATCTCCTATCCATGCCTAGCACTTGGAAGCTCAGAAGTTCAGGAGGATCTTGAAGTGTCTTACTAAGAGGTATTTACAGCTCCCAATCCATTATCTTCCTCCATTCTTGTTTTATTCTCTCTCTTGTGTTGTATTCTCTTCCTCAACTCCCTGCTCACTCTCTCTGGTCTCCATTTGATCCCATTGCAAGTTCTTAGCTTGTCTCATCCTTCACTCCTTTCTGAAGTTTCCTGCTCCTTTCCATAATTGTTGAAATACCTGCCAGTAAACTCTCCCTATGTTTGATTCATATCTTGATAGCTCTCTGTTTCATTCAGTGGAACCCACTTATTTCTCAATTTTTCTCATTCTTCATAGTCAATTTTTACTCTTACTGCATTTCTCAGAATCTGTGTTGCAATAAAGAAAGACTAATTTTAAATCAAACTTTTTGATGATCTTTAGGAGCAACAACCAGTTACATATACATCCAGACACCTTGCAAAAGTGATAAATTAATTATAAGAGATAATTAAGTGATTTAAGGGTTGATTGTGATAATTTTTCCCATCCCAAAACCCTTTGAAACAAATTTATGCTTCTAAAATTCCTCTTAAACCAGAAACAGGCTCAAGAACCCTCCATCAGAAATGATTGCAGGTAACTAAGAAAGATAATAATAAAAAATAATTAATTTTGTCCTCTCTGCTGTTGCCATTCTGCTCCCAGGCTCTGCCACTCCATGAAATATTATATAATTATATTAATTTTGGGAAATAAATCCTTTGAATAGCATTAATAAAGGTTCTGAAGTAACCAGGTGTAGGGAATAAAAAGTTAATCCCCTGAAGAAGAGATGTTAAAAATCCTAATTATACTAATGTGGAACCTCTTCTTAGTTATATATTAGTTTATTTATTCTGAAGAAAAAACAATAACCAAACCAAATCACCTTGAATCTGCTTTATTCCTATATTTGCAGATCATTGCTGCATAATTTTGAATAATATTTCTATTCTCTAATCTATCACCTCTGGTAGCCAAAGTGTGGCAAGGACCTTGGCACCCAGGAGGATGAAAAAAATATGAGTCATATTTCCTCCTGTCCCCTTTTGTGGGGAAATAAGCATGGTGCTTTGTTTGATAAGAAAAAAACCAATATCATGGCTTTAACCAAATGTAAATAAATCTCCCTTCTTTCAACTTCAATGATTCCCCTATTGAATTTTAATCTACATTTAAGTGGCTAGGAAAACCACAGAAAAATGGCTGCCACCTGTATGCAGGTGGAATTTATGTATCCCATTGATATGTCAGGGTTATGTGATGCTGAATCTCATCATTAACTTTCAGGAGGTGGAGAAATATTTTGATTACTTCTGACACATTATTTAATAATAGATTGTCAGTGGAAAGGTAGATATGAGCAAATTTGTTGCTTCAAAAGAATTCCACACATCATCCTAAAATTCCAGAAGTTGGTGTTTGGGAATTCCTTCAAAGTGAAATTCAAAAATTCCAGAAGAGGCTGATTGTTTCCAGACTTTAATTTCCATTAAATTTTCAAAAATGGGTAATTCCTCTTATACACTGCCTAAAAGTAAATGCATAAGCATGTATTTAGGATGATAAGAACAAACCATGCTCATAAACTGTACAAATATTTCCTTATATAAATCAGAATTCATGGCTTTTTCCTTTTTGTTTCTTATTCAATAACCTATTTTGGTGTAATTTTATGTTTTATACTTCTACTTTCCATCAGGTAACATACAGAAAGCCAAGCCAAAATTGTTTGTTCAAATTTCAAAGACTGATGAATATTTGAAATGGAAGATGCCAAAATATCAAAGAGAGGAAAAAAAGGAAAAAGAAGAAAAGAAGGGAGAAAAAAAGTCAATATCCTCACTTAGATATGTTGATCACCATCCCTGGTCTGCACAAAAGTGCAGGTTATTTTTTTTTGAGGCAGAATGCTGAAACCAAGGCAAGAGGCAGGTTTCTTTTTTCAATATAGCAAATAAAGAGTAGGTGAAATTTAAAAAAATGTAAAAATGCATTCAATTAGTTCTGGCCTGAGCAGGAAGTAAAAAAAAGACATGAACTTGTGTGGGAATAGAGCTAGTAACCAAGGCGTGCAATCAACAACCTCAGATGTGTTGAATAGCAGCCCTGGTTACAGAAAAGTGTCACTCAATCACAAATTTACTTTTTAACTCAATCACAATGAATATTAAGCCATGAGAGGAGTCTTTTCCACAGGAAAAAGTTCAAATTACGGCATATCAGAGTTAAGCAAACCTTCCATTTTTCAATGGAGGGTTTCCACTCAAATCCACCATTTTAAAACCACAATTAAAAATCAAAAAACCCACTTTTTTCACATTGGAACTGTCAGAGTTACCTCAAAATAAATTGGGTTTTTCAAATAAAGTATTTAAAGGTTTTCACCAACTAAACCCATCATTTCACATCATCACCCCTGGTGATAAAATTTGACTTCATGAATTAATTTTAAAAGCCTTAAGACCAGACTAGAAAACCAACATGATTCAATAAATGATAATAGATGAGGTAATTATCGTGGAAAATGGATCAAAGGAATTTGGTTCATACCCCGTATAATGGAAAGATGAGAAAGGCTGAAGAAAACCGCTGATTGAGCAAGAGGCTTGAGGACCTAGGACAGTTGGATGTTGAGGAGTAGACTGCCAATAACCAGTTCTGATTGAGTTTCAGGAAATTGATGGATTTGTGATCTCTTTCTCACCACATGAACAAGAACACAGCCGCAATTAAGATGGTAGGTGACAAAAAAGATAATCAAATGATGATTGGGAGAGTCGCAGTCAAGGAGAAAAGTGGTGGGCCAAGTTGAGAACCGGTAAGCTATTTTGAGTAGCAAGGAGTACCGATTGAAAGTTGAGCGAGTTGGTAACCAGAAGTAATTGTCACCACAAAAAATAGGGCGCCACCTGTATGCAGGTGGCAAGTTGTATCTCACCTGTATCCAAGCTATATCTCAAGAAGTATCTCTGCTGTATCTTCAGTTGATCTCACCTTCCCCCCTCTGTCATTGACAGAGGTTTTCACATCACCCTCAACTCTACATCCACATATCTTTACCCTACTACACCTTCAATCCCCTCTGGTCCTGGACAGAATCCATGAGTGGAGTTAAACTCACATTTCTCCACCAAGTTCCAGGGGCCAGTGGAAAGCCCATTCAACCTCCAAATTATAAGAAATGCTACCTCCAATTACATAACTATGTAATTGGTGGATTGGGAAAATTAACTGAGGAGTGAGCAACCAACTCCAACACACTGTTGGAGTGAAGAATTCACTTTTTCAACCACCAGGTTGCAGTGATCATTTTGCTGCCTGTTGAACCAGGGGGATAAAAATTCTCTTGAAGGAACATAGTTTTAAATAACACCCTAGTGATCAGTAACCACATTTTAGTTCTTAATATGACCAAATAGATATAAGCATCATTTGTGCCTTTGAGAATTGAGCTCACAAGTTGAATTGGATTACAGAATTTGGATATTTCTTTCAACTTTATTGTTGATTATTTATTTTTATTTTATTTGTATTTTTTCTCATAGTTTTTCATCTGTTTCTGCTTGAGGTACTCATTGGATGATGTGGGGGAAAAGTACATGAGTGGTATCTGCTGGGAAACCCATCCTGGTATGGCATGCTCTGAAATATATATATATTATTGTTTTTTTTTCTCATGTTTCTTCATCTTCTCCTGCTTGACGGACAAATTGGATGATGTGGGGGAAAAGTACAGTGGGTAGACAAAAGTCATGGTACTTTGTCAAATCATATTTAACAAGGTAAGTTTTTTTTCAACCTTGTTTAAATTCATTTTATTAATTTATACACAGCTATTTAAAGTAAAAAGTAAAAAAAATAACTTTTCGAGTCAAAAAAAGAGAAACAATACAGTTGAGGATTGGTTGCACAACCAGCTTTGATTGACACCCAAACCAACTTGGCAAGGCACCAGGCCAATTTGGTGATGTGCCAACTGGCACTTCAAAGGTCACCAAGATCACTTGGCTGGGTGTCAAGCTAGCTTTTTTGGGTGCCACACACACTTTACAAACAAAACCTGGAACTTTTCTAGGCACCCAGACCAGCTTTATACACCATAAATTTGCAAATGGGGGTGTATATTGCAACCCAAAGTTGTATATTTTTGATGAAAAATGTTGTTTTAGGCCTCTCCCATGGCCATATACACATATGGTGTGTAAAGCGTTTCTGGATGCCTGTCCAAGTTTGACTTGGCATGTGCCTAGTGGGACTTGGATTGGCACCCAGGGAGCTTGATTAGGTTGGGCTTGTGGGGATTAAAACTTTGCACCTAATCAAGCTGCGCTTGATGCCAATCAAAGCTAGTCACACCAAAATTGACCAGCCTCCCTCCCCCCAACTTCAGGCCTTTTTTTTTTTTTTTCAAGTATGATCATGTGATTGGTGGGTCAATGCAGCCAGCTTTGATCAGCACCAAGATAAACTTTGCCAGGCACAAAACCAATTTGGCCAGGTGCCAAGTTGACCTGGGCAAGCCACCAAGAAGGCTTTGCCAGGCACCAAGATGACTTTGCTAAGTGCCACACGTGCTTTGGAAAATTTTGGAAAAACTTGGCTTGGCACCCAAACGCGCTTTACAGACCATACACATACACATACATGTGCATGGTTTTCAAAAGCAGACTTATATGTCAAAGGTATGTACCACATCAAATCATTGCATGAAGGAGCTCTGATGTAAATGGTATTGGTACAGTTATGTTGATAATAATGGCACAATGTAGAATGTATTTTGATGCAGGGGAAGATAATTAAAACAATTTGGACATGTTCAAGATTTAATGATATTTATGTGATTTTACAACACAGGTATGTCTGATGACAAAAATATTCCAAGTAGGATATCCTTTCAAGAGTTTATGGACTAAAGTAGCGAAAGTTGAACATTCTATTATCACAAGAATCAATATTGAAACATGACTTTAGATCTACAAATAATTTAAGGTATGAGTTTAGACATTATGAAGGCAAGGTCAATTGGAGGCTGCATATCCAAAAGCTGTTTGCCCTCTGGAGAAAGGGAAGAAATCAAATCAGGATGATAACAGCTGCTGGGGAGTCTTGTTGGCACCTTTGTCAGTTTTTCTTGGAGGTTGGAAGGTTTCCTCATCATCCACATTGACTGACCATGTTTGTACCGTCTACCAAGTTTCTCAGCTTTCATGTTGTCAAATGTTTTATCTATTTGGTGACCAAGGGCAGAGAAACCTTGAGATTGCCATTGGCACTGGACCTTCTGGAAGACCTTTTCATTGGAGACCTCAGTGTCAGAGCAACATTGTGTTTCACTGAATATACTGGACTAATTTTCTGGTAATCCAAGTGATTCCAAGATCTCTGTTTGTTGATTTGAGAGCTGTAGGCAGAGAGGAAACACCATATGAAAAAGATTGGGGTAAAAAATACCATTGGATGACAGGGAGTAATTGCTTACTTGTTTGCGCCATCTGGATTTTCTTGTCTGATTTTGTTTAGCTGCATGGGCTTCTGAAAGATATTTTCTGGACTTGATATTGGATCTCCTGCCCATGAACCACCTCTTGAGGACAATGGTAAGGTTGAATTTGGTGTTATGCACTGAGTTAAATGGGTAGTTTCAAAATGCACCATGTGCATGGGCATGGTTCCAATGTTTAATGATGAGTCCCATAAACAACTGGTTCCAATGCAATTCCCAAGGCTCAGACCAATTGAACCCACAGCAAGGAAAGTTGATTTGTGCAAGGTCTTGAAGAAAAACCTCTCTTGCTAGGGTTGATATGCCATGTAGTAGACATGAAGACTTGGATGGGACTAGAGAGATAGTGGAGTGAATCTGTTGATGAATGCAAGATAATGGCAGTGATTGAACCTGGGATTGTTGGAGGGAATTCCAGATTTGTTGCCAGTGAGTATCAGTTAACTTGGTGATATTCATCACAACTCTACAGTAGGATGAGATACATCAAGAGAAGTGGGAGTTGGAGCCAGGGAAACTGCTGGAAACAGCTTGATTGAAGAGTCTGGGGTTTTTTGATGGGGCTCCATTCAAGAGGTATTGTACCATGATGGGTTGTTTGTTGTTTCAATAATTGCAAAGCACAGGGGGATGATGACTTGAATGTTAAAAAAGGTGGAATTTTGCCAATGGACAGCCACCATTGCAGCAGGCTCATGGTTGGCAACCATTGGGGCAACCATTGGGGCAAGCTAATGGCTGGCAACCATTGGTGCAAGCTAATGGTTGGTGACCATTGGGGCAAGCTAATGGTTGGTGACCATTGGGGCAAGCTAATAGTCAGTGACCATTAGGGCAAGCTAATGTTCGGCGACCATTAGGGCAAGCTAATGGTTGGCGACCATTAGGGCAAGCTAATGGTTGGCAACCATTGGGGCAAGCTAATGGTTGGCAACCATTGGGGCAAGCTAATGGTTGGAAACCATTGGGGCAAGCTGATGGTTGGCAACCATTGGGGCAAGCTCAGCCTAAGCTAGTGGACAACAACCATGAAGCTAAGGTAATGGATTGTGAACATTGTGAGTCACTCCACAATTCATATATGCATACCAGGTAGTGTATAAGATGTGGGTGGGTAGTGCACCCAGCACCCAATTGATGAATCCCTCCATCATTTAATGAATCCATCCATCCATCCATCCATCCATCCATCCATCCATCAATTGATATGAAGACAGCCAAATGGAAGATATGCCAATGTCTGGAATTCAAATGTGGGGAGGGCACATATGAAGATGAAGATGGAAACAAAAATATAGGAACGGCTTTTTCTCCCTCTGCCTTCAAGAAACATCAGGCGGCTAGAAAACAACCATTGGGGCAAGCTAATGGCTGGCAACCATTGGTGCAAGCTAATGGTTGGTGACCATTGGGGCAAGCTAATAGTCAGTGACCATTAGGGCAAGCTAATGTTCGGCGACCATTAGGGCAAGCTAATGGTTGGCGACCATTAGGGCAAGCTAATGGTTGGCAACCATTGGGGCAAGCTAATGGTTGGCAACCATTGGGGCAAGCTAATGGTTGGAAACCATTGGGGCAAGCTGATGGTTGGCAACCATTGGGGCAAGCTCAGCCTAAGCTAGTGGACAACAACCATGAAGCTAAGGTAATGGATTGTGAACATTGTGAGTCACTCCACAATTCATATATGCATACCAGGTAGTGTATAAGATGTGGGTGGGTAGTGCACCCAGCACCCAATTGATGAATCCCTCCATCATTTAATGAATCCATCCATCCATCCATCCATCCATCCATCCATCCATCAATTGATATGAAGACAGCCAAATGGAAGATATGCCAATGTCTGGAATTCAAATGTGGGGAGGGCACATATGAAGATGAAGATGGAAACAAAAATATAGGAACGGCTTTTTCTCCCTCTGCCTTCAAGAAACATCAGGCGGCTAGAAAAAGACTCAATGATCAGGCACTGCAAGCCACAACAGATATATTGCCATTACAAGGGAGCAGTCATGTAAGTGGAGAGGAGGGATGGGAAATAGTTAAAACTGTACATTCATGTGCTGATTGTCTGATTTGCCTGCTATAATGATTTTCAGGTTTCCAACAATCCAGCAAGGAATGAAAGCAAAGAGCAGATTCAGATTCCACTTCAGCGGGGGGGCACTGGTTTGATACTCAAGACCTTAAGTATAACTCTTTTCATCTAGTCCCAAGGCACAGTGTGCTTGCGCTTCTCCAAGCTGCAAAACTGTGCCTTGTTCATCAACTTAGTGACTCGGCAATCACAGATTTCTTGAAGAAAGAGCGGGAGAAGATTAAGAATCTGGGGAGGGAATTCAATTTTGATTCAAATAACATCATGAAGGCAATACCTCAAAGCAAAGTCACTCTAATTCAAAGGCTAGGTTTGGAGCCCAACGGATATGCTGTCCAGAATGCTTCAAGCTGTATCCAATCCCAGACAAATCCAACAACCAAGCATCAATTGTCAAGAAATGTACTGCCAAGTTCTATTCCACTAGCAAAATCTTTGTGGGCCAAACTGGTAATGAGCAGGGCATTTACTGTGATACAGAATTGCTGATGAAGACCAGTGGGAAAATTAAAAGACCCATCAAACCAGCTTGAACATTTCATTATCAAAGCTTGAAGGCCTGGCTTGGTAGAAAATTATGGTTTTCAGAGTTTGAAAAGCTCATTGAAAGCAATCTTCATCATAAAAACCTCAATTCAAATTTGATGAGCGATGTTTGGGATGGCTCAGTTTGGCGCAACTTTGTTGGAGGCGCAGACAAGAAGATGAAATTTACACAACAACCAGGGCACCTTGTCTTCAGTCTCTATGTGGATTGGTTCAACCCATTTGGAAATAAGGTTGGGCAAAAATCAATCTCAGTGGGAGCAGTGATCTTTATCTTTCTCAACATTCCACTAGCAGAACGTTACAAGATAGAGAATGTTTTCCTTTTTGGTATTATCCCTGGGCCCAAGGAACCCAAAGCAGAAGAAATTAACCACATTCTAGATCCATTGGTTGATGAAATCAAAGAACTCTGGGAAGGAGTATGGTTTTCTGAAACCAGCCTATTTCCTCAAGGTAGGGAGATATTTTTTGCACTGTTCCCATTGATTGGGGATTTGCTAGCTATGCGCAAGGTGGCAGGGTTCTCTGGTCATTCTTCAACCATGTTCTGCTCATATTGTCAAATTACAAAAGACAAGATCAATGATCCAAATGTCAAGGAGTTCCAGCCAAGGAGAAATGCCGAGCACATGAAGAATGCACAGAAGTGGGAGGAATGTCAGACAACATGGGAGCAAGAACAAATTACCAAGGAGAAGGGGGTCAGAGCAAGCTGTTTGAACAGGCTTCCATATTGGCGCCCAATAGAATATTCAGTAATAGAGCTTATGCACGGGTGGATTTTGGGAAATCTCAAGGATCATAGCATGAGTTATCTTAACATTGCTCTAGCGGGAGAAGAATTGGGGAAGGAAAAAATCCAAGAGAAGAGCAGAAGAGAGAAAACTGGATCACTGGTTAATGTGGAAAGCGTCATTGGAAAGGGGAAGAAAAGAAAGTCTCCTGAAGATCAATCAGAGGAGGGTGATCACCACCAGAGAAGTCCCAAGAGACGGCTTAATGCCAGCAATCTGAGAGCACTTACACAAATAATGGAAGAAAGCTCAATGAGTCAATCCAGAAGATATGAATTGAGATCTTCACAGGCCGGGAAATCATCATCAGCCTCACAGAAAAGCAAGAAATCTCAACCATCTTCTTAATATACTAGTAATCACTCGTATTCTTTAAGAAGTAGAATTATTGGGAGCTTGGGAAGTTCACAAAGTATAGCCAGTCAAGGAAGCCACACAAGTACTCTGAAGCTGATGGGGGGTGAGGGAAGCAGTCCAGTGAACAAGGATTATGACAAACGGAAAGAAGCTCAAGTGGAATCATCCATCCAAGGGCCTCAATTAATGCTTCACGATTTGAGTTGCATCCAACAGGTGATTGAGGACACAAAGGTGCTATCATGGATGACAAGGGTACCAAAGAATGTTGAATTTTGTGGCGCAGGATCCCTCAAGGCCGCAGAGTGGCTGACACTCTACATGGTTTACTATCCCCTTGCTATGATTCCTTTGTGGAGTGGTAAGAATAGACCCGGTATTGATCACACTGGCTCAATAACAATCTTGAAGGACTCAACCATGCTTCTCATTTACATAAACAACATGTTAATGAAGCATCATATTTCAAACCAAGAGATCATGGAGGTTGATCGACTCATGCTGGAATACCGTCAAACACTAAGGACTGGATGGCCACAACAAAGGAGTAAACCCAACGTACACATTACTCAGCATTACCCAGAAGTGATCAAAAGGTTTGGTCCACCAATGGCCACGGCAGCCTGGGCCCATGAAAGGTTGAATGGTATCTTGGGTAGGATACCAAAGAACAATTGCACAGGTGAGCTGACTAAGAATCATGCTTTAGACCTTTATTCTTACTGGGCAAACAAAGCAAATAATAAATGAATTGATTGCAGGTGATATACATGGTACAATCATGAAGAAATGTATATCAAGGAGTCAATATTCAAGTTTATTGATCCATTCCAACGTAATTAACAAGGGACAAGAAATGTCAAATCCCCGCTTCAACCTCACCCCATTAGACCCGGAAATCCATTGCTTATGGATACAAGAGGTTGGAAGATTGTGTCTGCAACAGGATGTGTCTCTCAATTACAATGTGCATAAAATCAACAGTAACTTGATACATCATAAAAGATTTACAGTGAAACGGCTGGATCAAGGGAAAAATCACTCCAATTCCTATGTGGAGATCATGCGGGATGAACTCTGTTCATTTGGTCAAATCACTGACCTCTTTGTGCAATCAGAAGGTGGGGATGTTTGGTTTGTGATTCAGTTATTCCAAGATGCACATTCAGAAGACGCCAAAGATCCATACACAGCCCACCCCAACTTAAATGCGCGAGTGGTCTCAACAGATCTAGGGGAGATTGTGGTGGTGAGGGGAAAGGAGATAGTGGGGCATGTGGCCGTTTTGGACAATGTTGCGGGGACATTTGGCTATCCAGGCAAGACAATGACTTTGGTTTCCCTGGCACGAGTAGTGAGTTTCGCTTTTAGCTGATATGAGGACAAGGTCAAAACTGATTGTGGAATTTGCAGGGAAGGATTTCAACATGAATGTACCCATGGTGTTTGGCCTATGGGTGACCTGAAACCTTGGCAAGTATCAACAAGCATCATTTCAGGGAACGTCAACGATTGGACACCAAACACCAACCATATGACACTTTGTGTGGACATGAATGGGGCCTAAGGGATGATGAAATGGAGATTAGATGTGAGGTTGGTAGACGTAATATTTGTAACAACAGAATCTTGGATATTAAGATTTTCATCATGCATTGTATTTTTTTCCAATGAATTGGACAGACAAATCCTCAGTTGTCCAATGTTTACAATTGGGGAATGGTGAAGGAGGAGGTTAGGAATATAAATAAGAAATCCTCTTATCTCACATTTATCATCATCCTCTATCTGTTCTTTTCCCCATACCAATCACCGGGTCTATCCATCAAGTTATCTGTTCATACTCTCTCACAGTTCAACAATACTATCTCACAGACTCACCATCTATCTTTATAACAATATTGGTTTTTCAAGGTTTGGAAAATACCAACATCAACCCTCTCCAAAATCAATTCAGTCCCCAGCGTTGGCTCCGCAACTTAACCATAAGCTGCGTTGTGCCTTGCCTCTCACACCAGCCATAGGGCCCTCCTCCCCAAATTTGGGGCAATACAGGACTAGTACTATAGTTTTATATTACCCTTAGCCAACCCTTCAATATTATTTATTTATCATGCCAGACCAAAGTGCCCATACCTCCCAACCTGCTGCTGCTGGTCAAGACACTCTGATGCTGCCTGTAGAGACAATATCCTCTGGTGTGCAAGACACAGTATCTTTTGGTTTGCAATATCATGAGGGACACCTGGATGACTTACTCAGGGGGGTTCCCCCAGATGCAAATACTATACCAGAATCAGGTGAGCAGTATGATTTAACTGGGAAGTCCACTAATTTTATTAACACAGAGATGCTGATTGCAATTGGTTTTGTGGACATGAATGATTGCACTGCTCAATCTAGGATTGGACTGAACAACCGTTCTGAAAAGCGGAAACTTGACAAGGAGACTTCAGACCGTGAATTGAGACAAGTGCGCCGGATAGTCACAAAAACCCCCCTCCCCAGTCAATCCAGTACAATCTCACGTTCTTTACGGAAATGGGTCTGCTTTTTGATGGGGATGCCAGCAAACATAACCAACTTCCCCTCACCTCCCTCTCCTGAAGAAATACTGAAATGGGAACAGTGGGCTCCTATGAGGGCGCAGCGGGTCATGGCGCATCTGGATTCTGTCCGGAAAGAACATGGAAAGGCAAATCAGGCAGATGGGCAGCTGCAATACAATGAAGAAGTGGCTAGAATCAGAACAAACATGGTATCCCCACAATTCCACCCAGCACCCAATGTGCCATCAACCAACAATTTCCCATGGATTGCTAAGGTAACATGTGAGAGGGATGTGCAAAAGGCAGGTTTCTCAAGGATTACATTTGTGTGGCATGCAAGTTCCTTTGTATCATTTGCCTGGAATGCAGCAATAGGTGCAATCATACTCCAGCATTACTCAAACTGGAAAAAGGCACAACCTGGTATGGTGTGGGATGGCATGGAGAAAATTAGCGCATTATTGGAGAGATGGGTCTTGGGGAAGGGAAAAGAAATACGGCAAGCTGAACTATTAGGGTCAAAGTTGCAAGAAAATAAAATTACCAAGGCCCAACGCACATCCATCCAGCGAGCCAAAAAGAAGGTCAGAGCATGATTCCTGGGGGTTTTTATTCAAATAATGGACACTGATGGTGTGTGTTGGTTTGCATTCCAGATAAGTGAAAAGCGTTTTCACACAGCCCGCAAATACCTTCCCAAAGAAGCAGCAGAAGTCATCGCAATATTTGACCGTGTGGATGTTGTTTCTGATTTGGAGGAGGATAAAGATGGCTCTTGCACAACCATTGAAACCCCCTGGAGAAGCTGTGAACTAAATCATCTAACTCGACTACTAGATGAAATAACGTTACGAGTTGCTATGAAGCACCAAGAAATCAAGCAGTTGCATTCGCTACTTGATCGTGTGTCAGGCAAGGTGAAAACCAAGGAATTAACCCTCCTCGAATGATGAAAAAACTTCCAATTGATGCTTATCACCCTGCAGCACTGCAAGCCCTTTCGGAAATTGACCTCAAATTTGTGGCTCCTTGTGACAACTCAAAAATTGTTGCAGCAATCAACTTACTATCAGAAAAAATCAAGAAGAAGCCTGGTACCACAATTAGCATAGTTCCAGCTCACACCCCCGAGGCAGGTGGATCGCACCAACAATAGTTGAGACTTGGGTGGTCTTTTGTTTCCTCCTGTATCTTGAGAGCCTTTCTATTCTTATATTTCTTAATGCAATAAAAGTTGATATACAAGTTTCAGTGTTAGTATCTCTGTAAGTGATGCATGAGTTTAAGTGATCAATGAGTATATGTATCAAACACAACTGAGAGATTGGGCGCTTTATATTGAGCTTGATGTTGAAATACATAGATGGAAGAGAGTGGAAATGACATTGAGGTCATGAAAAGTTTCAATGATCAGGTTACCTGGAAGTGCTTGGTTGCCACACAGCACATTGCACATGCCATTCAATCTTGTGAATGCAGGGATAACACAACCCGGGATGAAACAAGTATTGTGTTTTTAAGAATGCTTGGACTGGGCAACAATTTCTTTTGGTTTTAATCAATTTTTTCCCAAGTTTAATCACAGGGTTTTGAGCCAATTTTTTAGACTAAAAAAATGATTGCCGTCCATAGAGCTATCACAATGCATCTGGCCCATTGGGCAAGTGAATAAACAGTGTGAATGAGCTTTGAGTGTCTCACATTATCAGATCAGATGCTTACAGTGGACTACAACAATGGTCACCATCCATAGAGCTATCACAATGCATCTGGCAAATGGTTCTGATGAATGAACAGTGTGCATGGGCTTTGAGTCTCTCACTTTCACAGGTGCTCATGGGAGTCAGCTCACCACAATGTCACATTATGAACTCATTTATCAAGGATTAAGTTGCATAAGGCATACATGAATTGATTTATAAGCATGATTATTAAAAGCAATGGAGAAAGAAAAGCTAGTACACTAAGACACTGATAAATTTGGGATAGCTGAAATAGAAACATTAGATTTGCGAGGTAAACGAAATACAGGATTATCAGTTGAGGGGTTTTGGGAGAGCCAATGATCACTGAAATCAAGGACAAGATATTTTGACAAGTCCACGCAGGATACCCGTGTTCCTGGCCAAAATTCAGGTCTGAAAAAGCAGTCTTGGATAAGCTGCACTATGTAAGCGTTTGTCCGCTTCCATACTTGTTCCTCAATGTCCTTGGGCTCTAGCTGGTTGGCTTTGGAGAAAAGGCTCAGGAGCTGGAGGGATTGAACCAGGGGAAATTTCCTAATGTCTGATGGTATCAGCAAGAGGCCACGTACTCCGGCTACCAGGTAGGCCACTAGAATGTGGTAGTAGGGTTGGGATGTGATGGTGACCATGATTGTGTTGAACTCAGCCTGCTGTGGTGCCACTGCTGTGGAGGACCCCTCCAATTGAAGTTTTGTCCTCAGGAGAGCAAATGCAATGAGAAGGTGGTAGATGTTGTCAAACAATTTGTCCAGGGAGTTGAAGCCAGATTTGTGACTAGGGCTGTCAACTGGCTGTCCTTCAATCCAAGCCATGTCTTCATGTGAGCCAAGACAAGCGGCAAAATACTTGATGATTGAGATATCACGGCTTGCCTCATCTTCAGTATCTGGTGGTTGGATAAATTCTGGTGGCTGGGTAAGTTCTCTTGAGACCAGGAGAATTGATTGGAACCATAATTGTGCCCATCTAACCTGTGAAAACTCTGGAGGGTGAGTAAGGTGGATCCAGAGATTGTTCAGCTTAGACCCTATGGTGGTGGCTGGAGGGGGTGGTGACCCAGGTAGAAGAGGCAGAGCAAATACATCTGGCATGTAATATGGCTCAGATGTGCAAGGTGGGAAGGGATTTGCATCTGTAGGAATGAGGAGAGGTTGGCTACTGTGAGGGCAAAAGATCCCAGTGGAATGAAGCTTACCAATTGTAGCCAATTGACTGATCCATTCCTTAATACCAGCACTGATGGTGTTGAAACAGATTGTGTGAGATAGTAATTGAGGGTAAGATTGCCATTCTTTGTGGTATTTTGCACGTAATCCAAAGAGGTGCACTGCTGCCTTGACAGCGCTCTTGTAGCACTTTGAGTCAATGATGCCATTTGCAAAGGGTTGAATGGCTTCCTAGAGTTCAGCCTGGTATTTTTTGAACAGTGTAGGGGAATCTATGGAGGGAGCTACAGTGATTGGCAATCAGGGAGGGAATTTGGAGGAATGTGATGGAAGTGACTTACCAGGGTCATTTTCAGGATCAGCGGCAGCGGTGGGAGTAGCCCCCTTGGTGGGTTGGGAGTCTTGTACCACCGGTGTATCATTGGGTTCAAGGGGAGTGGTTATGGAGGCCTGCTCTGCTGGGACTTCAGGGGTAAAGAGTGGATTTTGGGATTCTTTGGAGGGCACTTCATTTGGAGCAGCTTGTGTGGGGGGAGTAGCGGGGCCCGAGGTACTTTCTTCTTCATCACTTTCCATCAAGGGCGCAAATTTAAGCCTATTCTTGTTGGGATTGGCAGAGGCAGTTGAAGCCTGTCTTTTGGCAAGAAGTTTCCCAGACCCAATCTGAACCTCCTCCTCGGGAGGGAGGTCATCACCATTTTCAACCACTGGTGAAGGACACAATGAGGATCAGCCAGGGATTAGACTAGCATTCAAGTGTTTCAACTCACAGGCCATTGCATCTTGAAGACCCTTACAGGCCTTGACCGCCATGTCTTGCACTGATCGTGGCAGTGATTTGTCATCAGCCATTTTAAGGAGCTTTACCATTTTCCGCTTGCTATTAGCAAGGAAGTTAGACTTTGAGACAACTGAGGCTTCCTGTGTGCTCATCAAGCCACCGGTCTGGGCTGGGGGTGGGGTTGGGGGTGCAGCATTGTGGCTTGATGATGATTCCATGCCAAAAACTTCAACCCATGGTGGCGGTGGTGGAAGAGAGGCTAAGGGAGGTCTGTTCAGTAAGTGAGGCCAACATGACAAAGTGAAAAGAGGACTCACGGTCTGGGGTGATGATTGCTAGGCAATCAGCAGTTTGTTGATCTCCAGTGGGCTCAGTGGGCTGGGAATACAGAATTGAAGGTGGGGGTTTGGTGTGTACTGAATTGGCGGTTTGTTGATCTCCAGTGGGCTCAGTGGGCTGGGCAAATGGAATTGAGGGTGGGGGTTTGCTGTGTGCAGGTGATGTAGACATAGTGGAGAAGTCTTGTGGTGATGGTATGGATGGATGGATGGATGGATGGATGGATGGATGGATTGATCATATGATGGAGGGATGGATGGATGGAGGGAGGGAGGGAGGAAGAAAGGAAGGGAGGGAGGGAGGAAGGGAGGGAGGGAGGAAGGAAGGGAGGGATTGATTCATCAATTGGGCGCACTATCCACCCACATCTTATACACTACCTCATATGCATTTATGCATTAAGGAGTGACTCACTCTCAATGGTCGCCATCCACTACCATAGCCTCATGGTTGCTCTTCATTATCCTAGGTTGAGCTTGCCCCAATGGTCGCCAACCATTATCTTGCCCCAATGGTCGCCGACCATTAGCTTGCCCCAATGGTTGCCAACCATTGGCTTGCCCCAATGGTCGCCAACCATTAGCTTGCCCCAATGGTCGCCAACCATTAGCTTTCCCCAATGGTCGCCAACCATTAGCTTTCCCCAATGGTCGCCAACCATTAGCTTGCCCCAATGGTTGCCGACCATTAGCTTTCCCCAATGGTTGCCAAACATTAGCTTGCCCCAATGGTTGCCGACCATTAGCTTGCCGCAATGGTTGCCAACCATTAGCTTGCCCCAATGGTCGCCAACCATTAGCTTGCCCCAATGGTCGCCAACCATTAATGAGCCCCAATGGTTGCCAACCATTAGCTTGACCCAAATGTTGCCAACCACTAGCTTGCCCCAGTGGTTGCCGACCATTAGCTTGCCCCAATGGTTGCCAGCCATTAGCTTGCCCCAATGGTTGCCAACCATGAGCCTGCTGCAATGGTGGCTGTCCATTGTCAAAATTCCAACTTTTTTAACATTCAAGTCATCATCCCCCTGTTGCCAACCTTGGGCAAGCATGAAAGTTGTGTGTGACCAATATGCCTGCACCCTATGGTTTCAATTGCAATTCTGTGCAAGCAGCTTGATAACACAACATGCATGATATCTATTCCAACCCCCGGAGGGGGTAGCCAAAATGAATCTTCAAAACAGGTGTCCCTTGAGTTATGCCCACACCCTTTCACAAGCTAAAAAAAATGCAGTTGAGCCCTTGTGGCATAACTTCATGGCATTTCCTGCCTGCTCAGCCAGGAAATGCGCATGCCTTACAGCCAAAACTGGGTGGGTGAATTTGGCTCTGTCCTCTGGGGGGCAAGCAGAGAACTGGGAGCCAAGTGGAGCTGGACCTTGGCCACCCAATTGCACAAACTCATTGTGTATTACATGCCATGATCCTTTCAGGAGTTGTGCTGGCCGCCCAGCGTACAACTCCATTTTGGGTCCCTTCACAAGGGTGTGGGCATATCAAGCCAGTTTTGATCCACAGCTTATTTTATGCCCACGTCCTCGTGAATTAACCAAAAGCCAAGCTGGACCTTGGATACCCAATTGCACAACCTCATTATGTCTTATGCGCCATGATACTTTCAGGAGTTGTACGCTGGCTGCCCAGCGTACAACTCCATTTTGGGCTCCTTCACAAGGGTGTGGGTATATCAAGCCAGTTTTGATCCACAGCTTATTTTATGCTCACACCCTCATGGAGCACCCAAAAGCCAAGCTGGACCTTGGCCACCTGATTGCACAACCTAATTATGTCGTACAAACCATGATCTTTTCAGGAGTTTTGCGCTGGCCGCCCAGCGTACAAATCCATTTTGGGTTCCTTCACAAGGGTGTGGGCATATCAAGCCAGTTTTGATCCACAGCTTATTTTATTCCCACACCCACGTGGAGCACCCAAAAGCCAAGCTGGACCTTGGCCACCTGATTGCACAACCTCATTATGTCTTATGCGCCATGACCCTTTCAGGAGTTGTACGCTGGCCGCCCAGCGTACAACTCCATTTTGGGTCCCTTCACAAGGGTGTGGGTATATCAAGCCGGTTTTGATCCACAGCTTATTTTATGCCCACACCCTCATGGAGCACCCAAAAGCCAAGCTGGACCTTGGCCACCTGATTGCACAACCTCATTATGTCTTACACACCATGATCTTTTCAGGAGTTTTACGCTGGCCGCCCAGCTTACAACTCCATTTTGGGTTCCTTCACAAGGGTGTGGGCATATCAAGCCAGTTTTGATCCACAGCTTATTTTATTCCCACACCCACGTGGAGCACCCAAAAGCCAAGCTGGACCTTGGCCGCCTGATTGCACAACCTCATTATGTCTTATGCGCCATGACCCTTTCAGGAGTTGTATGCTGGCCGCCCAGCGTACAACTCCATTTTGGGTCCCTTCACAAGGGTGTGGGTATATCAAGCCAGTTTTTATCCACAGCTTATTTTATGCCCACACCCTCATGGAGCACCCAAAAGCCAAGCTGGACCTTGGCCACCTGATTGCACAACCTCATTATGTCTTACACACCATGATATTTTCAGGAGTTGTACGCTGGCCGCCCAGCGTACAACTCCATTTTGGGTCCCTCATGAGGGTGTGGGCATATCAAGCCGGTTTTGATCCACAGCTAATTTTATGGCAACACCCTTGTGGAGCACCCAAAAGCCAAGCTTGACCTTGGCTACCCAATTGCACAACCTCATTATGTATTACATGCCATGATCCTTTCAGGAGTTGTACGCTGGCCGCCCAGCGTACAACTTCATTTTGGGTCCCTTCACAAGGGTGTGGGCATATCAAGGAAGTTTTGATCCACAGCTTTTTTTTTGCCCACACCCTCGTGGGGAGGGTGTGGGCATATCAAGCCAGTTTTGATCCACAGCTAATTTTATGCCCACACCCTCGTGGAGAACCCAAAAGTCAAGCTGCACCTTGGCCACCTGATTGCACAACCTCATTATGTCTTACGCGCCATGATCTTTTCAGGAGTTGTACGCTGGCCGCGCAGCGTACAACTCCATTTTGGGTCCCTTCACAAGGGTGTGGGCATATCAAGCCAGTTTTGATCCACAGCTTATTTTATGCCCACACCCTTGTGGAGCACCCAAAAGTCAAGCTGGACCTTGGCCACCCAATTGCACAACCTCATTATGTATTACGCGCCATGATCCTTTCAGGAGTTGTACGCTGGCCACCCAGCGTACAACTCCATTTTGGGTTCCTTTACCAGCATCCTTTCCATTTATCCCATGTAGACCAGCATCATTTCCATTTATTTCATGTAGATCAGTCAAAAATGGAGCTGAAAGGTTGCCATCCAGCACACAAGTTGATTTCAGAGCATGTCAAATCAATATGTCACCAACCATTTACCGCAATTGATGCAAGTGAGATGTCAACCCTCCCATCATTATGCCTACTTCCACATCTAGAATTTGCATAACCCTGAATGTAATGACGTCATAAGCCACTCATTCCCAGAACTGTATATAGTTTGATCTACAATGGTGTACATCATCAGCATGAGACTATGTCCCATGCAATATAACAAAGCCATCCCATGTTTGAATGGCGCAGGTGGGCTGGGGCAAAGCACCCACATAATGCACATCTCAGAGATATCAGAATTGCATACTCCTCCTCTACTAACCTGAAAATCTGGCCACAGAGCTCCAGACCAAAAAAACAATCTGTTGAAATGAATTGCTACCACAGAGCCACCTCCGGGTCAGCTCAAAGATATAAGTACTCTCCTTCACATGCTTTTCTTCCCCCTCCCAATCATTTCTCTTCTCAAAATTTCCCACATATTCCATCTATCCATCTATTAAATCCCTTACTCATCACATAGCTTCATCAAACCTTAGCCATGGCTTCCTTCACTGCTAAATTTCTTGGCCTCCTCAGAACTACCCTCACCTCAATTCCTGAAACTGTTCTTCCCTATCTCATTTCTAACCCAACAACTCATTGGGTCTCCCTTCTTCACCAAAATAGCAAGCTTGCTGTCAGAATCCAAACGCTAGATCAACCTGTTGGCTCCTTACCACTTCCCCTGTCACGTCTCCTTCTCCCTTATATCACTGATCAAACATCATTTGGTCCCGCTGGGAAATGCCCTTTGGAATTTCCCAACCAGACAGCTTCACAGATCTTTGTTGAGGCAGTTCTGCATTTCTCCTCCCAGCCTGTTGTCACATTCAATTTGGCATTATTGATATTTTGCAGCAAACATGATCTCATGGCCATCACCACCTCCATTGTTTCCTCATTCATAACCCTTGAACGCCATCCACAATACAATCCTGCAAAACACAACTCCATTTCCCTCTCCAACCTTGCCACAGAAATTGTAGACCTCCCGTCCGCTATCAAGGAGCTACATTACAACCCCTCTCTACTCTAGGTGCCCAGTGGGTGTGATCTGGACCCTGTCTCTCCTCCAGCCAATGTAATCAAAACCCCATTGCTACCACATCAGTCTCAAGGACTTGCTTTCCTCCTTGATAGGGAATCACCACGCGCTGCATCCGCCTTGGCTTTGTGGAACAGGACATCAATTGATAACGGTGCACTATGGGAGAACAAGATCACTGGTGAGAGCCTAGCTCTTGCAAGGGGTGAGGAAATTCCAGAATCCCCACTTGGATCTATCCTGGCCGATGACATGGGTCTTGGTAAAACAATACAATCAATTTCACTTATTGCAACCACCTTGCTGCAAGCCCGGACCTATGGCCTTCCTCTGGATCCCCCCCTGAAAAACCTCCACATCAAGCCACACTGGTGATAACCCCCCCACGCCTCCTGAAGAATTGGAAACAAGAGATTATGAAGCATACCCAGTCAAAAGCCATCAATTTTCTTACCTACCATGGGAAATGGCGGCATCAGACCATGGATTGTCTACTGGAACATGCAGATGTGATTCTCACATCAGATCACCTGGTGTCATCGGAATACAGCAAAATGCAAGCCAACCTCAACAACCAACGCTCCATTATCTTCTCCAGAAAATGGTTCAGGATTATTTTGGATGAGGCACAGTAAATCCAACCTTCATCTTGCCATCTTTCCTACCCAAGTATATTTTTTTTGGACCAAACTGACTGCGATTCACTTGCATGAAAGCACTATCCAAAATACCAAGGCAAAGCTTTCCCAAGTGGTCACCCAGGTTGCCACCGATTGTAGAGTTTGTCTCACAGGAACGCCAGTGCAAAACTGCCTTCAAGATCTCCTCTCTATCCTTAGCTTCCTGGGTATCAGTCTAGAAAATGAGTACAGTGACTGGGCAACTACCCTTTTGCCCCACCTAAAAGCAGGGGACTTTTCCCCAATACAAATGGTCCTCCGACACACCACTCTTCAAATGACCAAGGTTGATGAGCTGTCAAATCTCCCCAGTATTACTCATAACTACATCAAGACACCACTCTCACCTGCAGCAGAAGACTTCTACTGACGACTCCAGGACCAATTCATTTCCAAGATCAGGAATGAGCTGCCTGCTGATGGACCCAAGCCAATGAAGTTGTAACTCCTCAAAGATCTTGGCTAGCTCATAGGAGCATGTAATCATCCCGTTTTGGAAGACCCCAATGTCATTATGGACCAAAATGGATGATTCATTCTCACAGAAGAGTCGGGTCCCAAGGATCACAGCATGGGAGTTGAAACAATTGTCCACCACATTGATATTGACACCTGCCTTCAGAGCTCCAAAATCAAACAGCTTGTAGGGATGATTCAGCCAGGATCAGTGGTGGTAGCTGGAGCAAGCAAAGTTGTTGTCTTCTTGTGTTGGACACGCTATCTTGATCTGTAAGCTGGCTGTCTTTTTCTCCTGTTTCCAATCAGACCCAACTCAAAAGTCCATTTTCTCCCCCCATGTGCAGGATTGGAATGACACTAGATGATTATGGAATCTCCTCCTTTCGTCTGGATTGAGGCTGACGGCAAAACAGCAAGAATCAGTTCTTGAGCAGTTCTCAGCAAGTAGCACAACTTATGTGCTTCTTGCCTCCATTCAGGCAGCTGGTGTTGGAATCAACATCACATCAGCCAATGTTGTATTCATCATGGTAAGCACTCAATACTTTCTAGAATTTTGCCATTTACTTAGTCTACATTCATTTAATCCACATAGGAACCCCGCTGGAACCCCACGACCCAGGCACAGGCAGTTGATTGTCTGCATCAAATGGGTCAAACAAGGCCAGTGCAGGTTTATTACCTCATTGCACCTAATACCATTGAGGAGAATATTCAGAAGGTAATGTCCTCATACTCCACTCATCATATGCACCTCACTGAATTTTCCATCTCTCCTTCAGATTCAGAAACGCAAGGAGCAACTTGCCCAGTCAGTCTTTTTTTCCTCAAAAGATACCCACCAACCTTACAGTTCACTGATTCATGAAATTGTGCTCATATCATATTCAGGTCAACTATTCTCACCACCAGGGATTGGAGGGAAGTGTTCCAATCCCTGCAGGATGACACCTAAATCTCCACTCCCTCATCTCCTCATCTCCTTCTTCCCAATCTTACTCATATGATTGTTTTCTTCCTTCATCACTATCCTGTACAATACTCTTGCATCATAATTCTTGAGAAGTAAAATTTTTCCACTATTCCATGAGTAATTTTGCTCACAATTCACATCTTGCGTGTCTTGCCATGCACCACCTGTCACCAATACTCCCAAATGTGTAGATAAGATGTTACACTGTGTGTTATTGTGTGTGACACTCTTGTCCTGGTAATGACACTGGCAGGAGAATAAATGGTAGGCGACCATTAAGGTTACAGTTTCTCATGAGAATCAATTGTTTCCATCCATGAAGAACTGCAATGGTCGGCGACCATTAGAAAGAACATTGCTCACCATCCATGAGGCATTCTAATGGTTGCAGTTTGTCATGACAAGCAATCATCATCATCCAACCTTCTGCAATGGTTGGCGACCATTAAGAAGAACATTGCTTACTCTCCATGAGGCATTCTAATGGTTGCAGTGTGTCATGAGAAGCAATTGTCATCATCCATAAATAGTTGCAATGGTCGGCGACCATTAAGAACATTGCTCACTATCCATGAGGCATTCTAATGGTCACAGTTGCTCATGTGAATCAATTGTCACCATCCATGAAGAACTGCAATGGTCGGCGACCATTAAGAAGAACATTTCTCACCATCCATGAGGCATTCTAATGGTTGCAGTTGGTCATGACAAGCAATTTTCATCATCCATAAATTTGCTAGATTATTTTTCAGCCAATGCAGCAAGTCAGCAAGGCTTACATATTCACATGTCTATCCCCAGATAATGCAAGCCACATGCATCACACCAGCATGACACACAAATGAGCATGGATCTGCATGTCACATCATGTAGACATGGTCAGCAGCCATGTTTGTTTGGTGGGTTGCAGCAAGAAAAATGAGACCAGTCTTCTTGTCAATGGCTATAAATAACCCTCCCTTCTCTCAAGTTTTTCCCCTTTTCTCCATTCCTCAATACCCCTCGAGCCAGCTTCACATCTTTTTCCCATCTATTTATCAATCCGCTCATAATGGCATCCACTTCTCCTACACAAGCAATCCCACCTTCAGGTTTGTTGACCCACTTTTTTGTATTTCATCAAATTGAAAGAACCATCCCTACCAACCTTGGCCTCCATTGACTAATGCCTTGGCATAATCAACAGAGTCCTCACCATCAATTCATGAAGATGAACAAATTTCAGCACCAGCAGACAACTCCAACCCCGCATCAGAAGTCCATGAAGTAACTGAGGAAGAATTCTATCAGAATGTAGATACTATTCAAGAGGTGGTCATGACCTGTGCTCGCCTCAGGATCCCCAGGTCAATCCGAGATACTGTGAACAGGTGAAACACCAGCTTGAGCAATATCTGAAAAGGCTAGTTTTTGCCCCACTGTCATTCTTCACATTTGCAGATTTGGAGGTCTGATTGGCTTGTTTTCCCTTAGAATACAATTGTAAAAGGTGTCTCCCCCGCAGAGAACGGCTGAGCATCACTACCAGCTCCTCATTGGCCCAACAGCCCCCGTCACAGTCACCTCCAAAACGTCCACGCTTGACTCATCCCCCTGTGGACATGACCCCACATCTACAAATAATTGGCAATCACAATCCAGCCCCCTCCTCCCCTGATGCAGCATCAAATCACAAAGCCATTGCACCCTCCCCTCAACCACAAATACAAATAACTCCTGAACCTTCCCTCTGTGCCCAACCCGCTGCAACCATGGAGGAACCCCAAGTCACTTCTGAGCAACCCCAGGTGGCCCCAGATCAACCCGAGACATCCAATCAATCATTAGTGATTGAACAAGACCCAAACTCTCCCCAGCCCATTTTTTCTGGTATGGATTCACCCCAAGATGAGGAGCCCACTTATGATTTTGATGATCAAGCAACTAGAGGTTATTTTACCATCATTTACCACAAAAGAATACACAAGGAGCTTCATTCAATCACTCAATCCTTCAAGTGTTGGAAATCTCCAAAGAAGCTCAAAATGGGATGGGATGCAGTGAAGCACTTTTTGGATTTCCGTCTCCAAGCCACCACTGCTATGGAACCACCAGAGATGCGGTACATCTCCCATTCAGCCATTTTTGAGTATGGTAACTGGGTTTGGCAGATCTGTGAGCAAGGTTAGTTTTATTTGAACATCTCATCAGCTTGCTAGATTCCTTTTTGCTAATGACCACTTTTTCATTTCACAGCAACAGAGTTTCTACGCTTGGATTCACATGAGCCATGGTGGGCACCAGACATCATCAATTTTCCTGCCCTCAACCGCCTGCAGAACAGCCATACTTTTCCCACTGGTGCACCCCCCCTAGATCAGAAAACTGCTCATCTAGAATCAAATCTGGTGCGCTTTCTTCATGCCTTGGACCATCCCACTGGAAAAGCCATCAATAAATGGGCCAAGACAGTGGCTTTCTCAGTGCAAACAGTTGCCGATGAACTGTGTGCATAGCCTCCCCATCCTCTCACATCTCCCTTCTCCAATGTCAAGGCAAACCTACAAATGGTTATGTGGCTCCAAAGCATCAAGACATTGCCAAATTCACTGCAGCCCAAATCAATAGAGCATCACATGGTCCTAGAAAATGAGGCTAAGACCAATCAGTAAGAGGCTATGATCACCAATCAGTCAGAGGCTATGACCATTGAGCCAAGGGACTGTCTTCAAGAGCTACGTAGCGTCATTATTGATATCATGATCAGCTTCACCTTACTTCAGGCTCATTCCCAGAAAGACCCAAAGGAGCCCACCACCGGTCAGAAAAAAAAGCCCAAGCGCAAAGACCCACCAGCATCCACTGTTGACAAATCTTCCCTCACTGTCTCAGAGTTTTCAAATGAACAATGTCGCACTGAATTGACTCAACTAGAATGCCGCCACAATTTCCTCCCTTTTGTCTTCTACCTGCTTGCTGGCATCCGGGGGATCTTTATTGCTTCAAGAGACAGAAGGATTTCTTCTTTATGTGATTGTCATGAACTCCTCTGTTTAATTCAAAAAATTCAGTCTGTCTCAGATGGGAGACCATCAGCCAAGTAACCCATATGGTCTCACCTTCAAATGTACATTTGATCCATCATTCTCAGTATATCTGAGAACCCTCAAGATACTGGGAAATTGGCATTACCCACCCAGCATGATCTAGCCAAGGCTATTGCTCATGACTACATGAACCACATGAACAAAAATTCCTGTTCCAACATGCCTTTCAGCCTAGAACCTCTTCCAATCTCTGTGTTACCAAGCTCAAATGTTTAATATGAGTGCTGTCATTTCTTCTCTGAGTTTCTCTAGATTTATTGTGTCATCTTGCATGTAATTCAAATACTTTTTTCATAATTTTAGCTTTATTTTTTGTTTTTAAAATTTCTTAAAATTGCTATTTGCATAATAATTCATGATCAAACGTTTGAAAAGAGTGATTGTCCAATATTTTTCAATACTGGAAGCCCCAGTTAAAATAATTTTCCCCTGAGCAGTGAGATTGGATTGCTCAAGGTCAACTATTGGATTTGGACTGTCTAAATCCCTAAACCACCACTCAGCACTTTTAGATCAATTGCATATTCAAAATTCCAAAGATTTTTTTCCCCCACCCACTACTCAACCACCTGGTCAAACCATCCATCAAGAACTACTTAAATAAAGCGATTTTGCCCCATCCCATGCCACCAATTCCCCCCCGTTGGAACTGTCACCATACCACATTCAATCAATTGGTCAAACAGCCCAGAACCTCCCACTACTACTACTGTTATACAAACTACTTGTAAGATCTTTGCTTACTACAGTTGGAACCTGTATCTCAAACACTAATCTTACCCAACTCCTTACCTGACTTGTTAAATAAAGCAATTTCACCCCATCCTAACCCACCAATACCTCTATTGGAACTGTCACCATACCACATTCACTCAAATCCTGTTTTGTCCTAAATTAAATCAAACTCTCTGGGCATAAGGCCTCACAGTCCTCTCCCCAGTGAATTGCTACCAACCAAATCGATATTTTCATGGCCAGGAAAAGGACTGAAGCGTATAGTTTTTTCCTGGTTATTATCATTTATGTTGATTCACCAAGCTGACATTGTCCCAATCCCTCCCCAATTTTTGGCTGTAATATTCTTTCTGAAATTCTATGATTTGATATGCTATGGATACTTCCCCTGGTGAATATGAACTTCATACCACTCAACTATTAATGTGGTTACTTTCATGATTCACCAGGACAAAAGCATATTGTAATTGTAAGATTTCTGAAGGAAAACCAGCCCAGTACAAATTGAAGAGGGATCTTCTCTTTAACCAAAAAATCACAGGTAACAAGGACAAGGGACAGCAACCCAAAATTCTGTGGAGGTACAGGTCCTACAAAAAATGCAAGCTCTATCCCCAGATTGATCCTGAAAATCCAAGAAAGACAGCAAATGAAGAGTTACAAGAGGCCCATGCCTTTGTTGAATCCAACTTTCAACTAGTTGATCATGGTTGAGTGCTACTAATGGATAAGGAACAGAATGATATTATTGCATATATCAAATTTACCCCAATTGAGGACCTATCACCTCAGGAGTATGATGATATTGACTTTCTTGCTTTTTTCCTGCACCAATGCAAGAAATTTGTAAACCCAGTGGGCTCACCATCTAGATCATGGGCTGGAAAAATGTGGGTGATTGGATGGAGAAAGGCCATGGTAACAGCTGAAATGATTGGCCAATACATCAAGGACCTAAAGACTGCTACTACCAAATGCCAGTATGACGAAATTATGTCTTACTCAAAAAGGGATTCTATTATACTCGGAGGATTCTTCAGCAATATGGTACATGTTCCATTTCAGAAAAACCAAACCCTGATGCAAAAGTATCATATCCCATCCTTCTCCAACTCATCATTTGATGATCCTCTTGGAACAAGCTCCTGTTCACCTCACCTCACCTTCACCTCTGATGGCTTCTGCAATTCACCCCATTTTGATGAAAATGATATATCCAACTTTGCCTTTGCTTTATTCATACCACAGAAGAAAGCATGTGGATCACTTGCTACTCCGTCCAAGGGCTACAATGTTCATGATGGGCATTTTGTCATACCTGACTATGGGGTTGGGATCAATTTCTCTACTCAAAAAGGAATTGTTAAGTTACTCTGGCAATAAAAAAAGTATTGGCACTGTACAATCCCTCCTGTAGAAAATTCTTTGTATACCCGTCTTGCCATGTCTTTACAAATCAATGTTAGAACCCTAAACACTTGTAGAAGAATTCAGGATGGTACTATACATTATACCAAAGCTAACAAAAACAAAGTACTCCATATTGCTGATCATAATTATTATTTGCATAGAAATTAAACTTTCTTTTGAATCTTTGATCTTGAACCTTGTTAGTCTTGGTAATAATGTATGAATAAAAAATTCATCCCACTGCTTGGTCTGCTTTTCAAAGGGAGATCCTGAGGTACAATTTGTTGTTTTATGCCTTGATTCTGAAATTTTTCCAATTTTTATTTGCATGATAATTCATAATCCAATGTTCACAAGAGTGATTCTCCAATATTTTTCAATACCGGAAGCCCCAGTTACAATTATTTTCCCCTGAGCAGTGAGATTGGATTTCTCAAAGTCAAATATTGGATTTGGACTGGCTAAATCCCTAACCCACCACTCAGCACTTCTAGATCAATTGCATATTCAAAATGCCACACCTTGTTTGCCACCTCCCACTACTCAACCACCTCGCTAAAGCATCCATCAAGAACTACTTAAACAGGTCCTCTTTCTCCCCTCAAGCCGTTTTCCCCCCATCCCATCCCCCTTTAATCAATATGGCACATGTTCCATTGCAGAAAAACCAAACCCTCATGCAAAAGTATCACATCTTATATTTCTCCAACTTATTTTTTGATGATCCTCTTGGAACCAGCCCTGATAACATACATGCAAATTGCATCCACATATTGCTTGGCTACAATGCAATAGTACCTGGCCAGAATGCACCAAATTGGATTGTCTTTGCAGCTTCCAGGGCTCCAAAGTAGTTCCTCATCAAGTCTTTGATGGGACATTGTTGTTATTTCATCATAATGGATCTCACAAGCTTCCGAAACCATCCGCTTTTCTTGTAGCCCAATGTATTCAGACATTTGTTCCCAGAAGTAAACTACCAGAAAAGGAGGATAGATTCTTTTTGTGTTTTCCTTGGTCCACAATTGATCTGGATGCCTGTAATTTGGATCAATTTTTCATTCAGATCAATGGTGGAGCAAGGAAAACACAAAAACAATCTGTCCCCCTTTGCTGATAGTTTATTTCTGGGAAGAAATGTTTGAATGCATTGGGCTACAAGAAAAGCGGATGGTTTTGGAAGCTTGTGAGATCCATGATGATGAAAGGAAACCAATGATCTGTCACAAATCCTTGATGAGGGACTACTTAGGTGCCCTGGAAGCTGCAAAGACAATCAAATTTGGTGCATTCTGGCCAGGTACTGTGGCAGTGCATCCAAGCAATATGTGGATGTTGTTTGCATGTATTTTATCAGAGCTGATTCCAAGAAGGTCATCAAGTGATAGGTTGGAGAAGGATGAGATGTGATACTTTTGCATGAGGGTTTGGTTTTTCTGAAATGGAACATGTTCCAACCTCAATTTGAGGAATTCATGATGCAATGAATTGGTCTTTCCACACTCGCAGATGATTGAATAAAGTCTCTCTATAAAAAAATTATGAAAAATGAATATTTGTAGTCATGAAATCTGTTGTTTTGGGGAAGCAAACAAACTCTTTGCATGTGATATTTCCTTGCTTAGTGTGGAGTTCTAAAATTTCCTGATGTAAAAATATTAATTCCAATTGTGGGTTTTTATTAAGATCATCAATTTTCAAATGAAATACATGATTTTCCATCAGGGAATTCGATTTTGAATTTAAAACCAAAGATCTTGGTATTGCCAATGTATTTTACATTGGTCAATCATGCGCATTCAATATGATCCATTTATTAGGGACATTTCTCAAAATATCAAATGTAACTTTCCCTTACACTCCCACTGAAGTTAATATGCATATTCAAAATGGAACCAATAAGCTTTTGAGGTTTTTTTTTATTTTGAATGATTAAGCTCATCAGCAGATGTAAGATTGAATTCAAAATCCAATTAATCTTTTTATCTATTTCCCTGTAAGCCTTTCACTTTCTGCAAACTGAAAAAATTGACTTAACACCCAATCCAATTCAACAAAAACAATGAGAACACCACCAGATTTGGAAACATTTGTATATTCCAATGCACCATATATTCTCAAAGCACATTTGAATATGGAGGTAATCTATATACTGGTGTTGGAAGGTCAAAAAAATCACATCAAACGCATATATTACAATCAGATTTTTCTACAAATGTATGTGAGTGATTTTTTCCCAGGTTTCATCAAACTTCAAAACATCACTGGTCAAGTGTCATTGATACAAAAATTCAGAAAAATCAGTCACCAAACATTCTCCAATCTATCAACAGAAGAAACCCCACAAGTGAGCCACTACAAGAAATTACCAGCCCTGTGAGTAAAGATCTTGTTCAAAAGTATGTTTCTTTTTTTTATTTGAAGTGGGGTTTATTTATTTATATACCCTATGATTTTTCACATTCAAGCCATCAATTGAAGACTTCTTTTTTTTTGGTTTTTTTGGTTTTTTTTTGGTTTTTTTTTTTGGTTTTTTTTTGGGGGTTTTTTATGGTTTTTTCTTTGGTTTTTCTTTGGTTTTTTTTGGTTTTTTTTTTGGTTTTTCTTTGGTTTATTTTTGGTTTTTTTATGGTTTTTTTTTGTTTTTTTTTTTGGGTTTTTTATCTGGTTTTTTTTTTGGTTTTTTTTTTGGTTTTTTTTTTGGTTTTTTTTTGTTTTTTTTTGGTGTTTTTTTTATGGTGTTTTTTTTGGTTTTTTTGGGTTTTTTTTGGTTTTTTTTTGGGTTTTTTTTGGTTTTTTTTTTGGTTTTTTTTTTGTTTTTTTTTGGTTTTTTTTGGTTTTTTTTGGTTTTTTTTTTGTTTTTTTTTTTGGTTCTTTTTTTTGTTTTTTTTTTTGGTTTTTTTTGGTGTTTTTTTTTGGTGTTTTTTTTGGTTTTTTTTTTTTTTGGGGTTTTTTTTTTTGCTTTTTTTTTTCGCTTTTTTTGAAGAGGTCGATGCACCAAGCACGGCCTGGCTTGGTGGGGGGACTTCATCACCCTCCAACCGAGCAAGCGAGCAAGGCGGGAGGGAGGGCCCGGCTTGGTGGGGGGATTTCATCACCCCCTGACCAAGCGAGCAGCGAAGGGGGGGGGCAGCTTGGTGGGGGATTTCATCACCCCCCAACCAAGCGAGTGGCAAAGGGGGGGGCAGCTTGGTGGGGGGATTTCATCACCCCCCAACCAAGCAAGCGGCGAAGGGGGGGGGGCAGCTTGGTGGGGGGATTTCATCACCCCCCAACCAAGCGAGCGGCAAAGGGGGGGGCCGGCTCGGTGGGCGGACCAAGCAAACGGCAAAGGGGGTGGGGGGCCGGTGCGGCTCCCAGTGGGGGGGCCTGCTCGGTGGGCGGACCGCGCGAGCGGCAAAGGGGGGGGGGGCTGGTGCGGCTCCCAATGGGGGGGGCTGGCTCGGTGGGCGGACCAAGCGAGTGCCAAAGGGGGGGGGGCCGGTGGGGCTTGCAGTGGGGGGGGCTGGCTTGGTGGGCGGACCGAGCAAGCGGCCAAGGGGGGGGGGCCGGTGGGGCTTGCAGTGGGTGGGGCCAGCTTGGTGGGCGGACCAAGCGAGCGGCCAAGGGGGGGGGGGCCGGTGGGGCTCGCAGTGGGGGGGGACTTAATCACCCCCCCCCCCGCCCAGGGACCAAGCGAGGGGGGAGCGAGCCACCGGCTTGCGGTGGGGGGGAATTCATAACCCCCCCGCCCAGCGACCAAGCGAGGGGGGGAGCGAGCCACCGGCTTGTGGTGGGGGGGACTGCATCACCCCCCCGCCCGGCAAGTGAGCAAGGGGAAAGGAGCTGGTGGGGCTTGCAGTGGGGGGCACTTCATCACCCCCCTGCCCAGCGAGCAAGCGAGCGGGACATCGAGGGGGGAGGGAGGGGGGGGATTTCAAATCCGCTCCCCACCTAGCAATTGAGCAAGGGGGGAGGGAGGGGGGAGGGAGGGGGGGATTTCAAATCCTGTCCCCACCTAGCGATTGAGTAAGGGGGGAGATTGAGGGGGGGGGAAGGGGGGAGGGATTTCCAATCCGCTCCCCACCTAGCGATTGAGCAAGGGGGGAGATCGAGGGGGGGGGGGAAGGGGGAGGGATTTCAAATCCGCTCCCCACCTAGCAAGCGAGCAAGGGGGGAGGGACAGGCTTGGTGGGGGGGTTTTCCAATCCTCTCCCCACCTAGGAAGCTATTTAGTAACCTGGACCACACCAACACGATCAACACCAACCACCACCAACCACCACCCACCACCACCCACCACCACCCACCACCACCAACCACCACCCACCACCACCCACCACCACCCACCTCATCCACCTCATCCACCACAACCACCACCCCATTGGTAAGTAACCTTTTTTTTTTAAAAAAAAAAAAAAACAAGAGGGTATTCAATTTTTGTAGATATCAATATTGATGGAATTTTGTTTTTTGTAGATATCAATATTGATGGAATTGAATGAAGGCATGTCTTGTAAAAATGGGTATGGGATTTAAACTTTATTCCTCAATATCCTTCGACAATAAAATTACTAATTGAAATTTTGATTTTGCATTATTTTTCTTTGGGTTTTCCATTCATTTTGTGATTCCTGGGTGTCATCCTGAAACATGGTTTGTAGTTTTGATGAGCTTGGCGTTTCAGGAGATGCCAAGGAGACACAACATGGATCAAAGCCCCTAGTAGTAGGAAAACAACACAGACTACCAAACTCAGATGTTACTTCAACATCCAAAAGTAACAAGAAGTTCAACCGTGCCAGAAGGCAATTTGCACAAGATTGTGATGAGCCAACATACTTTGTGACCCTTTGGGAAAACCTTCCACCCAATCATGTTGTCTTACCACGAGTGTGCCCTGACATGCTGGTTAATGCTGTCACAAACCGCCTATTCCAGCCCTACTTCATTATCAAATACCACAGTTTGGAGGCCCCCAAAACTCCACAAGTGGGTACTTTGTGCAACATCATCTCGGACTTGTACCTAATGGCAAAGAACCGCCATTCAATCAGCAAAACCAACACAGCCGCCTTAACTGGCTGTATGCATGCCATTGGATTTTGTACTGGAAGTGATAGGGGTGCCTCTGCAGGTTTGTCCAATTGTTTATGAAAATTCAAAAAATTGAATCCATGTTGACTTTGTAATCAAAAAAAGGGTTCTATTCTCGAAAACCAGGTTTGGATGAAGAGACTATCAAGAATGATGATGAACTGTGGGAGCATCTTCCTGCACACAAAAAATTCATCTTTGAAAGAATGCAATCATTGTGTACCTCAGCGCATGCTCAAAACAAGAAGGTTTCAGATCAATATTTAATCCCAAACTGGTCTTCATCTGAGTGGATGGAAGCTGAGCGAGATTTCAGCATTTTTTCAAATGTGGTTGTGACATTTGAAGATTTCTCAAACAAGCTCCATACTGATAAGAACGATTTAAATGGTTTCACATATGGGATATTTTCTTACATCAACAGATCAACAGGACAGCCTATCCTTCCTCCCTGCAATGATTTGGGTCATGGTTTATCTTTTCCAAAACTTGGTTGTATTGTTGACTTTGCAAAAGCCAAAGGAATTATTTAAATTCTTTGGCAGACTCAAATTTTTGAACATCAGACTACATTTCCTCCTCCTAGTTTAAAAACCTCTTCAACCCACACTCATTTTGGCTGCTCATTCCAAATTAATAAAAAACTAGCCAATGTATCTTTAAAACTCCAAAATTCTAGTCCTTCAAAGATTGATGAACAAATTTTGGGAAAGAAGGCCCAATATGGCTGATGTTGTTGTTTCTATTGTATTTTTTTTCATTTTTGAAAATTTTATCTCATCTATTGTATTTTTTTTCATTTTTGAAAGTTTTACCTTAGTAATAAATCAAATATATTTACAAGCCCAGTAATTGAGCAATCTCCTTGAGTTCTTCCACTGTTCTACTGCTGCCAATACATGCAATGGCCATGGACCACTTATCTCTTTTAAATGTCTGAATACATTGGGCTACAAGAAAAGCAGATGGTTTCAGAAGCTTGGGAGATCCGTGATGATGAAATGACACCAATGATCTGTCAAAGACATGATGAGGGACTACTTAGGTGCCCTGAAAGCTGCAAAGAAAATCCAATTTGGTGCATTCTGGCCAGGTACTGTTGAATTGCAGCCAAGAAATATGTGGATGCAATTTGCATGTATGTTATCAGGGCTGGTTCCAAGAGGATCATCAAAAAATAAGTTGGAGAAATATAAGATGTGATGCTTTTGCATGAGGGTTTGGTTTTTCTGAAATGAATCATGAGACAGTTGTTCAATGATGACATGCCTTGGTGACTAGCCTTATTCCCACTCAACTTCATGTCTTTTTATTTGATTCCACAATGGATGCCCTCCTGCTCAGGCCAGAACTAGTTCAATGCATTTTTCTATTTTTATAAATTTTACCTATTCTTGGTTTTCTACACTGCAAAAAGAAGCCTGCCTCTTGCCTTGGTGTCAGTTAACATTCTCCCTCAAAAAACAAAAGAACCAGCCCTTTTGTGCAGACCAGAGATGGTGATCAGGATATCTAAGTGAGAATATTGACTTTATTTTCTTCCCTTGTTTGTTCTTTTTCCTTTCTTTCCTCTCTTTGGTACTTTGTCATCTTTCATTTCAAGTATTCTTCATTTTTTGAAATTTGAAAAAACAATTTTTGCTTGGCTTTCTGTATTTTCCCTGATGGAAAGTATAAGTATAAAAAAAAAATTTACACCAACATAGGTTATTGAATAAGAAACCAACAGAAAAAAATCCATGAATGGCTGATTTATATGAGGAAAGATTTGCACAGTTTATGAGCATGGTGTGTTAGTATTATCTTCAATACATGTTTATGAATTTAATTTTGGGAATTGAATAAGAGAACTTAACCAGTTTTTGACCATTTAATGGAAATTCAAGTCTGGAAATAATCAGCCTCTTCTGGAATTTTAAAATTTCACTTTGAAACAATTCCCAAACACCAACTGCAGTAATTTGTGGCTGATGTGTGGACTGCTTGTGAAGCAACAGCTTTGCTCATATCTAGCTTTCCCTTGACAATCTATTATGAACTAATGTGCCAGAAGTTCAGCAAATGCTGATCTCTAGTCACAATATTTCTCCACCTGCTGAAAGTTAATGATGAGATACAGCATCACATAACCCTGAGATATCAATGGGATACAGAAATGCCACCTGCATACAGGTGGCGACCATTTTTCTGTGGTGTGTATATGGAGAGAAGTGCCGGTTGAGAGTTGAGTGGATGGAGAGAGGATGAGTTGGTTGTAGGCAGGAAAAAATTAAAAGAAGGAATGAAGAGGAAAAGAAGATGGAAGAATCAGGAGAAAGGGATTGAATTGAAAAAGCCAAGTGAAGGAGAGGGAGTGACAAATATGAAGTGTGCGCAGCGGAGTGACAGGAGTCCGCGGCTGTGAGAGTGAAATTTCAACACCTGGTTTCAACCTTCATTCCTATCTTGTTTGCTTCATCACTCTACTTTAATGCTCTCATAGCTTCATCACCCTCATCACATTATTGCTTTCATCACATCCAAGCTCTCATCAATTCATCCCCACTTTCATGAAATCCTTTCATCACTTCATTGCTTCCTAAAAGTGGAGGCACTCAAGGCTATTGCTAAATTACTGATTTATTTATTAGATAAAACTTTTAAAAATGAAAAAAATTCAATAGAAACAACAACATCAACCATTTTGGGCCTTCTTTCCCAAAATTCATGCATCAATTTTTGAAGAACTAAAATATTGGAGTTTTAAAGATACATTGGCTAGTTTTTTATTAATTTTGAATGAGAAGCCAAATTGAGTGTGGGTTGAAGAGGTTTTTAAACTAGGAGGAGAAAATTTATTCTGATTATCAAAAAATTGAGTCTGCCAAAGAATTCCAATAATGCCTATGGCTTTTTCAAAGTCAACAATACAGCCAAGTTTTGGAAAAGATAAAACATGACCCAAATCATTGCAGGGAGGAAAGATAGGCTGGCCTGTAGATCTCTTGATGTAAAAAATTACCCATATGTAAATCCATTTAATTCCTTCTTATCAGTATGGGGCTTGTTTGAGAATTCATCAAAATTCACAATGACACTCAAAAACATGCTGAAATCTCACTCATTTTCAATCCACTCAAATGAAGACCAGTTTGGGATTAGATATTGATCCAAAAGTTTCTTTTTTTGAGCATGAGCTGAAATACACAGTGATTGGACTCTTTCAAAGATGAATTTTTTCTGTGCAGGAAGATGCTCCCACAGTTCATCATCCTTCTTGATGGTCTCTTCATCCAAACCCAGTTTGCAAGAATAGACTCCTATTTTTGTTCTGAAGACAACACCAATCAATTTTTTGACTTTTCTGACAAAATCTGACATAAGTAATTGGAAAAACCTGCAGAAGAAACTTTCTCACTTCCAGGACAAAATCCAATGGCATGCATACAGCCAGTTAAGGCTGCTTTTTTTTTTTTCTGAGTGAATGCCATCTTTGCCATCTGTTACAAGTCAGAGACAATGCTGCACAAAGTATCAATTTGTGGAGTTCTTTTGGGGGCCTTCAAACCGTGGTATTTGAGAACACAGTAGGGCTGAAACTGGAGGTTTGTGACAGCATTGACCAGCATGTCAGGGCACATGCATGGTAAGACAACATGATTGGGTGCAAGATTTTCCCAAATTGTCACAGTTGGCCCATCAAAGTCTTGTGCAAATTGTCTTCTGGCACACTTGAACTTTTTGTTACTTTTGTATTGAGAAGTAACATTTGAGTTTGGTTGACTGTGTCTTTTTCCTACTACAAGAGTTTTTGATTCATGTTGTGTCTCCTTGGAATCCCCTGAAACGCCAAGATCATCAAAACTACAAACCGTGTTTCAGGATGAAACCCAGGAATCACAAAATGAATGGAAAAACCAAAGAAAAATAATTCAGAATCAAAATTTCAATCAGTAATAACTAGTAATTTCATTTTCAGAGGATATCAAGGAATTAATTTTAAATACCATCTTTCTATACCAGACATGCCTTCATTAAATTCCATCAAGATTGATATCTATAAAAAAGGAATACCTTCTTTTTTTTTTAAAAAAAAAAAGGTTACTTACCAATGGGGTGGTGGTTTTGGTGGATGAGGTGGGTGGTGGTGGGTGGTGGGTGGTGGTGGTGGGTGGTTGTACCGGGTGGTAATGAGTGGTGCTGGTGGGTGAGGGTGGGTGAGGTGGTTCACCTCATATTAGGTCAGGACCTCAAATTAGAGCTGACAGACCCCAAGTGTGGTCCAGGTGACTATGGGGGGGTAGCCTGGAGGACATGTGTGCCCCCAACCCTATTTGACCAACAGGTGGGGAGGGGATTTGGAATCCCCCCCACAAAGCAAATGAATCCAACTTGTTGGAGTATAATGTCTTCTGCTGATAGCCTTGATCCCTTCTGTAACAGAATATTCTTACTTCATGTCACCTGGTCCTTTATTGAATTATGAATTCATTCTTATTGGCTTCCTCCATAGTTGATCACATTGTCTTTTGTCCATATAGTTTCTGCCAATGCTTGATTAGTCATCAAGTCCTTAGGCCCCCTGTGAGGGGCTCTCTAGTTGTCTATTTAAACTGTTCTTTTCCAGGACCTTGCAATTAACTCATTGAATTTGTTTCTTACAAAATCCGGTCCTCAACTTTCTGAGTTGAGTAAGAGTCCATGATCCAATCATTGACT
Source organism: Puccinia polysora (assembly GCA_025617555.3). Classification (NCBI taxonomy): domain Eukaryota; kingdom Fungi; phylum Basidiomycota; class Pucciniomycetes; order Pucciniales; family Pucciniaceae; genus Puccinia; species Puccinia polysora. The sequence goes on from CM062629.1 coordinate 8,940,845, forward strand.
CCAACAAGTTATGAGCCCAGAGCACCACCTATTATGCTTTCTCTGTTTTGCTTCAATTCAATCCTCTCTGTGTGGTAGCTCTCCAATTATCCTATTGTTAATTGCATCTACTCTTTATTCATTGACCTTTGTTGGTTATCCCTCAACACCAAGTAGCACTACTGTCTTTCTATTACTGACCGTATCTACCTTCTCATCCAACTGATCCTATTGATAACCTCAATTAGTCACCTCTATGGTCCTCCCGAGTAGCACTACTGTCTTTCTATTACTGACCGTATCTACCTTCTCATCTGAACTGATCCTATTGATCACCTCAATTAATTAGTGACCTTCATTGGTCTTACTTACCCTTACTAGGACCCCGTTGTTACCTCGGCTCAATCCCCTAGTTCCTTCATCATCCAATCAAGACCAACCATCAATGCATATTTCCTTGATCCCTATTTCCAAGTTATCTCAGCTCACAATCATTGAGCTTCTGGTTTCCTACTTGACCTTCATTGGTCTCACTTCTACTTTCATCCAACCTTGAACTTGACTGTGGTCATTTGCTTGTTGCAATCTTGCGCTTGCCTGATCAATTGGCCTCATTCATTGGTTTCAGCTTTCAAGTCACCCGCTCAGTCATTTTCTTGCTGCGATCTTGCGCTATTTTGATCAATCAACCTCATTCATTGGTTTCAGCTGCGTCGTTGTGGCCATCCTGCAATTGTTGGTCTTGCCGGTCTTCAATCCAATACCGGTTTGGATGCTACTGTTCAAATTCTTCCGGTTTCTGGCCACCTCAAGTTGTCCAATCAATCAACAGTTCCCCTTCCATTTTGATCAATCAGCCTTATTCATTGGTTCCAGCTGCTTTTTTGTGGCCATCCTGCTACTTTTGTTCTTACCGGTCTTTATTCCTATGCCATAACCGTCATCTTCATCCAGTCAATTGCAATGTTCCCTACATCTTGATTGCTCTCCGACTCAATCTGGCAACCTCAATCGCTCATCATATTGATCCTGCGACCTCCAAATGCCCTCCTTTCCCGCTTGGTCAAGACCTAAAGCCCCAATTCTGTGTCCTTGCCATGTAATCAATTTCATGCCTGGCTTGATTGTTGCCCAATGTCCTTTATCCTGCAACTTTGGTTGCTCCTCATTCAATTGATTCTTCCTTTTTAATTGGCCCTTTATCTTCTGTCCTTCCAGCTCTTTTTCTTCAATTGGACTGCCTTCAAAATTCTCATCCCGATTACTGGTCTTTGACTCTCTTGGCAAGGGGATGAGATGAGGATGAGCTTAATAGTCAAGCTCGTCCCTCCATCCACTTTGATGCTCCTGATCAGACCAAAAACCATAACAACCACCACTTTGGTTGGCCTTCTTCCTACAATCTTCCCTCTTCTCATTGGAACCTTTTCATTCAGGTTACTTGATGTTTAACCTCCTCTCAGCTCATTGACCATCTTGATCAACTCAACCTGGGCTACTTCATCATCAGCCCCTCATCAATCCTTGGCTCATTCACTCATCCCCACCATCTCATCCCTACCAAGGACTCGGTCATCCTCCTCCATCTCTCATCCAACTCCCTCTCCTCCTCCACGGTCATCTCCTCCCATCCCCTTGGTCCCAATCTCCTCCTTGCTTGTCTTCTCCCTTGGCTATTCGATTGGGTCATGCTGTCCTCCCTCCAATCCGACAACCAAGTTGTTCTTGACTTGGGTGCTTGTCCCAAGACTTGGTCCTCCTTCCGACCCTTTCAGGATCTTGACCCTTGTCATCTGGTCCATAACCTCACTCACCATACCCTCCAAGGTTCCGGCAGATTTGTCATCCCGTCCCTTGCTCTTATTGTCTGGCAACTCTGTTGGTGTCGTAATTGCTTGTCGTCGGTCGGATTCATCTTCCTCGTCTACTCGCTCTGTCAATTGCAATTCAAACGCGCCCTCATCATCTTTGCCATCTCAAGTTCACTTGGTTGACCAAATCATTTAATCCCATCGATTGTACTTCTCTCTCTTATTACTTTCTTCCCTTTTTGATTCCTTTCTGCTTTGTTCTTTTCTCCCTTCTTGTCTATCACCAACAGTTCACCATTGACCCTCATCATTGATCGCCAATGGCCTCCTTCTCCAACGTTGATTGCCTTCTGACTTCCTCGCTTGCAACATCACTCGCACCTTGCTTGCACTCTCAGCTCCTTCAATCTCAACCTCAAGTTTGCTAGCGACATCAATCTCCACTCATCTCTCGCTTCCAACTACTTTTTTGCTCTTTTTGCAACATTGTATTGCACTCTTCAATGTGATCCGTTGCCACATCTCTCGCTTTCTATCATCCGATATCAATCCTGGCACCACCTGCGACTTCTGCTCTCTCTGTCAATTGCGACTTTGATCGGTCGCCATCCTCAACTGTCACTTGGCTGCAACCTTGCCTTCTAAACTTGTGCCTGCCGTTGCTTGCGCATGACCCCCTGACTGCCTCTCAAGTATCAACCTTACACTTGCGATGCAACTGCTACCTCACTAGTTTTGCCAAGTCACCACCTGAAGTCATGATTGAAAGCCTATTGATCCATCATTTTTCTGCCCAATGTTGTCCCTTTTATCATTATTTTGTTAGCCTGCGTTTTCATACCTCCTTGCCTTCTGACCCATTCAAAAGCCTACCAGAAAGGGGGTGTGTTGGAGTATAATGTCTTCTGCTGATAGCCTTGATCCCTTCTGTCACAGAATCTTCTTACTTTTGGATTTCTGAGAGATTAGAACAGAAGAAAAGACATAAAGAGGGCTGAGAGACACAAGAATCAGTTGAGAAGAGGAAAAAGGGTTTTAGAAAGAAGGAAGACAAGAAGAAGAGTGACTAGAAAAAGACATCAAGTTGAAAGATTCTTAGCACGTTGATCTGAAATAATATTGGTGAGAGATTGAGCGGAGGTGAAGTTGAGATGAAGTTCAATTGGTCAAAAGAGTTGGCAGGTTCAGATATTGAGAAGAGAATGAGTCAAAATAAGTAGTGAGGGTGGAGATTGCAGTTGTTGAAAGATATGGCAAACAGTCTCACCAGACAGAATCTTTGATGAGGTAGGTTGTTGTGAGTTGAAAAGGCAGATCAGGGATGGAAGTGTGATGTTGAGAAAGAAGAGAGTAAGAGTCAAGAGTTGAGAAAGAAAAAAGGAAGACTCCTTGTTTGAAGAGGTTGAGAAAGAGCAGTCGAGGTCCCAGAGAATTTGGGATGGCGCGGGACCTTTCGGATGAATTTGGAGTCTGTAACATTTACGTGAAAGCGCTGAGAGTTTGAGAGGGAGAGTGCTGTAAGACTCCAAACGGTGCTAAGCCGTGGCAGTTCTGTGGAGGGGAAAGGTTCTGTTTAGGCTGCCCTCCTAGGAGTTACAATAATATTTAAATGTAACTGGAATCAAGGTCCAGAACCTTATGGATGAGAAATCAAGTAAGGGAAGAGGATAAGAGTTGTTGGTAGCGATGGAAACAACACTATCTGAGGCAAGATGGTGCAGGTAAAGACTTGAACAAATGAGTCAAGGTTTGTTCAGAGTTCAATAGAACAAGGCAGTTGTAAGTAACAACGCCCACAAGCTAATAGCTCTGGTCGTCAGCAGCTGATTAGGAAAGATCAAATCAATCCCAACCAACCTCCAGGTTCTCAATGAACCTGCCCAACTCTCCGCAATCAAGCGCTTGAAGGGTACCAGATAACTGTGGGAGGTTGAAAAAAACAAAATCAATTTGTTTATGAAGCTCTTGAAGCAAATCAATAAAGAATTCAAGCAAGAATATCCCAACACTTCTCAAGGGACTCAAGAATAGCGTGGCAAAATTCAACCTAAAAGAAGAAGGGAGGTATAACACTCCAGGTTTTAAGCTTAATAAAACCTCTTCAATCAAACGTGATTGGCCCCAGAAAGATGATCAAGGAGTGATCAAGACCAGTATGGTCAGAAAAAGGGATCAGAGTGGTATAACACACCCAAGAATTCAGACAGACAGGAATTCTTCTTCAACCAGCAAGGCTATTGGTTGGTGATAAGGATCAAGGTCACAAGGGACAGAGTTTGAGTATGGAGGCTCAAAAGGATCAAGGGGCAATCATGGATATACCCGGATAAGTTTCTCAGATAAGTGGGGAAGGATGCCCACGGATAAGTTGATTACTGATGATGAGGGAGACAGATGAGATGATATGATGATGTTCTCCTCTGATGCTGGGCCAAAAGGCAGGGGAGAGCCCCTCCTTTCATAGACATGAGGCCCTGTATACTATGTACAAGAGATACTACAAATAGGTGCGGGATAATGAAAACATAAAAAAAAAAAAAAAAAAAAAATGACATGAGAGGAAAAAAAAAGAAATGTTGCCCGCGTCAAGAATGACGGCGGGCAACCAGATGGACACCCGCGACAGCGGTCGCGGGTTTTGACAACGGCTGTTGTTGCCCAATCGGCGGCAATAGCGGGGTGAAGGTTCCGACGGCCGCGAGCGGTCGCTCGCGGTTGTTGGTCAGATCAGATGATGGGCGAGGGGGTCGGGTTTTGATCAAGGAAGGGATCGCTCGATGATGTTGGATGGATGAGAGTGAGAGTGTAGATGATGATGATGGTTGATGAACTCGAGTGCTGTGTTGAGATCTACCTGGGCCAACAGTTCTTTGGCGGCCAGTTGATCGGAGTGGGAGGAAGAGGATGAGGATGAGGATGAGGAGACGAGTTTGGAAGGAAACCAGGAGGGGTGAGAGGTGGTATTGAGTGAGAGGAGAGCTTGATTGGATTTGATAGCCGAGGAGGTGGGCTTGGGACTAGAATCAAATCGGGAGTGCAAGTGATCGAAACTTGAGTTAGGGTGAGTGGAAGTGGGAGGACGGTCTGAGAGGTTTGTTTTGTTGGATGATAGGTCTGATGAATGACGGATAGGATCGGATGGAATGGGGAGCCTTTTAGGGGTTGATTGATGAGGTGAGAGGGGTTTAGATTTGAAGGGTTGGGACAAGTGACCGGATGAGCTGGATCAAAAGTGAGTAGAATGAGCTCGAGAGGAGATCAAAGGACTCTGAAGTGATTTTTTTGGTTGATTTGTTATTGGAGTGATGAAGGTCGTGAGGCCATGAATGAGGTTTGGGAGTCCGGAGGGGTGATTCATTGGATTTGTGGAGTTGTTGTTGTTGTTGATGATGATGATGATTGAGTTGATCGAAGCTACCAAAGAGACGTTCTGTTTCCCTTAGTTGATCCTCACCTTTGATCTTACCCTGGCAGCGGATGTAGGCTTCCAAATCCTCCAGACAGATCTCCCAGATCGTACAATGCTGTTGTGAGCGTAGACAGATCCACTTGTAAGTATTCTGGCGAGTTGACGATAGATTTTCTGGATGATCATCAATCGTGGGATTGGATGGAGGTTGATTGGATTCAATGGGGGGAAATGAAGGTACCCATAGGGGTACAACCGAAAAAAAAAAATTTTTTTTCGTGGTGTCCCGGATTGGTCACCACAGCGCTTGAGTTTAGAGGTTGGGTGAAATCTGAGAGACTGTGAAAGATGGAAAAAAAAAGAAAGAAGAAAAAGAAGTGGAAAGAAATAGAAATAGAAGAAGATTGAAAACAAAAAAAGGGAAGGAAGAGAACAAAACAGAATGAAGAAATAAAGAGACAGACAGAATTTCTTTAACATTCAACACTTACTGCATGTCACCTGGTCCTTTATTGAATTATTAATTCCTTCTTATTGGCTTACTCCATAGTTGATCACATTGTCTTTTTTCCATATAGTTTCTGCCAATTCTTGATTGGTCATCAAGTCCTTGGGCCCCCTGTGAGGGGCTCTCTAGTTGTCTATTTAAACTGTTCTTTTCCAGGACCTTGCAATTAACTCATCAACTTTGTTTCTTACAAAATCCGGTCCTCAACTTTCTGAGTTGAGTAAGAGTCCATGATCCAATCATTGACTCCAACACAACTCATTCTCATCTCATTCATTCTAACAATCTGAATCAGATCAATCCTCACCGTCCATCTTCAAATTCACTGACATCCCTTAGAACCTTGAATCAGTATTGCCTGTCTCAAGGCATTGGAGGTTGAAGCTTGAATCCCACTCAAATCACACATCCAACTCTATGCCGTTCATTCATTGGCAATCAATTAATTGAACTCCTTCAATTGAAACCTTTGAAAAGTATCAAGCATCAGCCTGAAAACAACTCCACCCTCCTCAACCCTTGATCTTCCAAAAAATTTAAGGTCCTCACCCTTTTGCCTCCTGTTGTCTTTTTGATGTTTAGATTCTGTAACTAAAAAATTTATTTACCTTTTTTTCTATATTACCATCTTCATTATCCTACTATTCCTTTCCCAGGCCCCCTCTGGGGCCTCTCTAGTTGTGCTTAATCTGGTGCATCAGGCACCCTTTGGGATTCTCTATTTGTCCTCAAATAATGGACCTCCCCTTGGACCATGAATCAAAAACATCTGATTACCCAACAACTAAACCAGAGTGTCCCTTCCTCCTCTTCAGATGAGTTCCACCTGACTTTTCAAGTATCACACTTGAATTTATAAGTATTACCTTTGGTTCTTTGTAGTCTCATCATTTCCCTGTTCATCTCTCTTTGGAATTATAACTTTCCTTCAACTTTTCATGGTTAAAAGCCAAAACTCATCCCACAAAGCCATCCAGTCAACGTCATTTTTTGAACTGGTTGTCTCACTGCTGTGGTGGTCTTTTATAGATGCAAGTCAGAATTGACTGCGCGCTGCGGTCTCAGCAGGGGTAGCATTCTCAGCAATGGGTGTGTCTTTGCCGCAGAAAGTTGCGCTGTGGGCTCAGCAGCATTCAAATTTGGGCTCAGCATCTGGAGACGCGGGATGGATTGGATTGGATTGGACGGATCAAGTGCTGATTGCGCGTTGAAAGAAATGGATTGGATAGCCCGGATATATCTTGGATATCTGGAATGGCGCATTGGGCGGATGCGGACATGCGCAGGGGGCTCCAAGTTTGGCCTGGCGCAAGGGCTGAATCATGAGAAGGATGAACCGGGTGGATGTAATGGCTGGCAAGCAATACAGATGGATATGGGATATGGGATGGGATGGATAGAGTTGGGCTTGGCTTCTGTGCTTAGGGGTTATATTTGATTATTCTTGCTTGTTTCTGGTTTTACTTAGGTTAGGGTTGAGGGGGAGGTTACTTAAGCCCCACCCTCAACCTGGTTGGAGACAAAGGACATCATTGTTGGATCATGGAAGATCACATTGGTTTTTCATAGGTTTTGGAAGGATCTTTACTGTCAATTCTCTATCTCTCAGTCAAAAGGTGAACATTTTCACTCAGGTTTTACAGACACAAGGGTTCAATAACTTCCAAACTTGGGAACCATTAAAGGAGAATTTGTCTTCTGAATTCCACATCTGCTGGGAAGTAATCTTTTTTTACTTTTCTCTTGAAACTAACAAGCTCAATGTCCCAGTACCACCCATTGACTGTTGTTGGGTCATCTAATGTTACCCCCACTCCTCTTCCTCCTCCTCCTCCTCCTCCGGCTTCTCAGAAGCAACCCTCATCAGGGGCAGGATACGGTTTCCCTTGTTCCAACAATGGCGCCAACCACAAGCCAGTTTGCATCAGGCTGAAGGAATATCCTCACATCTGGTTCAATACTGAGGAAGTTGAGCAATTCCTTGTGCAATACAATGGAATTGGCAACATGGAAGGTGAAATGGGTTTGGATAAGGTTGGCTTGTTGTCCTCTTCATCATGGACAAAGAGAAGCTTTGGGATGTGGAGGAGATGGAGTAACATGAGGAACTCAATTGGCCAAAACTGAAGGCGGAAATCTTGGCACGCTGGGGAAGGCGCAAAACGCGGTTTTGGGAAAGCAAATTTGAGCAAGCGCAAATGGCAGAGTCCTGAAGAAAGCAAAATTGGGGGATTATGTAGCAATTTTTGATTGGATCTGTTGTTATCTGGCAAAGAACAAGGTGATATTGGGGCAGACGGGTGCAACAAAGAGGGAGTTTTTGGGAAGAATCAGTCCCCCACTCCGTGGGAGGGTCCAGTGGCACTTTTACAACAACAACCTGGTCAAGAGGTTGATGGATGGGAGTATCGTGCTGCTTCTGTACATCCTTGTCATTTTTTGCGCAGTGGAAAGCAAGCTGGACTTGGAGGAACTGATGGAGGACACGGCAAGGTTGTTCCCAACAGGGCCAAAGAAGTCCGCTTCCCACACTCTGGAGGCACCAAAACCAGCTCCAGTGGTGGGCCCCTCAAAAACAGAATGCGCTGTAAGACTCCAAATGGTGCTAGGACGTGGCAGTTCTGTGGAGGGGAAAGGTGCTGTTTAGGCTGCCCTCCTGAGTGTTACAAAAATATTTAAATTTAACCAAGATCAAAGTCCAGAACCTGGTAAATGAGCAACCAAAGAGTAAAGGATAAATATGATAGTAGTTGGTAGCTGGGAAACAACACTATCTGAGGCAAGATGATGCCGGGGAAAACTTGAATAGAAGAAGTAAAGGATTTTTCAGATTTCAAAAGGACAAGGCAATTGTAAGTAACAACACCCACAAGCTAATAGCTCTGGTCATCAGCAGAAACTTAGGAAAGATCAACTCAATCCCAAACAACCTCCAGGTTGTCAATGAACCTGCCCAACTCTCCGCAATCAAGCGCTTGAAGGGTACCAGATAATTTGGGTTGCTGCACAAGACAAAGCTAATTGTTTGATGAAGCTCTAGAAGCAAACAATAACTGGTTCAAACAAGAATAGCTCAACACTTCTCAAGGGACTCAAGAGTAGCGTGGTGGAATTGACTTTCAAAAGAAATAAAGGGAGGTTTAAAACTCCAGATTTACAGCGTAATAAAACCTCTTCAGTCAAACGTGACTGGTTACGGAAAGATAATCAAAGGATGATCAGGACCAACATGGTTGGATAAAGGGATCAGGAGTGGTGTAACACATTCAAGAATTCAATCAGTTGAATTCTTCTTCAACAAGCAAGGCCATTGGTTGGTGATAAGGATCAAGAATCAGGATTTGAGTATATAGGCTCAAAGATCAAGGGGCAATCATGGATATACCCAGAATTTGGACTCAGATAAAGGGGAATGAGACCCCACAGATGATTTACTTCAGGATGATAATGATGATCATTCTCCCTTAAGATACCATAAGATTCCCCCTCATGCCAAAAGGCAGGGGAGAGCCCCTCCTTATATGGGCAGGAGGCCCTGTTAGACTATGTACAAGTGATACTACAGATAGATTGGATTTTTTTTTTTGACACTAGATGATCAGAAAAATAGATCACGCGGTCCAGTGTAAATTTGGCCTCCCTGACTGGGGTGGGATCTTTTCTCATCCCTTCACCTTTCTTGCGTCCATCCGCAGACGGGCACGCGCAACAACACAAAGATCACCCACCCTCACCCAAAGGCGGAAGGGGTGGGGAAAAATTGAACCAGACCGCCCGCAGATGTATGCGGGCGGTAGACAACACTTTTCCACCCCCACCCAACAATGGAAGGGGGGGTGCAAGTGATTGAGGGAAGAGATGAAGGGTAGATGGAAGGGTGATGTATGAGTCATTGGAAGTGGATGGATGATGGCAATTGGCTTGACCCGAGGAGGGTTTGGAGCTGAGTGGAGGAGGGGAGAGCAGGTTGTTGATCTAGTGAGAGGTTTGATGATTGAGATGATGGGTGGGGATGAAGTTTTTGAGAGCGCAGATGGGCGGATAGGAGATCACTTTGGCAGACAAACTGGCAGTTTGAGGAGGATTTGAGAGGGCAGGATGTTAAAGTTCTGACCCTCTTTCCTGCACTCTCTTCGATCTGTAGTCACATATCTCATTTTTTTCATTTTTTTCTTACCTTTCATTTCCATCATATACTCTTTGTGATCAATTTCTGTGTTCTGTTGTCTTCTTTGTAAAGTGCACTTGGGTGCAACGTTCTTTTTTGTGCCCGCGCACTGTGTTCTTACTTACCAGTGTCACTCCCACTCTTGCAATTGCGATATCTCCAACAAACACTGCTTGAGCCGCCTAAGACAATTGCCATTCAAGTCAAGCTTCTTCCCATAACTCAACAACCAACCAACCACAATCAATCCATCAAACCAATATATCTCAATCCAACCAATCAACCTCAATCAATTGTAACAATTTCACAAGCCCATTCAACTCCTCAGTCTTACTCTCAACATCAACCAAAATCCAATTGTCCAACCAACCACAACAAGCATCCAGTCAGATCATGGTAAGAACCTCACCTGGCAACTTGTTGATCAGTGCAGGAGCTTACTACCCAAATCTCAGTTCCCCACTCCTTAATCAGTGATTCTGAACTGGCACTGCAAATTCTACTCTTGCTGCTTCTTCAAGTCTCTCTATCTTAATTTCTTCATATAAGACTTTCTTGTCTCAGCCAGATTGTTCTCTGTTGGTCATTTCTTCCTGTCATTTCATTTATGCCTGTTCATTCTCATTCACACACTTTTTATTTCTTTCTGAAATTCAGCTTGGTCTTGGTTACCAATCAAAATTCTCACACAGTTAAAAGCCTGCGCCAATCAATAAAATGGATTGACCGGGGACCTCATTGACACCAGGACCAGGGGGGGGGACTATACCAACTACAAATCACTCGCAATCAAATCACTCATTGAATCCACCCCTCTGCTAACTGCCAATAACTACAGCATGTGGAGGAAGAAATTCAAAAAACTCTTAAAACTATGAGGAATATTCAATATCATGAATGGAGATGACTCGACCTGTCTCAATGAGGATACAAACCAAGAATGTTTAGCTCACATCCTTGCCAAACTCGATGCAAACTCATACAACAACATTATTGACAACTCCAACAAAGATGATGCTAAGCTGATTTGGATCTCAATTCAAGAACATTTTGCGTCGTCTCAATCTGCAAACAGATCTTGTGTTTTCAACAGCTTTCTGCATCTCTCGATGGACAGCAACATTGAAACATTTTTAACGACTGTAAAGATATATCTCAATAAAATGACCAAAGTCGGCATCAAATTTCCCTCAGATATTATTGCATATCTTGTTCTGTTCAAGTTTCCCTGTTGGATGCAGCACATGAAGTCTCAAATCACGCACTCTACTACAGACATGAAAGTATATGTTGTTCTCAACCATCTAATACAACATAAAAAGAAATCAATTTCAGAAGGAGAACAAGTCGAACCTGTGAATGTTGCTCTATATAGAGGACCTTGATGCAAAAATGGCAAGCATAATCCGGCAGTGATGTCGCATTCAGCCAGTTTGTGCTGGTTTGAATTTCCGAGCTCAAACCCGCAAATGTCCCAAATCAAGGATCAAAGAAAGCAAAAGCAAAAGCTAAAGACAAAGCGCATTTTTACAGATTCTTCTTTGGTCTCAGCTCAAACGCGCCAATAGACCCTGTTGATTGACAATGTTTTATACTAGACTCAGGTTTCTCCACCCATATGATAGTTGATTGAAATTCCTTCACAACATTTGAGAAGAGCAATGGACAAATTCAAACTTGAAAGAAGGATTCCGTCATTGCAATTGAAGGAAGTGGGAGTGCAGCGCTGGCCACCAAAGCCCCCAACTTGATCTTATCTAACACCGCCTGGGTACCCGAGCCGGAGGTCAATCTGATATTGTTGGGCGCGCTCATGAGCCAAGGATCTAACCTACAGGTTGACAGAAGAAATATTCCCCACACCTTTGAACTCACCACAAAAGGTGCTCCTTTACTGTCTGGTTCTATCATTAACAACTTTTTTGTAATCGCCATGGCCAATCAAACAAGAAAATCCTTCTACTCCTATGCCAAACTATCTGCTACTCATTGATCTCTAGGACATGCCAGTCTCTCAAGAATGGAAACATTCCTCAATGTGAAGCTCCCTGAATAACAGAGAACATTGTTTGAATGCCTCAGTTGCAATAAAGCCAAAATAACCCGCACACCATTCAACCGTCAACAGGAGAATGCCCAAAGATGCTTTGAGAAGATCCATCTGGATCTCATTGGAACTATCAACCCTACTTCAAAAGGCAGATACCAATACGTCCTCACCCTCATAGACTCGCACTCTGGGTTTATTGCCGGCTTCCCTCTCAGATCCAAAAGCAATACAGCTGATATTCTCATCTTTGTGATTGAGAATCAACACCAGAAATCAAGCCAATATCCCAGAGACGTTTGCTCTGATGGCGGTGGAAAATTTGTGAACCAGAACCTTCAAAACTTCTACAAGGACCACCACATCAACCAAATTGTCAGCGAGCCTTACCATTCTCAGCACAACAGTCGCGTGGAAAGGGCAAACAGAACCGTAATTGAAGCTGTTTGAGCAACCCTGTTGGACTCAAACATTCCTAAATCATGTTTGCACAAAGTACTCAAGGGATTCTGTCTCATGTTGAACCAAATCCTGAAACTGAAAGGAGAGGATTCCCTGGAAGAAAATGCATCAAAAATAATTACCGGATAATTATGTCAAACCCATTGGCACAAGTCTGACCTATAGGTTAAACAATGCCGACATGAATTCCAAACTCAGCAAAAAAGGAGCCCCTGGAGTGCTCCTGGGGTTCAATCCGTCTCTGCTCTCTGACAATATTCTCACTTTGACCGGTAAGATTATTGACTCCAAACATGTCAATTTCAACAATCAAGAATCAACACCAATCCTCAGCGTAGATGAAGCCATCAGTACCCAACAGATTTTCTTTTCAAATGTAGATCAAACCCGCATGGAGCCTCCACTTGATCCTCCAACTTCATTCAATCTCACCACCAACTCACCAACTCCCGCAATCAAGCCTGAGCCGGACAACAATGACTCTAACAGTTTCTCTGACTTGGACTTGGCAGTAAAAGAAAATCTCAGGCCAAATCTGAGAAACGCAATAATTTGGCCAAACCTGATTGCTACGGATTCATCTCCAAAATGATTCCTTCATCTCTCACCAAAGCTATGACCATTCCAGTTTGGAAGGAGTCTGCGTTAAAGGAATTCAAAACAATTGAGGACCAGGACATCTGGGAGGAAGTCAATGAAAAGATGGTCACTAATCCTCTCAACACCATGCCTGTCTTCAAGATCAAGCACAATGCGCATGGTGAAGCTCCCATTCTCAAAACCAGATTGTGTGTGCAAGAATTTAATCAGTGGTATGGGCTGGACTACTTGGAGACCTACGCACCCACTGGGAAGGTACCTTCTCTGAGAGCAGTACTGACTTACGTGGCTGAAAAAAATCTGGACATGCTTCAACTTGACGTAAAGGGCGCCTTTCTACACTCTGAACTTGAAAAAAAGTTCTTAATCAAAACCCCTGTTGGTTGCGGTCAATCTTCAAAGTAATTACAACTCAAGAGATTGTTGTATGGGTTGAAACAAGCACAAAGGAACTGGTTTCAAATGCTTAGCAAATGGATCAAAGCCCAAGGTTTTCAAGAGTCCGCATGCAATCCATGTCTATACATAGGTGACAACAAGACAAGCGTAGTTTTCTTTCATGTTGACAACCTTCTAGTTGCCGGGAACGTTGATCAATTCAAAGAGAATTTCCTCAACAAATACAACACTCCTCCGCGCACAAGCCAACCACCCTCCTTGGGATGAAGATAGAAAGAAAAGATGGCCTAATCCATTTGTTACTTGCGCTTCACATTGAAAAAGGGATTGCCAAACTCAACCTTCAACAAAGTTGGCCCATATCAACTCCTCTCACCCATGGCCTTCATCTTGGCAAGGCTGAATCAGAAGATCAAAATCAGTTCCTTGCTTTGAACGTCACCTATTGCTCCCCCATCGGCCAGCTGAACTTCATTTCTGGGCTTGCCAGGCCCAATATCAGCTTTGCTGTTTCTAGCCTGGCGAGACACTGTGAAGAACCTGGCATAAGCCATTGGAACATGGTCTTATGTGTCTGGAGGTATTTGAGCAACCCTAAGGACATGACCTTAAAGCTGGGACTGCAATCCATATCAGATCCACTAGTATGCTTCAGCAATGCCACATGGGCTGACAATCCAGAATCAAGAGTCTCTCAGAGCGGCTTTATCTGCTCCTTCAAAGGCAGTCCGCTGTATTGGACCAGCAGGCGTCAACAATCAATAACTCACTCCTCAACCAAATCCAAATGTTTCTTGTTGTCAAGCTGCCATCTTGAAGCTCCTTGGCTGCAGCAACTCATCCAGGAAATCAATTGAAGCTTGTTCAAGTGCCCGCTTCACCTGGTAGACAACAAGGGACTTGATGACAAGATTAAGAAATTTGGCTCCAACTAAAAACCAAAACATATTGATATCAAAACCAAGAGCCTCCGAGATGACTTTCAACATAACCTGATTGAGGTCAAGTTGATTCCGTCTCAGTCAATGACAGCGGATGCACTCACAGAGGCAGCAAACAAAACTTCAGTCAACAGGCTTTTAAATGCCTTCAGCTCTCTTTTTCACTGATCTCCTAGTTGTGGGGGCGTTTTTAAGTTCTGACCCTCTTTCCTGCACTCTCTTAGATCTGTAGTCACATTTCTCATTGTTTTCATTTTTCTCTTACCTTTCATTTCCATCATATACTCTTTGTGATCAATTTCCGTGTTTTGTTGTCTTCCTTGTAAAGCGCACTCGCGTGCGACTCTCTTGTTCATGCCCGCGCACTGTGTTCTTACTTACGAGTGTCACTCCCACTCTTGCAATCGCGACATCTCCAACAAACACCGCTCGAGCCGCCTAAGACGATTGCCATTTAAGTCAAGCTTCTTCCCATAACTCAACAACCAACCAACCACAATCAATCCATCAAACCAATATATCTAAATCCAACCAATCGACCTCAATAAATTGTAACGACTGCACAAGCCAGTTCAACTCCTCAGTCTTACTCTCAACATCAACCAAAATCCAATTTTCCAACCAATCATGACAAGCATCAAGGAAGATCATGGTAAGAACCTCACCTGGCAACTCGTCAATCAGTGCAGGAGCTTACTACCCAAATCTCAGTTCCCCACTCCTTAATCAGTGATTCTGAACTGGCACTGCAAATTCTACTCTGGCTGCTTCTTCAAGTCTCTCTATCTTAATTTCTTTATATAAGGCTTTCTCGTCTCAGCCAGATTGTTCTCTGTTGGTAATTTCATTTATGCCTGTTCATTCTCATTCTCACACTTGTTATTTCTTTCTGAAATTCAGCTTGGTCTTGGTTACCAATCAAAATTCTCACACATGAGACCAGTAGTTTGTTGACTAGTTTGCAGATTATCTTGGGGGCGGGACTGACAATGGATAGTGATAGGGGTTGTCAATCAATTGGACAGAAATGACGGGGTTCATGAATGGATTCCTGCAGATGGGGCAGACCAATTTCTCATTGGGCTCTGATGGATACTCATAGGTGAGTTTGTGGGCTCACTGGAGAGGATGGTTGGGATGATCAGAGGATGAGAGGGATTGATCTGAGAGGACAGGCAAATCATCAAATTGGATGGCTTGAGGGGTACCTCGGAAGGAACAGCCAAAATTTTAGAAGGGACAAGGGATCAGGTCAACCAAATTGGGGGCCGGGTTGGGATTGACACATTGGCTTGGTTGATGGAGGTGGGGTTGTGATCGGGACTTGGGGTGATGGTTGGAGCGGAGGAAGATTGGGCCAAGCGGGTCTTGGCCCATGCATTTGGCCAAAAGGAAGGGGAGAACAAGGAGAGAAGGAATCAAACACAATGCCTAGGTGATGAGACCAAGAGAGGCCTGTCCTAGACCACTGGGACAGAGGAATGCTTGGCAGGATGAGGAAATTGGAGGAGTGATACTGATACAAAAAAATTTGGATTTTTTTTTTGATGAATGACACCTAAGTAAAAGAATTGTAAAAAAAAAAATTGAATTTTCCAAATCTGGTCCAGGGTGTCCAGATTTGGTTACCACAGCGCTCAGGCCACACCACCAACAACAAGCCCAGAGGTTAGCAAGATGACAGAATTGATGAAGTATTTATGGATCTTTCTGATTCAAAAGTCATCCGGGTTGTGAAATACACCTCCTCACCTTGGGGGACCGCTTTGGCTGTCAAATCTGCCTGCGTTGCGGTTATGCAATTACTGCAGGGAGAAGCAAAATTGGCAGTAAGGTTGCAATAACATGACAAAGGACCTCAAGGTGGGATTGGTTCAACCGGTGAGAATGGGATTCATGTTCCCAATGGGTGAGTGGATCTCCTCCAAACCTGGGAATTTGACTGTCATGGAGCAATTTTGCAGTCAAGGACAGGAACTGGTGGTAACTGCTCAAGCTTTGCTGGGTATTGTCACTGGTCCTGGGGTATGGCAACCACTGCACGTTCAAGTGGGAGTGAGGGTGTTAGCAAAGGAGGAGTCAATGGTGGTGGAAAGGATGGATGTGGATGCCAAGGAATGGGTACCGCCGGCAGTTCCTAAGCCAATTGGGTGCATTCTGGAAACAGACGGATGGCCAGTGAATCCGGAGGGGAAGAAGAAGGCAGTGGAAATTGTGCGCAGGGTCATGGGGAATGAAACGACTGTTCCCTTGACCTTGAAGGAGTTGGCAGCAGTGTTGCTGGTTGTAGTAGATGAGATGGTACAAGGGCTGAAGGATTGCGGACAAAATAGGATCCCTCCAACGGTGCAGCGGGTAAACTTTGCTTGGAATGATGCAGAGAACAAGCTAGTGGGGATGAAATTGTTTTCAATTCCACTGGCTTACGTTTTGATGAAGATTGCTGGAAGGAAAGTGTGGGCACTGGTGGATAGCAGTTCTATGGTGAACCTCCTTCTGTCTAGATTGGTTGACAAAATGGGATTGGTTTGGGGGAAATGCGCAATGGGGCTTTGTGAGCTTAACGGAGGGGCATGTTGCATGGATGGGGTTGTGAAGGAGGAAGAGTTTGACGTTGCAAGGGTCCATAAACCACTTTGTTTTCTATTGGTTGATTTCAGGGAGGCTATTTTAGGATGGTCATTCATGTTTGGGTTCCAAGCACAAATGACTTTTGATCCAGAGGTGGGGACAAAAGCATTGACGGTGGAAGATTTTTCCGGCAGGAAATTCAAAACCACAATATGCAATCAGGGGTTGTGAAAGTGGATGCGGGATTTGGCAAGAGAGGAGGAGGAGGATCCCAGCGCGATTAATGTTTGCACGGGTGGTCCAGAGGCGGATTTCAAATAGTTGGCCAAGGTTACCGCATGGATAAATCTCTGGCTTTGTGCAGGTGGTTGACCAGTGAGGATCAGGTGGGAAGAAGGGAGGAAGCGTGGGACACTCAAGCGCTGGAAGTAAGTTCATTTCCTCAGGGTGCATTGCCAGGAGGTTCTTCACAAAAACACTATCATTGTACCACACTTGTGAGAAAAGGCAAAAGCCGTGGTTTGGTTTTTACTAGGACCTATGGTAACCAATGCGTGTGGATGGCACGGTGCAATTTTTGGAAGTTTAAGCCGGTCAGGCAAAAGGTCTGTCCTGTGAAAAAAGCAATGCCCCAGGATCTGAACAGACCACTGCAACCAATCCCTTGGTTGCGGGACCCTTGGAATTTTCTGCTGAAGGTGTGAGGATGGGTAACACAATTGGAGAGGATTGTGGCCCTTAACTTTGGACCACCAGGCTGGTTAAGCGCAGAGGAACGGGACTTGCTGACTTTGGTACTTGTTCTCCAGGAAAGAGCGCTCGCCTTTGGACCTGAAGAGCTGGGACTGTTAAAGAGAGAGATAGGCAACCCCTCTGCAATTCTGACCGTTCCACACAAACCTTGGCAGATCAAGCCCATTCCGATTCCCCAGGCGGTTTGGGGGCCCTTCTTGGAGCTGGTGTGCAAGCATGTGGGGAAGGGTCTTTTAAAGCAGTCAAAATCAAGTTACTTGAGTCCAATCTTTGCGGTGGTTAAGCAGGATGGAATTTCATTACGGATTGTTCATGATATGCAGCTGCTAAATTTTTTTACAATCCAAGACGCGGGACAACCCCCGCGCGTGGACAGGATTCTGGAATCTATGGCAGGAAGCGCGTGCTATGGGTTGGTGGATGTGATGAGCAGATACAATCAGCGCAAACTTAATTGGAGTTTGTTTCCAATGACTGCCTTCAAAACTGGATTGGGCGGAATGCAACTAACGCGGCTGCCACAAGGTGCAACTAACTTGGTTGCGGTTTAGCAAGCGCAGGTGACCTGGATTCTGAAGGACAATCTTCCGGAGGGGGTGCAGATTTTCATTGATGATGCGGGCATCAAAGGCCCAAAGACAGATTACGCAGGGCAAACGCTTTTAGATGTTCAATAAATTTGCTGATTTGTCTGGGAGTACGCGCAAATTCTGGAGCAGATCTTGTACCAGATTGAAGAAGCGGGGCTTAAGGTGTTGGGGAAAAAGCTAGCATTCTGCATACCCTCTCTGCAGGTTCTGGGAAATGTGGTGGCTTCCAACGGAAGGCATATTGCAGAAAAGAAATGCAACAAATTCCTTGAGTGGCCAATTCCAAAGACTGTATCACACATTCTCCAATTCTTGGGATTGTGTAGCTATTTACAGATGTTCATTAAGCGGTTTGCGGAGGTTGCTAGCCCTTCACGGGAATTGACACGTAAGGGCACGGAATGGACCTGGGGTTTGAGCTGTGATGTTGCCTTCAACAAACTCAAGGAGATTTTTGGGCAGGACATTGTACTGCGGGACTTGGATTACAACACCAGAGAAATTAAGTTGGCTGTGGATTTGAACAAGGTTGGCGTGGGGGCGGGGCTGACATAGGAGGATGAGGGGAAAGATTGTCCAGTTCTTTACGAGTCGTTTACATTTATGCCAATGGAGAGCCAGTATTTGCAGCCAAAGTTGGAGCTTTGAGGGGTCACTAAGATTGTGCGGAGGTTGCAGCACTTTCTATGGGGGATTCACTTCATGCTTCTGGTGGATGTGGAGGCTCTGGCGTGGATTATCAATCTGCCAATGCTGCCAAACGCACCTATGACCAGGTGGGTTTCCTTCCTTCAGTTGTTCTCCTTCACGGTGGTGCATGCTGCAGGGAAGGCCTTTACAATTCTGGAAGCGCTGTCTTGGTACCTGCAGGATGATCAACACAAAGGGGCGGAACCATTGGATGTGGACGCCCCAATGGTTAAGGTAGGGGTGATGGAAGTAGGTGTGCAACTTCTGCTCAGGCAGTCTGGGAGTTACGCAGTCCTCAGGTTGTATTTGCAGGATCTTTGGTTTCCAGATGATAAGCCAGCCAAGATTGTTTGATGGATTTGGCGTAGAGTGCAAAATTTCTACTTTCAGGAAGGAAAGCTGTGGCAGAAGAGCGCGCCGGTACTGCTCATGGTCAGCACGTCAAGGGAGGAGCAGGAGGTAATCCTAGGAAGTCTGCATGACAATCTTGGCCATTGCGGCAAGCTTGAAACCCAGAAGCGGGTGCAGGCTAGGTTCTGGTGGCCATGGCTAGTACACGCGGTGCGGGAGTGGCTACGGTTGTGCAAAGGGTGTCAGAAGCGGAGCGCAATGTTACCTTGCAAAGTAGGTATCCCCACTGGAGAGGACACCATTTTTGGGTAGGTTTCTCTGGATGAAGGCAGGTAAGTTTGCGTACCTCCTTGTTAAGTGGGACAATCTATTGGGATGGGTGGAAACACAGCGGCTGGAAAAGCTTTTGGTGGAAAAAGTTGGTCAGTTTCTGGAGGAAGATTGGTTTGCGCGTTACCGATCACTTTGACTGGTAATGGTTGATGGGGGTGGGAGTTCCGGGGATGGTTGGCAGATTTGGTGCAAATTTGCAGAGCAAAGTTTGGGCAATTGACAGAGTACTATCCCAAAGGCGCGGGGATGATTGAGCGCAGTAACAAGCTGATGAAGGACGCAATGGTGAAGATGTGCGGCAAGGATGGCAAGTGGTGGAAAGAAACCCTTCCAATAGTTCTTTTTGCGGTTTGAATTATGGTAAATTTATTGAAGGGTTATTTTCCGTACAAGCTGCTATTTGGGCAGCAACCCCTGCTGCCAATTGAAATTGAGCTGGAAACCTTTCTGGGTATTGATTGGTGGAAGGTTAAGAAAGCCGTGGATGTAGTCAAGGCCCACACCAAGCAACTCCTGCAACGGGATGAAATGTTGGAGAAAGTGGCTGGAAGACTGAAGGAACCCCTCACAAAGTCCATCCACTACTGGGAAAAATCCTGCGCGCATAAACTCTGGGATCTGTTGCGGAAGGGGGACTTGGTTCTGATATACAACCGGGGCCTGGAAACTCAATGGGGGAAGCTGTTTGCTAATTGGTGGAACGGGCCTTTCTGCGTGCTGTCCAAGTTCACCAAAGGTAGCTACCAGTTGGAGGAATTGGACAGAAGGCCGTGGCTTTGCATGTGAAAAAATTCTCTGCCCGGGGCTCAACTTCATTTGACAAGACGGCTGGTTTGGATAGCAAAGGGGACAATAAAGTGGATCCTTCCTCCAAGGACAAGCCTGCCCACGCGCTTCGCATCTGGGGGAGTAAGCAACTGAAGACCCCTGGGGACAGCAGCCAAGTTGGGGGGGAACAATGGATGAATAGGGGATATGATTGGATTTGGTGAGGGGGTTTTGGTGAGGGGGTGTTCTAGCCGGTTCACAGCCGGAGTAACTAGACACCCCAGAATTTTTGTTTTCTTATTTTCTTGTCTCTGGATTGGCTTTGCGATTATTGCTGGATATGGATGGTTTCTTTTAGGTATGGGCACGGTGCAAAGCTGGGTCTTTCAAAGCAAGAAAAAGCCCCGCATTCCGCAAGCAAATGCATGGATGATTTCCAATGGATGATTCAGGGAACTAGGAAAGCGCGTTGTGCGGAATGGATGTGGGTTGAAGAGCACAGGTGTGGGCTTGGCAATGGGTTGGTGTTTCAAAAAAAAATCTCTTTAACTTTCTTGGTTATCTTATAGATGGAAGTTGCAAATGGGTTTGGGCGGATTCTTTTTCTTTCTCTCTCTCAAGGTTGTTCTCCCGCGGCTGGTTTTCTTTTTACTCTCTCTGTTCTGTAGATGGGTACAGGGAACTGTGTGGCAGTTTGTCTGGGGTGGTCCAGGTACCTTGAAGTGGATACTCCTCACTCTTGCAGGTTGCTCTCAAAAGTGTGGATCTTCCAGGCGGATTTTCTCTTTCACCGGATACACTGAGTGGCGCAGATTTCTCACTCTTGCAGATCTTGCGCGCGGCTCTTATTTCACTCACGGGTCTCACAAAGCCCAAAGGCTGCTCAGGATGGCCTGGAAAAGGGCCTTATCTTTGCATAGGCACGGGAATGAAAACAAGATGGAATGAAAGAAAGGAAGAGAAAGGGGGCAATCCACCTTTGTTGGCAGAGTCCTCATCACTTCCTCTGCGTCGAGGCAAGCGGCCTTGGCTAGGGATTGGAAAACCACCAAGACCTTGTGTTGCGCATTGGCAGTGTGTGCGTAGGGAACCGCTAGAAATCGGCAGAGGAGTTTGTCTGCGCTGTTGACCATTGCATCAAACCTTTCCAAGGGAAGTGCCAGAACTAGGGGGATCTCCGGGATCTTGGGAGTTGCGGCCAGAGGGGTTGCAGCAGCTTCAGGTTCCGGTGACAACTTGATCACCACAGGAGACGGCGCGCGCCGGGCTCCAGTGATGACCTGGGAAACGGTGATGGTGATGGCCACGGAAGAGATGAAAATGGAGGAGGAGCTGGTCTTGGAGGAGTAGGGTGATGTGGTGGCGGCCAAGGAGGAGCTGGCCTTGGTGGTGGTGGTGGAGAAGCGGCAGGATGGTTTGGAATCCTTGGGTCCATTGCTGGTACATTCATCCGTACCTGGGCATCCCACTCATGGGTGGTGTTCTGGAAGGCCGCAAAGTTTGGAAAATCCTGGGGCCTTGGAGGTCCAGCCTGGTGGAACGGCAAGCCCAATTCATGACTCTTGCGCAATGGAGGATTTTGGGGGGCGCGTTGCAGATGGTTGCAAGGCAAGCCGGGCGGGGTCCACTCATTTGTTGAGATCTCCTTGTTGCTTGAGATTACAAAGGAGTCGCAACAGGTCCTCTTGCGCGGGCAAGCTTGGGGGTGGTCCTGTGGCATGCTGTCTGATAGGGAGCAGCGGCAGTGTCTGGTTTGGAACGGGACACAGGCGCCCTGGCACAAAAGGCCATTCTGGCTGCAGTACGTTCAGGACATGTTTGGTGAAGAGCGGCAGATGAGGTGTTTTTCTTTCTTTCTTTGGTCTGATGAAGCGGTGCGGAGGGAAGGTGGGATAGCTGTGGTATCATTGGGGGTAGGTGAGATAGTGGTGGATCTCTGGGGACAGAACTCAAGTTAGGGGGGGGGATGTGGTGGTCTTTTTTAGACACAAGTTGGAATTGGCTGCGTGCTGCACCCTCAGCAGTAGTGGTGGGCTCAGCAGGGGTAGTGCGCTCAGCAATGGGTGGGGCTTTGCCGCAGCAAGTCACGCTGCAGGCTCAGCAGCACTTGAATTTGGGCTCAGCATCTGGAATGTGGGATGGATTGGATTGGATTGGATTGGACGGATCACGTGTGGATTGCATGTTGCAAGACACGGATTGGATTGCGCAGATATATCTTGGATATCTCGAATGGCGTGTTTGGCCAATGCGGACACGCACAGGGGGCTCTGAGTTGGGCGCAGCGCAAGGGCCGCGTCATGAAGGAAAAACTGGGTGAATGTAATGGCAGGCAGGCAATACAGATGGATATGGGATATGGGATGGGAAGGATAGAGTTGGGCTAGGCTTCTGTGCTTAGGGGTTGTATTTCATTATTCTTGCCTGTTTCTGGTTGTACTTAGGTTAGGGTTGAGAGGGAGTTTACTTAAGCCGCACCCTCAACCCGGTTGGAGATGAAGGAGATCTTCATTGGATCATGGAGGATCACATTGGGTTGTCATAGGTTTTGGAAGGATCTTTACTCTCAATTCTCTATCTCTCAGTCAAAGGGTGAACAGTTGCACTCAGGGTTTACAGATGCAAGGGATCAATAACTTCCAAACTTGGGAACCATTAAAGGAGAAGTCCTCTTCTGAATTCCATTCCACCAATCTCATAAATCCTACACTCTCCAATTTCATCCTCATCTCTTCATCCCCCTCTACTCCTCTCAATCTCCCACCAGCTTCAACCATCTCTCAAAATCTTCTTCCATCAACCCCATCCATACCACTCATTCCATGACACCCAAAACTATACAACAGCCATCACAAATCCCTCAGAATAGCTTGACCCTGTTCATGGCTGCTATGATCACTGCAGAACTGACCGCTACTTTGTCTTTGATCTTTTGCTTGGAAATTGGTGGCTCTGGTCTCTTGTCTTGGCTTTTCATCCTCACCACATGCTCATTGATATGGTCTCAATTGCTCTCAGATCTCCTTCAAGCCCCCATCCTACCCAACCATCAAATCATCCTGTCACAGTCAAATCATTGGTTCCTTGAAGACTCAAGACCATCATCACCTCCTCACTCCTTGAGCCGCCAACTCACCCAATCTGAACTAAATTGAACCGCACTTTCAGCTAGGTTAACAATCTTCCTGTATTGGTGCACTTCACTAATCCCCTCAAGCTTGGTCCTCCTTCACCAGTCATCAAAGAGAAGCCATCCAACTCTGTGTTGCTCATCAGAGACTAGATGGAATCAAATTTTCCAACTTGTTAAATCAAAAGATCATCAAACTCTCAACCAAGATCATCAAGTTATCAAGGAATGATCAAGAATCCAATGGACAAGAATTCAAAAGACCTGAGAGATCACACCAAGTCTCAATTTGATTGATTGTTCCAAGAGTTGATCGCTGCCCATTTCCACCGCCTTCCTCAAATCCCCCTTCTCAGTCTTCAAGCATACCTCTTCCTCCTTCATCCATCTGCAAGCATCCTCACCACCCTCAGCCAAACATCAGCAGTCCCCTGGATAATCCCCTTCAATCAATACTTGACCGCCTCTCTCGATCTACAATCTCCTCCCAATTATCATCATCCACTGTCTGCCAATCTCTTCCTCCTACCTTTGATCCCTCCATCAAATCCATTCCAATCCCCCATCTGTCAATCCACCACGTTTCCCTGTTTCATCTTGCTCTGCTCAAGACAAGAATTCTGGCGGCTGCTCAAGTCTTTTGGTCCATTGCTACCTTAATTTGGTCTATCAATGCCTTAAGTCGGATCCTTGCTGGGTTTTCTTTGACCGCTGTTCAAGCCTTCAATCTCGATCGCTCCTCATCCACCACTTTCCTCACAACTGATCATTCAAATCCAACCAATCTCTTCACTCAACCTCACATGACCCCTCGGAATCCTCAATCGAAAGATTATCCTCTCCCACCAACCATTGGCAGCCTCAAGCAGGCCTCATCATCCATCCTTCCCTCGCTCACCTTCAGCTTATTGATACCACAAGAACATGAAACGATCCATCGGTCTGCTCATTCTCTTCCACTGCAATTTTCATTGCTTCGCCCTCCATCCGCAACATCGTTTGCACTCTCTTCCTCGCTCACCCGCCTCCTCTCTTGCTGCCTCAATGGCAACCTCAATGGCAACCTCAATTGCCTCCTAGCTTTCAACTTGACCGCGACCTTGCTCGCTTCAAACTTCCCTCCTCCATCGGGCCGCTCACCATCTTACTCACCTTCCTCCTCACTATCCTCTCTCGTTTGCTCATCGTCCCTGCAACCTTGGCCGCAACCTCGTTTGCCTCTTCAACATCCATCCAACCGTGACCTCATTGCTCGCAACATCCTTAGCACACTCAACCTTGCTCAATTGCTCTTCAATCTTGCCTTGGCAACCCTTTCGCCACTCACCTCCGTCTGGTTGATCGCTATAGGTTTTTTTTGTTCTACCCTTCTTCCTCCTCACTTGCCATCAAGGCCTCCTTTGCCTCGCCCTCTCAGCCGCAAACTTGGTCGCGATCCTGCCCCAATCATCCATCATCTTCGCTACTCACCTCCAACATCTCATTGCTTGTGACATCATTCTACTTCATCTTTAGTCTCATCCTTGAAATCATCAGCCAGTTGGTCCGTTAGCTCGCAAATCAAAAGCATACAACAGAATGATCTTTTTTTTCAAAACTCTAGATTAGTTAGGTTGTTGATCTACGCTATTCTGACTGGATATCAAATCTTTTTGGGAGTATAGAGATGTAACAAAAATCAAGGGTAACAGCAACAAGTCCTTGTGGTAATGAACCAGGCTTGTAGTTTGATTTTTTGATCAAGCCAAGTGTCGGCTAACGACTCCAACCTCTATGTCACTGCGCCTGGTGCGCAATCGCCCGACTACGGCTCAAGGCGCCCCATCCCGCGCGCTCACTATTTCCCTGTGCCCTACTCTACCGACGGTCCGTGTGTCGTCTACCTGGAACAACAACGGTCATCTCTCCCAGTCCTCGTCAACTTACGACGCCTTTGTCCAAACGTCAACGCCGCAAACGGAAGGTTTGGTTCGCCAGTTATTCTCTTCCTCAGAAGTCAGGAGGAGCCAGAGACAACTTACCCGGAGGTATAAGATTGTACTCGCTCACACTCCTACCTGAGGATTAAGCCACGGCTATTTAGATCCACTGGTAATGCTTTTCTTGCTGTCTGAATATATTTCATATTATTTGCTCTTTCTCATTGTCTCACTCAATTCTACTTCTGTTCAAAGTTATCTTTATTGTTACCACATACTTAGGTATCACTCAAGCTGTGCTGCAATAAAGAACAACGTTAAACCACTACATGGTAGCGAGAGGCAGTTCTTGGAACGACTCAAAGTTAGTGGAACAGAAACAAACAGCACTCAATCTTTCAGCCCTACATGGCCTCCATCCGAGACTCAAGCGGTGTTAACATCCACATCCCCGATTCCAGCGACTCCAGGGACAACTACTCCACCAAAGCAAACCTACCGGTGCTGACTAGGCACAACTGGTACAAGTGGCGGGCTGAATTCAAAAACCTGCTCATTAGTAAGGGCCATGAAGAACTCCTGGACCCCAAATGGGTCAGCCAGAACTCCGACACAAAACGCTTCCGACAAAAAACAGCTCTGGCCGTACAACTATTGTTCAGCTTGGTGGATCAAGAACTTAAAGGATATGTCACTCCCCATCGCAAGGATTTTGGTCAAGCTTTCTTGGAACTGAAAAAGGCGTGCAGCAAAGACTCTCTTATAATCATAGGCAATCAGGTCTCTCAACTAGTGCACCTACCAACCTAGCACTTCCATCAGAGATCATTTGATTGCGTTTCGGGAACGATACCTTTCTCTTAAAGAAACCCTGGACGCTCAGGAATTGTCTGATCCTGAAGAACGTATTGCTGTCTCATCGTCACTAGCTGCAATCCTGTTTCTGAAAATTTTCCGACTTGACCCTTCCCTCAATTCACTCATCCAATCTTGCCATGACATACAACCATTCCGCTTTGACCAAGTCTACAACCGATTACTAGCCGAGGACACTCGTCAAGAAAGCAACACTCCGGATCAAGTCTACCTCACGACTAACCAACATTGCCTATCCACGCAACCTCGTAACAACAATCGCAGGCCAGCAAACACTCCTTGACCTCCCCAACCAAGTGTCAGTTCTACCCCCTCAGTCACCACCGTAACCGCAACTCCCTCCGTAAGAGATCCCAGACCTGCAATACCCACTAGACCTCAATCGTTGTCTCGACAACCTCGAATCTTGCGAACTCCCAGACCACCAGATCTCACTCAATTTGAGAGAAGGCTCACCGGCATGATGAGACAACTGGAACAGCTACGCGCCTCCAATTCCACAAACATGGTTGAGGAGGAAAGTGCTACCAACGATGAACAGCCGACTGCCAACCATTTTGACGAAATGGACAAGCTCAAAGATTTTGGTTTCTTTATCAAACCTGAAGCTGCCTACAACGTCACACCCTTACCCACCACTCTACCAACTGAACTCATTTACGACTCCGGAGCAACCAGGTCCACAGTATGCAACTCCAGCCTTCTCTCCAACGTACGACCCTGTGACAAGACGATGAACACATACGGGGGTCAGATCAAGATTACCCATGTGGGTAAACTGGAACTGGGACTGGTGTCTATTCATCCAATACACTATGCTCCCAGAGGTCCTCAAAATCTCATCTCCTCCTTGCAGCTCAAAGACCATGGACTGAAGATTATACACAAACACAGATCAGTTCTGGTGAAGTGTTCCAACTCTATCGTATTCCGGTTCCGTCGGGTTGGTAACCTCTATGTCGGCAGCTGCCCCCCTTTGACCTTGTCAAGCGATTCCATCGACGACAACCCTATGGTGACGGATTGGCACGTGACTCTGGGTCACCCCTCCGACCCTTACCTCAGCAAGTTCCTTGAGATAAATGGGATCCAACCCAGCTCCACAACTCAGCTAGCAAAATACTGTGCAGTGTGTCAGTCTTGCAAGCTGAAAAGGTCACCTCACTCAAATCCCCTTCCTCAAGCACCTGTCCCATTCCATTCCATTCACTCGGATGTGTTGCTGATTAATCCCCCCTCCAAACACGGGCTTCAATACGTCCTTGTGCTCATAGACGATTACAGCAGATTCAACAAGATCTATCTGCAACGAACTAAGGCCAAATCCGAAGCAAATATGTTGTCCTTCTTCAACAAGATAAAAAACCGGTTCAATTGTTTCCCAGCAATATTTCATTTGGACCGTGGGGGTGAGTTTAGCTCAACACGTTTGCTCAATGAACTCCATTGTAGGGGGGTAGCTGTGGAAAGGGGTCCCGCGGACTCTCGGCAAACAAACGGTTTAGCTGAGCGTTTTAATCAGACTCTGCTAACAAAGATCCGCTGCGTACTGGCCCAATTGAGTGTACCCACCAACTATTGGGACAAAGCTGCAAAGTATTCCTCTATGGTTATCAACCATCTGCCAAGCAAGTCCCTGGGCTGGCAGTCTCCCGTTGGTCAGCTCATGGAGAAAGAATGCACCATTGAACCAAAGCGCAACATACGCCGGCTACTGCCCTTTGGACTCAAAGTCAATGTACGTCAGAAAGCCCCTTCCTCCAAGGTGGTACCAATAGCCCGTCAACTCCTGTTCATAGGCTATGAGCCCCTATCTGACGCGGCCAGGTTTTTGGATCTACACAACGGCCAGTCGGTTGTTAGCAGGGACTTCTGCCCATCTCTGGTGAACTCCCAGTACAATTGTCCCGAGGCCCTGAAAAAACCTCCAGAAAACCTCCCGAATATAGTGGCAACCACCACTCCCCAATCCCCATTGACTTGCTGGGTCACCCTACCCTTGTCCTTGCGGCCTTGCACGCAAAACAACCAGGGGTCCCCCCAATCCCCTCATACACCCAGTCCCCAAGCGGACGTCGCTCCTGGATCACTTGCATTGGGCAAGCCGACCATGGCAATGCTACCCCCAATTGACTCTCCCACCGGTGCACTGCCGTCCGTAACTCCAACCGCCGCCAGGGGTTATGCGTATGTACCTTATTACGAGGAGGCGCCTTGCAACATTTCACGGGACATTGACCCCTCTGCAATTCTGAACGTCCCGCGCAGGGGAAGCTCCTCTTGTAAAGAGCCGCAGGACGATTCCACTAATCGCACCTCTAGTGAAGCGCCTCAGGACGACACCGCAAACATTGTGGAGGTGGTAACGGTGAGGGAGGCCCTGGGCGATCTGGAGGAGCGAGCAAAATGGCTCACATCAATGGCGGAGGAGAACTCATCGTTCCTATCCAAAAACACGGGCACACTGGTACCGCCCCCGACGGATGACAAAATCATTGGCAGAATGTGGCGGCTGGTCAGAAAGAAGGATGAAAATGGAGATGTGGTTTGGCGTAAGTCCAGGTGGGTGTGCTTTGGGAAACATCAAGAGAAGGACATTCACTACTATGACATGTACTCCAGCGTTGGGCAAAACGAGTCGATGAAGGTTCTCTTATCACTTGCGGTTGAGAACGACTGGTAAGTCTTCCAATTTGACGTGGAAACTGCTTTCCTCTATGGGCACATCAATTCCACGGTTCACGTCTCACAGGTTTCCGGCTTTGAAGTCCCCGGGAAGGAAAAATGGGTGTGGAAGCTGAACAAATCACTCTACAGAACAAAACAAGCACCGAGATGTTGGAAGAAACACCTGACTGACACCCTGGCAACGTTGGACATGCGCCCCTCCAGAGAGGACAAGTTGATCTTCCTCAATAAGTCCAAATCAATTATGCTGCATATTCATGTGGACGACGGGCTGGTTGTGGGAAAGTCTTGGCAGGAAGTACTGTTGTTCTTAGATGGGCTCCGATTGACCTAAAAAATTAAATCCATGGAGAAGCCGGTGCAACACTTAGGCTACACCCTTGATTGGAGGGGGGACAGCACGGTACTAGTGCACCAAAGGGACTACTGCATGAAGGTACTTGAGGACCTATCCATGTCTACCGCTAATCCTATCAAGGGTCCAGCCCCAACTAACTTGATCAAGCAAGCCGCCAAACCCACCAAGCCAATGGATGTCAAGATCATGGAGAAAGCTATTGGTATGCTCAATCACCTGGCCTTGCATACCAGGCCAGACATTCTGCACACGGTCAACGTCCTGTCGCAATACACCACCAAGCCCATGGTACGTCACTGGAACTTAATCAAGCACCTCCTTTGATACCTTTGCGGCACCACTGGAGTTGGCATTTTGTACAGCAAAGCCACCAACTCAGACGACCACCTTAGGGGATGGGCAGACGCAGACTATGCAAATAGCTTGGACATGCAGAAGTCCACCTCCGGGTTTGTGATTACATTGTACGGCAACCCGGTGTAAGACTCCAAACGGTGCTAGGCCGTGGCAGTTCTGTGGAGGGGAAAGGTGCTGTTTAGGCTGCCCTCCTAGGAGTTACAATAATATTTAAATGTAACCAGAATCAAGGTCCAGAACCTTATGGATGAGAAATCAAAGTAAGGGAAGAGGATAAGAGTTGTCGGTAGCGATGGAAACAGCACTATCTGAGGCAAGATGGTGCAGGTAAATACTTGAACAAATAAGTCAAGGTTTGTTCAGAGTTCAATTGAACAAGGCAGTTGTAAGTAACAACGCCCACAAGCTAATAACTCTGGTCGTCAGCAGCTGATTAGGAAAGATCAACTCAATCCCAACCAACCTCCAGGTTCTCAATGAACCTGCCCAACTCTCCGCAATCAAGCGCTTGAAGGTTACCAGATAACTGTGGGAGGCTGAACAAAACAAAAGCTATTTTTTTATGAAGCTCTAGAAGCAAATCAATAACAAATTTGAGCAAGAATATCCCAACACTTCTCAAGGGACTCAAGAATAGCATGGCAAAATTCAACCTTAAAGAAGAAGGGAGGTATAACACTCCAGGTTTTAAGCTTAATAAAACCTCTTCAATCAAACGTGATTGGCTCCAGAAAGATGATCAAGGAGAGATCAAGACCAGTATGGTCGGAAAAAGGGATCAGAGTGGTATAACACACCCAAGAATTCAGACAGACAGGAATTCTTCTTCAACCAGCAAGGCTATTGGTTGGTGATAAGGAACAAGGTCACAAGGGACAGAGTTTGAGTATGGAGGCTCAAAGGATCAAGGGGCAATCATAGATATACCCAGAAAAATTGCTCAGATAAGTGGGGAAGGATGCCCACGGATAAATTGCTTATGATGATGGTCTGATAGGATGCTGGGATCCTTAGGCCAAAAGGCAGGGGAGATTCCCTCCTTTTATAGACATGAGGCCCTGTATACTATGTACAAGAGATACTACAAATGTGTGCGAAAAAATGAAAACAAAAAAAAAAAAAAAAAAATTACATGAGAGGAAAAAAAAGAAATGTCGCCCCCGTCAAGAATGACCGCGGGCAACCGGATGAACACCCGCGACAGTGGTTGCGGGTGTTGACAACGGTAGTCGTTGCCCAATTGGCGGCGACAACAGGGTGAAGGTTCCAACGGCCGCAAGCGGTTGCTTGCGGTCGTCGGTAGGATCGGATGATGGGCAGAGATGACGAGCCTCCAGGGGTTGGGGTGAATCTATCATGGCGATGATGAAGATGATGACGATCACGAGGAGGATATCTGAATAGCTCGAGGGATTTGAATTTTAACTTGGTCCTTGGATCATCGATCATCTCCCGAGTATGGGGAATGATTGGTAAATCGATGCTGACAATTGAATGAGTAGGCAGGATTACAATTGGTTCGACAACAAACTTCTGGGCGGGGGAAGGGATTGCTTTGATGGAGCTATTCAATCGAGTGTTGAAATCGAGTCGGGCTCCCTTGAGTCGTTGACAGGCTTGAATGAGATCGGTGATTGATCTCAGCCTCTGGTCCTAAATCATCCTGATTGGTTGAGGAGGTGGTAGCGGTGAAGGATGAAGTCCAATCAAAGGTTAGGATAGCATGTAGGATGGGATCTTGTTGGGTAGGTCGGATGAGATGAATGGATTGAGGTTTTGGGAATTGAATCCTAGGGTGAATCAAAGCTCCTTGGACGATCGTATTGATGAATTCACTCAAGTCCAATGGGCTCGTATAAATCAGTAGACCGTTCAATCGAACCCAGAGATTTTGGAATGGATGATGAGAGGGAGGATGAGGATGAGAGTGTGGATGGAGTTGGTTGGAGGATTGGAAGGACATGATGACCTGGTGATGATGATCAGACCAATGAGCTAGCTGCTAGCTAGCTAGCTCGGTGCGGTGATCATCAATGAGTACCTGGCTACTAGTTCTGCAGTCTTGGTTTATTCTCAAAGGACAGAAGAAAGAAGAACTACGACAACAACCTAGTGGGATGAAATTGAGCTATTTATAAGGTGAATCCGATCCAATTCCAGCCGATGGGGGATGGGATGACAGCTCGGCAGCAAGTCTGAGCCGCGCCAAGAATCGAGCTCGGCACCATCTCAAAGGGGACAGCAAGCCTGGGGTCAGCTTGACTTGGGAATTAGACTTGTTGTTGTGATGGGGGTTGGAAGCTCGGTCTGGCGTGGGGGGGATTGAAAGGAGATCATGATCAAGTATCAAGGGAGTCATGAGGATATTTGACTTTGAGGGGAAGGAAAGGGTTGAGTTAGAGTAGGATTAGAGAGATCTAGGATGAGGATGGTGAGGGATGAATGGGGGAAATGAAGGTGCCCATAGGGGTACAACTGAATTTTTTTTTTTTTTTTTTTTTTTCTTTTTCCGTGGTGTCCCGGATTGGTCACCACACCGGTACACTGGATGTCCAAGAAGCAATTGGTTGTAGCTCAGTCAATCACCAAGGCTGAGTTCATTGCTCTAAACCAGTGTGCAAAGCAGTTAAGATGGATGGCATCACTGGTTGAAGATCTTGGCGTCACCATCCCCACCCCAGGCATCATGAACAACAACTCCGGTGCAAATTTCATCAGCAAGGAGGCTCAACTTAACGCCGATTCCAAGCATATAGAAGTCTGCTATCAGTATCTTTGGGATCGAGTCTCCAAGTCTCTTCTCTTGGTTGCTCAAGTTGCATCCTCGGAAATGATTGCGGACATCTTAACCAAACCACTTGGGAACATCAAAGTCATGATTGCACGCAAAAAATTAGGCATGATTGAGGCTGAAGTCAGGAGGAGTGTTGGCTAACAACTCCAACCTCTATGTCACTGCGCCTGGTGCGCAATCGCCCGACTACAGCTCAAGGCGCCCCATCCCGCGCGCTTACTATTTCCCTGTGCCCTACTCTACCAACGGTCTGTGTGTCGTCTACCTGGAACAACAACGGTCATCTCTCCCAGTCCTCGTCAACTTACGACGCCTTTACCCAAAAGTCAACGCCGCAAACGGAAGGTCCGGTCTGCCAGTTATTCTCTTCCTCAGAAGTCAGGAGGAGCCAGAGACAACTTACCCGGAGGTATAAGATTGTACTCGCTCACACTCCTACCTGAGGATTAAGCCACGGCTATTTAGATCCACTGGTAATGCTTTTTTTGCTGTCTGAATATATTTCATATTATTTGCTCTTTATCATTGTCTCACTCAATTCTACTTCTGTTCAAAGTTATCTTTATTGTTACCACATACTTAGGTATCACTCAAGCTGTGCTGCAATAAAGAACAACGTTAAACTACTACACCAAGGACAAAACAAGCTATCCAATGGAAAAGTAAGATCCAATGAATACATAAGGGAGAGGGAGATGAACCTCGTAGGATGACTTGACCCCAATTGAGTATTACTGTAGGATGAGCTACTGATAGACAAGAGAGACCAGAGAGGGGATGATGAGAGGATGATGAGGGAGAAGAGTTGGTCGGGGATGAAATGAAAGATCTCTTCCGATGATGAGGCAGCTGTCCAGGGCCAAGAGGGAGGAAGGGTGAGTGGTGCTCATCCCAAGCAGTTGTTGGTGACTCAATGGGAATCTGATCCTGCCATTTCCCTTGCAACATTCTTCTCTGATCTGATTTATCAGACACATCAAATGGACTATTGAAATTGTGATGGTAGACATCGATCCTAGAGGGTGTACGTACATAAATACATACATACATACATATTTACCACTCACATTTTTTGGGTGTGTTTTTTTTAGTGGGATAAAAACCACGTTTGAGACATATTTCATCATTTCTGACTCTCAAAGCTTTGTCTACGCAATTCGCATCATCACCCTGATCACAATGCTCCATCTCATCTGCAGACCATCTATCCTGAAATTGCTTACAACGCCACGATCTCATCTCAAGCCTCCGCAATATGCCCACCAAGGCATTCAGAACCCGGCACCAAATGGCTCTTCCTCCATCTCAGACTAGGATTTAAATTCAGCCTCCTTAATCTCAAGTGAGCAATACTTAAGCAGCATCTCACTCCCTGCTCTTTTCATCATGAGCCAAGAACACAACTTCCTAAACAGATATCTTCTTGTGAAACTACTCCTCGCCACACTCGTTGTATCATCCCCTCTCAGCTCCTGAAGCATCAGGCTGCATTCCTTGTTTCCCACGCTTACCCAAGAGCCCTCAACAGGACAGCCATAGGCCCTCTTTAATTCCTCATTAGATCTTTTCCTTTCCTCTTTTTCTCCTTTTTTAACTTCTTCATTTTCTTTTTGTCTCTTGTTATTTCTTTTCCTTTTTGTCTTTGTCTCTTTTTCTCAATCACATCACTCCACCAGCTCATAAGAGTCAGAGGGCCAACTAGTGCTCTTAGGTTGGTATCAGGGCATCTATTCATGTTCATAGCTTATTTACTGTTCAAACCTGATGGAATAAATGCTCTTAGTTGTGCATAAATCTAACAGGAATCATGGGAGCTAAAGTTTGATCTGAGGTAGGCCAATTAAATCAAGCTTAGGGTTTTTCAAGCATTATTGTGTGGGGAAAAGAGGGTCAGGTGAGATAATCAATTGAGTTGGTTGAGTAACCAATTGGGAGAATGGATGCATAAGTGGTGAGGGAGGGATCAGAGCAAATGAGATGCTTTAAGCTTAGGATAGATTGGCTATCTTGATTTTTGGATGATCTATCAGCTCATTCAACTCTCCCTTCATCACCCAATCAGGATCAACAACATTGCAAGGCTTATCACTCCAACGTAGGTTTTGATGGTGAAGAGTTAAAGATATATGATTACCTGAACCAACAGACTAAGGAACAGAAATTAACAAACATTGAAGGAGAAGCACAAGAAAGAAGATAGAAGAAAGCTGAAGGTTCTCACTCATTGCGGACATGAACAAGATAAGGCGCTCAAATAACAATGACAATCAGAGAAATGAAGAAATGAAAATAGATGGAACTGAATAGAGATGTTTCAAGATTGGTCAGCGGTTGTCGTGGGATTTGAGATAGGTCAACCTCACATGTGAACAGAAAAGCAAATCGGTGAAAGGCTTGATTATTTGAGGTGTTGAGGCAATAGTTGAATGTCAAGGACAGTAGGTTGAGTGTTGGATGGGAGCTGATGGGACTTGAGAAGCTTGTATGAGGGTTGCGAGATGATGTCAAAGGAAAGGTGGAGGATAGATGAAGGGAACAGTCGGATGAGAAGGAGCAGGGATTTGAGTGATGGTGGAGGAGCGGGAGCAGATGATGGAATAATGGAGGAGCGGAGAGGATGATGAAGGAGCGGATGATGCGTGAGGAGGAGCATGTGAGTGGATGATGAATGAGGAGTATGGGAGCGGGAGTGGGGTTTAGGTAAACTTGAGCAGGGAGAGGGAGCGGTGTGAGAAGCTAAGTTGGTGCGGGGAGCAGGAGCAATGAGAGAAGCATATTTCCTCTCAACACGCCGCCGTGTTCAGATGAGAGGTTGCAGAATTGTATTGGTGAGGCGTTTGACTGAGGGTTTAATTGCAGAATTTTTCAACGGGTTGGCTAGCATTGATTCCAAAGGGACAAGATTGGTGATGAGGAGTTTGGCGTCTTTTTGCTCCCAAAGCCATTTGATTTGAATTTCAACGTGTTTGAGCGCGCTGTGGTGAGATTCAAAGTTGATAAGATTGTTTAGGGGTTTGTTGTCTATGTGTCAGCAGTGGGTGAGAGATAGAGAGGGATTTAATTCTTTCAGGAGTTTCAGGATCCAGATCTTCTCTTGAGTAGCCAGAACAAGAGATTTGAGTTCCCCTTTGGTTGAGGACAGCAAAATTGTAGGTTGAAGCTTGCTGTGCCAGGAAACAGCACAGCCATAGAGCAATATCAAGTAGCCAGTGTGGATTCTTCTCAAAACGGGATCATTACCTCCATTGGAGTTGCTCCACGACTTGAGATCAAATTTGAAAGAACTATTTTTAAGGCAAAGAGCAAGACGTTGGGTTTTTTTGAAGTAGCGCCAGGCATGCTTGGCTTTGGTCCAGTGAGACAGACCGGGCTTTGCATTGAATCTGGATAGCAAGGAGACAGGGTAGGAGAGGTCTGGTTGAGTTTGAGTAGCAATGAAGTTGAGGTAGCCCGTAGAGGAGCGGTAGTTGATGTTGAGTTTGGAGAAATTGGAAGAATCTTCATTGGTAGCAGGTTTGAGCGCAATGCCGGGAGTAGTTGGTGTGTTGATTGGTTTGGATTCTGAGAGTCCGAGTTTGGTCAGTCCAGTTTCAATGTGATTCGGTTGATGCAGGCAGGATCCTTCTGGCAAATGAATAATGTAGTTGCCAAGGATTTTGGTGAAAGGACCTTTGTGCAAAATGGCAAATTTAGCTTTTAGTTTTGTTTGTAATTCTTTTGAATCTCCAATGATAACCAGGTTGTCGACGTAGCAGAAGATAAAAAGTTGAAGGGATTCATTTATGAATAGACACGGGTCAGCAGCGGATGCAACAAAGCTTTGATCCAGGAACCACTGATTGAGGGTGTCAAACCAGATTTTAGGGGCTTGTTTCAGGCCGTATAGGGATTTTTTTAGCTTGAGATAACAAAAGGGAGTATTTTATCCAGAAGGGGCCTTGATGTAGATGTCTTTGTCAAGTTTGGCGTGCAGGAACGCGGACTTGATGTCAATTTTCATGATTGGCAAGTTGTGATGGAAAGAGTACACCAACAACGTGCAAAGTGTAGTGATTTAACCTGTGGGAGCGTAGGTTTCCCCATAGTTGAGGAATTCTAGTTTTCAAAAGGCTTGGACACATAATCTTGCTTTAAAGATGAGACCATCATTTTTGGGGTTGATTTTAAGCCAATATACCCACACGGTAGACAGAGCCTTCTTGCCTTCTGGAAATGAGTAGCAGCCGGTCCAGACGCCCATGGATTCAATTCCAGTTAGTTCCTTTTTCATGCAAAGAGTCCAATTTTTAATATCGGGTGAGCGTTTGGCCTCTTCATAGCTTCTGGGAACCGACCGGGTGAGAAATTCATAGCTCTGGGGATGTTGAAGGGAGGAGCAGTCTCTGAGAGTTATACCGGAGGGAGTGAGTTGAGATACTAGATCCTTGTCATCTGAGGAGTCAGAGTTGGATTGGGTGATTTGAGGAGTTTCCTTTGGAGCTTCAGGGTCTGGCTTGGGTTCGGTAGCTGGTAATGGTTCCGTGTGTTTGGGATTGTTAGAGTTTTGGTCAGAGGGTAGTGGCTGATTTTGATTTGTCAAGGAAAGGGTATCCAGAAGATCAAAATCAATTTGAAAAAGGGTTTTGAATGGGTGTTCATGAAAGGAGGGGATTTCAGTCAGCTTTATGTTTTCAAAAATCTTAACATGCTTAGAGCGGATTGTTTCCCCAAGTTCTGGGACAAAGATTTGATAGGAATTAAATTGCAGGTCATGACCCACAAGGATTCCTTCCCAGCCTTTCTTTTCAAACTTTCCAACACTGTGGCAAAGATTGAGAACAATGGTTTTGGATCCTAGAGTTCTGATCAAGTTGAGTTTGGGTTTGAGTCCGTTCCACATCTCCAAGGGGCTTAGCTTTGATTCTTTTGCTGGCAGAAGATTGAGGATTTCACAGCTTCCCACCAGGATTCGGTCCCAGAGCTTGAAAGTAATGGACATGTTGATAAGAGTGGTCCTTGCAGCTTCAAATATTGTTTGATTTCCTTGCTCCGCAATGGGGTTGTGTTGTGGAGTGTAAGGTTTGGATGTTGTGTGTATGATTCCCGAGTCTAGGAGGAATTTGGTGAGTTTGGAATTAAAAAATTCGCCGCTGTTATCCGAATGGAGCGACTTGAGTTGATATCCAAACTGATTTGAGTTTACTTTGATGAATTTGATTATTTCATCCAAGACTTTGGATTTAAGCTTGATGGGAAGACATATTTTGAAACAAGAGAATTTGTCGGTGAGTAATAAGAAATATCTATTACCAATCTTGGACACTGGATTGATTGGTCCACACACATCAGCATGTAGCCTAACAAACGGTTTGATGCAATTTGGTATGTGACTCTTGAATGATGATTTGTGAATTTTCCCCAGTGCGCACAATTCACACAATAGCTCACTCCATTTGATTTTTGGGAAGTCTCTAGACAGGAGTTTGGTTTGATCCAAATGGGGGTGGCCAAATTGTTTGTGGAGAGTGGTAAGTGTGACAAAGGCGTGGGTTGATTCAGATTGAGAGAAAGAAATATCTTTGAGGACTAAGAGGTTCTCTTCTATAGATCCAAATAAAAATTTTTTCATGTTTGAACTTCAAAAAAAAGTTATTCGGTCCTGATAGATGGAGGGAGCAGCCCTTGTTCAATAGTTGTCCCAACGACACCAGATTCATTGCCAACTGAGGAACAAAGAGTGACTGGCTTAGAAGAACACTGCAGGGTTCTGAGATGATTTTGGACGTTCCAATGCCTTTGGCATAGAGTGACAAGTTCTCTTTTCCAGTTTGAATCTGTGTTTTGTCTTCTGTAAGGGCTTAAAAAAATTCCTGTGAGTTGAACATGGATTGGGACGCCCCAGAGTCTAGTATGATGGCTTGCTTGGAGAGAAGTTGAGAGTTGATCATGGCAAAGTTGTAGGAGGTATAGGACAGATTGGCGGAGGCAGGTTTGTTTTTGTTTGATTTGGGGTTGTTGTTGGGATTTGGACGGAGGTGAGGGTATAGCCACCAGCATGTGTGCTTAGGATGGGAGGACTGTGGATTGTGCCAGGTGGCTCAAAACTTGATAGCGTCTTGCTTTGTACCTTTGTTCAAAATAGCTGAGGCATAGGTGCCGGCAGCAATCTCATTCTTGATTTTATTTAGATGTTGGAGTATCAGATTGCCATTGATTTTAGATTCTCCCAACAAGTGGGTGATGATGGTCTTGAGATATTCAAGTTCGGGTGGGAACTTGTAAAGTATGAGGTAAGCAACTATATCGTTGTCCATCTTGATTCCAATTTCTGAGATTTGGATTAGGCAAGCTTTGACATTGGTAATGAATTTGTAGACGTGTTTTGTGTCAAATTGGAGGTTAAGAAAATTGAAGAAAACTTGAGACCTGTTTGCCGTTTAAGATGAGGCATAGAATTCATTTATTGACTTCCAGAGTTCTATCCTGTTGGTGAGGTGATAGTCCTTGACACAATTGATATATGTTCAATTTTCAAGCTTGGCTAGAATGTATCCGACAAATTCCAGATTGGTGTTGGGAGAGCATTTCTTGGGTTCGGAGGTCAGGAGCCAGTTGGCAATACCTTTAAGGGCAAAGATTGTCATAAGTTTGGAGCGCCAAAGTGAGAAGTTTGATTCCGTCAAGGTAGGGATAGAGTCCGTGAGGGTCTTGAGGAGTGGGGAGTTGAGATCCGTTGGTTCAGGTAGGGGTTCCATGCTATAGCTTGTGGTAGTTGTTGGAGTTGTGGCGTTTTGGCTTTTAACCGTGAAGAGCTAAAGATATTTGATTACCTGAACCAACAGACTAAGGAACAGAAATAAACAAACATTGAAGGAGAAGCAAAAGAATGAAGATAGAAGAAAGCTGAAGGCTCTCACTCAGTGCAGACATGAACAAGATAAGGCGCTCAAATAACAATGACAATCAGAGAAATGAAGAAATGAAAATAGATGGAACTAGATAGAGATGTTTCAAGATTGGTCAGCGGTTGTCGTGGGATTTGAGATAGGTCAACCTCACATGTGAACAGAAAAGCAAATCGGTGAAAGGCTTGATTAGTTGAGGTGTTGAGGCAATAGTTGAATGTCAAGGACAGTAGGTTGAGTGTTGGATGGGAGCTGATGGGACATGATAAGCTTGTATGAGGGTTGCAAGATGATGTCAAAGGAAAGGTGGAGGATAGATGAAGGGAACAGTCGGATGAGAAGGAGCAGGGATTTGAGTGATGGTGGAGGAGCGGGAGCAGATGATGGAATAATGGAGGAGCGGAGAGGATGATGAAGGAGCGGATGATGCGTGAGGAGGAGCATGTGAGTGGATGATGAATGAGGAGTATGGGAGCGGGAGTGGGGTTTAGGTAAACTTGAGCAGGGAGCAGGAGCGGTGTGAGAAGCTAAGTTGGTGCGGGGAGCGGGAGCAATGAGAGAAGCAGATTTCCTCTCAACAGATGGTGCTACTTGCAAGTCTGATGCTTCTGAGTATGGTTCTACCAGGTAATCAATAATCAACCTACCATCCGGTCTCATAAGTGGTGTTAAAGAATTCAATTAATCTGTATCACATTGCTCTACCATTT
The DNA here is from genome assembly GCA_025617555.3 of Puccinia polysora. Classification (NCBI taxonomy): domain Eukaryota; kingdom Fungi; phylum Basidiomycota; class Pucciniomycetes; order Pucciniales; family Pucciniaceae; genus Puccinia; species Puccinia polysora. The sequence continues at coordinate 8,980,941 of CM062629.1, forward strand.
GAACCAGTGCTCTCGGATTGTACAGGAAATACCAAAATACCAGCTCCAAAGAATCATTGACCAAGTCCACCAACAATCTGATGGATTCATTCCTGACAAATAACTTGGTTGTGTAAGTTTTCAAGTTTGTAGCAAACAAAGAGTTGGCGTTAATAGCCCAACAAAATATCTTAATGCAAAAAATAAATCAGCTCTTACCCAAGAGCAGAGACAAGTAAAAGTAATGAAAACAATTGAAAGGAAAGAAGTTAGAATGAAATAATTATCCCAAGTAATTTTATTAACTGGTTGTTGGGAAGACTTCTGAGTGTAATTGAGCAATATGACCCAAGATGAAATTCAGTTGATTGAGAATAGAAGGTGACAATGATATAGAGAGGTTTCTGCCAGGGATGAATGGAAAGTTGAATGATGGACTTTGTGTAGCATACCAGTTCCATCTTATATTGAAGTGGTCTAATGTTGTGCAGAGGTCCTTGTGCTGGAACACCAACCCTTGGATACAGATGAGGGCCAAGATCAGCTTGAAAGATTGGAGGTTGGACTGTACCAGGGCAGAATGAGAGAATGGTGTAGTCAGGATTGAGATGTAGCAATTTGGCATGTCATGACAATATTTGATGGCCAACCATTGCAATTCAATATGGATTTTAATGCATGGTGGAAAGCACACAACACCGCATTTGAGTTGTGTGCATAGAAAGAGCCATGTACCAAAGACGCAGTCAAATATGCCCAGCCCCATGTGAAGCAACACCAAATTGACTTGTAGGCTGAGTGGCCAGGGTACAACTCTGTTTTTGGGTGCGCTTCAAGTTTATTGGCATCAATAGAGCCAGGGACCTCAGGTGCTCAATTTATGCCAACCCCCAGGGTATTGGCCAAAAGTGGAGTTTTAAGCTGAGCCACAACCATACAGCTCCTCATGGAATTAATGGAAAGGATGCCTGTGAAGGAATACAAAATGTAGTTTTATGCTGGGCGGCCAGTTTACAACTCCTGAAAGGATCATTGGGCATAGGACATAATCAGGTTGAGCATTGGGTGGCCAAAGTCCAGCTCCACTTGTGAGTGCTCCACAAGGGTGTTGGTATAAAATAAGATTTACTGTATCAGAGATGGCTTGATATGCCCACACCCTTGTTAAGTAACACAAAATGGAGTTGTAGACTGGCCACTCAGCGTACAACTCCTGAAAGGATCATTTTGCATAGGACATGATGAGGTTGTGCGTTGGGTGGCCAAGTTCCAGCTCCTCTTGGGAGGTCCCTACAAGGATGTGGAAACAAAATAGGCTGTGTACCATTGACTGCTCACTTTTCCCAGACCCTCATGAAGGAACAAAAAACGGAGTTGTACACTGGCCGCCCAGAGTACAAGTCCTGAAAGGATCATTGTGCATAGAACATGATGAGGTTGTGCACTGGGCCTCCAAGTTCCAGGTCCGCTTGGGAGTTCTCTAGGAAGGTGTGGGCATTAAATAGGCTGTGGAAAATTGACTGCTCACTATTCCCTAACCCTTGTGAAGGAACACAAAATGTATTTGTATGCTGGCTTCCCAGCGTACCACTCCTGAAAGGATCATTGTGCATAAAACAAGATGAGGTTGAGCATTGGGCGGCTAAGTTCCAGCACCGCTTGGGAGTGCTCTACAAGGGTGTGGACATAAAATAGGCTGTGAAACATTGACTACTCACTATTCGCAGACCCTTGTGAGGAACAGAAAATGGAGTTGTATGCTGGCTGCCCATCATACAACTCCTGAAAGGATCATTGTGAATCGGACATGATGAGGGTGTGCTTTGGGCATCCAAGTTCCAGCTTGGCTTGGAAGCTATCTACTAGGACTGTGGGCACAAAATAGGCTGTTTACCATTGAATTCTCACTATGCCCAGATCATTTTCAAGGAACACAAAATGGATTTTTACGCTGGGTGGAAAGTGAAGCTCTGCCTTTAAGTGCTCCACAAGGGTGTGGGCATAAAATAAGCTGTGTATCAAAACTGGCTTGATATGCCCACAACCTTGTGAGGGAACCCAAAATGGAGTTGTATTCTGGGTGGCCAGAATAAAACTCCTGAAAGGATCATGGTGCATAGGACATAATGAGATTAGGCAATTGGGTGGCCAAGGTCCAGCTTGACTTTGGAGTGCTCCACAAGTCTGTGGGCATAAAATAAGCTTTTTATCAGAGCTGGCTTGATATGCCCACACGCTTGTGAACAAACAAAAATGGAGTTGTACGCTGGGTGGTCAGGGTACAACTCCTGAAAGGATCATGGTGCATAGGACATAATGAGGTTGTGCAATTGGGTGGCCAAGGTCCAGCTTGGCTTTTGAGTCCTCCACAAGGGTGTGGGAATAAAATAAGCTGTATATCAAAGTCAACTTGATATTCCCACACCCTTGTGTAGGAACACAAAATGAAGTTGTATGCTGGGTGGCCAGCCCACAACTCCTGAAAGGATCATGGTGCATAGGACATAATGGGGTTGTTCAATTTGGGAACCAAGGTCCAGCTCTACCTCTAAGTGATCCCCAAGGGTTTGGGCATAAAATAAGCTGTGTATCAAATTTGGCTTGATATTCCCACACCCTCATGAAGGAACACAAAATGGAGTTTGATATTCCCACACCCTTTCAAAGGAACACAAAATGGAGTTGCACACTGGGCAGCCAGGGTGAAAATTCTGAAAGGATCATGGTGCATAGGACATAATGAGGTTGTGAAATTGGGTGGCCAAGGTCCAACTTGAATTTTGAGTGCTCCATGAGGGTGTGGGCATAAAATAAGTTGTGTATCAAAGTTGGCTTGATAAGAGCTCGCCCTCATGAAGGAACACAAAATGGAGTTGTACCCTTGGCAGACCGTGTACAACTCCTGAAAAGATCATGGTGCATAGGAAATAATGAGATAGTGCAATTGGGCAGCCAAGGTCCACCTCTACCTTTAAGTTCTCCCCAAGGTTGTGGGAAAAAAATAATCTGTGTATCAGAGCTGGCTTGATATGCCCACACCCGTGTGAATAAACCCAAAATGGAGCTGTACGCTGGGCAGCCAGCATACAACTCCTGAAGGGATCATGAGGCGTAGGAAATAATGTGGTTGTGCAATTGGGTGGCCAAGGTCCAGCTCCACTTGGCTCAGAGTTTTTTGCTTGCTTCCCAGAGTACAGCTCCAAATGGGGTCACCCAGTTTTGGGTGTAAGGCACCCCCACAACCTGGCTAAACAGCCAGGAAATGCTAATTGGGCTTGCCTGCCAGGGGTCAATTGCCTTTTGTTGGCTTGTGCAAGGGTGTGGGCATAACTCAAGGGACAAATTTTTTGAAGCTTCATTCTGGTGCACCTCATGGGAGGGTTGGCATAAATATTATGCATCTTCTTTTATCATGATGCTTGCAGAGAATTTCAATTGAAACCGTAGGTTGCAGGAATCTTGGTGACACACAAATTCTAAGCTTGCCCATTGTCAGTGACTATTGGGGAAAGCTAATGGTTGGCAACCACTGGGGCAAGCTAAGGGTCAGTTAACTTTGGGGCAAGCTAATGGTTGGAGACCATTGGGGCAAGCTCATGGTTGGAGACAATTGGGGCAAGCTAATGGTTGAGGACAATAGAGGTGAGCTAATGGAGACTGACCATCAGGCTAAGCTCAGCCTAAGCTAATGAACAGCAACCATGAGGCTAAGGTAATGGATGGAAACCAATGAGAGTGATTCACTACTCAATGCATACATGCATAGCAGGTAGTGTATAAGATGTGGATGGATAGTGCACCCAATTGATGAATCAATACCTCCCTCCCTTTCTCCCTCCCTCCATCCATCCATCCATCCATCCATCCATCCATACCATCCCCACAAGACTTCTCCACTATGTCTACATCACCTGTACACAGCAAACCCCCACCCTCAATTCCATCTGCCTGCTGATCCAGTACACACCAAACACCCACCCTCAATTCCATCTGCCCAGCCCACCAAGCCCACTGGAGATCAACAAACTGTTGATTACCCAGAAAGCATGAACCCAGACCATGATTCATCTTTCCACTTTGTCATGTTTGCCTCACTTACTGATCAGACCTCCCTTAGCCTCTCTTCCACTATCCCCACCATGGGTCAAAGTTGTAGGCATGGAATCATTGTCAAGCTGCCATGCTGCACCCCCACCCCCACCCCTGATGAGAATATGAAAATTATTCAAATGACTAGAACCAGAAGACTAGATGAAAATAGTTGGGATAGGCACAACCAAGATAGGAACAAGAAAAAGAAAGAAGGGAGAGAAGAAGACCAACATTTGACATAAGAAGACTTATGTTGAAGAATGACAAGGTAGATGTGACTTAGAGAAGGGTTGGCAACAGTAGCAGAAGGAAGGGAATGAGACAAGGAGGATTGAATATCAGGATTGAGGGATTCAGGTTTGCCCAAAGGACTAGAGGTCTTACCAGGAAATTGGTAGGACAGTTGAGTTATTTGCGGCTTGAGAGCGGTCGGAGGTTGGATAGATGTTGAGGGTGTTTGTGGAGATGGGACTGTTATAATTATGGCCAGCAATTAGCTTAGGCAAATGAGCATTATTTAAAGCAAAAGAAATGCTGGACACTGTGTGTCAATAATGGCTAATGGGGCTCTCACAATGGGGCAATATGTTGGATGAATTTGATTGGATGATGAATGAATGATGGAAAACAGCAGGGAGAAGAGCTCCTTAAGTACAAAAGATTGGCCTCTTGTGAGCCCATGATACAACAAGCCAAAGGGCAAATTTTCCGCCCCAAAAGAGCTCTACAGGCTCTACAGGCCTTGTTACTTGGTTTGGACTGCATCAGCCCACATGGCATTAGTCCCTGAACCCTTACAACCAGACTATTCCGGTCCATTCTTGTGTTTCCACTGTTACGGGGCTGAACCAGCCCATTGCTGTTCAGTCCCTTAGTTGGTTGTCTATTACAACCGGCCCTGATGGCATCATTACCCCTGTTACGGGCTGGTTGCCTTATGCATCCAGCCCCTGGCCCCTGAAATGGGCCAGGTGGGACCCAGGGCTCACCTGGGTCCGGTTTCTACCTCACATGGGGGGGTGTGACCAGCGGACATGCTGTCCCCCCCTCTATCTCTTACAAATCCCTGGTGGGGGCGGTCAAATCCCCTCACCAGGGGCCCTGGGGGTTGATACCCCCCAGGGCGTCGTCACAGAAAGTTGGCCTGGGAGGTGGTCAGGTCCCCCCAGGCCCATCGCTCCTCCCCCTCGGTAAAGGGGGGGGGAGAGCGCCCCTTCGCGCTTAGTTCGCTACGATGGCGGGGGGGTGATAAAATCCCCCCCACCTGCCGGTTGCATACCATGCGGCCGGCGCCGCCACCTCCTGGGGCAAGGGGGTGGTCAGGTCCCCCCTGCCCTGACCGACCGCCTTGTTGCGGCCGGTCGCTGGCTGGTTCAACCCAGCCAGCCTGCCCCCTCCCCCTCGCGACGGCGAGCGAGGGGAGGGGGAGCGAGCCGGGGCCGCAAGCCCCGGCTCCGCGGCGCTGGTCGCCGGTCGCGACCAGCCGGGCCCGCGCGGCATCGCACCGCGCGGGATCCCTCGGCCGCGCAACAGCCCCGCGCGGGCCGTCGGGCCCCTCGTGGGCCGTGCCGAGGAACACAGGCGGCCCCGAACGGGCCGCGACGCAAGCAGCGGCCCCAAGCGGGCCGCGACACGGGCGGCAACCCTAATGGGCCGCCCCAAGCCCGAATTGTGAGAAAAGACTACTTTTGCGGGCCAGCCCGTCTGGCCAAGTATGTCCAAAATAAACCTTGGGCCCAATTATGCCCATACAAGCCCATCTGGACGTATTTGCCCATATACCCCATCGGGCCCGTTAGGGCCCGTGTACCAATGGGTCTATTTCACGCGTTTTGAGGCCAGTTTCCCCAACTCTGTAACATCCACATGGGCCCGTATGGTCCGTGTGTGTGTCCAATGGGCCTCAGAGGCCCATTTGTGCATCCCATTTGGATTACACTTATACGTAGCACCCGCGTAAGTGCGTACGTATTTTAACAGGGACAAGATTTGAGAGGTGATTTTCAGGTGGCAGACATAGTGGTCAAAGCAAGGAATAGATGAAAGTTTAACAGGCTTAAAAGTAAATTTAATTTCAGCTGAGAGTAATCAAAATAATAAAAGAAACAAATCTGAAGAAACACCTTAAAAGGACCAGATAGAGAGTTGAACTAGACAACAATGGTACTGAGAAGAGATGAAGCGCGAAGGAGAGAATGGATCTGGGGTGGTGTTCTTGATATGGTGGTGGGATGAGCTTGAGTCGTATGGCAGCTTGGTAAGGTGATGGAATGAGCTTGCGTTTGTGTCGTAGCAGAAGCTGGTGAGTGGTCTTGGGAGGTAGCGGTAGCTGGTGGTTCGGGTTGAATCATTTGTGAGAGCTTTTCCTTGATTCTTTGGTAAGGTGGTGGAGCTGACGAGCGGGGATTTGGGATTGGAGTATTGGCAGCGGTTGTTTTGAAGGACGAGCGCGCAAAAGAATGAGATGACAGGGGGTTCACAGGCGTAGTGAAAGCAGAGTGAGAGATATGGGAAAGGACAGACTGGAGACGCATAAGAAGGAAGAGACACATAGAAAAGAAAAGAAAGGAACAAAGAAGATGGGGAAATGATTTGAGCATGTTTTTGATTGAGCATGTTTTTGAATCCCAACAGCCTCCATTTCTCAAATCATTCAGATATGTTGAGGGAATCCAAGGCATGGCAAAGTGCTATTCGCGTTAAAGGTTTGGTGAGGAAATCCACCAAATTCTTCTTGGAGGACACTTTCTGCAGTTTGATGGCGTTCTTGAGAATCTTGCTCCGTACATAGTGAAATCTCAATTCCATGTGCTTTGTGTGGAACGTAGCGTGATTGGCTTGATTGAGAGCTAGCTTGATGCAGCCTTTGTTGTCCTTGTGGATGACGGCTGGTTTGGCCGCTTCTTCCGGCCAAAACTTTCTCATAAGCAACTTTACCCAGCTTAGCTCTTTGATGGCGTTGCCCAGCGCCTTATATTCAGCTTTGGTGGTGGACAGGGACAGGGTCAGTTTCTTTTTGAACTTCCAAGTGACAACACTTCCAAGCCATCATGCGACCAACCCGGAGACTGATCTTCTGGTAGTGGGACCGGTTGCCCAGTCAGCATCAACATAAGCTGCAAGTTGTGAGGCAGAGGAGGAGGAGACAAAGTTGATTCCATCGTTTGGGGTGTTTTGGAGATATTGAAGGACGTATAGCGCCGCTGGGAAGTGATGTAGATTTGGCTTGACAAGGAATTGAGCAAGATAGTTGACATCAAATGTTATGTTGGGCCTTGTGCATATGCTTATGTGATTCAGCTCCCCAACGATTTTCCTGTAATTGGCGCCCAATTCAAGAAACTCCTCATGGTCTTCTTCACTCAAGGCATATAGCTTGCCGTCAGGTCTGAAAGGAGTTGAGAAAGTCTTGTGAGGCGGAAGCAAATATTGCGTGCATACCTGCTTAATGTAAGAGCCGTGAGAAAGCTTGTAGCCGGTCGGAAGGTGGCTGACATTCATTCCAAATAGCAGGGAGGCTGGCCCGAGGTCCTTTATTCTGAATTTGGAGCTGAGCTGAGTGATGAATGCATCCGGTCAATTGCTGAATATTGCAATGTCGTCAACATGAACGTAAAGATAGTGTGAATGCTTCCAGAATACACACTGGTCCGCCTTGCTTTTGTGGAAGCCGCAGTCCGTCAACCAGGATCTGAGCGTTTTGTACCAGGCCACCGGTGCTAGTTTGAGACCGTATAAAGCCTTCTTCAACTTGAGGTGCTTTCCATTTGTGACTGAGATTTTGGAAGGGAGAATGAGATAGACTTCTTTGCGCAGCGGAGCGTTCAGAAAGGCGGCCTTTACATTGACTTGATGAAACTTTAGCTTTAAGTGAGCAGCGAGAGCAATTAGCATACGCAGGGATGTCTTGTCCCCAGTTGGCAAAAAGGTGGTAGTGAAATCAATGCCATACTGCTGGCTGAAGCCTTGAACGCAAAGTTGTGCTTTGAATTTGACTATTTGATTTAGCTCTTTGCATTTTGTCCAAAAGGCCCAGATGCATTTGAGCGCTAGTTTGTCGTTGGGAAGAGTTGCCTCCTCCCAGACTTGGTACTTGAGAAGATTGAGCTCCTCGAGTTTCATTTCTTTGAGCCATTCTTCTTGGTACTTTGAGTTGAGAGCTTCTTGGACTTAGGTGGCATTGGAGTAGCTGTTGTCAACAATAAGATAGATGGCCGGGAGACCAATTTTAGAGTCAGGGCGACGGGGATAGGGAATTATGTCCTTGTGAGTTAGCCTGTCGTGAGACAGTGGATGATTGGGGGGAGCAGAATTGGTGACAGCAGAAGATGTAAGAGGGAAATCAGAAACGGGGGAAGAAAAGACAGGCAGATCAGTGGAGGAGACCAAGGAAGAAGGAAGAGGAATATGAGAGGGATTCAAGGAGTTGTTGGTGGGAAGGGGGGAAGGAGACACCATCCAGATGAACCGCTTCAAGAAGGTGAGTAGCTGTTTTGAATTTGTGATTGAATGGTGTCAAGACTTGCTTGCAAGTTTTGCAAATTTGAAAGACAGTTGGTTGGGCATTGGAGTTGATGGAGCTTAGATTGAGGGTTTTGAGGGATTGGGCGCTGGCGTGACCAAGGTGTAAATTCCAGAGATTGTCTGGAGCCTTGAGGAGCAACGTGGATTGGCTGCAACAAAGGAATTTTGTTTCACATAGTTAAGTTAACTTATTGTTTGTGGTATCTCTCTTCCTTTTCCTTTACCTATCTCTTTGGTGGTTCCTCTATCTTCATCCATATCACTTAATTCCATCTCCAAACTACCTTCGGAGTCTTCATTGTCATCTCCACTTCAACAATCCGCTTTGACGCTTCAAAAATTTGCTTTGACGCTTCGACGTTTGACGCTTTGACAGTGGGCTTCAACGCTTCGACTTTCAACGCTGCAACAATTTGCTTCGACGCTTTGACGTTTGACGCTTCGACAATTTCCTTTGACGGGTTTGACGGATTCCAAAATACCCTTGTTTTGTACCCTTTTCAGGGGGACCTCGACCACCTCCTTGTCCGAATCTACGTGAGGGGTTCCCCACTGTATAAATGCCTCACCCCACTCCTCCTGCGGACGCCTTGACGTACCATCTATGGCCAAATTACTGGTTCGACGCAGTGCCTCCCTCTTTTCTTGCGTTTTCTTCAATCTCTCCTGCATCAAACAGACTATTGCAAACCTTGTATCAGCACTCCAGCACCTCCAATACTAAATCCATAAGCACTTACCTGAAGATTCATCAAGTCTGGATGAGTAACCCAGGGTCATGGCATCATCATCTGGAGCCTCTTTCACTTCAAAAGTTTGACTCTTCTCCAGGAACCATAAGGTTGGCCCCAAGGCCTTTCTGCCTTGCTTGTCCATATCACACATTCTTCCATATTGCCTACAACTTTCACATTTGGCAGAATTGTGCTTGATACTGGTGGTGCAGATTCTTCCAAGCTTGACGCATCTATCACAACTTGGGTAGTATTGCTGGACTGGATGATAATTGTTGGTCTTCTCCATTGGATAGGTTGGTGTAGGTGATCTGGTGTAAAGAGATAAAGGTGGTAATGGGGTGGATGGTGGTGATGGTTGTGGGTAAGGAGCAGGAAAACTCAAGTTAGACATGGCTGAAGGACAACATGGATGGCCTCTTCAACCTCTCCTTTTATGGTCATCAGGAGACGCCCTCTTCTTCACCAGGGGGTACTGTCATACTGACACCAAACTCAGTCTAACCTCATTCTAACCCTCAGGCCTGATCTACTTTCTTAGGAACTTCAACCTCAGGGCTCAGGAGACTTACATCAATATATCTCCAGTAACTATATACCTCAGGATCTTCATGCAGTACATATCTACATATAGTCTAACCTCATACTATACACAGATAGACTCCATAGGCTTGCACATACTCAATCTCCCAGGCTCTACTCTACCTCTCTGTCTAACCCATACCTCTTTGGGTTACCTCTCTGTCTAACCCATACCTCTTTGGGTTATCTCTCTGTCTAACCCATACCTCCTCTGTGTGGTTTATCCTTTGGGAATCTTTATGTACATCCTCTTTCAAATTGTATTACATACTCTCTCTACTTAGTACATAGTGTAATGAATCCCATGTACACTGAACATCCTTCAACTGTACTCTCCCAAATTAGACAGCTCAGACCTGGAACCCTGTCCCAATGTAGAAGCAGCCTAACCTAATGTAGTAGCATACCTGATCAGCCCTCTCTGTTACTTAGACTGTTCCCATGACATCATGTGTGTAGTCTGAGCCCCAATCACTTGTAACTCTGTTGTAGTTCCAACCTCTTGTCTATTTAATAAGCCTCCTCTTTCCTCTTCCTGATGCTTCCCCCAAGAAATCAGTTTACTACTTCTTACTAGGAGATCTTCCCCAGCAAGTGTCATTCAGCACCATTCAACCCAATCCTCCTCTGCTCCTGTTAGCCTCCTTCAGTAACCTTGCCCCCAAGCCTACTGTGGGTAGAGACCCCTCTGTGCCACGCCCTGCTTGCATGTCAGCAGCCCTTGTGACAGAATTTTCAACTTGTGTCCCAGAAATCTTAACGATAGTGTGAGATGCAGGATGAGTATGGATGTTGACTTACCAACTCTAATCAATGTGTTGGAAGAAGTCATAGACATGAATGGGTTAGACAAGAAGTTTACTTCTAGCCCTAAAGAGAACTTCAACATTAACAAAACCAGAGAGCAACCCCCTCAGATAAATACCTCTGATAATAAGAAACCTAATGAGAACAGGGACAAAGAGAGAATTCCTGGAACTTGTTGGAATTGTAACAATACAGGGCGTAGGAGACAAGAATTCTCATTACCAAAAAGAAAGATAGCAGTCTTGGAAGGAGAGCAGGAGGTTGATGGGAATCAGAACTATGAAGATATAGCTGATACTGAAGGATCCCTTTCTGAATGTGAATTGATCCTGACCAACCCTGTTAATGTTACAGAAGGAGATATAGACACTTCTATAGAAATCAATAACATCCATGGGGACTCTAGTTTGCCCCAAAAATGGGATCCTACCATAATTCCTAGACATATCACGGATGTTAAACCATAAAACTTTAAACCTATGTGTGGTAAGAGTTATAATACTTGTAAAACTTGCTATGCAACAGGATTGTATAGAGAAAAACCTATAAGGTTATTATTGGATAGTGGAGCTTTCTGCTCATGTGTCTGAACTGAATTCTTAAAAAAATGGGATCCCAATTGAAAATTAAACCTTCTGCCTGTCCCAAAAGCCAACTTTAGATCTTGCCACTCTACTATGAATGCTATTGGAGTATGGACTGCTCCTATAATATTAACCCATACTAAAGGCTCTTTGAGAATACAAGTGGAATTTGTGGTATTGCTCAATGGATTATGTGACTACCTGATAATAGGTAATGATTCTTTATGTCTATATGGTATAGATGTGTTCCAGAGTAAAGGCAGATACTTTACAGTGGGTGTTAATCGGGAGAAGAAGTTTAAGATATGCACCATCAAATCTAACTTCAACTCTTCCAATTATCAAAAGCATTTAGAAGACTTTAATCAAGAATAATTCTCTCAAGCAGCTCTAAATATGAAACTTTCTGAGGAACAGAAGAAAGATATATTGACAGTCTTCTTTGAGAACCAAAATGCTTTTTGTACTAAAAATCATCCAATTGGTGATATCAAAGGACTTCACATGGTATTAAAATTGACTATTAAGCCTCCTTATCCTCCAAACTTAAGAAGAACAGCTTATCCCTCCAGTTCAAAGTCTAAAATAGCTCTTGAGGAACATATCCAAGAAATGATAGACTTACAAGTATTAAGGAAAGTAGGGCACAATGAGCAGGTAGATGTGACCACATGTGTAATCATAGCTTGGCATAATGACAAGTCAAGAATGGTAGGAGACTTCAGAATCCTCAATAATTATACTCAGGCAGATTCTTATCCTATACCCTGGATTGATCATGCTCTATATAACTTGTCCAAGGCCAAATATATCACTACTACGGATATGCTTAAAGTTTTCCACCAGATACCTATAAGCCATGAAAGCAAGAAGTTTATGAGAATAATCTGTCATTTGGGAATACATGAATATCTTAGGATGCCCTTTGGTATTAGGAATGCCCCATCAAACTTCCAGAGAACAATGGATACAGTTCTAGGTGCATACATCAGACAAGGATGGGTGATGGTATATATAGATGATTTTTTCATATATTCTGATGATTGGGATACTCATATCAACACAATAAGATTATTACTCCAAAATATCTCCAAAGAAGGATTTAAACTATCCATGAAGAAATGCAACTTTGGATATGGAGAATTGAAAGCCCTAGGGCATATAGTCTCTGGTCTAACTCTAGCTGCTGATCAAAATAAGATAGCTGCTATCATGAAAAGACCCATGACTCAAAATAAAATAGAGTTACTGTATTTCATTAGTTTCTGCAGTTACTACAGACAATAAATACTAAAGTTTGGTATGCTAACCAAAATTCTGTACAAAATATGCAAGAACAACACTCTATTTGAAATGAGTCATGAGAGACTGAAAACCTATGAGGAACTAAAAATAGCTATGACCTCTACTCCTTTACTCATCCAACCAGATTACTCCAAGCCCTTCAAAGTGTAAATTGACGCCTGCATGGAAGGGTTAGCAGCTGCTCTAAATCAAGAAAGGATAGAAGAAGACAGACCAGTAGAGAAACCAGTACTCTTCATATCTAGACAGATCAAAGATACAGAAAAGAGATATGGAGCCAGTCAGTTGGAATGTTTGGCACTATTATAGGCTTTAGAAAATCTACACTATTACTTAGAAGGCACCAATTTTCAAGTAATCACGGACTGTAATGCTGTAAGAACTTTCATGAACATGAAAACCCCCAGTAGACATATGCTCAGGTGGCAAATTGCTATACAACAGTACAGAGGTCAGATGACCAAAGTGCATAGAGCTGGAGCTAAACATGAGAATGCTGACAGTTTAAGTAGGAATGCTTTTCCTAATGACTCTAGCAATCCAGCATATGACCCTGAGGATCAAGATATCTTTCCTATCTTGAACATCAATTTTTTTGCATTAAATGCTTGGATCATGGGGATACACTTATGTGAATTAGATACTGCTTTCTTCAATCTAGTGAGGGACAACTGCTCCCCTGAAATCAAGCTGCTGATTACCATTATGGAATGTGAATCCCCAGAAGCAGTACTGATAAATATTTTACCTGCTTCATTACTTAAACACTATAAAGCAGGAATGTTTACCTTTTGGGATGGTCTGCTTTACTACAGACACCAAAATTTGAGTGTATCAGTACTAAGCAACAAAGAACATATACAAAACATACTCCAGGAATGCCATGAAAACTGTTAATAAGGGCATCTATCCACTGAAAGAACCTTGGAGAATGTAAAAAAAATGCTTGGTGGATATACTGGAAAGAAATCACTATTAAGTATGTTACTAGCTGTGAGACTTGCCAAAAATCTAATAAAACTACTGGAAAAAGGGTGGGAATTCTACAGAAGATCTCTGAACCCAAAACTAGATGGGAAAACATTAATATGGATTTTGTCACCGGCCTCCCCCCTGGAGGTACTCATTCATATAACTCTGTCCTGATTATAGTTGAAAGATACTCTAAGAAGGAAAAATTCTTACCTAACGACAAAGAAGATAGTGCTATGGATGTAGCTCTACTATTCTGGAACAGGATCATAGCTGATGTGGGTATACCAAAGATTATAATCAGTGACAGAGAACCCAAATTCACCTCAGAGTTTTGGAGTAATCTACATGATATACTGGGTACTACTCTAGCATTTTCTACAGCATACCATCCCCAAACTGATCAATTAGCTGAAAGAATGATACAGACCCTAGAAGATATGTTAAGAAGGTTCTGTAGCTTTGGTCTAGAATAAAAAAACTCAGATGTTTTTTTCCATGATTGGGTAAGCCTACTCCCAGCTCTAGAGATGGCTTATAACAGCAGTGGAAATTCTACTACCAAAGTAGCCCCTTATATACTAGAAGAGGATGGATTCCAAAACTCCCTAGGAATAACTTAAAATATAACTTAGCCACCATTCATCAAACATATCTTGAATTCCAGAAAATGATAGATCTGGCAAATAATCATGCTCAAAAGTGTGTAGAAGAAGCAGTAGAACAAAACAAAAAAAGATGGGACAAATAACATGGAGAATCTGACTTTTAAATAGGATATCAGATCTTGATGTCCACTACCAACTTCAAAAATCTAGCAGGTGACAGAAAGCTGAAAAAAGCCTTTTTTGGACCATTTTTTATCAAGAAGATGAATGGCAAAAATGCTGTGGAAGTAATTTTGAGTGAAGAATTATCAAGGAAATACCCAGTATTTCCTGTTAGCCCAGTCAAACACTTTCAACCAAGAGAAGGTAGCAACCTCCCTCCAGAAATAATGCCAATAGAACCTGACCCTGTGGAAGAAAAAGGGAAATTCAACAGGATATTGAGAGACAAGAAAGAAAGAGTGCAAGGAAAAGATTTTATACTATACTTAGTAAGATACAAAGGAGAATCTGCAGAAAAAGATGAATGGTTACCAGAGAATAATATCCCTGATGGACCAATACATCTTAGAAACTACAGAGCCAGCAAAAGGAACTGAAACACACATAGAATTAATTTTTTCCCAACATGCTCCAGATTTTTTTCAGATATGGCCATATCTTGGAGTGGGGGAATGTCAGGTTGCTACAATTGCAGAGAAAGCTGTAAAAGTAGCAGAAATAACATAAAAATAATAATAATAAGATTAACCTAAGAAGGAGTAGGAAAACCATAAATATTATTGCAAAAATGGATTCTCCACCAAAAATTAGTTAGGGTCACTCACTGACCCCACCCTTGAAATCAAACTCCTTATATTTTTAAATAATTAAGGAAAGAAAGACCAAAATACCCTGGCACCACTATTGAACTTTTTGGCCAAATAAATATTCCACACACATTTTCACATATAGGTTTCACACCTAAAATTCAGTCAGAATTGAGGTGTTGTGTATATTTTAGGAGTTGCAGACAGAAATGTGTTCTGTCACAATTCCCCCATGCAGCTGCGGCAGCCAATGCACCCGCGCGCGGCTGTGCTACAGCTCTTTCACTCTGTCAAAGTCATGTATGCCGCCCCAGGCCTCTGACAAGTACGCAGCGGCAAGACAAGGGGTTGACAAAGTGAAAGGCGGCCTGAGAAACTTAGGTACCGCGCAAACATGCTACAACCCACACGGGAACATTCTACATATGTAATAAATTTTCCTGTGGATAATATATAGTCTAAATATACATAAAATCATATAAAAACACTCAAATAACCTTTATACGTATTTTTTATTAAATATAATTCAAATTACTAAAAATGTCGAAAATAAGACAATGACTACTTCTAAAAATATATTAAAATACTTCAATATACTATTATAAGAATTTCTAGACGTCAACATTTTCGTGAAATACTAAGAAAATGTATGATGTAAAAAGATTACATTAATACCCATTAACTACATGTTTAAGTAATTATTTTAGTAAATAAACTGAATTTCAAAAACAAGGAGTAAAATCAATATCATGAATTTACTCCAAATATTTAATAAATAATGAGAACTCACCTGATATCAGAATACCCGTAAAAATTTATATTAAGATAGTTATTAACTTAATGGGAACATATCCTAAGGTTAATTAATTAAATAATAAATAAAAAGGACAGATTAGTGTTATTCACACGTCCAAACCTCAATTATAAAGTAGAATAATTCCCATACCCTGTGGAATTAGTTCCTAGCCCTGTTACAGCACCAAGAACACGTGAAAGGCTACCACTGGTACCCTTCTAGCCTCAGTGTCCGTCCCTTTGAGCCCTTGTACCCCTCAGAAGGACAATATTGGACTCCAAAAGCTATAAATAAACAGCTCTTTTGAGGATATTGATGGGCACAGACCCATTTATATTTATATCCAGACACCGTTCAAAGGTAATCAAATACTTATAAAAGATAAGTAAGTGATTTATGGCTTATTCCAATTAATAATACCTGTCCTCAACATCTTTTTATCAATTTAAACTGCTGAACAATTGTTTAACCCCAGTATACAGGTTTAACCCATCAGTGCACGTACCAAACAGATACCCAAAGGATTTCATAATATAAATATACCAGTGACTTTTATTATCCTTTCTCTATCATGGAAGCTTGGATACAAAGCCCTGCCACTCCACCGTGTATTTTATATACAAATTATCTTTGGGAAAAATATCCTTTAAACTAAAGGGCCCAAAGTAACCAGGCCTATGTGTTTTCATACTGAATTCCCTGAAGAGAGGTGTTCAAGATCCCCAATATAATTGTGGCCCCTCTATTAAAATATTTAATCATCAATTTATATATATTGATTTATAACAATAAACCATAAACAAAACAATTAATCTTGCAATGAGCTTTATCCAAATATTTTATGGATTTTTGCTGCATTTATTAAATAATATATTTATTATTTATTCTATCACCTCTGGTAGCTACAGGATAGCAAGTTTCTTGGAATCCAGGAGGCTGACAGACTGAAAACCTCTCTTCAAGGGGCCTCCTTAGGCAGTTTAAGAATCTTGGAATGAATAATGGGTGCCTTATAAGGACTTATCCAAAATAATGGGTTCCTATATAAGGACCTATCCACTGATATGGCTTCGAAAAACAGCAAAATGGCCAAGGCAGGAAGGGAAACACACACTCTGAGTCCATTATCCACACTAAAGCCTGCAAAGATTCAGGTAAAGAGCTTCAGGGCAGATGGGGTTTATTGCCAGACTAAAATTCAATGAATAACGTTGATTGGTTGTTGGGAAGTAATAATAATGCTGCAGACTAGGTCATAAATCACTTGATTATCTCTTTATTAGAAATTGCATAGAAATGACACAGGGTCTTAATGATAATAATAAATTCCTTGTAAAAATGATGGGGAAGAATGGATTCAAAGAGGTCTGTATAAATACCTTTTTGGGTCATAAAGAGATTCTCAGGGAATGCAGGGAGGTTTCTTCTGGTGAGCTGAGGCTGGCAAGCTAGTCAGGGAAGGTTTAGCACGTCCACATGATGCTGTCAATCAACTCTCCTCTGGTCTGATGGATTACCACACTATTTTAGCCACAGTATCTGTTAATCTGTTAATGAAGTAACTCTTATCATTCTGCACTTATCCTTCATTCTTAATATTAGTATTGGTTTGAAATAAACAGATGTGGATATTTATTGATTTTCAATTATCTGCTGAGAACTTAGATAGTTTTTAATAATTTTTACAGCCACTCCTTGTAGTGTTTTGTGGTCTTCAAAGATTGGGATCTGTTTCTTTCATGGTAACCTTCAATATTTTATTCATCATTTAAAATTCTTTAAAATTAATTATATAATATATTTATTTTGTTTTGAAGGTTTCAGAACCTTTGTAATGCATATGTCACATTATTACATATGAAAGGTAAACCCTTCTAGGTTCTACCTCCTGTGAAAGTTACCTGTTGTCATATTTGTCATGACTAATCCTTATGTGGGGATCAGTCCATTCAAATGCGCGTGGGGTAGGATCAGCTGCGTGCGTGGCAAAATTGGCTGCACGTGGGACTTCTGTACATGGGAATGTGATGCTACAGGTACGCAGGTGTTGTGTAAGGACGTTGGACTGCGCATGCGAATTGTGACATAACACATTTCTGTGAGGAACTCCTAAACTACACACACAAACTTAATTCTTACTGAATTTTAGGTGCAAAACATATACATGAAAGCATTTCTGAAATATTAAATTGGCCAAAAGGTGCCATATGGGTGCCATGACCTTGTAGGTCAATTCTAATTTAATTATTGAAAATATGAAGGAGTTATATTTCAAGGGTAGGGTCAGTGAGTGACTCTAAATTATTTTGGGTGGGAAAGCCATTTCTGCAATAATATTTATTGATTTCCCACTCCTTCTCAACAATTTCATTTTTTTTTTTTATTTTTTTTTTTTTTACTCTGACAGGTTTCTCTGTACATAGTAGCAAGCTGACAGATGGAAGAAAGATTATTTTTCTCTAAAATTAGGCTTTGTTTGGCTTCCACATGTAGCTCTAACTTTTGATGAGGCCCTGGAGCCCTTTCTCCAAAAATCCCACAAACCTGTAGCTGTATCCTGAAAGAATGGGATGGAAAAAAGATGACTAGAGCCACTTACAAGTCCAAATCTTGTCAATTCCTGGAACCTCTTTTTGCAGAAGAAAGCATGGGATTGTAACTTCTATGGAAGTTACACCTGATGTTTTAAAGTGCTTTCCAAATGCCCAAAATTTAGAACTGTAGCTCTTACCCCTTGTAAATTCTATTTTGCAGCAGGGTGGGTAGTTACAGTTACACTTACACCTTAAGTAAAATAGCCAAGTGCCATGAAGGAATTTTCAAAGTTGTGAGAGATAAATATGAAAGTGAGTGTGAAAAGGAAATAATAGAAAAGGAAAATGAATTGTGAATAAGAAATGATATGGAGAGGTGAAGGAAAAGGTTAAAAAGAAATTTTAAGGCTAAGACAGGGAAATTCTGATTATCAATATGAATGTTAATATTGATTGGCTTTTTTGTCATAGAAAATGATATTTTTAAATCAACTGAATTGTAAAAAGAATTCAGCTAATATTGAGAAACATGTTGAGCTGAGGAAAATCAGAATTCCACAAAGAGTAGAAGGATTATCCATTTCATAAGTATTAAAGAGTAAGGATATGAGCAATAAGAAAAAGTAAAGGAAACAATTCTTACCTGAGTAAAAGAAGAATGCTGCAAAGAGTAGAAGGATGAGGAAAGGAAATCCTCCTTCTAGGCGCAGGTTCTGTCCTCAGGTATACACTAGTAGTTGAAGTTTCACAAGTAGTGTGACATATTGAGATCATAATGAATATTGAATAAAAAGATGAGAAAATGCGCTGTTTGATGACTGAGAGGAGATTTGTTGCAGACAATTTTAGAGTGTGATGTGAAGGAAAATAGATAGATGAAGAATGAAAAGAAAAGGAAGAAACAAAACTAGGAGAGAAATGAAATAAGGAGGTTTGATAAGAAAAGAACAGATGTGGAATATGGAGTTAGTGATACTCCAACAAAACATTCAGGATTATCTAGGATAGAAAAGGAATAGAAGGGATTAGATTTGCATTTGATTTTGAATATTTTCTTTCTGAAATTCATTTGTTGATGGTGATATCTTTGGCATGTGATTATGAAATGAGTGATAAACTCAATTTGATTGCAATGGGGACATGTATTTGTGGAAGAGCGTTTGATTTGATGTAGGTATGGATTCAGTGGGGCATGGCCAGATCAAAGTTGGTGGATTAGCAAGGCTGGACCTTTTTTGATGGAGTCTAGGTTTTTAAAAAAATCTCTCTGTTGAATTTATATTTGTATCTTTTAAAGCCTTGGGATGATAATCTAACTTTTGATAAAAAAGCTTGTTTTGTTAACTGACAGATTTTAGAAAGACTTCTGATAGGGATAACAGGGTTAGTTAGATCACTGGTGCAGGATTTTTCTTTAGCTTAGGAATCTACATTTTTGTTGAAGGAGATATGAGAGCATCCTGGAAACTAGGCTAAAATTATCTGTTGATTAGAATTAAGGTTGAGAAGTTTTGATATATGTTAATGTAAAGGTATTGGGAGCTGGACAGTTTGGATGGGTTAGAATGTTTGATAAGGGGCTGCCTGTTGTCACAGTAAAATATGATCTTTTGTATTGCAATTTTATGTTGTTGTCATCTATTAATCTCTGAAGTGGCTATTTCAATACTTGATAGGATACCAGGGAGTTTGGAATGAAATATAGTGAGGATTTATTTGGAGTTTAGGAATGAGGCAATGTGAGTGAAGGTTATGTTAGCTAAGATGGCAGCCAAACCAACTCCTTTTTTTTAAATAAGGGAGCCATCTGAAAAAAGGATGATGGTGTCATCAGAGAGTTTTTGTCTTATCTGTTGTTGGATCAGTCCAGGGGCTTTTTTTTTGGCAGTTCTGAGTCAATTACTTCAATCAAGGGGGAGAACCAGGGAGGCAGGGGGATGGGATAGCTGGTTTGGGCGGGGGGGGGGGGGGGTAGGAAGGGGTAAAAATGTGGAAAAGTGAGCACAGTTGATGAGGTAATGAATTTAACTTTGATGGTTTTGAACTTTCTGAAAGATCTCTGAAAGAGAAATATGTTTCACTAGGTTAGTACTAGGAAAGGTGAAGGATTGGTGGATGGAGTTGTCAGTGATTTTTAGATGTTGCTTAAAGAAAGTTATCAATCTGCTATCTAGTTTATGAAAGGTGGTGGGGTTTTGTAAAAAATTCCTGATCATAGCCAGGCCCATTGGAAAAAGAACTTTTCCAGTAGTTTGCTACCTGTAGCCATTTTCTTTTGGGTGAACCACATACCACTTGCCAAAAAAAGATGGTATTATAGGAGTGCTATAATAAATTGGCAGGAATCTTTAGTATTAATACCATAAGTGGTTATGATAATTTGGGAGATTTGAATGGAGGAGGTATTAAAGTTATTTTTGATGGTGTTTATGGGTTTTTCATAGTTAAATTTTGGATATAGATTAATTCCACCACAAAAAATATGCTGCCACCCATATGCAGGTGGCAAGTTGTATCTCACCTGTATCCAAGCTATATCTCAAGAAGAATCTCTATTGTATCTTCAGTTAATCTCACCTCCCCCCCTCTGTCATTTAAAGAGGTTTTCACATCACCCTCAACTCTAAGTCCACCTATCTTTACTGTACTACAACTTCAATCCCCTCTGGTCCTGGAAAGCATCCATGAGTGGAGTTCAACTCACATTGCTCCATCAATTTCCAGGGGTGAGTGGACAACCCATTCAATCTCCAAATCATCAGGACTGCTACCTCCAATTAAATAAATATTTAATTGGTGGATTGGGAAAATTAACTGAGGAGTGAGCCACCAACTCCAACACACTGTTGGAGTGAAGAATTCACTTTTTCAACCACCAGGTTGGAGTGAGCATTTTACTGCCTGTTGAACCATGGTGATAAAAATTCTCTTGCAGGAACATAGTTTTAAATGACACCCTAGCAATTAGTAACCACATTTTAGTTCATAATATGACCAAATAGATATAATAATTATTTTTGCCTTTGAGAATTGAGCTCACAAGTTGAATTGGATTACAGAAGTTGGATATTTTTTCAACTTTATTTTTATTTAATTTTTATTTTTTATCATGGTTTTTTATCTTGTTCTGCTTGAGGTACTAATTGGATGATGTGGGGGAAAAGTAAATGAGTGTTATCTGCTTGGAAATCCATGCTGGTATGGCATGCTCCAAAACATTTTTTTTGTTTTTTTTTTCTCATGGGTTTTTATCTTCTCCTGCTTGAGGGACAAATTGGATGATCTGGGGGAAAATTAAATGAGTGATATCTTTTGGGAAACCCACCCAGCTATTGAGTTCTCCACAATGGAGTTATACATTAGGGGTCCAGCATACCACACCAAAGTGCATTATGCCTATGCCCCTGTGAATTGCTCCAAAATGAAGTTGCACCCTGGTTGGTCAGCATGCAACAACCAAGTTCATTATGCCCACACCCTAGTGGAGCGCTTCAAACCAGATTTTTAACCTGGTTTTCCAGCATACAGCACCCTTTTGGTGTGCAAAAAATGGGGTTGTATGCTGAAAAGCCCAGGTACAACACATTGAGTATGGTGTGTAAAGCGTGTCTGGGAGACTGTCCAAGTTTGACTTGGCATGCGCCCAGTGGGACTTGGGTAGGCGCCAAGAGGGCTTGATTGCATTGGGCTCACAGGGGTAAAAACTTGGCACCCTACTAAGCTCCCTTTGGCGCCAATCAAAGCTGGTTGCCTCAAAATTGACCAGCCTCCCTCCCCCCAACTTTGAACCATTTTATTTTTCTCAAGTACTATCATGTGATTTGCAGGTAAATGCAACCAGCTTTAATTGGGGCAAAGAAAAAATTGGCAAGGCGCCAGAAATATCCAGCCAGGCGCCAAGTAAACCTTGGCAAGGTGCCAAGAAGGCTTTTCCAGGCGCCAAGATGACATTGCTAAGAGCCATGCGCATTTTAGCAAATTTTGGAAAAACTTGGCTCAGCGCCCAACCTTGCTTTACAGACCATAAATTTGGTCAACACCCATTTGGATTGCACTAAAATAAATTTGTACGCTGAGGTGCCAGCATATGGTTTATCAAGCGCTTCTGGGCACCTGTCAAAGTTTGACTTGGCATGCGCCTGGAAGGACTTGGATGGGTGCCCAGAGAGCTTGATTAGGTTGGGCTTGCAGGAGTTCAAAATTGGCCCCCAATGGGCCCAATCAAGCTCCCCTTGATGCCAATCAAGCTCTGGTTGCACCAAATTTAGCAGCCTCCCTAACCCCCAACTTCCAATTTTTTTTTTCCCAAAATATTATTATGTTTTTTGCGGGCCAATGCAACCAGCTTTGATCAGCCCCAAAATTAACATGCCCAGGCACCAGACCTATTTAGAAAGGCGCTAAGTAAACCTTGGCCTGATTTCAAGGGTTCTTTGATTGAAGCCAAGATAACTTGGATCAGTGGCATGCGCACTTTACAAAAATAGGGAATAACATCAGGAGCCGCCCAGACATGCTTGATACACTATACAATCCTGTTTTCAAGACCTTGCCCAAGGTGTTGGCGTAAATCACCTACACCTTGTTTTTTTATCACCAAGCATGCAAAAATTTAGGCCCTGTTCTTCAGCATCCAGGGTGTAACTTGCGCTTCTGTTCCAAAAAGAAGTTACACCCTGTATTTCACATATGCAACATACAGGGTGGTTCAAAAAAGTGTATGTGTGCATGTGAATCACTATGCACACTGCATCTTGTGGCCCATATTTCTGGTGGGGCTGGAAATTCAGGGTCAACGCTGTATATCTCCACCTCACATCTGGGGTTGCATATGCATTTGCAAAGGGGGGTGTATATTGCAATCCAAAGGTTTATATTTTGGAGGAAAAATGTTGTTTTGGGCCTCTCCCATGGCCATATACACATACACATACATGTGTGCGGTTTCCAAAGGCAGACTTATATGTCACTGGTATGTACCACATTAAATCATTGCATGAAGGAACTTTTTTTAAATGGTATTGGTACAGTTATTTTGATAATAATTACACAATGTAGAATATATTTTGATTCAGGGGAAAGTAATTAAAACACTTTTGACATTTTCAAGCTTTCATGATATTTATGTGATTTTACAACACAGGTAAATATGATGAAAAAACTATTCTAAGTAGGATATCCTTGCAAGAGTCTATCAATTAAAACAGCACGAGTTGAAAATTCTATTATCACAAGAATCAATATTGAAAAATGACTTTAGATCTACAAATAATTTGAGGGGATGAGTTTAGACATTATGAAGACAAGGTCAATGGAGGGCCGCATATCCAAACTGTTTTTGACCTCCAGAGAAAGGGAAGAAATAAAATCAGGATGATAACAGTTGCTGGGGAGTATTGTTGGCACCTTTGTGAGTTTTTCTTGGAGTTTGGAAGGTTTCTTCATCATCCACATTAACTGACCATTTTTGTATTGCCTAAAATGTTTCTCAGCTTTCTTTTTGTCAAAAATTTTATCTATTTGGTGACCAAAGGCAGAGAAAACTTGAGATTGCCATTGGCACTGGAACTTCTGGAAGACTTTTTTTTTGGAGAACTCAGTGTCAGAGAAAAATTGTGTTTCACTGAAAATACTTTGCTGATTTTCTTGGAATCCAAGTGATTCCAAGATCTCCGTTTGTTGATTCAAGAGATTTAAACAGAGAGGAAAAACCATGTGAAAAAAATTTGGGTAAAAAATACCATGGGATGATAGCAAGTAATTTCTTACTTGTTTTTGCAATCTGTATTTTCTTGTCTGATTTTTTTTTTCTGCATGGGCTTCTGAAATATATTTTCCAGAAGTAATATTGGATCTCCTGCCCATGAACCACCTCTTGAGGACAATGGTAAGGTTGAATTTGGTGTTATGCACTGATTTGAATGGATAGTTCTAAAATGCACCATGTGCATGGGCATGGTTTCAATGTTTAATGATTATTCCCGTGAAAAACTGGTTCGAATGAAATTACCAAGGCTCAGACCAATTGAAATCACAGAAAGGGAATTTGATTTGTGCAAGGTCTTGAAGAAAAACCTCTCTTTCTAGGGTTGATATTTGATGTAGTAGACATGAAGACTTGGATGGGACTAGAGAGGTAGTGGAATGGATCTGTTGATGAATGCAAGATGATGGCAGTGATTGAACCTGGGATTTTTGTAGGGAATCGTGGATTTTTTTCCAATGAGTATCTGTTGACTTGGTTATATTCATCACAAATCTAAAGCAGAACAAGAGACATCAAGAGAAGTGGGAGTTGGAGCCAGGGACACTGCTGGAAAGAGCTTGATTGAAGAGTCTGGGGTTTTTTGATGGGGGCTCCATTCAAGAGGTATTGTACCATGATGGATTTTTTTTTGTTGAAACTTCATGATTATCAAAAGTAGGATATCAGGGTCAGAATTGAAGAATTGCAAATCACAGGGGGATGATGACTTGAATGTTAAAAATTGTGAAATTATTCCAATGGACAGCCACCGTTGCAGCAAGCTCATGGTCAGCAACCATTGGGTCAAGCTAATTATTGGCAACCATTGGGGAAAGCTAATGGTTTGCAACCATTGGGGCAAGCTAATGGTTGGCAACCATTGGGGCAAGCTAATGGTTGGCAACCATTGGGGCAAGCTAATGGTTGGCAACCATTGGGGCAAGCTAATGGTTGGCAACCATTGGGGCAAGCTAATGGTTGGCAACCATTGGGGCAAGGTAATGGTTGGCAACCATTGCAGCAAGCTAATTTATGGAAACCATTTGTGCAAGCTAATAATTGGCAACCATTTGAACAAGCTCATGGTTGGCAACCATTGGGGAAACCTAATGTTTGGGGACCATTGGGTCAAGCTAATGGTTAGAAACCATTGGGGAAAGCTAATTGTCAGGGACCATTGGGGCAAGCTAATGGTTAGCAACCATAGGGGTGAGCTAATGGAGACTGACCATCAGGCCAAGCTCAGCCTAAGCTGATGGACAGCAACCATGAGGCTTGGGTAATTGATGGAAACGATTGAGAGTAAGTCACTCCTCAATAAATAAATGCATACCAGTTAGTGTATAAGATGTAAGTTTGAAGTGCACCCAGTTGATGAATCAATCCATTCATCCACCTGGGATGGTGTGGGATGGCATGTAGAACATGAGTGCATTATTGGAGAGATGGGTCTTGGGGCATGGAAAAGAAATATGGAAAGCTTAAATATTAGGGTCTAAGTTGCAAGAAAATATAATTAACAAAGCCAGACACGTATCCATCAAGCAATCCAAAAAGATGTTAAAATGGGGATGCACTCAGGTAATGTGCATAGGGATGTGTAGTCCAAATGGGATGCAAAAATGGGCCTCCACGGCCCATTGGACATCACGTGGGCCACGTGGGCCTATGTAAGTGTTATTGGTTTTGGGAATTTGGGCGCCAAAACACGTTTTTATGGTCTTTTGGTACACGGGCCCTCACAGGCCCGCCAGGGTGGATGGGCCACCCAAGCCAGTTGGGCTTATTTGGGCATAAAAGGGCCCAAGAGTTATTATGGACATACTTGGCCAGACAGGCTGGCCCGCCAAAGTATGCAATTCTCACAATTTGGGCTTGGGGCGGCCCATTGGGGTCGCCGCCCCTGTTGCAGCCCGCTAGGGGCCGCTGCTTGTATTGCAACCTGCTTGGGGCCGCGGCCCGCTTGGGGAAGCTTCCCACGTTGCGGCTTGTTTGGGGCCGCCTGTGTTCCTTGGTAAGGCCCATGTGGGGCCAGACGGCCTGCGCGGGGCTGTCGCGTGGCCAAGGGATCCCGCGCGGGCCCAACTGGTCGCGCCCGGGGACCAGCTCCGCGGAGCCGGGGCTTGCTCCCCCTCCCCTTGCTCGCCGTTGGGAGGGGGATGGGGGCAAGCTGGCTGGGTTGAACCAGCCAGCGACCGACTGCGACAGCGTGGTTGGTCAGGGAAGGGGGGACCTGACCACCCCCTTGCCCAAGGAGGTGGTGGCGCCGGCCTCAAGAGTAGCAACGGGCAGGTGGGGGGGAATTTATCACCCCTCCACCATTGATTGTGTGAAGCGACCAAGCAAAGGGACGCCCTCCCCCCCCCTTTACCAAGGGGGAGGAGCAATGGGCTTGGGGGGACCTGATCACCTCCCAGCCCAATTTTCTTGACAACGCCCTGGGGGTATCAACCCCCAGGGCCCCTGGTGAGGGTATTTGACCACCCCCACCAGGGATTTGAGAGAAAGAGGGGGGGGGACAGCATGTCCGCTGGTCACACCCCCCCCCCATGTGAGTCTGAGACTGGACCCAGGTGTGCCCTGGGTCCCACCTGGCCCATTTGAGGGGCCAGGGGCTGGCTGCATGAGGCAACCAGCCCTTAAAAAAGGTAATGAGGTAATCATGGCTGGTTGTAACAGACAACTAGCCAACGGGATTGAACAGTTAAGGGGCTGGTTCAGCCCCATTGAGGTGGAAACACCAGAAATAACCGGAAAAGGCTGGTTGTAAGGGTACAGGGACTGATGCCATGTGGGCTGATGTAGTCCAAACCAAGTAACAAGGCCATTAAAGCCTGTATAGCTCTTTGGGGGTGGAAAATTTGCCTTTTGGATTGTTGTATCATGGGCTCACAAGAGGCCAATCTTTTGTACTTAAGGAGCTCTTCTCCCTGCTGTTTTCCATCCATTTATTCATCATTCCAATAAAATTCATCCAAGATATTGCCCCATGGTGACAGCCCCATTAGCCAATATTGACACCCAGTGTCCAGAATTTCTTTTTCTTTAAATACTGCTCATTTTCCTAAGCTAATTTCTGGCCATAATTCTAACAAAAGAGGTTTAGAGCATGAGTCCTTGGGGTTTGTATTCAAAAAATGGACCCTGATGGTGTGTGTTTGTTTGCCTTCCAGATAAGTGAAAATTGTTTTCACACAGCCCACAAATACCTTCCCAAAGAAGCATCAGAAGCCATTGCAATGATTTACCGTGGGGAGTTTTTTTCTGATTGGGAGGAGGATAAATATGGCACTTGAATAACCATCAAAACCCCCTGGAGAAGTTGCAAACTAACTCCTCTAACTGGACTACTAGATGAAAAAGCATTATAAGTTGTTATTAAGCACCAAGAAATCAAGCAGTTGCATGAAATAATTAATCATGTGTCAGGCAAGGTGAAACCCAAGGAATTTGCCCTGCTCAAATTCCCAAAAAAACTTCTGATTGATGCTTATCAACCTGCAGTGCTGCAAGCGCTTTTGGAAATTGACCTCAAACTTGTGGCTACTTGTGAAAACTCAAAATGTTTTTCAGAAATCACCTTACTATCAGAAAAAATCAAGAAGGAGCCTGGTAACACATTTGGCATAGTTCCAGCTCACACCCCTGAGGCAAGTGGATTTCCCCAACAATAGTTGAGACTTGGGTGGTCTTTTTCTTCTTCTTTATTATGAGAGATTTTTTATTCTTATAGTTCTTAATGCAATAAAAGTCAATATATAAGTTACAGTGTTTATTTCTCAGTAAGTAATGCGTGAGATTAACTGATCAATAAGTATATGTATCAAACACAACCAAGAGATTGGGTAATTTATATTGAGCTTGATTTTGAAATACATAGATGGAAGAGAGAGGAAATGAAATTGAGGTCATGAAAAGTTTCAATGATCAGGTGACCTTGCATTCCAGGAAGTGCAGGGTTGGCACACAGCACGTTGCACATTCCATTAAATCTTGTGAATGCAGGGATAACACAACCCTGGATGAAAAAAGTATTTATTGCCTTGCCAAAAATTGCCAAATGATGCACCAATGTTCATGAATCCTTTGGGTTGTCTGGGATGATATAAAAGGTGCATGTCTTTCCCTTATAATGATGGGCAACTTCTTCACTATTTCATCCCAACAGATTTCACCCTGGCCCATCTGACTTGCATTGTGGAATTTGCCACACATGATCCATATAAGTTCCTTTTCTGAATTTGCCACCATGGCTGACACTCTCCCACAGCCCAAAATTGGAAAATGTGGATGTAATGATTCATGGAGGTCAAACATGTTCAAGGAACAATGTGTTAGTTGATGGATGGTGTCCAAACTAAAATTCTGGATGGAGTAAACTGACTACAAAAATGGTTGCCATCCATAGAGCTATCACACTGCATCTGGAACATGGTTCAAGTGAATAAAAAGCATGCATGAACTTTGAGGCTCTCACATTACCAGATGCTTACAGTGGAATACATCAATGGCGGTTTTCCATAGAGCTATCAAAATTTATCTGGAACCTTGAGCAAGTGAATAAACAGTGAGAATGAACTTTGAGTGTCTCACATTACCAGAAACTTACAGTGGACTAAAACAATGGTTCCCATGCATAGAGCTATCACAATGCATCTGGCCCATGGTTCAAGTGAAGAAACAGTGTGCATGAAATTTGAGTCTCTCACCTTAACAGATGCTTACAGTGGACTACAACAATGGTTGCCATCCATAGAGCTATCACAATGCATCTGGCCCATTGGGAAAGTGAATAAACAGTGAGCATGAACTTTGAGTGTCTCACATTAACAGAAACTTACAGTGGACTACAACAATGTTCACCATCAATAGAGCTATTACAATGCATCTGGCCCATGTTTTAAGTGAATAAAAAGCATGCATGAAATTTGTGTGTCTCAACCTACCAGATTCTCATGGGACTCAGGTCACCGCAATGTCACATTATCAACCCAATTATTGGGAATTAAGTTGCATAAGGAATGCATGAATTTATTTATAAGAATGATGATTAAAATTAATTGAGAAAGAAAAGCTAGTACACTAAGACACTGATAAATTTGGGATAGCTGGAATAGAAACATTGGATTTGCAAGGTAAACTAAATACAGGATAATCAGTTGAAGGATTTTGGGACAGCAAATGATCACTGAAATCAAGGAAAACACATTTTCACAATTCCACATGGGATACCCATGTTCCTGGCCACAATTCAGGGCTGAAAAAGCAGTCTTGAATAAGCTGCACTATGTAAGCTTTTGTAAAATTCCATAATTTTTCCTTGATTTCCTTGGGCTCTAGCTGTTTGGCTTTCAAGAAATTGCTCAGGATCTGGAGGGATTGAACCAGGTAAAATTTCCTAATGTCTGATGGTACTAGCAAGAGGCCATGTGCTTTGGCTACAAGGTAGGCCACAAGAATGTGGTAGCAGGGTTAAGATGTGATGGTGACCATGATGGTCTTGAACTTGGCCTGCTGTGGTGCCACTGCTGTGGAGAACCCCTCCAATAAAAGTTTTGTCAGCAGGAGAGAAAATGCAATGAGCAGGTGGTTGATTTGGTCAACCAATTGACCCAGGGATTTGAAGCCAAATTTGTGACTAGGGCTGTCAACTGGCTTTCCTTCAATCCAAGCCATGTCTTCATGTGAGCCAAGACAAGTGGCAAAATACTTGATGATTGAGACATCATGGCTTGCCTCATCTTCATTATCTGTTAGTTGGATAAATGCTGGTGGCTGGTTGAGTACTCTTGAGACCAGGAGAATGGATCGGAACCATACTTGTGCCCATCTAACCTGAAAAAACTCTGGAGGGTGAGTAAGGTGGATCCACAGATTTTGCAGCTTAGACCCTATGGTTGTGGCTGGTGGGGGCAGTGACCCAGGTAGAAGAGGCAGGGAAAGTACATCTGGCATGTAATATGGCTCAGATGTGAAAGGTGGGAAGGGATTTGCATCTTTAGGAATGAGGAGAGGTTGGCTAATGTGAGGGAAAAAGATCCCAGTGGAATCAAGCTTACCACTTTTAGCCAATTGAATGATCAATTCCTTAATACTAGCACTGATGGTGTTGAAAAATACCAGCACTGATGGTGTTGAAGCAGATTGTGTGAGATAGCAATCAAGGGTAAGATCCCCATTCTTGGTGGTCTTTTGCATGAAGTCCAAAGAGGTGCACCACTGCCTCAACAGTGCTCTTGTAGGAATTTGAGTCAATGATTCCATTTGCAAAGGGTTGAATGGCTTCCTGGATTTTAGCCTGGTATTTTTTTGAAAGTGTAGGCAAATATATGGAGGGAGCTACAGTGATTGGCAATCAGGGAAGGAATATGAATGGATTTGATGGAAGTGACTTACCAGGGTCATATGCAGGATCAGCCGCAGAGGCGGGAATAGCCCCCTTGGTGGGTTGGGAGTCTGGTACCACTGGTGTAGCATTGATTTCAAGGGTAGTGGTGATGAAGGCCTTCTATTCTGGTACTTCAGGGGTAAAGAGTGGATGTTGGGATTCTTTGGAGGGCACCTTATTTGGAGAAGCTTGCATGGGGGGAGTAGTGGCGCCTGAGGTACTTTCCTCTACATCACTTTCCATCAAGGGCACAAATTTATGCCACTTCTTGTTGGAATTTGCAGTGGCAGTTGCAGCCCATCTTTTGGTGAGAAGCTTTCTGGAACCAATCTGAAACTCCTCCTTTGGAGGAAGTTCATCACCATTTTCAACCACTGGTGAAGGAAACAATGAAGATCAGCCAGGGATTAGACTAGCATTCAAGTTTTCAACTCACAGGCCATTGCATCTTGAAGACACTTACAGGCCTTGATCACAATGTCTTGCACTGATCATGGCAGTGATTTAGTGTTGGCCATTTTAAGGAGCTTTCCCATTTGCCGCTTGCTACTAGCAATGAAGTTAGACTTTGAGACAACCAAGGCTTCCTGCAAGCTTGTCAAGCCACTGGTCTGGGCTGGGGGTTTTTAAGATTGCTCAGCTGGACCACGGGATCAAGGTGCAGATACTTCAGATTCTCTAGGAGGAAAAATACTTTGTTGATCTCTTTTCCAATCTCTTGATTCTCTTCTGATTGATTCTCTTTCTTCTATCTATCATCCTCTCCAGTCTCATCTATCTTCTTTTCCCGTCTCTTTCTTTTTATCCATCTATTTCACCATCTATCATTGGGATTCAAAAACATGCTCAATCAAAAACATGCTCAAATCATTTCCCCATCTTCTTTGTTCCTTTCTTTTCTTTTCTATGTGTCTCTTCCTTCTTATTCATCTCCAGTCTGTCCTTTCCCATATCCCTCACTCTGCTGTCACTAAGCCTGTGAACGCCCTGTCATCTCATTCTTTTGCGCGCTCATCCTTCAAAACAACTGCTGCCAATACTCCAATCCCAAAGCCCCGCTTGTCAGCTCCACCACCTTACCAAAGAATCAAGGACAAGCTCTAAAAAATGATTCAACCCAAACCACCAGCTACTGCTACCTCCCAACGCCACTCACCAGCTACCGCTACGACACAAACGCAAGCTTATTCCATCACCTTACCAAGCTGTCATACGACTCAAGCTCATCCCACCACCATATCAAGAACACCACCCCAGATCCATTTTCTCATTCGCGCTTCATCTCTTCTTAGTACCATTGTTGTCTAGTTCAACTCTATATCTGGTCCTTTTGAGGTGTTTCGTCAGATTTGTTTCTTTTATTATTTTGATTACTCTCAGCTGAAATTAAATTTCCTTTTAAGCCTGTTAAACTTTCAGATTTACAGTCCCACTAGCTCGCTCACTTGACCAGATAGGCTCTATGTCCGATTCAGAAGAACAACCCAACTCGTCCAAACTCAAAATCCCCCTCCTAAATGACTCGAACTTCCCATCCTGGAGCTTTAGGATCAAGAGTTACCTTTGCAGGAAAGGACTTCTCAAACTTACCCTTGAGCCCGCTTCATCACCATTGACCTGACCTCAGAAGAAGAAGATATGTGAAGCCACGGACATTATCATCCAACATCTCGGTGAATCTGCTTTTGAATCCATTGTCAACAACAACAACAATGGTGATCCCTACGCCATTTGGCAGGCTATTCTAGAAGGATATGCCTCTCAATCCTCAAATAATTGTGGTTGTATCTGGCTCAACTTTATCCGCTATCTTTTCAAGGGTGATCTGATGACCTACATCAAGGACTGCCAAAAACTCATGAATGAACTCACCATTGTAAGACTCAAAGTTCCCCCTGACATCCTCATCTATACCATCCTTGCCAAACTTCCCAGCTCATTCTACCACATTGTCAACTCTCTAATCCTCAACAATGCTCTTCTCCAAAACCCAACTGGAATTCTGAACAATGTTTAGTATTCCCCAGGTGACTTCCACCTATCTTTTCCTACCACGCCTCCGCGCAGAGTTCCTTATTATCTATCAGTATTTCTGACCGCGCCTCTGGGCGCAGATGCGCACTGAACCCACAACGGGGACCCCGATGTGACTTTCCTGTACATACTTGGACTGACGGCTGCAGTCGCGACCCTCTTCAATTCTCTTTTCCTCTTCTTCTATCTCGCCTTTCTAAATATCTCCGGCCTACCTTTCTCATCTATCCCTATTCTCATTCCTCTCCCTCTCCTTCAATCTCCTCAACTGCCATCCTCCCTCCATCAAGTAAATGCCCAAACCAAATTCGCCAATGTCTGACCGGTAAGATGACGACTTCTACAACAAACTCTATAGAAGCCAATCTGACTCTACAATCCAAATAGTTCCTCTCCAGCGCCTCGAATTCCTTTTTTTCTATTTCTTCTTTCCTTCTCAATTGTCCCACCGTCTACAGATCTCCTCTAAACTCGAAGCTTTCACCCTGAACAACATTCTTTGATCTACGCTGTAGGGCTCTTTATTCCTTCTCCCCGCTTTCTATCTCTCTTAAGATTCTGTCTGATATATTTCTTTATGTCTATTCCTTATCTCTCAGCCCAAGCTGGTTATAGTTCTCGCGAAATATATCTTCATCTTATTAAACAAACTTTTTGAGGTACTTCACCTTGAATTGTCTTGGTTTCCGGACAACAACTCAACCTCAGACATCTCTCCATCAATCTCACTACATAAATCAACCATGAAGAAAAGGAAAAAACCCAAGAATCCTTGCTCAAAAGGAAACCACAACCCCCTTTCCGAGCACCCTGAAAACAAATGCTGGTTTGTTCATCCTCATCTCAGACCCAAATGGAATAAAACTCCTTTTTCCAACCTTCACTCTATCAACAAAAGTCCATCCATTGAAGATGAAAGCAATTCCAAGGGCGCCAAGCTCCATTTCAACGCTCAAATTTACCTCTTGTCCAATGGAAAAGACTCCCATCTTCCGGTTCTGGATTCTGGCGCGAGCCATCACATAGTTAACAATCCCATGTTTCTGTTTGATTGCATGCCTATCCACCTTGAAGTGGGAACAGGCTCCCCAAACAACTCACTCATTGCTACACACTCTGGATGAGCCAAGCTTATCAATCACCTTGGCTCAGCCATTACCCTTCAAAATGTCCTCCTCATCCCCTCCATCAATTGTTGTCTTGTTTCTCTCACTCAACTCAACTCCTCAAAGACGACCTTTTCAAAAGTTGGATACTTGGGGTTTGAAGTGAAACTGGATAAGATTAGCTTTTTAGGTACCACAAACAATAAGTTAACTTAACTATGTGAAACAAAATTCCTTTGTTGCAGCCAATCCACGTTGCTCCTCAAGGCTCCAGACAATCTCTGGAATTTACACCTTGGTCACGCCAGCGCCCAATCCCTCAAAACCCTCAATCTAAGCTCCATCAACTCCAATGCCCAACCAACTGTCTTTCAAATTTGCAAAACTTGCAAGCAAGTCTTGACACCATTCAATCACAAATTCAAAACAGCTACTCACCTTCTTGAAGCGGTTCATCTGGATGGTGTCTCCTTCCCCCCTTCCCACCAACAACTCCTTGAATCCCTCTCATATTCCTCTTCCTTCTTCCTTGGTCTCCTCCACTGATCTGCCTGTCTTTTCTTCCCCCGTTTCTGATTTCCCTCTTACATCTTCTGCTGTCACCAATTCTGCTCCCCCCAATCATCCACTGTCTCACGACAGGCTAACTCACAAGGACATAATTCCCTATCCCCGTCGCCCTGACTCTAAAATTGGTCTCCCGGCCATCTATCTTATTGTTGACAACAGCTACTCCAATGCCACCTAAGTCCAAGAAGCTCTCAACTCAAAGTACCAAGAAGAATGGCTCAAAGAAATGAAACTCGAGGAGCTCAATCTTCTCAAGTACCAAGTCTGGGAGGAGGCAACTCTTCCCAACGACAAACTAGCGCTCAAATGCATCTGGGCCTTTTGGACAAAATGCAAAGAGCTAAATCAAATAGTCAAATTCAAAGCACAACTTTGCGTTCAAGGCTTCAGCCAGCAGTATGGCATTGATTTCACTACCACCTTTTTGCCAACTGGGGACAAGACATCCCTGCGTATGCTAATTGCTCTCGCTGCTCACTTAAAGCTAAAGTTTCATCAAGTCAATGTAAAGGCCGCCTTTCTGAATGCTCCGCTGCGCAAAGAAGTCTATCTCATTCTCCCTTCCAAAATCTCAGTCACAAATGGAAAGCACCTCAAGTTGAAGAAGGCTTTATACGGTCTCAAACTAGCACCGGTGGCCTGGTACAAAACGCTCAGATCCTGGTTGACGGACTGCGGCTTCCACAAAAGCAAGGCGGACCAGTGTGTATTCTGGAAGCATTCACACTATCTTTACGTTCATGTTGACGACATTGCAATATTCAGCAATTGACCGGATGCATTCATCACTCAGCTCAGCTCCAAATTCAGAATAAAGGACCTCGGGCCAGCCTCCCTGCTATTTGGAATGAATGTCAGCCACCTTCCGACCGGCTACAAGCTTTCTCACGGCTCTTACATTAAGCAGGTATGCACGCAATATTTGCTTCCGCCTCACAAGACTTTCTCAACTCCTTTCAGACCTGACGGCAAGCTATATGCCTTGAGTGAAGAAGACCATGAGGAGTTTCTTGAATTGGGCGCCAATTACAGGAAAATCGTTGGGGAGCTGAATCACATAAGCATATGCACAAGGCCCAACATAACATTTGATGTCAACTATCTTGCTCAATTCCTTGTCAAGCCAAATCTACATCACTTCCCAGCGGCGCTATACGTCCTTCAATATCTCCAAAACACCCCAAACGATGGAATCAACTTTGTCTCCTCCTCCTCTGCCTCACAACTTGCAGCTTATGTTGATGCTGACTGGGCAACCGGTCCCACTACCAGAAGATCAGTCTCCGGGTTGGTCGCATGATGGCTTGGAAGTGTTGTCACTTGGAAGTTCAAAAAGAAACTGACCCTGTCCCTGTCCACCACCAAAGCTGAATATAAGGCGCTGGGCAACGCCATCAAAGAGCTAAGCTGGGTAAAGTTGCTTATGAGAAAGTTTTGGCCGGAAGAAGCGGCCAAACCAGCCGTCATCCACAAGGACAACAAAGGCTGCATCAAGCTAGCTCTCAATCAAGCCAATCACGCTACGTTCCACACAAAGCACATGGAATTGAGATTTCACTATGTACGGAGCAAGATTCTCAAGAACGCCATCAAACTGCAGAAAGTGTCCTCCAAGAAGAATTTGGTGGATTTCCTCACCAAACCTTTAACGCGAATAGCACTTTGCCATGCCTTGGATTCCCTCAACATATCTGAATGATTTGAGAAATGGAGGCTGTTGGGATTCAAAAACATGCTCAATCAAAAACATGCTCAAATCATTTCCCCATCTTCTTTGTTCCTTTCTTTTCTTTTCTATGTGTCTCTTCCTTCTTATGCGTCTCCAGTCTGTCCTTTCCCATATCTCTCACTCTGCTTTCACTACGCCTGTGAACCCCCTGTCATCTCATTCTTTTGCGCGCTCGTCCTTCAAAACAACCGCTGCCAATACTCCAATCCCAAATCCCCGCTCGTCAGCTCCACCACCTTACCAAAGAATCAAGGAAAAGCTCTCACAAATGATTCAACCCGAACCACCAGCTACCGCTACCTCCCAAGACCACTCACCAGCTTCTGCTACGACACAAACGCAAGCTCATTCCATCACCTTACCAAGCTGCCATACGACTCAAGCTCATCCCACCACCATATCAAGAACACCACCCCAGATCCATTCTCTCCTTCGCGCTTCATCTCTTCTCAGTACCATTGTTGTCTAGTTCAACTCTCTATCTGGTCCTTTTAAGGTGTTTCTTCAGATTTGTTTCTTTTATTATTTTGATTACTCTCAGCTGAAATTAAATTTACTTTTAAGCCTGTTAAACTTTCATCTATTCCTTGCTTTGACCACTATGTCTGCCACCTGAAAATCACCTCTCAAATCTTGTCCCTGTTAAAATACGTACGCACTTACGCGGGTGCTACGTATAAGTGTAATCCAAATGGGATGCACAAATGGGCCTCTGAGGCCCATTGGACACACACACGGACCATACGGGCCCATGTGGATGTTACAGAGTTGGGGAAACTGGCCTCAAAACGCGTGAAATAGACCCATTGGTACACGGGCCCTAACGGGCCCGATGGGGTATATGGGCAAATACGTCCAGATGGGCTTGTATGGGCATAATTGGGCCCAAGGTTTATTTTGGACATACTTGGCCAGACGGGCTGGCCCGCAAAAGTAGTCTTTTCTCACAATTCGGGCTTGGGGCGGCCCATTAGGGTTGCCGCCCGTGTCGCGGCCCGCTTGGGGCCGCTGCTTGCGTCGCGGCCCGTTCGGGGCCGCCTGTGTTCCTCGGCACGGCCCACGAGGGGCCCGACGGCCCGCGCGGGGCTGAACATTTTTCCTCCAAAATATAAACCTTTGGATTGCAATATACACCCCCCTTTGCAAATGCATATGCAACCCCAGATGTGAGGTGGAGATATACAGCGTTGACCCTGAATTTCCAGCCCCACCAGAAATATGGGCCACAAGATGCAGTGTGCATAGTGATTCACATGCACACATACACTTTTTTGAACCACCCTGTATGTTGCATATGTGAAATACAGGGTGTAACTTCTTTTTGGAACAGAAGCGCAAGTTACACCCTGGATGCTGAAGAACAGGGCCTAAATTTTTGCATGCTTGGTGATAAAAAAACAAGGTGTAGGTGATTTACGCCAACACCTTGGGCAAGGTCTTGAAAACAGGATTGTATAGTGTATCAAGCATGTCTGGGCGGCTCCTGATGTTATTCCCTATTTTTGTAAAGTGCGCATGCCACTGATCCAAGTTATCTTGGCTTCAATCAAAGAACCCTTGAAATCAGGCCAAGGTTTACTTAGCGCCTTTCTAAATAGGTCTGGTGCCTGGGCATGTTAATTTTGGGGCTGATCAAAGCTGGTTGCATTGGCCCGCAAAAAACATAATAATATTTTGGGAAAAAAAAAATTGGAAGTTGGGGGTTAGGGAGGCTGCTAAATTTGGTGCAACCAGAGCTTGATTGGCATCAAGGGGAGCTTGATTGGGCCCATTGGGGGCCAATTTTGAACTCCTGCAAGCCCAACCTAATCAAGCTCTCTGGGCACCCATCCAAGTCCTTCCAGGCGCATGCCAAGTCAAACTTTGACAGGTGCCCAGAAGCGCTTGATAAACCATATGCTGGCACCTCAGCGTACAAATTTATTTTAGTGCAATCCAAATGGGTGTTGACCAAATTTATGGTCTGTAAAGCAAGGTTGGGCGCTGAGCCAAGTTTTTCCAAAATTTGCTAAAATGCGCATGGCTCTTAGCAATGTCATCTTGGCGCCTGGAAAAGCCTTCTTGGCACCTTGCCAAGGTTTACTTGGCGCCTGGCTGGATATTTCTGGCGCCTTGCCAATTTTTTCTTTGCCCCAATTAAAGCTGGTTGCATTTACCTGCAAATCACATGATAGTACTTGAGAAAAATAAAATGGTTCAAAGTTGGGGGGAGGGAGGCTGGTCAATTTTGAGGCAACCAGCTTTGATTGGCGCCAAAGGGAGCTTAGTAGGGTGCCAAGTTTTTACCCCTGTGAGCCCAATGCAATCAAGCCCTCTTGGCGCCTACCCAAGTCCCACTGGGCGCATGCCAAGTCAAACTTGGACAGTCTCCCAGACACGCTTTACACACCATACTCAATGTGTTGTACCTGGGCTTTTCAGCATACAACCCCATTTTTTGCACACCAAAAGGGTGCTGTATGCTGGAAAACCAGGTTAAAAATCTGGTTTGAAGCGCTCCACTAGGGTGTGGGCATAATGAACTTGGTTGTTGCATGCTGACCAACCAGGGTGCAACTTCATTTTGGAGCAATTCACAGGGGCATAGGCATAATGCACTTTGGTGTGGTATGCTGGACCCCTAATGTATAACTCCATTGTGGAGAACTCAATAGCTGGGTGGGTTTCCCAAAAGATATCACTCATTTAATTTTCCCCCAGATCATCCAATTTGTCCCTCAAGCAGGAGAAGATAAAAACCCATGAGAAAAAAAAAACAAAAAAAATGTTTTGGAGCATGCCATACCAGCATGGATTTCCAAGCAGATAACACTCATTTACTTTTCCCCCACATCATCCAATTAGTACCTCAAGCAGAACAAGATAAAAAACCATGATAAAAAATAAAAATTAAATAAAAATAAAGTTGAAAAAATATCCAACTTCTGTAATCCAATTCAACTTGTGAGCTCAATTCTCAAAGGCAAAAATAATTATTATATCTATTTGGTCATATTATGAACTAAAATGTGGTTACTAATTGCTAGGGTGTCATTTAAAACTATGTTCCTGCAAGAGAATTTTTATCACCATGGTTCAACAGGCAGTAAAATGCTCACTCCAACCTGGTGGTTGAAAAAGTGAATTCTTCACTCCAACAGTGTGTTGGAGTTGGTGGCTCACTCCTCAGTTAATTTTCCCAATCCACCAATTAAATATTTATTTAATTGGAGGTAGCAGTCCTGATGATTTGGAGATTGAATGGGTTGTCCACTCACCCCTGGAAATTGATGGAGCAATGTGAGTTGAACTCCACTCATGGATGCTTTCCAGGACCAGAGGGGATTGAAGTTGTAGTACAGTAAAGATAGGTGGACTTAGAGTTGAGGGTGATGTGAAAACCTCTTTAAATGACAGAGGGGGGGAGGTGAGATTAACTGAAGATACAATAGAGATTCTTCTTGAGATATAGCTTGGATACAGGTGAGATACAACTTGCCACCTGCATATGGGTGGCAGCATATTTTTTGTGGTGGAATTAATCTATATCCAAAATTTAACTATGAAAAACCCATAAACACCATCAAAAATAACTTTAATACCTCCTCCATTCAAATCTCCCAAATTATCATAACCACTTATGGTATTAATACTAAAGATTCCTGCCAATTTATTATAGCACTCCTATAATACCATCTTTTTTTGGCAAGTGGTATGTGGTTCACCCAAAAGAAAATGGCTACAGGTAGCAAACTACTGGAAAAGTTCTTTTTCCAATGGGCCTGGCTATGATCAGGAATTTTTTACAAAACCCCACCACCTTTCATAAACTAGATAGCAGATTGATAACTTTCTTTAAGCAACATCTAAAAATCACTGACAACTCCATCCACCAATCCTTCACCTTTCCTAGTACTAACCTAGTGAAACATATTTCTCTTTCAGAGATCTTTCAGAAAGTTCAAAACCATCAAAGTTAAATTCATTACCTCATCAACTGTGCTCACTTTTCCACATTTTTACCCCTTCCTACCCCCCCCCCCCCCGCCCAAACCAGCTATCCCATCCCCCTGCCTCCCTGGTTCTCCCCCTTGATTGAAGTAATTGACTCAGAACTGCCAAAAAAAAAGCCCCTGGACTGATCCAACAACAGATAAGACAAAAACTCTCTGATGACACCATCATCCTTTTTTCAGATGGCTCCCTTATTTAAAAAAAAGGAGTTGGTTTGGCTGCCATCTTAGCTAACATAACCTTCACTCACATTGCCTCATTCCTAAACTCCAAATAAATCCTCACTATATTTCATTCCAAACTCCCTGGTATCCTATCAAGTATTGAAATAGCCACTTCAGAGATTAATAGATGACAACAACATAAAATTGCAATACAAAAGATCATATTTTACTGTGACAACAGGCAGCCCCTTATCAAACATTCTAACCCATCCAAACTGTCCAGCTCCCAATACCTTTACATTAACATATATCAAAACTTCTCAACCTTAATTCTAATCAACAGATAATTTTAGCCTAGTTTCCAGGATGCTCTCATATCTCCTTCAACAAAAATGTAGATTCCTAAGCTAAAGAAAAATCCTGCACCAGTGATCTAACTAACCCTGTTATCCCTATCAGAAGTCTTTCTAAAATCTGTCAGTTAACAAAACAAGCTTTTTTATCAAAAGTTAGATTATCATCCCAAGGCTTTAAAAGATACAAATATAAATTCAACAGAGAGATTTTTTTAAAAACCTAGACTCCATCAAAAAAGGTCCAGCCTTGCTAATCCACCAACTTTGATCTGGCCATGCCCCACTGAATCCATACCTACATCAAATCAAATGCTCTTCCACAAATACATGTCCCCATTGCAATCAAATTGAGTTTATCACTCATTTCATAATCACATGCCAAAGATATCACCATCAACAAATGAATTTCAGAAAGAAAATATTCAAAATCAAATGCAAATCTAATCCCTTCTATTCCTTTTCTATCCTAGATAATCCTGAATGTTTTGTTGGAGTATCACTAACTCCATATTCCACATCTGTTCTTTTCTTATCAAACCTCCTTATTTCATTTCTCTCCTAGTTTTGTTTCTTCCTTTTCTTTTCATTCTTCATCTATCTATTTTCCTTCACATCACACTCTAAAATTGTCTGCAACAAATCTCCTCTCAGTCATCAAACAGCGCATTTTCTCATCTTTTTATTCAATATTCATTATGATCTCAATATGTCACACTACTTGTGAAACTTCAACTACTAGTGTATACCTGAGGACAGAACCTGCGCCTAGAAGGAGGATTTCCTTTCCTCATCCTTCTACTCTTTGCAGCATTCTTCTTTTACTCAGGTAAGAATTGTTTCCTTTACTTTTTCTTATTGCTCATATCCTTACTCTTTAATACTTATGAAATGGATAATCCTTCTACTCTTTGTGGAATTCTGATTTTCCTCAGCTCAACATGTTTCTCAATATTAGCTGAATTCTTTTTACAATTCAGTTGATTTAAAAATATCATTTTCTATGACAAAAAAGCCAATCAATATTAACATTCATATTGATAATCAGAATTTCCCTGTCTTAGCCTTAAAATTTCTTTTTAACCTTTTCCTTCACCTCTCCATATCATTTCTTATTCACAATTCATTTTCCTTTTCTATTATTTCCTTTTCACACTCACTTTCATATTTATCTCTCACAACTTTGAAAATTCCTTCATGGCACTTGGCTATTTTACTTAAGGTGTAAGTGTAACTGTAACTACCCACCCTGCTGCAAAATAGAATTTACAAGGGGTAAGAGCTACAGTTCTAAATTTTGGGCATTTGGAAAGCACTTTAAAACATCAGGTGTAACTTCCATAGAAGTTACAATCCCATGCTTTCTTCTGCAAAAAGAGGTTCCAGGAATTGACAAGATTTGGACTTGTAAGTGGCTCTAGTCATCTTTTTTCCATCCCATTCTTTCAGGATACAGCTACAGGTTTGTGGGATTTTTGGAGAAAGGGCTCCAGGGCCTCATCAAAAGTTAGAGCTACATGTGGAAGCCAAACAAAGCCTAATTTTAGAGAAAAATAATCTTTCTTCCATCTGTCAGCTTGCTACTATGTACAGAGAAACCTGTCAGAGTAAAAAAAAAAAAAAATAAAAAATAAAAATGAAATTGTTGAGAAGGAGTGGGAAATCAATAAATATTATTGCAGAAATGGCTTTCCCACCCAAAATAATTTAGAGTCACTCACTGACCCTACCCTTGAAATATAACTCCTTCATATTTTCAATAATTAAATTAGAATTGACCTACAAGGTCATGGCACCCATATGGCACCTTTTGGCCAATTTAATATTTCAGAAATGCTTTCATGTATATGTTTTGCACCTAAAATTCAGTAAGAATTAAGTTTGTGTGTGTAGTTTAGGAGTTCCTCACAGAAATGTGTTATGTCACAATTCGCATGCGCAGTCCAACGTCCTTACACAACACCTGCGTACCTGTAGCATCACATTCCCATGTACAGAAGTCCCACGTGCAGCCAATTTTTCCACGCACGCAGCTGATCCTACCCCACGCGCATTTGAATGGACTGATCCCCACATAAGGATTAGTCATGACAAATATGACAACAGGTAACTTTCACAGGAGGTAGAACCTAGAAGGGTTTACCTTTCATATGTAATAATGTGACATATGCATTACAAAGGTTCTGAAACCTTCAAAACAAAATAAATATATTATATAATTAATTTTAAAGAATTTTAAATGATGAATAAAATATTGAAGGTTACCATGAAAGAAACAGATCCCAATCTTTGAAGACCACAAAACACTACAAGGAGTGGCTGTAAAAATTATTAAAAACTATCTAAGTTCTCAGCAGATAATTGAAAATCAATAAATATCCACATCTGTTTATTTCAAACCAATACTAATATTAAGAATGAAGGATAAGTGCAGAATGATAAGAGTTACTTCATTAACAGATTAACAGATACTGTGGCTAAAATAGTGTGGTAATCCATCAGACCAGAGGAGAGTTGATTGACAGCATCATGTGGACGTGCTAAACCTTCCCTGACTAGCTTGCCAGCCTCAGCTCACCAGAAGAAACCTCCCTGCATTCCCTGAGAATCTCTTTATGACCCAAAAAGGTATTTATACAGACCTCTTTGAATCCATTCTTCCCCATCATTTTTACAAGGAATTTATTATTATCATTAAGACCCTGTGTCATTTCTATGCAATTTCTAATAAAGAGATAATCAAGTGATTTATGACCTAGTCTGCAGCATTATTATTACTTCCCAACAACCAATCAACGTTATTCATTGAATTTTAGTCTGGCAATAAACCCCATCTGCCCTGAAGCTCTTTACCTGAATCTTTGCAGGCTTTAGTGTGGATAATGGACTCAGAGTGTGTGTTTCCCTTCCTGCCTTGGCCATTTTGCTGTTTTTCGAAGCCATATCAGTGGATAGGTCCTTATATAGGAACCCATTATTTTGGATAAGTCCTTATAAGGCACCCATTATTCATTCCAAGATTCTTAAACTGCCTAAGGAGGCCCCTTGAAGAGAGGTTTTCAGTCTGTCAGCCTCCTGGATTCCAAGAAACTTGCTATCCTGTAGCTACCAGAGGTGATAGAATAAATAATAAATATATTATTTAATAAATGCAGCAAAAATCCATAAAATATTTGGATAAAGCTCATTGCAAGATTAATTGTTTTGTTTATGGTTTATTGTTATAAATCAATATATATAAATTGATGATTAAATATTTTAATAGAGGGGCCACAATTATATTGGGGATCTTGAACACCTCTCTTCAGGGAATTCAGTATGAAAACACATAGGCCTGGTTACTTTGGGCCCTTTAGTTTAAAGGATATTTTTCCCAAAGATAATTTGTATATAAAATACACGGTGGAGTGGCAGGGCTTTGTATCCAAGCTTCCATGATAGAGAAAGGATAATAAAAGTCACTGGTATATTTATATTATGAAATCCTTTGGGTATCTGTTTGGTACGTGCACTGATGGGTTAAACCTGTATACTGGGGTTAAACAATTGTTCAGCAGTTTAAATTGATAAAAAGATGTTGAGGACAGGTATTATTAATTGGAATAAGCCATAAATCACTTACTTATCTTTTATAAGTATTTGATTACCTTTGAACGGTGTCTGGATATAAATATAAATGGGTCTGTGCCCATCAATATCCTCAAAAGAGCTGTTTATTTATAGCTTTTGGAGTCCAATATTGTCCTTCTGAGGGGTACAAGGGCTCAAAGGGACGGACACTGAGGCTAGAAGGGTACCAGTGGTAGCCTTTCACGTGTTCTTGGTGCTGTAACAGGGCTAGGAACTAATTCCACAGGGTATGGGAATTATTCTACTTTATAATTGAGGTTTGGACGTGTGAATAACACTAATCTGTCCTTTTTATTTATTATTTAATTAATTAACCTTAGGATATGTTCCCATTAAGTTAATAACTATCTTAATATAAATTTTTACGGGTATTCTGATATCAGGTGAGTTCTCATTATTTATTAAATATTTGGAGTAAATTCATGATATTGATTTTACTCCTTGTTTTTGAAATTCAGTTTATTTACTAAAATAATTACTTAAACATGTAGTTAATGGGTATTAATGTAATCTTTTTACATCATACATTTTCTTAGTATTTCACGAAAATGTTGACGTCTAGAAATTCTTATAATAGTATATTGAAGTATTTTAATATATTTTTAGAAGTAGTCATTGTCTTATTTTCGACATTTTTAGTAATTTGAATTATATTTAATAAAAAATACGTATAAAGGTTATTTGAGTGTTTTTATATGATTTTATGTATATTTAGACTATATATTATCCACAGGAAAATTTATTACATATGTAGAATGTTCCCGTGTGGGTTGTAGCATGTTTGCGCGGTACCTAAGTTTCTCAGGCCGCCTTTCACTTTGTCAACCCCTTGTCTTGCCGCTGCGTACTTGTC
Source organism: Puccinia polysora (assembly GCA_025617555.3). Classification (NCBI taxonomy): domain Eukaryota; kingdom Fungi; phylum Basidiomycota; class Pucciniomycetes; order Pucciniales; family Pucciniaceae; genus Puccinia; species Puccinia polysora. Next base: position 9,025,833 of record CM062629.1, read on the forward strand.
AGAGGCCTGGGGCGGCATACATGACTTTGACAGAGTGAAAGAGCTGTAGCACAGCCGCGCGCGGGTGCATTGGCTGCCGCAGCTGCATGGGGGAATTGTGACAGAACACATTTCTGTCTGCAACTCCTAAAATATACACAACACCTCAATTCTGACTGAATTTTAGGTGTGAAACCTATATGTGAAAATGTGTGTGGAATATTTATTTGGCCAAAAAGTTCAATAGTGGTGCCAGGGTATTTTGGTCTTTCTTTCCTTAATTATTTAAAAATATAAGGAGTTTGATTTCAAGGGTGGGGTCAGTGAGTGACCCTAACTAATTTTTGGTGGAGAATCCATTTTTGCAATAATATTTATGGTTTTCCTACTCCTTCTTAGGTTAATCTTATTATTATTATTTTTATGTTATTTCTGCTACTTTTACAGCTTTCTCTGCAATTGTAGCAACCTGACATTCCCCCACTCCAAGATATGGCCATATCTGAAAAAAATCTGGAGCATGTTGGGAAAAAATTAATTCTATGTGTGTTTCAGTTCCTTTTGCTGGCTCTGTAGTTTCTAAGATGTATTGGTCCATCAGGGATATTATTCTCTGGTAACCATTCATCTTTTTCTGCAGATTCTCCTTTGTATCTTACTAAGTATAGTATAAAATCTTTTCCTTGCACTCTTTCTTTCTTGTCTCTCAATATCCTGTTGAATTTCCCTTTTTCTTCCACAGGGTCAGGTTCTATTGGCATTATTTCTGGAGGGAGGTTGCTACCTTCTCTTGGTTGAAAGTGTTTGACTGGGCTAACAGGAAATACTGGGTATTTCCTTGATAATTCTTCACTCAAAATTACTTCCACAGCATTTTTGCCATTCATCTTCTTGATAAAAAATGGTCCAAAAAAGGCTTTTTTCAGCTTTCTGTCACCTGCTAGATTTTTGAAGTTGGTAGTGGACATCAAGATCTGATATCCTATTTAAAAGTCAGATTCTCCATGTTATTTGTCCCATCTTTTTTTGTTTTGTTCTACTGCTTCTTCTACACACTTTTGAGCATGATTATTTGCCAGATCTATCATTTTCTGGAATTCAAGATATGTTTGATGAATGGTGGCTAAGTTATATTTTAAGTTATTCCTAGGGAGTTTTGGAATCCATCCTCTTCTAGTATATAAGGGGCTACTTTGGTAGTAGAATTTCCACTGCTGTTATAAGCCATCTCTAGAGCTGGGAGTAGGCTTACCCAATCATGGAAAAAAACATCTGAGTTTTTTTATTCTAGACCAAAGCTACAGAACCTTCTTAACATATCTTCTAGGGTCTGTATCATTCTTTCAGCTAATTGATCAGTTTGGGGATGGTATGCTGTAGAAAATGCTAGAGTAGTACCCAGTATATCATGTAGATTACTCCAAAACTCTGAGGTGAATTTGGGTTCTCTGTCACTGATTATAATCTTTGGTATACCCACATCAGCTATGATCCTGTTCCAGAATAGTAGAGCTACATCCATAGCACTATCTTCTTTGTCGTTAGGTAAGAATTTTTCCTTCTTAGAGTATCTTTCAACTATAATCAGGACAGAGTTATATGAATGAGTACCTCCAGGGGGGAGGCCGGTGACAAAATCCATATTAATGTTTTCCCATCTAGTTTTGGGTTCAGAGATCTTCTGTAGAAGTCCCACCCTTTTTCCAGTAGTTTTATTAGATTTTTGGCAAGTCTCACAGCTAGTAACATACTTAATAGTGATTTCTTTCCAGTATATCCACCAAGCATTTTTTTTACATTCTCCAAGGTTCTTTCAGTGGATAGATGCCCTTATTAACAGTTTTCATGGCATTCCTGGAGTATGTTTTGTATATGTTCTTTGTTGCTTAGTACTGATACACTCAAATTTTGGTGTCTGTAGTAAAGCAGACCATCCCAAAAGGTAAACATTCCTGCTTTATAGTGTTTAAGTAATGAAGCAGGTAAAATATTTATCAGTACTGCTTCTGGGGATTCACATTCCATAATGGTAATCAGCAGCTTGATTTCAGGGGAGCAGTTGTCCCTCACTAGATTGAAGAAAGCAGTATCTAATTCACATAAGTGTATCCCCATGATCCAAGCATTTAATGCAAAAAAATTGATGTTCAAGATAGGAAAGATATCTTGATCCTCAGGGTCATATGCTGGATTGCTAGAGTCATTAGGAAAAGCATTCCTACTTAAACTGTCAGCATTCTCATGTTTAGCTCCAGCTCTATGCACTTTGGTCATCTGACCTCTGTACTGTTGTATAGCAATTTGCCACCTGAGCATATGTCTACTGGGGGTTTTCATGTTCATGAAAGTTCTTACAGCATTACAGTCCGTGATTACTTGAAAATTGGTGCCTTCTAAGTAATAGTGTAGATTTTCTAAAGCCTATAATAGTGCCAAACATTCCAACTGACTGGCTCCATATCTCTTTTCTGTATCTTTGATCTGTCTAGATATGAAGAGTACTGGTTTCTCTACTGGTCTGTCTTCTTCTATCCTTTCTTGATTTAGAGCAGCTGCTAACCCTTCCATGCAGGCGTCAATTTACACTTTGAAGGGCTTGGAGTAATCTGGTTGGATGAGTAAAGGAGTAGAGGTCATAGCTATTTTTAGTTCCTCATAGGTTTTCAGTCTCTCATGACTCATTTCAAATAGAGTGTTGTTCTTGCATATTTTGTACAGAATTTTGGTTAGCATACCAAACTTTAGTATTTATTGTCTGTAGTAACTGCAGAAACTAATGAAATACAGTAACTCTATTTTATTTTGAGTCATGGGTCTTTTCATGATAGCAGCTATCTTATTTTGATCAGCAGCTAGAGTTAGACCAGAGACTATATGCCCTAGGGCTTTCAATTCTCCATATCCAAAGTTGCATTTCTTCATGGATAGTTTAAATCCTTCTTTGGAGATATTTTGGAGTAATAATCTTATTGTGTTGATATGAGTATCCCAATCATCAGAATATATGAAAAAATCATCTATATATACCATCACCCATCCTTGTCTGATGTATGCACCTAGAACTGTATCCATTGTTCTCTGGAAGTTTGATGGGGCATTCCTAATACCAAAGGGCATCCTAAGATATTCATGTATTCCCAAATGACAGATTATTCTCATAAACTTCTTGCTTTCATGGCTTATAGGTATCTGGTGGAAAACTTTAAGCATATCCGTAGTAGTGATATATTTGGCCTTGGACAAGTTATATAGAGCATGATCAATCCAGGGTATAGGATAAGAATCTGCCTGAGTATAATTATTGAGGATTCTGAAGTCTCCTACCATTCTTGACTTGTCATTATGCCAAGCTATGATTACACATGTGGTCACATCTACCTGCTCATTGTGCCCTACTTTCCTTAATACTTGTAAGTCTATCATTTCTTGGATATGTTCCTCAAGAGCTATTTTAGACTTTGAACTGGAGGGATAAGCTGTTCTTCTTAAGTTTGGAGGATAAGGAGGCTTAATAGTCAATGTTAATACCATGTGAAGTCCTTTGATATCACCAATTGGATGATTTTTAGTACAAAAAGCATTTTGGTTCTCAAAGAAGACTGTCAATATATCTTTCTTCTGTTCCTCAGAAAGTTTCATATTTAGAGCTGCTTGAGAGAATTATTCTTGATTAAAGTCTTCTAAATGCTTTTGATAATTGGAAGAGTTGAAGTTAGATTTGATGGTGCATATCTTAAACTTCTTCTCCCGATTAACACCCACTGTAAAGTATCTGCCTTTACTCTGGAACACATCTATACCATATAGACATAAAGAATCATTACCTATTATCAGGTAGTCACATAATCCATTGAGCAATACCACAAATTCCACTTGTATTCTCAAAGAGCCTTTAGTATGGGTTAATATTATAGGAGCAGTCCATACTCCAATAGCATTCATAGTAGAGTGGCAAGATCTAAAGTTGGCTTTTGGGACAGGCAGAAGGTTTAATTTTCAATTGGGATCCCATTTTTTTAAGAATTCAGTTCAGACACATGAGCAGAAAGCTCCACTATCCAATAATAACCTTATAGGTTTTTCTCTATACAATCCTGTTGCATAGCAAGTTTTACAAGTATTATAACTCTTACCACACATAGGTTTAAAGGTTTATGGTTTAACATCCGTGATATGTCTAGGAATTATGGTAGGATCCCATTTTTGGGGCAAACTAGAGTCCCCATGGATGTTATTGATTTCTATAGAAGTGTCTATATCTCCTTCTGTAACATTAACAGGGTTGGTCAGGATCAATTCACATTCAGAAAGGGATCCTTCAGTATCAGCTATATCTTCATAGTTCTGATTCCCATCAACCTCCTGCTCTCCTTCCAAGACTTCTATCTTTCTTTTTGGTAATGAGAATTCTTGTCTCCTACGCCCTGTATTGTTACAATTCCAACAAGTTCCAGGAATTCTCTCTTTGTCCCTGTTCTCATTAGGTTTCTTATTATCAGAGGTATTTATCTGAGGGGGTTGCTCTCTGGTTTTGTTAATGTTGAAGTTCTCTTTAGGGCTAGAAGTAAACTTCTTGTCTAACCCATTCATGTCTATGACTTCTTCCAACACATTGATTAGAGTTGGTAAGTCAACATCCATACTCATCCTGCATCTCACACTATGGTTAAGATTTCTGGGACACAAGTTGAAAATTCTGTCACAAGGGCTGCTGACATGCAAGCAGGGCGTGGCACAGAGGGGTCTCTACCCACAGTAGGCTTGGGGGCAAGGTTACTGAAGGAGGCTAACAGGAGCAGAGGAGGATTGGGTTGAATGGTGCTGAATGACACTTGCTGGGGAAGATCTCCTAGTAAGAAGTAGTAAACTGATTTCTTGGGGGAAGCATCAGGAAGAGGAAAGAGGAGGCTTATTAAATAGACAAGAGGTTGGAACTACAACAGAGTTACAAGTGATTGGGGCTCAGACTACACACATGATGTCATGGGAACAGTCTAAGTAACAGAGAGGGCTGATCAGGTATGCTACTACATTAGGTTAGGCTGCTTCTACATTGGGACAGGGTTCCAGGTCTGAGCTGTCTAATTTGGGAGAGTACAGTTGAAGGATGTTCAGTGTACATGGGATTCATTACACTATGTACTAAGTAGAGAGAGTATGTAATACAATTTGAAAGAGGATGTACATAAAGATTCCCAAAGGATAAACCACACAGAGGAGGTATGGGTTAGACAGAGAGATAACCCAAAGAGGTATGGGTTAGACAGAGAGGTAACCCAAAGAGGTATGGGTTAGACAGAGAGGTAGAGTAGAGCCTGGGAGATTGAGTATGTGCAAGCCTATGGAGTCTATCTGTGTATAGTATGAGGTTAGACTATATGTAGATATGTACTGCATGAAGATCCTGAGGTATATAGTTACTGGAGATATATTGATGTAAGTCTCCTGAGCCCTGAGGTTGAAGTTCCTAAGAAAGTAGATCAGGCCTGAGGGTTAGAATGAGGTTAGACTGAGTTTGGTGTCAGTATGACAGTACCCCCTGGTGAAGAAGAGGGCGTCTCCTGATGACCATAAAAGGAGAGGTTGAAGAGGCCATCCATGTTGTCCTTCAGCCATGTCTAACTTGAGTTTTCCTGCTCCTTACCCACAACCATCACCACCATCCACCCCATTACCACCTTTATCTCTTTACACCAGATCACCTACACCAACCTATCCAATGGAGAAGACCAACAATTATCATCCAGTCCAGCAATACTACCCAAGTTGTGATAGATGCGTCAAGCTTGGAAGAATCTGCACCACCAGTATCAAGCACAATTCTGCCAAATGTGAAAGTTGTAGGCAATATGGAAGAATGTGTGATATGGACAAGCAAGGCAGAAAGGCCTTGGGGCCAACCTTATGGTTCCTGGAGAAGAGTCAAACTTTTGAAGTGAAAGAGGCTCCAGATGATGATGCCATGACCCTGGGTTACTCATCCAGACTTGATGAATCTTCAGGTAAGTGCTTATGGATTTAGTATTGGAGGTGCTGGAGTGCTGATACAAGGTTTGCAATAGTCCGTTTGATGCAGGAGAGATTGAAGAAAACGCAAGAAAAGAGGGAGGCACTGCGTCGAACCAGTAATTTGGCCATAGATGGTACGTCAAGGCGTCCGCAGGAGGAGTGGGGTGAGGCATTTATACAGTGGGGAACCCCTCACGTAGATTCGGACAAGGAGGTGGTCGAGGTCCCCCTGAAAAGGGTACAAAACAAGGGTATTTTGGAATCCGTCAAACCCGTCAAAGGAAATTGTCGAAGCGTCAAACGTCAAAGCGTCGAAGCAAATTGTTGCAGCGTTGAAAGTCGAAGCGTTGAAGCCCACTGTCAAAGCGTCAAACGTCGAAGCGTCAAAGCAAATTTTTGAAGCGTCAAAGCGGATTGTTGAAGTGGAGATGACAATGAAGACTCCGAAGGTAGTTTGGAGATGGAATTAAGTGATATGGATGAAGATAGAGGAACCACCAAAGAGATAGGTAAAGGAAAAGGAAGAGAGATCATCGTTGAAGAAGGGGGCAGATCAGATGACTCTTTGGAGTTAGAAGATTTGAGGAACAAGATGAAGGATTTGGAGGTGAAGACAGAAGGAATAGAAGGAAAGGAATTGAAAGAAGAGGTGAAACTGAGGTCTGGTTTGAGGAATTGGAAAGTGGGGAAAGGTTATTGGAGATGATGGAAGGATGAAGATTCAGAGAAGATTCTGTTCTAAATGAAGATCAAGTTCATCATTCTTTGGAGATTTATAGTAGGAATTCTAGGACTTTAAATTCAAATTTTCAGGGAGGTTTAAAGAAGGGTTGGGGTAGTGAGATAAGAAAAGAGAAGTATGGGTTTTTAGAAGCTAGAAAGAAGAAAGTTTTAGAGATAAAGAAAAGACCAGCTGATATTTTGGCTTTAGCTGGGCATACTTTTGAAGTAGGGACTAATATAAGGGGGCCAAATTCTTATCAAGTTGCCAAGTTAAAATTAGTAAATACTTGCATGTCTAGAGTAAAAGAGTTGGAAGAATTGATGTGTGAAGCTATCTAAAATGTTTTTTAAATAAAATTTTTTTTATTTTATTATTATTATTATTATTATTTTGTTTTTATTTATATTTTCTTAGAGGGGAGTAATTGATCTTTTTTTTTGAAGGTTGAAGAAAGGGAAAAAGGGGAAAGAATCTTTATTTTTTTTATCATGTTATTGATATATATATATATATATATATTGAAAAGGAGAGTAAGTTTTGTATTGTTTTTATTTTAAGGATGACTTTGGTTTTGAGGGATAGAGTGTATGGAAGTCTTAAAGTAAAGTAGGGCAGTTGGTAAGATTATAGTGAGGTTCCCAAGTAGTGCGTTCCTTGTCATTCTGGAAGCCTTTCCATTCAACTAAGTAAAATAATTTCCCCCTCTTAAGTTTGGAATCCAATATCTGAGACACTTCCCATTCTTCTTCACCATCAATTTTGACTGGCTCAGTTGGTGGTTGGTGCCTAGAGGATAGTGAGTTGTCCTGATATGGCTTGAGTAAGGAGGAGTGGAATACAGGGTGAATGGTGGACCATTGTTGAGGGAGTTGAAGCTTGAATGAACTTTTTCCAATCTGTTCTGTAATCAAAAAGGGACCTAACCATTGCTGTGAGAGTTTATGAGTTGGACAATTAGTTTTGATATTTTTAGAAGAGAGCCAAACTTTGTTTCCAACAGCAAATGAGGCAGGAAAGTCACTTCTTTTTAGGTCAGCATATCTTTTGTAGGTTTTAATTGCCTTTTCTAGTTCAATACCCAATAACTTTTGATTCTGGTGAATCTGGGCTATGTAGTGGCTGGCAGGTTGATCATCTACTACATGGAGACTTTCAAAGTTGGGATGTTGTCCATAGATGTTGAAAAAAGGAGATTGCTAAGTAGAAGTGTGAGTGGAATTATTGTAAGCAAATTCAGCAAGGGGGATCCAGGTATCCCAGTTGTCTTGGTGATAACTGACATACATCCTAAAAAATTGTTCTAGGATCTGATTTACTTGTTCCGTATGTCCATCTGTTTCAGGGTGATAAGCTGTGGAAAGATTTCTTTTTATCTGTAATTTTTCACATACAATTTTCCAGACGGAAGAAACAAATAAAGATCCTCTGTCACTGACAATGTCAGTTGGGAGGCCATGTTTATTAAAAACATGAGAAATTAGTACGTTAGCCAACTCCACAGAGGAGATATCAGTTCTGGTTATAATAAAGAGTGACATTTTTGAAAAACAATCAACTACCACAAGGATTGAGTCAAACCCATTGGATAGTGGTAGTTGTGAGATGAAGTCCATAGAGAGTGAAGCCCAGGGATAATCTGGAATTGGTAAGGGTTGGAGGAGTACAAACTTTTTGTGGTGACTGGCTTTGTTTCTGCTGCAAAGGTAACAGGAAGAAACATAATCTTTGATAAAGGAAGTCATATTTTCCCAATGGAAGTCTCTTTTGACTAGATCAGCTGTTTTGTCTTGTCCAGGGTGGCCAGAGAGGGGAGAGTCATGTCTTTGTTGAAGTATTTCAAGTTTGAGTTGTTCATCCTCCTTGGGGATTGATATTCTATTTTGGAAAATAAGGAGTCAAGTGTCTGGGTCTATAAGGTAACTCTTTACTTTTTCCTTTTTATGTAGCTTCTGAATAATCTGCTGGGTTGATTTGTTGGAGATCTGGGACTGAATTAAGTTTTCCAATTGTTTTTCAACCTGTTTTGCAGAGATAAGGAAAATTCTAGAAGGTTCAAAGTCAGTCTGTTTCAAGAGTTGTTTGAAATTTTCTAGATTCTTTTCTGCATAGGGCATCCCCCCCTTGGGATAAACGTCGTCTTGACGTGAGAAGACATCAGGCACTATTGATTGCTTTCCAGGTCTATAGACTATAGTGAAGTCAAATTCTGACAGAAACTCAGCCCAATGGGCTTGGCAAAGAGTCAAGACTTTGGAGGTCATGAAATATTTAAGAGATAAGTGATCAGTGAGAACTTCAAAGGGAGAAGAAAGACTGAGGAGGTAAGCTCTCCAGATCTTGATGGCCCATAAAATGGCCAGGATTTCCTTATTGTGGATTTCATAGTTCATTTCAGCACTACCCAATTTCCTGCTTTCAAAAGCAATTGGGTGTTTGGATCCATCAAGAGAGACTTTGTTGAGGACAGCCCCTAGGGCATAGTCACTGGCATCAGTCTCCAAAAATTTTTGTAAGGAAAAATCAAAATGTCTGAGTAAAGGAGCTTTAGTAAAGGCTACCTTGAGTTCCTCAAACGGCTGCAGAGCCCCTGGGGACAAAGGAAAGATGGGTTCTGCTCCAGTTAGAACAGTGAGGAGGTGCACCTTCCTTGAATAGTTAATGATAAACCTGTGATAAAAATTAGAAAAACCCAAAAACTGTTGCAAGGCCTTTTTGTTTGTTGGTGGTGGCCAGTCAAAGATCTTCTGGACCTTGGAGTTGTCCATTTCAATGCCACTTCTGGAAATGACATATCCTAGATAGTCCACTGAGGAGGCATGAAATTCACACTTAGAAGCTTTTGCATATAAGTTGTTCTTCCAAAGTCTGTTCAAGACTTCACACACATGAGCTGTATGTTCTGTTAAGTTTTTGGAAAAAATGAGAATGTCATCAAGGTATACCACCACACAGATGGTCAGAAGGTTGGCAAAAATGTCATTAACAAGACATTGAAAAGAGGCAGGGGCATTGGTGAGTCCAAAAGGCATTACCAAATATTCAAAACTCCCACACTGAGTTCTGAATACTGTAAGATGTTCATCCCCTTCCTTAATTCAAAGGAGATTATAAGCACCCCTGAGGTCAATTTTGGAAAAAATGGCAGAACCAGAAAAGACTGTTAATAAGTGAGTCATGGGAGGAATGGGATACCGGTTCTTTTGAGTCACAGCGTTGAGTTTTCAATAGTCAATACACAATTGAAAACCACCATCCTTTTTTCTTACAAAGAGGACAGGTGCTCCAGTGCTGGAAGTGCTGGGGTGAATGAAACCTTTCTCTATATTTTCCGCTATATAGGCTTGTAGGGCCTCCTTCTCATGGTGACTAAGGGAGTAGATAGGCCCAACTGGAGGCATAGGGCCTTCCAGTTTGATATGATGGTTGTAAGGGCAATGAAGAGGGAGTTTATCGGCTTTGACCTTGGAAAAAAATCTAAAAAGTTATTATAAGCATCAGGAACTCTCTCCATCACAGTTTCAATTTCATCAGTTTCCTCATCTTCATCAAAACCTTCTGCAGTAGCCTGCTTTGGGTCAGAGTCAGAAGTGGAAATAATCATACGCAAAAATTGAACGGATAGATCATTCTCCATATCCTCCAAGAATTTCAGAGAATGTCCAAAGAATATCCTGTTCACAGAAGTAGTTGTTGAACTCAAAGGGAAGTGTTTTGAGTGCATAGATTCTGAAAAGGGGACAGAAGCAGTGACCTGCAGGTTCACTGGCGGAAAGGAAGTAGTGGCCAAGGAGAGTTCAACGGAAGAGGAATGATCCAAATTTGGTTGGTGTCTTGAGGTGATCAATCCCAGTTGCCAATTTACCTCTGGGTTCCAGAAATTGAGGAAGTCAATACCTAGAATAATGTCTTCTTTGGGGGGAGGATCAACAACCAAGAAATCCCATTCTAAGTTGGGAAAAGAGGGCAAAGAGAAATTGAAGGAAACCTTATGGGTGATTTCCTGGGAAGGTGAGTCAGAAGGACTGAAGGTAAATAAGAAGATAGGAGTCGTCAGGGGTTTGAGTGATAGAGAAAAATTTAAAACCATAGATTTTGAAATAACAGATTGAGTTGCTCCAGAGTCAACAAGTACACTCTAAGCCTGGTTATTGGTCAAGCAAACAAAAAGTAAGTCTTTGGAAGGAGGGTTAGCGTCTTTTCTTTCCAAAGTTTGTACTCAAAGATTGGGAGGGTGATGGTCAAGGAGTACCACATTCCCATCACCTAGTCTTTTCCCTGTTTTGGCTTCATAGGATTGGGCTTCTGGCCAGGCTTAAAATCTGGACGTTTCCTGCAGAGGCTAATTTTGTGAGTTCCTCCACAGTAGTTACACAAACCCTCTCTTTCTCGCCTAGCTTTTTCTTCAGCCTTGAGGTGTCCATCCTCTCCTATGTTGGGATTGGGTAAATAGGTTGGAGTAGAATTAGTAGGGGTTGGCTTGGTCTTCCCCTTAAACCTACCTGGTTGGCTGGTCTGTTGAGATTTATGAGGATTTGGAAGACTGGTTCCAGGTCTTGAGGTCTGAGGGTGAGTGAAGGCCTTCTCCCGGATCCTTTCATGGTAACAAGTGTCATACTTAAGAACAATATCCATTAGGTCTTGCAAGGTTTCTTGAGGTCCATCATAACCAGCTAGTTGGTCCAGTAATCTGGCTGGGAGACCCTGTCTAAAATGAAAGAAAAAGGCTTTATCACCCCACCCAGAGACCTTGGTCATAAGTGTCCTTAATTCAGTGATATAGTTAGTACCATAACCACTGTCTTTTATCTTAAGGAGGGTTAACTCCTTCTCAGCATGCTGGATTTCTAGAAAATCCCCAAAAAGGGTATGAAGCTGTTGAGTGAATAGAAGCCAGGAGTTAAGTATGAAGTCTGGCTCATGATTACTAATGTGAGCAAGATATGGTTGGATCCATTGACTGGCATTTCCTGAAAGGTAAGAGACTGTAAAAAATACTTTCTTTCTGTCATTAGCAAAACTCTCTCATCATTTGCAAAAATGAGTTCACAAGCTTGAAGGAAAGGTCTAAGCTTGGTTGGGTTAGTTCCATCAAATTAATCTGGGGCATTGATAGATGGAGATTTAAAGTTAGCAGAGGGTCCATGGTCAGCAGGTTTAGAAAGATGAGTCATTGCAGTGGAAATTTGCTGAAGAATGGCCAGCAGGGCAGGGTCAGTTGAAGGAGCCTGAGTGGTGGAAGGAAGGTTGGTGTGTGTGGAAGGTGAAGGGACTGCTGTTGCATTAGAAGTTTGACTAGGATTACCCTCTGGGGATGGTGAACCCAGGCCACTCAAGATTCTGGAATCGAATCCTGAGTCTTCATCCTCTTCATCTTCCTCACCTTCTCCTGGGATTGGGACCATGCTTGCATCATAGGCAGGAGAGTCCAAACCATGGTAACCTGGGCTTGGAAACTGACCTGTGACCCTGTGGAGGCTAGCATTGTCAGAAGAAGGAATAGTAGAAAGGGATACTTGGGGAATAGTTTCCAATAAACCTGTATCCATAGGAGTGGAAGTGGTAACCACTGGTGCAGCCAGGTTAGAAAAAGTCCTACCTGTTCCACGAGATCTAGGGGTAGAATGTTCAGTAGGTTCAGTGGTACCTCTCCCCCTAGAGCTGCAGGTGACTGCTGGGCTAGAAATGTGAGAAAAAAGAGCACGTCGTGGGGGCATTCTTACTTGTAAGAATAATTAGTTACCAAAAAGTTGTTCTTCACCTTGGAGCAAGAACAAAATGATTAAAAAGGAATTTTTTCTTCCTCTGATTACCTTTATGGGACAGTCAAATACTGGTTACTATACCTTGTCTAAGTGTTGAAGTGTCAAAGCGTCGAAGCGTCAAAGTTTCAAAGTGTCAAAGCATCAAAGCGTCAAAGCGTTGAAGCGTCGAAGTGTCAAAGTGATACTTAGAGGACGGAGAGCTGGGCCCTTTGAGTAGGTTTGACAGTAAGGTAAGGGAAGCAATGAAAATGGCCACAAATCAAATAGCCAAGTTCGAGGTTGGGACAGAAATAAAGCAAACAAAAATTGCCACAACTCAATAGCAAGATTTGATGCTGCAGTAAAAGGGATAGGGAGTGTGGTTGGGGAAGAAATCAGTTTAATGTCACAAGGGCTGCTGACATGCAAGCATGGCTTGGCACAGAGGGGTCTCTACCCACAGTAAGCTTGGGGGCAAGGTTACTGAAGGAGGCTAACAGGAGCAGAGGAGGATTGGGTTGAATGGTGCTGAATGACACTTGCTGGGGAAGATCTCCTAGTAAGAAGTAGTAAACTGATTTCTTGGGGGAAGCATCAGGAAGAGGAAAGAGGAGGCTTACCAAATATACAAGAGGTTTGAACTACAACAGAGGTACAAGTGATTGGGGCTCAGACTAAACACATGATGTCATGGGAACAGTTCTTGGGGGAAGCATCAGGAAGAGGAAAGAGGAGGCTTATTAAATAGACAAGAGGTTGGATCTACAACAGAGGTACAAGTGATTGGGGCTCGACTACACACATGATGTCATGGGAACAGTCTAAGTAACAGAGAGGGCTGATCAGGTATGCTACTACATTAGGTTAGGCTGCTTCTACATTGGGACAAGGTTCCAGGTCTGAGCTGTCTAAGTTGGGAGAGTACAGTTGAAGGATGTTCAGTGTACATTGGAGTCAAGACACTATGTACTAAGTAGAGAGAGTATGTAATACAATCTGCAAGAGGATGTACATAAATATTCCCAAAGGATAAACCACACAGAGGAGGTATGGGTTAGACAGAGAGATAACCCAAAGAGGTATGGGTTAGACAGAGAGGTAACCCAAAGAGGTATGGGTTAGAAAGAGAGGTAGAGTAGAGCCTGGGAGATTGAGTATGTGCAAGCCTATGGAGTCTATCTGTGTATAGTATGAGTTTAGGCTATATGTAGGTATGTACTGCATGAAGATCCTGAGGTATATAGTTACTGGAGACATATTGATGTAAGTCTCCTGAGCCCTGAGGTTGAATTTCCTAAGAAAGTAGATCAGGCCTGAGGGTTAGACTGAGGTTAGACTGAGTTTGGTGTCAATATGAAAAATTCTTTCATTCACTTCCTCCTTATAAGAATCTGGATAGAAGCAATTTAGTCTTCTCTTCTGTTCCAAGCACCATTTGTGAGGCTTATCCTTGTAGAGATCAAATGAGGAATTTTTAAATTTTTTCATCATTTTTCTTTTCCACATTCTAGAACCAAATTTTTCTTTAATTAGAAGTTTCCAAGAATTCCATGGTAAGGATCCTACTTCTTCTCTTTTACTGATAAACCAGTCTCAATCTACTCCTTCAAATAGTCTGGGCAGCCTGACTACAGCTATAGATTCTGGTAAGTCATAAGAGTTAATAGTATTGTAAATAAATTTAATGAAATTTATATGATTGTATTCTCCTTCACCAGAGAACTTAGGCCATTCAGAAATTGGGGGTAAAATTTTGAGGGCTTGTTCCATTTCAGGAGTACAAATAGGCCTGAAGGTGTCACTCCTATGCATTCCTAGTAAGGGTGGTGCATAAAGTGTAGTTGTTTGTCTGGGAGGTTTTAGTTCCTCTGTGGTACTCCCCGAGGGGTTGGTCAGACAAACTTTTAAGTCTCTAAGATCATTCTTGATCAGATTAAGTTGTAGGTCAAATTTATTATTAAGCAGATCTAATTTCTCACTAAGGGACAGAGTGGAGCCAATAGTGGTGGTTACCAATTCTTCTTTTAAAGGTTGAAATGACATAATAAAATCTTCTTGGATACCTGATAACATATTCTCAATTGTTTGATTCTGTCTGATTTTACCTTGATTAATTGCCTCCAATAATTTTTCTGTATGTTCTTTAATATCTTACATTCCTAAATTTTTTGTTTGGTTATTAATTAATTTGCCTACTACTGAGGTTAATTTATTCATCTGGGTATAAACACCGTCAAAATTTCCACAAACAATCTTGAAATTATGGCGAATATCATTAGAAAAGGAATTAATTACATCATAGGTTGGTTTAGACAAGTTACTGGGTTCAGACTTAGAGGCTAATTTTTGTACACCTTTTTACACTTTTTAGCTAAGGATATTATCTGATCCCAATCCTTTTTTCCCTTTGGCTTAGGATGTGAAGAAGATCTCTTCTTCCCTGATCCTTTGCATTTCAGTTGGGATAATTGATCCCAAGGATTTTACTTTTCTACGTAGGATTCTACCTCTTTCCTTGGAATCATTTTCTGAAGAGCTATCTGGGTAGCTTTTTCCTGGGAGATGATCTTTTTCATAGATACCATGTCCTCTTTGGATTGGGCTTCTTTAAACTATTCCCAATATTTCACATGCTCTCTGACTAAGTATTTGATCCTGGATTCCTTGGCCAGATTCTGCTGGGGTGGCTGCAGGGAATCTTCTTGTCATGGAGGGGGGCTTGATTCTACTACCTTCTCTGGCTCTAGGTTGGGGGAGGGCAGAAGTACTTGGGGCTGTTACTTGTCCATCAACATTTGATTCACAGGTTCTACTCCCCTCATGGTTGTCATTATTTGTGGTCTCACGGTTACTGGGGGCTCCTGGCAAAGAGCCATGGGAGGGAATTCTTCCTGAGGCTCTTGTTTTACATCTATTCATATTGAATAAAATGTTGATAATTATTTTTTTTCTACAGAAAAAAATCCATAAAAAAATAGTTTTTATTTAAAACCCACTTAAGTTGATATTCAAAGGTACCAAGACTTTAATGGGATTAAATTGGTCCTTAATAGGTAATCCTACGGGGTCTTTGTGTGTCCCAATGAGGTCTTCACCTGTCCAATCAATATTTTCAGAGCATCCAGAGATATCTGGGACTTCTTAATCTAATAAATTGGGGTAGTGGGTTCTGGTATAGGGGGGTTCACTGATGGTAAAAGGTTATTTTATTGTTCAATAAAATGTATTAATATTATTTTAATAATATTAATATGGTAATACAATTTTATTACTTTTATATTTTAAAAAGTAATTTATACGGTATTTCTTCCAAGCTTTATGTTTTCTTAATAGGGCCTGGATGTTCATACGCATCTCAAGATCTTCTCGTTCAAGGAGTTTATCTAAGTTTTTACATGCAGAAGAGATATTAAGTTTCTCAGCTTGAGTTAAAGCTTCCCAACCAGTAGGTTTATAATTTTTAATATATTCTTCTTTTTGTATCTTTAAAAGATTTAAATAATAGATTATTGATTCTGCATTGGTTTTTAAATCTGCTGCAAAAGAATTTAATGATGAATTATGGTTAAAAATTCAGATAAATTTATCTTTGATTTAATTTTACCTAAAATTTCTGGTCCAAGCTATTAAATAAAATAAAATGGAATATTTCCCTACCAGACCCCCAATTTTCAGCCTACTGGATGCCAAGACCCTTTCTATCCTTTAGCTACCAGAGGTGATAGAATAAATAATAAATATATTATTTAATAAATGCAGCAAAAATCTGTAAAATATTTAGATAAAGCTTATTGCAAGGTTAATTTGTTTGGTTATGGTTTACTGTTATAAATCAATATAGATAGATTGATTATTAAATATTTTTATAGAGGGGCCACAATTATATTGGGGATCTTTAACACCTCTCTTTGGGGAATTCATTATGAAAACAGTTATGCCTGGTTACTTTAGGCCCTTTAGTTTAAAGGATATTTTGCCCAAAGATAATATGCATATAAAATACACGGTGGAGTGGCAGGGCTTTGTATCCAAGCTGCAACAACAGAGAAAGGATTTAATAATATAACAGTGAGTTTTATTATCCTTTCTCTGAAAGATTCATCAATTTTAACTCTTTTTTCAGGCAACACAAGGAATGGAAAATTTATCAAAGAAAGGTTTCTATCTATAAAAGAAATAAAAAGGAAGTTAAAAATAAAAAGAAAAATCACAAGGGTGAGAATTCAAATTATTTTCTTTTAAAATATAATAGTATCACATAAAAATACAAAAAATATAAAACTTGTATTTTTTATTGTTTTATCAACTTTAGTGGAATTTCCTTTTGGTGTCCTCATTGACCAGGACCTTCTTGAGGATTTCCCAGACTGTGTAACATTGTATTTGCCCTTGTATTTATCCCATAATCTGATTGGAACCCACTCAGGCCCAGTTGGAATAACCCCCAAGGACAGTCTTTACCCCAACGAAGTGTTGGTACCATTGAATTTAACTATAAGTAAGTTAATAATTATCAAAAAAAATAAAAAAAATACTCAAAAAGATATTATTTTTTATATATTTTTTTTCAAAATTTTTTGACAGAGACTTATACATTTTTTTGTGCTATGTACCAAAACAGGTGCAACACCTGTGCAACCAGTAGATTGCCATCATATGGATCTCTGCCTGGAGGAACCTGCACATGCAAGGACTCCAGTTGCAAACGCAATGAGGGGGCTCAAACCCATGATCATAGCATTATGCGGGACAACAACGGCAACAACCGCAGCCGCCAACTTGACCAACTCAATGTTGGAGATTCATCACTCACCCAAAGTTTTATCCCAGGCGGATACTGGTCCTCCTATGCCACCCCATCTGGACTAAACCAAGAAGGAAAGGGTCAAAGTGTTAGTGAAAAAGCACATGAGCTACTGGGAACAATTCAAACTGATTCAGACCCAGGAGGATCAGCCAGGTATGACAAAATCTATCTCTCTTGCAAAGAAGTCCCAGATCTCTCTTCAAAAGTTGATCCCAAGGAGACAAGTAGAAGTTTAAGTGCATGTTTGGAATCCTTGGAACCTTTTGGCTTCCTTAAAGGGAAAGGACCCTAAAAAGAAGAGATCCTCAGTCTGGCAGAAGTTAAGGAATCCAAACAATTGGGACAATATAATATCCTTGCCCCAGAAGTGGAAGAAAGTGTACCAAAATTAGACTTAGAATCTTTCAACATCTTTTCTGTGAATTTTTCTCAAAATTTTACTATTATTAGCAAGTGCTTTTATACAGAATATGAGCAATTGGATAAGTTGAATCTGAAACTTAAAAAAGTGATACAAACTCAAACCACCCTAACTAAGATTGATGAGCTAGAAGTTAAACAAATAAAGAACAGTATAAGCTGAGTAGAATGGCTCTAATGAAACATATTAGCACTGTCTAATCCAATATACAACAAGAAATTATTGTCTGAAGGAATTAAATCAAGGAAGAAGTTAAGAGAATAATTCATACTCCTTGAACTCAATCATTAAATCAATAAAATTGATTTTTTGAGTAACAAACTTGACTTAGAACTAGGTTTGATCAAGAATGATTTCAGAGATTTAAAATAAATTTCACTCACCCTCCATTTACTGAATTGGAAAAAGCTAGACCCACTAGGTTTACCAGTACTCCTAGTATCCCCCTAGATTCAGAACAGCTATGAATGAATCCTTAGGCCTAGTCATACACCTGAAGTATAAAAAGATTTAAATTTACTTCCTCCCATCACTGAATGGCCTAAATTCTCAGGAGAAGGACAATATAACCATGTCAGTTTCATGAAGCTTATTGATTACACTCTTGCCTCTTACAAACTTCCTGATAAGATAGCTGTGGTATGATTACCCAGATTGTTTGAAGGATTAGCTCTTGATTGGTTCATTAATAAGAGGGAAGAAGTTGGATTTTTTTTCTTGAGTGCATGGAAACAATTAATCAAAGAAAAATTTGGTACTAGGATTTTGAAAATAAAGATGATGATGAATTTTGAAACTTTCCCCTTTGATCCATCCAAGGACAAACCTCACAAGTGGTTTCTTGATCAGAAAAGGAGATTGGATTATTTTTACCACAATGCTGATAAAGAAGAGTTCAATGAGAGACTTTTTAACTTATGTCTAGGACAACTCAAACATAGTGTAAGGTGCAGGATTCCCATGAAATATGACCTTTCCACCTTGATGAGAGAACTAGAAGAACCCATTGATATGAATGGTCTTGAAAAGAAATTCAATAGACCCAGGGAACAGAATATTAAAAGTGTCAGCCTCCTGGATGCCAAGACCCTTGCTATCCTTTAGCTACCAGAGGTGATAGAATGAATAATAAATATATTATTTAATAAATGCAGCAAAAATCCATAAAAAATTTGGATAAAGCTTATTGCAAGGTTAATTGGTTTGGTTATGGTTTATTGTTTCAAATCAATATAAATAAATTGATTATTAAATATTTTTATAGAGGGCCACAATTATATTGGGCATATTTCACACCTCTCTTCAGGGATTTCAGTATGAAAACACGTAGTCCTGGTTACTTTAGGCCCTGTAGTTTAAAGTATATTTTTCCTAAGTATAATATGTATATAAACTTCATGGTGGAGTGGCAGAGCTTTGTAACAGAGCTTCCACAACAGAGAAAGGATAATAAAACTCACTTTTATATTATTATTCAATCCTTAGGGTATCTTTTTGGGATGTGCACTGATGGGTTAAACCTGTATACTGGGGTTATGAGGTTGTTCAGCAGTTTAAATTGATAAAGAGATGTTGAGGATGGATATTATTAATCAGACTAAGCCATAAATCACTTACTTATCTCTTATAATTACGTGATTACCTTGTCATGGTGTCTAAATATAAATATAACTGGGTCTCTGCCCATCAATATCCTCAAAAGAGCTCTTTATTTATAGCTTTTGGAGTCCCAATATTGTCCTTCTGAGGGGTACAGGGGCTCCAAGGGACAGACACTGAGGCTAGCAGGGTATCCAATAGTGGCATTTCACGTTTTTTTGGTGCTGTAGCACAGGTAGCATCTAGTTCCACAGGGTATGGGAATTATTCTACTTCATGGTTGATATTTCAACGTGTGAATAACACTAATCTGTCCTGTTTATGTATCATTTAATTAATTATCCTTAGTAAATGTTCCCAGTAAGTTAATAATTATTTTAATAGAAATTCCTAGGGACATTCTGATGTCAGGTGAGTTCTCATTATGTATTAAATAATTGGAGTAAAGTCATGATATTGATTTTACTCCTTGTTTTTGAATTTCAGTTGATTTACTAAAATAATTACTTAAAAAGATAAGTCATGGGAATTCATGTAATATTTTTACATCATTAGTTTTCTTGGTATGTCACAAAAAAATTGATTTCTAGAAATTTATAATAGTACATTAAAGTATTTTAATATATTTTGAGAATTTGTCATTGTCTTATCTTTGACATTCTTGGTACTTTAAATTATATTTAATAAAAAATAAGTATAAGCGTTATTTAAGTATTTTTATATAATTTTATGTACTTTTAGACTATCTAATATCCAAGGGGAACATTTATTACATATGTAGAATGTTCCCATATGGGTTGTAGCATGTTTACATGGTACCTAGGTTTCTCAGGCTGCCTCTCACTTTGTCAACCTGTAGTCCCACAGCTGCATACTTGTCAGAGGCCCGGGGCTGTGTACACAACCTTGAAGGAGTGACAGGGATGTATCTCAGCTGGGCGCAGGTGCATTGGCTGCCGCGGCTGCGGGAGGGAATTATGACAGAACACATTTCCGTCCGTAACTCCTAAAATATACACAACACCTCAATTCTGACTAAATTTTAGGTGTGAAACCTATACGTGAAAATATGTGTGAAATATTTAATTGGCCAAAAAGTTCAATATTGGTGCCGTGGTATTTTGGTTTTTTTTTCCTTAATTATTTAAAAATATAAGGATTCTGATTTCAAGGGTGGGGTCAGTGAGTGACCCTACCTAATTTTGGGTGGAGAATCCATTTTGGTAATAATATTCATTTTTTTCCTACTCCTTCTTAGGTTAATCTTACTATTATTATTTTTATTTTATTTCTGCTACTTTTGCATCTTGCTCTGCAAAAGTAGCAGGCTGACATTCCCCCACTCTAACATATGGCCATATCTGAAAAAAATCTGGAGCATGTTGGGAAAAATTAACTTCATGGTTGTTTCAGTTCCTTTTGCTGGCTCTGTAGTTTCTGGGATGTATTGGTCCATCAGGTATGTTATTCTCTGGTAACCATTCATCTTTGTCTGCAGATTCTCCTTTGTATCTTACTAGGTATAGTCTAGCATCTTTTCCTTTTACTCTCTCTTTTTTGTCTCTCAATATCCTCCTGAATTTCCCTTGTTCTTTGAAAGGGTCAGGTTCTATTGGGATTATTGTTGGAGGGAGGTTGCTGTTATTATTATGGCCAGCAATTAGCTTAGGCAAATGAGCAGTATTTAAAGCAAAAGAAATTCTGGAAACCTTGTTTCAATAATTTCTGATGGGCTCTCAAAATGGGGCAATACGTTGGATGATATCAGCGATGAATTTGATGGGATGATGAATGGATGATGGAAAACAGCAGGGAGCAGAGCTCCTTAAGTGCAAAATATTGTCCTCTTGTGAGCCCATGATACAGCAAGCCAAAAGGCAGATTTTCCGCACCAAAAGAGTTCTACAGGCTCTACATGCCTTGTTACTTGGTTTGGGCTACATCAGCCAACATGGCATCAGTCCCTGTACCCTAAAAACCAGCCTATTCCGGTTGTTTCTGGTTTTTCCACCTCAATGGGGCTGAACCAGCCCTTGTGTTGCTCAATCCCTGGGCTGGTTGTCTGTTACAACCAGTCCTATTGCCTCACATACTGACTGGTTGCCTCATGCAACCAGCCCCTGGCCATAAAAATGGCCAGGTGGGACCCAGGAAACACCTGGGTCTGATCTCAGACTCACATGGGGGGGGGTGACCAGTGGACATTCTGTCCCCCACCTATTTCTCTCAGATCCCTGGAGGGGGCCCTCAAATCCCGCTACCAGGGGCCCTGGGGGTTGATACCCCCAGGGCGTTGCTACAGTAAGTTGGATGGGGGGTGGTCAGGTCCCCTCAGCCCATTCCTCCTCTCCCTTTGTAAAGGGGGGGAGAGCGCCCCTTTGATTGTGGTGGGGTGGTCAATTCCCCCCCACTGCTGGTTGCCTTGATGCAACCAGCCTGGCCATCTCCTTTGGTGGGGGGGTGATCAAGTTCCCCCCACCATGACCGGTTGCTGGCTGGTTACAACCAGCCAGCCCTTTCCCTCCCCCTTTCAATGGCAAGCGAGGGGAGGGGGGGGAGCCCGGACCACCAGCCCCGCAGCAGCTGCGCCAATGACCCTGTGTGGGCCGTTGGGCCCCATAGACGGGCCAAAGGCAGAATCAGAGGCGCCAAGCTGGCCGCAACAGGGGCAGCGGCCCCAAGCCAGCCCTAACAGGGGCAGCGGCCCCAAGCCGGCCGCAACAGGGGCAGCGGCCCCAAGCCGGCCGCAAAAGGGGCAGCAGCCCCAAGCCGGCTGCAACACAGGCGGCGGCCCCAACGGGGTGCCCCAAGCCAGAAAACTAAGTAAACCATACTTTGGCGGGCCAGCCTGTCTGCCCAAGTATGTACAAAATAAACCTTGGGCCCAAATATGCCCATACAAGCCCATCTGGCTGTATTTTCCCATATACCTCACCGGGCCCTTTAGGGCCTGTGTACCAATGAGCCTGTTTCACGCCTTTTGAGGCCAGTTTCCCCAAATAAGTGACATCCACACAGGCCTGTATGGTCCCTGTGAGTTTTTGAGATTGTAATCCCTGTTGAGGGAAAAATACTCATTATAAAAAATTGATTCTATTACCTATTGAAGGAGAAGACAATATGGACCATGATGAAAAAAAGAATCAACTCAATATGTTGAGTAATAATAAAGTTATGAAAGATTAATTATCTGTGAAATACATCACAGAAGTATAAGTGTATCCCAGTAACCGCATAATATCATACTAATGAAGAAAAGAAAAGAAAGTATGATATGTGTAAATAAAACAATTAAAATGCTTGTGTATTTAGTTCTGAAATGTCCTATACATATATGAATAGCAAGGACTATCATAGCAAGTAAACTTTTCATGTTTATTGCACTCCATGGTAAAACAAAGAAACCAAGGAGGAAAGCATGTTTCAATTCTTTCCCTCCTAGTTTGTACATAGTCATACCGGTGAGGAAGATCTTGTCTATAAAAGACCTCCTCCACTCAGTTTTATTTCCCATTCATTCATTCACATTCATAGAAATTCATCCACTTATTGAATCAATCAAAATATTATTCAAACTTATCTACCAACTATCATCGCTATTGCCAATATGAGTGTCTAATCAGCCGGAGAGGCCCATATGTGCATGCCATTTTGATTAAACTTATACGTAGCACACACCTAAGTTCATACGTTGTGGTGACCAATCCGGGACACCACGGAAAAAAAAAAATAATAAATATCTTTTTTGGTTGTACCCCTATGGGTACCTTCATTTCCCCCCATCTCTCAACTTCTCCCTGTCCTAGCGGTCTAGGACAGGCCTCTTGACTGTCTTTCCGTTTCAATCCTCTCTTCCTATGTTCAACTCCCACTTGTCGCGCTCGCGGCCCTGACTTTTGGTGACGCGAGCGATTGTCAAACCATTTTCGACGATCCCTTCTCATCTCATCCTCATCATCGCCATCCTCATCCTCATCATCCCTCCATGCTCGGCCAATCGAACCCCCCCCAGACTAGGCAACCACTTCCCAGTCTTGATTTTGCTGATTGGGATCTCACCGATGCATTCACTGATCAACCCAATGGCTCCCATTCTTCCATCTCCGGTCACACTCATCCCCGCGGTAGTACTCCCATCTCCGCACTCAGCTCCCGTCGTTTGACTCCTTCCAATCAATTCTCCATTGATAGCCCTCCTCGCCCATCATCCAATCCGACTGACGACCGCAAGCGACGGCTCACAGCCGTCGGAACTTTCACCCCGTTTTTGCCACCGATCGGGTGACGACAGCCGTTGTCAACACCCGCGACCGCTGTCGCGGGTGTCCATCTGGTTGCCCGCGGTCATTCTCGACGCGGGCAACATTTCTTTTTTTTTCCTCTCATGTAATTTTTTTTTTTTTTTTTTTTTATTATGTTTTCATTTTCCCGCACCTATTTGTAGTATCACTTGTACATAGTATACAGGGCCTCATGTCTATAAAAGGAGGGGCTCTCCCCTGCCTTTTGGCCCAGGAAGCATCCCATCCAATCCATCAGACCATCATCAGTAATCAAACTTATCCGTGGGCATCCTTCCCCACTTATCGGAGCAATTTATGCGGGTATATCTATGATTGCCCCTTGATCCTTTGAGCCTCAATACTCAAACTCTGTCCCTTGTGACCTTGATCTTTATCACCAACCAATAGCCTTGCTGGTTGAAGAAGAATTCCTGTCTGTCTGAATTCTTGAGTGTGTTATACCACTCTGATCCCTTTTTCCGACCATACTGGTCTTGATCTCTCCTTGATCATCTTTCTGGAGCCAATCACGTTTGATTGAAGAGGTTTTATTAAGCTTAAAACCTGGAGTGTTATACCTCCCTTCTTCTTTGAAGTTGAATTTCGCCACGCTATTCTTGAGTTCCTTGAGAAGTGTTGGGGTATTCTTGCTCAAATTCGTTATTGATTTGCTTCTAGAGCTTCATAAACAAATTGCTTTTGTTTTTGTTCAGCCTCCCACAGTTATCTGGTAACCTTCAAGCGCTTGATTGCGGAGAGTTGGGCAGGTTCATTGAGAACCTGGAGGTTGGTTGGGATTGAGTTGATCTTTCCTAATCAGCTGCTGACGACCAGAGTTATTAGCTTGTGGGCGTTGTTACTTACAATTGCCTTGTCCTATTGAACTCTGAACAAACCTTGACTTATTTGTTCAAATCTTGAGCTGCACCATCTTGCCTCAGATAGTGTTGTTTCCATTGCTACCAACAACTCTTATCCTCTTCCCTTACTTTGATTTCTAATCCATAAGGTTCTGGACCTGGATTCCGGTTACATTTAAATATTATTGTAACTCCTAGGAGGGCAGCCTAAACAGCACCTTTCCCCTCCACAGAACTGCCACAGCTTAGCACGGTTTGGAGTCTTACAACGTGTTTTAACAGTTGCTATCTTCTCTTGGCTGAAAGTGGTTGACTAGGCTAACAGGAAATACTGGGTGTTTTCTTGATAATTCTTTCCTCAACATTACTTCCACAGCATTTTTGCCATTCATCGTCTTGACAAAAAATGATTCAAAAAAGGCTTGTTTCAGCTTTCTTTTACCTTCTAGATTTTTGAAGTTGGTAGTGGATATCAAGATCTGATCTCCTATTTTAAATTTAGGTTCTCTATGTGATTTGTCCCATCTTTGTTTTTTTTATTCTACTGCTTCTTCTACACACTTTTTAGCATGATTATTTGCCATATCTATCATCTTCTTAAATTCAAGAGATGTTGGATCAATAGTGGCAAAGTTATAGATTAAGTTATTCCTAGGGAGTTTTGTAATCCATCCTCTTTCTAGTATGTAAGGGGCTTCTTTGGTAGTAGAATGTTTACTGCTGTTATAAGCCATTTCTAGAGCTTGGAGTAGGCTTACCCAATTTTGGCATTAACCACTGAGTTTTTTTATTCTAGACCAAAGCTACAGAACCTTCTTAACATATCTTCTAGGGTCTGTATCATTGTTTTAGCTAATCCATCAGTTTGGGGATGGTATGCTGAAGAAAATGCTAGAGTAGTACCCAGTATATCATGTAGATTCCTCCAAAACTCTGAGGTGAATTTGGGGTCTCTGTCACTGATTATAATCTTGGGTATACCAAAATCAGCTATGATCCTATTCAAAAATAGTATAGCTACATTCATAGCACTATCTTCTTTGTGGTTAGGTAAGAATTTTGCCTTCTTAGAGTATCTGTCAACTATAACCAGGACAGAGTTATATGAATGAGTACCTCCAGGGGGGAGGCCGGTGAAAAAATCCATATTGACAATTTCCCATCTGGTTTTAGGTTCAGAGATCTTCTGTAGGAGTCCAAACCTTTTCCCAGTAGTTTTATTCAATTTTTGGCAGGTCTCACAGCTAGTAACATACTTCATAGTGATTTCTTTCCATTCTATCCACCAAGCAGTTTGTTTTAATTTCTCCAAGATTCTTTCAGTGGATAGATGCCCTGATGAAAATTTGTCATGGAATTCCTGGAGTATGTGTTGTATATGTTCTTTGTTGCTTAGTACTAATACACTGGAATGTTGGTGTCTGTAGTAAAGGAGACAATCTCAAAAGGTAAACCTTCTTGCTTTATAG
The DNA here is from genome assembly GCA_025617555.3 of Puccinia polysora. Lineage (NCBI taxonomy): Eukaryota > Fungi > Basidiomycota > Pucciniomycetes > Pucciniales > Pucciniaceae > Puccinia > Puccinia polysora. The sequence goes on from CM062629.1 coordinate 9,051,725, forward strand.
GTTTTAACTAATGAAGTAGGTAGACTTTTTATCAGAGCTGCTTCTGGGGATTCACATTCCATAATGATGAAACTTATTGAATTTCTTTGAAAGAATGTAACAAAGTAGAACCAGACTAGCAATCACAAAGAATCAGTTGTCAACATGAGTGAGAGCAAGAGTGAGAAAAGACAAGCAAATAAGAAACTAGGTTCCCCCTAACACACCCAGATGCTTGCTCAATGGAAGCTAGAATGGACAAAAAAAGAGGACTTGAGAAGGAGGACAGTAACGGAGCTGGCTAATTGAGATTCTGAGAACAAAGGAAGATGAGTGCCGCAGCGGTGTGAGTAGTTCTGCGTTGCTATTTCTCACCAAATAGGAGAAGGACCCAAAGTCAGCTGTTGGCTGAAGAGATTTGATAGGTTTGACCGGAGTTGAAGATTGTGATCATTAGATTTGAGCGGAGTTGAAGTTGGTGATTGATGAGAGCCTTGAGGAGTTGAGAGTGATCACAAGAGTGGAGACGTGGTAGACGTTGAGCAGATGATAGGAGCTGAAAAGATATGGAAAAGGGAAAGAAATAGAACAATAGAATAGGAAGATAGAGGCAAGTAATGGAAAGGAAAGAAGGAAAGGTTTGGGTGGATTGAGCTTGGGTAAAGAGCAAGAGTTGTAACAGGTTGTGACAGTTGGATAACATGGTAACACCAGTGTGAGCGGGTGAATCTAAGTGAGATTGGCTATGACTCAACAAGCGGGTGAATCTAAGTGAGATTGGCTATGAATCAACACGCCAGGATATTTGGTGAGTTAAGAGCCAGAGGATTGATTGCTAAGGCAGGAGTTTACCAGTTTTGAGAGCGAATAGAAGGTTGCGGCTTTGGACAGAGAATCAGCTATCATGTTGGAGGAGCGTATAAGTTCAACATGGATGCTTTTGGAGTTTTACTGTTCGCGAATGAATTTAATTTTTATATTGAGATGTTTGGTTTTTGCGTTTGAGCCAAAATGTTTTATTTTTTCAAGCAGTCCCTTGTTGTCAATGTGAAAGATAGACGGGCAGGGCGGGGAGCCCCAAAGTTCACTAACCATGTGGCATAACCACCGATTCTCCTGGAGTCCATCAGAGAGGGCATTCATTTCCAACTCAGTCGACGATAAGGTAATATTGCGCTGTTTTTTGCTATTCCAGGTGATGGGAAAGCCTTTCCACAGGCAAATCAAGCCGCTCTGAGATGTGCAATTGTGAAAGTTGCTTCCCCAGGTAGCATCAGTGAAGAATTGAAGTTGGTTTGGTAGGGAGAGATCAGGAGATATATTAAGAGAAAGTGAGGAGGTTCCTTTGAGGTATTTCCAACAATGAACAACTTCTTGCCAGTGAGTTAAGCCTGGACAATGGTTGAACCTGGATAGAATGGAAACTGCAGCGGCTAGATCTGGACGAGTACGGCATGATAGGAAGTTGAGCATGCCGGTGAATTGTTGATAGTTGATGTTGAGTTGTTCAAAAGCATGCAGGTCGTCTTCAGAGGCTGGGGTGAGCCGTACATTAGGAGTGAGAGGAGTGATGACAGGTTGACAGTTTTGAAGTTTTAGTATTTCAAGTCCCTTGTTTATGAGATTGGCTTGGGACAGATAGCAAGAGGAGCCGGTCACTTTGATGTCCATGCCTAACAACAGATCAGGCGAGTGAGCAGAAGAGTCAGGAAATCAAGCCAAAAATAGTTCTTGGAAATTTTCAACATTGCCGACCACTACAAGATTGTCCACATGAAAGAAAATGTACGACAATGATTTGTGATTGAGAAAGAGGCACGCATCAGATTGAGATTGATGATATTTGATGGATTTAAGCCACTCGGTCAGAGTGTTATGCCAGTTTAAAGGTGCTTGACAAAGCCCATAAAGTGACTTGCGGAGTTTGAGGAATTTGCTGGTTCTTGCCGACTCGCAAGGAGTTTTAATGTAAATGTCTTCATTTAATGGAGCATAAAGAAAGGCACTCTTGACATCAAATGGCTTGATTGGAAGGTTCCTTTCCAAGGAAAAGCAGAGAAGTAAGAGGAGAGAGGGAAATTTGCCGGTGGGAGCAAACGTGTCCCCAAAATCAATGCCTGGGGCTTGAAGAAATCCCTGAATGCGAAGCCCAGCTTTTGTCTTTGCAGGGGTTGATTTTGAGGCAGGTTTGTCGCGGATGGCCCAGGTGGTGTTGAGAAAAAAATTGGGAACCCCGTCATAGTCTTCCCAGACTTCATGATCCTCAATGTTTTTGAGTTTGACAAGCTTGGCAGCAAGAGTCCTAGAGGATTCAGTTGCAGTCGTGAGGTAGTTCTACTTTTTGGGTTTGATATTCAAAGTACGCTTGCGAAGTACTCTACTGCATGGTTCAGGAGTTGAGGAAGGAGGGGAGTCACCGGTGGATTCAGGGGGTATGTCATCAATTGATGGCTTGCCGATTGTTTTGGATTCGAAATTGGAAGAATTGTTGTCAGAGGAGCTGTCTTTTTCAGAAGAATTAGAGAGTGGAGGAAAAAGGAGACCAAATCATCGGATCCAGAGGATGAAGTTTTTGGGTGAGACACTCGTGAGAAATCTAGGAAGCTGACGCTCTTGGTGTCTATGATTTTACAAGAAGAGTTTATGATTTTGAAAGACTGAAGATTGGGATTGTATCCAATGAGTCAACCTCTTTTGCCAGGAGGATCCAGTTTTCCTTTGGAGGTTTTAGGTTGACTGAGATATGAGACTGGGTTGCCTATGGGATGAAAATAAGACAGAGGAATGGATCGGTTCCTAAACAGCTCATATGGCGACTTTTTGGCTTTAAAGGAGGGGATCTGGTTGAGGGTTAGTGTGGAAGCAGACACTAGGACGTGCCAGAGATTGGAGGAAAAACCAGAGTCATGAATGATGGTTTGCAGCGATTCAAGAATAGTTCTGTTGAACCTTTCAGCCAAGCCGTTCTGCTGAGGGGTGTAGGGATCTGAGAAGGACTGTTTGATATGGTTCTTGTTGCAGAATTCGGCCATTTGGCGATTAACAAACTCGGTGCCCCGGTCTGAGTGAATGATGGATGGATAGTACCCGAATTGTTTAGCTTTGAGTTCCAGACAGCTAATAAAATTGGCAGGAATCTCATCTTTTCCTTTCATGGGCAGAGCTGAGCAGTACCTGGAGTTGGAGTCGACCACGGTGAGAAAATATCTGTGTCCTGAGAGAGAGGTGGGAAGAGGACCAACGGTGTCAAGGTGGATTTCTTCAAAAACTTGTTTGGCCTTTGATGAGCAATCCTTGAAGGAAGCACAAGTGATCTTGGACAGAGAGCAGGATTCACATTTGGTTTCCTCTTTGACAGGGATGTTCAATTTATGTCGGATTTGATGATAGCTTACATGACCAAGCGACTTGTGAAGTATCTCTGCAGAAGAGAGGTGAGATGAAGGAGAAGAAATAGGCTCAAGGTTCAGATAGGGAATGTGGTTAGAGTAGAATCCATTGCAGAAGACCTGAGAGTCTTTTGTGATTGAAAAGTGATGAGATTGAAAAGACACATCAAATTCATCAAGGATGAGACGATGAAGTGAGAGGAGATTGGCGGAGATTTTTGGGACAAATAGAACGTTTTTTAGGACAAAGGATGACGAGGGAGAGGTGAGTTTAATAGATCCAATTCCTTTAATCTCTAGTTTGCCGAGCCCGCAACTGGTATTCACTGTTCCTTGGTACTCGTTGTCTAAGAATTCAAAAAGATCTTGGTTAGCCACCATGTTGTGGGAGGAGCCTGAGTCGAGAACGAAGTGAAGTGGGTTGGAGCTGGAAGTATATGACAAAAAGCTAACATTATCGCTTCCGTCTTGATTTGAAGATTGGGGGCGCAGATGAGGATAAAGCATCCAGCATTTGTGCTTAGGATGATTTGCTAGCGGATTGTGTTTCTTTTGCTTGCATTTCCTGTTGACATCAGTGTACAGGGACAGAGAAGATCTTCCTTGCAAAGAGCCATTGGCCATTTTTTGTTTGTTGAGGTGGATCCTCAGATGATCAAGAACAGCATCTGGAGTTATTTCAGATTCAACCGCCAAGTGGGTGATGGACTGTAGAATAGCCTTCAGAGCGGGAGTTGACAGAAGTTTGTCAAGTATCATGTAAGCGAGAATGTCGGAGGGGAGTACAATTCCTATCTCGTGAAGTCGAGTGATTCCAGTTTTGATTTCGGTGATAAAAAGTTGGATGTTTGCTAATAAGATGAAGATATATTTCACAAGAACTATAACCAGCTTGGGCTGAGAGATAAGGAATAGACATAAAGAAATATATCAGACAGAATCTTAAGAGAGATAGAAAGCGGGGAGAAGGAATAAAGAGCCCTACAGAGTAGATCAAAGAATGTTGTTCAGGGTGACAGCTTTGAGTTTAGAGGAGATCTGTAGACGGTGGGACAATTGAGAAGGAAAGAAGAAATAGAAAACAAGGAATTCGAGGCGCTGGAGAGGAACTATTTGGATTATAGAGTCAGATTGGCTTCTATAGAGTTTGTTGTAGAAGTCATCATCTTACCGGTCAGACATTGGCAAATTCGGTTTGGGCATTTACTTGATGGAGGGAGGATGGCAGTCAAAAAAATTGAAGGAGAGGGAGAGGAATGAGAAAAGGGATAGATGAGAAAGGTAGGCGGGAGATATTTAGAAAGGCGAGATAGAAGAAGAGGAAAAGAGAATTGAAGAGGGTCGCGACTGCAGCCGTCGGTCCAAGTATGTACGAGAAAGTCACATCGGGGTCCCCGTCGTGGGTTCAGTGCGCATCCGCGCCCAGAGGCGCGGTCAGAAATACTGATAGATAATAAGGAACTCTGCGCAGAGGCGTGGTAGGAAAAGATAGGTGGAAGTCACCTGGGGAATACTCAACACCCCTTGTGACTGGTAAGATGGAATCAACTTAGGCATGACTGGGTTGATTGGGGAATATGATTTGTTGAAGGAGATGAAGGGCCCCTACGGAGGTGGCTTTAGTCAGAGGATCTGCTATCATTCCAGCGGTGGGAACAAGATTTAAATTGAACTTGGCAAGAGAAAAATCTTCCCGCAGGCCTTTAGTTTTAATGTCAATGTGTCGCGACTTGGAGTGTGACCCGAATTTCTTTATTTTATCATCTAAAACTTTATTATCTATGTGCATTGTTGGTTTGTTGGAAGTAGAGCCATGTATTTCTTCAACTAGATGGGTGATCCACTTCACTTTGAGGTAGCAATCGAGCAAGGCATTGAGTCCAGACTCAGTGGAGGAATATGTCACGTTTTTTTGTCTCAAGGAGTTCCAAAGGACCGGGCTACCGTAGTGTAAGACTATGTATCCAGTTTGGGACTTGCAAGAAATGGGGTCGTCTCCCCACGTTGCGTCACTATAGCTTGAGATAGATTCCTTAGTCAAGTCGTACTTAAGAGTCAATTTGAAATCCTTCGTGGTCTTGAGGTACTTCCATACTTTCCGTACTTCCTTCCAGTGACTGAGGCCCGGCTTCCCATTGAATCTTGCAAGACTGGAGACAGCAAAGGAAATGTCCGGCCGAGTATATTGGGACAAATGATTCAGCAATCCGATTGCAGATTGGTAGTTGATATTCAGTTGACAGAACTGCGCGTGATCTTCATCTGAAGCCGGTTCGAGATGAAAGTTTTGAGTGAGAGGTGTATTGATGTTCTTGCAGTCAGTGAGACCCAGTTCTTTGAGGCCCCTCTTGATATGTTTTGGTTGGCTCAGGAATATACTGTCTCCGTCCAATTGCATTAGCATCTCAAGGATCGTATTTGGTGAATGACAGGAAGAATTGGAGAATTGTTCTAAGAAATTGACCGCAAATGGGTCGGACTTTCCTACCAGAATTAGATCGTCAACGTGGAAGTAGAGGACTTCCCCTGATTTAGAGTTGAGATATAAACAGGGGTCTCTGACGGATTTGCAGAATCCTTGGGATTTGATCCAAGCGGTAAGTGTGTTGTACCAATTTTTAGGTGACTGACGTAGCCCATAGAGCAATTTTTTTAACTTGAGATAAGGAGATTTTCAATTTGATCCTTATGGAGTTCTGATTATTACCGTTTTGTTCAAGGGAGCGTGAAGAAAAGTCCCTTTACATTGAATTGAGTAAAAGTCATTTGATTTTTCAAGCCGTAGATCAAAGCAAGACAAAGGGATCTGAGTTTCCCCGTCGGAGCCCAAGTCTCTTCAAAATCTATGCCTTGAACCTGATCAAATCCTTGCACGCACAGACGCGCTTTATATTTGACGGGTTCTCCGTGACAGTTTTCTTTAACTTTGAATACCCAAGTCGTGTTTAGTATGTTGTCTGGTTCCCCGTAATATTCTTCCCAAACTTCTTGTATTTCAATTGATTTGAGTTCTTCTTCAGAGGCTGTTTTCCACCTAGGCCACTTGGAACATTTCCTGGCGGCCTTATAAGATGGAGGTTTGTAGTAGTGGTGGAAGCCGTATCTTTGAGGTTTTTGGAGTTTGTTTCGCGGGCAAAGGTTGGGTCGATGACAAGTTAGTTTGAGTTCCTGAAGTGGAGGAGGAGGTGGAGATTCCGGAGAAGATGGGAGAATGTCTTCTCGATCTGAGTCCGAGTCAGAGCGTTCAGGGGTGGACTCTCTAATGAGGTATTGTTTTTCATTGGTTGAGAAGTTGGTTTTGTAGGCATTCAAATCAGGTTGAGAGAAGATTTCAGAGCCTTGTGGCTTGTAAAAAGGAAAGTTGTTGAGCTGATTCTTGAGGAATTTGACGTGCTTGGTTTCCACGACGGTTCCAAGCAAGGTTAGGACCAGTTAGGAATGGAAGATGGGGTTGAATCCAATGAGGACTCCTTCTAGACCCTTTTTGTCGAATTTTCTTCCTTTCTGAAGACGGTTGGCTAGGTAGATCACAAAGGAACCTACGGGTTGTAAGTAATTAGCTGGGAGAGTTTTACCAAACATGAGTTCCCAGGGAGACAATTGGTTACCTTCTTGAGGGATTTGATTTAACATGAAACAGCAGCTGCATGTCACTACATGCCAATAGTTCTTAGCAAGTCAGGATGAGGAGAAAGTGGATTGGGCGGATTTGATGATTGTCCTATTGGCTCTTTCAACTTTTGCGTTGTGTTGTGGATGATACAGCTCGGAAGTGCGGAGTTTGATAAATTTCCTTTTTGCAAAGTCTTTTAACATAGAATTGCAGAATTCCGTTCCTTTGTCTGAGTAGATCTCGGTGGGGTAGTAATTCAAATGCTTATATTCTGTTTCTAGAAGATTGATGATTGTTTCAGATGTTTGGTCTTTGGAAGCTAGAGGAAAAGATGCGAGGTAGCCGGTGTAGTTGTCAACCAGATTGAGCAAGTAATGATGGCCGGCCTTTGACTGAGGAGTGATCGGACCAACTAAATCAAGATGGATTTGTTCTAAGGGCTTACTAGCGGGAGTGGAGGTGTTTGAAAAGGGAGATCTAGTGATTTTGCTCTTGATGCAGTTATCACATTGAAAGGCCTGGAGTTCTTCATTTGAGAAGTGGTCTTTTAGGAGAGGTTTTAGAGTGGAGACAGACGCGTGACCGTACATCTTGTCCAATTCGGATAGAGTTTATGGTTGGGAGGTTTGATTGGCGAAGTTCACTGCATTATTTTGGCCAGTCGAGCGTGGTTTTTCAATGACAAAGAGATTATCTCTTATTGATCCCTTCAGTACAATTTGATCCTCTCTTGTCACCTTGAATGTATTTCGGGTTTGAGTGAGATTACATCCCTTCTTCGCGAGGAGTCCAGGGCTGATCAGGTTGAAAACTATGTCGGGTACGTAGGTGCAATCTTTTAGTGTGATCACGGAATCATTCCATTCAAGTTTGACCGATCTGATCCCTTTTATTTTGAGATTAGCTTCTAGTTTTCCGGTCTTAATTTCCTCAGGCTCCTCTTGTAGCTCTATGGAGGAGAAGAACATCAGATAATTAAAAATATGTACGTTAGCTCCAGAGTCTAAGAGCAGATTGGGGTTATTATCCAAATTGATCCATAGAGTCAGCAAGGCGTGGTAGTTGATCGTCGGATTCTTCTTGCTCTTGTTTTTCCACTCGTTTTGTTGTTTGATCCACCACTCAGGTGCGATTTCGGGATGTAGATGGAAGCATGAACTCTCCGCCTGAGGAGCGTTGGGATCGTTGTATCCTTCACGGCATCTCATCTTAGCTTTCTTCTTGTCCTTGTAGCTCCTTGTCTTAGTCAAGACTAATGAGACATTGGTAGATGATTTATTTGGATTGGACTGTGCCTTTCTCTTGTTGTGGTATTGGATGAGGTGATTGAAAACAACGTCCATTGTCAGACTCTTCTCTATGTGCATAATTTGTTGTTTGAGGTTTTCCAATGTAGGTGGGAATTTGAATAATAACAAGTACGCCAAGATATCGTTAGGTAGCTCAATCCCAACATCCATCATTCTTGTGATGGCTTTTCTCATTTTGGTGATGAAGCTTTTGATAGCATTTTTGCGGAAGACGGAGTGGAGGAAGTGATTAAAGACTCTTGCTTGGTTAGCTGTCTCTGAGGAAGCAAATCTTCTTGTGATTTTGGCCCATAGGAGTTTAGAGGAGGAAATGTTTGTGGAATTGACAACATTTGCATGGGTGGTACTGTCAAGCTTGGATAGTAATATCGCCCTGATTTCCCAATCTTGTTTTGACAACAGAGGGCCAGAATTTTGAGTGATAGCATCCTTGATATTTTTGAGGTCAAACAACATTAACATCTTGTCTCGCCAAATTGAATAATTCTCTTCATTCAAATGAGGTATGGCGTCAACCAATGCCTTGAGGGCAACTTGATGGAAGTAGTTGTTCGCTCCGGCTGGTTTGTTCATGATTTGGTTGATTCAATTTGTAGGAGGGTCCTTTGGCTTTTAACCGTAATAAGATGAAGATATATTTTGCAAGAACTATAACCAGCTTGGGCTGAGAGATAAGGAATAGACATAAAGAAATATATCAGACAGAATCTTAAGAGAGATAGAAAACGGGGAGAAGGAATAAAGAGCCCTACAGTGTAGATCAAAGAATGTTGTTCAGGGTGACAGCTTTGAGTTTAGAGGAGATCTGTAGACAGTGGGACAATTGAGAAGGAAAGAAGAAATAGAAAACAAGGAATTTGAGGCGCTGGAGAGGAACTATTTGGATTATAGAGTCAGATTGGCTTCTATAGAGTTTGTTGTAGAAGTCATCATCTTACCGGTCAGACATTGGCAAATTCGGTTTGGGCATTTACTTGATGGAGGGAGGATGGCAGTCAAAAAAATTGAAGGAGAGGGAGAGGAATGAGAAAAGGGATAGATGAGAAAGGTAGGCGGGAGATATTTAGAAAGGCGAGATAGAAGAAGAGGAAAAGAGAATTGAAGAGGGTCGCGACTCCAGCCGTCAGTCCAAGTATGTACAAGAAAGTCACATCAGGGTCCCCGTCGTGTGTTCAGTGCGCATCTGCTCCCAGAGGCGCGGTCAGAAATACTGATAGATAATAAGGAACTCTGCGCGGAGGCGTGGTAGGAAAAGATAGGTGGAAGTCACCTGGGGAATACTCAAAATTTGCCTCATCAAACGTAATGGAAGCAAAATTCTTGTAGACTCAAGCTTGATTGGCCGGTTTGGACAAGACAAAATGTTTGAGGAGGTCGGTCCAGATTTCTTTGGCATCCTCTTTGTTTGTAGCAGTGATGATATTGGAGTGAACGCTAGGTGACAGCTTTGAGATGATGATAGAATTAAGGATAGTGTTGTCATCCGGGTCCAGTTCATCTGGGCGAGTCATAAGGTCCTTGAGTTTAGCCAGATTGAGCAGAGATTTCATTCGCGTTCTCCAGATCGTGAAGTTGTCCTCGGTGAGTAAGGGTATTGCCTCAATAGTGGTTTTAAGAATCGTAGGGTTGATAGCGTCCATGGTGGTCCGGTTCTATACTGACTTCGACTGTTAATCGTGATGAAAATTATTGAATTTCTTTGAAAGAATGTAACAAAGTAGAACCAGACTAGCAATCACAAAGAATCAGTTGTCAACATGAGTGAGAGCAAGAGTGAGAAAAGACAAGCAAATAAGAAACTAGGTCCCCCCTAACACACCCAGATGCTTGCTCAATGGAAGCTAGAATGGAAAAAAAAGAGGACTTGAGAAGGAGGACAGTAACGGAGCTGGCTAATTGAGATTCTGAGAACAAAGGAAGATGAGTGCCCCAGCGGTGTGAGTAGTTCTGAGTTGCTCTTTATCACCAAATAGGAGAAGGACCCGAAGTCAGCTGTTGGCTGAAGAGATTTGATAGGTTTGACTGGAGTCAAAGATTGTGATCATTAGATTTGAGCAGAGTTGAAGTTGGTGATTGATGAGAGCCTTGAGGAGTTGAGAGTGATCACAAGAGTGGAGACGTGGTAGACGTTGAGCAGATGATAGGAGCTGAAAAGAGATGGAAAAGGGAAATAAAGAGAACAATAGAATAGGAAGATAGAGGCAAGTAATGGAAAGGAAAGAAGGAAAGGTTCGGGTGGATTGAGCTTGGGTAAAGAGCAAGAGTTTTAACAGGTTGTGACAGTTGGGTAACATGGTAACACCAGTGTGAGCGGGTGAATCTAAGTGAGATTGGCTATGACTCAACAAGCGGGTGAATCTAAGTGAGATTGGCTATGACTCAACACATAATAACAATCAGCAGCTTTATTTCAGGAGATTAGTTGTCCCTTACTAGGTTGAAGAAAGCAGTATCTAATTCACATAAGTGGATCCCCATTATTGGAGCATTTGATTCAAGAAGATTGATGTTCATGATAGGAAAGATATCTTGATCTTCAGGGTCATATGCTGGATTGTTAGAGTCATTAGGAAAAGCATTCCTACTTAGACTATCAGCAATCTGATGTTTAGCTCCAGCTTTATGCACTATACTCATCTGACCTCTATACTTTTGTATAGAAATTTGCCACCTGAGCATATTTCTACTGGGGGTTTTCATGTTCATAGAAGTTCTTACAAAATTACAGTCTGTGATTACTTGAAAATTGGTGCCTTCTGGTGTGTTCCAATGAGGTCTTCACCTTCCCAATCAATATTTTCAGGGCGTCCAGAGATATCTGGGACTTCTTGATCCAATAAATCAATTTCAGTGGCGGTGGTTTCTGTTAAAGGAGGTTTCACTGATGTAAAAAAGGTTATTTTATTGTTCAATAAAATATATCAATATTATTTAAAAAAATAATATGTTAGTACAAGTTGTATGATTACTTTTATATTTCAAAAAGTAATTTATACAGTATTTCTTCCAAGCTTTATGTTTCCTTAATAGGGCCTGGAATTTTATATGCCTCTCAAGATCCTCTTGTTCAAGGAGTTTATCAAAGTGTTTACGTGCAGAAGAGATATTAAGTTGCTCAGCTTCAGTTAAAGCTTTCCAACCAGTAGGTTTATAATTTTTAATATATTCTTCTTTTCTTTTTTTCAAAAGATTTAAATAATAGATTATTAATTCTGCATTGGTTTTTAAATCCACTGCAAAAGAATTTAATGATAAATCAAGGTTATAAAGTCAGATAAATTTATCTTTAATTTTAATTTTACGTGAAATGTCTGGTCCAAGGTATTAAATATAATAAAATGGAATATTTCCCGGCCAGACCCCCAATTTTCAGCCTCCTGTATGCCAAGATCCTTCATTTCCTTCAGCTACCAGAGGTGATAGAATTAATAATAAATATATTATTTAATAAATGCAGCAAAAATCCATAAAATATTTGGATAAAGCTTATTGCAAGGTTAATTGGTTTGGTTATGGTTTATTGTTTTAAATCAATATAAATAAATTGATTATTAAATATTTTTATATAGGGGCCAAAATTATATTTGGGATCTTTAAAACCTCTCTTCAGGGATTTCAGTATGAAAAGACCTAGTCCTGGTTACTTTAGGCCCTTTAGTTTAAAGGATATTTTGCGCAAAGATAATATGTATATAAAATTCATGGTGGAGTGGCAGGGCTTTGTAACCAAGCTTTCACGACAGACAAAGGATAATAAAACTCATTTTTATATTATTATTCAATCCTTAGGGTATCTGTTTGGGATGTGCACTGATGGTTTAAACCTGTATACTGGGGTTATGAGGTTGTTCAGCAGTTTAAATTGATAAATAGATGTTGAGGACGGATATTATTAATCAGACTAAGCCATAAATCACTTACCTATCTCTTATAAGTACGTGATTACTTTGGCACAGTGTCTGGATATAAATATAACTGGGTCTCTGCCCATCAATATCCTCAAAAGAGCTCCTTATTTATAGCTTTTGGAGTCCCAATATTGTCCTTCTGAGGGGGAAAGGGGCTCAAAGGGACAGACACTGAGGCTAGCAGGGTATCCAATAGTAGCCTTTCACGTTTTCTTGGTGAATTAGCACAGGTAGCATCTAATTCCAGAGGGTATGGGAATTATTCTCCTTCATAATTGATATTTGGATGTGTGAATAACACTAATCTGTCCTTTTTATTTATTATTTAATTAATTATCCTTAGTAAATGTTCCCAGTAAGCTAAAAATTATTAATTTAATAGAAATTTCTAAGGACATTCTGATGTCAGGTGATTTCTCATTATGTATTAAATAATTGGAGTAAAGTCATGATATTGATTTTACTCCTTATTTTCAAATTTCAGTTTATTTACTAAAATAATTAATTAAAAATATAAGTCATGGGAATTCATGTAATATTTTTACATCATTAGTTTTCTTGGTATGTCACGAAAATATTTATTTCTAGAAATTTTCAAAATAGTATCTTAAAGTATTTTAATATATTTTGAGAAGTTGTCATTGTCTTATTTTTGATATTCTTGTTACTTTGAATTATATTTAATAAAAAATAAGTATAAGTTTTATTCAAGTATTTTTATATAATTTTAAGTACTTTTAGACTATCTACTATCCACAGGAAAATTTATTACATATGTAGAATGTTCCCATGTGGGTTGTAGCATTTTTACGCAGTACCAAAGTTTCTCAGGCCGCCTGTCACTTTGTCAAGCCGTAGTCCCGCAGCTGCGTACTTGTCAGAGGCCCGGGGCTGCGTACACAATCTTGACGGAGTGACAGGGCTGTATCTCAGCCATGCACGGGTGCATTGGCTTCTGCGGCTGGGTGTGGGAATTATGACAGAACACATTTCCGTCTGTAACTCCTAAAATATACACAACACCTCAATTCTGACTTAATTTTAGGTGTGAAACCTATACGTGAAAATATGTGTGAAATATTTAATTGGCCAAAAAGTTCAATAGTGGTGCCATGGTATTTTGGTTTTTCTTTCCTTAATTATTTAAAAATATAAGTAGTTGGATTTCAAGGGTGAGGTCAGTGAGTGACCCTACCTATTTTAGGGTGTTGAATCCATTTCTGTAATAAAATTTATGGTTTTCCTACTCCTTCTTAGGATAATTATATTATTATTATTTTTATGTTATTTCTGTTACTTTTGCGGCTTAATCTGCAATAGTAGCATGCTGACAAGAAGTAAGGAGGAATATGCTGTCAGGACCAAAGATTCCCCTTCCCTGATTCCTTCAGCTTGGAAGTCAAGAATACTCAAGAGAAAAAGGAAAGGTTATTCTGGAATTGCAACCAGACAGGACATTTATGACCTGATTGTCCTCAACCCAGGAGAAGGATTAATCTTATTGAAGGAGAAGAGTATGATAACAATTCTGATCCCCAACTTGATTAAACTGATGGATAATTCTCTGAGTGTGAATTAATGATTACTAAACCCATCAATGTTATTAAAGGAAGTATAGAATCTTCCCTGGACATGACCTCTGTCAACGAAGATTCCAACTTACCACAAAAATGGAATCCCAATATGAATATTCACCATGTCTCTGATGCTAAAGCCTTGACCCTCAAAAACTCTTCTGGTAAAATTTGAACTTCTGGCAAAACATGTTATGCTACTGGTTTAATCCGAGTTTCCCCTGTGAAGTTCCTCTTAGACAGTGGAGCTTTTTGCTCTTGTGTTGTTTCAAGTTATTGGTAAAAGCAAGATCCAAATTTGCAAATGAACTTATTACCAGTACCTCAGGCTAAGTTTAGCAGTTGTAACTCTTCCCTCAATTCCATTGGAGTATGGTCTTCTGATATCATACTCTGTCACTCTAAAGGATCACTCAAACTCAAAATTGAATTTGTAGTGCTTCAAAATGGAATATATCATTACTTCATTCTAGGAAATGATTTTCTTTGCTTGTATGGTATTCATTTATTCCAAAGTAATGGTAGTGTCACAAGGGCTGCTGACATGCAAGCAGGGCTTGGCACAGAGGGGTCTCTACCCACAGTAGGCTTGGGGGCAAGGTTACTGAAGGAGGCTAACAGGAGCAGAGGAGGATTGGGTTGAATGGTGCTGAATGACACTTGCTGGGAAAGATCTCCTAGTAAGAAGTAGTAAACTGATTTCTTGGGGGAAGCATCAGGAAGAGGAAAGAGGAGGCTTATTAAATAGACAAGAGGTTGGATCTACAACAGAGGTACAAGTGATTGGGGCTTGACTACACACATGATGTCATGGGAACAGTCTAAGTAACAGAGAGGGCTGATCAGGTATGCTACTACATTAGGTTAGGCTGCTTCTACATTGGGACAAGGTTCCAGGTCTGAGCTGTCTAAGTTGGGAGAGTACATTTGAAGGATGTACAGTGTACATGGGAGTCATGACACTATGTACTAAGTAGAGAGATTATGTAATACAATCTGCAGGAGGATGTACATAAAGATTCCCAAAGGATAAACCACACAGAGGAGGTATGGGTTAGACAGAGAGATAACCCAAAGAGGTATGGGTTAGAAAGAGAGGTAACCCAAAGAGGTATGGGTTAGACAGAGAGGTAGATTAGAGGCTGGGAGATTGAGTATGTGCAAGCCTATGGAGTCTATCTGTGTATAGTATGAGGTTAGACTATATGTAGATATGTACTGCATGAAGATCCTGAGGTATATAGTTACTGGAGACATATTGATGTAAGTCTCCTGAGCCCTGAGGTTGAAGTTCCTAAGAAAGTAGATCAGGCCTGAGGGTAAGACTGAGGTTAGACTGAGTTTGGTGTCAGTATGACAGATAGATACTTTACTATAGGAGGAGACTGGAACAAGAAGTTCCAAATATGCCATTTTAATCCTCAAACTTATAATTCAACCTATGAGAAACACTTGGATATTTTTAACAAGGAATAATTCTCTCAAGCAGCTTTTAATTCTCTGCTCAATGAAGATCAAAAAATGGATATTCTTCAAGTTTTCTTTGAAAACCAGAATGATTTCTGTACCAAGGAACACACCATTGGTAATATCAAAGGACATGACACAATTATAACCTTGACCATTAAACCTCCTTACCATCCCAACCTCAGGAGACCTGCTTAACCTTTTAGTCCAAAATCTAGAGAAGCTCTAGAAGCTCACATCCAGGAGTTAATCAACTTACAAGTCTTAAGGAAATTAGGAAACAATGAGAAAGTGGATATTACTACTCCAGTAATCATAGCTTGGCAAAATGATAAATCATGAATGGTTGGAGACTTTAGAATGCTGAACAACTATACCCAAGCTAATTGCTATCCTATCCCTACAATTGACCATGCTTTGAATAACCTCTCAAAGGCTAAGTTTATTACTACTATGGATATTCTGAAAGGTTTTCACCAGATACTTGTCAGCCCTGAAAGTGGGAAATTTATGAGAATTATATGTTGGTTGGGAATTTATTAGTAGCTAAGGATGCCTTTTGGTATCAAAAATGCTCCTTCTCACTTCCAAAGGATTATAGACAGAGTTTTAGGACTATTCATCAGACAAGGATGGATGATGGTATACATTGATGATGTTATCATTTACTCTGATGACTGGGATACACAAATGAAAAAAGTAAGGCTATTCCTCAAAACTATCTCTGCTGTGGGATTAAAATTATCAATTAAAAAGTGTAACTTTGACTATGGAGAACTCAAAGCCTTAGGAAATATTGTTTCTGCAATTGCTCTAAATGCTGACCAAAGCAAGATAGCAGCTGTTATGAATAGGTCCATGCCCCATAATAAAACTGAACTTCTGTCCTTTTTCAGTTTTTGCAGCTACTATAGGAAGTACTTGCCTATGTTTTTCTTCTCACCAATTCTTTGTATGAAATCTACAACAACAAAACCTTGTTTTAGATTGTTGGAATTTAACATTCAAATCTCAATCTTACATTGTTCTCTTATCTCTTGTAGATGTTCTCTAACTTGATTTCAACTTATTATAATTGGCTAACTGTTTTTTGTTGTTGTTTGTACACTGTTGGTGTGCCCTATTTGTTTTTTCATTCTGCCTGTGCTGTCTTGTTCCTTCTACTTCTCACATGTCACCAATGTTCCTCAGTTTCATGCAGGAACTCCTAGACCATTATAATCAATCCAATCTCACAAGACAATGTTGAGTACAACCAAATCATCTACCAACCACTTCAACTCAACTTCTAATTCCTCTCCAATTCCACCAACAACTCTCAAGCTAACCTTGATCAAAATACGCAGGCAGCCAGTCTGATCACCGTAAGAACGCATCCTTCAACTCATCAACCAACTGAAACTCATCCATCTCTTACCCAGATTTTTCAAGGCACCTAGCAGAAACTTTCAACAATTTCTTTTTTAACTTGTCTCTACCTACTCTGGCTGATCTCTCCCACCTAAATTCAATCACTGACTCTTTGACCTCAGCCAGATTAACCCTCTGTTTTTTGTCCTCATTTCATTTCTTTATCTTGTTGTCACCAAGTCTCATACTCATTGCTCTCCATTTGAAAAAAAGTTCAGTCTGGTCTTGGTAACCAATCCTATTATCATCATGGTTAAAAGCATATGCGCTCTCAATGGATTGACTTGGATCATCAAAAGAGCCAGGACAAGGGGGTGAAACCATGAACTACAAGTCCCTAGCCATCAAATTGCTCATTAAATCCACTCCTCTGCTCACAGCCAACAATTAAAGCATGTGTAGGAAGAAATTTGAGAAGCTATTCAAGCTATGGGGAATTTTCACAATCATGGACAATCCTGACAAGTTGATGCGCCTAGATGAGCAGAAAAATCAGGTGTTTGTGGCCCACATCATGGCCAAATTGGACTCCAACACCTACAATAATTTAATTGACAACACAAAGAAAGACAATGCCAAGCTCAGATGGATCTCTACTCAAAATCATTTTGACTCATCCCAGTCTGCAAATAGGGCAAGAGTCTTCAATGGTTTCCTTCACCTAACCATGGAATCAAACATAGATGCCTTTGTTACTTCAGTGAAGTTTTATCTTAAGAAAATGACCAAAGCTGGCATCAAACTTCCCACCAACATAGTTTCCTATCTGGTTTCTTCAAGTCCCCCCCCCCCTCAATGCAAAATATTAAATCTCAGATTATGCATGCAACAACAGAAATGAAGATTTATCTTGTACTCAACCACCTAATTAAGCATCATAATGAATTTATTGCCCATGATGACCGTGCCAAACCTTTCAACGTGCTCTGTACCGCGGCCCTAGGTGCAAGAATGGGAAATAAAATCCAGCTTTTACCAGCAACTCAGCCAGCTCGTGTTGGTTTGAGTTTCCCAAGCTCAAACTGTCAAATCACCACAGTTGCAGGAACAAATCTAAACATAAACAGTCAAATGAGGCCCATTCTTACTCCTTCTTTTTTAGTATGAGTGTCAATACAGAAGACCTACCCAATTGGTACATTCTTAACTCCGTTTTCTTGGTGCACATGATCACCAACAGAGACAAATTCAAAATAATTCAAGTCAGTGACAGACATGACAAGATCTTGACTGGTAAGAAGAACGCTGCAATCACCATACAAGGAACTGGAGAGGCTTCAATAGCCACCAAGGAATTGTTTCTTGTGTTATCTGAAGCTGTCTGGGTTGCTGAATCAACATTAAACCTCATTTCACTAGGAGCTCTCATGATCAAAGGTGCAATGCTCAATGTGAACTTCAAATGCAAACCGGGCACCTTCAAAATGCACACAGGCGGGAAAATTCTTTTTTCAGGTACTGTTAGCAATAACCCCTTTGTCATAGACATGATTTCCAAAGCCAGAGCATGTTAATACTCTCCAGCCAAACTTATGAATGTTCATTGGTTTTTGGGACACGCTAGTTTGGGGAGGATGGAAAAATTCTTAAAATATACCATTCCCTTGGCTGATAAAAACACATTTGAGTGCTTGAGCTGTGACAAGGCCAAGATCACTCAAAAGCTGTTCTCTCTCCAGCAGACCACCGCCTCAAGATTTTTTGAAAAAATACACCTGGATCTGGTCAGACCAATCAATCCCACTGCAAAGGGTGGATTTAAATATGTCTTAAATCTAATGGACTCCCACTCTGGATATTGTTAATTTCTGTTGTAACTTTCCACCCAATACATTTTTCCTTTTAGATCTTTTCAACTGATTGTCTGTCCCATCTTTTGGTGTTGATTATTTGCTGTAATTACCACCTTAGAATGGTGCGTACTTGTTGTTTTCTTTTTTTTTCTTTTTGTCCTCTTGTTCATTACTAAACTGAACTCTATGGCGCGCGGTGGTATTTTTCAATTCCTGCTGTGAATACTTCAATCTTGACCAATTCTCAAAATCCATCCAACAATCCTTAACCAAGCGCAGCCATGAAGACCTCACTGAACTCACCATCTACCAACTCTTTATCATTCCAACACCTCATCCTTGACAGCAGCAACTACAATTTATTCAATCCTCTCTGCAGCCAGCTTGATCAAAGTAAGAACAGCAAGCTCTCAACTCCTCACCCCCTAGCTTACATGCTCACTCTCACAGATTTTTCAAGGTGCTCGAGTGCGACTCACTGATCAACCAAAGGCTGCCATTGACAGATTCGCAACTGGATTACTGTACATTGCCTCCTTCTCAACCTGTCTCAGCCAACGTTTCACTGACTTGCTTCCCTATTGGATAGTCAAAATGTGCTTAGTCTCATTTCCTTGATTCTTCAAACTTGACATCAGAAAGTTGCCAGTCATAACTCCGTTGGTCATTCTTTTTTAATTCTTTTCTTATTTTGTTTCAAACTCTCATTTCTCTGTTACTCATTCTGATTGCTTGAAATAAATCATAGATTGGTCTTGGTTTCCAACCGTATTTATCTCACGGTTAAAAGCCTCTCTTTTGCTATGGCGCAATTGGGACCATCAACAACGCCAGGACAAGGGGGGGAACTCAACTACAAGTCTCTCTCTATTAAGTCTCTAATCAAATCCACTTCACCACTTATGGCCAACAATTTCAGCATGTGGAGAAAAAAATTCGAGAAACCCTTCAAGCTGCAAGGAATTTTCAGCTTAAAGAACAATCCTGATGAGTTGATACAATTGGAAAAAGAAGTGAATCAGTAGTTTTTAGCCAATATGATTGCCAAGCTGGACTCCGTCACCTAGGACAACGTCATTGATGATACAAACAAATATGATGCTAAACTCATCTGGATCTCAACACAAAATCATTTTTCTTCCTCTCAGTTGGCCAACAGAGCAAGGGTTTTCAAAGGGTTCCTTCATTTAGCCATGGACTCCAACATCAAGGCTTTCATCACCTCTGTCAAAGTCTATCTCAAGAAAATGACCAAAGTGGGTATAGAACTTCCCACGGACATCATTGCTTATCTAGTGCTCTTCAAGTTTCCAACCTCAATGAACAACATGAAATTTCAAATAATGAATAAAACTTCTGAAATGCATATCAAAGTAGTTCTTAATCATCTCATTCAGCACAAGAACAAGGTAATTGCTCAAGATGAACGCGCCAAACCCATCAGAGTAGTTTTCTATTGAGGACAAAGGTGTGAGAATGGAAAGCATAACCCAGCCCTTACTTTGCATCCGGCCAGCTTGTGCTGGTTTGAATTCGTGGAACTCAAGCCAGATCATCTTCAAAATTGGGTTAAGAAGACAAAAAACAAGCCTCCCAACAAATCTCACTTCTACTCCTTTTTATTCGGAATGAACACCAACTCAACCATCCTTCCCAGTCAATTCATCTTAGACTCTGGCTGCTCAGTCCATTTGATTACCAACAAAGATCTCTTCAATCACATAAAACTCAGAAACGGCAATGAGAAGATTCTGACCGGGAAGAAGGATGCGGCAATTATCATAGAAGAGACAGGAGAGGCTGCATTGGCCACCAAGGATGCCTACTTAACCCTCTTGGACGCTGCATGGGTACAGGAGTTGATGGTCAACCTGATCTTTCTAGGAGCCCTCATGACAAAGGGGGTGTCTCTCTCAGTCAATTCCAAAAGCCATCCCAGCACCTTCAAGCTTAATAAAGAGGGAAAAACCCTAATTTTGGGGAAGAAAATCAATAAACCATTTTTCATTGATATGATGACCAAAGCACAAAGCGCTTATTACTCACAGGCCAAGCTGATGACAATACATTGTTTGTTAGGACATTCAAGTCTCAGCAGAATGGAAAAATTCCTGAATTACTCCATCCCATCAGTTGAAAAGGACAACTTTGAATGCCTCAGTTGTGATAAGGCAAGGATCACTTGCAAACTATTTCCTCATCAACAAACCGTTGCCTCAAAATTCTTTGACAAAATACACTTAGATTTGATAGGTCCGATCAATCCTGTCTTGAAGGGTGGATTCCAATACATACTCAACATGGTCGATTCCTACTCAGGGTACATAGCCAGTTTCCCTCTCAAATCAAAAAGAAACTCGGCCAAAATCATCATATTTGTCATTGAAAACCAGCATTGCAAGACCAACAACTATCCCAAGGATGTCTGTCTTGATGGTGGGGGAGAGTTTGTGAACTCAAAACTTCAAGCTTACTATTGATCCCACCAGATCAATCAGATAATTACTGAACCCTATCACTCACAACACAATGGTCGTGTTGAATGGGAAAATATCAAACAATTATCAAAGCCACCAGAGCTACTATTTCCAATTCAGGACTTCCAAAATCCTGCTGGAACAAGGTTGTAAAAGGTTGCTGTCTAATGCTCAACCAAATTCCAAAACAGAAAGGCAAAGACTCACCATGGGTTAAAATTCATGGTAAAGAGCTACCCAAGGACTACATCAAACCCATAGGGTCCTCTCTCATATAAAAATTCAATCAACCATAAATAATTTCCAAATTGGACAAAAAAGGAGTGTCTGGCATCTTGGTTGGATTTAATCCAAATCTTCTTTCATAAAAGATAATTAATGCGGCCAGGACAATTATAGATTCAAAACACGTCATTTTCAACAGTCAAGAACCAATTTGAATCCCATCCAAAGATGAAATAGACAATTCACCTGTACTACCTGTCTCCATTTCCAGCAAAACTTCTCCCCCTAAATCATCAAGGAGGAATCTCTAACTGAATGCTCCAACACAAACAGTGACACTAGCTCTGACGGAGAATCCTAAGAACGCAATCTGCGACCAACCTTACAAAATCAAAACAATATCTCCAAACCCAATCAATACAGATTCTTAGCCAACAAAATACCAACCAGCCTCAAAGAGGCAATGAAGATTGCTCATTGGAAAGAATCAGCGGCTAAAGAATTTGCCACCATAGAGGATCAAGCTGTCTGGGAAGAAGCTGAGGACGGAGAAGTAACAAATCCATTGAACACTGTTGCGGTGTTCAAAATCAAGCATAATGCCCATGGCAAGCCCAAAACCTTCAAAAATCGACTATGCGTCCAGGGATTCAATCAAAGGTATGGTCTCAACTATCTAGAAACCTATGCGCCAACTGGAAAAGTGGCTTCTCTTTGAACACTCCTCACCTATGCGGCCAACAAGGGTCTCAACCTCCTACAGCTTGACGTCAAGGGCGCATTTATTCACTCTGAACTTGATGAACAATTCTATATCAAGGCTCTGTATTGCTGCAATCAAAAATCAAAATACCTACAACTCAAAAAATCCTTATACCGCCTCAAACAGGCTCCTCAAAACTGGTATTGTATGCTGAGTACATGGATCAAGTCACAGGGATTCATCAAATCCAATTGTGATCCTTGCCTGTACATAGGAAATGATTGTTTCTTGGTTGTTTTCTTTCATGTAGACAATCTTGTTGTGGCGGGAGATGTCAATCACTTCAAAGAGGTCTTTATGACTAAATTCAAAAACTCATCCGCTCACCAACCAAACACGCTCCTTGGGATGAAGGTAACTTGCAAAGATGGACTCATTCATCTATCCTTACCACTCCATATCAAGAAGGGACTGAGCAAGCTCAATATGACTGATTGTAAATCAGGGTCTACTCCTCTCACTCCCAGATTGCACCTTGCACCAGCAAATGACAACAATCATCAAAAGTTTCTAGACTTAAAAATCAATTACCATTCACCAATTGGTAGATTAAATTTCATTTCCGGTCTTGCATGCCCTGAAATCAGCTTTGCTGTGTCCAGTCTAGCCAAATACTGCGTATGAACCAGTTTAAGTCATTGGAAGGAGATATGCCATGTGTGGAAATGACCCAGCCAAACAAAAAATTTGAGTCTTACTCTTGGACAACGTTCAATCTCAGACAGACTTGTGTGCTTTAGTGATGCAACTTGGGGCAATGACCCAGTCACAAGGATTTCTCAAAGTGTTTTTATCTGTATCTTCAAAGGAAGTCCCCTTTACTGGACCAGTAGACAACAAAAAAAATATAACACACTCCTCTACCAAATTGGAATGTGTGGCACTTTCAAGCTGTCATCTAGAAGCGTAATGGTTAAATCAACTCATCTAAGAGGTTTATCAAAGCAAGTTTTAGTTTCCTCTTCATCTCATAGACAACAAGGGACTTGATGACAAAATTAAAAAATTTGGTTCCATCTTGAAAGCCACACACATTGATCTCAAAACAAAAAGTCTCCGAGACAACTATGAACAAGGCTTAATCAAACTCAATTTGATATCATTTTTTTCTATGACCCCTGATGCACTCACCAAAGCTGCCAATAAGACCTCAAACACCAGACTTGTAAATTCATTTAAATCTCTTTATCATTGAGTTTGGAGTTGTGGGGGCGTGTTAATTTCTGTTCTAACTTTCCACCCAATACATTTTTCCTTTTAGATCTTTTCAACTGATTGTCTGGCCCATCTTTTGTTGTTGATTATTTGCTGTAATTACCACCTTAGAATGGTGCGTACTTTTTGTTTTCTTTTTGTTTCTTTTTTTCCTCTTTTTAATTACTAAACTGCACCATATGGCGCGTGGTGGTACTTTTCAATTCCTGCTGTGAATACTTCAATCTTGACCAATTCTCAAACTCCATCCAACAATCCTTAACCAAGCGCAACCATGAAGACCTCACTGAACTCACCATCTACCAACTCTTTATCATTCCAACACTTGATCCTTGACAATAGCAACTACAATGGATTCAATCCTCTTGGAAGCCAGCTCAATCAAAGTAAGAACAGCAAGCTCTTAACTCCTCACCTCCTAGCTTACATGCTCACTCTCACAGATTGCTCAAGGCGCTCAAGTGCGACTCACTGATCAACCAAACGCTGGCCTTGACGGTGTAAGACTCCAAACGGTGCTAAGCCTTGGCAGTTCTGTGGAGGGGAAAGGTGCTGTTTAGGCTGCCCTCCTAGGAGTTACAATAATATTTTAATGTAACCAGAATCAAGGTCCAGAACCTTATGGATGAGAAATCAAACTAAGAGAAGAGGATAAGAGTTGTTGGTAGCGATGGAAACAACACTATCTGAGACAAGATGGTGCAGGGAAAGACTTGAACGAATAAGTCAAGGTTTGTTCAGAGTTCAATAGAACAAGGCAGTTGTAAGTAACAACGCCCACAAGCTAATAACTCTGGTCGTCAGCAGCTGATTAGGAAAGATCAACTCAATCCCAACCAACCTCCAGGTTCTCAATGAACCTGCCCAACTCTCCGCAATCAAGCGCTTGAAGGGTACCAGATAACTGTGGGAGGCTGAACAAAACAAAAGCAATTTGTTTATGAAGCTCTAGAAGCAAATCAATAACAAATTTGAGCAAGAATATCCCAACACTTCTCAAGGAACTCAAGAATAGCGTGGCAAAATTCAACCTCAAAGAAGAAGGGAGGTATAACACTCCAGGTTTTAAGCTTAATAAAACCTCTTCAACCAAACGTGATTGGCTCCAGAAAGATGATCAAGGAGAGATCAAGACCAGTATGGTCGGAAAAAGGGATCAGAGTGGTATAACACACTCAAGAATTCAGGCAGACAGGAATTCTTCTTCAACCAGCAAGGCTATTGGTTGGTGATAAGGATCAAGGTCACAAAGGACTGAGTTTGAGTATGGAGGCTCAAAGGATCAAGGGGCAATCATAGATATACCCGGATAATTTGCTCAGATAAGTGGGGAAGGATGCCCACGGATAAATTGTTTATGATGATAGAATGATGGGATGCTGGGATGCTGCAATGCTGGGATGCTCGGATGCTCGGATGCTCGGATGCTTGGATGCTCGGCCAAAAGGCAGGGGAGAGCCCCTCCTTATATGGGCAGGAGGCCCTGTTAGACTATATACAATGGATTCTACAAATAGAGCGGAAAAGGGAAGGCAACCATGTGGTCACTAGCGTTGGTCAAGGATCTGCCAAATGCTTGCGGGTGCGGATGGGATGGGTTCAGTAGATCATGAATGAGCGCCGCGGGACGGTAGCAATGAGGAGATTGGGAGGCGCAACGACAAAGACGAAGACACGCAACAACAAAGATGAGGAAATGCTATAACAACGGCGGAGATGACAAGCAACACGGATAAAGAACGCGCGACGCGCGCGGATGAAAGGAGCGCGGCGCGGCGCAGCGCGGCGCGCGACGCGGATAATGGAAGCGCAGCCCGCGCGGCGCGGCGCGCGTGCGCGGGTAAATAATGGTTTGGATGAGCCTGAGGATAAGTTGTTCGGCCTGGTGGTACGTTTGCGCAACAGTTTATGGATTGAGGTCTTAAGGCAGCCAGGGTGTCCAGGATGGGGCACCACAACGGATTCGCAACTGCCTTACTGTACATTGCCTCTGTCTCAACCTGTCTCAGCCAATGTTTCACTGACTTGCTTCCCTATTGGATAGTCAAATTGTGCTTAGTCTCATTTCCTTGATTCTTCAAAGTTGACATCAGAATATTGCCAGTCATAACTCCATTGGTCATTCTTTTTTAATTCTTTTCTTATTTTGTTTCAAACTCTCATTTCTCTGATACTCATTCTCATTGCTTGAGATAAATCATAGCTTGGTCTTGGTTTCCAACCGTATTTCTCTCAGATATATGTCAACTTTTCCTCTCAAAGCAAAAGTGAAATGTCCAATAAAATTATCTTCATCATCAAAATTCAACATTGAAAGACAAATTGCTACCCCGATGAGGTCTGCTCCAAACAAGGTGGGGGGTTTGTGAATTAAAATCTCAAAACTTACTATTGAGCACACCCAATCAACCAAATCATCAGCAAACCGTACCACTCACAACACAACATCAGAGTTGAGCAAGCAAACAGAACTGTGATTGAAGCTGCTAGAGCTACCATCTCTGACTTTGGACTGCCGAAATCTTGTTGGCACAAGGTGATCAAAGGATGTTGTCTTATGCTAAATCAAATTCCAAAACAAGATAATGAATACTTGCCCTTGCTGAAAATGCATGGGAAAGAACTACCTAAAGACTACATCAAACCCATAGGCTTGTCTCTCACCTACAAGTTCAACCACACTGACATAAGATCCAAATTAGACAAAAAAGGAGCATTGGGGATCCTTGTTGGTTTCAACCCGCAACTCCTTTCCTACAAAATGATTAACTCAACTGGCAAGATCATTGATACAAAACATGTCAACTTCAAAAATCAACAAACCGTCAAAATCTCCAACAAACACAATCCAACAGAACATCCAAAACTCATCTCAGTAACTCCATCCAATACATCTCCCTCTCAAGAGATTTGCAAAATCAAAGAAGACTCACAGAGTGAGATTCCAGATATTGAAAGCAACAATAGCTCAGTCTGTGAATTTTTGGTCAAGCCTGATCTGAAACCAACATTACAAAATCAAGAAAAACTCTCCAAGCCAGATTGGCATGGATTCTTCTCAAATAAGACACCTAAAATTCTTGAAGAAGCCATGGAAATCCCTCACTGGGAGAATCCGCAGCAAAAGAATTTGCTACAATTGAAGATCAAAAAGTTTGGGAGGAAGTGGACAATGATAATGTCACTAACCCCCTCAACATGGTTCCTGTTTTCAATATCAAACTAAATTCACATGGCAAACCTGAAACATTCGAGACCCAAATATGTGTTCAAGGATTCAGTCAAAGGTACAGTCTGAATTACCTTGAAACGTATGCACCCACTGGTAAATTGGCTTCTTTGTGTGCAGTCCTAACCTATGCTGCTGACAGAGGCCTAAGGCTCCTGCAACTCAATTTCAAGGGTGCATTTTTGCTCTCCAAACTGGACAAACAATTCTACATCAAAGCTCCATATGGTTGCAACTGCAAGTCAAAATTTCTTTGACTCAAGAAATCTCTGTATGGACTCAAACAAGCTCCTCAAAACTGGTACCGCATGTTGAGTGACTGGATCAAATCTCAAGGATTCATCAAATAAAATTGTGACCCATGCTTGTACATTGGGAATTATGGGAACTCCACCATTTTTTTTCATGTCAACAACTTGTTGGTAGCGGGTGACGTTGACCATTTCAACAAAGCTTTTCTAGCCAAATTCAAGAATTCATCAGCTCACAAACCCAACAATTTACTGGGGATGAAGGTTGTTTGTGAGGATTGACTCATTCAACTTTCCTTACCTCTCCAAATTGAAAAGGGTCTAAGAAAAATGGATATGATGAACTGCAGAACTGTATCCACTCCTCTCACTCCCGGCCTCCATCTTCCACCAGCGGATGACAAAAACCACCAAAACCCTCTGTGGCTGGTTAAATTTTATTGCTGGCCTTGCTTGCCCAGACATCAGATTTTCTGTGTCCAGCCTAGAAAAACACTTCAAAAAGCCAGTTTTAACTCATTGGAAAAGGTCTGTCATGTGTGGAAGTACCTATCTCACACCAAGGATCTGAGCCTGACTCTAGGAAATCCATCAATCTCAGACCAACTCATCTGATTTAGCAACGCCTCGTGGGGTGATGACCCTGTATCAAGGATCTTTCAAAGCGGGTTTAATTGCTCCTTCAATGGAAGTCTGTTATACTGGACAAGCAGAAGACAGCAAAATATCACACACTCATCTACCAAATCTGAATGTGTGGCTCTATCCATCTGACACATAGAAGCTTGCTGGTTGCAAAAACTCATTGAAGAGATCTATTGAACCAAATTCAAATTACCTCTCCATCTTATTGACAATAAACAACTAGATGAAAAAATTAAAAATTTTGGATCCATCTTGAAAGCTAAACACATCAATCTCAAAACCAAAATGCTTTGGAACAACTATGAGAATGGCCTGGTCAAACTCAAGCTGATTCCTTCACTCTTGATGACAGCGGACACTTTTACAAAAGCTGCAAATAAAAAGTCCAAAAATTGACTTGGAAATGCTTTTAGCTCTCTGTTTCATTGATTAATGAGTTTAGTGGGGCTGTTTGAATCTCAATCTTACAGTGTTCTGTTATCTCTTGCAGATGTTCTCTAACTTGATTTCAACTTATTATCATTGACTCACTGGTTTTTGTTGTTGTTTGC
Source organism: Puccinia polysora (assembly GCA_025617555.3). Classification (NCBI taxonomy): domain Eukaryota; kingdom Fungi; phylum Basidiomycota; class Pucciniomycetes; order Pucciniales; family Pucciniaceae; genus Puccinia; species Puccinia polysora. The sequence goes on from CM062629.1 coordinate 9,079,524, forward strand.
ACACTGTTTGTGTTCCCTATTTGGTTTTTTCATTCTTCCTGTTCTGTCTTGTTTCTTCTACTTCTCACATGTCACCAATGTTCCTCAGTGTCACGCAGGAACTCCTCAACCATTAAAATCAATCCAAACTAACAAGACAATGTTGAGGACAACCAAATCATCTACCAACCACTTCAACTCAACTTGCAATTCCTCTCCAATTCCTCCAACAACTCTCAAGCTAACCTTGATCACAATATGCAGGCAGCCAGTCTGATCACCATAAGAACGCATCCTTCAACTCATCAACCAACTGAAACTCATCCATCTCTTACCCAGATTGTTCAAGGCGCCTAGCAGAAAATGTTGAAAATTTATATTTTAGCTTGTCTCTACCTACTCTGGCTGATCTCTCCCACCTCAATTCAATCCCTGAAGCTTCAATCTCAGGCAGATTAGCCCTCTGTTTGTTGTCCTCATTTCATTTCTTTATTTTGTTGTCACTAAGTCTCATACTCATTGCTCTCCATTTGAAATCAAATTCAGTCTGGTCTTGGTTACCAGTCCTATTTTCATCAGAGATGACTCATAAAAGGCTGAAAAATTATGAGGAACTCAAGATAGCTATGACCACATCTCCATTGTTGATTAAACCTGATTACTCTAAACTTTTCAAGCTCTTTATGGTAGCTAGAATGGAAGGACTAGGAGCTGCGTGATACCAAGATGTCATAGAGGATGAAAAAAAGTGGAGAAAACTCACTCTTCATATCCAAACAAGTTAAGGATACTGAGAAAAGGTATGGTGCAAGCCAAATGGAGTGTCTTTCTTTGGTTTGGGCCCTGGAAAAACTCCATTATTACTTGGAATGAACCAATTTTATGGTAATTGATGACTGCAATGATTTTAGGACTCTAATAAATATGAAGACTCCAAGTAGGCACATGTTAAGGTGGAAGATATCCATAGAAAATATAGATGCCAGATGATTATAGTTTAACAGCTGTAGCTAAACATCAGAATGCTGATAGTTCAAGCAGAAATGCTCTACCCAATCATCCAAGAAATTGTTCTCATGATCCAGAGTCTCATGATCCAGAGTACAATGATATATTTCCTATACTAAACATTAACATGCTTGACATTGAAGCTCCCATTCTGGGAATCAACATTTGTGAACTGGATGAATTCCTGTTCAACTCAATCAAAGAGGCTTAACGCTCTGACATGAAAACTGTAATCACCATTATTGAAATTACTTCACCACCATGTCAACTATTTAACAGTTTAACTGAAACTCTCCTAAAGCCTTACAAAGCTGGAAGATTCACCATATGGGATTGTCTGGTATACTACAGCAATCAACATTAAAGTGGTAAAGTCCTGACAAAGGAAGAAAATATCAAACATATCCTAGCTGAGTGTCATGAAAAATGTTCATCTGTTCATTTATCTACTGATAGAACCCTGGATAAATTCAAACAAACTGTGTGGTGGATCAGTTGGAGAGTCTCCACAATCCATTATGTCTCTAGTTGTGAAACTTGCCAGAAGTCTAATAGGGCTATGGGAAAAAGGTTTTTTGTCCTTCAAAATATCACTGAAACCAAGAAAAGGTAGGAAATTATCAACATGGACTTTGTAACTGGATTACCTCCTGGAAGAGCCTTTTCCTATAACTCAGTCCTAGTCATAGTAGATAGGTTTTCCAAGAAAGAAAATTTTCTACCTAACCATCAGGAGGATACTGCCATGAAAGTAGCATTGCTATTCTTTAATAGACTCATAGCTGATGTAGGAGTTCTTAAGATCATTATCAGTGATAGAGACCACAATTTTACCTCTGAGGTTTGTAAAAATCTCCATGACATGTTAGGAAATACCTTAGCCTTCTCTACAGCCTATCATCCCCAGACAGATAGACTAGCTGAAAGAACAATTCAGAACTTAGAAGATATGCCCAGGAGTTTCTATTGCTTTGGTCTAGAATACAATAATACTGATGGTTACTGCCATGATTGGGTTGGCCTTCTACCAGAACTAGAAATGGCTTATAATAGTAGCAAATACTGTACTACTCAGGAAGCACCCTATAAACTGGAAAGAGGATGGACTCCTCAGATACCCAAGGATAACCTCAACCAAAAGCTAACAAATATTCATCCAAAATCACTTGATTTCAAGAAAATGATAGATTTAGCCAAAAAAAAAAATCCTGCTAATTGTCTTCAAGATGCTGTTGAATAAAACCAACAGAGGTGGGATAAAATTCACAAAGAACCTGATTTCAAAATTGCTGATGAATTCCTAGTTTCCACCACCAATTTTACTAACCTAGCTGGAAATAGGAAGCTTAGACCTGCCTTTTTTGGGCCCTTTACCATAAAAAATCTACATGGTAAGAATGCTGTAGAAGTAATCCTTAGTGAGGAACTTTCCAGGAAACACCCTGTCTTCCAAATAAGTCTCATCAAACACTACCATCCTAGAGGAGGGGAACATACTCCTTCACCAGAAATACCTGTTGCAAATGATCCTGAAAAGGAAAAAGGGAAACTTAGCAAGATCTTCAAGGATAGGAAAGAGTGGATAAAAGGAAAAGATGTTAGACTCTACCTGGTCTGGTACAAAGGAGATTCAACTGATAAGGATGAATGTTTGCCTCAAAACAATATCCCAGATGTATCTATACATCTGAGAAATTACAGAGCCATCTGGAAAAATTAGACTCAAAAATTTTTCAGATATAGAAATATCTTGGAGTGGGGGAATTCCAGCTTGCTACTAATTACAGAGAAGCCTGAAAAAGTAAAAAAATACAAACAAATAAATGAAATTATTGAGAAGGAGTGGGAAATCAATAAATATTATTTCAGAAATGTATTTGACACCCAAAATAAGGTAGGGTCACTCACTGAACCTACCCTTGAAATGTAACTCCTTCATATTTTAAATAATTAAATAAGAATTGACCAAAAGGTCACCGCACCCATATGGCACCTTTTGGCCAATTTAATATTTCGGACATGCTTTCAGGTATATGTTTTGCACCTAAAATTCAGTCAGAATCAAGGTGTTGCGTGTAGTTTAGGGGTTACTCACAGAGATGTGTTATGTCACAATTGTTGCACGCAGTCCCTTGTCCTTACACAACCCCTACCACTTGTAGCATCACATTCCCATGTACAGAAGTCCCACGCGCAGCCAATTTTGCCACGCATGCAGCTGATCCTATCCTGCATGCATCTGAAGGGACTAATCCCTGCGTCAGGATCAGTTGTGACTAATCTTACAACAGGTACCACTCACAGGAGCTACCACCTAGTAGGGTTTACCTGGCATATGTGATAATGTGACATATGCATTACAAATGGTCTAAAAACCTTAAAAACAAAACCAAAATATTATATAATTAATTTTAAAGCATTTTAAATAATAAATCAAATATTACCAGTATTTTATCTACTGAACAAAACCTGCCAACAATGGAATGTAAAAAAAAAAAAAAAAAAAAAAAAAAAAAAAAAAAAAACAGGAAAAAGCTTGAATCCTCGTCGAGGAAGACGATGATTCAACCGATTCTTGGACTTCGGACAGAAAGTCGATGAGCTGTCAAATCGTCCTTGACAGCAAACCGACCCGGTCTCACCCGCGCTGAGGGTGGAAATTGTGTCGAAATGTCAGCAGACTCTCGACCACCCTCGACGTTTTGGTAGGCCGACGTTTTTTCAACGGCCCCTGTGCCACTAAGGGGGCACTGTCGAAACAGCGTCGCGCGAGCTGGTGGCTCGACAGTAAGCTGGCCGCCTCGTGGCATAGGTGAGGATGATCATCTCTGGTCCGATGATGACCAGCTGATGTGTGCATGTATCTTACACGTTGGGAGGTCTGAATGAGATGGGATGAGTAGGGCTAGATTAAGCAGGAGGGTAAGAGTGCTCTAGTGACACTGTGAGATCCAATTCACGTGGGACTGGGACTGATCAGGTTATGAGAAGAGATGATCGTAGAAGAAAACGTCGTGAATGTTGAATGTATATTTGGTATAAATCGTGGGATGAACTATTCTTGGTAAATATGATGAATCCGAGGATGAGCTCATGGAGAGTTAGTTAGAGATGATGAATGACAAGTTTGAATATAGATCGAGTGATTCGATTGGGATAAATGAATGAGTTTAAAGATGGTTCGAGTCGAGGGAATTGAGAATAAAGTAAATTGACCTGAGCTGATGATGATCAACTGGATATCATCGGATCATGATGGTTAAACACTCGACCATAGGCAGTTCAGCGGGATTTCTAAGAATAATCAATCTGATGATGATGATAAGTTTGATTAGCATCGATCGAAGTTCATGAAGATGATGATAAAGTCGAGATTGGGAATGATGACTGAATTCCACATGAAGATCCATCGACTACTTCGATCCCATCTTCATCTCCTCCTTCCAAGCTTCCTGGGCTGGGCGTTTTTGATAGAGTTGCTAGCACCCTAATCACCGATGGAGGGATGGATGGCATGATGATGGTGTTCTTCTTCATTCTCACCAGTAGTACTACTACTAATATCCATCCTCGAGCATCATCATCCCTAATAGTAATCCTTGTAGGATTAACTGACCAGGTTATCACTTAAATCTCCAATCCAACAACTCGTAATAAGTACTTACTAGCTACTACTAGCTCATCATCATACCCTAATTCTCCAGCTGAAGTTCATCCAATCATCCTCTTCCTCACAATATCCATCTTCTTCCTAAGAAATGTTCCTATTCCTACTACTAATCATCATCATCTCCATCTCATCCTTAACTCATCTGATCCCTTCCATCTATCTCATCCTCACTCGCCCTAATTCTCTCTACTTCAACTACAATTCGACGGCCATCTCATCCTCATCAAATCATCATCCGGCCTCCATCACTACTACTCCCTCCTCCACCTTAACCCTCACTCCAATCGATCTTCAAAATCCAATCCGGCTCAAGCTTATCTCTTCCGTCATCCTCACCCTCCATGCCATCCTCAACCTATCCTCGATTTCAATCTTATCATCTTCCGCCGATCATCATGATTCACCAGTTCTTCGTTCATTCCACCTCAATCCTCCTTCCATCTCCATCCAACTCTTTAATCATACCCTCCTACTCTCACTCGCTCTCATCCTCATCCGATCTATCATCATCACCTCTTCTGATCACTACTACCCTCCTGCCTCCCTTCGAAATCATCTCAACTCCATCTTTTACTCCTCCATCCTCATCATCATCATCATCCCTCTACCCTGTATCATCCTCATCTCCATCTCAACCGAGTCCATAAGGTCCTTAACCATTAAGTCCTCCGACTCCTACGATCCAATCCTACCACTCCGTCCTACTATCCCGATCGACCCAAGCGTGCCAGACATCATCTCTCGATCGATTAGAAGCTCTACTAACTTACTCCTCACTCACCTTCGAATGCTCTCCGCACTCCATCTCATCTTCACCTCCATCATCCTCATCACCTCCACCTCCATCCTCTCCATCATCATCCGACGTTCCAATCCATCCTATCCTCAGATCCATCCTACCCCTCCTCCTCACTCCCATCTCTCATCTTCAGATCCAATAATATCCCAACCCAAACTTGCTCTCGATCCTCATCATCCCAACCAACCTCAACCAGCCCTGATCCTCAAACCTAACGTCGGTCATCAGTCGGTCGATCGGACCATCCTTCCAGACGCTTTGGTCCTAACTCCTCACCCCTACGACGATCAGACCCTTAAACCTCACCCTGTCCACAATCATCCATCCCAACCACCAGTCTCCTCCTGTCGTGATACTAAAAAAATCAAAGTGATCCTAACTCTGATCATCATCACCTGTCTAAATTTCATCGTCTTGAATCTGTGCATCGGTAGGGTCCCTGATCTTGTGACGTTCCGAAAAACATATGTACATACACCTGTCGACCCATGACTGGGTGGGAGATTGGAGAGATTTGTGGCTGATGATCCGATCCATCGAATCCTACACCTTCCCCCCCCCTCCCCACCCCGCTCACGTTGACGTTCATCAAATCAGTCACCAATCTGTTCAAGTGTCCGGATGAGATATCGATCGATGATCTGATGATCCTCATCCTGGAATGGTCATCTTGGGTTTGGAATGGATCGATCAGCCCACTGGTTGGATGCGTGAGTCAACTCGTTCGGCGCGCATCCCGGGTTGAGGCGCGTTTTTTTCTTATTTGACGCGGCATTATAGACTAACGATCTCCAACATGTTCCTCTCATCGCATCCCACATCGCTACCCTACCCTCTGTGTCCTATGGGTGCTAATCCTGACGGCCATCTTGATCGAATCATGGACCTACCCCCCTTGTTTTTGATGATTTATCCTCCTCGAAAAAAAAAGACACACTGTTGGCTCTTGTTTAGAAGCAGGAAGATTAAAAACTGAGACATCACTCATCTCGTGACTATCTATAATTGAGTCATCATACCTCTCATTTCCGTGCGATTAAAAGTGAAGATCTTGTCATCTCTCTCTCTCTCTCGTGTTGAATCGTGATGGTATCCCCTCACCTCTGCCCACACACTAGAGTTCTTTGGAGACTCGAAAAAGTTGGGTCTTTTAATCTTGACCATCTTCAAAATTGATTCCACTTATCTCCTCATCCCTTCCCTCCTCTGTTTGAGCCTCAAAAAAAAAAAAGACAAGCGGGGTTTCTCTTGTTGAGAAAAATGATTAATGATAGATTGGGTTTCAATTGCCAAGTAACTGTAATCAAGTCATCATACCTGTGTCATCATGGTTCAACCAAGTTTTTTAGACCTTCTTGGTTCATAAGTCTGACAATCGCAGCAGAGCGTGGGCGCAGTCACCTGTCTAGGCACCAAGGGCCCGTAAAAGCACACTTGAGTTGAAGAGGAGGTGAAGAGTGTTGAGCAGTACATTTGAAATTCTAACTCATTTGTAATACACCATTACAACATTCTTTTCAAATAAACTGTAAAGCCTAACCAACATAAAAATAGAATGATGACACTCACAAAAACACTTACCCTAACCTATACATGTAGCTCTTATAACCCTGGTTAGTGATATCTCAGATTGAATCTCCTTTTCAATCATCTTGTTTTTGTTTTTGCTTCTGTTTCACATTCATCTTAAGATTGGTGCTGTTTTTTTCCATAATCCTATTGCTACAGGTTTGTGTCTTATCACAAGTGTTAGTGTCCTATTAGACCCCATGTGAAAAGGCTCTTAAAGTGATTCAAATAGGTCTGTCAAATATATTGATATTTCCTCATTCCTTATGGAATTGAATCATCTTGTTTTTTTTTCTGTTTCACATTCATCTTTCAATTGGTGCTGTTTCTTTCCATTATCCTATTGCTGCAGGTTTTTGTCTTATCTCAAGTTTTAGTGTCCTATAAGACCCCACTCTAAAAGTCTCTGTACATGATTCAAATAGGTTTGTGTCTTATCTCAAGTGTTAGTGTCCTATCATACCCCGTTCTAAAAAGCTCTGAACATGATTCAAATACATCAATTTTTCAATTGGTTATGAGACCAGAGCTGCCACTCTGCAATCATCCTTAAGATCACTATTTCACTTGATAAAACTCCTTGAGGTCTTCCCAAAATCTCCAATGTCAATTACATCAAACAGAGAATCCAAGTTGGTGCTCACATTATGGAGAGAGGGCTAGCTGAATACATTGGAGACATTTTCCCAGGGCTTTCAGGCCATCCTATAGCCAACCCAGCCAAACTTTGCATCAATAAACCTAGAAGACTTCAATAAACTGGAATAATTCTGTGTTATATGGGAAAATCCAACATAGATAGGCTAGTTAATGAAAAGAACCAAACAAATCCTCCTAAAATTTGGAACAACATTGAAAATCACTTCCAATCCAACTACATTGAAAACCAGGCTAAAATATTGCAGAAGTTATTAAATATCCCCTTTGAAAAAAACATCAAAGACTTCATTAAGGAAATAGGGAATCACAGAAGAGCAATGTGTTCAATTGGAATCAAGATATAAATACCTCAAGAATTTCATCTTCAAAAGAACCTCTTAGCCAAATTAATCATAATTCAAATCCCAAAAGATCCAGAGAAAATTGAAAAACAACTTAAAAGCCAAATACCACCTACATTGGATACCATACAACAATATCTGGAAAAAAAATACAGGGAAGCCATTGTAAAGTAATGAAATCACACTGTTAAACAAGAATCTACCTTACTTTCAAAAGTCAACAACAAATGTAAAAATGGTGAACACAATCCAAATGCCTGGCAACCTATCCACAAATTCCGGGAACTTCATCCAGAAATCAACAAGTTTCCAGAGAGCCTGCAAACTCTTGAAATTAGCAATTTGGTCGGTAGAGGGTTTTAGTAATAATTAATAATTAATAAGATTGATTGACTTTTTGATGATAAGTAGGAGATGATGAACAATTGAAAACAACTTGATGATGGGAGATGGATCCCTTAAATACTAATTGGGGTCCATCTTGGCCATTGGGTACAACTATTCAGCATGCTATTCAGATACAATGGGAATTGGATCCATGCTTGATGATACATGGTGGCTCAACTGAGCAAATGATTAGATTCTTTTAGAAAGTAAAAGTTATAACTAATCTTAGATTTATAATTTCTTTTTATCTTATTCTTTATCTTATAATTATGATGAACTTTTTACTTATGTGAAAGTTCCATCTCTTGGCTCTGACTGTGAATAGTCCAATGAAAATCTGGGGAGCCATCTTTGCCTTCTTTCTATTTGAAACTTTTGAGTGCAGCTTCCTCTTGGAAGCAAAGTTCCATCTTTCTGCTTTTAAACTCAGAAGCATTTCTTTCTGTATATTATTTATGCATTTCATCCTTAAGGAATAGATGTATTGCATATATTATGTTTCTTTTCTTTTCTTCATCAGAACTATCATTCCGCTCTTCAGCTTGAGCTGGGGGACTTAAACTATGTCTCTGTGACATTCCTGTATTGTATTTCACAGGAATTGATTCTTCAATAACTTCCTTGTTATTTAACATATTTATATAATTCTTTTTTCCATAATTATTAGAATTATATTCTCTATCCATTAAGGATACTCCTGATATCATCACACTGATATCTTAAACTATACAGGTATTAAATATAATCATACCAACTGTAATTCCCCTGATGGGATTACCATTCTAACACACCCCCTTAATCCCAGAAGGGTGAATTTCTCTTGAATACATATTCTATGCTTCATTCTAAAACTTATGCTTTTACATATAAATTCTCTAGTAGTATTCCAAACTTTATCCATTGGTATATACTATATGGCTCTATTCATCTAGCCTTGGGTCACTCCATTGTGCCCACTTCCAGCACTTCATCTTCTCGAAGATGAAAAACTTCAATCAGGTAACCTCTTCAAAATACACTTGGTTAAAAAAAATGATACCTGAAAATAATGTAATCCTTATGCTGTTATCACTGCCTCACAAAAGGCTCAATCATCCAGAGCTTTATTGGAAAATATTTCCAATATCTATTGTAATATCAATCACTTGGACCTCTTTTTGTCCAAAGATGATTGCTTCTCTCAGACTTATCTTTGATCTATTTCCCTTGAGGACTTCCTTCCTTAATTCTCTAAGGTATTATGGAAATAGCTACTATGGGATCACTTCTATCCCTCTCAAACAACTATATGTTGCTTCTACTGGTTTACTGGTTATACTCATTTGAAAACCTTAACATACATCTATCCATATCTAGTATGTTACTCTTAAATCTATCCATACACTGTATGATCTTATCTACCATTTTATATCAATATCCCAAACTTTTCCACTTTTGAACCTTGTTTTCACCTGATATTAACCTCAAACTAATCTAGCTACTCTCTCATAACTATAAAGTTAACTCTTGAGAATCATGTAATCTATATAATTACTTCTTAAACCAACATAGGTTTAACTCTACACCCCCTTAAGAAGTACATTATATGCTGTCTTCTTTGGTTTCCTTAATTGTTCAGCTTCTAAATTTTCCTAATTTCTAAAAATCACTGTATACATCTTCCTTTAACAGTTAACTCAGGTTTCTGGGTTGATAAAAAACTATTGCCCATAAGGGTCTTATCTTTAAAAACTCAAATGTTTATAATACTTGGTTTCTATCTAATGAACCTATCCCTTCAAAAATGGTACTTCTCCATCTTTGCTTATGTGGTAACTTCATTACCTACTTGAAACTATTAATAATTTTCCTATTTTCCATATCAAATGGTTTCAAAAAAACTAAGGCATCTTGTTCCTCTTGAACAATTTCTTCTATATCTCTAATCTCAGCACAATGGGCTCTAAAATTATCATACCTATCAGGTACTCTTCTGACTCTTTCACTTCTTATCACTTGTGTGCTTTCTAGCCTTGTCTTCCTTCTTACTTGACTTCTCCCTTCTGGGGCTTGCTCTGTAGGACTACTAGTTTCTATAACTTTCTGTTGTTGATTCTCATTCTCTCCATTTTCTATGGATTCTTCTTGTGAATTGAATTATTCACTTCCCTCTTGTTCTGGGCTCTGCACTGGTAGTATTGGGTTTTCCCAATCTTCTTCAACAACATGTTTCAATGGGAACACATCCTCATTAAACTTGAAATATCTTATCCTAATGATATTTCTCTTCTTAGGATCATATATCCTATCACATGTGGTCATGGTTCCATATCCTATTAATATACCTCTCTTGCACAACTTCTCCAGGGAGTTCACTCTGAAGGAATCTAAAATTGACATTCCTTTTAACATAATATTCATCATATAGAATTCTCAAATTCTGTCTTTAACTTCTTGTCAATCAAATGGAAACTTTCCTCTTATGAAAATTCCTGGGTAACAACTTGATTTGTTCTTCAAAAAATGATTAGGAGTCTTTCATCTAAATTGGTGAACTTAAAACTTTCCTCTAACACATGAGGTAACCTTTTTACTCTTGTGGTTTTACACAAAGTAAACTTGGATTAAATCCTTAATAATCCATTACTGCTATGATGTTCCATTCCCAATGAAACATCCTTCAGTTCTAAGCAATCTCTCACTGTATGAGTCAAAAATATATATTGTTCCACATGAATAACAATATAGTAATTTAAAACTTGATAACTCAAAATATCTTATTTTTTGAGGTCTTTCTCAAATCTCTACCTCTACCTTGCCCATGTTGCTTATGGTTAATGTTATCACTTTCTCTTATTTCAATTTCTACTCGAAAACTCTTTTCTCTAGGTAAGCTAATCTCTATCTTTTTCTCTGTTTCCCTTTGCTTCCCTTCTATCTTCAAGGTTAAGTTGACTGAATTGAAGTAATCGTTCCATTCCTTTACATTGTACTGTTGATCTGCTAGTATTCCTCGACTTGAATGCACAGTAGGTCTCTGTGCGCTTTTCTTTGTGTTTCCCTTGTTTTGAGTCATGTTGATGACGGATTTGGGAAAAACAAATGGTCGCGCAAATTGTATTGCTCCTTTCAGGTAAGCTCCTTCAATTTGTTCCAATCTTGGCTGGAAAACTAATCTCAGGGGATGTTTGCACTGAGTGAATTAAGATTGGTTATCAATTCTTGTTCATCGGTATACCACAATGGTATCTGCCTGTTGCAATGGATGGACTTGGGTGACAATCAAAAAACAGAGGCTCCAATGGATTGTTCAATTGGTTGGCAATCCAATCCTGAGAATTTCGTGGTGGTATCTGGGCGTTGCGGGTTGCTTGACAATGGCAGCAATGTCCTGGTATGTTTCAGTTTGTGAATTGCTACCTTCACAAAGGTGGCGTTGGCAATGAAGGTTGTACTGTTTCAATGGGTTTTGCAATGTTGGTACTGAGGTTTAGTTCAATTGTAGCAATATCGCTGGTTCCAAGTTCTGCAAGCAAAAATTGATGGAGGAAAATTAATGCGGCAATAAGGCTGGAGGCAAGTTGAGCAATAATGGTGCTGGCAAATTTTTCAAACAATGACCTGGTACTGGAAATCGCAAGCAATATCTTGGTACTGATAATGTCTTGCGATTAGCAATTTGGTCGGTAGAGGGTTTTGTTGAGATATGATCTATGCTTTCATGCAGTCTTCAGGACCTCAGTCCCTGCATGCTTGTAGTTGGTTGCCTATTCATCATATGTCTTCACAAAGTGACATTGTCATTGACCTCTACAAGCATATCTTGATCACTGGGAAGCAACTGTCCTTAGTATAGTTGGTAGTACACTTGCCATGCACATGAGAGACCTGGGTTCAATTCCCAGAGGACACATGTTATTTTCACATTCTTACAGGTTTTAGTAATAATTAATAATTAATAAGATTGATTGACTTTTTGGTGATAAGTAGGAGATGATGAACGATTGAAAACAACTTGATGATGGGAGATGGATCCCTTAAATACTAATTGGGGTCCATCTTGGCCATTGGGTACAACTATTCAGCATGCTATTCAGATACAATGGGAATTGGATCCATGCTTGATGATTCATGGTGGCTCAACTGAGCAAATGATTAGATTCTTTTAGAAAGTAAAAGTTATAACTAATCTTAGATTTATAATTTCTTTTTATCTTATTCTTTATCTTATAATTATGATGAACTTTTTACTTATGTGAAAGTTCCATTTCTTGGCTCTGACTGTGAATAGTCCAATGAAAATCTGGGGAGCCATCTTTGCCTTCTTTCTATTTGACACTTTTGAGTGCAGCTTCCTCTTGGAAGCAAAGTTCCATCTTTCTGCTTTTAAACTCAGAAGCATTTCTTTCTGTATATTATTTATGCATTTCATCCTTAAGGAATAGATGTATTGCATATATTATTTTTCTTTGCTTTTCTTCATCAGAACTATCATTCCGCTCTTCAGCTTGAGCTGGGGGACTTAAACTATGTCTCTGTGACGTTCCTGTATTGTATTTCACACAAATTGATTCTTCAATAACTTCCTTGTTATTTAACATATTTATATAATTCTTTTTTCCATAATTATTAGAATTATATTCTCTATCCATTAAGGATACTCCTGATATCATCACACTGATATCTTAAACTATACAGGTACTAAATATAATTATACCAACTGTAATTCCCCTGATGGGATTACCATTCTAACACAAACAAGCACAAATCTAAAAAGAACAAGAAAAGTGCTACTTCAAAGAAATATAAACAAGAAGTCTCAAATTAAGAGGTTGACAATGCTTTGCAGCCCTATGTGGGCTCTGGGTTCCATTTCATAGCTCTGGCGCTGGCTGCCCAAGGACAAACAAATGTTGCTTACCTCAACAGTGGCACTTTGAATCAAATTATCTCCAATAGAACTTCATTTGCCTTTTATACTGCCAGAAGATCCAAAATTGAGCTGCCTGATGGCAAGAACATGCCATGCAATAGCGATGAAAAAGGGATGGTGAAATTTTTCTCTGTCACACAACCACCCCATGTACTATAGGGCAATTCTTAGATGATTTTGAGCGCGGAGGAATGCTGAATGCGAGGGCAAGTGCAAATAGCAAGACTCAGTTGGGAAGTGCAAACTGGGTGATGCCACTCGACAAAAGGCAAGAGGAATGGAGTGTGTTCCGAGGAGGGAAACTCAACCCAAGTCCACTTTGATAACTGGGTTGTAGTAAAATGCGAGAACATATGAAGTTAACTAACTGAGGAGACAATCATCAGGCAAGGGGGTAGCCCTTATAAGGTAATCCAAAGTGACCAGATACAACCTGATGGGGAGCCAACTACAGTTGAAGGTGGTGAGGCAAATGAGTGACAGGAACGGGATAGGAAATAGAGCAATAGTACAATCATATCCGAGGTCATGGCGTAAGTGCAAGACAATAGAATCTGAATGTACAAATGTATGATGAATTGAGACAGGAGCAAATGATGTTGAAGGTAATACAAGTGAGAAGTAATAGTGTATGCAGGGTAGGGACTAGTCCAATTGCAAACTGTACAGTAATGATGGCTTAATTAGGGGTAGATGCGTACTAACAAACAGTGCGTGACTGGAGATGGAAATCTGAGGCTGTTGATGGGCCAGGGAAGGAGTTTGGATCTTGTAATGGATGGCCAACCGGTATGGAGTTAACTGCAAAGTTCGCAAGTATATACTGAGTTGGTCGCCAAGATTGGAAGGTCAATGCAAGCCAGAGGAAGTAAGCGGATTGCACCATTGATTTTGTGCTTTATTTGTGTCACCCTTATAGACTGAGGTAGATGGTACTGAGGAGAGGATATGTCAAAGTGATGAAGGCAATAATCCCTAAGTGCAAGGTGTGACAGTTGCCCAGGTATAAAGACGCGAGCTCCTGCAAGCGTTCAGGTAAATTTTCCCATTGATTTCAAGTCGTTGATAATACTGTATACCCTTTATTATTATTTAATTCATTTCTTGTTAGACTTATAAGTTAGATAAAATGTCTTCATTGTCATCCCGCCGTTGCAAAAACTGTATTTGGCCAAACAAGCGGTGTATCCCTAGTACTGCTGTCAGAGGTCTTTGAGGCAAGTGTGAGCAGTGTCATCTTTGCAAGGTTGCTTGTACCTTCCCCATAAATAGCAAGTTGTCTGTTGATGCTCCCACGGAGTCATTGAGAGAGATGCAGAGTTGTAGGTCTGCGCCAAGGGTTAATTACAAGATACCACCATTGCCAGAGATTGAATTCCTGGGTACTCAAGTTCCTGGTGAGTACTAATCAGGACTGACTAGTGATAATAAAGGTAGTGACTCAATTTCACTCATCTTGCTAGTGTGGCCCCGTTTCCGGAGGTATACCACAAACACACCACCGCCACCACCACCTTATTGGGGACCGCCAACTGAATTTCTGGGAGTCCAGATGAATACCAAGGTGCGAGATGAAGTGCCAGGTGCAGAACCGGTTGGGGTCATAGCCAGGGAAGTGAGGGAGGAAGTAAGGAATGAAATGGAAAGGGAATCGGGAAATGGAGAAGATGGAGACGAAAGTGGAGGAAGAGAGGGAACGGAACGAGAAGAGGGGGCTGTAACAGAAGGAATGGGAGAAGGGAATGGAGGAGATGGAAGGGATGAAATGGATGGAATGGAAGGAATGGAGGGCCAAGGCAAAGCAAACCCATTGCGACTCAAAGTGCCAATCAAGACTGATGCAAGGCAATTGACAGGTGATGTTGGGGAATGTTTGTTGGGAGACCAAAGGAAGAGAGCATACGAGGAGCTCTTGGAGGAAGGTGGATGGAATGCTTGGCCAAAGCAAGCTCAAATTGCAAAGTGCAAGGAGATATTCAAGAGGCACATTGTAACGGAGGTGCTGGTTATTTGAAGAATGTTGTCATTGATGAATGATGAAGACCTGGATGCCTTTCAATCCATGGTTGCGGAGTTGACTGCTAATGGGGAAGATGCGGAGAAAGAAATGAAGGAGACTTTGTAATTATTTATATATATATATATATTTTTGTTGTATAAGGAATGGGAATTTTATTTGGTAAGAATGAGAGGAGGATGAGAAGAAGGAATAATGCAATGAGATGGAGGGGTTGATTTATGGAATGGTGATGTGAAATGGAATGGGATTGGATGAGATGGAATGTGGGGTGGAATGGGATTGGATGGGATGGAATCATGATTGTTGAGGTTTACAAGGGTAGCTTGCATGGAAATCTCAAATCAGATTGAGAGAATTGCAAAAGTGATGGGCTGGTTCCCACAAGGTGCAATCTTTGTTGGACTGGAAGCCAGACCATTTGACAAGGTATTGAAGTTTTCCTTTGCGTAACCTGGAATCCAGAATACGGCTTACTTCCCACTCTTGATGATTGAGGAAAGTGACCAGTTTGGGAGGGGGATGAGTCTTTCCCGGGTATAGGACTCAAGCTGGCTCTAGGAGAGACACATGAAAGACCGGGTGGATACCTTTCCATTTTGCAGGTAAGGTGAGTTTAAATGCGTTAGGGGAGATGACTGATTCTACTTTAAAGGGGCCAAGCTTTCTTTTGGAGAGTTTGCGGGTTTGGTGAGTACTGCTAATAATGCAAGCATCAAGCCACACTTGTTCTCCTACTGAAAAGGTTGGAGCCGTAGTGCAAAGTTGGTCTGCTTGCTCCTTATAGCGCTGGTTTGCTTCTTCGAGGTTGGTTTGAATTTGCGATTGAAGGGATTGAATTTGTTCAAGGTAATTAGTAGCAGGTTGAGAAGGTGCTACATGAAGGGAAGAGAAAGTTGGGTTTCTACCATAAAGATTTTGGAAGGGCAACTGTTTGGTGGAGGAATGAGTGGAGTTGTTGTAGGCAAACTCGGCTAGTGGGAGCCATTGCAACCAGTTGTCTTGTTGATAGGCAATATACATTCAAAGATTATGTTTGAGAATCTGATTAACTTGCTTGGTTTTCCCGTCCATTTCTGGGTGGTATGCCGTTGATAAATTGCAAGTGATCTTCAAATGTTGGCATAGCAAGGTCCAGAAGCTTGAGACAAACAGAGATCCACAATCACTAACTATATTATCAGGGAGACCATGTTTCAAAAATACATATTCTATGAACAAGTTAGCTAAGTCTTCTGAAGAGGCCGTCACATTACTTTGCAGAAATAAAGCCATCTTTGAGAAGCAATCTACTACTACTAGAATAGCATCATATCCACTAGAAGAAGGTAATTGAGAGATGAAATCCATAGAAAGCGAGTGCCAAGGATGAGGCAGAATTGGAAGTGGCTGGAGCAGCCCATACTTCCGGTGATTCAAGGACTTGTTACAATTGCAATCATAGCACGCGCTAACATAGTCTTTTACTTCTTTGGTCATACCAGGCCAGTAGGAGTCTTGTGCAATCAATTGGTAGGTTTTATCCTGCCCATGATGACCAGCAAGCGGAGAATTGTGCCATGACTCAAAGATATCTAACTTAATGCAAGAATTATCTGGTACTACTATACGATTATCATAGACTAAGAAGTCATTATCATCAATACTGTAACTACTATCTAATGAGTTCGCGCTCTTGCAAAGTTCAATGCACTTGGGGTTGTTGCTTTCAGCTTGTTGGAGTTTGGAAGCCAAATCTAGTAAGTGAGCAATGATCAAACTGAGTTGGGCAGATTGGGTTGAGAAGAGTGTCCTAAAGTTTTCAGGGTTGTTTTTGGAAAAGGTGCTCCCCCCCCCCCTGGGTAAACATTGTCTGAGGTGATAAAGCATCAGGGACTACCGCTTGTTTCCCAGGGCAGTACGTGATCATAAAGTTGAACTTGCAGAGGTATTTGGCCCATTGTGCCTGTCTACGTGTGAGGACTTTAGAGCTCATGAAATACTTTAAAGAATTATGATCAGTTAAAACCTCAAAGGATTCTCTAAGGCTCAAAAGGTATGAACACCATTTCTTTAAGCAATAAAAAATTGCGAGAAGTTCCTTTTCATGAATCTCATAGTTAAGATCTGCAGCAAGCAACTTGCGAGACTCGAAAGCAACAGGGTGAAAGAGAGAAGTGGAGGAAGAGAACTGCGAGATTACTACTGCAATTGCATAGTTGCTTGCATCTGTTTTGACAACAGTGCGAGCCAGCTCATTGAAGTGAGCAAGTATTGGAGAAGTGGTGAATGCTTTCTTCAGAGCTTTGAACTCCGAAGTAGCCTGTTTGGTAAAAACGAAAGGAGTGTCTTTTTGAAGAAGGTTAGTAAGATTCACAGTTTTCTTGGCGCAACGCTCAATGAACCTCCTATAAAAATTACTTAAACCAAGGAAAACTTGAAGGGATTTAACGGGAGAAGGTGGGGGCCAGTCCAATATGCGTTTGCCTTTGGCTGGGTCCATCAATAGTCCTTGCTGCAAGACTACAATACCTAGAAACGAAAGGGAAGAGGAATGGAATTTGCACTTAGAGGCTTTTGCAAACAGGTCATTCTTGCAAAGTTGCTGCAGCACCTCTCGCACATGTGCAATGTGATCTTCAAGTTTACTTGAGTAGA
Organism: Puccinia polysora; assembly: GCA_025617555.3. Classification (NCBI taxonomy): domain Eukaryota; kingdom Fungi; phylum Basidiomycota; class Pucciniomycetes; order Pucciniales; family Pucciniaceae; genus Puccinia; species Puccinia polysora. Next base: position 9,097,503 of record CM062629.1, read on the forward strand.
CTAGTATATCATCCAGATATACCACAAGGTATTTACCTACAAGATTGGAGAAAATTTCATTGACAAAATGCTGAAAAGTGGAAGGAGCGTTACAGAGGCCAAAAGGCATGACGGTATACTCATAACTGCCAAACCGGGTTCTCATTGCAGTCAAATAATTATGACCTTTTTTAATGCAAATTAGGTTATAGGCACCTCAAAGGTCTAACTTTGAGAAATAAGCAGCTTAATGGAAGAGGGTGAGGAGATGTGACATAGGCGGTACTGGATAGGCATTCTTCCGGGTTACCTGGTTCAGTTTCTTGTAGTCAACACAAAGGCAAAGTCCACCGTCCTTTTTTGGAACAAATAGGACAGGTGAACCGGTATTCAAATTGCTTGATCAAAGAAATCCTTTTGCTACATTTTCCACAATGTAGTCTTGAAGCACAATTGATTCTTGCGTCGAGAGAGAGTAGACTGGTCCTGGTGCCGGAGGTGGGCCAGTAAGTTTGATCTTGTGATTGTAAGAATGGGATGGAGGCAGTTTATCTGCTCTTTCAGCTGAGAAGACGTCAGAAAAGTCATGATAAACTGAAGGTAAAGACTCTTGAATGATTTCTAAATCTTCAAGCTTTTCATTTTTGAGCGCCGGATTTGAGGTGCTCGCATGGTGCAAGAGAATTAGGGAGCTCAAGATACACCCTTTGGTTGGTGTCTGTTTCTCTTCAAATGAACAGGAAAGAGGTAAGCTGGATAGGTAAGCAATGACTCCTAAATCTGAAGAGGGAACTTGGGAATGAAGGTCAGGATATTGCAAATCTCCTGGCGGAAAAGTGTCATCCAACTCAATGACAGTGTCAGGTAGGCTGTTTAATTCCTGATTGATGGAAAGGTTAGCGTTCTGGGGGTGCAAGGTTCAAAGGTTAATTACTCCTTCTTGCCAATTCAAATCCAGATTCCAGTAAACTAGGAAATCATGGCCTAGAATGGTATCATCCATTCCAGGTATAGCCAAGACAAAGAAATCCCATTCAAAGCTGGGGAAATTGGAGAATGCAAAGGTCCATTTTGCCTTTTGGGAGACCCAATAAGACGGTTCAGTCGCACTACTTACTAAATAGATAGGAAATTTACCTATCTTGGAACGCATAAGATTTTTGGAAGTGGAAAAAGATTCACTGATGAAGGAAACATTAGCGCTGGAATCAAGTAAAACTTGATAAGGGGTGTTGTCCAAATGGAATAGGATAAATATCAAACTAGGAGCACCTAGTGACTTGCAAGTGCAAAGATTTACTCGCGGTGATTTAGATAATGTGTAGTTTTCCTTGCAAGTATCAGAAAAACTACAAGCTAATTTTTTGACTGCTTAGCCGCTTCACGCGCTAACCGCTTTGCATGACTGTCAACATCATGTTTTCCTCCACAATACATACACAGCCTATTATTCTCCCTCCGTAGCCGTTCCTCGTTCTGTAGCATCCCGTTTTCTTTTTTCAAGAACTTCAGAGTTTTGGTGACAGTTTTCCCTTTTGAGTTGGAGTTCAAAGTCGGGGTTGACTTGGATGGTTTTGGGTTCCTCGCATTTTGCTTTGAGGAGTCGTCCACCCTTGGAGCCGAGGTGGATGGTCCATGGAGGTTTCACCAAGAGCAATTCTTGTCGTGATAGCCATTATCAAGCTCAATCACTCTATCAATTAGCTTCTGGAGCAAGGTTGTCTTATGCCCCCCAACTGCAAGCTGTTTGATTAAGCGTGCCGGTAGACCCTTTTGGAAATGGAATAGAAGAGCGGCCTCGTTCCACTGTATGCAAGACTTCAAGGTTTGAAAGTGAGAAACATAAACAGAAGATTTACTGTTTTCCTTCATAACTAGACTATTAAGTTTGTATTTGGCGTTTCGAACTTCATTGGGGTCCCCAAACAGAGTGAAAAGTTGTTGCTTGAACCTTTCCCAGTTGTTGAGAATACACGTGGGACTGTTGTTGGACAAAAGTTTGAGGTACGGTTTGAACCACTGCGAGGCTCTACCTCCTAAGAAGGAAAAAGCATACATAACTTTATGTCTATTGGAAGGGAAATTGTTGGAGTCGTTTGAGAAGATGATTTTACAGGACTTTAGGTAGGATCTAAGGTAATGAGGGTGTTCTCCCGTAAAGTGATCAGGTTGCTTCATGCCCGGAGTGCAAAAGCTAGGAGTACTTGGACTAGATCGTGCGGCACAATGAGTGAGGGCCTGGATCAAAGTCAAAAGCAGGGTCAAAGCATCGGGCTTGGGAGCAGTAGTGCAAACCCCTGGCAACCACGAGTCAAGGTTTCATTGGAAGAATGATTGGAATCTGCGAATTCCGCAAGAGGGTCCGCTGGAACAGCCCATGGAGGAGTCCGAGGATCATCAAGGGGTTCAACAGATGGCGATTTAGAAGGAGGAATGGGATCTAAGGGTTGTTGGGCCCAAGGAGTGCTGGTTCTCCCTACCCAATGGATATCATCATTGTAAGGGGCGAGGGAAGCATTACCGGTTGAGCGAGTACGTGACATTGAGAAGAAGAAGTCTACTATATGTTGGCCAGCTACAATAGATGAGTTGAGTTAGTTAATTTACTGTCACACAACCACCCCACGTACTATAGGGCAATTCTTAGATGATTGTGAGCACGGAGGAATGCTGAATGCAAGGGAAAGTGCAAATAGCAAGACTCAGTTGCAAAGTGCAAACTTAGTGATGCCACTCAACAAACGGCAAGAGGAATGGAGTTTCTTCCAAGGAGGGAAACTCAACCCAAGTCCAATGTGATAACTGGGTTGTAGTAAAATGCAAGAACGTATGAAATTAACTAAATGAGGAGACAATAATCAGGCAAGGGGGTAGCCCTTATAAGGTAATCCAAAGTGAATAGATACAACCTGATGGGGAGCCAACTACAGTTGAAGGTGGTGAGGTAAATGAGTGACAGGAACAGGATAGGAAATAGAGCAATAGTACAATCATATCCAAGGTCATGGCTTAAGTGCGAGACAATAGAATCTGAGTGTACAAATGTATGATGAATTGAGACAGGAGCAAATGACGTTGAAGGTAATACAAGTGAGAAGTAATAGTGTATGCAGGGTAGGGACTAGTCCAATTGCAAACTGTACAGTAATGATGTCTTAATTAGGGGTAGATGCGTACTAACAAACAGTGCGTGACTGGAGATGGAAATCTGAGGCTGTTGATGGGCCAGGGAAGGAGTTTGGATCTTGTAATGGATGGCCAACCGGTATGGAGTTAACTGCAAAGTTCGCAAGTATATACTGAGTTGGTCGCCAAGATTGGAAGGTCAATGCAAGCCAGAGGAAGTAAGTGGATTGCACCATTGATGTTGTGCTTTATTTGTGTCACACTCATAGACTGAGGTAGATGGTACTGAGGAGAGGATATGTCAAAGTGATGAAGACAAGAATCCCTAAGTGCAAGGCGTGACACTCTCAGGAAAACCAGAAAAATTTGAATTTCTTCATGTTCCTGATCTTTCTGGAACTTTAATTAGTAATGGAAGACTCTATCAAAAGGGCTACCATGTGACTCCACCCAAAGGGAAAAGTAACAAGCCTCAAGTTACCAATAACAAATATCCCCTGTTTTATGACTTCCTGCAATGAAACATGGTTGTTGTGAACTTTGAAATAATTCAAAGTGAGTTGGGCCAACTCTAATCTCAGTGGTCAAAACAAGTTGCAACAGCTGATGTGGATCTCCTTCATCAGAAGGCTGGAAATCCAATAACAAGTCTCATGGAAAGATGTTTGGCATCTCTAACGTCTTGGTCATCTGTAAACCTTGCCAAATTTCCAAATTTACTTGTCTTCCCTTTCCATCAACATTACCTTGTCCAACTCAAACATTGTAGTTTGTGCATATGGACCTTAGCAGCCGAATCAAATTGGAAACAAAAAATAGAGAAGAATATTAATTTTTACTAAACGAAAATTTTAACTCTTATAAATTTGTGTACATATGGAAAAGAAAGTCACATGCTTTTAAATACTTCAAATTATATCAATAAATTGTAACCACCATGCATTTAAAACAAATGAAGAACATTGTTACCAATGGAGGAGCAGAATTCAGATACCTCAAAGTCAAAAATTTCTTTGCAGAGAATGGAATAAGCATACACATTATGGAACCCTATACTCCCCAACTAAACCCTGTGGAATAAATGGGAAACCTCACCACTACTGCAAAGGCCAGGGATCTTCTAAAAACAGCAAATTTACCTCACCATCCATGGAACAAGGTGGTAATGATAATGGGCTTCTATTAAAACATAACTCTTACAAGGAAAATATATTTGAAGACTGCCCATGAGCTATGGTTTGGGAGATAATATCCCCTCTCTTTGTAACATCCCTTTGGTTTCTGTGCCTATATCCATACACTGAAAGCACAGAATGATTCCAAATTTGATGATACTGCAAAAAGGGTATTCTACTTGGCTATCAGCTGGATATGCAAAATTGGAAATTGCTTAAAGATAATGGAACCTTTGCCAAAAGTCACAATGTGGCCTTTGAAAATTCCCTCTTCCCTGGTATTTATGGTTCTCTTGTTGATAAAAAAATCCAACTCTATGAAGAAGAGGTGGAGTACAGACTACCCTCCAGCTATCCCACACCTCCTTTCCACTAATCCAATTTGTCCAAAGACAGAAATCAACATGCAGAATCTGAAATTTGGAAAAAAACTCCTTCCAATTTGAAAATTGCTTTGGAGAAGGTCAATCATTTGCTTATTGGGAATCAAGACCTAAAAAAACCAGGTGGGACATTGTTATGGAACCGGTTGATTTCCAGACGCCTAATAACATTGAACTCAGCCTAGGGGAACCTAATATTGTGCATGGTCTTCCTCAGCTTGCACATATCTCTTTCTCTGACCCCTGTGAGCTCTCCTTCCTGGCCATAGAATTCTTGGCTGGAGCACAATACCTCAAAGAATCAACTGAAATTCCTCAGAAGTTCTCTCAGGCCCAGAAATCCAGGGATTGAGAAAAATTGCTTAAACCAATTGAACTGGAATTTTTGGCTATGAATCTTCTCAATGTTTGGTAAATAGTAAAAATTCCTCATTGAGCTCATCTTCTTGCCACTGTCTGGGTGTTCCAGAAGATATTTGGCCAGAAGGGTATCATCTCAAAGTTCAAGGCCTGTCTTTGTGCCTCTGGTAACCATCATGCGGAAGGAATCAATTATAATGCAACCTATTGTCCATTGGGTTGGCCTGCAGCCCCCAAGACCATTCTTGCCCTGGAAGTGCAGGAGGGCCTTGAAATTTACCAGATGGATGTTAAAAATTAATTTATTAATGGAGAAATACATGAGAAAATCTACCTAAGGCCTCCATCCAGCATGAACATACCCTCTGGCTACTTCCTGCGCCTGAAGAAGTCAATTTACAGCCTAAAGCAGGCACTTCAGGTTTGGTATGCAGCCCTCAAGAAATCGTTCATGTCAATCTTGTTTTCTCCTTTGCCCTCCAATACTTGTCTATTTATCTTCCAGGTTCCTGACTAGGAGTTTGGGGTAAATTTTTACATAGACAACATGGTCATTGCAAGAAAATATATGATCCAGTTTAAAATTTTTATGCAGCAAGAATTCATTTCGGAGGATCTTAAGAAAGTAAGTCACTTTCTTGGGATTAAAAGTACCCATGCAAGTGATTGGCTTTGCATCACCCAGGACACCTATGCCTCCAAAATCTTTCAAACCTTTGGTATGGCAGAAGAAAAGTCTGTGGCAAGGCCTATGATAACTGTAAAGAATATAACCTCTACTGCTAAACTTGGCCGGGTTATACCTGCAAAAAATAAGACAAAAACCAATATTAAAGTCAGTTTTTGACTCAAATAACTCAAACAATAGCTAAAACCTCACAGAATTGAGCAATAAAAAGGTATTGTGAGGAAAAAGCCAAAACTTAAACCTTTATAAACAGACAAGGGGCCTGGCTCCAAATAAATGAATCTCAAAGGAGCTTTGCTTATAAATAAGCTCACACCCTTTATATTAGTAACACACAAGGGTCACTACTCCAATTAGGACCTTCCACTCAAAATTGATTTTTCCAATAAGATTTATAATCAAATATGTCTCAAGTTGATAGCCCAATTAAATCTATTCTTGATACTAAGTTTGGTGGGATTGTTTACTCTTGCCGTGTTCTTTTAGAAATAATTAATCATATATAACTGGTCAGAAAAGGGCTATAGGGTGAAGACCCTCATCTTTTAAGGTAACAGGAGCTCTCGGGGGACTCAAGGAATCATCAGGGGAGTGCTAGTCTCTCCCTGGTTTTTTCCTCAAGGGCTCAGAACCCCATCACATCCTGCTCAATGAGAAATAGGGTACTTGTACTCATTGGGGGGTATTTTCAATTCAAAGGGTCCTATTTACATACCCCAAAAGTTATATACTCTACAAATAAGCTCAAGCACCTCTGAGTGGACGCTCTCAAGGCTCAGGAAATTTTATAAAAGTATAATAACATGCCTAAAGGGGATAATATTAATATTAGGTGATTGGTTTATACAGAGTGGAGAGTATAGATTTAATTAATTACTGTGGCTTGTCTCCAAATGAAGTGAATTTATTGGGAAGTTATATACCAATAGTTGGGAAAAATCTGAGTCCTCATAACTCAATATAAAGTTATATTGGATCCCCATCCTGATAATATATATTATCAAGGTTTTAATTCTATAAACAATACTCATAGAAACATACTAAAATTATGAGAAAATATTATCAAAATTTGTTGTATAAGTGTGAAATTGTTAATCCATCTTCATTATTGGCTCTATGGTGGGTTGAACCAGTGACTTTCATGTCAGGAAATGGAGGTTGAGGCTAGTACTTAACCACTATACCAGCAAGGCATATGGGTTGTACAGACATTCGGACAACTCTCATTGTCTTGTGGGTGACACGCCCTACCACTAAAAGAACAATTAATCTTCAGAGGAATTTTTGCCCCTTTTAGAGGCTCTATATGTCCTCAATACTATATCAGAGTTTTTGATGTCTTTATCCTCTAGCCATAAATCACTATCAGCTAATTTTTTCTTAAACCTCACCAGATAGAGTCTGACATCCTTACCATCTTTCCTAATGATTTTATGGTTCAATATCTTGTGAAGTAATTCATCCTCAATCCGTTCTAGGGGTGGGATTGCAACTACAGGGGTCTTTCTCAATGGAAATTTCTCTGTAGGTTGTATGAACTTCTTTACTAGACTGATTGGGAATGTTGGATGTTTTCTGTCAAATTCTTTGTTCAGAATTACTTCCACCACATTTTTCCCATGTAAATCCTTTACAAAAAATGGTCCAACAAATGAGTCCTTAAGTTTTCTATGTCCTACTATGTTTGAAAAATTCACTTTTGAAATCAAGAACATTTCTCCAATTTTGATTTCATGATCCTTGTGAGTTTTATCCCATCCATTCTTGCTGTATTCCACTTATTCCTTAACGCATTTGCTTGAAAAGTCCTCAGCCCTAATCATCATTTCTCTAAAACAATCAGCAGAGGGGTGCAGTAAAATACTCTTGCTAAGGAGCATATCCAGAGAGGTATGAGGAGTCCAACTTCTTTCCAGTTCAAAAGGTGAAACGTTGGTGGTAGAATGCTTACTGGAGTTATATGCAAATTCCAAAGCCGGAAACAGTGATACCCAATCATGCGTACTGCCATCATTGTCTTTTAAATAAATTCCATATGCACAATACCTTCTTATCCTGTCTTCCAAGTTTTGTATCATTCTCTCAGCCAGACCATCTGTCTGCAGGTGGTAGGCTGTTGAGAAAGATAATTTTTTTCCTAGTATTTCAAATAAACTGTTGCTAGAATTCAGAATTAAATTTAGGATCTCAGTCACAAATTATGTTCTGTGGACAGCCTATGTCACTAACAATGCTGTACCAGAATAATAGAGCTATATCCATTGCAGAACTATCCTTGAAACATGGTAGGAACCTAGCTCTCTTAGAGAATCTATCAACTAGCACTGCTACACAATTATGATCATCTTTACCTCCTGGTGGTAGCCCAGGCACAAAGTCCATATTGATATTGGACCATCTCTACTTTGGTTATTCTATGGATTGTAATAGTCCATACCTCTTTCATGTGGTTCTGTTGGCCTTTTGGCATCTCTCACAAGAATCACAGTATTCAGAGACAGTGTTTCTCCAACCTGGCCACCAAGATATCTTCTTAATTCTGTACGATTTTCTTTCCTTAGATAGATGTCCTGAACAGATTTTGTCATGGAATTCACTCATCAATAACTCTATATTTTCATGTTTTGTTAATACCACAGAACAGCAGTGAGCTGAATTATGATATAACAAACCATCAAAAAGAACCAATCTACCATCAAGTAGTTACTTCTTCCATTATTCATCTAGCCCTTCAATCAAGTGCTTTCTATTGGTTTTTGATTGCAGAATTTCTACTATTAATGAAGCATTCTTATTATTGGAATAGAATTCAAAAACAGAATCCCAGAAGCTTTGTGGAAAATTGATCATTGATATATCCATGATAGGCAATGTATCCACAGTGTCCTCACGGTCATAAGGAGGGTTATTGATGTCATTAGGTAGTGCCCAATGTGATAAACTATCTGCATTCTTATGTATCAATCCTTCCCTGTGAACTATTGTCATGGAACCCCTGCATTCCTGGATGGCAATTTGCCACCTTGACATGAGCCTGTTGTATGTCTTCAAGTTAAGAAATGAATTTAGCGCTTTACAGTCAGTAATAACTTCAAATTGAAATCCATCTAGGTAATAATACAATTTTTCCAAGGCCCATACCAGACACAGGCAATGTCATTGTGAAGCACCATATCTTTTCTCACTATCCTTAAGTTTTTGGGATATAAAAAAAATTGGACCTTCAACTGGGTTATCATGAAATATTTGTAATTGGTGCAATGCAGCTCCAAGGCCTTCCATACAAGCATCTACATACAGCTTGAATGGATTCTTAGGGTCTGGATGAAATAATAAAGGTGCACTTGTCAGGTTTGTTGTAAGTAATTTGTAGGCCTGTAACCTCTCCTTAGTCATTTCAAACAAAACATTTGGAATGCATAAATTATAAATACTAGAAGCTAGCATCCCAAAATCTCTAATGTGTTGTCTATAATAAACTACAAAACCAAAAAAACTGTTCATCTCTTTACCATTACTAGGTATAGATTTCAGCAACACAGCGGCTACTCTGGCTTGATCTATGCAAAGTGATAAACCACTCACAATATGACCCAGAGCTTTCAATTCATTAAATCCAAAAAAGAATTTAGTTAAATATATTTTCATATTCATCTAGACTACCTTTTCCAGTATTATAGACATCCTTACTTTATGTTCATGCCATGTTTCAGAAAATATAATTATATCATCTATATAAATTATCAACCAGTTCTGCATTGATTATTCATGAAATTCTGAGTCCATCATCCTTGGAAAGTGGGATGGAGCGTTTTTGATACCAAAAGGCATTCTCAGGTACTTAAAAACTCCTAAGTGGCACACTATCCTCAGGAACTTCCAGCTTTCTAGGTCTACCACATTCTGATAAAAACATTTGAGAATTTCCATACAAGAAATGTACTGAGCTTTGTGCAATTTACTCAAATATTCAAAAATCTTTGGCATGGGATATATATCAGGGGTTGTGTAGGAATTTAATGCCCTGCAGTCTCCAACCATCCTTGATTTACCATTTTGCCAGGCTATAATAACAGGTGTGGTGATATCTACACCCTCATTGGCACCTACCTTCCTGATTACATTCAATTCCAACAATGTATCCATATTTTCTTTCAGTCCTTCTTTACTCCTATGGCTAGAAGGGAATGGATGTTTTCTCAAAGCTGGGGGATATGGTCTATCTATGGTCAAAGTGATCTTTAGTTCATTTCCTATTATAGAACCAAAAGGTTGATTCAATGTTGCAAAAGCGTCTTAATGGTCAAATAGAAGAGAAACTAGATCAGTTCTTTCCTCCTCTGTAAAGGAAGTGCTAATTTTTGAATCTCTGATGAGCTCATTTCAAAACTCTTTTTTGAAATATTATTCACAAAATTGTCACCAAACTTGTTGAAGTAAAACCTTGTGCTGTTTCCAATTGTAAAATATGAAGAGTCTTCCACATGAAACAAACTGAAACAGTAATTCTTCATGTAATCATTCCAAATGATGAAATATTCCATCTCAGTATTATCAATTACTAAAACTTGGTGAAAAATTTGTGTCTCCCAGGAATGATCTAGTTTTGACTACTCCTAAGGGTACTAGAGTACCAGAACAGCATTGCAGCTTTATTTTGGGTGACTCAATCAAGTGATTCTCCCACTGTGTGTGGAACCTCTCCAAGTACCTTTTGCCTACTACAGACTTACAAGCACCAGAATCTAGCAGTACTTTACATGGCTTACCACAAACAGACATCTGTACTAAGTCATTTTATTCCTCTACAGAATTAATACAGCCTATAAAAAGGTTGTGATCCTCCTCTTCACTATTCTCATCATAGGACTCATAGGCAACTTCTCCTGTCTCACCTTTCATTCCTTCTATGTTGTTGAATTTTCTAGCCTTCTGAGGAAAAATTCTGGAAGTATTTCCTGCCTTTCCACAAGTATAACAAGAAAGATCAGTGTTTTTTGGGCTTTTTTTCAAAGGAAATTTGCCTTTGCTGGAATTTTCAAAGGGAGTATCTCTAGGAGAATATGACTGCCTTCTACCTAGGGATGTGTCCTCTACTAAATCTTCAAGTATTTTCATCAGGCTTGAGCAATCATCTGTAGTTTTAATACTTGACTTTACTGCAAATGATACTTCACCATCCATCAGGTCAATTAACTTGAAATTAATAATATCTTGATCTAAGTATGGGTCACATGCTCTAAGTCTCTTTCTTTTCCTGGTTACCCAAGTTGCTGGTGGTGTCATACCCCGCACAAATTTGTCATTTTTGAAGGCAGTCAAGCATTTCCTTTTCCAATTTGAAGTGCCAAATTTTGAGTTTATTTCTCTTTTCCAAAAGTCTCAGTCCTGTAAACCTACAGCACTCCTCCTGTCTCTATACAAATATGAGGCCATGCCCTTAAATAGAATACTTAATCTACTAGTAATCAAGGTATAAGGCAGTCCAGTATCTTCTTTCAGGCTTTCAATCCATGGAATAAATTCAGTATGATAATATTCACCCTCTGCAGAGAAATCAGGCCATTCATTTATTTTTGGAAATCCCTGTAATATCTGCTTGAAAACCTTTCCTTTGCTAGAATCCTGCACCAGATCATTGTCTTCTGGAACTTTCTTTCTTTTTCTTTTCACCTCTGGGACTTTGGATTCTATAACATAACTGTGGTTATTTTTTGAAAAGGATAAAAATCTGTCAAGAAGCTTCTCATTGTTTTCCCCTAATTGTTCCTGTACTTTATCAATTTTGGTATGTAATTTTTCTTGATTCTGTTCTGACAGAACTTGACATTCCAATATATATTCTTTGAAAGAACTTAAGTCTATATCAAAATTATGCTCTAACACCTCTAATGAATGATCCAGTTGTAAAACCATTGAGTTCAATGAGCTCACATCACTTTTCATACTGATAGATTCTCTGCATGATTCTTTCAAGGTGTCATCAATATTAGTTAAATTTTAATCAAGATTACTCAAATCTCCTGCTTTTGCTTTCCTCAAGTCTAGCTCTATTTTTTTTTTGGTCAAGTTTTCTATCTCTTTCACGGAACTGGCCAAAATTGATTTAAAGTTAAAGCTATCTGAAACAATACAGGGATACTTTTTATCTATGGCTGCAAAGCCTTCTATAAAGTACTTGTTTGTGTGGAATACTGCTTTTTTAATATGAAGTGTTTCATTGAATACAATATCTTGAATTTTTTCCAGAAAAAGTTTGGATTCTAGGGACAACCTTCGGCCTTCTTGGCCCTTTTTTTTCTCTTCTTCCAAGAATTGGAAGCCTCCTTGGAGATACCGGGCAATCCTTATCATTTCTCCATCAATGGAGTTCTGGTTTTCTCTCTTCTTCCTCATCCTTGCTCCCTCACTCAGGGGAGGGGATGGGCTCTTGTTCCTTGAAGGCTCCTACAATCCTGAAGCTACCAGTGGTGGGGTTTCCCCCTCCGGTAATTTCTTCTTTTTTCTTGGCTTTGGGACTACAGGCTTCTTTATCTGGATTGGATCCAAGCTTTCTGTCTCTTTCATCAGTTGGTCCCTTCCTAACAGTTTGATGAGGGCCATGTACCTTTCCAGGGCCTGAGTCAAGAATTTTGCTTGATTCTTGTAGTTGTTTTCCACAACCACCTCCAGGTAGTTGATCTTTTTCTGACTGTGGCAATTCAGAAGTTTTTCTGTGACTTGAGGTAGGTCCCTTTCTTTTTGGGATGAATTGGCCGGGGGGCACAAGCTAAACCCTCTTGCTCCTGGTATTCATGATGACAGGAATGAGAAATGGATTGATAATGTTTAAATCCTAGAGTTAACAGATATCAAAAGTCCCAAAGATCTGAACAGATTGTTTTTTTTTCAATTCTAAGGGAAAGGCTTAATTTCCGTAACAATATTGGTTGCAGGGGATATCTCTCTCTCCATTGGCTTTGCACTCCTAATACTGGCGCTGCCAAATTTGCTTTGTGAAAGCAAGCTTAATTTGGAAACAAAGCTTCAATGCTTTCCCCTGTTTGATGCAAGGAAAGAATCAATTGAAAGATGTTTTGACACTGTTGCAGGGGCAGGGCTATATCAGCTAAAAGGTTGTGGTGATATAATGGCAAATAAATGCTTACTGTTAATCTATGTATAGTAAAAGGCAGGGTAATTTGTGATCATATAGATTGAGTCAATTTTTTCCAAAATACTCCTCCACTAGACACATGCTCAATACACCCAATTGATCACAACTTGCAGCCGATTCTGCACACTATTGCAAAGGATTGTTTTGACCAATGGGGCTATTGTAACTTTAGACAATATTTTCCTTATTCTTTGGTAATTCTTGATGAAACAAAGGAATTATTATTTATACTTCTAGATAAATTTAGTCTGCGGCTTTGGCTAATGGAAAAAAATTGGCGCAGATACTGAGCAGCTAAAAAAATATGTTTTTCTTATTTTTTTATTTATTTTACAACAAAAAAAATGAGCTGGTAAAATGGTCAAAAATAGCAATAATACATTCTCAGTATACTATTAAAACTCAAATGCAAAGTTTTTAAATCTTCAACCAAAAAAAAATTCAATTTTTTTTTTTCTTTTTATTATATTTATATTGAAAAAATTATAAATCAGTCAAATACTGGAAAAATACCACAAAAATGCGTAATTTATGGCGGAAATATAATTTTCAAGCTTCTAAAATTTGATGAGGCCCCCAATTTTCAAGAATATAACCTTACTGCTAAACTTGGCCGTGGTTATACCTGCAAAAATAAGACCAAAAACCAATATTAAAGTCAGTTTTTGACTCAAATAACACAAAAAATAGCTAAAAGCTCACAGACTAAATAAATAAAAAAGTAGTGTGAGGAAAAGGCCACACCTTAAACCTTTATAAAAAGGCAAGGGGCCTGGCTCCAATTAAATGAATCTCAAAGGAGATTTGCTTATAAATAAACTCACACCCTTTATATTAGTAACACAAAAGGGTCACTAGTTCAATGAGGACTTTCCAATCGAAATTGAAGTTGCCAATAAGATTTTTAGTTGAATATAATACTAAATTTGAAAGCCCCAGTCAATCTTTTCATGAGAATAAGTTTGGTGGGCTTGTTAACTCTTGCGGTATTCTTTTACAAATAATTAATCATATATGACTAGTTAGAAAAGGGCTATAGGATGAAGAACCTCCTCTGTGAAGGTAACAGGAGCCCTCAGGAGACTCAAGGAATAATCAGGGGATTCTATTATCTACCTGGTTTTGTCCTCAAGGGCTCAGAACCCCATCACATACTGCTCAATGAGAAATAGGGTACTTGTACTCATTGGGGGGATTTCCAATGTAATGGGTCCTATTTACATACCCAAAAAGTTATATAGTCTACAACTAAGCTCAGGGCCCTCTGAGTGGAAGCTCTCAAGGCTCAGGAGAGTTTATCAAAGTATAATCACATGCCCAGAGGGGATAATATTAAGATTATGTGGTTGGTTTATACAGAGTGGAGAGTATAGATTAAATTAATTACTGTAGCTTCTCCCCAAAGGAATGGAATTTATTGGGAAGTTATATACCAATATTAGCGACGCATCTTAGTCCTCATAAATTAATTTAAATTCATATTGAATCCCCATCTTGATAATATATATTATCAAGGTTTTAATTCTATAATCAATACTCATAGAAACATACTTAAATTATTATAAAATATTATCAAAATTTATTGTATAATTGTGAAATTCTTAATACATCTTCATTCTTGGCTATATGGTTGGTTGAACAAGTGAATTTGATGTTGGAAATGGAGGTTGAGGCTAGTACTTAACCAATATACCAGCAAGGCATATGAGTTTTACAGACATTTGGACAAGTCGGTTTGGCTTGTGGATAGAAATACCACAAAAAAAGGCTTTTGAAGGCACCCAAAGAGGAGCAATACCAATTTATGGTGCTGGGAATCAACTACAGGATAGAAATTGGGCTATTAAACTATCTCTCCATTATGAATCTCCCAGGTATTTCCTTTGAAGTTTTGCAGCTCTTGCAACACCTGGAAATTCCTGGAATTGTTCACTGGAAGGCCTTTCTTCATCTCTTTCAATACATTTGGGGAAAAATTAACCATGGAATCAGCCTGCGGAAATGTCTGGATGCTTTTGCCATTTCAACTGACGCCAAATTGGCAAACTGCCCCCACACAGGGCATTTTTATACCCAGTTTGTTCTGAAATAGGGTCTGCCATTGTCTCATGGCGCTCAGCCAAGAAATCCACTGTCTCCCCCTCAACTACCAAAGCCAAGTACAAGGCACCCTATGAAGGAATACAGGAGGCAACCCGTTTCTCCATCCTGTGGTAATTAATTCAGGGGAATTTTCAGGGACTCCTTGCATTTTTCTCTGAAAATGAAGCAACCATCAGTCTGACGAACAGTCCTATGTATCAGCACCAAAGCAAGCACTTGGACACCTTTTACCACTGGCTTTTCAAGAAAAGTCTTGACGGTAATGTATCTGTTTCTTCCAACCCAAATTAATCTATGCAAGAAGATTTACTGAATAAATAACTCACCTGGGTTGAGTCAAAGTCTTGTGTGAAGTTTCTGAGCATGCAAATGAGTAAATAAGGGGGGGTGTTCAGAAATACATTTCAAATTCTAACTTATTTTTAATACAACACTACAGCATTCTTTCAAAATAGAATTTAGAGCCTTAAAGACGTAAATACAGAATGATGAAAATCACATAAAAAATTATCCTAAACTATACATGTAGTTCTTATAAACCTTGTTAGTGATATCTCAGATTGAATCTCCTTTTAAATTATATTTTTTGTTTCTGTTTCACATTCTTCTTAAAATTGGTGCTTTTTCTTTGCATAATCCCATTGATTCAGGTTTCTGGCTTATATAAAGTGTTATTATACTGTTAGAACCTGTTCTAAAAGGATTTGAACTTGATTCAAATTTGTCTGTCAAATATTTTGATATTTTCTCATTTCTTATGGAATTGAAGGATCTTGTTTTTGTTTTTGTTTCTGTTTCAAATTAATCTTACAATTGGTGCTGCTTCTTTCCCTAATCCTATTGCTTCAGGTTTGTTTCTTATCTCAGGTTTCAGTTTCCTAGGAGACATCATTCTAAAAGTCCCTGTAAGTGATTCAAACAGGTTTTTTTCTTATCTCAAGTGTTAGTGTCCTATTAGACCACATTCTAAAAGGCTTTGTGTAAAAGTTAAGGAGATCTGTGAGACCTAGCCAGGCTGATTTGCATGAAATGGAAGACAGGCATAAGAAAGGAAACAAGCAATAAGACTGAAGGAAAGAAAGAGTCAGGAAACTGAGGAAAGAATACCAACTTGGAGGATAAGTCTAAAGATGAAGTTATGATCAATTGATAGACTTAGCCGGACAAGGGCAGCAACATCTGAACATAGAGAAGAAAGAAGATGAGAAGGTAGTTCTGTTGTAGAGCAGGGAGATGACTAAAGGGATTTGATATTCACTGGTTTCTGGCTTATGAACTCAGGACAATGACGACTGATCCAACCGTTACCAATGAGTAGACTGTGGTCACAAATCACGATCTTGAGTAAGACGTGATGTAGAGTTGAATGAAGGGAGATACCTACAGTTCTTTGGATGATAGGTGATCAAGTCGTTGACAAGTTGAGGACAGGGAAGACCAGGAAGACAAATAGCGTGATGAGCAGATAGATCAAGCTGGGAACAATCCAATGGCTTGCGTCGTAAGCAGCTTGTAGGAGTAGTCTATACCAGAGGTTGAGAGTTCTGTAGGGTTCCCCGGTTGGTTTGGGGTATGATGCAGACAGAGCGCGTAGACAGTGGGGAATGGTGACAGTAATGGAGATGATTGAAAGGAGGGAAAGCGTAACAGAGGTGGTAATAGAGAACAGGTAAGAGGAGGGAGTGTAAGTCAACTGGATAACTAACACGCCCACTCAACTCTACATCAAGAGAGTTTAGGAGTTGACATACTTGGCCAGTCGTTTTACAGAAGCATTGCTAGCAGCTTTTGTTAACGCATCTGCCAGCATTTCTTGCGATACAAGAAGCTTTACCATGATTTCACCAATATTGACATTGTTGCATAAGCTCTTCAACTTGATGTCTATGTGCTTCGCGTGAGACTTTGTGCCGAATTTCTTTATCTTTTCTTCAAGACCTTTGTTGTCAATGTAGTGTACTGGAGGACGCAGAGGTTCTCGCCAAAGTTTGGACAATAGGTGGTAAAGCCATTTCCCTTCGAGGTGACCAGTTGACAGAGAGTTGCATTCCGCTTCGGTTGAGGAGTGGGCAATTCTGCGTTGACGACGGCTAGTCCAATAGATAGGACTCCCTTTGAATAGGCACAGGAGACCAGACTGAGAAAGTCTGGAGTCTGGGTCGTCGCCCCAGGTTGCATCACTGTATATCTCTAGGTGGCAGGAGTTTCTTCTGCTCTTGATTACAAGTTGGAAGTCAATCGTGCGTAATAGGTATCTCCACACGCGCACTACTTCTTGCAAGTGTTTGATTCCTGGACGTTCTGAGAATCAAGCCAGGCTAGAAACAGCAAAACTGATGTCTGGCCTGGCAAGGTTTGCTATGAAGTTGAGTCGTCCGATGGGAGACCAATAGTTGATGTCGAGTTCTTTAAATTTAGTGATCTCTTCTTCAGTAGCTGGTAGTAGATGCAGACCGGGGGTGCAGGGATTATTTAGGGGTTTGGCTTCAGTGAGTTTCATCTCCTCTAGTCCTTTCTTGATGTGATTGGGAAGAGAAAGACTGATGGAGTTCTTACTTCTGTCAACTTTCATCCCAAGCAGAGTGTCGATGTCATGAGCTGATGAGTCTTTGAATTTGTTGAGGAAGGCAGATTTGAACTTGTTGACGTTCCCAACAACGACTAAATTGTCTACATGGAAGAATAAGCTGGTTGTTGCGTTGTCATGGAGATAAAGACAAGGGTCGGAATCGCTTTTGTGGAACCCATTACTTTTGATCCAGCTGATTAAGGTTTTATACCAGTTGAGGGGTGCCTGCTTCAACCCGTACAAGGATTTTTTGAGTTTGAGGTATTTGCAGGTCCTTTTCGATCCAGTAGGAGTTTTGATGTAAACTTTCTTGTCGAGGGGAGCGTGGAGGAAGGCTCCTTTGACGTCAAACTGAAGAATTGGCAAGTCTTTGTTGACGGCATAAGTGAGGAGTGCGCGAAGTGAAGCGATTTTTCCGGTTGGCGCAAAGTTTTCAAGATAATCAACACCGCATGGTTGATTGAAGCCCTGAATGCAGACTCTGGACTTGAGAGTGATCTCCCTGGTGTGAAGATCTTGCTTACGTCTGAAGTTCCAAGTTGTGTCAAGAGGGTTAGTGACTTCGCTTTTGTCGGCCTCTTCCCACACTTCAAGGTCTTCAGCCGTACCTAGCTCCTTTTCGATGGATGGTATCCATTCTGGGCATTCTAAGGCTTGGTGAATGTTGGTTGGAACTTCATTTGATTTATAATACCCGTATCTTTCAGGAGCTTTAATAGAGTGGCGATCCCTTAGTCGAGGTCGGAGCGAGTCTTGAATTTTTTCAGTTGAATTGTTGGATTCCGAGGTGATGGTATCTGTTTTGGAGATAACAGATCTGGAGTGATCAGAGATAGTAGGTTTTTCTTCATCTTGTGGAGTATCTGCGATTTGATTGGACAAATCAAGGGTTGGTGGTGAGATGATAGTCAAATTTGAGTCCAATGTGGTCGCAGAACTCATAGGTACATTGAGAGTTGCAATTTCAGGTTTTAGGAATTCAACGTGTTTAGTATCAATGATTTTGCCACTGGTGGTGAGTAATTTATAGGATAGCAGACAAGGATTGTAGCCGATCAGAGTTCCTTCAGCTCCTTTGTCAGACAGTTTCGATTGAATTTTGGTATCTGAGAGGAGGTAGATTGCTTTCAAGCCTAGGGGTTTAAGATAGTCATTGGGTATTTGAGTTCTGTGCATTTGCTCCCACGGGGTTTCCTCCCCCTTTCGTTGAGGGATTTGATTCAAACCAAAACAACAGCTTTGGATCACTATATGCCACACTTTTTTTGGAATGTTTGAGTCGCTGAAGGCTGCTTGGAGAGACTCCATAATAGTCCTGTTAGCTTGTTCGGCCTTTCCATTGTGCTGAGGATGGTACGGCTCACTAATTAAGTGATTGATGGATTTTGTTTTGAAGTAATTGGATAAAGCGGTATTTACAAATTCGCCACCGCCATCTGTAATGACTTCGACAGGATAGTATCCTAGTTCCTTGGCCTTGTTGTCAATCAGGAACATGATGGTTGCAGTAGCAGCATCCTTAGAAGGTAGAGGAAAACTCAAAAGATATCCGGACTTGTTGTCGACTACGGTGAGTGAGTATTTCATACCTCCTTTGCTGGTAGGATTCAAGGGTCCCATTAGGTCCATGTGAAGACAATCAAACACTCGAGCTGCAGGGGTTTGTTGATTGCTAAAGGATGACCTGGTGATTTTGGATTTCTTGCAGGCTAAACATTCAAAGTCGTTCTTGACTTGGCCATCTATTTTGAATCCAATCTGAGTCTTGATTCTGCTTATACTGGTGTGGCCGAGTTTCTTGTAAAGTTCGTGGAGTTCCGACAAGCTTAGGTAACAGATTTGACTCTTTTTTACGGGCATGTTATCCAGGACAAGGAGATTGTTCTCAATATATCCTTCCAGAATGGTCGCGCCTTGAAGTTGAATGGAGAAAGTAGGAGTGGCAGGTTTGATATCAACGACTAGGCTGCATCCTTCCTTCAATGGTGCTCCCATTGATATGAGATTGACAGTTGCTTTGGGAACCCAGGCAGAGTTTTTGAACTGTATGGTTTTGTTTTGACTCGTGATGTTTGCGGTGCCCAACCCTTGAATAGTCAATCCTTCGCCAACCTTTCCTGTTTTGATTGTCTCTTTGCCAGTTTGAATAGAAAGTTTGGTGAAGAGAGATTTGTCCCTGAACATGTGGATGGAGCAACCGCTGTCAAGGATGAATTGATTTGAATTGATTTGGCAATTAAGTTTTAGAGCGCAGAAGAAGGAATAGAAGTGAGCTTCCTCCTTCTTCTTGAAACCTTGTCTAGCTTTGCTTGGAAGATGGTCTGGCCTAAGGTGAGGGAATTCACTCCAACAGGAGGAAGGAGGGTGAGTTTTGACCAACGGATTGTGTTTGCCATTTTCACAGTGTAACAAACTGGTGGTGCTCGAGTTTTAATGGTAGAGGGCAGATGAAATGTCGGTTGGGTCCTGATTTTTGGATTGGACTTCATTCCTATGTTGTACCAGATGGTTAAGGACAAGAGTTACTGTCAAATCAACTCCCGAGTGCATGATTTGAGAACGGATAGATTTGAGAGAGTTGGGTAGTTTGAAAAGGATGAGATAACTAAGGATGTCTGGCGGAAGGTCGATGCCAACTTCTTTGAGTTTACTCAGGTGTTGCTTGACAGCGGTGACAAAACCATCAATGTTGTTTTGGTTGAACCCCAGGTATAAAAAATTGAAAAACATTCGAGCCCTATTCGCGGCTTGACTTGAAGCAAAGTGATTCTTAGCCGCTAACCAGATCAGCTTAGACGAGTCTTTGTTTTCATGGGTTATAATATTGGTGTGGGTGGAGGCATTGAGTTTGGACATGAGATAGCCAGCCATTTCGTCGTCATCAGGAATTTCCTCGTAAGGATCGCTGGAGTTGATGAGATTCAAAATTCCACGCATTTTGAACAAACGCTCCATCTTCTTCTTCCACACAGTATAGTTTGTTTCAGTGAGAAGAGGAGTGGATTCAATTAACAACTTGAGAGCTAAAGCCTTGAAGTTTCTTTCTCCGCCTGGTCCAGGAGAGACAGATGGTTGAGCCATATTGGTTGAGAAGATTGATCCCTTCGGCTTTTAACCGTGTAAAAGTTAAGGAGATCTGTGAGACCTAGACCAGGCTGATTTGCATGAAATGGAAGACAGGCATAAGAAAGGAAACAAGCAATAAGACTGAAGGAAAGAAAGAGTCAGGAAACTGAGGAAAGAATACCAACTCGGAGGATAAGTCTAAAGATGAAGTTATGATCAATTGATAGACTTAGCCGGACAAGGGCAGCAACATCTGAACATAGAGAAGAAAGAAGATGAGAAGGTAGTTCTGTTGTAGAGCAGGGAGATGACTAAAGGGATTTGATATTCACTGGTTTCTGGCTTATGAACTCGGGACGATGACGACTGATCCAACCGTTACCAATGAGTAGACTGTGGTCACAAATCACGATCTTGAGTAAGACGTGATGTAGAGTTGAATGAAGGGAGATACCTACAGTTCTTTGGATGATAGGTGATCAAGTCGTTGACAAGTTGAGGACAGGGAAGACCAGGAAGACAAATAGCGTGATGAGCAGATAGATCAAGCTGAGAACAATCCAATGGCTTGCGTCGTAAGCAGCTTGTAGGAGTAGTCTATACCAGAGGTTGAGAGTTCTGTAGGGTTCCCCAGTTGGTTTGGGGTATGATGCAGACAGAGCGCGTAGACAGTGGGGAATGGTGACAGTAATGGAGATGATTGAAAGGAGGGAAAGCGTAACAGAGGTGGTAATAGAGAACAGGTAAGAGGAGGGAGTTTAAGTAAACTGGATAACTAACACTTTGTATGTGATTCAAATAGATCAATTTTTCACTCAAGGGGAGGAATGAAGAGGAGGAGGGGGAATGGAAGGGAATCAAGACAAACAAAGATAAAAATCACTCTGAATTGGAATAAAGAATTGCATTTCCCAATGCTCTACAAACAAGGGTATTAACAGGACAAGCAAATTCAGGTGGATTCAAAACCAGTTCACTCAAAATTATTTTAAATGTCACCAGGCAAGATCCAGCTAGCAGAGAGGCACCCAAAGGTATTCCTGACTTTCCTTCTTTTTACATGTTTTTTCCATTCTGTTTTCTATGCTCTGTTTCTCAATCTTTGCTTACTGTGATAATTTCATTCATTCATTTTTAAAGATTATCTTATTTCTATAAGAGTTATTTGTTTATCATTTGATTTCAATAAAGAATTGGTTTTATCTCTCACATGGTAGAAATATTGCATTCATGGTCATGGATCAATCCTAAGAAAAATAAATTTATAACAGTAGTTCAACCAATGGAAAGCTCCAGGGATAGAGGCCATGAAATTCAGGTCAAGGAATCATCCGGCAAAAAATTGGATTCCAATCATTAATCCAAGGTGGAAATGGTCCAACCCAACCGCCACAGCTGGAATGACTGAAAGTCATGGTTTGAGCAACTGCTGATTTGCAAAGGCCATCATGAAATTGTGGACAGGAAGGGATAGGAATTTATCAGGGAAAAAATGATTATTGGAAGAAGAATCCCTATGCAATTAGCCAACTGTAAAAATTGTTCAAATTCAATCTTGAATCCAAAATCAAATTGTCCCATAAAAAATTCTCCTCAGCTTATCAGTCCCTAGCTCAAGCGTGTGGAAAGAAATCAAAAATTGTGGCTGGTGAAATGCTATTCTGACTGATCAATCTAGCCTACAAACCTGGGACTTTGCTAAGGGACCATGTGGCTTGTTTAAAGAAAAAGCATGTTTATATTTTTGAAATCATCAATGGACACCCCTAATCATAACTTCCAAAATATGTTCTCATTGCAGTTAAATACTCATTACCCTTTGAAATGCAAATTAGGCTATAGGCGCCTCAAAAGTCTAACTTTGAGAAATAATCAGCTTCATGGAAGAGAGTAAGGAGGTGCAACATAGGCTTTAATGGATTGGCATTATTCTGGGTTACCTGGTTCAGTTTCCTTTTTTAAAATCAAAAGAAAAGGCCACCATCTTTCTGCAGGAAAAATAGGACAGGAAAGTTGTTATTCAAATTTTTGGGTTGAAGAAATCCTTTTGATACATTTTCTGCAATGTATTCTTGAATTTCAGTTTATTCTTTCTTTGAGAGAGAGTAGAATGGTCCGGGTGCTGGATGTGGGCCAGTAAGTTTGATCCTGTGACAATAAGTATGGGAAGGAGGTAGTTTATCTGCTTTTACAGCTGAAAGAATGTCAGAAAACTTATGGTAAACAAAAGGTAAAGAATATTGAATGATTTCTATATCTTCCATATTTTCATGTTTGAGCACCAGATTTTAAGTGCTTTCACACTGAAAGAGGATTAGGAATCTCAAAATACACTGTTTGATATGAAACTGGTTTTTTTTGAAGAAGAAAGGAAGTGGTAAGTTGAAAAAATAAGAAATAACTCCTAAATCTGAAGAGGGAACTTGGGAATGAAGGTCAGGATATTGCAAAAATCCTGGCGGAAAATTGTCATCCAACTGTATGAAAGTGTCAATTATTCTGCCTAATCCCTGTTTGAAAGAAAGATTAGTGTCCTGGGGTAGCAAGGTTCAAAGTTTAATTACTCCTTCCTGCCAATTTGCATTTGTATTCCAGTAAACTAGGAAGTCATGGCCTAGAATGGTGTTGTCCATTCCAGGGATATCCAAGACAAATAAATCCCATTCAAAGCTGGAGAAATTGTAAAATTCAAAGGTCCATTTGGCCTTTTGGGAAAACCAATGAGAGGGTTTTGTTGCACTACTTACTAAATAGATGGGAACCTCATCTATCTTGGAACATGGAAAATTATTGGAAGTGGAAAATGTGAACTTATAAAACAAATTCTAGTGCCAGAATTGAGTAAAACACAATAAGCATTATTTTTGGAATGGAAGAGGAAAAATATTGAGCTTGGAGAAATAATTGACTCACAAGTTCAAATGTTGAATTAATTTAATCTAGATAATGTGTGTTTTTCCTTGCAATAATCAGAAACACTACAAGTTATTTTTTTTGCCTTTCTAGCAGCTTGAAACCAGCCTCATTGCACAAATATTGAAATAATGTTTTCCTCCAGAATAAATATATACATAAACCCTCCTTTTCCATCCTTTGCCATTCCTTGTTTGGGAGAATTCCATTTTCCTTGTCCAGGAATTTTGGAGTTTTGGCAATGGCTTTCCCCTTTGGGTTGGGGTTCAAGGTTGGATTTGGTTTGGGGTGTTTCAAATTCTTTTAATTTTGCTTCAAAAATTTGTCTGCCTTTGGAGAAAAGGGTGAAGATCCATGATTGTTTTTCAAAGAGCGGTTCTTTTCATGATAAAATTATCAAGCTCAACCACCCAATTGATTAACTGCTGAAGGGAGGTTTTCTTATGTCCCCCAACTGCAAGCTGTTCAATTAGGCCTGCAAGTAAACCCTTTCAAAACTGAAATAGAAGTGCTGCCTTGTTACATTGGATGCAAGAATGCAAGGTTTGGAAAAGGGCAATATAAACAGAAACTCTTTTATTCTCTTTCATAACTAGATTATTAGGTTTGTATTTGGCATTTTGCACTTTGTTGGCATTGCCAAACAGGTTGAAAAGTTGTTGCTCAAACCTGTCCCAATTTTTGAGAATATGAGGGGGACTATTATTGTATAATAGTTGAAGATATGGTTAAAACAACTCCAAGGCTCTTCCCCCTAGAAAGGAAGACACATACATAACTCTATGTCTATTTGAAAGGAGGTTGTCGGGATTTTTTGAGAAGATTATTTTAAACAAATGTAGGATGTAGGACCTAGAATTATGAGAATTTTCCCCTGTAAAGTTGTCAGCCTCCTGGATGCCAAGAACCTTGCTGTCCTCTAGCTACCAGAGGTGATAGAATAAATAATAAATATATTATTCAATAAAAGCAGAAAAAATCCATAAAATATCTGGATAAAGCTATTTAAAGGTTAATTGGTTTGGTTGATGTTTTAATATTATAAATCAATATTAATAAATTGATTATTAAATAAATTAATAGAGGGGCCAGAAAAATATTGGGGATCTTGAATACCTTGCTGTTGAAATTTAGAGGTAATTCTTTGACGTAGAGAAAATGTGTCAGGCTTTGCACTTAGGGATTATTGTCTTCATCACTTTGACATGCCGTCTCCTCAGTACCATCTACCTCAGTCTAAAAGCGTGACACAAATAAAAGCACAAAATCAATGGTGCAATCCGCTACTTGCTCTGGCTCGCGTTGACCTTCCAATCTCAGCGACCAACTCAGTATATACTTGCAAACTTTGCGGTTAACTCCATACTGGTTGGCCATCCATTATGAGATCCAATCTCCTTCCCTGGCCAATCAACAGCCTTGGACTTCCATCTTCGGTCATGCATTGTTTTTTAGTTTGCATCTACATCTAACTAAGCCATCACTACTGTACAGTTTGCAATTGGACTAGTCCCTACCCTGCATACACTATTACCTCTCATTTGCATTACCTTCAACGTCACTCGCTCCTGTCTCAATTTGTCATACAATTGTACGCTCAGATTCTATGGTATTGCACTTACGCTATGACCTCGAATCCATACTACTGCTTCATTTCCTATCCCCTTCCTTTCATTCATTGCCTCACCACTTCAACTGTAGTTAGCTCATCACCAGGTTGTATCTAGTCACTTCGGATTACCTTATAAGGGCTATCCCCTTGCCTGATGATTGTTTCCTCAGTTAGTTAAATTCATACGTTCTCGCATTTTGCTACAACCTAGTTATCACATTGGACTCAGGTTGAGTTTCCTTCTTCAGAACACATTCCATCCCTCTTGCCGTTTGTTGAGTGGCATAACGAAGTTTGCACTTTGCAACTGAGTCTTTCTATTTTTCACTTGCCCTTGCACTTGTTATTCCTTTGCACTCACAATCATCTAAGAATTGCCCTATAGTACATGGGGTGGTCGTGTGACACAATGAGAGGGAATAAAGAATGTAATCTTATCACACTCAGAGGAGCGGATCCAGGAGTTAAAGGGCACTCAAGTTCAATGTAAGTAAGAATGGATGATGTGAATTGGCATGAATAGTACTAATTTAAATAGACTAGATACAAGACAAGATAGAACTGACCAATTTGTGGTACAGGAAATAAGAAATATTATTAATAATGAATGAAGTAATACTCAGAGAGATAACACATATTCAGTGAAACACAAAGAATAGGTCAGAGACACTTCAAGGAAATAACACAGAACATGTGAGTGACAAAAGAAACGTGGATATCACAGATAGCTGAGGCGTTAGTTCAAGCTGATCTGGCACATTAAACAAACATTATAGTTAATGAAGAAGATCATAAGAAAGGAGGTAATTAGAGATCAGAAGAACTATAGATGAACAGTGATCAGGGCTCATGGCTACAAGATTTGATAATAGAAGGATAGTCAGACTACTCAGACTAGGATTCTTTCAGGCATATTTGTAACTTAGCCTTGAGAAAATCAAACAATAAGAGGGAAAGCTGATTAGAGATATGAATGATCATTTTTAATCAAAAGATACTAATTTTTTGAGGCCCATAATACTGGAGGATAAATTAGATTAAAAATGAGTGCAACTGTTTAAAAAAAAGGAACTTAAGTGTGATAAGAAAATAGCTGAATTCCAACACGCCCCCTCTGCTCATGCTTAAGGACAACAGATCAAGTAAACCAATTGAACTTGATTGAGGTTGCATGGCGGAATGAATTGGATCACTGGGAGGAATGCAATTGCATGGACGCAAGGGGGCAGTTGGGAATGGTTGAACAAAAACATTGAGAGAGAGACCGTGAGTTACCAACTGAGAGAAATTGGATTGTGGTTAGTCATTGTTGTGATAGAGACGTAGACTTAACGTAACCAGCCAGGAACCAAAAGAGGACCAACAGGAGATTGAAATGATAGACCTAATAAACACACACCAACCTTGTGTATCTCACCATTCTTGGTCTGAGCAAGAGACTGTAACTACTATAACTACTTGTTGTAACTAGCTCTCTTCATGTTTCCTCACTCTTGTTTGTCTCCTTCTTTCTTACCTGCCCAACAGGTATCCATTTCTTCCTCATCACTTGTGTCTGCTATCTGGTCCCAAGACCTGTCCACTCACCTTGCATCACTTGTGATGATATACTTCAATAGGTCTGAGCCTCTCAAATTTTCTTACTATTTCTTTCCTCTCATCCTTTTTTGTCTACCATCTTTCTTCTTCATGCTTTCAATCCATCTCACTCTTGTTTGTCTCCTTCTTTCTTACCTTCCCAACAGGTATTCATTTCTTCCTCATCACTCGTGTCTGCTCTCTGGTCCCAAGACCTTTCCACTCACCTTGCATCACTCGTGCTGATATATTTTAATAGTTATTCATTTCTTCCTCATCACTTGTGTCTGCTCTCTGGTCCCAAGACCTGTCCACTCACCTTGCATCACTTGTGCTGATATATTTCAATAGTCATTTGGACTTTTGTTGATTGAGTTAGAAGGAGAATGTGAGATCAAGCAATGGAGATAGCAGAGCGAAAAGCAAGATTGTGGTTTGGGTAGGATGAAGCAAGATTAGAGAAGCAAGACCAGGTGCAAGCAACCAAGGAAGAGCGGGATTGACAGCGCAAGTGCAAATGGAAAGGGGTTTCTTATATAATTATGGCCAGCAATTAGCTTGGGCAAATGAGCAGTATTTAAAGCAAAAGAAATGCTGGACACCTTGTGTCAATAATTGCTGATGGGCTCTCACAATAGGGAAATATGTTGGATGATATCAGTGATGAATTTGATTGGATGATGAATGGATGATGGAAAACAGCAGGGAGAAGAGTTCCTTAAGTACAAAAGATTGGTCTCTTGTGAGCCCATGATACAACAAGCCAAAAGGAAAATTTTCCTCCCCAAAAGAGCTCTACAGGATTTACAGTCCTTGTAACTTGGTTTGGACTACATCATCCCGCATGGCCTCAGTCCCTGTACCCTTACAACCAGCCTATTCCTGTCCTTTCTGGTGTTTCCACTGTTACAGGGCTGAACCATCCCCTTTGCTTTTCAATCCCTGGTTGATTTTACCTCACAGGCTGGCTGGTTGCCTCATGCAACCAGCCCCTGGCCATACAAGTGGCCAGGTGGGACCCAGGACACACCTGGGTCCAGTCTCATACTCACATTGGGGGGGGGGGGGGGTGTGAGCAGCCAACATGATGTCCCCCCCTCCTTCTCACAGATCCCTGGAGGGGGCGGTCAAATCCCCCTACCAGGGGCCCTGGGGGTTGATACCCCCAGGGCGTTGTCAAGGTAAGGTGGGCTGGGGGGTGGTCAAATCCCCTCTGGCCCATTGCTCCTCCCCCTTGTTAAAGGGGGGGGAGAGCTCCCCTTTGCTTTTATGGTGGAGGAGTGGTCAGGTCCTCCCCACAGCTGGTTGGTTTGTTGCAACCAGCTACAACGTCATCTTCCTGGGTGGGAGGGTGATGAAATCCTCCCCACCCTGACCGGTCGCTGGCTGGCTCAACCCAGCCAGCCTTCCCCCTCCCCCTCCCGATGGAAAGCAAGAGGAGGGAGAGGAGCCGGGCCATCGGACCCAGCCCCGCAGCTCCAACAGCCAGTCACCATCCCGTGTGGCAGCCGCGCTGCCCCCTCCGACGGCCCCGCGCGGGATTTTGGGCCCTGTAAACGGGCCGTAGGCAAAAACAGCGGCCCTGAGCGGGCTGCAACGCAGGCAGCAGCCTCAACCAGGCTGCAAAACGGGCGGAATCCCAAATGGGCCGCCCAAACCCAAAAATTAAGTAAAACATACTTTGGCCGGCCAGCCCGTCTGGACAAGTATGTCCAAAACAAACCTTGGGCCCAATTATGCCCATACAAGCCCATCTGGCTGTATTTGCCAATATACCCCAATGGGCCCGTTAGGGCCCGTGTACCAATAGGCCTGTTTCACACATTTTGAGGCCAGTTTCCCCAAATCTGTGACATCCACACAGGCCCGTATGGTCCATTTGAAACTCCAATGGGCTGGAGAGGCCCATATGTGCATCCCATTTGGATTATACTTATACGTAGCACACGTGTAAGTGCATACGTATTTTAACAGTTTCAACAGAGGATCAGTTAGAAGATGACCGGGAGCAACCAACAACGTGCAATAAAATAAGGTGGTGGTTTCCTATTAGACGATTTTATGAAGATGGCGCAAGGATGAGGTTGATGTGGATAGAGGAAAAGTGGTAGAGCGCAAAGTTGGGATCAAGGCAAAAATGCGTGGGAAGAAGATGAGGGTGAGGTTGAGGGTGAATTATATGAATCAATCAGATTCCAACTGAATGTGAGACCCAATTGACAGAAAGCAAATAATTGACAAGCGGACAGCTATTTTGAGAGGCTCCAACCAAACAAGCAGATGATGAGGGTGATCACAATCAAAAGATTGGGTGAAAGATTGAGTGCAAGATTGAAATCAAGTGCAAGTGCACGTTCAAGAATGAAGGGAGTGATCAAGCCAAGCAAGAGTTTGATAGGGCTATAAGACTAAGGAAAACTGAGTTCAAGCAAGCAAGTTGATGGAAACAAAAGAATAAGAAGGTAGGGATCAAACGGTAGCTTGATCAAAGTAGAAGGAAATGATCATGGTGGTAATAGATCAATTGAGACAATGGATGATGATGGCAGAAGCAAAAGCGGACAGTTGAGGCCACAACAGAAGGGAGCATTTCAACCATTGATTGTGTTGAAATTTAGATATGATGCTTCGACGTAGAGACAATGAGAGGGAATAAGGAATGGCCTCTTATCACGCTGAGAGGAGCGGATCCAGGAGTCAAAAGGCACTCAAGTTCAATGTAAGTAAGAATGGATGATGTGAATTGGCAGGACTAGTACTCATTTAAATAGACTAGATACAACCAATATAGCACTGACCAATTTGTGGTACAGGCAATAAGAAAGATTATGAATAATGAATGAAGTAATAGTCAGAGAGATACCACATAGTCAGTGACACACAAAGCATAGGTCAGAGACACTTCAAGGACATAAGACAGAACATGTGAGTGACAAAAAACGAGTGGATATCACAGACAGCTGAGGCATTAGTTCAAGCTGATCTGGCACATTAAACAGACATTATAGTTAAGAAGTAACATGATAAGAAAGGAGGTCATTAGAGACCAGAAGACCTATAGATGAAAAGTGATCAGGGCTCATGGCTACAAGATTTGATGATAGAAGGATAATCAGACTACACAGACTAGCATTTTTTCAGACATGTTTGTAACTTAACCTTGAGACAATCAACCAATAAGAGGGAAAAATGATTAGAGATATGAGAGATCATTTTTAATCATAACATACTAATTTTATGAGGCCCATAATACCAGAGGACAACTTAGATTAAAAATGAGTGCAATTGTTTAAAAAAAAGGAACTTAAGTTTGAGAAGAGAATTGCTGAATTCCAAAACTCTTTTCAGGGGATTCACTTTGAAAACACGTATACCTGTTTACTTTGGAACATTTAATTTATATTCTTAAAGGATATTTTGCCCAAAGAAAATGTATATATAATAAATTGTGGAGTGGCTGGGATTTGTAACCAATCTTCCACAACAGAGAAAGGATAATAAGATTCACTGGTATATTATTTAATCCTTTGGGTACCTTTTTGGGACATGCACTGATGGGTTAAACCCGTTACTGGGGTTAAAAGGTTTTTCAGCAGTTTCAATTGATAAAAAAAGGGTTTGGAACAGATATATATAATTGTACTAAAGCAATAAATGACTGACTTATCTCTAATAAGTATTTGATTAACTTGGCACGGTTTCTACATGTAAATATAAATGGGTCTCTGGGTATCAATATCCTCAAAAGAGCTCCTTATTTATAACTCTTTGAGTCCCAATATCATCCTTCTGAGAATACAGGGGATCAAAGGGATGAACACCAAGGCTAGCAGGGTAGTCAGTGGTAGCCTGTCAAGTATTCTGGGTTCTGTAGCACAGGTAACATCTAATTCCACAGGGTATGGGTATTATTCTACCTTTTAATTGATGTTTGGACATGTGAATAACACTAATCTGCCCATATTATTTGTTATTCAATTAATTATCCTTAGTAAATGTTCCCAGTAAGTTAATCATTCTTTTAATAGACATTCATATGGGTAATCTGATGTCAAGTGGGTTCTCATTATGTATTAACTGATCAGAGTAAAACTATGATATTGGTTTTACTCCTTATTTTTGAAATTCAGTTCATTTAGTGAAAATAATTACTTGAAAATATAAGTCATGACAATTAATGTAATACTTCTACATCATTAGTTTCTTTAGTTTGTCACAAAAATACTGATTCCTTGAAGTTCTCACAATTGTATATCAAAGTATTTTAATATATTTTTACTTGGTATTTCAAATTATATTTAATAAAAAATACATATAAAGGTTGTTTAGGTATTTTTATATACTTTTATGTATGTTTAGATAATCTAATATCCACAGGGACGTTTATTACATATGTAGAATGTCCCTGTATAGGTTGTAGCATATTTACGTGGTACCTGAGCTTCTCAGGCCGCCTGTCACTCTGTCAGCCCGTAGTCCCATGCATGCGTACTTGTCAGAGGCCCAGGGCTGCGTACACCGCTTGTCAGGGTACGCTGACAGGGTGGCAGTGCTGCTGCTCAGCCGCGCGCGGGTGTATTGATTGCCACGTCTGCGTGCGGTAATTGTGACAGAACACCTTTCCATGTGTAACCCCTAAAATATACACAACACCTCAAATCTGACTGAATTTTAGGTGTGAAACCTATACATGAAAATGCATGTAAAATATTTATTTGGACAAAAAAGTCCCATAGTGGTGCCGTGGTATTTTGGTCTTTTCTTTCTTTAATTATTAAAAATATAAGGAGTTGGATTTCAAGGGTGGGGTCAGTAAGTGACCCTACCTGGTTTTGGGTGGAGAATCCATTTTTGCAATGATATTTATGGACTTCCTAATCCTTCTTCAGTTCATTTTAATATTCTTTTTTTTATGCTATTTTTTGTTACTTTTCCAGCTTGCTCTGCAATTTTAGCAACCTGACATTCCCCCACTCCAAGATATGGCCATATCTGAAAAAAATTCTGGAGTGTGTTGAAAAAGAAATTCAATTATGTATTTGTTTCAGTTTTTTTTACTGGATCTTTAGTTTCTAAGATGTATTGGTCCATCAGGTATATTACTTTCTGGTAACCATTCATCTTTGTCTGCAGATTCTCCTTTATATCTTACTAAGTATAGTCTAACATCTTTTCCTTTCACTCTCTCTTTCTTGTCTCTCAATATCCTGCTGAATTTCCATTTTTCTTTTGAAGGATCAGGTTCTATTGGGATCATTTCTGGAGGGAGGTTGCTACCTTCTCTTGGTTGAAAGTGCTTCACTAGGCTAACAGGGAATACTTTTTGCTTTCTTTATAATTCTTCACTCAAGACTACTTCTAAAGCATTTTTGCAGGGAAGGTTCTTGATAAAAAATGGTCCTACAAAAACTGGTTTCAGCTTTCTGTTACCTTTCAAATTTTCGAAGTTGGCAGTAGATATCAAGTTCTGATCTCCTATCTTAAAGTCAGATTCTCTGTGTGATTTGTCCCATCTTTTTTTGTTGTCTTCTACTGCTTCTTCTACACATTTTTGAGCATGATTATTTGCCAGGCTTATCATTTTCTTGAATTCCAGAGATGTTGGATGAATTGTGGCTAAGTTATAGTTCAACGTATTCCTAGGGAGTTTTGGAATCCATCCCCTTTCTAGTATGTAAGGCGCTTCTTTGGAAGTAGAGTGTTTACTGCTATTATAAGCCATCTCCAGGGCTGGCAGTAGGCTGACCCAATCATGGAAATAACCATCTGAGTTTTTTTATTTAGACCAAAGCTAAAAAACCTTCTTAACATATCTTCCAAGGTTTGTATCATTCCTTCAGCTAATCCATCAGTCTAGCCCAATCTTGGTTTGGCTTTGGGGAAGCACCGGAAGGTGCTGGATTTGGAGAAGAAGGTGAGTTGACAGGTTTCTTTCTACCAGAGAGTTTGGTCATAAGTGATCTAAATTCAGTGATGTGGGTTAAAGCGTAGCCAGATTCCTTCATCCATAAGTTAACCAGTTCCATTTCAGCCTTGAAGAATTCAATTCTGTGGCCAAAGAGGGTGTGAATTTTCTCCGTAAAGTGGGACCATGGCTTCAGGAGGAAAGAGGGCTCTTGATTGGAAAGTTGGGCCAGATACAGTTGGATCCATTGATTTGCACTTCCAGAGAGGTAGGAAGCTTCAAGGGTTACCTTATTCTAGTCCATGATAAAGGTTCCTTCATAATTTTCAAAAATGAGCTCACAACATTGGAGGAAGTGTTGGAGTTTTTGCCTTCAAAAGTATCCAGAGAATTCATGGATGGAGACTTCAAGGTGCCAGAGTGAGAATTAATGGTTGATCAAGGTTGATAAATTTTTTCCAAAGCAGAATTTGTGGTCTGGAGTAGGGATAATAGAGTTGGGCCCACAGCAGATGTTGGAGGTTGAGGTTGGGTTGGGTGTTCAGGGGTTGCAGTAGAATTTCAAGGTGGGAATACTTCTTGAGGTTCCATAATTGGTGAATTGAGATTACTTAGGATCCTTGTGCCAAAGCCTGGGTCCTCACTCTATTCCTCACCCTCTTCTTCCAGGATAGGAATGATTCTGTGAGAAGATATACTGAATTTCTTTATGGCTCAAAACCAGCGGACTAGGGAACACAAGCATCATGAGAAACAGGATAAGAGAGAAAACAAAATAAAGGAGAAGGATGAGAACAGAAGAATAGAAAACAAGAAAAGGAGAGTCCTACGCCTGAAGCCAACAGATAAAGTAAGAGAGTGATGGCGTAGTTTGCGGCAGATGATCCTGAGGACTTGAGCGTTGACTGGTTGAAGAGGTTCAAGAGATGAGCTTCAAGCATGGTTGAGAGTTTGGAAGAAAGGAGCTTTACCAGGCAGGGATAGTAGAGCTGGAGAGAGTAGTTGAGGTCTTGAGTGATAATCAAGTGCAAGGTTGAAGGCAATTGTGAGATTGGAAGAGACTGAGAAGATGAAGAAAAGATGTAAAAGCGGAAAATGAAGAAAATAGGAAAAGAACGGAACAGATGGAAAAATAATGAAAGAAAAGAAAGGTGAACAAGGAACAGAAAACAGGAGCTTCAAAAAGAAAACCAGACCTATAGAAAGTACAGTAATCCCAACCGGTCCCTGGAGGATTGGTGGGCGCGGGAGGAGAGATGAGTGCGCGGGGGAGGAAGGGAGCTCGCGGATTGGAAGGATGGGAGTCTCAACACCCCTTGTGACTGGTAAGCGGGGAAACTGAGGAAGATTCGTGGGAGGACTCTGCAAAGACCTTGTTCCGTAGACCCCTAATGGAGTTGATAGACAAGGCTTTGGTGAGTGAGGCGGCAATCATTTCTTCAGTTGAGATTAGAATGAGGTCAAAAATGGAGAGATTGAAGTCTTCTCGTAGTCCTTTTGTTTTGATGTCAATGTGGCGTGATTTTGAGTGTGAGCCAAATTTTTTTATTTTATCTTCTAAGCCTTTATTATCTATGTGGATCAGCGGCTTTAAGTTGGAGACGCAGTACATTTCACTGACAAGATGCACAATCCATTGTAATTCCAAATAGCAGTCAAGGAGTGCATACAACTTGGATTCTGTTGAAGAATAGGTGATGTTCCTCTGTCTTGATGAATTCCAAACTATAGGGCTACCATAATGGAAAATGACGTATCCGGTTTGAGATTTTTGAAAGATTGGATTGTTGCCCCATGTGGCGTTGCTGTAGCTGGAGATCATCTTTTGAGAGGGATTGAATTTGATAATTAATTTGAGCTGTTTAGTGGTTTTCAGGTATTTCCATACTTTTTGCACTTCTCTCCAGTGAATCATTCCAGGCTTGGTGTTGTACCTTTCCAGGCTAGAAACGGCAAAAGAGATATCAGGACAAGTGTATTGAGATAGGTGGTTGAGGAGTCCTACGGCAGAGCAATAGTTGATATTCAATTGGCAGAATTCAGCGTGGTCCTTGTCTGTTGCAGGTTCAAGATTCAAATTATGAGTTAGCGGCAAGTTTGTGTCTTTACAATCAGCAAGTCCTAGTTCTTCCAATCCCCGGTCTATGTGCTTTGGCTGACTTAGGAGGATAGTGTCTCCTTCAAACTCCATAAGCATACCAAGGATTGTATTTGGTGGATGGCAAGAGGAGTTAGGAAATCTGTTCAAGGACTCGTCAGCAAATGAGTTTGACCTTCCAACATGAATAAGGTTTTCGACATGGAAGTACAGGATTTCTTGAGCATCAGCGTTAAGGTAGAGAAAAGGATCGCTTGTTGACTCGCGGAATCCTTAAGATTTGATCCAAGTTGTCAGTGTTTTGTACCAGTTTTTAGGGGACTGTTGGAGACCATATAGTGATTTCTTTAGTTTCAGGTAGGGTGCCTTTCTGTGTGACCCTTTAGGAGTTTTGATTATCACCGTTTCATTAAAGGGGGCATGGAGAAAGGCCACTTTTACATCGAACTGGGTGAATGTCATCTTATTTTTCAGGCCATAAAGGAGAGCGAGTCCTAGTGAGCCCAGTTTACCGGTAGGTGCCCAGGTTTCTTCAAAGTCCACACCATGGATCTGATCAAAGCCCTGAACGCACAACCTAGCTTTATATTTCATGGGTTCACCGTGGCAGTTCTCTTTGACCTTGAATACCCATGTCGTGTTAAGGAAATTATTTGGTTTATCGTGGTAATCCTCCCAAACTTCCTGAGATTTGATGGAATTCAATTAATCTTTGGAAGCGTTCTTCCATTTTGGCCATTCTGGGCATTTTCGAGCTGCTTGGTAAGATGGTGTTTCAAAGTAATGGTGGAACACATACCTCTGGGGCTTTCAAGTCTCTTGTCTGGGCCGGGTATTGAGATCGGAGGTGATTGATTTTGGTGCACTAGGAGGGATTTTGGGAGGAGGAGAAGGAGATGTGGGACGCTCTATGTCTTCAGGCTCCGAATTTGAATCTGAAGAATCTGGATTGTTTTCCCTGGTCAGATACTGCTTGTCCTTTGAGGAGAAGTTGGAGTCATTGGAGTTTAGATTGGACTGAAAAAAGATTTCTAGGCCCTGGGATTTGAGGAGAGGGAATTCGTTGAATTGAGACTTGAGAAATCTGGCGTGTTTAGTTTCTACAATACCGCCTAGAGAGTTGAGGATGAGGTACGAGTGGAAGGTGGGATTGAAACCGACTAGGATGCCCTCTAGTCCTTGTCATCAAATTTTCTGCCTTTCCGGACGCGATTTGCAAGGTATATTACAGCGGAACATATGGGTTTCAGGTAGTTAGCTGGGAGACCCTTACAAAACATGAGTTCCCAGGGAGACAGGTGTTTACCTGCTCTTGGGATTTGGTTCAGCATAAAGCAACAACTTCTTGTTACGATGTGCCAATAGTTTTTAAGGAGCCGCAATGAGGAGAACATAGCGCGGGCTGATTCAATAATTGTCCTATTTGCTCTTTCTGCTCGTCCATTGTGCTGCAAGTGGTAAGGTTCTGAGGTTTTCAGTTTGATATGTTTGGTTTTAGCAAAATTCTTGACTGTTGAATTGGTGAATTTGGTTCCCTTGTCTGAGAATATCTCAGATGGGTAGTATCCTAGTTGTTTGTATTCAGTTTCAAGTATCTTAATCATGGTTTCAGGGGTTTTGTCCTTAGAGCCAAGTGGGACTGCTGCAAGGTAGCATGAGATTTTGTCGACAAGAGTGAGAATGTAGTGATGTCCAGCTTTCGATTGAGGCGTAATGGGACCAATCAAGTCTAGGTGTATTTGTTCCAGAGGTTTTGCGGCAGGAGATGATACCTTTGAGAACGGTGATCTTGTGATTTTACTTCTCACAAAACTATTGCATTTGAATTTGGTGAGCTCTTCATTGGTGAATAGATCTTTTAAGAGAGGTTTCAGGGAGGAGACAGATGCGTGACCGTAAATTTTGTGTATGTCCATTAACAAGAGTAATTCTTGCTGCGACAAAGTGGAGAGTTGATTCAATAAGTTCACTACCTGGCCCTGACCCGCAGTTCAAGGTTTCTCTATGACAAACAGATTGTTGCGGATTAGACCTTTGAGGACAACTTGGTCTTCCCAAGTGACTGAGAAGCTGTCTTGTTTTTGAGTGAGAGAACAACCTTTCTGGGCCAGAAGTCCAGGACTGATGATATTAACAACAATATCAGGAACGTATACACAGCCTTCAATAGTGACAATTGAGTCCTTCCATTCTAGTCGGACAGTTCCTGTACCTTGAACTTTAAGACTTGCCTCAAGTTTTCCAGTTTTGATCTCCTCTAGTTCTTCTTTGAGATTGATCAATGAGAAGAATTTCAAATCATTGAAGATGTGTACTTTAGCTCCGGAGTCCAGTATCAGATTAGGTGTACTATCCAAGTTGATCCAGAGCGTCAGTAGAGCGTGGTAGTTGATTGTTGGGTTCCTCTTGGTTTTAATCTTCCATTTGTTTTGTTGTTTGATCCACCATTCTGGAGCAACTTGAGGATGTAGGTGAAAACATGATGATTTGCAGTGAGGAGCATTGGGGTCGTGGTAACCCTCTTTACATTTGATCCTATATTTCTTTTCATCTTTGTTAGATCTTGCTTTACTTGATACTAGAGAGAGATTGGTAGAAGATTTTTTTGTCTTAGTCTGCGCCATACCTTTGTTATTGTATTGGATAAGATGGTTAAAAACCACATTGACTTTCAGAGATTTTTCCACATGCATAATTTGCTGCTTGAGGTTTTCAAGGATCGACAGAAATTTGAAAAGTAGAAGGTAGGCTAGAATATACTTGGGTAGTTCTATACCTACGTTGGCCATTCGAGTGATGGATTTTCGCATCTCAGTGACAAAACCTTTGACTGCGTGCTCATTAAAGACCAAATGGAGGAAATGGTTGAAGACCCGAGCTCTGTTTGCCGTCTCAGACAATGCAAATCTTTGGGTAATTTCCGCCCATAGTAGCTTAGAGGAGTTCATGTTTGTCAAGTTGACAACATTTGCATGCGTTGTGCTATTGAGTTTTGAGAGTATGATTGCTCTGATTTCCCTGTCTTGTTTGATGGACATCTGGCCAGCATTTTGGATGATAGAGTCTTTGATGTCCTTGAGGTTGAACAAAATTAGCATTTTGTCCCTCCATATCAAATAGTTTTCTTCGTTTAGGGGAGGTATCGCGTCAACTGAGGCTTTGAGGGCCACCTGATGGAAATAATCAACGGCTCCAGCTGGTTTGTTCATTGTTTTTAGGTTAAGTCGTTGTCTTTGGCTTTTAACCGTGAGAAGATATCCTGAATTTCTTTATGGCTCAAAACCAGCGGACTAGGGAACACAAGCATCATGAGAAACAGGATAAGAGAGAAAACAAAATAAAGGAGAAGGATGAGAACAGAAGAATAGAAAACAAGGAAAGGAGAGTCATACGCCTGAAGCCAACAGATAGAGTAAGAGAGTGATGGCGTAGTTTGCGGCAGATGATCCTAAGGACTTGAGCGTTGACTGGTTGAAGAGGTTCAAGAGATGAGCTTCAAGCATGGTTGAGAGTTTGGAAGAAAGGAGCTTTCCAGGAAGGGATAGTAGAGCTGGCGAGAGTAGTTGAGGTCTTGAGTGATAATTGAGTGCGAGGTTGAAGGCGAGTGTGAGATTGGAAGAGACTGAGAAGATGAAGAAAAGATGTAAAAGCGGAAAATGAAGAAAATAGAAAAAGAATGGAACAGATGGAAAAATAATGAAAGAAAAGATAGGTGAACAAGGAACAGAAAACAGGAGCTTCAAAAAGAAAACCAAAGCTATAGACAGTACAGTAATCCCGACCGGTCCCCGGAGGATTGGCGGGGCGCGGGAGGAGAGATGAGTGCGGGGGGGAGGAAGGGAGCGCACGGATTTGAAGGATGGGAGTCTCAACATTCTAGGATCATAAGATAGAGGATCTAATCCAAAGCCTTCTTGGGGAAATTGAACAATTACCAAATTATTGATGTGACTAAATGCAGGGGGGAAGGAAAAAAAGAAGATCTAGGAGTAGCTGGAGGAAGGATACCAGTGTCCATGGAAGTGGAGGTTTCTGGCCTCCCATGTATACAAGCTTGAGGGTTTACTGGTCCTGATTGGATAAATTTTTGACAGAACCTCTGCCTCTGGCTCCTCTGGTGAGAGGTGGACTTGAAATGAATTATTTTTGTGAAAATTGGGCTGGCATGGTTTCCAAATAGGTCAGAGAATATAAATTACCCAGAAAAAGTACCCAGAAAAGATTTGAAGAAGGAACTGGCCAAAATGGGTTATATTTGAAGTGCATTGACCCCCATTGAAGCACTTCATAGCTGATTAAGGTCCCATAAAAGCGTGTTGAAGCAGATTTATCCCCATTGAAGCACATTGAAGCTATTTGAGGGCCTGTAAAAGCATGTTGAAGCAGATTGAGCCCTGTGAAAGCATGTCAAAGATATTTGAGGTAGTTTTGAATCACATCAAAGTTAATTGAACCCATTCAAAGCAAGCAAAAGATATTTGAGGTACCTTAAAAGCACTTAAAAATTAATTGAGCCCTGTAAATGTACATAAAAGACATTTCAGGTCCCTTGAAAGAACTTCAAAGCTTATTGAGCCCTGTAAAATCATTTCAAATCTATTTGAGGTCCTGTCAAAGCAAATCAAAGCTGATTGAGACCTGTCAAAGCACTTAAAATCTATTTGAGGTCCCGTAAAAAAACTTTGAAGCAGAGAGAGCCACCTTGAAGCATGTCAAAGCGCATCATAGCTAATTGAGCCCTTTTGAAGAAATTCAAAGCTATTTGAGTTCCTTTCAAAGCACGCAAAATCTGATTAATCCCTGTTGAAGTACATTAAGGACATTTGAGGTCCTGTAAAAGCATGTTGAAGCTGATTGAGCCCGTAAAGACAAAATGATAGGGTTTGGCGGAAACAGATCATTCCGCAGGAGGTTCCTTTGAAAACGTGAAGGGCCACACAAATGTTTAGCCCTGTATCACGCCATAGCCCAAAAAAAATTGTAGGTAGAGATATCCATAAGAAGGGAGGCTATGGATTGAAGTTGGTTGAAGATTCTGATTGGAATAAAAGAGAGTGGGTATTAATTAAGGGGAAGGAATTAGTTTAATTATAAAACTGCCCCTGGCGTGAAAGGGGCTGAAAGTAAAGGTACTACTAATCATAGAACTCCAGGATGATTTGTTTGAATTTAAATGAAGAAGATTAAAAGAGGATTAATAGTGATGCAAAGATGAAAGGATTGAATGGAGATGTCCATGAGGAGGTTGTTGAATGCTATAAGAGTAGCACCAGTAAGGGACAAGGTTATATGAGGTAAGAAGGATGTGTGAAGGATGTCTGGTGCTGAGATAATACCTACTGGAAGAGGGAATCACTAGTAAGGAGTAGTATACTAATTCTTTGGGGGAATTAGTGCAGGAGGGAAGGAAAGGCCTATTTATGTGAGAGCTGAGAAGGAGACCTTGAGGGATGAGTGCCTGGTGTTGCAGGATGGAGTTACCATGGTATTGCATGTTTACTGATTGGTCTGGAGGCTTTATTTGACTGATTGGGTGATTGGCCTATCCAGGAAGGTTTGAAATTTACTCATCTGGATTCCTGGGGGTATGGGATGAACAGACAGAGGAGATTATGTACTATGTATATACTAAGTGAAATATGTAACAAATAATATAACAATTGGT
This sequence comes from Puccinia polysora, assembly GCA_025617555.3. Taxonomy (NCBI): domain Eukaryota; kingdom Fungi; phylum Basidiomycota; class Pucciniomycetes; order Pucciniales; family Pucciniaceae; genus Puccinia; species Puccinia polysora. Next base: position 9,137,879 of record CM062629.1, read on the forward strand.
TTGAGGAGAGATAAATGATTTAACAATCCACAGGGAGAGAGGTAGAAATCCTGGGAAGTTATAATGAATCTCATGACACAGTGGTGAGGTGTAAATGGACATGGAAACTTATCACACAGGGAGATGGTGAGCCTGGTAATAAGGCATGGAGACTGCAAGAGATGCAGGAGTTGTTGGAATAAAAGACTAGAAATTTGGGTTCATGGATGAGAAAAGGCGCAGAGATTTGAGAAAGAAGGATCAAACTGGGATGTGGAGCCAGGAGGGACTGAACTCAAGGGTGGGGCGGTGTGGATAAGGTGGTTGATTGCAAGTTGAAGGAAAAGAAGGTTTAAGTAGTGACAACTAGAGAACCCGTAAAGCAAGTCTGGCCAGATGAAGAAGAATATTCATATGAGTCAATAAAGAAATCCAAGCAGAAATAAATTCAGAACAGGAAACACTGATGACATGAGTCTGGACATGGACAGGTTGGTAAAAGGCCTGAGTTCACAATAATGAAAAACATGAGACATAAGTCAGACACCAAGATAACAGATCAATCTTAAACCAGAGGGCATTAAAAAGCAACAGCGCTGAGACATAAAATGGAGATTGTATGCTGGAGTAACTATCAACCATACATAGCAAGTTCTCTAAAGCTTTTAAGATGAGGTTTTAATAGAAGAGACAGATAGAGTAGAAAATATAAGGATGAAAGATTAAGAGCAAAAAAATTTATTATGTCAACAGAAGGAATATCCAGTGGAAGGTACAGGAGTAAGTAAATTTGGGCTAAATATGTGGGTGAATTTGATGAAGAGTTTGGATTGGTTTAGTTGAATGAGTTTCAAGACTATGGTCATGACAGTATTCCCCAAGCAGATGTGATGGTTGTCCAACCTACTGCGTTGCCTGGGTGTTTTTATCCCCTGTCCAATAATTGTAAATGATAATTTGCAAGCCAAATTCCTAAGCAAAGAAGAGCAACTGAACAAAAATTGGAAACACATCAAATTCCACCATCAATAAATTTTCAAATTCATGGCCAAATCTCTCTTTTATGTTGAGCACCGCCTGTCCAAAGAGAAGATTGACAATGTCCTGACCAAAGGGTTAAAAAACGTATGAACTTACGCGTGTGATACGTCTGAGTGTAATCCAAATGGGATGCACATGTGGGCCTCTGCAGCCCATTGGAAACACACACGGACCATACGTGCCTGTGTGGATGTAACAGATTTGGGGAAACTGGCCTCAAAACATGTGAAACAGGCCTATTGGTACACAGGCCTTAACAGGCCTGGTGGGGTATATGGGCAAATAAATCCAGATGGGCTTGTATGGGCATAATTGGGCCCAAGGTTAATTTTGAACATACTTGGCCAGACAGGCTGGCCTGCCAAAGTATGTCAAACCCACTTTCCGGGCTTGGGGCAGCCCATTGGGGCCACGCCCCTGTTGCAGCCCATTTTAGCCTGCCACCCATGTTGCGGCCCGCTTGGGGCCGCTTTTTTTGCTTTTGGCCCATTTATGGGGCCCAACGGCCCGTGTGGGGCCGTTGTAGGGGGCAGAGGGACTCAAAATGGAGTCCCCCCACCCCAGTTGTGGCTTTCACTCCCATCAGGGCTGCTGCTCTGGGTGGCGGAGGGCTGTTGGACCCATGGAGCTGGGGCCAATGGCCCAGGCTCCTCCCACTCCCCTTGCTCGCCATTGAAAGGAGGAGGAGGGGGGCTGGGTGGGTTGAATAATTGCCATTTCAAGGAGGAGGAGGAGGGCTGGCTGGGTTGAAGGGCGGGGGGGACCTCATCACCCCCCCAACAAATGTGGTGGCTGGACCGGTCACAGCAAGGCAACCGGGGGTGGGGGGGAATTGAACACCCCTCCACCATCAAAAGGGGTGCCCTCCCCCCCCTTTACCAAGGGGGAGAGAGCAGAGCTGGAGGGGATTTGACCACCCCCCTAGCCCACCTACCTTCATGAAGCCCTGGGGGTATTGACCTTCAGGGCCCCTGGTAGGGGGATTTGACTGCCCCCTCCAGGGATTTGAGAGAAAGAGGGGGGGGGGCGGCTTGTCCGCCAGTTACACCCCCCCCCCCCACATGTGTCTGAGACTGGACCCAGGTGTGTCCTGGGTCTCACCTGGCCATCTGAATGGCGAGGGGCTGGTTGCATGAGGCAACCATTCAGCATGTAAGGTAACAGGGCCGGTTGTAACAGACAACCGGCCAGGGGTTTCAACAGCTAAGGGGCTGGTTCAGCCCCATTAAGGTGGAAACACCAGAAATGACTGGAATAGGCTGGTTGTAAGGGTACAGGGACTGATTCAATGCGGGCTGATGTAGCCCAAACCAAGTAACAAGGCCTGTAGAGCCTGTAGAGATCTTTTGGAGCGGAAAATTTGCCTTTTGTCATGGGCTCACAAGAGGACAATCTTTTGTACTTAAGGAGCCCTTCTCCCTGCTGTTTTCCATCATCCATTCATCATCCAATTGAATTCATCACCAATATCATACAACGTATTGCCCCATTGTGAGAGCCCATTAGCAATTATTGACACAAGGTTTTAAAGAAATAAAGTTCATCTGAATTGAATATTGCACTGAGAGCTAGAGAGAGACCCAATTAGAGGATATGAAGACTGTATGAGTCACCATCAGAGACAAGAGTGAGGCGAGGATTGATTAATTGGGATTTTCTTGAGTTTGAAGGGCAAACCAAGTCGGACAGGCTGAGGTTGAATGGATGATGAGTCTTTGAGGTGAAAGAGAATTGAAAATACAAGAGATTAATATCACCAGTCATGATTTCAGGCAATGAGCAGTCAATTGAAGAAGGTCAAAAAAAAGAGAAGAGTCAAGAGTGAGAAAGGATGAAGAAAAAGAAGAAAGGAGAATACAATGAGGAATATCTTGATGATTTGGGTTAGATTGATCTTGGAGTTATTGAGGTAAAGTGGTCATTGAAGTTTGAGATAAGATGTTCACCGTCTGATCCAGATGATCCACTTGCAAGCCCACGATCTATTATCTGGCCCTGAGTAGAGTCCCCGGGGGAAAAGTGAGTCCCTGGGCGCGGTGAAACTCCACTTCCGTGAAATCTAAACACGCCCCATGCCAGGAGAGATGAAGAATTGAGACAACAAAATGAGAGAGAGAAGCAACATGAATGTAACTGGGGGAAGAAAAGAAGATGAAAACAAAGAAAACAGGAGTCAAGTGGACACCAGGGACAAGAAAGACATTTGAAGGAGTCTCAGGCTAGCTTGATCTGAGCTTTTGGTGAGTGCATCTGCCGGCATTTCTTCTGATTTCACGAGCACAATCTTGATATTCACGGACTTCAGTTCCTCCCTCATCCCCTTTGTTTTTAGATCCAAGTGAAAATTTTTTGAGTTAGAGCCAAATCTTTCAAGCTTGTTGACTAGGCCACTGTTGTCGGTGTGAATGATGATGGGAGAGAAACTGGTCACAAAGATTTTGCTTGTGAGGGATCAGATCCACAAGGATTCTTGAAATGCATCAACAAAAGCATTGAGTTCCGCATTGGTTGAACTATATGTGATGTTCTTCTGCTTGGAGCTGTTCCACGACACAAAACATCAGTAGACAGCACAGAGATTCCCCGTCTGAGATTGTCTGGTGTTGGGATCATCAGCCCAGGAAGCGTCTGAGTAGGCAGATTTTAAGGAGTTGGAATTGTTAACTGTCAGGCAAAGCTTGACCTCAGAGGTTCCTTTCAAGTATTTCCACGTCTTCTTTAGCTTGTTCCAGTGAGGCATTCCAGGTTTTACATTGAACCTTGACAAGCTAGAGACGGCAAAACCTATTTCAGGCGGCAAATAGCAAGCAACGTGATTGAGTAGGCCAATGGCTGATTGGTAGTTTACATTTAGAGCTCTGAATTGTTTGAATTGTTGTCTGTTGCAGGTGTGAGTTGTAAATTTGGGGTGAGGGGTGATTTACTGACTTTAGAATCTTCTAATCACAGATCCTTGAGACCCCTTTTGATGTGCTTAGGTTGACTAAGGAGAATTTCCTTGTGCTTCACTTCTATTTGCATGCCAAGGATGGTATCCATATCCTTTTCTGTTGAGCCCACAAAACAACCCAAGAATTTATTTTCAAAGTTGTTTCCATTCCCAACCAGGATAAGATCATCCACGTGAAAGAAAATTTGAGATTTTCCATCATCTGATAGGTAAAGACAGGGATCTCACAAAGATTCTCTGAAACCTACTTCTCTGAACCAGGCTGTAAGTTTTTTGTACCAGTTTTTGGGAGCCTGCTTTAGGCCATAGAGTGACTTTCGGAGTTTGAGGAACTGGCACTTCCTTTTTGAGCCCTTTGGAGTGTGAATGATGACTTCTTTGTTGATTGGTAAATGTAGAAATGCACTTTTGACGTCAAATTGTTGGATTGTCTGACCTGATTTGAGTGCGTAGAGAAGCAGCAGTCTTAATGTTGAAGGTTTGCCAGTCAGAGCAAAAGTCTCAGAATAATGCAAGCCCTCAATTTGGCTGAAACCTTGCACGCAGAGTATGGCCTTATATCTGACCAGGTCTCCATGAAAGTCCTGTTTTATTTTGAATATCCATGTGGTCTTCAGAGCGTTCTTTGGGTCAGGACCATTGTATTTGGCCCATACACTGAGGTCCTCAATTGATCCCAGCTCAATTTCCATCGCGTCCATCCATTCTAAAGGTTCTTTGCAGCAAAGCGCATCCTCCTAAGTTTTGGGCTTGTAGAAATGGAAGAAGCCATACCGTTGACGAGGCTTGATTTGTGATTGGTCTCAAAGGACTCGTCCAGAGATCGTGACTGGCTGTTGGTTGACTGGAGTGATGTTCTGAGATGTCGTAGAAACTCCCCGGCCAGAAGGAGCTGATGCGTTTGATTTGTCTGATGATTGGTCCTCAGACTTGACTTCACCCGCCAAGTTGGATGAGTCGTTTGAGTTGTCCCGGTAGTTTGTCCAAGGATCTTGGCCATTCTGAAAATCTTCCGGATTGACATTGGTGGGATTGAGAGTTGGAGCTTGGTCAAAGGCCTCAGCTTCTGATTCAATGTCAAGATCAAGTCCATTCGCTCTTGGAGGAGGCATGCGCAGAAATATGACATGCTTGGATGAGACAATAGACTTATGTTTAGTTAGGATTTGATACGAGAGAAGCAGTTGGTTGAAGCCTACTAGTGTTCCTTCTTCACCCTTCAGGTTGAACTTCAATCCCTTTTCTCTTCTGTTGATCAGGAAGATACATGGGTTTCCAATAGGCTTCAGAAAGGAGGGTGGAAGAGCCCAAACATGCATTTTATCCCAAGGAGTGTCTGTTTTGTCTTTCAGGGGGATTTGATTGAGCATGAGACAACACCCCTTGACCACCTAGTGCCATGCTGAAGGAGGAAGACGGCCGTCTTTGAGGGTAGCCCAGGTTGATTCAACAATGGTTTGATTAGCTTGCTCGGCACGTCCATTGTGTTCCGGAGGTATGGTTCAGAGAGGATATGAGAAATGTGCTTATTTTCCAGAAACAAGGTCAGATTTTCATTGAAAAATTATGTCCCACCATCAGAGAAAACCTTGGAAGGTTTAACCCCCCAACAATTATCTTCTTTTTCCAGCAAGCTAATAATAATATCAGCCGTCTCATCCTTTGAAATTATGGGGAAAGCCACAAGGTATCCGCTAGCGTTTTCCACCAAGGACAAGATGAACCTGTGGCCAGACTTTGAGGATGGTCAAATTGGCCTCATAAGGTCCAAGTGTATCTGATAAAAAACTTTGGCGGATCTTGTAGAGGTGAGTTTGAAAGGTTCTTTTGTAATCTTACTCCTGAGGCAGTCCACACACTGAAAGTTTTGTTTAATGTTTCTGGGGATATGCTGGATGAGGGAGGCAAGTCTTGAGAGCAATGCATGGCCATATTTTCTGTGAATGTCAATCAAGGCTTCTTCCGGTGAGGATGTGGTGGAGGAGAAGAGATACTTTGAAGCAGAGAGAAGGTTACAAGATGGAGTAGGAAGTGTGTAGAGGTTGTTATTGATTTTTACAGAAATTACCTCTCTACCTGAGTGGGTCACTGTGAATTTGGTCCCGCTAGAGCTTATCAAACATCCCTTGCCCTTCAGAGCACCTTCGCTAATCAAGTTAATGGTCACGTTGGGTACGTAGAATGCCTTGCTGAGCTCCAGAGTGAGGTTGCTCCAATGAAGTAAAACTGTGCCCTTTCCTTTTATTGGTAGACTTTCTCCTTCCTTTCTGGTCTTGATGGGATCTCCGGAGTATGGTTCCATCTTGAAAAAATAGCCGCTGTCGTCGATCATATGAACTGAAGCTCCGCTGTCGAGTAGAAAGCGCCGATCTGAATCTCCATGTTCAATCCACAGATTTAGTAAGGCAAGATAGTGAGCTGAGTGGGATTTGGTCTTTGCCTTTGATCCATCCTTCTTTGCTTTCCATTTCGCCTGGTTTTTTCTCCACCACTCTGGGGCTATCTCTGGGTGTAGATGCCAGCAGTCTCCGTCAGAGTGATTTCTATCTTGGCCCAGGTGATGATAACCTTCCACGCATTGTTTCGGGTCAAATGTCTTGGTTGGAGCTGAATGTGATGTTGCCTTTCCTCCAAATCGAGCAACGTCACCCTTGGATTGTGAGCTTGAGATGGAAGACTGAGCCATGGACTTGTTGTTCAGTTGAGTTAGATGATTGAGGACAAATTTGACAGACAGTTCCTTGTCAGAGTGCATGATTTGTCTTTTGAAGTTGTTCATAGAAAAAGGACATTTGGAAAGGATGAGGTAGGCTATGATATTGTCTGGCAGTTTGATTCCCACTTTGGACATCTTCTTGAGACACACCTTCACCTTTGTAATGAAATCAATGATATCGTCTGGATTGAAAGAGAGGTAAAGGAGGCTGTTGAAGACTCTGGCTTGGTTTGACGCTTGAGATGAGGCAAACTTGTGGACAATTGCCTTCCACAGGAGTTTTTCAGAGTTTCTGTTTTCCGCAATGACAATGTTCTCATGTGCTGTAGAGTCTAGTTTTGAAATGATGAGGAGTTTGAGTTTGTTGTTAATGGAAGCATCCAGCTCGGTGGTATCGTCGTTCATGGCTGTGGTACATCCTTGAACATCAAGTATGGCATCCATTTTGTCTCGCCAGATAACATAGTTGTCATCTCCGAGCAAAGGGATTGTTTTGAGAGCAGTCTTTAGCATAGTCTGTTTGAAGAAGTCCATGGCGCCCAGTTAGGATCCTCTCTCAGTAGATCCTTTGGCGGTCAAATAAGTTTGAGGGCCTTTTGGCTTTTAACCATAAAGAAATAAAGTTGATCTGAATTGAATATTGCACTGAGAGCTAGAGAAAGACCCAATTAGGAACAGATGAGATCAAACAAGAAAAGGAACAATGTGCACAATGGAAGAATATACAAACAGGATATGAAGACTGTATGAGTCACCATCAGAGACGAGAGTGAGGCAAGGATTGATTAATTGGGATGTTCTTGAGTTTGAAGGGCAAATCGAGTCGGACAAGCTGAGGTTGAAGGAATGATGAGTCTTTGAGGTGAAAGAGAATTGAAAATACAAGAGATGAATCTCACCAGGCATGATTTCAGGCAATGAGCAGTCAATTGAAGAAGGTCAAAAAAAAAGAGAAGTTGACAGTGAGAAAGGATCAAGAAAAAGAAGAAAGGAGAATACAATGAGGAAAGTCTTGATGATTCCGGTTAGATTGAGCTTGGAGTTTTTGAGGTAGAGTGGTCATTGAAGTTTGAGATAAGATGTTCACCGTCTGATCCAGATGATCCGCTTGCAAGCCCACGATCTATGATCTGGCCCTGAGTAGAGTCCCTGGGGGAAAAGTGAGTCCCTGGGCGCGGTTAAACTCCACTTTTGTGAAATCTCAACAGGTTTCCAGAATTTATTTTGCTTTAAATACTTCTCATTTTCCAAAGCTAATTGCTGGCAATATTTATTACACATTATCAGTACCAACATCATCATTACTTCCAAGCCATCTAGACCCTTGTACCTCATTCTGGAGAACCCCAAAGACCTCAAGTTTTTCAGAAAGATGACCTATATCCCTGATGTTAGCTCCACCAAGATAGTTCTGAACAGTTAAAATTATAATGCTTGGTCTGTCCTTATGGATAGTGAGCTGGACAACATCTGTTGTGGGGAGATAATGGATGTAGATTACACTTTGATCAGTTCAGAAGTGGAGAAAAAGTCTTATAATCTCATCCTTAGGCATCTTGATGAGAATCATGTGACATGGGTTGCTGATACTCTTAGGGAAGATGAGAGAAGGAGGGGCAGAATCCTTTGGAAGTTGCTTCAGTCACAATATGCTGGTGAATCTGCTCACCAGAAGGGTATAGCCTTCATTAAACTATTCAAGTTACAATATAAAAATTGTAAGCAGTTTTTTGCAGAGGCTAGGTCTAGCATAGCCAAGTTTAATTCATCAGGACTTAACCTGGAGCCTTAGTTCTTGTCACTCTCAATCCTTCAGAAGCTACCAAAGGAGTTTGATTCTTTAGTCAGAATTATTTCTCAATTGTATCCTCTTCCTGGAAAGGAGGATGTACTGAAGAGGATTGAAAAGGATGATCTTCAGTTCAAGGTCAAGGGGTGCTCTCAAAGAGCCCTTGTTGGAAAGGCTGGAAAATCTTGCAAGAAGGCAAAAAAGGATTTGTCCAAGGTATTATGCTATAAGTGTCATAATAAGGGGCATTATTCTAAGGATTGCAAGGAGGAAAAGAAGAGGAAGAATTCCAAAGAGAATGAAAAGGAGGTCAATCTCACTACTGAAAATGTTTCAATGGTGGCGTTGGATGTTCCAATGGAAATGGTTGTTGGGGAAGAAGGTCCCAACAAGAAGGCCAAAATTGATGAGGATCAAGAAATGGACTTGATTGATTATGAAGTGAGTAATCTTAACCTCAAAGATGAGAACTCATCAGTGACTGATAAAGCTTCTTTCCTATTAGGAGGATTGAAGGAGGATGTTCTTGTTTTGATTGATTCTGGTTTTACAGATCACATGTACTTTGAACCAAATTTATTTTCAAATCTTAGCAATGATGATGCAGTTGTAAATATTGGTCAGAAAGGCAGAAAAATTCAGATTAAGGGAATTGGAAAATTTATTTTTGCAAATCACTTGGGTTTCAAAATTTCCATTGAGAAAGTGTTATATGTACCAGAGTTGCCTTATAAACTTGTGTCTCTTGGAGTGTAGTGGAAAAAAGTTTTCCAGATTTGTTATCTTAAAGAAGATAGGCTTTTTATTGATATTTATGGGAGAACTCTTCTTAGTGGAAAAGTTCTGAATAAGCTTCTTGGTGCAAGCATGTTCAAATTCTCATCTCTGAGGACTGTTGCTCACAATAGAAGTGTCCATAAGGTAAAGGAAAGCAACTGTGAGAGTTGTACCTTGGGGGCTAAGACTAGAAATTTTTTCTCTAAGAGTAGAGATTGCACTGATGTTCCTAGAGAGGAATTTTCCATTGATTTGGCAAGGCCATTTACACCAGAGACCCTTGGTGGGGATAGATACTTCATCAATTTAGTTCATACTGCAACTAATTATGTTTGGGTTAAACAAAATCATTCTAAGGATCAGACCACAGAGAAGGTTTCTGCAATCTTCAAATTCTGGAAACAGAATGGTCTAATGAAGGAGACAAAGAGGGTTATTACTGATGGAGGTGGTGAATTTGTAAGTAAAGAGTTTGAGAGGTTATTGAAAGATTAAGGTATCATTCATATAGTCACTACTGCAAGTACTCCACAGAATAATGGAATAGTTGAGAGAATGAATAGGACTTTACTGGAAAAAGTCAGAACTATTATGTCTCAATCTTGTCTAACAAAGTCCTTATGGGCTGAGTTGATGTTCACAGTCTGTCTGTTGCACAACATTGTAATTGTTAATGGAAAGAGTCCTCATTATCAGTTTTGGAAGTTGTACCCCAAAACATCACACCTAAGAACACTTGGTTAATTGCTGTATTGTAGTGTCCACCATAATGAGATGGTTGGAAAATTAGATCCCAGAGTCAGAACAGGGGCACTTGTAGGCTATGATTTATTAATTAAATGATATAGGCTCTATTGTCCAAGGACAAGAAAGTTTATCCGCAGTAGGGATGTAAAATTTGATGAAAGTACCTTCCCACTCAAAAGGAGTGAAGATGTTGTTGTGAATAAGCCACAGAAAGAAATAGAATTAGCACCTATTTCACCAGCAAAGGCTGAGGAACATGTGGTTCCAGAAGATGAAGATTTGGCAGACATGCCGCCAGAGGGTTTAGTTCCTGCTTCAGGTGAATTCATTAATTTGGAACCTGATGAGCCTCCACCTCCAGTTAGAAGGAGTGGAAGGCTTAGAGTGCCATTTGATAGGTACAGGGAATGGAAGTCCCTTTATGCTGCCACAGGATATGAGGAAGATAAATTTCAAGAAAACTATATGCTCAATGAAGTCCTGGAGTTGAGTTTGGAAATGGGTAACAGGGTTAACCCAAATAGCTTTTGCCAAGCTATGAATTCTGGTGAGAGAGCCAACTGGAAGAGTGCTATTTTTTAGAGGAATTTGATTCTCTGGAGAATAAAAGTGTCTTTGAAGTGGTTAAGCAGAATTCTGTTCCAAAAGGAAAGACCATTTTGGGGTCCAGACTGGTTTTTAACAAGAAGTTTGAAACAAATGGAGTTTTGAAGAGTTTCAAAGCTAGATGTGTTGCACAGGGCTTCAAGCAGAGAGAGGGTATTGATTACCAAGAAAATTTCTCACCAACTGGAAGGCTTTCCACTTTCAGGTACATCATTGCTGTGGCAGTGCAGTTGGGTGAAGAAATAAGAAAAGCTGATTTTGTAACAGCATACTTGAATGCAAAACTTGGAGAGGAGGAGACTGTTTATATGTTGATTCCTGATGGTTTTCCTGAAGGGTTAGTAGAGACTAAACCAGAAAACATGAAGAAAATCTGTGTTAGAATTTTTCTTTCAGCAGATAAAGGGGAATATGTCCTCAAGCTGTGTAGATCCCTGTATGTATTGAAGCAAGCAGCTAGGTTGTGGTATAATACCATGAGTGAGAAACTGATACAGATTGGTTTAAAAACGTCTGAGGCCAACCCTTTTCTCTTTAGAGGATGGATGCAATTTAGTTTTTATGGGTCAATGAATTTATAATCATTGGAAACGGTAAAGAGAGAGTCATGGATACATTCAAAAAGGAATTCAAGATAAAAGATCTTGGTCTGGAGCAACAGGTGCTAGGAATGAAAGTCAGTAAGAGCAAGAATGGTATTAGGTTAGAGCAGAGCCACTACGTGGAAGCTCTTCTTAAGCAATATGGCTTAGAAGATGCAAAGGAATTTTGTACTCCCATGCAGTCAAATATTTGTTTAGAGAAGTATAAAGATGAAGAGTATCTGGAGTTTTTTCAATCTGGGAACAACTACAGGTCAGCTGTTGGATTTATTAATTATTTGGGGCAGTGTACAAGGCCCAATGTTTCCTTTTTCAATTGGTTTCTTGTTGCAACACTTAGAGAAGCCAAGCATGAGGCATTGTTCAGAGTTTAAGAGAGTTATGAGGTATCTTAAAGGAACGCACAGTCTAGGACTGTTGTTTACAAAGTCAGAAAACTTTGATTTGGTTGGTTATTCTGATGCAAGTTGGGCAGATTTCAACACTAGGGAATCAACAAGTTATTTTTGTTCTTCTTAGGTAAGAATCTGGTGTCATGGATGTCCAAGAAGGTATCAGAAATAAGTCTTTCATCAACAGAGGCTGATTATAGAGCTTACTTAGCAGCTTCACAGGAGGCAAAGTGGTTTAGAAAAGTCTTAGAGGATACACATAAGCCACAAGGGTTTGCATTTTTGTATTCTGATAAACAGAGTGCCATTGCGTTGGCGCAAACCCAAGTTTTCCATTCAAGAAAAAAACATATCAATGTTCACTATAACTATATCCCTGATGCGGTTAACTGCAAGGAGATTGTGTTGAGGTACATGCCTACTGTAGCAATGATTGCAGATATCTTGACTAAGACTTCAGATAAGAACAAGCATCAAGCCTTTGTGACTAATATGAAAATGTCACCCCTTTTTGGATTAAGGGGGTGTGTTAAAATACGTATGCACTTACACGTGTGCAACGTATGAGTGTAATCCAATTGGGATGCACATGTGGGCCTCTGCGGCCCATTGGACACACACAGGGACCATAGGTGCCTGTGTGGATGTCACCAATTTGGGGAAACTGGCCTCAAAACGCCTGAAACAGGCCTATTGGTACACAGGCCCTAACGGGGCCCAGTAGGGTTTATGAAAAAATACAGCCAGATGGGCTTGTATGGGCATAATTGGGCCCAAGGTTTATTTTGGAAATACTTGGCCAGACGGGCTGGCCTGCCAAATTATGTTGAAACCACTTTCTGGGCTTGGGGCACCCCATTGGGGCCGCTGCCTGTGTTGCAGACCATGTTGCAGCCTGCTCGGGGCCACTGTTTTTGCTTTTGGCCCGTTTATGGGGCCAAACAGCCCGTGCAGGGCCGTTGTAGGGGGAAGAGGGACTCAAAATGTTGTGTTGGAAATTCCTTGCAGTTTGAATAGTTTTTCAAAATTTTTCCTCCACATGCTGTAGTTGTCTGCTGTGAGTAGTGGAATAGAATCAATTAACAACTTGATGGCAAGTGATTTTTAGTTCATGGAGGAGTCCCCCCCTGGTCCTGGCATTGTTTATGGCCCCATTTGATCCATAGAAGGGGTAAGGCTTTTAACCATGAGAAAATTTGAGTTGATCACCAAGATCAGACTGGAATAGATTGCATGAAGGATGAAGAAAGTGAGTATTGAGTTGAAAAATGAATAAAAAAATAGAAGCATGAAAATAAATGTGAACCAATGGAGGTCAAATCTGACTCAGATAAGTTGTAGCAATAAGAGTCATGTGATTGTAGAAAATCAGTCAGATAAGATGGATTGAAACCCCGCAAGATACATCAAAGGTTTTCAAGTGTCCCTTGAGTGATCTTTATGGGAGTTATATAAGTATTTTTTGATTGAGGAGTTGGAGAGTTGAATCTAACGCTGGCTGCCAGATATTGTAGACCAATCCGTTTTAGACTTGAGTTATGATTGCCGTATTTCTTGGTTTTGATTGAGGTCTTGATTGAGGTATTGATTGAGGTAATGGTTGAGGTAATGATTGAGGAGAGAATTCACCCTTAGGATGAGAATTTGCAAGGTTGGTTGAGTTAACTTGTCAGGTTGAGTTGACGCTTGTCCTTATATTGAGTGGTTGAATATTTGCACGAGTTGCAGATTGAAGTATTTTCACCAAGGTGCTTGAGAATGGAGTGAGTTGTGCGGTGGTGATGAAAGGTACAACCAGTAAGAGACGGAACAAGCAAAGAGCAGAAATAAAAAAATGACAAAGTGATAGGAAGAGAACAACAAGAACACGCACCTATAAGATGCATTTGGTTGAAAAATGAAAGAACTAGATTGGCTTGACAAACATCAAAGTATATTATCTAAGATGAGACAAGAGATTGTACAAAGTGAGTAAGAATAAGAGTAAGATTTTAAAAAGAAGGAAAATTCCAGCGGTTTCAAAAAATCTTGCCCAATTGGGTCTCCAATGATTGATTTTAGGATAAGACTAGACCACCAGGATTTAAGGGATCCTTCATTTGATTTAAGTTCTTATCTTCTCAATATTGAAACAATTTTTCTCTTGATTCAATCATCTTCTGATAAGCTTCATCACAGATATATTAACTTCCCTCCAGTTGCCTCTATTTGGAAACCAATAGATCAATACTTGAAGAGACCTGAACCCATTAGATACCCAGAAAGTATCCCGTTTCAAGATCAAGAGGAAGTACAGCCCTTTTTGAAAAGATGATTTTGTAATTTAAGTAGCCAGTGGTTTGTTTGGTTGGGATTCCATCAGAGAAGAGGACCAAAGGGAGGAATTTGAGAAAATTCTCTCCACTTTCCCGAGCCAATTTGAAAATAGCAGCCTTCAAAGGAGAATGTCTTTGTTTCACCATCCTTTGGTCTTCTGGATAATAAGGAGGAGTAACCCTATGTTTCCCGGGAAGATATTGAATCATTTTGGCAAGCTTGCCACCTAATTCATAGCCACCATCAGTAGAGTAAGATTGAGCCAAGCAGTAATGCATTTTCAAATTCTTATAAAGGAAAACTGCCACTGATTCAGAGCTAAGATTCTTATTAAATTGGGCTTCAAACCATCCAGAAAATCATCTCTAGCCAAAATAAGGTACTTAGCTCCTCCTGCCTTGATATGAACCACATCCATCGCAATCCTCCCAAAGACAGTGGACTCCCCAGTTGGATAAAAAATTTCATCTGGGCGCCTGACATCACGTTTTTGACAAAATTCAAAAATCTTGAACCATTGAGAGACAGATTTCTTCAAAGATGGCCCTCAGAAAAGTTGGGATAATTTTCAATATGTTTTGGTCTCCCCCTATGGCTAAGACCCCCATGAAGAATTTCAAGGATCAGTTCTTGTTTAGAAGCAATAGTAACAACAATGAGAGAACAAGGATTTCCTGCTTGAACAAGCCTAGAACCCTTTACAAAGAAATTGGAGGAATTTCTTTTGAGAGATCAAAATTCTTTAGCAGAAAGATCAGGTGGTCTTTGAAGGGTTTCAAGGCTCTGCTCTAATTTAAGCCAGAAACCTTTGTGAAAGACAGAATAACATTCAGAAGAAAAATAGAAAACAGGGCATATAAGAGGGTCCTTTTCATTGAAATCTACTCCAAGATCAGATTTATTATCCCCCTGAGGATGTTGAGATAAAACATTGGGCATGGTGAAGGATTTTCCAGGCATGTGAGCAATTTCAAAACAGAAAAGCTGGATCAAGGCCACTCAAAAAGTAAAAGGAGCATTGGGGAGGCCTGGAGCATTGATCATTTCAATTATGGATTGAGCTTCAACTTTGAATTTGAAATGTTGAACTCACAGGACTGTTTGGAGTGTATTTAACATTTGAGCCACACCACTGTGGTGACCAATCCGGGTCACCACGGGAAAAAAAAAAAAAAATTTTTTTCTGTTGTACCCCTATGGGTACCTTCATTTCCCCCCATCTCTCAACTTCTCCCTGTCCTAGCGGTCTAGGACAGGCCTCTTACCTGTCTCTCCGCTTCGATCCCCCCCTCCTATGTTCAACTACTACTTGTCACGCTTGCGGCCCTGACTTTTGGCGACGCGAGCAATCGTTGAACCACCTAACCTTCGATCCCATTGTTCTAATCATGGACAACATCGATCCAGATGATCACCAGGATATTGGTCCTCTTTGGCGTCAGGATGATCGTGATGATGATTATCCCCCACAACGCTCACCAGATCCTCGGCCTCTCAATGGCAATCCGACTGATCCCCAAGCCTCGATTTGATCCACTCATCCCAACCGGGATTGATCCAAATCTTGTTCCAACAAGCTTCCCATTCAATTGTGCACCCAAAAGTTTAGTCTACCTCTCAACCTCTCCACCAACTCATCCAATCCTCAACCCAACGATCCCTATCCATCATTTATCTCACCACCGATGATCATCATCCTCGCCCATCATCTGATCCAACCGACGACCGCAAGCGACCGCTCCCGGCCGTCGGAACCTCCACCCTGCTGTCGCCGCCAATCGGGCAACAACAGCCGTTGTCAACACCCGCGACCGCTGTCGCGGGTGTCCATCTGGTTGCCCGCGGTCATTCTCGACGCGGGCGACATTACTTCTTTTTCCTCTCATGTTTTTTTTTTTTTTTTTTTTTTTTTTTTTTTTTTTTTTTTTTTTTTTTTTTTTTTTTTTTTTTTTTTTTTTTTTTTTTTTTTTTTTTTTTTTTTTTTTTTTTATATATGTTTTAAAATGTTTTCATTTTCCCGCACCTATTTGTAGTATCTCTTGTAAATAGTATACAGGGCCTCATGTCTATAAAAGGAGGGGCTCTCCCCTGCCTTTTGGCCCAGCATCCATGAGACCATCATCATCTCATCTCATCTGTTTCTCCCATCATCATAATAAACTTATCCGTGGGCATCCTTCCCCCTTATCTGAGCAATTTATCCGGGTATATCCATGATTGACCCTTGATCCTTTGAGCCTCTGTACTCAAACTCTGTCCCTTGTGACCTTGATCCTTATCACCAACCAATAGCCTTGCTGGTTGAAGAAGAATTCCTGTCTGAATTCTTGGGTGTGTTATACCACTCTGATCCCTTTTTCCGACCATACTGGTCTTGATCTCTCCTTGATCATCCTTCTGGAGCCAATCACGTTTGATTGAAGAGGTTTTATTAATCTTAAAACCTGGAGTGTTATACCTCCCTTCTTCTTTAAGGTTGAATTTCGCCACGCTATTCTTGAGTCCCTTGAGAAGTGTTGGGATATTCTTGCTTGAATTTGTTTTTGATTTGCTTCTAGAGCTTCATAAACAAATTGCTTTTGTTTGTTCAGCCTCCCACAGTTATCTGGTACCCTTCAAGCACTTTATTGCGGAGAGTTGGGAAGGTTCATTGAGAACCTGGAGGTTGGTTGGGATTGAGTTGATCTTTCCTAATCAGCTGCTGATGACCAGAGTTATTAGCTTGTGGGCGTTGTTACTTACAACTGCCTTGTTCTATTGAACTCTGAACAAACCTTGACTTATTTGTTCAAGTCTTTACCTGCACCATCTTGCCTCAGATAGTGTTGTTTCCATCGCTATTGACAACTCTCATCCTCTTCCCTTACTTTGATTTCTCATCCATAAGGTTCTGGACCTTGATTCCGGTTACATTTAAATATTATTGTAACTCCTAGGAGGGCAGCCTAAACAGCACCTTTCCCCTCCACAGAACTGCCACGGCTTAGCACCTTTTGGAGTCTTACATTTGGTCCCCCGGGCCGGGATCAAACCAGCAACCTTGGAATTTACAGTCCCAAGACATTTAAAATCAACCTCGAAATCCAATCTTTTTTTCCTATTTTTTTCTCTTCTCAAATCTGATCCGTGGAGGCAACTTATCCTAGAAGTAAGTCCTCCCAATTTGTGCACCGCTTGGGCAAGATACTTGTTGTTTTTGGCGAAACCCTACTCTTGCCACACTCGTGAGCCACTTTGGAAATCTGCTCTTTGGATCCCCTAGGAACTCTGTTATTTGATATGGCATCTTCCGCTACTCCAACCACCTCTGTCCAACCTAAGATGGTAAAGATCAAACCTCAGAACAAGAACTTAGGCTTCAACGGTACAAATGTTGAGTGAATCTTGGACTCCTACGAAATGGCTGCTGAAGTGGATGGAGCTAGTGAATTTGATATGGCTTATCAGTTGCAATTCTTTATCTCCTCTGATGAAGTTATGGAGGTAATTGAGTCTTTCGAGGGATTTGAATCCCATAACTGGACGCTTCTCAGGAAGGCTATGTTGGCATACTGGGGTAAAATAGATGTGGCTAGGTTTACTCTGCAGGATTTGGATGCTCTGGTTTCTCAGTGGATCTCCAATGGTGGTATTTCTTCAGCCTCTGACTATCAGATTTTTAGGAAGTCTTGGGATCCCATTCAAAACTATCTTATCTGAAACAATCACATTGACACAGTGGACAAAATTTGAGCAAAGTTCTTCCAATCTTTTTTGTTGGCTGTGCAGGAAAAGATTAAAGAAGAACTGGTCAAATCTGGATCCATGATTACCACCAGGGATAATTGATTCAAGCTCCCTGTTTTTCTCACCCTTAGGAGTACTGTGGATAAAGTCATGAAAGGTCAAACTGCTCTTACCTTTGAAAAGCCTAGAACTACTGAACCGGTCCATGCTCCTTCTTTTAAAGAGTCAAACAATATTATGATTAAAATGGAGGCAGATCGTAGGCCTAAAGCAGATCCTAATTCCAATTGAGAACCTACTACTATAGATGAAATCACCAAGTTACTTAGAGCCTTTGAGAACAAAATAGGTCAAAAGATTTCTTTGGTAGCTACTCCTAAAACTCCTTCTTCTGTCCCCAAATCAACTCTGGTCTGTTACTACTGTCATAGGGAAGGCCATGGAACCGGACGATGCCAAGAACTTCAGAAGGACCTAAAGGAAAAATTGGTAGAGCAGAGGGGGAACAATTACTTCCTCCCTAATGGTGCCCTAATCCCTTTTGACTCGTCTTGTCCTATCCGACATGTGGTGGCCTCTTACCAGCCATAACCTCCTGTGAAAGCATCTCTTGCTTCCTTTGAATTTTGATCATCCTGTGGTACCCTCCAACCTTGGTATCCTCCAGCTATTTCTTCCTCTAGTCTTGCTGGGAATACTTATCAATCTGATCCAGCCAGGAAACAACATGAGGAACCTAAACCTCATAAGGCTCCTTCCTTGCCAACTTCAATCCTTTGAAAACCCGGTAAAAGTTGATCATCACTTGAGCCTCCTTCCTCTGATGTAGAAGACATGGAGGTGGAAAAGGAACCACTCATGGAAAGGTTCCCAGATCACCCTGATCCTTCTCCCTCACCTCAACCTTCTAATCCTATCTTAGATTCTGCGTCACCTGAACTTCCTCCCTCCACCCAGCCCAAAGTTTGATTTGAAAGGGGCATCTCCAAGGATCACCCCAATGCTGTGGAGGGAGTATTAAAGAAAATTTCTGATCTCAAAATTCCTGATCTATCTGTGGCTGAACTCCTATCGATCTCTCCATCTGTTGCTGAAGGAATGAAGAAATGGGTCTCTCGTTGACGTGTGGAAATTGGACCTGAAGAACTCAAAGTATCCTCTGGCACTTTAATGGAGGACTCTGGTGGAACCAGTCCTTCTTTAGACTCCAACCTTTATTCCTTTCCCCTTGGCTTCCTTCCTTGTTATCTTAGTGACTCAGCTAAAACTGTTTCTCCTCTTGTGGATTCTGGATCTCAGCTTAACTTAATCTTGGATGCTATGGCCTGCAAGCTCAAACTTAGTCCAAGGGTCAGCTTCAACTCTGCAGTGTATGGGATAGGAAATCAAGCTTGTGAACTGGTTGGTATTGCTGAAGATGTACCAGTCAGGATTGGTTGAAATATTTTTGGAACCTGCCACTTTTGGATCACTCGTTTGGACAGTCCTATGATCTTGGGACAACCCTTCTTAATTGACTTTGGTGCAACCCTGATGTTTTCTGATAAAGTTGGGGAGAGAATTCTTCTCCCTGATGCTGATGGCAGGAAAATTGAAGTTCCTCTTTGCTCTCTGGATTCTGGTTGTTGGGAAAGATATTTTCCTGGTCATTCTCCCAAATCATCTTTTAAGGGGAAGCAGAAGGATAACTCTAGTTCCTCTCATTTTTTAGGGGAATAGTTGATCCTACTAATAGTTGTAGTTCTTTTCAGCCTCAGACTGCAACTCAAGGGTCAACTCCCATCCCTCAGGCTTATTTTTCATTCCTTTCATCATTCTCTTCTGAGCTCAAGAATATTAAAAAACAAAAACATATCAAAATAGAAAAATCCAAAAATATTTCTTCTCCATCTCCTTCTCTCTCTGGATCTGTTGTGTCTTCTTTTCCTTCTACTTTTGAGTCTGATCAATCTTCCCTCAGTTCCGGTTTGAATCTCCACAATGAGTCTAAACTAGATCCTAATTGCAATTCCGTTTTTGGTGATTTTGGTATGAAGGAATATGGGCTTCAGTGGAGGCAATTTGGGGTACAAGTAAGTCCTCCCAATTGTGCACTGCCAGGGCAATCTTTTACCGTCATTTTCAAAACCCTACCTTGTGCCACACATGTGAGCAACGTATTATCTCCTGGTTCTCCTTTTATGGAAAAGGCACCCTTCAAGGATATTGCAGAACATTGGACTTGGAAGATGTTGGAACTTGGACTCAGCTTTTGTAATCAAGTCTCTCTGGTCAACTCTTGGAGGAAACAAGAACTTCTCTCTTTTGCCACGAAGTATAAACCAGTTGCTAAGAAGGTTCAACCAGTCAACCAGCCTATGCCTCTCAACCTCAATCCTCCCCTTATGCGTCCTCCTCTATCTCGCAATCCTTACTGTGGTCTTCCTCAATCTCTTACTGGTCTCTTTGTGCCTAATGGACGGGTCACTGAAGAACGTCTGAAGGTGGTCAACTTTGGTCCAGATGGATGGCTTCTTCCTGATGAGTTAAATTTAATCAAAAATGTCTTATCTCTAAGGGAAAAATCTATTGCTTTCTGTGAAGAAGAGAGAGGTCTCTTGCAGGAATCCTATGGCCTCCCTTATATCATCCCTGTAGTTGAACATGATCCTTGGCAAAAGAAAAAGATCCCTATCCCTGCTGCTAAAGTGGACGAATTCATCAAGTTGGTCCGGGAACAAGTTCGAACTGGCCTGTATGAACAGTCAACTTCTAGTTACTCCAGCCCCATCTTCTGTGTCCTCAAGAGTAATGGTAAACTTAGAATAGTTCTTGATCTTCAACCTCTTAATAAAGTTACTATTAAAGACTCTGGTATCCCTCCTGCTACTGAAGAATTTGTTGAATCCTTCGCGGGGAGAGCTTGCTATGGTCTAGGGGATATTATGGGTGGCTATGACAAACAATCCTTACATCCTATTTCTCGTCATCTCACTATTTTCAATACTCCTCTTGGTTGATTTCAACTTACTCGATTGCCTCAAGGAGCCACCAACTTGGTTGCAGTCTATCAGGCTCAGATGATGTGGATCCTCCAGGATGAAATCCCTGATCATGCTCGTATCTTTATTGACGATGGAGGAATTAAAGGTCCAGTATCTGACTATGATAATGAGCTCTTACCTTGGCATTCAGGAATTTGTTGTTTTATCTGGGAATATTCTACTACCTTGCAGAGGATTCTGTTTCGAATCGAGGAATCTGGCCTTACTGTCTCTGGATCCAAACTGGCGGCTTGTGTCCCTGCTCTGGAAATTGTTGATCATGTGGTCTGCAAGGAAGGAAGAAGGATGGCACCAGCCAAAGTCAACAAGATCATCTCTTGGCCTACCCCAATCAATCCAACTGAAGTTAGGGGCTTTCTAGGTGTTGTCACTTATGATAGAATCTTTATCCCATCTTTATCCAAAATCTGTGCACCCTTGCGTCGTCTAACCAGAAAAGATGCTGAATGGATTTGGACCCAAGATTGTGAATGTGCTTTCCAGCTACTCAAAAGGATAGTTGGTAAAGACATAGTTTTGAAAAAGATCTCTTATGGACCTGGAGCTGGCAAGATCAAGCTGGCTGTCGATTCTAGTTATCAATCTGTTGGGGCCGTCCTTACTCAGGAAGATGAAAATGGTTGGGACCGTCCTGCTATTTATGAATCTTTGTTGTTTTCAGATGTAGAATCTAGATACTCCCAGCCCAAACTGGAACTCTGTGGTGTGGCTCAAATGATGAAGAAACTTCAAACCGTTCTCTGGGGCCAACATTTGGAATTGCAAGTTGATGCTTGATCCATCATTGAAATTATCAACACTCCCAGTCTTCCCAATGCTCCTATGACTCGTTGGGTGGCCTTTATCCAGCTTTTCTCTTTTCATATTGTTCACAGGCCGGGGAAATCTTTCACCATGCCTGACGGTTTATCTTGACGACCTCTTGGGGACAACAAATCTGATGTTGGAACCAATTTTAATGAAGAGGAACCTTTAATCCAACCTATTTTCTCTTTTTCTTCTCAAAATTATTCTGGCTTTCAACAAGGCTTCTGGCTTAAATTAGAGCAGTACCTTTCAACTCTTCAAAAACCTCCTGGTCTCTCTTCTAAGGAATTTCAATCTCTTAAACGAAAGTCTTCTAATTTTTTTGTTCAAGGTTCTAGACTTATGAAGAGAGGCAATCCTTGTGCTCTTATTGTTGTTACTATTCCCTCTTAACAAGATTCTATCCTTGAAAGTCTCCATGAAGGCCTTGGTCATCGTGGGGAAACCAAAACTTATCAACAACTATCCAAACGATTCTGGTGGCCATCTTTGAAGAAATCCGTCTCCCAATGGTGCAAGAGTTGTGAAGTTTGTCAAAAACGTCATCTTAGGCGCCCAGCTGAAATTTGTTATCCTACTGGGGAGTCCACTGTCTTTGGAAGGATTGCTATGGATGTGGTTCATATTAAGGCAGGTGGTGCTAAGTACCTCATTGTGGCTAGAGATGATTTTTCCGGATGGGTTGAAGCAAAATTTCTTAAGAACCTTAGCTCTGAATCAGTGGCAGCTTTCCTCTACAAGACCTGGACAATGCGTTATGGCCTGGCTCGATCTTACTCTACTGATGGTGGCTGTGAATTTTGGGGCAAGCTTGCTGAAATGATCCGATCCCTTCCTGGACAACATAGAGTTACTACTCCTTATTATCCTGAAGGCCAAGGCATGGGGGAACGAGGCCATGCCCCTTTGAAGGCTGCACTTGTTAAACTGGCTGGTGAAAGTGGCAAGAATTGTTGCAAATTCCTTCCTCTTGTTCTCTTCTCTGATTGAATCTCAACCAAGAGGACTACTGGCTACTCACCTTATGAAATCATCTTTGGTCAAAGAGCAGTCCTTCCTTTGGATCTGGAAATGGAATCTTTCTTGGGTATCTCTTGGGAAGAGGTGTCCTCAACCACTGATCTGTTAGTTGCTAGATCCAAGCAACTGGAGAAAAGTGAAGATGTTCGTGATGAAGCTTATCAAAAGATGATGGAGTCCAGAGCAAAATCCATCCAGTATTGGGAGGACAAGCACTCTAATCAAATCAGGGAGCCTTTGAAGCCTGGTTACCTAGTTTTAGCTTATAATTGATGTTTGGAGACCCAGTGGGGCAAGCTTTTCTCTAATCGTTGGAATGGCCCTTATCAAGTGGTTCATCAAGTTAGAGGTGGATCTTATGTTTTGGAGGAGCTGGATGGTACTCGGTTGGCCAGAAGGTTCTCTGCTGATCAAGTCAAGAAGATTCATTGTCATGGGGGCAACTTATCTCAGAAGTAAGTCCTCCCAATTGTGCACCACCAGGGTCATTTGCTGCGTTTTTGTTGTAAAAATCTACTGTATGCCACATATGTGAGCACCTGGGACTCCCTCCTTATTCTATTCCTGCCGCTTCTAGGGCTCATTTGGAAGAATCAAGATATTCTCCTCAACTCTTCAATTGCTCTCAAGATCAAGAAATGGCCAATCTTTGCTTCAATTTCTTTGTTCCCTGCTTTTTTTTTTAATCCCTTCAAATTTTAGATGCAGACTAGGGACAGTCTGTAAGTTGGGGAGAGATGTGGTGACCAATCCGGGTCACCACGGGAAAAAAAAAAAAATATTTTTTCGGTTGTACCCCTATGGGTACCTTCATTTCCCCCCATCTCTCAACTTCTCCCTGTCCTAGCGGTCTAGGACAGGCCTCTTACCTGTCTCTCCTCTTTGATCCCTCCCTCCTATGTTCAACTCCTACTTGTCGCGCTCGCGGCCCTGACTTTTGGCGACGCGAGCAATTGTCGAACCACCTAACGTTTGATCCCATTCTTCTAATCATCGACAACATTGATCCAGATGATCACCAGGATATTGGTCCTCTTTGGCGTCAGGATGATTGTGATGATGATTATCCCCCATGACGCTCACCAGATCCTTGGCCTCTCAATGGCAATCTGATCGATCCCCAAGCCTTGATTCAATCCACTCATCCCGACCGGGATAAATCCAAATCTTGTTCCAACAAGCATCCCATTCAATTTTGCACCCAAAAGTTTAGTCTACCTCTCAACCTCTCCACCAACTCATCCAATCCTCAACCCAACGATCCCTATCCATCATCCATCTCACCACCGATGATCATCATCCTCGCCCATCATCTGATCCAACCGACGACGGCAAGCGACCGCTCCCGGCCGTCGGAACCTCCACCCCGCTGTCGCCGCCAATTGGGCAACGACAGCCATTGTCAACACCTGCGACCGCTGTCGCGGGTGTCCATCTGGTTGCCCGCGGTCATTCTTGACGCGGGCGACATTACTTCTTTTTCCTCTCATGTTTTTTTTTTTTTTTTTTTTTTTTTTTTTTTTTTTTTTTTTTTTTTTTTTTTTATATGTTTTCATTTTCCTGCACCTATTTGTAGTATCTCTTGTACATAGTATACAGGGCCTCATGTCTATAAAAGGAGGGGCTCTCCCCTGCCTTTTGGCCCAGCATCCATGAGACCATCATCATCTCTTCTCATCTGTTTCTCCCATCATCATAATAAACTTATCCGTGGGCATCCTTCCCCACTTATCTGAGCAATTTATCTGGGTATATCCATGATTTCCCCTTGATCCTTTGAGCCTCTGTACTCAAACTCTGTCCCTTGTGACCTTGATCCTTATCACCAACCAATAGCCTTGCTGGTTGAAGAAGAATTCCTGTCTGAATTCTTGGGTGTGTTATACCACTCTGATCCCTTTTTCCGACCATACTGGTATTGATCTCTCCTTTATCATCCTTCTGGAGCCAATCACGTTTGATTGAAGAGGTTTTATTAAGCTTAAAACCTGGAGTGTTATACCTCCCTTCTTCTTTAAGGTTGAATTTCGCCACACTATTCTTGAGTCCCTTGAGAAGTGTTGGGATATTCTTGCTTGAATTTGTTTTTGATTTGCTTCTAGAGCTTCATAAACAAATTGCTTTTGTTTGTTCAGCCTCCCACAGTTATCTGGTACTCTTCAAGCGCTTGATTGCGGAGAGTTGGGCAGGTTCATTGAGAACCTGGAGGTTGGTTGGGATTGAGTTGATCTTTCCTAATCAGTTGCTGACGACCAGAGTTATTAGCTTGTGGGCGTTGTTACTTACAACTGCCTTGTTCTATTGAACTCTGAACAAACCTTGACTTATTTGTTCAAGTCTTTACCTGCACCATCTTGCCTCAGATAGTGTTGTTTCCATCGCTACCGACAACCCTCATCCTCTTCCCTTACTTTGATTTCTCATCCATAAGGTTCTGGACCTTGATTCCGGTTACATTTAAATATCATTGTAACTCCTAGGAGGGCAAACTAAACAGAACCATTCCCCTCCACAGAACTGCCACGGCTTAGCACCGTTTGGAGTCTTACACCGCATAGTTCCAGTTTTGGTTGAGAGTATCTGGATTCTTTATCTGAAGGTAACAAGGATTCATAAGGAGAATGAAAGTCCCAACAATTTTAATCTTCCTGAGTAAGAACAGCGCAAACAGATTGGTAACTGGAATCAAAAGCCAGCTTAATCTTTCCAGCTCCAGGTCCATCAGATATCTTTTTCAAAACCATTCCTTTCTTAAAAATAATGTTGAGCCATTGAAACAAATTTTTAAAATCTTGGGTCCAAACCCATTCAGCTTTTTTCCTGGTTAGAAAAAGAAAGTGAAAACATATTTTGGATTAAGATGTAATGAAGATTTGAACAGTTACAACACCTATAAAGCCTCTAAATTCAGTGGGATTGATTGGGGTAAGCCACAAAACAATTTTTTTGACTTTGGATGATTTCATCCTTCTTCCTACCTTGCAGAAAAAGTGACCAACAATTTCCAGAGCAGGGACGCAAGCAGCTGATTTGGATACACAGACAGTAAGGCCAGATGCCTCAGTTTAAAATAGAATTCTTTCCAAGGTAGTAGCATATTCCCAGACAAATCAAAAATTACTGAATGCATATGTAATAACTTATTTTCATAGTCAGAAACTGGACCTTTAATTCCGCCATTGTCATTAAGTATACCAGCATAATTGGGGATTTCATCTTGGAGGATCCACATAATCTGAGCCTGATCGAATTAAACCAAATTAGTAGCACCCTGTGGCAAATGAGTAAGCCCAAATCCACCAAGAGTAGTATTGAAAGTAGTGGTAGGCAAAAGATAGGATGTAAGAATTGTTATTCATAACCACCCATCATTTCCCCTAGACCATAGAAATCTCTCCCAGAAAAGGATTCCACAAAATCTTCAGTAGCAGGTGAAAAACCAAGTCTTTAAGAGTAAATTTTTTGAGGGGTTGAAGATGATAAACTACTCTATGTTTACCATTAATTTCAAGGATACAGAAGACAGGTCCAGAATATCTGGAAGTTGACTTTTTGTAGATACCAGTACAAACTTGTTTGCTGACAAAATTTATCAATTAGTTGAATTTAGCGGCAGGGGTAGGGATATTTTCTTTTGCCAGGGATCATGTTCAACTACTGGGATGATATAAGGAAGTCTGTAGGATTCTTTCAAGAGAAATCTCTCTTCCTCACAGAAGGCAATAGATTCCTCTCTTAGGGATAACAAATTCTTGATCAAATTTAACTAATCAGGAAGCAGCCATCCATCTTGACCAAAGTTGACCACCTTCAGACTTTCATCAGTGAAATTACCATTGAGTAACAAAGCGGTTGGTAAGGGATCAAGATAAGACGCAGTAATGATCATGAGATAAAGGAGGGTGCATGACAGGAGGATTGAGGTTGAGAGGCATAGAATGGTTGTTTTGTTGGACTTTCTTTGCAACTTTTTTATATTTGGTAGAAAAATAAAGAATTTCCTGCTTCCCCCAAGCATTGAATAATGATAACTGACTATGAAGATGGAGACCTTGTTCCAAAATTTTCCATATTAAATTTTCTGAAACATCCTTGAAGGGTGCTTTTTCCATAAAAGAAGATACAGGAGATGACATTGTGCTCACGTATGTGGCACAAGGTAGGGTTTCAAAGAAAATTGTAGAAAAATGCCCTGGTGGTACATAATTGGGAGGACTTTCTTTGACCCCCAAGTGCTTCCACTGTAGCCCATATTCCTCCATACCAAAGCCATTTAGAATTGAATTGATATTGGGATCTATTTTATACCAATTGAAGATATTTGATTGATAAATGAAGGAAGATTGATAAGGGTAAGGATTACATGGAAAATAAGACATCACAGATCTAGAGGGAGAATCAAAAACATTTTCGGAATTTTTTGTTTTGACATGTTTTGGATTTTAAGCATTTTGTAGATCACAAGAAAATGATTATAAAAAACAAAAATTAGCCTCAAGGATTAGATTTGATCCTTGAGTTGAAGTCTGAGGCTGAGAAAGACTAAAACTGTCAGTAGGACCAACTACTCTTCTGAAAAAACTGTCAGTAGGAACCACTACTCTGTTGAAACATGAGAGGAATTAGAAGTATCCTTCTGCTTCCCCTTTAGAAACACTTGACAAAAATGACAGGAAAGTTTTGTTCCCAACAACCTGAATCCAAGGAACAAAGAGGAACTTCAATTTTTTTCCACCATCGGCATCAGGGAGGAGAATTCTTTCCCCAACTTTATCATAAAACATCAATGTAGCACTAAAATCCATTAGGAAGGGTTGACCCAAGATCATAGGGCCTTCCAAAAAAGTTATCAAAAAGTGACAAGTTCCAATGATATTTTGGAAAATTCAAACTGGGAAATCTTCAGCAATACCCACCAATTCACAGGATTGATTTCCTATCCCATAAAACAAAGAATTGAAGCTAACCCAGCTTGTGTTTGAAGGCCATAGCATCCAAAATTAAGTTGAGCTGAGAACCCAAATCAACAAGGAGAGAAACTTGCTAAGATTCTGCTTCTCTCCACACACCATTCCTCTCCGATCCGCGCCTCTGTGTGCGCTACTTAGTGTGCTCTCCGCGCACTCTCATCTGTCCGCGGAATCTCATCTGTAGCGGATGGTCCCGCGGTGTTCCTGATTTCTTTCCTCTTCTCGAGAGTCTCCTTTTCTCAGTTCTCTTAATTCTTTTCTATATTCTTCTTTCGACTACTCTTCTTCTCTATATTCTTCTTTCAATTACTCTTCTTCTCTGTCTCGTATGACTGTTTGAATCATCATTCAATCTCCCGAGTATCATTCCATTCAAACTCAAATAATCCTTGCCTGGTAAGATGTCACATTCTCAGTATCTTGATCTTATCTAAATCTGATCTATTTTCTATCCAGTCCATCTTCCCGTGATCTTTTATCCATCTACCTCTACTACATGAATTACCGTCCCGCTCCTCAAATCTCTTCAATATCAATCTAACTGCCCTCCTAACTTTCATCTCCGGTCAAGCTGTAGGGCTCTAACTTTTTTTCTTCTTTTTCTTTTCTTATGATTCTTATTTTTCTCACGTCTATCTTTGTATTCTCTTTGTTCAGCCCATTCTGGTTCTAATTCATACAGAAATTCAACACTATATTTAACACGGTTAAAAGCCAAAATTCACCGATCAACTAGAACCAAATCTAGACTACAAATCCTTACGCAACTCTGACCGAACCAGCCGGAGAAGCCAACTTCTTTCACCAGGTGGCCCTGAAAGCTTCCGTTGACGCTATTCCTCCCTTAAATGAAGAGAATTATTCGATCTGGAGAGACAAGATGCTCATGCTATTCGATTTGAAGGACATAAAAGATGCTATCACAAGAAATTCTAGCCCTCTTTCCTCTAAACAAGATAGAGAGATCCGAGCTATTATCCTATCAAAACTAGATAACACTACTCATGCGAATGTAGTCAATGCCTCCAATATGACTTTGTCGAAACTCCTATGGTCTGAAATCACAAAACGATTTGCCTCTTTGGAAACAGCTAATAGGGCAAGGTTCTTCAACCATTTTCTTCACTCCACTTTCAACAAACATGCAATTGAAGGTTTCATCACGGAAATGCGTAAATCTATTACGAGGATGACGGACATTGGAATCGAATTACCCAAGGATATACTTGCGTATCTGGTACTCTTCAAGTTTCCGACAATTTTGGAAAACCTCAAGCAACAGATAATGCATGTCGAAAAACAGCTAACGGTAGACACCGTGTTTAACCATCTTACTCAGTACCATAACAAGAGGAAAGCGCAAACAAATCCTGGTAAATCATCTGCGGACGTCTCCTTGGTATCAACAAAAACTTAATCTCATAAGGATGAGAAGAAGTTAAAGTTGAGGTGTTGAGAAGGATACCATGATCCAAACGCTCCTCACTCCGAATCTTCATGCTTCCATCTACATCTGCAAATAGCTCCCAAATGGTGGATCGAGCAGCAAAACAAATCGAAAAATAAAATGAAAAAGCCTCCTACGATCAACTACCATGCCTTGTTAACCCTTTGGATCAACGCTGATAACAACCCAAACCTTCTCTTAGACTCTGGAGCTAACGTCCATATATTCAACGATCTTAATTTTTTTTCCTCTATTAAACTCCAAGAAGAATCAGAGGAGATTAAAACTGGTAAACTAGAAGCTAACCTAAAAATATGTGGAACTGGAACTGTCAGACTGGAATGGAACGATTCGATCGTCACACTAGAAGACTGTGTCTACGTACCCGATATCGTTGTTAATCTTATTAGTCCCGGTCTTCTGGCAAGAAAAGGGTTTATTCTAACTCAAATGAATAATAAGTTCTTGGTCACCAGAGGTAGTGAACTAGTACTGAAGGGGATGATTCAAGACAACCTATTTGTCATAGAAAAACCCAAATCCGCAAACAGAAGTCAGATGGTCAATCTCTCTCAACATATGAATAGTCGCCCATTCTCCCTGCTGGAGGTACATAAAATGTATGGACATGCTTCAATATCCACTCTCAAACCTCTAGTGAAGGACCTTTTCTCCAATGAAGAACTCAATTCCTTCGAGTGCAATATCTGTATCAGAAGTAAAATCACAAGATCGCCCTTCACTGGGATTTCCAAACCGTCAAGTAAGCCCTTAGATTGAATTCATCTGGACCTTATTGGTCCTATCTCTCCTCAATCTAAATCGGGTCACCATTACATTCTCACTCTGATAGACAACTGCACCGTTTATCTCGCGGCGTTTCCACTGACTTCAAAAGATGAAACTACGGATGTGATAAAGACTGTTCTCAAGACCAAGCATAAAAGATTGGGCTACTAACCATCTGAGATCTTCTCAGATAAGGGAACTGAGTTTGTTAACTCCAATCTCAAAGAATTTGCAAAATCAAAACATATCAAGTTGATAACCTCGGAACCCTACCATTCTCAACATAACGGACGAGTCAAGAGAGCAAACAGAACAATTGTTGAGTGAGCTCAAGCAACTTTTTCTTCCTCAAGATTTGCAAAAAATTATTGGCATGTAGTTACGAGAAGCTGTTGCTTCATGCTCAACCAAGTCCCCAGAGAAGGTAATCAACAGTCTCCTTGGGAACTCATGTTCGGTAAGACCCTTCCCACTAATTACTTGAAACCTGTAGGTTCTTCTGTTATATATCTGAATAATCAAATACCACGAGGACGTAAATTTGATGAGAAGGGACTGGAGGGTATCTTGATTGTCTTCAATCCAACCTTCCATTCCTATCTTATTCTTAACTCTCTTGGCGCAATTGTCAAAACAAAACACATCAGATTTCTCAAAACTCGGCTAGACAGATTTCCCTTCCTTGAATCCCCTGGACTAGATCTGTTTGCTCAACCTGAAGTAGATTCATTCAAGACCAAATTTTCAACTAATGATAAGCAATACGCTATGAGAGGAACCGGTACTGAAATTCCAGACTCCGACTCTGATTCTGAAGAAGCCAGCTCTCCCGATTCCCACTCTTCTGATTCTCCCGAAAATCCCTCTTCTGATATTCCTATGACTCAGATTCCTCAACCTACTAATCCAAGGACCAGTATCAGACCGCGCAATGAAATTAGAAAACCCCAAAGATATGGATTTCACCATTATTATGAACCACCATCATACAAAGCGGCACAAAAATGTCCTGAATGGCCCAAATGGAAGAAGGCGTTGGAAGACGAATTGGACTCTATCAAATCACAGGAAGTTTGGGAAGAATTCTACGACGAACCTGATAACATATTGAATACTGTTTGGGTATTTAAAATAAAAGAGAATTGTCATGGCGAACCGGTTAAATATAAAGCACGACTTTGCGTACAAGGATTTGATCAAATCCAAGGCGTGGATTTTGACAAGACCTGGGCAACCACTGGAAAACTAGGTTCTCTTTGTCTCGTGCTTCTCTATGGGCTTAAAAACAAAATGAACTTCACACAATTTGATGTGAAGGAAGCATTTCTCCATGCTCCTCTAACCAAGACGGTGATAATTCAAACACCTGAAAGGTCGGAATCTAAATCGCCATATCTTAAACTAAAGACATCACTCTACGGGCTTTGTCAATCTCCCAAGAATTGGTATGAGACCCTCACTAATTGGATCAAATCTCAGAATTTTGTCAAATCTACGAGTGATCCATGTCTTTATCTCAACTCTCGATCCGGGGAAGTAATCTACTTTCACGTGGATGATCTCATCCACGTTGGTAAATCTGACGTATTTTCTAGCAACTTCCTCAAAAGATTCTTAAACTCCTCGTGCCATCCTCCAAATACCATCCTTGGAATGTTAATGCAGGTTGAGGACAACAAAATTCTCCTTAGTCAACCAAATCATATCAATCAAGGATTAGAAGAATTAGGCCTTACGGAGTGTAAAAATATAAATACACCCCTTACTCAAAATCTTCATCTAGAACTGGCGTCAGATGAAGAACACGAGCAATTTTCCCGTCTCAAAGTTAACTATAGGTCATCGATTGGTCTTCTGAATCATCTTTCTCAATATACTCGACCGGATATAGCTTTTGCAGTCTCAAGCCTGGCAAGGTTCAATACTAGGCCTGGCATGTCTCACTGGAGAGAAGTAAAGAAGGTCTGGAAATACCTGAAGACGACCCGGAACCTCAAATTGACACTTAATTATGATTCTTCTCAGGAAGCTATAGCTGGTTACAGCGACGCTACCTGGGGAGATGATCCCACCTTTCGTAAATCACAAACAGGATTTATCATCCTTCATTATGGCAGTCCAGTCGCTTGGAATTCCTCAAGACAAAGAGATATAACTTACTTGTCTACGGAATCTGAACTCAATGCTTTATTAGATTGCTACTTAGAACTTAAGTGGATCACCCATCTTGTTGACGAAATTCATCCTTCCCTCAAATGCAAACCGACCATCTACATCGACAATAAAGGTTTAGACGATAAGATAAAGAAATTTGGATCTCATTCTAAATCGCGACATATTGATATCAAAACAAAAGGGTTAAGGGAGGATTTCTCTCTCTCCTTGTTTGATCTAGTTCTCATTTCAATCAACAAGATGATAGCCGACTCTCTTACTAAGCCAACTTCAATCAATGCCCTGAGACTTCTTCAA
This sequence comes from Puccinia polysora, assembly GCA_025617555.3. NCBI lineage: Eukaryota > Fungi > Basidiomycota > Pucciniomycetes > Pucciniales > Pucciniaceae > Puccinia > Puccinia polysora. The sequence continues at coordinate 9,170,069 of CM062629.1, forward strand.
CAGGAAGTTTTGAATTAGTTCCAGCTGCTCTGTTACCCTCTTACCAGTCAAGAGGGGTGTTAAGATTCTGCTTCTCTCCACACAGCATTCCTCTCCGATCTGCGCCTCTGTGTGCACTACTTAGTGTGCTCTCCGCGCACTCTCATCTGTCCGCAGAATCTCATCTGTAGCGGATTGTCCCGCGGTGTTCCTGATTTCTTTCCTCTTCTTGAGAGTCTCCTTTTCTCAGTTCTCTTAATTCTTTTCTATATTCTTCTTTTGACTACTCTTCTTCTCTATATTCTTCTTTCAATTACTCTTCTTCTCTGTCTCGTATGACTGTTTGAATCATCATTCAATCTCCCGAGTATCATTCCATTCGAACTCAAATAATCCTTGCCTGGTAAGATGTCACATTCTCAGTATCTTGATCTTATCTAAATCTGATCTATTTTCTATCCAGTCCATCTTCCCGTGATCTTTTATCCATCTACCTCTACTACATCAATTACCGTCCCGCTCCTCGAATCTCTTCAATATCAATCTAACTGCCCTCCTAACTTTCATCTCCGGTCAAGCTGTAGGGCTCTATCTTTTTTTTCTTCTTTTTCTTTTCTTATGATTCTTATTTTTCTCACGTCTATCTTTGTATTCTCTTTGTTCAGCCCATGCTGGTTCTAAGTCATACAGAAATTCAACACTATATTCAACAAAACTGTTTTATCAGAATTTCCAAGATATCAAGGAAGAAAACCAAGAGAACCGGCTTGAAGGTTAGAATCTGAAGGGAGATCTGTTATACCATTATCCTCAATAAAAGTTCCAGAGGAAACCTTAAATTCATCAGGACAAATCTCCACACATCAAAAATAAACCTATTTCTTCATTCCTTTGGCAGCAGGTGGAGAGATTGACAGAAGTTCAGCTACAGATAGATCAGGAATTTTGAGATTGACAATTTTATTTAATACCACTTCCACAGCATTGGGGTGGCCCTGAGAAATTTCCCTCTCAAACCAAACTTTGGGCTGGGTGGAGGGAGGAAGTTTGGGCACAGCAGGGATGAGGACAGGATAATAAGGTTTAGGTATTTTAACAGATGAAGGAGGAAGATAAGGTTGATTTTGAAAAATTTCCATGATTGTTTCCTTTTCCACCTCCATGTCTTCTACATCAGAGGAAAAAGGCTCAGGAGGTGATTAACTTTTGACAGCTTTTCAAAGAATTGAGGATGGAAAGGAAGGAGCTTTATGATGTTTGGGTTCCTCATGTTGTGTCATTGCTGGATTGGATTGATAGGTTCCAGACAATCTGGAAGATGAGATTGCTGGAGGATACCAAGGTTGAAGAGTACCATAAGAAGGTTAAAAATCCACAGAGACCAAGGATTCTTTCATAGGAGGTGGGAGCTGGTAAGAGGCCACCACATGACAAATAGGGCAAGATATATCAAAAGCAATGAGGGAACCATTAGGAAGAAAGGAATTATCCCCCTTCTGCTCCAGAAATTGTTCCTCTTTATACTTCTGGAATTTGAGACATCTACCAGTTCCATGACCTTCCCTAAGAAAGTAGTAGCAGACCAGAGTAGATTCAGGAACAGAGTTAGGAGGCTTGGGAGTAGCAATAGAGGAAATTGTTTGATCAAGCTTATTCTCAAAAGTTGCAAGTGGTTTTTTTATCTTGTCCATATTTGGAGTTCCCCTGTTGGACTTAGGATTTGGTTTAAGCCTGCAATGGGCATCCATCTTATTCATGATTTTGTTTGATTCTTAGAAAAAAAGGAGCATGGACTGGTTCAGTGGTTATATTTTATTCAAAAGCTAAAGCATTTTGAACTTTCATGAATTTATCCACAGCACAGTCAAGGATAAGGAAAACAGGGGGCTTGAATCAGTTATCCCAGGAAATGATTATTGATCCAGACCCAACTAATTCATTCCTAATCCTCTCCTGCACTCATGGCAAAAAAGTTTGGACAAATTGCGCTTGAATTTCACACACAATATCAATGTGATTGTTTTGTATAAGATGAGATTTGATTGGGTCCCATGAATTCTCAAAAGGCTGATAATACAATACTGACAAGAGACCACAATTTGAGATCCATTGGGAGAAAAGAGCATAAAATTCATGCAAATTAAATTTTGCTCTATCTAATTTTCCCCAATATACCAACATTTCCTCCCTCAGAAACATCCAGTCATGAGATTAAAATCCATCAAATGATTAAATAAATTCAATCACTTCATAAGAGGAGACAAAGAATTGTAACTGGTAGGCCATATTGTATTCATTTTCCCCATCCACTGCAGCAACCATTTTGTAAGAGTCCAGAAAACATTCCAAATTTTACCCATTTAAACCTTAGTTGTTCTTCTTAGGCTTGAGCTTAACCATCTTAGGAAAAACAGAGGAGGAGGAGGCACCAGCCTATTCCATCTTCACAGGGTTTCCTATGAGACCCAAAGAGAAGATTTCCAAAGTGGCTCACAAGTGTGGCAGGGGTTGAGATTTACCAAAAAAAAGACAAGGATCTGACCCAGATGGTGCACAATTGGGAGTACTTCCTTCTGGAAAAAGTTGGCTCCATGGATCTAGATGATGACAGAAGACAAAAAGAAAGAAGAGAAAAAAAAAGAAAGGATTGGATTTTGAAGTTGATTTGACAAGTTTTGGGAAGATAAATCCAAAGGTTGCTGGTTCAATCCTGGCCCAGGGGACCAAATTTCAGGCTCCAAATTTTGCTGGAAACAGCCAGTTCTGTGGAGGGGAAAGGTGATTTTTTAGGCTGACCTCCTGAGTGTTACAAAAATATTCAAATTTAACTTGAATCAAGGTCCATAACCTTGTAAATGAGGAATCAAGAGTGTGGTAGTCCAAACCTGTCCTACAGCCATAAGAATCAATACTCCAGTGTAACAACAGCTCAAAATCTCAAATTAACCTCAGAAATGGATTCTAAATCAGAAATAACCCATAGTCACTCAGCCAAAGTAACCCTCTATCTGTCATGGATTAGAAGATAAAGCCCAAGAGACCTTAAACAGTAGAAAATCATACCCAAACAGGTGTCACAGCCCTGTGGAAGACATAAGAAATACCTTGGAAACCCCCAAGTACATACCAGTGCCACCTTACCCTCAAAAACAGGACCATTAACCAACCCTGTCACCTTATCAGCATACAAAGATACATGTACAGGATGAAGTGTAATCTGTCAGACCCTGTCACCTCAGCCAGAATACATCAATACAGATGCAAGAGGCAGTGCACCAAGCCCAGATCCAGTGACCTCATCAGCATACCAAAAAACAGATGCAAGAGTCGGTGCAACCAGTCCAGATCCAGTAACCTCAGCCAGAATACAGCAATACAGATACAGGAGGCAGTGCAGCATGTCAGATCTAGTCACCTGAACAAAACAAAAATGAAAATAAACATACAAGAGGCTTTGCAGAAGTATACAGGACCAATATATGCAGGAGGAAGTGAGACCAGTCTGACCCAGGACCAAACAAAGCACCAGTATAACCAGAAAACAAACAATTTGCACAGAAATACATGCAGGTAGAATCAAGTAGCACTGAATAAACTACCGGGATAGCAAAGAAATATATCTTATCTGCACTACACAGCAATTTATGCAAGGCTTTGCATGGATTAAACCCCTGTATAAGCTTTTTTCAACCAGAAAAAATGCCTCATGTAAATGTACCAGATTTTTAAAACCAGCAGAAATGCCTCATGTAACTGTACAAGCTTTTCCCAACCAGAAGAAATGCCTCATGTACCATATATCCAACTGTAACAGGGGAAGCCCCAGGGCACCCACAAGGGAAGCCCTGAGCATCCCCTGAGGACCCAATTTTCTATTTAATGAGGACCTCTCTGCCCTATCCAGGTTGTATCCCCATGCCATCCACATCCATGCCATCCCCATCCACTTATCCTATCACTCACCTATAAGGCCCTCTTGGCCCAGATAAAAAAATAGTATCAGTGAATCAGTTATAAAAGGAAAAAAAATTAGAAACCAAGTTATAACCCATTTTTACACAATTAAACCACCCAAAAGGTGCTTGAATAATGGTTCCTTGGTGACCTAAATACTAAGAACCTGATTAAAGAATAGCCACCCATCAATCAATAAATAACCCTTTTAAAGAAAGAGAGCACAACCAGAAGTAACTACCAGCCTTTCCCCTACCCATCCCACTGTGGGTAAACCCATCCTTGGGTCCTCTCCTGAACCATCCCTTGGATGAAGCCTTGAACCCTTTAAATTTGGGATATTGGTTAAGATCAAATATATCTGATCAATCAGTAACCTATAACCCTAACACATCTGGTCCACTCTTCAAAGAAATTCTACCAACCCACAGCTAGTAATTAGTAATAGTTTGATCTGAGACCTATATTAAGTCTAAAAAAACAAGCCACCAATAAAAAAATATTGGAAGACTTACTATAGTTTAGAAGGGCAGTAAAATCACAACCACATCAGTTTATTAATACTCTAAAGGAGTAGAGTTAATAATCAATTCCCCTTCAAAGACTGCCAGGATTCTATTTGCTAAATTAACAATTATCCAATGAGGCGTCCCAAAATGGGAAAAAGATAATTTTGGTAGTAATCAATAGCTATGGAAGACAACACTATGTGAGGCACAATGGTGATGGAAAAATACTTGAATACAATAAGTTATAGTTTTTTCATAGTTCAAAAGAACAAGGCAATTGACATTAAAAACAACCACAAGCTAATAAATCTGGTTTTCAGCAGAAGCTTGGGATTTATCAACTCAAATGCAAACTACCTCCAGGTTCTCAATGAAACTTCCCAAATATCCTCAATCAAGCGCTTGAAGGGTACCAGATAACTTTGTGTTGCTTCACAAGCAAAGCAATTTGTGCAATGAAGCTCTAGAAGCAAAGAAATAAAGAATTCCAGCAAGAATTATCCAAGAAATTTTCAAGGAAATCAAGAACAGCGTGGAGAAAGGAAATTTAAAGGAAATACAGGGAGGTTTAACACTCCAGGTTTAAATTTGATTAAAATTCTCAGTCAAACGTGACTGGTTGCAGAAAGACAATGAAAGAACAATGAAGACCAGTATGGTGGAAAAAAGGGATCAAGGGGTGGTATGAAACATTCATGAATCCAACTATATCAATTATTATTCACCCAGGAAGGCTATTGGTTGGTGATATGGAAGAGGGTCACAGAAAGGTTGATCATAATTTTTAGTATGGAGGATCAAGGATCAAGGGGCAATCATAGATATACCCAGGATAAAATATGATGGATTACTTGGGTCAGGATTAGATTAAAATGAGAAGTATAATCTCCCAATCATGAAGAATCTCCACCATGGGGAAAGGCAGGGGAGAGCCCCTCATTTTATGGGAGTGATATCCTGTAGACTACTTACAAGTGGATGAAACAGATGAGAGCATATATATATATACATATAAAACAAACTGATGAACAGATCAAAGAGAATAGCGCAGGAGTGAAATTAATAGAAGAAAAAAGAAAGAAACAGAAGGGACAGAAGCCTCAAACGCAAGTCAGACAACTGATGAGCGGTGCCAGATGAACAACTGTGGGAGCCACTGACAGAAAACCACACCTACAACTGCAAGGTGATGAGCAAGGGATTGGGTGATGGGGCCGAAGTTAGTGGGAGATGATTGATGAGTTTGATAATCAAGCTTGGTTCAAAGTATGGGAGAGATTGGTCAAAGGGTAGGATCAGCTGGGGTCAAGGACAAGACTTGCAAAGGCCACAATACAACCCCACAAGATGATAAAACCAATGGACATGGGTTCCTGATCCATTGGATGGGGGGATTGAGAGTTTTGATGGATCAGATGAACGCAAAAGATGAGTGAGTGGTGATAGTAGGAGGATGAATCAAGGATTTGTGATCCAATCAATTTGAGTTAAGTGTTAGCAATCCAGCATGGTCTGCTGTGATGGTGGTGATGATGGCAACCATCATCATCTGCAATTGCTTGATTTTTATTGATCTTATAAAAATCAATGTCCATGAGGATTGTGATTTTTCAATGTATATATATATATATATATATTATAGAATAAAAATTATAAAGGAGTTTTTAAATTTTGACCCATTTCAGGAGGTTAACCAGATTGGTAATGCCAAATATTGCACTCATCTGTTGGCCACAGCCATTGGGTCTGTTGTTGCAGCCAATTAGCCAACTTTAATTCACCAACCACCAGCAACTGTAAACACAAATAATTTCATTTTATTTGTAGACTGCTGTGGTCTTCCCAGCTCATTTTTAATTTAATGATTATTTTTCTGGTCCAGATCTTCTCAATCACAGTCATTTCTTCATTAAAAAAAACCAAATAAATTGCACTTTCATTGGTGTTATCTCCTTGTTAGTAGAACACAGAGTCTTTTTCACATGACAAGAGGGGCTCTACCCTGCTTTTTGCCCCAACCAGCATCTTCATATAATCCATGATCAATCATTCATCATCTTAGTAAATTCATAAATCTGTGGGGATCTTTGACTTTATCCAAGTAATCCCCCATCTTATATCTTGATTTCCCCTTGATCCTTGAGCCTCCATACTCAAATCTTTGACCTTTCCCCTGTGAACTTATCCATTATCACCAACCAATAGCCTTGCTTTTTGAAGAATCATTCATTTCATTGGATTCTTGAGTGTGTTATAACACTCTTTGATCCCTTTTTTGACCATACTGTTCTTGATCATTCTTTGATTTCCCTTCTGGATCAAGTCATGTTTGACTGACATGTTTCTTTAAGTCTGAAACCTATAGTGTTAAAAATACCTCATTTCTTTGAATTTGAATTATTCCGCGCCACTCTTGAGTCCCTTGAGAAGTGTTGGTTTATTCTTTTTCAAATCTGTCATTGATTTGCTTCTAGAGCTTCATAAGACAAATTGATTTTTTTTTCACATCCACCCGCAGTTTTCTGGTACCCTTCAGGAGCTTGATTTCAAAGAGTTTTTCAGTTTCATTGAGAACCTGTAGGTTGTTTGGGATTTATTTGATCTTTCCTAATCTTCTTCTGACAACCAGAGTTATTAGCTTTTGGGTCTTGTTACTTACAACTGTCTTGTTCTATTGAAATCTGAAAAATTTTACTTATTTTTTTCAAGCTTTTTCCCACACCATCTTGCCTCAAAAAGTGTTTTCCAAACCTATAAATTAATATCAAACTCCTTCCTTCCAATTGAAAGTTTGTTGAACTTCATTTTGGTAACATTTAATATGTTTTTAATGCCCAGGAGGTCGGCCTAACATTCCCCTTTTCCCTCCAAAGAACTTCCTGCATCCAGCAAGGTTTGGAGTCTTACATTTGGACCCCAAGGCCGGCATCAAACCAGAAACCTTGGGATTTAAAGTCCCAAAACTTTTGGAAGAAAATGAGAAATCCAATTTTTTTTCTTTAATGTTTTTGTTTTTTTAGATCTAATCCATGGCGCCAACTTATGTCAGAATTAAGTCATTCAAAATGTGCAGCATATGGAAAAGATTCTTGTTGTTTTTTTGTGAAACCCTAATCTTTCCACACTTGTGAGACACTTTGGAATTCATCTGTGGTGTTTTATTTATAACCTTGGATTGGGAACTGCATTGCGGGCTGCGCGCTCAGCAGTTGGGTAGTTTTGGCACAGCATTTGGGGTGCGCGCAGTTTCAGCAGTGCCTGCTGCGGGCTCAGAAGTAGGGATTGCAGGGCTCAGCACCAGGTGGGGGTTGGTCTTGCAACCTGCTTGGACAACACAGACCATGTGATGGAGCCAACCCAACCAAATTTGCAGGCGGCTAGTTTGGGAAGCAGGAGGGGGGAGATAGCGGTCTTATAAGTGCCAGGGAGGTCTGCACAAGAATAGGCATGGAAAAATCCTTGGATCATGCAATTTTCAGAGGCACGCAGACGGATAAAAAAGGGGCTTCCAATTAGGACACGCCAGAGGGCCGCGCCATGAGAAGGAGAAACTGGACGTACCTAACAAGGGGGCAATGGTTTTGGAGGGAGTGGACAGTTGGGGTAGGGTTGGGCTATGTTTCTGGGCCGCAGGTTTTTCTTTCTTTAACTTTGTTTCTAGGATTTCCATTGGGCTTTTACTTAGTTTAGGTTTGAGAGGAAGGATTTAAAAACCTCACTTTCAACTCCGGATTGTAGGAGACACATCTTATGGGATAATCATCTGGGAAAGAGAGCCTTGGACTGGATTGGAAGGAATATGCATCATCATTTTTTTACCCCTCTCCCCTCTACAATTTCCCCTTTCTCATAAAACTCATCAACCCCAACCTCCTTACAGACGATTGGACCAATATAACTTCAGAACTTGAGGATGACTAAGGGGTGTATTGTTAAAATATGTAAGAACTTGCGGGTGTGCTATGTATGATTGTAATTCAAATGGGATGTACATGAGGGCCTCTGCTGCCCATTGGACACACACATGTACCATACGTGCCTGTGTGGATGTCACAGATTTGGGGAAACTGGCCTCAAAGCGCATGAAGAAGGCCTATTGGTACAAGGGCCCTAATGGGCCAAGTGGGGTATATGGGCAAATACAGCCAGATGGGCTTTTATGGGCATAATTTGGACCAAGGTTTATTTTGGACATACTTGTCCAGACGGGCTGGCCCGCCAAAGTATGTAAAACTCACCTTTTGGGCTTGGGTGCGGCCCATTGGGGCCACCGCCTGTTGTAAGACTCCAAACGGTGCTAGGCCGTGGCATTTCTGTGGAGGGGAAAGGTGCTGTTTAGGCCGCCCTCCGGAGTGTTACAAAAAGATTTTAATGTAACTGAGATCAAGGTCCAGAACCTGGTAAATGAGGAAGCAAGTAGTAAAGGATAAAAATGATATTAGTTTGGTAGCCATGGAACAGCACTATCTGAGCCAAGATTATGTGGGAAAAACTTGGACAAAAGAAGCTAAAGTTTGTTTAAAGTTCAAAGGAAAAAGCTGTTGTATGTAAACAACACCCACAAGCTAATAACTCTGGTTTTCAGCAGAATATTGGGAATGATCAACTCAAACCCAACCAACCTCCAGGTTCCCAATGAACCTTCCCAACTCTCCTCAATCAAGCGCTTGAAGGTTACCAGAAAACTGGGGTGGCTGCACAAGACAAAGCACTGTGTTTTGAGAAGCTTTAAAAGCAAACAGTGAACTGATTTGAAGCAAGGATGACCTCAGAACTTCTCAAGGAACTCAAGAGTAGGCTGGCAGGAATCAACTCCGAAAAAAAGGGAGGTATAACACTCCAGGTCTTAAGCTTAATAAGACCTCTTCAACCAATTGTTATTGGCTCCAGAAAGATGATCAAGGGGGGATCAAGACCAGTATGATCAGAGGAAGGGATCAAGCAGTGGTGTAACACACTCAAGAATTCCAAAAGACAGAATTATCTTCAACCAGCAAGGCTATTGGTTGGGGATAAGGATCAGGCCACAGAGAGGCAAAGACTCAGGATCAATGGATCAGGGGGGGGGGAATCATAGATAAACCCAGGATGAGGATGAGGAATCAATGTCAATGATAACCGGGGGGGACACATGCACAATCTCCCATGGATGCTTAAGAAAGGCAGGGGAGATCCCTCCTTTTATAGACCATGGATCCCTGTAGACTATTTACAAGATAGATTTAAAAATAGAGCGGAATTTCTTTTTTTCTTTTTTTTTTCTGGATGATTGATTTTCATGAGAAAACAAAAGAAAAAAAGAACCAAAAAAACACTCAGAAAAAAAAAGACAGAATAGTTGAATCAAGACCCTGGCCCGTGCCAATGATGAGCACGGGCAAGAGAGTAGCTAGTGGGACGCCTGCAGGCATCCCAACAGGCCCGGGAAACTGCTGAGACCGCGGATGACCGCCAGAAGGTTTCTGACAACCCCAGGAAACAGAAGAGACCCGGGCGGGACACAGACAAGACGCGCAGCAGTTTGGTGAGCTAGGAGGTGGATTGAGGCTATTTGATTGAGGGGGTGAATGTGATTGGATAGATATTCTTTGGGTGTTTGATGATGAGTTTCTATGGACAATTGTTTGGAATGGCCAAGGTTTTGAGGGCATGATTTCTAGTATCAATCAAGTAAAACTCTAGGGCGTGGTACCCAAAGTCTGTTGTCTTGAACTCCAGCACAGGCAAGGGGATGAGATCCAGTGGACCTAGTTCAAGCATTTGTATTCTAGTTTGAGTTTAGGTTCATGATCTGATTGGTCAGGATGGTTCAGATCATCAGATCTTCAATATTGGTTGTTTTCAAGATATGCTTGGCAGCTCCAAGTGAGAGAGATGGATAAATGGGTGACAAGAGGATTGATGGATGTGGTAGACGGGCGCTTGAGACGGCCAAGTTGGTCGTGGCAGTGGGGGGGGGGTGATGGTTGGTTGTTGGGTGTGGTCCAAGTCTTGATGAGATTGAGGGATCAATGAACATCTGGATTGATGAGCTTGGGATGGTCAAGTTGATGAACCAAGAGCAGGGAGTTGTAGGTTTGCAGGAATGGTTGAGGGAGATTGGAGGTCTGATGATGATGGAGATGATGAGGTGAGGAGTGAATTTGATGATCCGAGTGGGAGTGGTGAGGATTGAGATGATGAAGATGGTTTTTGATTTTGTTGGTGTTGAAAGGGCTGTTGGTGTTATGAATGATGAGGGATGATAAACCTAGGGGGTGCCAGTGCCAGACAGAAACCCGCGAGGCGAGCCAGTCTTCATCCGTGTGTTTGCCAAAAGGATGGACAGCAGCAAAAAGCAACAGTGACTTGAAAATAGGTCTGAGCACTGCGCACTGAGGTATCTTCCTAGACAACTAGGAGAAGGGAGGGCTGAGAATGGGGAACTGAACTGAGAAATGATTTTGAATTTTTTTTTTTATTTTTTTTTTATTTTTTTTTTTTTTTATTTTTTAAAGTTTTTATTTTTTTATTTTTTTATTTTTTTATTTTTTTATTTTTTTATTTTTTTATTTTTTTATTTTTTTATTGTTTATTTTTTTTATTTTTTTTTATCTAAATGGAGGCTATAAGAAAAATTCATGAAAATTTTACTTTTCCTGTACTGGTCCACAGGTGTCCCAGATTGGGCACCACACCGTTTTTCAGCCCATTTGGGGCTGCCGCCCATGTTGCGGCCCACTTGGGGCTTCTGTTTTCTCTTACAGCCCACTCAGGGCCGCTGTTTTTGCTTGCGGCCCATTTATGGGTCTTGACGGCCCGCACGGGGCCGTTTTTGGGGGCAGGGGGCCCTGGTTGCGGCTGTTGAGCCCATTGCAACTGCCGGGGGGCTGATGGCCCTGGCTCCTCCCCCTCCCCGCGCTTTCCATTGCGAGGAGGAGGGGGAGGGCTGGCTGGATGGAACCAGCCAGAAACTGGTTGCAAGGGGCGACGGGTCATGGTGGGGGGGACTTGATCACCCCCCCACCAAAAGTGGTGGCTAGGCCGGTTTCATGAAGGCAACTGGCGGTGGGGGGGAATTGACCACCCCCCCCATCAAAGGGGTGCTCTCCCCCCCCTTTACCAAGGGGCAAAGCAACGGGCTGGAGGGGACCTGACAACCCCCCAGCCCACCTAGCATGAAAACGCCCTGGGGGCATAAACCTTCAGGGCCCTTTGTAGGGGGATTTGAATGCGCCCCCCAGGGATTTGAGAGAAAGAGGGGGGGTTAGAATGTCTGCCAGTTACACCCCCCCCATGTGTGTCTGAGAACGGACCCAGGTGTGTCCTGGGTCCCTGCTGTGGCCAGGGCCTGGTGGCATGAGTCAACCAGCCAGCATGTGAGGTAACAGGCCGGTTTTAATAGAAAACTTGCCAGGGGTTTGAAAAGATAAGTGGCTGGTTCAGCCTCATTGAGGTGGAAAAACCAGAAATAACCGGAATAGGCTGGTTGTAAGGGTACAGGGACTGATGCCATGCGGGCTGATGTAGCCCAAACCAAGTAACAATGCCTGTCAGCCTCCTAGATGCCAAGACCCTTGCTATCCTTTAGCTAAAGGAGGTGATAGAATAAATAATAAATATATTATTTAAAAAATTCAGCAAAAATATGTAAAATATTTGGATTAAGCTTATTGCAAGGTTAAGTGGTTTGGTTATGGTTTATTGTTTCAAATCAATATGAATAAATTGATTATTAAATATTTATATAGAGGGGCCACAATTATATTGGGGATCTTTAACACCTCTCTTCAGGGATCTCAGTATGAAAACACATAGTCCTGGTTACTTTGGGCTCTTTAGTTTCAAGGATATTTTACTCAAAGATAATATGTATATAAAATACAGGGTGGAGTGGCAGGGCCTTGTAACCAAGCTTCCACAACAGAGAAAGGATAATAAAACGCACTGGTATATTATTAAATCCTTTGGGTATCTGTTTGAGACGTGCACTGATGGGTTAAACCTGTATACTGGGGTTATAAGTTTGTTCAGAAGTTTAGATTAATAAAGAGATGTTGAGGACGGATATTATTAATCAGACTAAGCCATAAATCACTTACTTATCTCTTATAAGTAGGTTATTACCTTGGCACGGTTTCTGGATATAAATATAACTGGGTCTTTGCCTATCAATATCCTAGAAAGAGCTCTTTATTTATAGCTTTTGGAGTCCCAAAATTGTCCTTCTGAGGGGTAAAGGGGCTCAAAGGGACAGTCACTAAGGCTAGCAGGGGAACCAGTGGTAGCCTGTCACGTGTTCTTGGTGCTATAGCACGGGTAGCATCTAATTCCTCAGGGTATGGGAATTATTCTACTTTATAATAGATATTAGGACGTGTGAATAACACTAATCTGTCTCATTTATGTTTTATTTAATTAATTATTCTTAGTAAATGTTCATAATAATTCAATAAATATTTAAATAGACATTTCCATGGACATCCTGATGTCAGGTGAGTTCTCATTATGTATTATATAACTGGAGTTAAAGTCATGATATTGATTTTACTCATTATTTTTGATTTGCAGTTGATTTATGAAGATAATTACTTTAAAATATAAGTGATGGGAGTTCAAGTAATATTTTTACATCATTACTTTTCTTAGTATGTCACAAATATATTGATGTCTAGCAATTCTCATGAAAGTATATTGAAGTATTTTAATATATTTTTAGAAGTTGTCATTGTCTTATTTTTGACATTCTTGGTACTTTGAATTATATTTTATAAAAAATAAGTGTAAGGGTTATTTAAGTATTTTTATATAATATTATGTACTTTTAGAATATGTACTATCCACAGGATTATTTATTGCATATCTAGAATTTTCCCATGTGGGTTGTAGCATGCTTACGCAGTACCTAAGCCTCTCAGGCCGCCTGTCACTCTGTCAATCCGTATTCCCGTGGCTGCGTACTTGTCAGAGGCCCAGCGCTGCGTACATGACCTTGATGGAGTGACAGGGCTGTATCTTAGCCGCGCGCGGGGGCATTGGCTGCTGCGGCTGCGTGCGGGAATTGTGACAAAACACATTTCCATCCGTAACTCCTACAATATACACAACACCTCAATTCTGACTGAATTTTATGTGTGAAACCTGTACGTGACAATACGTGTGAAACATTTAATTGACAAAATCTCAATATTGGAGCAGTAGTATTTTGGTCTTTCTTTCCTTAAGTATTTAAAAAATATAAGGAGTTGGATTTCAAGGGTGGGGTCAGTGAGTGACCCTACCTAATTTTGGGGGAAGAATCCATTTCTGTAATAATATTGCTGGTTTTCCTACTGCTTCTCAGGTTCATTGTATTATTATTATTTTTATGTTATTTTTGTTACTTTTGTAGTTTGATTTGCAATAGTAGCAAGCTGAAGTTCCCCCACTCCAAGATATGTCCATATCTGAAAAAAAATCTGGAGGATGTTGGGAGAAAATGAACTTCATGTGTGTTTAAGTTCCTTTTTCTGGCCCTGTAGTTTCTGAGATGTATTGGTCCATCAGGTAAGTTATTTCATGGTAACCATTTATCTTGTCTTCAGATTCTCCTTTGTATCTTACTAAGTATAGTCTAAAATCTTTTCCTTGTACTCTCTTTTCCTTGTCTCTCAATATCCTTCTGAATTTCCCTTTTTCTTTCACAGGGTCAGGTCCTATTGGGATTATTGCTGGAGGGAGGTTGCTGCCTTCTCTTGGTTGAAAGTGTTTGACTAAGCTAACGGGAAATACTGGATGTTTCCTTGATAATTCTTCACTCAAGATTACTTCCACAGCATTTTTGCCATTCATCTTCTTGATAAAAAATGGTCCAACAAAGGCTGGTTTCAGTTTTCTTTTGCCTGCTAGATTGTTGAAATTTGTTGTAGATATCAATATCTGATCTCCTATTTTAAAGTCAGGCTCTTTATGTGATTTTTCCCATTTTTGTCTGTTGTATTCTACTGCTTCTTCTACACATTTTTGAGCATGATTATTTGCCAGATCTATCATCTTCTTAAAGTCAAGAGAAGTTGGATGAATAGTGGCTAAGTTATAGTTTAAGGTATTCCTAGGGAGTTTAGGAATCCATCCTCTTTCTACTATGTAAGGAGCTTCTTTGGTAGTAGAATGTTTACTGCTGTTATAAGCCATTTCTAGGGCTGGGAGTAGGATTACCCAATCATTGCAATAACCATCTGAGTTTTTGTATTCTGGACCAAAGCTACAGAACCTTCCTTACATATCTTCTAGGGTATGTATCATTGTTTCAGCTAATGCATCAGTTTGGGGATAGTATGCTGTAGAAAATGCTAGAGTAGTACCCAGTATATCATGTAGATTTCTCCAAAACTCAGAGGTGAATTTGGGGTCTCTGTCACTGATTATAATCTTGGGTATACCCAAATCAGCTATGATCCTGTTCCAAAATAGTAAAGCTACATCCATAGCAATATCCTCTTTGTGGTTAGGTAAGAATTTTTCCTTCTTAGAATGTCTGTAAACTATAACTAGGACAGATTTATATGAATGAGTACCTCCAGGGGGGAGGCCAGTGACAAAATCCATATTAATGATTTCCCATCTGGTTGTAGTTTCACAGATTTTCTGTAAGAGTCCAAACCTTTTTCCAGCAGTTTTATTAGATTTTTGGAAGGTTTCACAGCTAGTCACATATTTAATAGTGATTTCTTTCCAGTCTATCCACCAAGCAGTTTGTTTTACTTTCTCCCAAGTTCTTTCTGTAGACGGGTGCCCTGATGAACAGTTGTCATGGCAATCCTGGAGTATATGTTTTATGTATTCTTTGTTGCTTAGTACTAATACACTGGAATGTTGGTGTCTGTAGTAAAGGAGACCATCCCAAAAGGTAAACCTTCCTGCTTTATAGGGTTTGAATAATGAAGCAGGTAGAATATTTATCAGAGCTGCTTCTGGGGATTCACATTCCATAATGGTAATCAGCAGCTTGATTTCAGGAGGGTAGTTGTCCCTTACAAGTTTGAAGAAAGCAGTATCTAATTCAAATAAGTGGATCCCCATTATTGCAGAATTCAATGCAAAAAGATTGATGTTCAGGATAGAAAAAATATCTTGATCTGCAGGGTCATATGTGTTGAATTTTTGAGAAAGACTAGAGAGATTATAAACAAAGAGGGCTGAGACAAGCAGGAGATCAGCTGAGAAAATAAATAATGAAGAAAGAAAGAATCAAAACGGGAAAAGAAAAGAACAAACATCCGGAAGCTAAATGTGTCACAACATTAAACAAGAACAGTAGTTATCTGGTTTTAGATCTATAGGAGACTCGGGTGAGCAGCAATAAGAAGCTAGAAGAGAGAATTGAATAAGGGTCAGAGATCAAAAGATTGATAGTGACAAGTTCTGATCTTACCAGTCAGTTCTTGCTGAAAAGATGAGCTTGAGAATTTGAGAGCGGGTTGATTTGAGATTGTTGTTGTGTAGATTATTTGAGAGGTGAAAGAAAAAGAGAAAAGGAAAGAATGAAAATAGAATGAAAGAAGAGAAGAAAGAAGAAAAGATTTATTGATTGAGGTTGAGTTTTGAGAGTTGAAGATTTTGCAGAAGAGAGGGAGTTGTCGGTTGAGTCAATGATGGTTGCTGCCAGTTGACAGTCAAGACTTGGTTGGTGAAGATGACAAGTCAGTAGGACATGTGTGTGGAATGAATCAGGATTCGTGACAGTATTCAATGACGGGCGGGAGTGACAGAGATGACTCGAGGAATCCAGATGTGAAAGAGTTTGAGATGTGACAGAAGGAAGAGAAATAGCAGCCATAAGAATAGATAAGAAAAAGAGGAGAGGAATAATAAGAAAAAGAAGAGGAAAGAAAAGAAAAGAAATGGAAGAAGTAAAAAGAAGACAGTTGGATCTGATTATCCAACACCCCCCGTGACTTGTGAGACTGAAGTTGGAGCTGAGAAAAGAGGATTTATGAGACGGAGGGGGGTAACGAGAGAACAGAGGGGAAGAGCCTTGGTAAGACCATCTGCCTTCATTTTGTCAGCTGAAATTAGTTTGATTTCAAGGTTGCCATGCTTAATTTATTCTCAAAGTGCCTTAGTTTTTATGTTGATGTGACGAGTTTTTGAGTTGCAGCCAAACTTTTTAAGTTTGTCGTCGAGCCCTTTATTGTCAATGAAGAGGCGACTAGGAGTAATTTTGATTTTCCAGAGTTCAGATACTAGGCCTCTCATCCAGATGGCTTCCAGAAAGGAGTTGACCAAGGGATTAAGTTTGGCCTTGGTTGTCAAGTGAGTAACATTACGCTGACAATAGCTACTCCAAGAAATGAGGGAGTCAAAAAGAAGCAAAAGATGGCCGGATTGTGAGCGCCTAGTGTCGAAGTTGTTGCTCCAAGTGGCATCGCTGAAACATTGAATTTGAGTGTCAGTGTGATTGATTTGTAGGGTGAGCTTGAGATCCTTTGTAGCTTTCAAATATTTCCAGCATCGCTTGACCTCTCTCCAATGAAAAATTCCTGGCTTCTTGCAAAATCTTGCAAGGCTGGAAACAGCAAAGCCTAGATCAGGATGAGTTAGGCAGGCGATGTAGTTGATAAGAAAGACGGCCAAGCGATAATTTATATTTAGTGACTTGAATTCTTTGTGCTCTTCATTGGTGGCCGGAGACAGGTTTAAATTTGCAGTGAGAGGAATAGATGAGGGTTTGCAGTCTGTCATTTTCAGTTCTTCCAATCCATGCTTGATGTGTTTTGGTTGGGATACGAGGATTTTGTTTCCAGAACGCTCAAATCTCATACCAAGAATCGTGTTGGGTTCATGGTGACTGGAGTTGGGAAAACGTTTGAGGAATTTCTTTTTGAAATTGTCACCGTATCCGACTAGAATGAGATCATCAACGTGAAAAAAAAGAACGGAATTGGAGGCTGAGTGAATGTACAGACAGGGATTGGAAATGGATTTGTGGAATGCCTGCTCGCGAATCCAGGAAGTAAGCATATGAAATCAATTAGCAGGAGCTTGTTTGAGGCCGTAGAGTGACTTTTGTAGAATGAAATATTTGGATTTTTGGTTTGAACCTTTGGGTCTTTTGATGATGACCTTATCTGACAATGGTGCGTGGAGGAAGGCACTTTTTACATCAAATTGAGAGATGGGAAGAGAGTTAAACAGACCAAAGAGAAGAGCTATTTGAAGAGATTCTGCCTTTCCCATTGGGGAGAAGGTGTCTTGATAATCTAGGCCGCAGATCTGATCAAAGCCTTGAACACATAATCGGCTTTTGTAGATTAGTGGGTCGCCATGGAAGTTGTCCTTGAGACAATACACCCAGGTAGTATTGAGAGGATTGATGGTTTCAGGACCATCATAGTCCTCCCATACTTCAAGAGCTTCTATACCGTTTAGTTTGACATCCATGGAGGATTCCCACTTTGAGCAGTCAAAACATTGTTTGGCCTGTTTGTATGTTTGGGGAACATAATAGTGATGATACCCATATTGTTGAGGTGGATTTAGGCTTGATCAATCGCGAAGTGAGTATCCGGGAATGAGTTTTTTGGCAAGTTTGTTGGACGGGTCAGGCTTGGAGTCAGACTCAGAGTCATTAGGGGATGCGGACAATGAGTTTGAGGAAGCGACTTGTTCACTGGAAGGGGCATCGGCAGACTCAAAGTTTGATGGTTGATTTGAAGGTGGTAGATTGGGAGTGGGGAGTAACAAATCGTCATCAAGGTCAATTTGAAGATCTATTTAAGGAGAATCAGGGGTTGAAGAAGCCAGGGATGGATTGTTATTTTTGAGGATTTTGATGTGTTTGGAGGAAATAATGGATTTGTCAGGTTTCAAGATTTGGTAAGATAGGAAATTAGGGTTGTAACCCACAAGGGTACCTGGGAGCCCTCGATCTTCAAATTTTTCGCCACAGCTTATCTTGTTGTTGAGGTATGCAACCTTAGATCCTATGGGGTGTAAATATGAAGTTGGAAGAGATTTGTTGGTGAAGAGTTGATAGGGAGATTGAGAATTTGGAGACTTGGGGATTTGATTTAGGGAAAGGGAAGTAGCTTTAGCCACTTCTTCCCAAAGATTGAGCGGCAGTTTGGAACTTCAAAGAGTGGCTCTCAAGGCTTCGGTAAGTGTTTGATTGGCCCTTTCTACTTTTCCATTGTGCTCGTGGTGGTACGGTTCAGAGATGAGATGTTGTATCAAATTGATTTTGAAGAAATCTTTCAGTTTGGAAGAGGAGAATTCTCCACCACCATCTGTGCAGATAGTAGCAGAAAACCTGTTTTGTTTTTGCTTCTCATGATTTAGAATAACCTTGAGTTGAAGACAAGCGTCGGACTTGTGTGAAAGAGGTATTGCAGAGATGTAACCAGAGAAGTTGTTGACAACAGTCATAATGTAGTTCATATTGTTTTGAGAAGGAGGGTTGATAGGTCCAATAAAGTCAATGTGTAGTTGTTTGAAGGGCCTAGACGATGGGCTGGATGTCATTTTGAATGGGGATTTGTAAATTTTGGTGAAGACACAGTCTGTGAATTGGAAGTTGGAAAGAGTTTGAGTGGAGAGAGTTGGAAAAAGATTTTTGAGGCAATAAGGGCTGGCATGCCCAAAAGATTGATGAAGGGAGTCGATTGAACAGTGATTTGGGTTGTGGAGAGTCAGGTGGCAGAATTTGATAAATTTACCAATTTGAGAAGGTGGATTGAGAACAAACAAGTTTTTGTGAACAAATCCAGTGAAAGCTAGCTGAGAATCAGCAAAGAGTGAAAACTGATTTTTGGAGGAAGATATTGAGCACTTCTTGTTTTTAATGAGTTCACCGGGATTTATAAGATTAACCACAAGATCCAGAACAAAGAGGCAGTTGCTTAGAGAGACAGAGGAGCCTTTCCAGGTTAGATTGACCATGCCATTGCCCTTGATGGGAAGTTTGGTGTCTTTGCTCCCTGTGTTTACAAAATCATTGCCCGTGTGCTTGTTGAGTTGAGTAAAGAAACTTTGGGAGTTGAACATGTGACATGAGGCAACCGAGTCAAGAATGATTTGATTCATGGGATTGATATCTTTGATCCACGTAGTGAGAAGTGACACATAGTGAGCAACTTCTTTTACTTTGGCTTGAGAGTTAAGTTGTGCTCTCCAGCGGACTTGCAATTCCTTCCATCAGTTGGGAGCAAGATGCTCATGAAGATGCCAGCACTTGTTTTCGGGGTGATCCGGAGATTGAGGATTATGAAATCCTTTTCAGCATTGAAATTCAGAGGGGAAAGGTTTCTTGATTGGTCGGGAAGAAATGAGAGCGGTTTTGCCAAGTTTGGATTCTTTAGATTTGACTTTGATTTCATTGTCCAACTGAGTAAGGTGATTGAGAACAAGGTCCACAGTAACAACCTTGTCCAAGTGCATGATTTGTTGTCGGAGAGACTGGAGTGATGCGGGAAATTTAAAGAGGATAAGATAAGAAAGAATATCGTTGGGCAGATCGATCCCAACATCCACCATTTTCTTGACAGAAATTTTGGTTTTGGTTATGAAAGAGTTGATTGCATTGGGCTTGAACTGCTGGTAAAGGAATTTTTTGAAGAATTGGGCTTGATTGGCGTTTTGGGAAGAGGCAAATCTTTCTTTGATAGTCTGCCAGAGGAGTCGGGCGGAGGAAATTTTAGATGTTTTAACCACGTTGTTGTGGGTGACAGAGTCAATTCAAGATAGGAGAATGACTTGAGTTTCCATGTCGTCCACGGTGCTGAGACTTTTCAAATAGTCCTCTAGTGCTTCCTTGATTACCTTGAACTCAAGCAGCATGGTCATCTTATCTTTGCAGATGGAGTAATTTTCATCAGAGAGAATTGGTACCGCTTTGAGAGCTGCTTTGAGAATGATTTGTCGGAAGCCGTTGTTGCTGAATCCCTTCATTGCGTCGGTTAGATTAGTCGGAAGGATTTTTGGCTTTTAACAGTGTTGAATTTTTGAGAAAGACTAGAGAGATGATAAAAAAAGAGGGCTGAGACAAGCAGGAGATCAGCTGAGAAAATAAATAATGAAGAAAGAAAGAATCAAAACAGAAAAAGAAAAGAACAAAAATCTGGCAGCTAAATGTGTCACAACATTCAACAAGAACACTAGTGATCTGGTTTTAGATCTATAGGAGACTTGGGTGAGCAGCAATAAGAAGCTAGAAGAGAGAATTGAATAAGGGTCAGAGATCAAAAGATTGATAGCAAAAAGTTCTGATCTTACTAGTCAGTTCTTGCTGAAAAGATGAGCTTGAGAATTCGAGAGCGGGTTGATTTGAGATTGTTTTCGTGTAGATGATTTGAAAGGTGAAAGAAAAAGAGCAAAGGAAAGAATGAAAATAGAATGAAAGAAGAGAAGAAAGAAGAAAAGATTTATTGATTGAGGTTGAGTTTTGAGAGTTGAAGATTTTGCAGAAGAGAGGGAGTTTTCCGTTGAGTCAATGATGGTTGCTGCCAGTTGACAGTCAAGACTTGGTTGGTGAAGATGACAAGTCAGTAGGAAATGTGTGTGAAATGAATCAGGATTTGTGACAGTATTCAATGACGCGCAGGAGTGACAGAGATGAATGGAGGAATCCAGATGTGACAGAGTTTGAGATGTGACAGAAGGAAGAGCAATAGCAGCCATAAGAATAGATAAAAAAAAGAGGAGAGGAATAATAACAAAAAGAAGAGGAAAGAAAAGAAACAGAAGAAGTTAAAAGAAGCCAGTTGGATCTGATTTTTCAACAATATGCTGGATTGTTAGAGTCATTATGCGAAGAATTCCTACTTAGAATGTCAGAATTCTGATGTTTAGCTCCAGCTTTATGCACTATAGTCATCTGACCTCTATACTTTTGTAAAGCAATTTGCCACCTGAGCATATTTCTGCTGGGAGTTTTCATGTTCATACAAGTTCTTACAGAATTACAGTCCGTGATTACTTGAAAATTGGTGCCTTCTAAGTAATAGTGTAGCTTTTCTAAAGTCCTTACTAGTACCAAACATTACAACTGACTGGCTCCATATCTCTTTTCTGTATCTTTGATCTGTCTAGATATGAAAAGTACTGGTTTCTCTACTGGTCTGTCTTCTTCTATCCTTTCTTGATGTAGAGCAGCTGCTAACCCTCCCATGCAGGCGTCAATGTACAGTTTGAAGGGCTTGGAGAAATCTGGTTGGATGCGTAAAGGAGTAGAGGTCATAGCTATTTTTATTTCCTCATAGTTTTTCAGTCTCTCATGAGTAATTTCAAATAGAGTGTTGTTGTTGCATACTTCATACAGACTCTTAGTGAGCATAGAAAACTTTGGTATGTATTTTCTGTAATAACTGCAAAAAATAAGGAAAGACAGTAACTCTGTTTTGTTTTGAGGCATAGGTCTATTCATTAAAGCAGCTATCTTATTTTGATCAGGAGCTAGAGTTAGACCAGACAATATATGTCCAAAGGCTTTCAATTCTCCATAGCCAAAGTTGCATTTCTTCATTGACACCTGCAATCCTGCTCTGGAGATAGTCTTGAGTACTAATCTTACTTGGTTAATATGAGTATCCAAATCATCAGAGTATATGATAACATCATCTATATATACCATCATCCATCCTTGTCTGATTTATGTACCTAGTACTGTATCAATTGTTCTCTGGAAGTGTGATGGAGCATTCTTTATACCAAAGGGCATCCTAAGATATTCATATATTCCCAAATGACAGATTATTCTTGTAAACTTCCTGCTTTCAGGGCTGATTTTTATCTGGTGGAAACCTTTAAGCATATCCATAGTAGTGGTGTACTTGGCCTTGGACAAGTTATGCAGAGCATGATCAATCCAGGGTATAGGATAATAATCTGCTTGAGTATAATTGTTGAGAATTGTGAAGTCTCCTACCATTCTTGACTTGTCATTATGCCAAGCTATGATTACAGGTGTGGTCACATCTACCTGTTCATTATTCCCTACTTTCCTTAATACTTGTAAGTCTATTAGTTCTTGGATTTGTTCCTCAAGAGATTTTCTAGACTTAGGGCTAGAAGGATAGGCTGGCCTTCTTAATTTTGGAGGATAAGGAGGCTTAATGGTCAATGTCAATACCATATCATCTCCTTTAATATCAGCAATGGGATGATCTTTAGTACAAAAAGCATTCTGGTTCTCAAAGCAGACTTTCAATATATCTTTCTTATGTTCCTCAGAAAGTTTCATATTCAGAGCTGCTTGAGATTAATATTCTTTGTCAAAGTCTTCTAAATGCTTTTGATAAGTAGAGGAGGGGAAGTTAGACTGAATGGTGCATATCTTAAACTTCTTGTCCCAATTACCACCTACTGTGAAGTATCTCCCTTTACTCTGGAACAAACCATACCATATAGACATAAGGCATCATTACCCATTATCAGGTAGTCACATAATCCGTTTAGAAATACTACAAATTCCACTTGTATTCTCAAAGATCCTTTAGTATGAGGTAGTGTTATGGGAGCAGTCCATACTCCAATAGCATTCATGGTAGAGTTGCAAGAGCTGAACCTGGCTTTTGGGACCAGCAGAAAGTGTTCTTTCCAATTGGGGTCCCATTTTTTTAAGAATTCAGCACAGACACATGAGCAAAAGGCTCCACTATTGACTAATAAACTTATAGGTCTGTTTTTTAACAATCCTGTTGCATAAAAAGTTTGAAAAGTGGTATAACCTTTCCGACTCATAGGTTTAACTGTTAATTTTTTGAAATGCCGTAATATGTCTAGGAATTATGGTAGCATCCCATTGTTGGGGCAAGCTAGAATCCCCATGGATGTTATTGATTTATACAGAAGTGCCTATATCTCCTTCTATAACATTAACAAGGTTGGTCAGGATCAATTCACATTCAGAAAGAGATCCTTCAGTATCAGCTATATCTTCACAGTTCCGATTCCCTTCAACCTCCTGCTCTCCTTCCAAGACTGCTATCTTTCTTTTTGGTAATGGGAAGTCTTTTCTCATATTCCCAGTCTTGTTAAAATTACAACAAGTTGCAGGAATCCTCTCTTTATCCCTATTATAATTAGGTTTCTTATTATCAGAGGTATTCATCAGAGGAGGTTGGTCTCTGGTTTTGTTAATGTTATAGTTCTCTTTCAGTCTATAAGGGGCTTTTTTTTCTAACCCCTTCATTTCTATTACTTCTTCTAGCCCATTGATTAGAGTTGTCAAGTCAGCATCCATACTCATCCTACATCTTAAACTATGGTTAAGATTGCCAGGACCCATGCTGAGGAGTCTTTCATTTACTTCCTCTTTACAAGAATCTGGATAGAAGAAATACAAACTTTTCTTCTGTTACAAGCACCATTTGTGAGGTTTATCCTTGGAGGGGTCAAATGAGGAATTTTCAAAATTTATCATCATTTTTCTTTTCCACATTCTACAACCAAATTGTTCTTTAATCAGAAGTTTCCAAGAATTCCATGGTAATAATCCTACTTCTTCTCTTTTACTGATAAACCAGTCCAATGCTACTTGTTCAAATAGTCTGGGAAGCCTGACTACAGCTATAGCTTCTGGTAGGTCATAAGAGTTAATAGTGTAGTCAATAAATTTGATAAAATTTGTATGATTGTATTCTCCTTCGCCGGAGAACTTGGGCCATTCAGAAATAGGGGGTAACAGTTTGAGGGCTTGCTCCATCTCAGGAGTAGTACTAGGCCTAAAGGTGTCACTCCTATGCATTCCTAATAAAGGTGGTGCATAAGGAGTAGTGGTTTGTCTGGGAGGTTTTGGTTCCTCTGTGGTACTCCCCAAGGGGTTAGTAAGATGGAATTTCAATTCTCTAAGATCATTTTTGATCAGATCAAGTTGCAGGTCCACTTTGTTATTAAGCAAATCCAGTTTTTCACTAAGGGATAGAATAGAGCTGTTAGTAGTGGTTACCAATTCTTCTTTTAAGGGGTGGAAAGACATAATAAAATATTCTTGGATTCCTGATAACATATTCTCAATTGTTTGAGTGTGTCTGATCCTACCTTGATTAATTGTCTCCAATAACTGTTCTGTATGTTCTTTGATTTCTTCCATTCCTACCCTCTTTGTTTGGTTATTAATAAATTTGGCTACTACTGAGATTAATTTATCCATTTGGGTATAAACCCCTTCAAAATTTTCACCAACAATTTTTAAATTATGACGCATATCATTAGTAAAGGAAGTAATTACATCAGAGGTTCATTTGGGCTCAGAATTAGAAGCTAATTGTTGTAAACCTTTCTCCATTTTTGAGCTAGGGATATTATCTGATCCCAGTCTTTCTTTCCCTTTGGTTTTGGATGGGAAGAGGATCTCTTCTTTCCTGATCCTTTGCCTTTCAGTTGGGCTAATTGATCTGAAGGATTCCAATTTTCTACATAGGATTCTACCTCTTTCCTTGGAATCATTTTCTGAAGAGCTATCTGGGTGGCTTTTGCCTTGGATATTATCTTTTTCATAGAAAAATTGTCCTGCTTGGCTTGGGCTTCTTTGAATTCTTCCCAATATTTCACGTGCTCTTTGACTAAGTCTTTGATACTGGCTTCCTTGGCAGGATTCTGCTGGGGTGGCTGCAGAGAATCTTTTTGTAAAGGAGGGTGGCTTGATTCTACTGCCTTCTCCCGCTCTAGGTTGGGAGAGGGCAGGAGTGATTGGTGCTACTCCTTGTCCATCATCATTTGATTCAAGGGTTCCAGTCCCTTCATGGTTGTCCTTATTGGTGGTCTCACAGTTACTGGGAGCTTTTGGCAAAGATCCATAGGAGGGAATACTCCCTGAGGATTTTGTGTTACATCTATTGATTTTTGAATAATATGTTTATAAGTATTTTGAAGAAAAAATACGTAATAAAAATTTTTATTCAAAGCTCACTTAATTTGATGTTCAAAGGTACCAAGACTTTATTGGGCTTAATGAAGAAAAAATCCGTAATAAAAAGTTTTATTCAAAGCTCAGTTAAGTTGATGTTCAAAGGTACCAAGAATTTATTGGGATTACATTGATCATTAGTAGGTAATCTTACGGGGTCTTGGTATGTTCCAATGAGGTCTTCACCTGCCCAATCAATATTTTCAGGCCTTCAAGAGATATCTGGGATTTCTTGATCCAATAAATCAACTTCAGTGGCGGTGGTTTCTGGTACAGGAGGAGTCACTGATAAAAAAGTTTATTTTATTGGTTAATAAAATATATCAATATTATTTTTTAAAAAATTAATATGGTAATACATATTTCAAAAAGATGCGCCTTTCAAGAGCTTCTTGTTTAACCAGTTTATCTAAGTGTTTACGTGTAGAAGAGATATTAAGTTGCTCAGCTTGAGTTAAAGCTTTCCAACCAGTAGGTTTATAATTTTGAATATATTCTTCTTTTCTTATCTTTAAAAGATTTAAATAATAGATTATTAATTCTGCATAGGTTTTCAAATCCACTGCAAAAGCATTTAATGATAAATCACGGTTATAAAGTCAGATAAATTTATCTTTGATTTATTTTTTCATGAAATGTCTGGTCCAAGGTATTAAATATAATAAAATGCAGTATTTCCCGGCCAGACCTCCAATTGTCAGCCTCCTAGATGCCAAGACCCTTGGTATCCTTTAGCTACCAGAGGTGATAGAATAAATAATAAATATATTATTTAATAAATGCAGCAAAAATCCGTAAAATATTTGGATTAGGCTTATTGCAAGGTTAAGTGGTTTGGTTATGGTTTATTGTTTTAAATAAATAAGAATAAATTTATTATTAATAATTTTTGTAGAGGGGCCACAATTAAATTGGGTATCTTTAACACCTCTCTTCAGGGATTTCAGTATGAAAACACGTAGTCCTGGTTACTTTGGGCTCTTTATTCTAAAGGATATTTTACCCAAAGATGATATGTATATGAAATACATGGTGGAGTGGCAGGGCCTTGTAACCAAGCTTCCACAACAGAGAAAGGATAATAAAACTCACTGGTATATTATTAAATCCTTTGGGTATCTGTTTGAGACATGGACTGATGGGTTGAACCTGTATACTGGGGTTATAAGGTTGTTCAGCAGTTTTAATTTATAAAAAAGAGGTTGAGGATGGATATTATTGATCAGACATAGCCATAAATCACTGACTTATCTCTTATAAGTACTTGATCAACTTAGGCACCGTGTCTGGATTTAAATATAACTGGGTCTGTTCCCATCAATATCCTAGAAAGAGCTCTTTATTTATAGCTTTTGGATTCCCAACATTTTCCTTCTGAGGGGTACAGGGGCTCAAAGGGACAGACACTAAGGCTAGCAGGGAAACCAGTGGTATCCTGTCACGTTTTCTTGGTGCTATAGCACGGGTAGCATCTAATTCCTCAGGGTATGGTAATTATTCTACTTTATAATAGATATTAGGACGTGTGAATAACACTAGTCTGTCTTATTTATATGTATTATTTAATTAATTATCCTTAGTAAATGTTCCCAGTAATTCAATGATTATTTAAATAGAAATTTTTATGGACATCCTGATGTCAGGTGAGTTCTCATTATGTATTATATAACTGGAGTTAAAGTCATGATATTGATTTTACTCCTTATTTTTGAGTTCCAGTTGATTTACAAAGATAATTACTTAAAAATATTAGTAATTGGAGTTCAAGTAATATTTTTACATCATGAGTTTTCTTAGTATGTAAAAAATATATTGATGTCAGGGACTTCTCATATAAGTATATTAAAGTATTTTAATATAATTTTAGAAGTTGTCATTGTCTTATTTTCGACATTCTTGGTACTTTGAATTATATTTAATAAAAAATACATATAAGGGTTATTTGAGTATTTTTATATAATATTATGTACTTTTTGTTGTCTTTTTCTGTTCATATTTTGTAACTGACAAATTTAGTCAGCTTTATTTCTATCTTACTTCTTTCATTAAGATATTATTCCTGTCTCCGGCCCCCTCTGGGGGTTCTCTAGTAATCTTAACCCTGCTACCTTAGGCCCCCTTTGGGGTTCTCTAGTTGTCCATAAATACTGGTCCTTCCCTTGGACCAGGAATGAAAAACATCTGATTACCAGACAACTAAACCGGAGTGTCCCTTCCTCCCCTTCAGATCAGTTACACTTGACTATACAAGTGTTATCCCATTTTGATTGGCTCCTTACAGCCCTATCATTTTCCTCAATCCTCAAAATTACCTTACTCCTCATATTCAACTCTTCACGGTTAAAAGCCAAAGCTCATCCCACTAAGTCATCCATTCAACTTCATTGTTCTAACTGGTTGACTCATTTCCCATCTCCCTACGCTCTTCATTGTCCTCACCATCCAATTTCATCCTCATATCTTCCTGATCCACCTTTACTCCTTCAACCATCCCTGTTCCTTTCAACCCCTCACAACCAATCCTTCTTATCTCCTTCCTTCTCCCTCATCACCCTTCCTATTCTCTATCATCTCAATCTCATCCACTTGATTCCTCCTTAATTTATCATCTTACATCCTCCCATTCCTCCAACATGCTCTCCATCACCTCTTCCTCTTCCTCTTCCTCTTCCTCTTCCTCTTCCTCTTCCTCTTCCAATCACCCCCATCCTCTCACTCCTCCAGTCATCATGACCATCTTCCTTACACCATCTTCACCGCCGGTCTCAACTCTCAATCTCATCCATTACTCGTCATCTCTACCTCAAGCTTCTCATCCATCGATCTCACTCACTTCAACTCTCTCATCCAATCCGCAATCCTTCAATCCTATCCTCCTATTGTGCCATCCAACCTACCATCCGTAAGAACCTCAAGGCAATCTGGGTCGTCCATCCTACCTTTTGGGTTAAGATGATCGTTGGTCTCTTCCTCAGAACAATTGTCTCATGGAAGATGTCTCGGAAGGTCCATTGGGTCAAGGATCTCTCCTCACTCGCCCTACTCGTCCCAATCCATCAGATCCCTATCCCTCCCAAGGTTCACAAGCACGATCTCACCATCGAACCCTCAATCGTCGTTCCTGACTCACTCCGTCAACCTCCAATGTTTGGTGTCCCCTTAGAACACCTCATGGGCTCAAACGCTCAACTCGGAATCCCTCAAATTTTTCAGGATTGTGCAACCTGTATCAGATCATCCGCCATCAACTCCAAAGGGCTCTTCCATAGAACTCCCTCCCTCACAATGACTCAAATCATCAGGGATGCTTACAATTGTAGGCATCCAGTCATCCTCCAAGATTACCCCCATGGCCCGTTCTTAGCCGCCTCATCACTCAAGCGCTTTCTCAGGGAATTACCCAAACCAATCTTCTTACCCTCAAGCTATCCGATTATAAGAAACTGTCCTCAGATCCATCATCAACCTCTCATCCACGCTCGCTCATCATCGCATCCAACTCAGCTATCATCTCCTATCCCTCCAGGCGGGTTATGCCCTTGGCGTATCAATCCTCATCCTATGAAACCAACTCACGATCTGTATCAATTACCTCCAATGGATCGTTTCTCCTCATCCAACCCCATCATCCTCCGCTATTGCTCTCCAACTTTACAACTGTTACCCGAGTAGCCTATGGCTATATGAGAGGGAATGAGGTAGACATGACAAGACTGGATTGAGACAACATGTTTCAATGAGTTGAGTTCAGAATGATCTTCAGTCAGAAGATTGTCTTACCAATTGAAGACGATGCGTGTTTTGATGATTGAAGTTTGAGTGATTGAGACTGAGATTTTTGAGGATGAGAGTTGGAATGAAAGCTTTTGAAAAGAAGAAAGAAAGGTGAATGAAAACAAAAAGGATAGAAGGAAAAATGAAAACAAAAAAAAGATGGAAGTCAAGTATTTGAGTTTTGTTGATTTGTTTGTCTTGAGGTGATTGTTCATTCTCCGTTCCTTGCTAGAACCCATGAGGTTCTCTGTTGGGTTTAAGAATAAGTTGAGCACACCCGCGGGGAAAATGAACCTGTCACAGTTGTGAGAGCAAGGAGTTGTCCGTGAGATTTATGGATCTATCCTTGTGATATTTATTCATCCGTCTTTGCACTCCCCTTGACTGAAGATTGGTCTGGTTTGAGTTCAAAAATTAAACGGGAAAATTTGTCCAGTTGTCGCAGGTTGACAGCCTCAGTCAGAGGGTTGGAAATCATTGCCTTGGTATCTATTACATAAATGAGAAGTGATCCTTCTTTCTGTCCTTCCCCCAGTCCTTTGGTTTTGAGATCCATGTGACGAGTCTTAGCATTAGATCCGAACTGTTCCAGTTTGTCGTCTACACCTTTATTGTTGATGTAGTGTTTTGAAGATGACAGTGTTGATTGGAAGACTTCCCTCAGTAGATGTCGGACCCACTTGCTCTCAAGATATGAATCCAGCAGGGAGTTGAGTTCTGCTTCCGTGGAAGAGTATGTAATGTTTCTTTGCTTGTAGCTGTTCCACAAGATGAGACTGCCAAAGGACATGCACAAATAACCTGATTGAGATTTGCGGCTGGTCAAGTCTTCAGCCCAGGAGGCATCACTGTAGTATTTGATGGGTTCTTTTGATTCATCGTACGCAAGTTTTAGCTTCCAATGTTTGGTGTGATTCAGGTATTGCCAGGTTCTTTGGAGTTCCCTCCAGTGCAAGAGACTGGGTTTGTTCTGAAATCAAGACAGGCTGGAGACTGAGTAACTGATGTTGGGACGAGTCCGACTGGCAATATAGTTCAGGAGTCCAATCCCAGACTTGTAATTTATGTTGAGTTTCTTGAAGCCTTCGAAGTCTTCATCTGATGCTTCACTCAACTGGCAATGTGGCGTTAAAGGGGTAGCTGATGGTCTAGATTCCAGCAGACCGAGTTCTTCTAAGCCGTGTATGATGTGTCTGGGTTGGCTGAGTAGAATGCAGTTGGAGTCTTGTTCAAATTTCATTCCTAGGATTGTTTCCAGTTCGTGGGCTTGAGAGCCTTTGAACTTAGTCCTGAACTTGTCGTAAAAGTTGTCAGCATTGCGGACCAAGATCACATCATCCACGTGGAAGAAAAGAAATGACTTGCCGTCATCCAATCTGTACAGGCAGGGATCACTGTCTGATTTGTTAAACCCCACAGACTTGATCCATTCCGTGAAAATGCCGTACCAGCTTTTAGGCGACTGCTTGAGTCCGTATAGACTCTTCTTGAGTCTCAAGAATTGAAATGTTCGCAGACATCCCTGTGGCGTTTTGATGATAACTTCTTCATCCAAGGGTGCGTGCAGAAATGCCACCTTTACATCATACTGTCGGATGTTCAGTTTGTTCTTCAAGGCAAGGAGAAGGATTGCTCTCAATGAGGCTATCTTACCGGTTGGAGCAAAGGTCTCATCAAAGTCCAGGCCATGAATTTGATTGAACCCCTTGACGCAAATCCGTGCCTTGTGTATAACAGTGTCATCGTGGGCGTTATCCTTGATCCTGAATATCCAAGTCGTGTCCAACGGATTCAGTGGAGTTTCACCCTTGTAGTCCTCCCATACTTTAAATGATTCGCACTGATCCATTTCTTTCTTTATTGCTCCACCCCATTTAGGACTGTCCGCGCATTTTCTGGCTTGTTCGAAAGTTTTTGGTTCAAAATAATGGTGGAAGCCATATTTTTGAGGGGGTTTGATGGAAGATCTGTCGCGGAGGGATCTTCTGGTTGGTCCTTCAGCTGTTTCTGGAGGTTGAACTGCTTGGCAGGGAGTTTGATGTTTTCTTGGCTTGTCCTCAGAGCTGGATTCTGACTCAGAGACGCCGTTTGACACATCTTCTTCTGAAGAATTCACTTCAGCTGGAGGATTACAATAGTTCATGCAATCGGTGATGGTTTCAACAATTTCTTTGGTTATCGACGGATCATTATCAATCACTTCTTTTGTGTTGAAATCAAGATCCATGGTGGATTTTATTCCTAGCTGATCCACCGAGTGCTTGAGAAAACGGATGTGTTTTGATTGTAGAATCAGCCCGTTGGGCATGAGAACTCAGTAAAAGAGAAATTTGGGATTATACCCAACAAGCTTTCCCTCTCTTCCCTTAGGCTCAAATTTCGCTCCCTTTGTTCTTTTTTGATTCAACACTACCGTGGTGACTCCAATTGGTTGAAGATAGTTGGAAGGCAATTTGTTTTTCTTGATGAGTTCCCAAGGAGACTGGTCCCGACCGTCTTTTGGGATTTGGTTGAGACTGAGACAGCAGGACTTGAGAACTTCTGACCAATATTTTCGAGGTAGGTGGGCCAAGCTCAAGGTTGACCTAACGCTTTCAATAATTTTTTGATTGGCTCTTTCAGATCTGCCGTTGTGTTCAGGGTGATACGGTTCAGTTACTAACTGATTAATGAATTTCTCCTTGAAGTACTTTACTAACCTTGTGTTAACAAATTCTGATCCTCCGTCCGAACAAACCATGGAAGGGTAGTACCCGCAGACGTTCTTTTGTTTCTCTATGACTTCAATCAGTACAGGAGTTACATCGTCCTTTCTATGAAGAGGGATGCCGGAGATGTAACCGGAATAGTTGTCCACAACGGTTAGTATGTATTTGTCATGTCTGTGTGATTCAGGCGTGATTGGTCCAATGACGTCAAGATGGATTCTTTTGAAAGGCTTGGTGGCAGATGTGGAGGTTGTCTTGAACGGGCTTTTGGTTATTTTGCAGATTAAGCAGTCCTTGCATTCAAAATTGTCTTTCACGGACAAGTTGAATTGGACTCCCTTGATCTTAGCGAGGCGGCCAAGAGAGGCATGGCCGTAGGAGAGGTGAAGGTCTTTCAAAGTCCTTGAGTCTTCATGGGTGGTCCAATGGCACTCATCATTGCCAATCTTGTGTGGTTGATCTAGAACAAAGAGATTGTCAGTGATTGACCCTTTAAAAATCCTTTTTCCATCCTTGTTAAGCTCGAAGTGGCCCGATTTGGCCTTCAGGGTGCAGCCTTGATCCAGAAGCTTTCCCGGGCTTACCAGATTGACTACAATGTCGGGAACAAATAGGCAGTTTGACAAGGTGATTGTTTGATCCTTCCAAGATAATCTGACCTTCCCAAGACCCATGATGGGTAGGTTTGCTCCAGCCTTTCCGGTGGTTATTTGTTCTCCAGAGTAATTGTCGAGCGTGATGAAGAACCGTTTGTCGTTGAACATGTGGGCCGATGCGCCACTGTCAATCAGGATATTCTTCTCCGCTCCAATTTCGGAGTCAATCCACCTAGTGATGAATGCGTGGATGTGAGCCGATTCCTGATTTCTCTTTTGCTTCTCCTTCCATTTGCTTTGATTTTCACTCCACCACTCGGGGGCTTTTTCCGGATGAAGATGGAAGCATTCAGACTCCAAGTGGTTTTTGTCTTGTTTTGGATTGTGATACCCTTCTATGCATCGACTGGATAGGGCGTTCTTTGTCTTGGTTCTCATGGTGGTCAGGGCTGTGTCAGATGTCCCTCGTGCGTTCCCTTTTTCGGAGCTTTCGGCCTTGACTTCATTATGGTATTGTAAGAGATGATTGCAGACGAATTCCACTGAGATCTGTTTTTCAGCGTGCATGAGTTGACGCTTCAGATCTTGAAGGGTTTACGGGAATTTAAGCATAGTTAGGTAGGCAAGAATGTCATCGGGTAGGTCAATACCTATGTCTATCATTTTTTTTATGGAATTCTTGATGTTTGTGACGAAGTCTAATATCTCATCTTCTTTGAAGGTGAGATGCAGAAAGTCGTTGAATATTCTTGCTTGATTAGATGCCTGAGAGGATGAGAATCATTCCTTGATTGATATCCAGATGTCCTTGGCGGAGTTGATATTGGCCGCACTGATGAAATTGTTGTGAGTTATTGAGTCTACCTTGGAAATAAGCAGGAGCTGGATTTCACCATTATGTAGAGAGGAAAGTGATTTGGTGGTTGAATTGAGTGTGTCCAATACTCCTCTGAGCTTGAGAAGGGCCTTCATCTTGTCTTTCCATATCCCATAATTCTCTTCCGTCAGTAAGGGAGTTGTCTTGAGAGCCGTTTTGAGCATGGCCTGTCAGAATGAGTCCGTCAAGAAACCCGGTCCTGATGCCATAGTTGTTGTCTTGCTGGTTGAGTGGAGCGTTTGGCTTTTAACCGTATAACTTTAGTTGATGATTGAAACAACAAGCTTTGGCAAATAACCGCAAAGACAGAGATCAGAGTGAATGAAAACAAATTGATATGTGAGGAGACATGGAAAGATTAAGAAAACCAACAAAACAAGACTGTTACCCGAGTAGCCTATGGCTATATGAGAGGGAATGAGGTAGAAATGACAAGACTGGATTGAGACAACATGTTTCAATGAGTTGAGTTCAGAATGATCTTCAGTCAGAAGATTGTCTTACCAATTGAAGACAATGCGTGTTTTGATGATCAAAGTTTGAGTGATTGAGACTGGGATTTTTGAGGATGAGCGTTGGAATGAAAGCTTTTGAAAAGAAGAAAGAAAGGTGAATGAAAACAAAAAGGATAGAAGGAAAAATGAAAACAAAAAAAAGATGGAAGTCAAGTAGTTGAGTTTTGTTGATTGTTTTGTCTTGAGGTGATTGTTTGTTCTCCGGTCCTTGCTAGAACCCATGAGGGTCTCTGTTGGGTTTAAGAATAAGGTGAGCGCACCCGCGGGGACGATGAACCTGTCATAGTTGTGAGAGCAAGGAGTCGTCTGTGAGATTTATGGATCTATCCTTGTGATATTTATGCATCCGTCTTTGCATACTCTTAGGGAAGATGAGAGAAGGAGGGGCAGCATCCTTTAAAAGTTGCTTAAGTCCAAATATGCTGATGATTACATTGACCAGAAGGGTATAGCCTTCAATAAACTATTCAAGTTACAATATTTGAATTGTAAGAAGTTTGTTTCAGAGGCTAGGTCTAGCATAGCCATGTTTAAGCCATCAGGAATTAACATGGATCCTGAGTTTTTGTCACTCTTAATCCTCCAGAAGCTACCAAAGGAGTTTGGTACTTTAGTCAGAATTATTTCCCAATTGGATCCTCTTCCTGGCGAGGAGGATGTGCTGAAGAGGATTGAAAAGGATGATCTTCAGTTCAAGATGAAGGGGGGCTCTGGAACAGGCCTTTTTGTAAAGACTGGAAAATCTTGCAAGTAGGTAAAAAAGGATTTTTCCAAGGTCTTTTGCTATAATTCTCAGAATAAGGGGCATTATGCTAAGGATTGCAAGGAGGCCAAGAAGAGGAAGAATTCCAGAGAGAATGACAAGGAGGTCAATCACACTACTTGAAAAGTTGCAATGGTGGCGTTTGATGTTCATGGGAAATGGTTGTTGGGGAGGAAGGTCCCAACAAGAAGGCCAAAATTGATGAGGATCACAAAATGCACTTGACTGATTATGAAGTAAGTAATCTTAAACTAAAAGATGAAAGCTTATCAGTGACTGATAAAGCTTCTTTCCTACTAGGAGTATTGAAGGAGGATGTTCTTGTTTTGATTGATTTTGGTTGTACAGATCACATTTTCTTTGAAAAAAATTAATTTTCAAATCTTAGTGATTATGATGGAGTTGTAAATATTGGTCAGAAAGGCAGAAAAACTCAGGTTAAAGGAATTGGACAAGTTATTCTTGCCAATCACTTGGGTATCAAAATTTCTTTTGAGAAAGTGTTCTATTTACCAGAGTTTCCTCATAGCCTTGTGTCTCTTGGAGTTGTGTGGAAAAAGTTTTCCAGATTTGTTATCTTAAAGAAGATAGGTTTGTTATTGATATGGATGAGAGAAATGTTCTCAGTGTACAAGTTTGGAACAAGATTTTGTGTGTAAGATTGTTCAAAATCTCAGCTCTGAGCACTGTTGCTCACAATAGAAGTGGCCATAAGGTAAAGGACAGCAACTGTGAAAGTTGTACCTTGGGGGCCAAGACTAGAAATGTGTTCTGAAAGAGTAGAGATTGGACTGATGTTCCTAGAGAGAAATTTTCCATTGATTTGGCAGGGCCATTCTCACCAGATTTCCTTGGTGGGGCAAGATAATTCATCAATTTAGTTGATACTGAAACTAATTATGTTTGGGTTAAACCAATTCAATCTAAGGGTCAGACCACAGAGGAGGTTTCTGTAATCTTCAAAGTCTGGAAACAGAATGGTCTAACAAAGGAGATCAAGAGGGTTATTATGGATGGAGGTGGTGAATTTGTGATTCAAGAGTCTTAGAGGTTATTGAAAGATTAGGGTATCATTCATATAGTGACTCCTGCAGGAACTCAACAGAATAATGGAATAGTTGAGAGAATGAATTGGACTTTACTGGACAAGGTCACAACTATTATGTCTCAATCTGGTCTACCAAAGTTCTTATGGGCTGAGTTATTGTGTGCAGTCTTTCTGTTGCACAAAATTGTAAGTGTTAATTGGAAGAGTCCTCATTATCAGTTTTGGAATTTTTACCCAAAAAAATCACACCTAAGAACAATTTGTTGCTTGGTGTATTATGGTGTCCACCATTATGAGATGGTTGGAAAATTGGACCCCAGAGCCAGAACAGGGGCACTTGTAGGCTATGATTTAATAAGTAAATCGTATAGGATATATTTTCCAGGGACAAGAAAGGTTATCCATAGTAGGGATGTACAATTTGATGAAAGTACCTTCCCACTTAAAAGGAGTGAAGATGTTGTTGTGAATAAGCCACAGAAAGAATAAGAATTAGCACCTATTTAACCAGCAAAGGCTGAGGAACACGTGGTTCCAGAAGATGAAGAAATGGCAGACGTTGTGGTGCCCAATCTGGGACACCAGTGGACCATTAGGGGAAAAGTAAAATTTTTATGAATTTCTTTATAGCCTCCATTTTTTTAAAAAAAAACTTTTTTTCAAAATCATCTCTCAGTTCAGTTCCCCGTTCTCAGCCCTTCCTTCTCCTAGTTGTCTAGGAAGATCTCTCAGTGCCCAGTTCTTGGTCCTATGTTTGAGTCACCCTTGCTTTGCACTGCTATACACCCTTTTGGCAAACGCGCAGATGAATACTGGCTTCCCTCGCGTGTTTCTGTCCAGAACCAGAACCCCCAATTGGGGATCAACATCCCAGTCTCGCTCCCCACTATTGCTGCCCTTGACCAACAACCGCAAGCAACGCTTTTGGTTGTTGGTGACCTCATGACCTGCCCCATCACCACCTGATCACCTGCAGAAGATTGGTCATGGGAACAATCAATCCCATGACCAACCTCGCACCAACCTAACAGGAAGGTTGAAAGGGTGATGCAAACTTGCGACGGCTGTCATTGCCTCGCTCAACCTCATGACCAGCTCCTTCAATCCATCTCCAACGGCCGCAAACTGACATTGTTTTTCGCGACCGTTGGAACCTCTCTCATTTTCTTTTTGACGCTCGCGCGCAACCATCTCTGAAGCGCGCGTGCCCAACCATCCACCAACCATCCTCCAACAATCCACCTTGACCCTCCTTCAACCAGCTGTGGCCAAGGCCGGCCAAACCCGCCATCCACTGCCACTGTTTTCCTCAACGCAGGCAGGTATCCCATTTTTTATTCCTTGTTCTTTTTTTGTTTTTTATTCCTCTCTCCCCCATGTCAGGCGGTTCCTGTCACCAATCTTCTTCATCAACCAAAAAAAAAAAAAAAAAAAAAACTTTTTTTCAGCTCTATTTGTAGTATCTCTTGTAAATAGTTTACAGGGACCCATGGCCCATAAAAGGAGGGGCTTTCCCCTGCCTTTTTTTAAGGATCCATGGGAGTATTTGCAAGTGTCCCCCCCTTTTATCATTGAAATTGATTCCTCATCCTCATCCTGGGTATATTTATAATTTCCCCCCTGATCCATTGATCCTGATTCTTTGCCTCTCTGTGGCCTGATCCTTATCACCAACCAATAGCCTTGCTGGTTGAAGAGAATTCTTTCTGTTGGAATTCTTGAGTGTTTCAAACCACTCCTTGATCCCTTCCTCTGACCATACTGGTCTTGATCCCCCCCTTGATCATCTTTCTTGAGCCAATCACAATTGATTTAAGAGGTATCATTAAGCTTAAGACTGGGAGTGTTATACCTCCCTTATTTTTTTGGAGTTGAATTCTGCCAGCCTACTCTTGAGTTCCTTGAGAAGTGTTGAGGTTATCCTTTCTTCAAATCAGTTTACTGTTTGCTTTTAGAGCATCCTAAACATAGGGCTTTGTCTTGTGCAGGCAGCCTCAGTTATCTGGTACCCTTCAAGCGCTTGATTGCGGAGAGTTGGGCATGTTCATTGAGAAACTGGAGGTTGGTTGGGTTTGTGTTGATCATTCCCAATTTTCTGCTGCCGACCAGAGTTATTAGCTTGTGGGCTTTGTTTACATACAGCAGCTTTTTTCTTCAAAATTTAAAATAAACTTTAGCTTCTTTTGTCCAAGTTTTTCCACATAATCTTGGCTCAGGTAGTGCTGTTCCATTGCTACCAAACTACTATCATTTTTATCCTTTACTACTTGATTTCTAATTTACCACGTTCTGGACCTTGATGTTGTTTACATCTAAATATTTTTGTAACACTCAGGAGGGCAGCCTAAACAGCACCTTTCCCCTCCAAAGAACTGCCACAGCCTAGCAACTATTGGAGTCTTACAATGTGCCACCAGAGGGTTTAGTAGCCGCTTCAGAAGAGTCCATTAATTTGGAAGCTGATGAGCCTCCACCTCCAGTTAGAAGGAGTGGAAGGGTTAGAGTTCCAGTTGATAGGTATGGGGAATGGCAGTCCCATTATGCTGCCGCAGGATATGAGGAAGATACATTTCAGGAACAGTGAATGCACAATGAAGTCCTAGGGTTGAGTTCAGAAATGGGTAAAAGGGTTAACCAAAATAGCTTTGGCCAAGCTTGAATTCTGAAGAGAGAGCCAACTGGAAGAGTGCTGGTGTGTTGACGTACATGCCTACTGGAGCAATGATTGCAGATATCTTGACTAAGGCTTTAGATAGTAACAAGGATCGAGGCTTTGTGACTAACATGCAAATCTCATTCCTTTTGGATTAAGGGGGTGTGTTAAAATATGTAAGCACTTATGCATTGTGGTTAACCATTTGGGACACCTTGGGAAAAGAATTCAAAAAATTTTCAAAAAAAAAAATCTTTCTTTTTCCGCTCCATTTGTAGTATCCCTTGTACATAGTCTAACAGGGCCTCCTGCCCATATAAGGAGGGGCTCTCCTGTGCCTTTTGGACGGGATCATCAAAACATCAGACATCACATCAGATCAGCACAGGGTATCCTAACACACACCACATCCTAAGATCATCAGTATCCTCTTGAAATATATCATCCATGGGGTCTTCATTCCCCTTTATCTGAGACAAAAAGATTGGGTGTATCTATGATTTCCACTTGATCCTTGAGCCTCCATACTCAAACCCCTTGATCCTTGATCCTTATCACCAACCAATAGCTTTTCTGGTTGAAGAGGAATTTGACTAATTGAATTCTTGAGTGTGTTACACCACTCCTGATCCTTTTATACGACCATACTGGTCCTGATCATCCTTTGATTATCTTTCTGGACCCAGTCACTTTTTACTGAAGAGGTTTTATTAAGCTTAAAAAACCTGGATGTTAAAACTCCCTTCATCTCTTTTGAAGTTGAATTCTGCCACGCTACTCTTGAGTCCCTTGAGAAGTGTTGGGTTATTCTTGTTTGAATCAGTTATTGTTTTGCTTCTAGAGCTTCTTCAAACAATTAGCTTTGTCTTGTGAAGCCACCCAGAGTTATCTGGTACCATTCAAGCGCTTGATTGCAGAGAGTTGGGCAGGTTAATTGAGAACCTGGAGGTTGTTTGGGATTGCGTTGATCTTTCCTAAGCTCCTGCTGACAACCAGAGCTATTAGCTTGTGGGCTTTGTCACTCAAAATTGCCTTGTCTTGTTGAACTCTGAACAATTCTTGACTCCTTCTATTCAACTTTTCCCCAACATCATCTTGCCTCAGATAGTGTTGTCTCCCAGCTACCAACTACTATAATATTTATCCTCTTACATTTGGTTCCCCATTTACCAGGTTCTGGTCTTTGATCTTGGTTACATTTAAATGTTTTTTGTAACACTCAGGAGGGCAGCCTAAACAGCACATTTCCCCTCCACAGAGCTGCCACGGCCTAGCACTGACTGGAGTCTTACAGCGTGTGCTACATATGATTGTAATCCAAATGGGATGTACATGAGGGCCTCTGTGGCCCATTTGACACACACATTAACCATACTTGCCTGTGTGGATGTCACGGATTTGGGGAAGATGGCCTCAAAATGTGTGAAACAAGCGTATTGGTACATGGGCCCTGACAGGCCCGGTTGGGTATATGGGAAAATTCAGCCAGATAGGCTTGTATGGGCATAATTGGGCCAAAGGTTTATTTTGGACATACTTTCCCAGACGGTGTGGTGTCAATATATAGCCTTGGATCGGGAACTGCTTTGCGGCCTGCGCGCTCAGCATCTGGTAGGTCGGGCTCAGCAGTTTGGGTGCGCTTGTTCTCAGCAGTGGCCGCTGCGGGCTCAGCAGCAGGCGCAGCAGGGCAAAGCACGCATCTGCGGGCCAGGTCTGACTAGGGGAGGCGGGCCGCGACCCGCTTGGGTGTCCAACCCAGTGATGGAGCCGGGCCGATCAGGTTCTCGGGCGGTTAGTTAGGGAAGGAAAGGGCGGAGCGATCACGGGGCTATACCCGTGGACGGCCGCGCGCAAGCGCGGGCCGGCTACAGGACTAGGAAATTCACAACGGCGCGTCGGGCAGATACAGGCAATTGCAGTGAACTTTGAGAAGCGCGCGGCGGAGGGCCGCGCCGCGGGGGACAAACCGGATGCGTGTAATGGCAGGCAAGCAAGCGGAATAGGATACGGACAGGGTAAGACGCGAGGTTGAGAACCGCGTCCGCACCCAAGAAATGATAAAAAAAAATGAGAAAATAAGAAAAAAAGTGACGAGTGAGAAATGATAGAAAAGGTGAAAGATTTCTTTTTTTTTTTTTTTTTTTTTTTTTTTTTTTTTTTTTTTATATCCCATCGCCGCGCCCGCGCCCTATCCTCTAGTTCCCCCCCCAAACTTAGCTGCTGTCCCCAGCTGGTGGCTACAGCCAATGCCATGAGGGTTGCGTCCGTCGCCCGATCTCCCTGCATTCCTCCAAACCATGCCGTCAGTGCCTGATCCGTCCGATTCTTGGTCCCGGCGCGCTTCCCTTTCCCGTTTGGTGTCCGTCTTGTCCGCAGTCAAAAGGGTCTTGCCTTGGTCACAATTGCCCGACACATGACCTGCTCCCACCACCGCTTGTCCCCCACCTCCCAT
This sequence comes from Puccinia polysora, assembly GCA_025617555.3. Taxonomy (NCBI): domain Eukaryota; kingdom Fungi; phylum Basidiomycota; class Pucciniomycetes; order Pucciniales; family Pucciniaceae; genus Puccinia; species Puccinia polysora. The sequence goes on from CM062629.1 coordinate 9,210,760, forward strand.
CAGATTCATCCGCCGTTTGCCGAATCCTGAACCGCGCGGAGTATCCTCCTCTCGCTTCGTCCTCGCTTGCTTCCCGCCCTTAGACTGAACCGGTCCCACCGATACCCGCTTCCCCAACACGCACCCCGCCTCTGTCGGCCTCGGATCGATTGGTTTTGCCGTCCGACTCTTGTGTCTTGTCTGCCCACCATCACCGTTGCTTCCACGCGCGCGTGCCCGGGGCCCGGACATGCTAGGATGCTGGATACTCTTCAGATAGGCCTCAAGGCCCTCCGCCACCTCTGCGAGTTTGTCAGCCCAAGGGGTGGCTACCAGCAGAGAGGCCGGGACGCGCGCTGCCCTGTAATACAGCTCCGCGTAGCCCGTTTCCATTCGCCACCGGTCCCCATCGCGCTTGTCCGCTCCATAGCCTGGTTCCGCGGGTGGCCTGAAGTCGCTTCCCCGGAAATGAGAGTCACACCCCCCCCATCTAGCCAGCATGTTTCCCTTCAACGTTGTCCAATTCCAGTTCAGATAGCCGCTCATCTCCTCCACTTTCCGACGTTCTTCCGCACCTTCAATGAACAAGACAATATAGCGTGCCTTCTCGGAATCCGATGCGCCTTTGGAGTCTGCGATCAGGTCTTAACGTGAAATAAACCGCTCCACACCCGCAACGTTGAAGCGGATGTGCGGATAGTCCCTGGGGTCGATGAGGAGCTGGCGAGAGGAGGAGGAGGAAAGAGGAGAGGCAAACAGCATCTGAGTACCTTTGAGAGACATTGACGAAAGAGATTCCCGGCCAGACCCCCAGATGTGGAAACTTTAGAGGTTATCCCTCACGAAGTTGCCGCAGGTTCAGGAGTTCTTCGTTTGAAGCATCTGTAAGGATTAGATACCAAGCGTAAAGAGAAGTTTTTGAGAGCCTGAAGAGGAGAAAAGGAGAGAAGAGGGGAGGGATTCTGTTTTCCTAAGTCCGCTCCCTTTTCCCCTCCCCGCCTCCTGATGATACAATGGTTAGATGCCCCACCTACAACCAGAGTTGAGGGGAAAGGTATTTGAGCCCTCCCCCTCAACCCTAACCTAAGTAAAAGCAAATGAACAACCCAACAACAATGAAGAAGGAAACCCTAGGCCCAAAACCCTATCCCATATCCTAACCTGTACCCTGTCCTTATCCTATTCTGCTTGCTCGCCTGCCATTACACGCATCCGGTTCGTCCCCCACGGCGCAGCCCTCCGCCGCGCGCTTCTCAAAGTTCACCGCAATTGCCCGTATCCGCCCGACGCGCCGTCGTGAATTTCCTAGTCCTGTAGCCGGCCCGCGCTTGCCCGCGGCCGTCCACGGGTATAGCCCTGCGATTGCTCCGCCCTTTCCTTCCCTAACTAACCGCCCAAGAACCTGATCGGCCCGGCTCCATCACTGGGTTGGACACCAAAGCGGGTCGCGGCCTGCCTCCCCTAGTCAGACCCGGCCCGCAGATGCGTGCTTTGCCCTGCTGCGCCTGCTGCTGAGCCCGCAGCGGCCACTGCTGAGAACAAGCGCACCCAAACTGCTGAGCCCGACCTACCAGATGCTGAGCGCGCAGGCCGCGACGCAGTTCCCGATCCAAGGCTATATATTGACACCACATCCCCCCCCAACTTGAGTTCTGTCCCCAGAGGTCCTCCCCATTATCACCTTGGCTGTCCTTTGCGCCCTACCGCCTCTACCAACTCTAACATCCCTATCCCTCCACTCCATCGTCATCATGGTCTGCTGCAACTTCTGCGCCCAAAACGGGCTTGCATGCTCTATCGTGTCCGGCCGCCGCGCCTGCTCCGCGTGCCGCCGCGGACACCGCCGCTGCTCGCTTAGCAAGGGTATGCCCCGTGCCCCCAACCAATCCGGCTCTCATCCTTGGCCGCGCAAGAGGGCTTGTCCGGAGCCGTTCGTGGTTTCGGATGACGACGCTATCTCGGAGGACTCGTGGACTTCACCCGGATCACCTCCCCGCCGTCCTTGTCCAAACTCGGACCGCGACTCCTCTTCTCCGCTTTTCCGTGCGGGACCACCGCGTAAGGAAGACTATCCGGACTTTGCGGCTTATTGGAGGGCTTTGCAATTTAGGGCGGATCGCGTCCGGGTTATGCAAGGCATGAGGGACCCGCGAATCGACAAAATCCTTAGGCGAAGCGCTGCTCTGGCCCCAGCTCCTCCTCCGCCCCCTGCTCCAGCTCCTCCTCCTCCGCCCGCGTCTCTGGTGCTCATCTCGTCATCGCCTCCTATCGGAACAGACCCTCCCGTTGGATCCCCTGAGCGCCTGTCCGCACCAGCCCCTCCTCCGGCCGACTCTCCCGAGATCCCGGAGATTCCGGTCGTGATGGCGCTCCCGGCGGCCGGCTTCAAAGTTTTTGCGGAAAGGTTGACTACGATGCTCCGCCAATACCTTGCGACTCCCGGAGCCCAATCCTCGGAATCCCGGCGCGAACTCTTGGCGTCATTCCGGGCTCTACTGGCGTCATTGAGGGCGGAAACGGAGGAAATGATGAAGATGCCTTAAGCGCCTCAGCCTCGTCCCCTCTTCCCCTTTCCTTTTTCCCCTCCTTCTTTTATCCGCTTTTTGTTGTACCGCGTTTCCCTATTCATTGAGAGAAATACACGCCTCAAACGCGAATTTGTTTTACCAAGAAAAATCCGCGCCGCGCGCATTGTGAGGGCGAGAATGAGAGCCGGGTCCGCGCCTGAGTGAGAACTAAGACACGAGGTTGAGAACCGCGTCCACGCCCGAGAAATGATAAAAAAAATGAGAAAATAAGAAAAAAAGTGACGAGTGAGAAATGATAGAAAAGGTGAAAGATTTCTTTTTTTTTTTTTTTTTTTTTTTTTTTTTTTTTTATATCCCATCGCCACTCCCGCGCCCTATCCTCTAGTTCCCCCCCCAAACTTAGCTGCTGTCCCCAGCTGGTGGCTTCAGCCAATGCCATGAGGGTCGCGTCTGTCGCCAGATCTCCCTGCATTCCTCCAAACCATGCCGTCAGTGCCTGATCCGTCCGATTCTCGGTCCCGGCGCGCTTCCCTTTCCCGTTTGGTGTCCGTCTTGTCCGCCGTCAAAAGGGTCTTGCCTCGGTTACAATTGCCCAACACATGACCTGCTCCCACCACCGCTTGTCCCCCACCTCCCATCAGATTTATCCTCCGTTCGCCAAATCCCAAACCGCGCGAAGTATCCTCTTCTCGCTTTGTCCTCGCTTGCTTCCCGCCGTTAGACTGAACCGGTCCCGCTGATACCCTCTTCCCCAACACGCACCCCGCCTCTTCCGGCCTCGGATCGATTGGGTTTGCCGTCCGACTCTTGTGTCTCGTCCGCCCACCATCACCGTTGCTTCCACGCGCGCGTGCCCGGGGCGCAGACATGCTAGGACGCTGGATACTCTTCAGATAGGCCTCAAGGCCCTCCGCCACCTCTTCAAGTTCGTCAGCCCAAGGGGTGGCTACCAGCAGCAAGGCGGGGACGTGCACTGCCCTGTATTACAGCTCCGCGTAGCCTGGTTCCATTCGCCACCGGTCCCCATTGCGCGTGTCCGCTCCATAGCCTGCTTCCGCGGGTGGCCTGAAGTCGCTTCCCCGGAAATGAGAGTCACGCCCCCCCCATCTAGCCAGCATGTTCCCCTTCAACGTTGTCCGATTCCGGTTCAGATAGCCGCTCATCTCCTCCACTTTCCGACGTTCTTCCGCACCTTCAATGAACAAGCCAATATAGCGTGCCTTCTCGGAATCCGATGCGCCTTTGGAGTCTGCGATCAGGTCTTAACGTGAAATAAACCGCTCCACACCCGCAACGTTGAAGCGGATGTGCGGATAGTCCCTGGGGTCGATGAGGAGCTGGCGAGAGGAGGAGGAGGAAAGAGGAGAGGCAAACAGCATCTGAGTACCTTTGAGAGACATTGACGAAAGAGATTCCCGGCCAGACCCCCAGATGTGGAAACTTTAGAGGTTATCCCTCACGAAGTTGCCGCAGGTTCAGGAGTTCTTCGTTTGAAGCATCTGTAAGGATTAGATACCAAGCGTAAATAGAATTTTTTGAGAGCCTGAAGAGGAGAAAAGGAGAGAAGAGGGGAGGGATTCTGTTTTCCTAAGTCTGCTCCCTTTTCCGCTCCCCGCCTCCTGATGATACGATGGTAAGATGCCCCCCCTACAACCCAGAGTTGAGGGGAAAGGTATTTGAGCCCTCCCCCTCAACCCTAACCTAAGTACAAGCACATGAACAACCCAACAACAATGAAGAAGGAAACCCTAGGCCCAAAACCCTATCCCATATCCTAACCTGTACCCTGTCCGTATCCTATTCCGCTTTCTCGCCTGCCATTACACGCATCCGGTTTGTCCCCCGCGGCGCGGCCCTCCGCCGCGCGCTTCTCAAAGTTCACTGCAATTGCCCATATCCGCCCGACGCGCCGTCGTGAATTTCCTAGTCCCGTAGCCGGCCCGCGCTTGCACGCGGCCGTCCACGGGTATAGCCCCGCGATTTCTCCGCCCTTTCCTTCCCTAACTAACTGCCCGAGAACCTGATTGGCCCGGCTCCATCACTGGGTTGGACACCCAAGCGGGTCGCGGCCTGCCTCCCCTAGTCAGACCCGGCCCGCAGATGCGTGCTTTGCCCTTCTGCGCCTTCTGCTGAGCCCGCAGCGGCCACTGCTGAGAACAAGCGCACCCCAACTGCTGAGCCCGACCTACCAGATGCTGAGCATGCAGGCCGCAACGCAGTTCCTGATCCAAGGCTATATATTGACACCACAGCGGTCGGGATGGATTCAGTAAATCATGGATGAGCGCCCCGCAACGGTAGAAATGAGGAGATGGGGACGCGCGACGACAAAGATGAAGACACGCAACAACAAAGATGAGGACGTGCTATGACAACGGCGGAGATGACAAGCAAGACGGATAAAGGAGAGCGGCGCGGTGCGGCGCGGCGCGCGGCGCGGATAATGGAAGCGCAGCGCGCGCGCCGCGGCGCTTCCATTATCGGCGTCGGGGTAAAGGACGGTTGGGATGAGCCTGAGGATAAGTTGTTCAACCGGACGGTACGTTTTGCGCGGCAGTTTATGGATTGAGGTCTTAAGGCGGCCAGGGTGTCCAGGATGGGGCACCACATCTCTCCCCAACTTACAGACTGTCCCTAGTCTGCTCCCGAGTTTGATGGCTTAGAAAAAAGAAAGGAAAGAAAGATGGTTGAAACCAAAGAATGGCCATTTTGATCCTGAAAGTGGTTGAGAAAAAATTTGTCGATCCAACCAAAAAATCCTAGAAGTGGCTGAGATAAAATGAGGGAGGCGTCCCAAGTGCTCACACGCGTAGCATGAAGTAGAGTTTTCACAAAACAACAAGGATCTTGCCCAGATGGTGCACAAATTGGGAGGACTTACTTCCAGACCAAGTTGCCTCCACAAGAGTGAAATTTCTTGACCTGATTGGCAGAGAACCTTCTGGCCATCTGAGTAACATCCAGCTCCTCCAAAAGATATGATCCACCTCTAATTTGACGGACTACTTGGTAAGGACCATTCCAGCGGTTAGAAAAAAGCTTTCCCCATTGAGTTTCCAAGGAACAATTATCAGCCAATACCAGGTCACCAGGGTTTAAAGGGTCCCTGATTCGATTCCGGTGTTTTTCTTCCCAATACTGAACTGATTTTGCTCTTGATTCCATCATCTTCTGATAAGCTTTGTTACAAATATCTTCACTCTGCTCCAGTTGCTTTGATCTGGCAACTAATAGGTCAGTAGTTGAGGAAACTTGTTCCCAGGGGATGCCCAAGAAAGACTCCATCTCAAGATCAAGAGGAAGAACAGCCCTCTAACCAAAGATGATTTCATAAGGAGAATAACCAGTGGTTCGCTTGGTGGAAATTTCATCAGAGAAGAGGACCAAGGGGAGAAACTTCCAACAATTCTTGCCACTTTCACCAGCCAATTTGACAAGAGCAGCCTTTAAAGGAGCATGGCCTCTTTCCACCATGCATTGTCCTTCAGGATAATAGGGAGTAGTAACTCTATGTTGTCCAGGGAGCAATCGGATCATTTCAGCAAGTTTTCCACCAAATTCTGAGCCACCATCCGTAGAATAAGATCGGGCCAAGCCATAACACTTTGTCCAAGTCTCATGAAGGAAAGCTGCTATTGATTCAGAGCTGAGGTTCTTAAGAAACATTGCTTCAACCCATCCAGAAACATCATCTCTAGCCACAATGAGGTACTTAGCTCCACCAGCCTTAATGTGAACCACATCCATAGCAATCCTCCCAAAGACAGTGGATTCTCCAGTGGGGTAACAAATTTTGGCCGGGCGCTGTGGAAACTAAAGGGGGCAACACCCCAGAAGTCGTCCTCAAGTTCCGGAAGTTATTGATCAAAGCGTCTGTAAGTAGATTGGATGCAGCTGTTCAAGAGAGAGAGAGGGAGAGAGAGAGAGAAATAATAAGATGAATTCCTTCCTTTCCAATCCAATCCAATCCAATGCCATAAAAAGTGATATCCTAGAGTGCAGTCCAGTCCGTGAAGTGAAGTGCTTCCTCTCCAACCCAGAGTTGAGAGCAAAGTATTCAAGTCCTCCCTCTCAACCCTAACCTAAGTACAACCACAAGTAAGCAAGAATGATGAAATACAACCCCTAAGCACAGAACCCTAGCCCAATCCTACCCCTCCATCCCTTGCCCCATAACCCATGCCCCTCAATATCAATGTACGCCCAGCTTGCCTTCCCGCGCGCGTCCGCCCAACAACCCTTTCCAGGTATCCGCGTACCCGCGTGACCCAATCCGCGCATCTTGCAATGCGCGGTCCGCCTGGTCCGCGCGAGCCGTCAGATCCGCGCAAGCTTCCCGATCCACACAAGCCTTCCGACCCAAGCAAGCTTTCCAATCCGTGCAAGCCTTCCGATCCGCGCAAGCCTTCCGATCCGCGCAAGCCTTCCAATCCGCGCAAGCCTTCCGATCCGCCCAAGCCTTCCGATCCGCGCAAGCCTTCCGATCCGCGCAAGTCTTCTGATCCGCGCAAGCCTTCCAATCCGCGCAAGCCTTCCGATCCGCGCAAGCTTTCCAATCCGCGCCAGCTTTCTGGTCCGCGCGATCCGTCATCTCCCGTCTCCAGGTGCTGGGCCCAACCCAACCGCTGCTGGGCCTACCTGACTGCTGCTGAGCCCGCAGCGCGGCTAGCTGCGACAAGGCCCTTCCCATTGCTGACCGCGCCGCCTGCAGCCCTTTCCTGACTCACGTCCATAAAAGAGCACCACAGCGCCTAAGATCACATTTCTGGCACACTTCACAACTCCTACACCATTGAGCGACGGATTTCTTCAGGGATGGCCACCAGAATTGCTCAGATATTCTTTGATAAGTTTTGGTTTCCCCACAATGACCAAGGCCTTCATGGAGATTTCCCAGGATCAAATCTTGCTTGGAAGGGATAGTGACCACAACAAGTGCACAAGGAGTTGACCTTTTCATAAGCCTAGAACCTTGGACAAAGAAGTTGGAGGACTTCCTTATAAGGGACCAAAATTCTTTGGCAGAGAGATCAGGGGGTCTTTGGAGAGTTGAAAGGTACTGCTCCAACTTAAGCCAGAAACCTTGCTGGAAACCAGAGTAATTTTTGGAGGAGAAGGCAAAGACAGGGCGGACCAAGGGTTCTTCCTCATCAAAATCCATTCCAACCTCTGATTCATTGTCTCCAATAGGTCGTCGAGATAAACCATCAGGCATGGTGAAAGATTTTCCAGGCCTGTGAACAATATCAAAAGAGAACAATTGGATGAAAGCCACCCAATGAGTCATGGGAGCATTTGGGAGGCTGGGGGCGTTGATCATTTCAATAATGGATCGCGCATTGACTTGTAACTCAAAGTGTTGACCCCAAAGGACAGTCTGAAGCTTCTTCAACATCTGGGCCACACCGCAAAGTTCCAGTTTTGGCTGGGAGTACCTGGATTCCACATCTGAGAAAAGAAGAGATTCATACAGAGCAGGACGATCCAAACCATTTTCATCTTCCTGGGTAAGAACAGCCCCAACAGATTGATAACTCGAGTCCACTGCCAACTTGATCTTGCCGGCTCCGTGTCCATAAGTGATCTTTTTCAAAACAATGTCTTTCCCAACAATTGTTTTGAGCAACTGAAATGATTGTTCACAGTCTTGGGTCCAAATCCATTCAGCATCCTTCCTGGTTAAGCGACGCAAGGGAATACAGATTTTGGATAATGAGGGAATGAAGATCCTGACATAAGTTACAACACCTAGGAAACCTCTAACTTCTGTTGGATTTATTGGGGTAGTCCAGGAGATGATTTTGTTGAATTTAGAGGGTGCCATCCTTCTTCCGTCCTTGCAGACTATATGACCAATGATTTCCAAGGCAGGGACACAGGCGGCAAGTTTTGATCCAGAGACAGTAAGGCCAGATTCCTCGATTCAAAACAAAATTCTCTCCAAAACAGTAGCATACTCCCAGACAAATTGTTGGATTCCTGAGTGCCAAGTTAAGAGCTCATTATTATAGTTAGAAACTGGACCTTTAATTTCACCATCATCAATAAAGATACCCGCATGATCCGGGATTTCGTCCTGGAGGATCCAAATCATCTGAGCCTGATAGACTGCAACCGAGTTGGTGGCACCTTGAGGCAATTGAGTCAACTGAAATCAACCAAGGGGAGTATTGAAAGTAGTTAGGGGAAGAGAAATAGGATGCAAGGATTGTTTGTCATAGCCACCCATAATGTCACCTAGACCATAGCAAGCTCTCCAAGAGAAGGATTCAACAAATTCTTCAGTGGCAGGGGGCATGCCAGAGTCTTTAATAGTAACTTTATTAAGAGGTTGGAGATCATGAACTACTCTAAGTTTACCATTACTCTTTAGAACACAGAAAACAGGACTGGAATAGCTAGAAGTCAATTTTTTGTATAAACCGGTTCGGACTTGTTTGCGGACCAACTGGATGAATTTTTCAACTTTAGCAGCAGGGATTGGGATCTTTTTCTTTTGCCAAGGGTCATGTTCAACTACCAGGATGATGTAAGGGAGACCATAGGATTCTTTCAAGAGACCTCTCTCTTTGTCACAGAATGCAATTGATTTTTCCCTTAGAGACAAGATATTTTTGATCAAATTTAACTCATCAGGAAGAAGCCATCCATCCGGACCAAAATTGACCACTTTCAGACGTTCTTCAGTGACCCAACCAGAGGGAATAAATGGACCAGTGAGGGATTTGGATAGACCACAGTAAGGATCGCGGGATAGTGGAGGACGCATAAGAGGAGGGTTGAGGTTGAGAGGCATTGGTTGTTTGACTGGCTGGACCTTCTTTGCAACTGGTTTGTACTTGGTGGCAAAGGAGAGGAATCCCTGCTTCCTCCAAGAATTGACCAGTGAAACCTGACTACAAAAACTGAGGCCGTGTTCCAACATCTTCCCAGTCCAATGTTCTGCTGCGTCCTTGAAAGGTGCCCTCTCCATAAAAGAGGATCCAAAAGATAACACATTGCTCACATGTATGGCACAGGGTAGAGTTTCAAAAATAACAGTAGTAGAAGCCCTTGGTGGTGCACAATTGGGAGGACTTACTTCTACCCCGAATTGCCTCCACCTAAGATTAAACTCCTTCATACCAAAGCCACCAGTAAAAGAATCAAGATCAAGATCTAGTTTAGACTCATTGCGGAGATTTGAAACCGGAATAGAAGATGAGTGATCAGGCTGAAAAGAAAAAGGAAAGGAAGATAGAACAGATCCAGACAGAGAAAAAATATTTTTGGATTTTTCAAATTTTTCATATGTTTGGGTTTTGATCTTATTTGGATGAGAAGAAAGTGATGAGGAAAAAGAAAGATGGGCCTCTGAGGTGGGAGTTGGTCCATGAGTTGAAGTCTGAGGCTGAGGAGAACTACAACTATCAGTAGGGCCAACTATTCTGCTAAAAAATGAGGATGAAAGGAATGAGAGTTTTCTTTCTGCTTTCCTTTCAGGACAGATTTGGGAGGGTGACCAGGGAAGTCTCTTTCCCAACAACCAGAATCCAAAGAACAAAGGGGGACTTCAATCTTTCTGCCATCAGCATCAGGGAGGAGAATTCTCTCCCCAACCTGATCAGAAAACATCAGGGTAGCACCAAAGTCCATTAAGAAAGGCCTTCCCAAGATCATGGGACCATCCAGACAAGTGATCCAGAAGTGACAGGTGCCAACAATATTTTGACCAATTTGAACAGGAATATCCTCAGCAATACCAACCAGTTCACATGACTGATTCCCAATTCCATAGACTGCAGAGTTGAAACTGACCCTTGGTCTAAGTCTAAGCTTGCAGGCCATGGAGTCTGAAATTAAGTTGAGCTGAGAACCCAAATCCACAAGGAGAGAAACCGTTTTAGTTGAATCACCAAGAAAACATGGAAGAAAACCAAGAGGACAGGAATACAGGTTGGTATCTGAAGAGGGATCTGTTCCACAAGAATCCTCTATCATAGTACCAGAGGAGACCTTTAACTCGTCCGGACCAATCTCCACATGTCAACAAGAAACCCATTTCTTAATCCCTTCTGCCACAGATGGAGAGATTGACAGGAGTTCAGCCACAGATAGATTGGGGATTTTAAGATCAGAAATTGTCTTTAATACTCCTTCCACAGCATTAGGGTAGTCCTTGGAGATGCCCCTCTCAAATCAAACTTTGGGCTGGGTGGAGGGAGGAAGATCAGGTGTACTGGGTGATGGAAGAGGATCTGAGAGTTGGGCAGGTTGAAGATGGGGAGGATCAGATTTGTCCTGGAACCTTTCCATAAGAGGTTCCCTTTCTACATCCATGTCTTCCACTTCAGAGGAAGGAGGCTCAGGTGAAGATTGGCGTTTAACGGGTTTTTGCAGAATGGAGGATGGAACAGGAGGAGACTTATGAGGTTTTGGGTCCTCATGGCGTTTCCTAGCTGGATCGGATTGATAGGTGCCACGGAAGCTGCAAGAAGTGATAGCTGGAGGATACCAAGGTTGCAGAGTTCCACATCATGATCGAAAATCCACAGAGACCAAGGATGCCTTCTTAGGGGTTGGTGGTTGGTATGAGGCCACCACATGACGGATTGGTCAAGATGAATCAAAAGGGATCAAAGCACCATTAGGAAGGAAAAAATTATTTCCCTTCTGCTCTACTAACTTCTCCTCCTTGTCCTTTTGGAGTTCAGGACATCTACCGGTACCATGGCCTTCCCTATGGCAATAATAACAAACTATAGTAGACTTAGGAACAGAATTAGCAGGTTTAGGAGTGGCTAAAGAGGATATTTTCTGATCCATTTTATTCTCAAATGCCTGAAGCAATTTAGTGATCTCATCTATAGTAGGTGTCTCCCGGTGAGTCTGAGGATTGGGTTTAGGTCTGCGATTGGCTTCCATCTTATTCATGATTTTGTTAGACACTTGAAAAGAGGGGGCAAGGACTGGTTCAGTGATTTTAGGTTTTTCAAAGGTGAGAGCTGTTTGACCTTTCATCACTTTATCCACAGTATTCCTAAGAACCATGAAAGCAGGGAGCTTGAATCAATTTTCTCTTGTTGTGATCATGGATCCAGATTTCACCAATTCATCCTTAATTCTTTCCTCTACTCCTGGAGAGAAAGACTGAAAAAATTGCACTTGAATTTCGTCCAACATATTAATTTGATCGTTCCGGATAAGATAGGACTGGATAGGGTCCCAAGATTTTCTGAAAGTCTGATAGTCAGAGGCTGAGGAGATACCACCGTTGGAGATCCATTGAGAAACCAGGGCATCCAAGTCTTGCAAAGTAAATCTGGCTACATCTATTTTTCCCCAATAGGCTAACATAGCCTCCTTCAGGAGCCGCCAGTTGTGAGTTTTGAATCCCTCAAACGATTTGATAACCTCCATAACTTTGTCAGAAGAGATAAAAAACCGTAACTGATAAGCCATATCATATTCACTGGCACCATCCACTTCCACAGCCATCTCATAGGAGTCCAGGAATTGTTCGACATTGGTCCCATTGAAGCCTAAATTTTTGTTCTGAGGTTTGATTTTGACCATCTTTGCCCAAACAGATAAAGAGGATCCAGCAGATTCCATGTTGAAGGGTTCCTAAGAGATCCAAACAAGCAGAGTTCCAAGTGTGGCAAGAGTAGAGTTTCACAAAAACAACAAGGATCTTTCCCAGGCGGTGCACAATTGGGAGGACTTACTTCTGGACCAAGTTGCCTCCACAGATCAGAAAAAAAAGGAACAAAAAAAAAGAAAAAAATCAGATTGGATTTCGGAGTTGATTCTTCAGGTTGGGACTGTAAATCCCAAGGTTGCTGGTTTGATCCCAGCCCGGGGGACCAAATGTAAGACTCCAAACGGTGCTAGGCCGTGGCAGTTCTGCGGAGGGGAAAGGTGCTGTTTAGGCTGCCCTCCTGAGTGTTACAAAAATATTTAAATGTAACCAAGATCAAGGTCCAGAACCTGGTAAATGAGGAATCAAGGAGTAGAGGATAAAGATGATAATAGTTTGGTAGCGACAGAACAGCACTATCTGAGACAAGATTATGCAGGGAAAACTTGAAAAAAAGAAGTTAAAGTCTTCCTAGAGTTCAAAGAACAAAAGCTTTTGTGTGTAAACAATGCCCACAAGCTAATAACTCTGGTTGTCAGCAGAAGATTGGGGATGATCAACTCAAACCCAAGAAACCTCCAGGTTCTCAATGAACCTCCCCAACTCTCCGCAATCAAGCGCTTGAAGGGTACCAGATAACTGTGGGTGGCTGTACAGGACAAAGCACAATGTTTAAGAAGCTCTAAAGCAAACAGTAACTGATTTGAAGCAAGGATAACCTCAACACTTCTCAAGGGAATCAAGAGTAGGCTGGCAGAATGCAACTCCAAAGAAGCTAAGGGGAGGTATAACACTCCAGGTCTTAAGCTTAATAAGACCTCTTCAATCAATTGTGATTGGCTCCAGAAAGGTGATCAGGAATCAGGACCATTATGGTCAGAGAAAGGGATCAAGGAGTGGTATGACACACTCAAAAATTCCAACAGACAGAATTTTTCTTCAACCAGCAAGGCTATTGGTTGGTGATAAGGATCAGGGATCAAGGGTTGAGTATGGAGGCTCAAGGATCAAAGGGGTGCTGATTTCATTCTGGATCGTTCCATGTGCTGATGATTTTTCCAATGATGATCAAAAAAGGCAGGGGAGAGCCCCTCCTTATATGGGCAGGAGGCCCTGTTAGACTATATACAACGGATTCCCTTGTCCGAAGGCCGAAGCGCGTGGGAGAGAGAAATGAACCAAACCGCCACGGATGTCCGCGGGCGGTCGTTGGCACTCTTCCAAAGTCTGAAGCGGGTGGGAGAGTCCCAGGAAAGGTGATGGATGAAGTCCATGAGAGCGCAGATGGGCGGATAGGGGATTGGTTTGAGAAAGTTGAGTAAATCCTGACGGCCGTGAGATCCACGACTGATAGATCAAGTGCAATGGGAGCTTTGACGGATCCAAGGATTTGCCAAATGCTTGGGGGTGCGGTCGGGATGGATTCAGTAAATCATGGATGAGCCCCGCGCAACAGTAGCAATGAGGAGATGGGGACGCGCGACGACAAAGATGAAGAAACGCAACAACAAAGATGAGGACGTGCTATGACAACGGAGGAGATGACAAGCAACACGGATAAAGGAGCGCGGCGCGGCGCGCGACGCAGATAATAGAAGCGCGGCGCGGCGCGGCGCGGCGCGCGACGCGGATAATGGAAGCGCAGCGCGCCCGTCGCTGCGCGCGCGCGCGGGTAAAGGACGGTTTGAATGAGCCTGAGGATAAGTTGTTCAACCGGACGGTACGTTTTGCGCAACAGTTTATGGATTGAGGTCTTAAGGCGGCCAGGGTGTCCAGGATGGGGCACCACACCAGCTCCTCCCCCTGCCCTTGCTTGCCATTGCAAGGAGGAGGGGGAGGGCTGGCTGGATGGAAACAGCCAGCAACCAGTTGCAAGTGGAGACCAGTCATGTTGGGGGGGACTTCATCACCCCCCCACCGTAAGTGGTGGCTAGGCCGGTAGCATCAAGGCAACCGGCGGTGGGGGGAATTTACCAGCCTCCCACCATCAAAGGGGTGCTCTCCTCCCCCCACCTTTAACAAGGGGGAAGAGAAAAGGGCTGGAGGGGACCTAACCACCCCCCAGCCCACATAACATGACAACTCCCTGGGGGAATCAACCTCCACGGCCCCTGGTAGGGGGATTTGACCTCCCCCTCCTGGGATTTGAGAGAAAGAGGGGGGGGCATGTCTGCCAGTTACACCCCCCCATGTGTGTCTGAGACTGGAACCAGATGTTTACTGGGTCCCTCCTGGCCATTTTTATGGACAGGGGCTGGTTGCATGTGGCAACCAGCAAGCATGTGAGGTAACAGGCCGGTTGTAATAGACAACCAGCCAGGGGTTTGAACAGCTAAGGGGCTGGTTCAGCCTCATTGAGGTGGAAACATCAGAAATGACCAGAATAGGCTGGTTGTAAGGGTACAGGGAATGATTCCATGCAGGCTGATGTAGTCCAAACCACATAACAAGGACAGTAGAGCCTGTAGAGCTCTTTTGTGGCGGAAAGTTTTCCTTTTGGCTTCTTGTATTATGAGCTCAGAAGAGGCCAATCTTTTGTGTTTAAGGAGCTCTTCTCCCTACTGTTTTCCATTATCCATTCATCATCCAATCAAATTCATCACCAATATCATCCAACGTATTGCCCCATTGTGAGAGCCCATCAGCAATTATTCACACAAGGTGTCCAGCATTTCTTTTGCTTTAAATAATGCTCATTTGCCTAATCTAATTGATGGCCATAACAATAATAAGTATCTCTTCTCTGTTTACACATCTGGGGGTCTGGCCGGGAAGTAATCTTTTTTCCTAGTCTTTCAAAGGTAGGAGGTGCAATTTTGCAAACCAATACTCCAGGGTAAATAATTCCTTCATCATTCCCCCCTCTGTTGGGACCTAGTGGGCCAACACCTCCTCTGCCACCAACAGCTTGGTCAGGAGTCTTTTCTCCTCCTTGGTCAGATTTTTCAGATGCAACTGAGGCTCCCCATTGGTTATGGCTCAGGCTGCGGGACTTCCCGCACATCCAATTCAACAATGCATATATTGGGAGTTTCCTTTCAAGGTTTGAGGATATTGCCAATTCCAAGAATGCAACAAGCAAGGAAAAGTTCCAGACCATTGTCCCATTCATCAGGGACAAGAGTAAGATTCTGGATGTGGAGGATATGCCTGGCTATGGGGCCCAGGACTGGGCGAGACTGCTGAGCAAGATGATGAAAAGTTTGGGGAAGAGAGAGCCTCACTTCTGGCAGAGTGACTTTGAGCAGGCGGCGGCGGAAGCAATTGTGTGCAGGGGAGTACAGAAGCAGGGTGATTTGGCCAAATAAATTTTAATTTTTGAGCGCATCTATGGCTATTTGTAGAATAAACAGGTGGTAGGAGGTCAGACAGGGGCAATTAAGCCGGTTTTTCTTGGTGCGCTTGCACCACAACTCCAGTTGTGTGTCCAGCAGTACTTGTTTGAGCATGGCTTGGTGAAGCAGTCAGTGGAGGGGAATATTGCGCTGCTTCCAGACACAAGCGTCATTGGCCAGGCGGTGGAGATCAAGATTGATTTGGAGGAACTAATTTAGGATAGAGAACTGTGTGGTTTTTTTTATGGATGCAAGTTGGAATGGGCTGGAGGCTGTGTGCTCAGTAGTCAAGACAAGCTCAGCATCTGGAGAAGCAGGGTGGATTGGACCAGGTTGGATGGATTGCGCGCAGATTGCGTGGATGTACCTCAGATAACTGGGATGTGTTGAGATTGTAGAGGTATCTTACCCCGCGCTCTCTGCGCTATGAACTCTGAGACAAGTCCGCGTGACATGTCTGTACCACCCGGGTCTTCTTACCTTACAGGTGACCCAGGTGAACTGACAACTCGGCCAAGAACCGCGGATTTCACTCCTCTCCTCCGGGAGATCTCTTCTGTCTCTCAACTGTCATTTCTTTTTCTTATTATCTTTTTTTTCTCTATTTACTCTTTTTATTCTTTCATATTTTTCTCGCTCGTGTCTCCCTGCTTGATGAACTCTCATCTACTTGCTTGATGAACTCTTCTCTACTCAAATCCATCTCAATCCAACTCTCCTATTCTACTTTTCTCTTCGTGAACTAACCTCTGCCTGGTAAGAGTCCAATCCTCAAGAACGTCCTAACACCTAACGTGATCTCTCTGACAATCTAACTTGATTCGTAGTCTTCCATCTTCTCCGTCTAAACTCTTCCAAATTACATTCTGCCAAAACTTCATTCTGTCTAATCTTTCTCTTATTTACTAAATAACTCAAAGCTGTTGGTTGTCTCACTTTTTCCTTTCTTTCTCTCAATTCCTATTTGATCTATTAAGAGTCTAACTTGTTGTCCACAGTCTGCTGGTTTTCTGTTCAGAGGAATTTCATTCAAATCTTATCACGGTTAAAGGCCGAATTTTGACTCTACAACATTGAAAATGAACGAACCAGCGGGAGCAAACTATTATTTTCACCAGGTTGCTCTCAAAGCCTCCGTCGATGCTATTCCTCCATTGAACAAAGACAACTACTCTATCTGGCGTGATAAAATGCCAATGCTGTTTGATCTCAAGGATATCAAGGATACTATGACTAAGAATGTAGGACAACTACCAATAAGACAAGATTGGGAAATCCGAGCGATCATCCTATCCAAACTCGACGCTACTACCCATGCAAATGTCGTTAACGCCTCTAATATCACAATCTCTAAATCACTTTGGAATGAAATCACTTGTAGATTTGCCTCATCCGAGACAGCAAATCAAGCACAAATTTTTAACCAGTTTCTTCACGCCCCATTCAACAAACTTGACATCAAAGGTTTTATAACGGACATTCAAAAGTCTCTTACTTGTATGGCAGACGTTGGAATAGATCTACCGAGCGACATAGTGGCCTACTTAATAGTGTTCAAATTTCCTCCAACACTTGAGAATTTGAAACAACAAATCATGCACGGCAAGAAGTCAATAACCTTAGAAGTTATATTCAATCACTTAACCCAATACAATAACGAGCGTAAGGTGTAGAATAATTCACAATTCTATCCTCATGAATTATTATGTGTCCATGAATCATGTCCACGATCATCTCAGATCCTCTGTCACAAGTCTCTCTCACATCTCATCCGCGCGCCTTCTATCTATGTCACACTTTCTCTATCTATTTCACTTCCATGCCATTCTTGTCTTTCTTTTTCTTCTTGTAATAGAATCTAACCCCTGCGTGGGGAAACTGATCGGAACGAGCACACAACAACCTCAGACCAACCACTCCACCACTCCACCACTCGATCTTACTCATCAAGTTCTTAATCAACTCATTGTCAAACATCAACCTCAACCACTCAACACTTACATCTCTCAACCTCAACTCTCTTCAATCTTATTTCCTTTCTATATTTTCTTAATTCTTCCTTTCTTCTTTTTCTTATCTCAATCCAAATCACCCATACTCAAATGACTACTCAATCTAATCATACTCATCCAAAAACTTATCTGGTAAGACTGACACTTATAACAACTATCTCGAAATTCCTGAATCTGATCTAAAATGTCTCTTTCGATCTAAGACTCTTTCTTTCCTTTTGGTTTCTTTCCTTTCTTTATTTTCAACTATTGACTCAAACTCAGTTCTCATCCTACAACATCTCTTGTCCTGTTGCTTGATGTTGGTTGATTATTTCTTCTTTCATGTTTCCTTTCTTGATTCTTAAATAACCTCAAATTCGTTGTAGCCCTTTTTGTTCTTGATCAATCTATTTCTTCTTCAGAAATTCAACATAAGGCACAACTTAAGACTGGAAAATCTACAACCGATGTCTCATTGGTCACGTTCAAAAACAAATCAGATAAAGAAGATAGGAAGATCCGCATTAGATGTAAAGAAGGCTTCCACGATCCAAATGCCCCCCATCCGGAATCTTCCTGTTTTCATCTCCACCCCCAAATTGCTCCTGGATGGTGGGTCAAACAGCAAAATCAATGGAAGAATAGGACAAAAAAGACACCCACGATCAATTACCACGCACTATTAACTCTATGGATTAATGCAGACAACACCCCAAATCTTCTCCTTGATTCTGGTGCGAACATACACATTTTTAACAATCTCAAGTACTTCACCTCCATAGATCTACAAGATGAAGCAGAGGAAATTAAAACAGGCAATTTAGAAGCAAACCTTAAGATACGAGGAACTGGTACCGTCTGACTCGAGTGGAAGGATTCCGTCATTACTCTCAAAGGATGTCTGTACGTCCCGGATATCATAATCAATTTAATTAGCCCAGGTCTTCTCGCGAAGAAGGGATGTAGTCTCTCTCAAAAGCATGACCGATTCTTCATCACACGAGACAACAAAATGATTCTTAAAGGTCTAATTCGAGATGGTCTATTTGCAATAGAGAAGCCCCAAACCGCTGGAAGTAATCTGTTTGTTAATCTATCCAATCAATCATCCACCACTACCCTTACTCAATCTCAGTCACTGTCCGAACTCCATAAGACATATGGACACGCTTCAATTTACAATCTTAAATCAATTCTCAAAGATCGATACTCGAAAGACAAATTAGATAAATTTCAATGCGATGGTTGCGTAAGAAGTAAAATCACTCGAGATCCGTTCTCATGCACCTCAACACCCACATCAAAACCACTTGAACGAATACACCTAGATTTGATTGGTCAGATTACTCCCCAATCCAAAGATGGTCATAAATACGTCCTGAATCTGGTGGACAACTTTACGGGTTATCTAGCAGCTTTTCCTCTCCAATCTAAAGAAGAAACCCCCAGTGTCATCATCAATATTCTTGAAGCAGAGTACAAATGGCTAAACTATTACCCCACCGAAATCTTTTCAGACAAAGGAACCGAGTTCACTAATGCTACCTTGAAAGAATTCGCCAAGAACAAACATATCAAACTCCTAACATCAGAACCATATCACTCTCAACATAACGGTCGAGCGGAGCAAGCCAATTGGACAATTATAGAGTCAGCTCGCGCAACATTTTCTTCATCTCAATTGAATAAATGCTATTGGCACATAGTGGTTCAAAGCTGTTGCTTCATGCTTAACCAGGTCCCTAGGGAAGGTAATGACCTATTGCCTTGGGAACTTATGTTTAGCAAGAAGCTCCCTACTAATTATCTCAAACCTGTAGGATCTTCTGTCATTTACCTGGCGAATAGACTACAAAAAGGAAGAAAGTTTGATGAGAAAGGATTGGAAGGGATTTTAGTTGGGTTTAATCCCGCTTTTCATTCCTATTTGATCCTCAACTCATCCGGTTCAATTGTTGAAACCAAACATATACAGTTCCTTAAAAATCCGCTACACAATTTTCCTCTCTTGGAATCACCTGGTATTGATCTCTTCACTCAAACTAATCCGGAAGCAGAAGATTCCAACCTCTCATCATTCAAAAAAAAATATACATTTTGTGAACCTCAAGAAATTGCCTCCAAATCAGACTCAGATCAGGACAATTTGGCATCTGTAGACTCTCCTCCCTCCAACCATTCTTCTCCAACATTGCCAGTCCCTGAACCTCCTATCCAAGCTATTTCTCAAAGACCCAGAAGAGAGGTGAAAAAACCCCAACAATACGGTTTCCATCACTACTACAAGCCTCCTTCCTACAAGGCATCTCAAAAATTTTCTGAATGGCCGAAGTGGAAAAGAGCCTCTGAAGATGAACTGAATTCTATAGAATTACAAGACATGTGGGAGGAGTACTATGGCAACCCCAATAATATACTAAATACGACGTGGGTTTTCAAAGTGAAGGAAAATTGCCACGGCGATACCGTCAAATACAAAGCTTGACTATGTGTCCAAGGGTTTGATCAAGTCCTAGGAATCGATTACAATGAGACTTGGGCACCAACCGGGAACCTTGGTTCACTTTGAGTCGCTCTTACTTACGGCTTGAAAAATAAAATGAAGCTAACCCAATTTGATGTAAAAGGTGCTTTTCTTCATGCCCCTATAGACGAAACTGTCATAATAAGAACCCCAGAAGGATCGACTCGGAAATCGCCATATATAAAACTTAAGAAATCTCTTTACGGGTTGAAAAAATCCCCCAAGAATTGGTACAAAACCTTAACCTCGTGGATCAAGTCTCAAGGATACCACGAATCTACTAGTGATCTGTGCTTATATCTAAACTCCAAGACGGGTGAGATTCTCTACTTTCACGTGGATGATCTCATCCAGGTAGGTAACTTTAACCTCTTTGAGGTTAACTTTCTCGAATGATTCAAAAATTCTGCTTGCCATCCACCCAATACTATTCTTGGGATGCTCGTGGAAATCAAAAACAATAAAATCATTCTGAGTCAACCCAACCACATCAAGAGGGGCCTGGAAGAACTTGGCTTGACTTCTTGTAAAGGCACCCATATTCCTTTGACACAGAATCTAAAACTCAAACCAGCCTCGGATGCTGACCACGCCAAATTGAGGCAACTCAACATTAACTATAGATCAGCAGTTGGCCTTCTGAATCACCTGGCTCACTACTCTTGACCCGACATCTCTTACTCCGTGTCTAGTCTGGCTAGGTTTAATACTAAACCAGGCATGACTCACTGGAGAGAAGTCAAGAAAGTATGGAAATATTTAAAGGCGACTAAACATCTCAAGCTCGTAATTACGTACGATCCAAAACAAGAAATTCTCTCTAGCTTCAGCAATGCTACCTGGGGAGACAACCCAACCTTCCGGAAATCCCAAACTGGATATATTATCCTTCACTACGGTAGTACAGTCGTCTGGAATTCTACTCAACAAAGAAATATCCCTTACTCTTTGACCAAATCAGAATTAAACGCGTTACTTGACTGCTACCTTGAAATCAAATGGATTAAACATCTCATCGGTGAGATCCATCAAATCTCTGAACCCAAGCCTATTCTACACATTGATAATAAAGGGCTGGATGATAAAATCAAGAGTTTTGGGTCGCACTCCAAGTCCAGACATATAGATATTAAGACTAAAGGATTACGCAAAGATTATGCAAGCAACAAGTTTAGTCTCACTCTAATTCAAATTCAATCAATGATTGCGGATTCTCTCACAAAGGCCTCTTCTGTAATCTCTCTGCAGCTTCTTCAGGATACAATCTTTGGATTTAAACATCAGTGAACTTTAGGATTACACTCTCACCAGTCACGGGGGGTTTTGAGATTGTAGAGGTATCTTACCCCGCGCTCTCTGCGCTATGAACTCTGAGACAAGTCCGCGTGACATGTCTGTAC
The DNA here is from genome assembly GCA_025617555.3 of Puccinia polysora. Classification (NCBI taxonomy): domain Eukaryota; kingdom Fungi; phylum Basidiomycota; class Pucciniomycetes; order Pucciniales; family Pucciniaceae; genus Puccinia; species Puccinia polysora. The sequence continues at coordinate 9,232,139 of CM062629.1, forward strand.
CACCCGGGTCATCTTACCTTACAGGTGACCCGGGTGAACTGACAACTTGGCCAAGAACCGCGGATTTCACTCCTCTCCTCCGGGAGATCTCTTCTGTCTCTTGACGGTCATTTCTTTTTCTTATTATCTTTTTTTTCTCTATTTACTCTTTTTATTCTTTCATATCTTTTCTCACTTGTGTCTCCCTGCTCAATGAACTCTCATCTACTCGCTTGATGAACTCTTCTCTACTCAAATCCATCTCAATCCAACTCTCCTATTCTACTTTTCTCTTTTTTAACTAACCTCTTCTTGGTAAGAGTCCAATCCTCAAGAACGTCCTAACACCTAATGTGATCTCTCTGAAAATCTAACTTGATTTGTAGTCTTCCATCTTCTACGTCTAAACTCTTCCAACTTACATTCTGCCGAAACTTCATGCTGTCTAATCTTTCTCTTATTTACTAAATAACTCAAAGCTGTTGGTCGTCTCACTTTTTCCTTTCTTTCTCTCAATTCCTATTTGATCTATTAATAGTCTAAATTTTTGTCCACAGTCTGCTGGTTTTCTGCTCAGAGGAATTCATTCAAATCTTATCAGGATGGCGCGTTGGGCGGATGCAGATATGTGCGGGGGGCTCCGAGTTGGGCGCGGACCAAGGGCCGTTTCATGAGAAGGAGGACCCGGTGGACGTAATGGCAGGCGGGAAATAAGGATGGATATGGGGTAAGGGGTATGGGATATGGATCATGGGATGTTGTTGGAAGGATAGATTTGGGCTAGGGTTATGTACTTAGGAGTTTTATTTCATTATTCTTGTTTTATTGCAGTTGTACCTAGGTTAGGGTTGAGGGGAAGGTTACTTAAACTGAACTATCAACCAAGGTTTGGAGGATAAAGACAGCATTGGACAGCAGCCAATGGCATTGGATCTTATCTTAGGACAGAGGATGGGAAGGATTGAAGGAACAAGGAACAAGGAACTCATCTTATTATTCTTAATCTCTCCCCCCCTCTCTGTTGAACTCAGTGCATCCAACCTCCTTACAGACACTTGGACCATTAACTCTTGAACTTTGGGACAACTAGGGATTTGCATTCTCTTTGTTTTCACACCATTTGTTCCAAATGGTCCAAAAAAAGCTGTCTACTCCCTCAGCCCCAGCTCCAAACCAGGCACTTCCCGCGGGACCATCCAGGGTGGAAAGGCTGGCAGCTCCTCAGTGGTCATTTGATGTACCGGTGAACAAGGTCACAGAAATGTTACGGGAACTTGGGACTCTACCCAATCAGCAGACGGCTCAGCCGACAACTCAGCTGCGCAGGGTGCTGCCCCACATGGTGGAGGGCTTTCAGCCAAGTAGCGGGCCTTAAAGCGGCTTAACGGTCTGCACATGCACCTATTGCGGGGATAAAGGTCATTGGAAGTCTGATTGCGCGGAATATATCAAGGACATTGAAAAGTGATTGGTCTGCGCGTCTGGGACAACCTACACATTCCCAACAGGCAAGCAGGTGGACTTGGGGGGCAGTCAGCCACCCCCAGTGCAGCAGGTTCTGGGGCACTTCAGGTCTCCCGTGGGAGCCGCTTGGGTATTGCTTGGAATTATTAAAGCGCCTGAGACGCAGCAAGCTCCGCGCTGGAGGCTGAAGTCAGGGCATTGGCAGCGGAAAATTGGGTGGTTAAGGAGAGGATGGATGGGGATGTCAAGGAGCAGCCATTGGCCCAGGCACCTGAAAGTTGTTTTGCAAGGTCCAGTAGGCGAAGAATTGCGGATTAGCTTTAAAGGGAAGAAGGAGGCCACGGAAATCTTGCAAAGGGTAATGGGGAATGAAACTCCAATACCCCTCACACTGCGGGATTTGGCCGCGCTTTCACCAGTGGTTGTTAAAAAGATGGTGCAGGCACTGAAGGAGTACAGGCGTGTTTGGGTTCTGACAACAGTCCAGGGGGTGAACTTAGGGGAGGAGGAAGAGAAGTGCAAGTTGTGCCTGTCCAAGTATGTGTTGGTGCCGCTAACTTACATCTCAATGAAAATTGTGGGATGGAAATGGTGGAAAGCGGGTTGATGGTTAAACTTCTTCCATCAAAGTTGGTGGATGAGTTGGGGCTTGTTCCAAGGTAGTGTGCTATGGGATTGCGGGCGCTGAATGGAAGGGAATGTTAGGTAAATTGAGTATCGGAGGAGGACAAGGTTAAGGTTGCAAAGGTCAGGAAGCTGCTTTCATTCCTCTTGGTCAAATGTGGTGACCTGATCCTAGGATGACCATTTATGTTTGGATTCTGGGCCTGGGTGGTGTTCAATGCAGAGGAATGAACAGAAGTGCTGACAGTGGACGACTCGTCTGGGGCCAGGTTTGAGACAAGGATCTGCAACCATGGGAAGGCAAAGGAGGTGTAGTTGGCAGTGGCTTGCAAGGAGAGTGAATCCAACGGGGGAGATGAGGAGTTGGAAGGAACACTGCTTAAGCAGAATGCTGCGGTTTTTCATGTGAAGGTCTTCTTTGCGCACGGGTCCACTTCTTTCAATGAGACGGCAGGGGATGGTGCGGACCCATGGGACGGTGAAAAAGGTTCAGGATTGACGGAGGTATTAGGCTCTTTGGGCAATGGGGAGTCTGCATGCAAGGCGCTTTTTTGGAGGAGCAGGAGACTAAAAACTGCTGTGGACAGCTTTCAAACAGGGGAGGATGCTAGTAGGGTGAAATTCTGATTTGGGAAGGGGGTGTTCTACCTTTTCACAGCCAGAATGACTAGACACACCAGAATGTTTTTTCTCTTATTTCTGGGTTTTGGACTTTGTCTTTGGATTGGTACTGGCTATGGTTTTTACCTGTTTCAGGAACACAGTGTGGTGACCAAATCTGGACACCCTGGACCAGATGTGGGAAAATTCAAAATTTTTTTTACAATTCTTTTATTTAGGTGTTATTAAAAAAAAATAATTGGAATTTCTTCTTCAGTATCACTTCTCCAACTTCCTTATCCTGGAAAAAATCCCTTTTTCCCATTGGTCTAGGACAAGCCTTCACGGCCTCACCATCTAGACACTGAGTTCAATTCTTTCTCTTGTTGTTCCTCCCTTCCTTTTGGCCAATCACATGGTCTGAGATATCCCATTCCATCCATTGTTCCCCCTCCATCACCCATTGTCCTTCCACCGCTCAATCATCCTTGGTTGACCATCAGCCCCTCAATCACCCTTGGCCGCGCAATTTCAGCTCCCATATCTTTCAGCCAGCCAGCCATTGTTCAACTGGGCTACCACAGAGTTACACCCGCCCACCAAGTTTCCGGTCTTTGATGCCATCTCTCTTTCCATGGGTGGCATTGTTGCCCACAAATCTCTCACATCCTCTAACTACCTCAATTGTACTATCAGCCACCATCATCCTTCACTCCAATGATCAAATTTCAACTTCAGCAATCCATCAATCATCTTCCCAATCATCCAACAAGACTCCATTGTAACAAGGCCTGGCTCAGCTGTAGGGCTAGAAAGACCAAGTGTGATGCCATCAAACCAATCTGCTCATCCTGTCAACAATTACCGTCCTATCAACAGTCTCAGTGTAGGAAAAATCATCCCCCAAAGTGGTTACAATCTTTCCTATCCTCCCACCATCATCAATCCGTTGATCGTCATCAATTGGTTGAGCTTCATCAAATCATCCAACTCAAGGCCAAACTCAATTCCCCATCCAATCCCCCAGTTGCTCCCCAACCAATCCATCACCCTTCCTGAGACTATCCCACCCCCTTCCATCTTGGGGTGGGGGTGGAGAGTGTTGTCTACCGCCCGCCAACACCCGCAGGCGGTCTGATCCATTTTCCTTTCCCACCCCTTCCACCTTTGGGCGAGGGGTGGGTGATTCTGGTATTGTCGTGCGCGTCTGTCCACGGACAGACGCAGGAGAGGTGAAGGGATGAAAATAGATCCCACCCTGGTCAGGCAGGCTAGATTTCAACAGGCATGCGTGATCAAATTTTTGTGATCACCTGAAAATCAAAAAAAAATTTCTCTTTCTTTTTCCGCTCTATTTGTAAAATCCTTTGTACATAGTCAAACAGGTCCTCCTGCCTATATAAGGGGGGGCTCTCCCCTGCCTTTTGGAGGGGTATTGGAGCAAATCACATCATCATCATCACATCCTATGATACCAGTGAGGATGATCATCATTTTTTCACCTTGAAATAAATCATCCGTGTGGCTTCATTCCCCTTTATCTGACACAAAAATTTGGGTATATCTATGATTGCGCCTTGATCTTTGAGCCTCCATATTCAAACCCTTGATCCATGATCCTTATCACCAACCAATAGCTTTGCTGGTTGAAGAAGAATTGGACTGATTGAATTCTTGAGTGTGTTACACCACTCCTGATCCCTTTATCCGACCATACTGGTCCTGATCATTCTTTGATTATCTCTCTGGAACCAGTCACTTTTGACTGAAGAGGTTTTATTAAGCTTAAAACCTGGAGTGTTAAACCTCCCTTCATTTCTTTTGAAGTTGAATTCCGCCACACTACTCTTGAGTCCCTTGAGAAGTGTTGGTTTATTCTTGTTTGAATCAGTTATTGTTTTGCTTCTCCAGCTTCCTCAAACCATTAGCTTTGTCTTATTCATCCACCCACAGTTATCTGGTACCCTTCAAGCGCTTTATTGCAGAGAGTTGGGCAGGTTCATTGAGAACCTGGAGGTTGTTTGGGATTGAGTCAATCTCTCCTAAGCTTCTGCTGACAACCAGAGCTATTATCTTGTGGGAATTGATACTTACAATTGCCTTGTCTTGTTTAACTCTGAACAAAACTTGACTTCTTCTATTCAAGTTTTCCCCAGCACCATCTTGCCTCAGATAGTGTTGTTTACCCAGCTACCAACTACTATAATCTTTATCCTCTTAAATTTGGTCCCCCGTCTACCAGGTTCTGGACTTTGATCTTGGTTACATTTAAATATTTTTGGAAAACTCAGGAGGGAAGCCTAAACAGAACCTTTCCCCTCCACCAAACTGCCACGGCCTAGCGTTGTTTGGAGTCTTACAACGGGAGCGGTGCAATGCCGGGCCCATATATGCAAGGAAGGGCCCCAAAAATGGAGGGTGGGACAAAGAGTTCTGCAAAAAAAATTCTTTCTTTCTTTGTTTTTCCTTTGGTCTGGGCTGTTTTCCTGTTTATCAGTTTCTTTTTTACAGACTGTTTTAATATTCAGGGATATGTATGCGGTTAGAGTGCCTGCAGAACAAGCTTGGTTTGTTAAGGGGGTGCTCTAGCTGGTTCACAGCCAGGACAACCAGGCACCCCAGAATGTTTGTTTCCTACTACTCCTCTCTCTCTGGTTTTGGGTGCGCACTGGGGGCCTGGTTTTTTTTTGTTTTGTATTATGGGTGCAGGGAACTGTGTGGAATTTTTTGTGGGGTGGTCTAGGCAGCCTTTGGAACCCTTGCTTCCTTACAAAGGCTAAGCATGTTAGCAGGAATTAGGGTTGCACAATTGCGCAGGGGGTGTTTCAAGACTCAGGTTTCTCTCACTCACTCACTCAAGGCATTGGGTCATTCTCACAGGCTTAACTTAGAAGGGACACGCGTGCAAGGGACATTTATTTCTCTAGAATGAAGAAAAGCTGTGGCACAACAAGAGTGAAGAAAGTGGGGAAAAGGGGGGCAAGGCGCCTAAGCCATCCTCATTGTTTCCTTCATTTCTGCCCGCAACAATGCAAATAGAGCCCAAAAAGAGGCCAGGAGCTTTGGTTGGGATTCCAAGGATTGAGCGCTGGGGGCCAAAAGGAATTCCTGCTGAATTGCATTCAACCTTTTTGCAAAGATCCCAAAGCCAGCCGCTGGGAGGGCCATCACAATTGGGATCTCTGGAATTTTGGGTGGTCTTGAAGGAATTGAAGCTGGTGGGGAGGATTGGGTCTCTACAGGGCCATTTGGGGGCTTGTTACAACTGATGGAAACAACAGGATCACAATTGGAGATGGCGGCGGAGGAGTAGCTTGGGGGGTTGTAGGCTTCTTTTCCGGGATCAGTGAAAGCCTTGGGTCAGGAGCCGGTGCCGGAGTGGTAGAGGGCCAAGAAGTTGATGGTTGGGCTGGAGGAGGTTCCGGAGAGGAATCTGCGCGCCATCCGTGAATCTTTTCAATGTGTTGATCCCTTGCGCCTTGGTTAACTTGGGGGCGGTTGGCCCAGTATTGAAGAGCGGCCTGGTAAATTGCAAATTTCAAATAGTCCTCCTTGTTGGGAGGTCCCACACAGCAAAGGGGTTAGGTGGAGTTGCAAGCCTCAGATGCAGTTGGGGGGAAAAGAGGTGAACCTGGTGGATTCAACAAGTCCTCTGAGATTGTATCCGCATCCAAGACCAAAAATGGGTCAGGGAAAGCCTCCTTGCGCGGCCTTGGGTAAGACCCGGATTGGGGAGGAGCCTGTGGCATTCCCACACTGAGAAAGCAGCAACAGTTTCCATGACAAAAGCTGGTGAAAGCGCAACAGCTGGGGATGAGCAAGCATGCAAACCTTTTTTGGGCACAGAAGTCACAGGGTATCATGGAAACAAGCAAGAAGGTTAGTTGGTGGTGTAGGAGTTAGGGTGAAAAGGGGGGTGGTTGGTATGGGTAGGCGGGAAGATGTTCGGGCTCAGCAGTGCCTGCTGTGGGCTCCTCATCAGCCTCTTTGGGCTCAGCAGCAGCCACTGCAGACTCAGCATTAGGGATTTCTGGGCTCAGCACTGGATGCGGGTTGGGCCTACTCTGGGCGTGGAGGGCTTGCAACTTGCTTGGAAAAGGAGGACAATGTGATGGAGTCAACCCAAACAAGTTTGAAGATGGCTAGTTTGGGAAGCAGGAGGGGGGCAATAGAGGTTTTATACGCGCTGGGGTGGTATGCGCCGAAAAATTGGCGGATCACAGAATTTGGAGACGCGCGCGGACAGATAAATGTGGTGGGCTTGGAGTAGGAAACGGTGGAGGGCGGCGCCATGTGAAGGAAAAACTGCAAGTAACTAACAATGGGGGGAACGGTTTAGGAGGAAGTGGACGGTTGGGGTAGGGTTCTGGGCCGTAGGGTTTCCTTTCTTAAAATTTGTTGCTAGGCTTTCCATTGCGCTTGTACTTAGGTTAGGATTGAGAGTGAGGACTTAAAAACCTCACTCTCCACTCTGCTTTGTGGGAGATACATCTTATGGGATAATCATCTGGGAAAGAGAGAATTGTACGTTATTGGAAGGAATACACATCATCATTTAATTACCTCTCTCCTCTCTTCAATTTTCCCTTTCTCATCAAACTCATCAACTCCAAACTCCTTACAGAGGCTTGGACCAATAACTTCCAAACTTGAGAACAACTAAGGGGAGTATATCTCTTCTGTTTCCACACTGGTCTTTGGATCCTCTAGCAAATTATGTTATTGGAAATGGCATCTCATGGTACTCCCACCACCTATTTCTTACCTTATATGGTCAAGATCAAACCTCAGAACAAGAACATTGGGTTCAATGGGGTACATTTGGAATGCCTTTTGGAGTCTTATGAAATGGCTGCTGAAGTGTATGGGGAAATTGAATAGGAAATTCCCTAAAATTTAAAATTTTTTATATTATTGGATGAATTCATGGAATTAATCAAGTTTTTCAAAAGATTTCAATCCCACAATTTGACTGTTGTAAGAGAAGCAATGTTGGAATATTAGTTAACAATAGATGTAGCTTGGTTTAATTTGCAGTACTTTGATGATATTTTCTCTTAGTGTATCTCAAAAGGTGGTGTCTCTTCAGCCTCCAAATATCAGTTTTTTAGGAAGTCATGTGATCAAATTAAAAATTTTCTTATCCAAAAGATCCACATTTATAACATGGAAAAAGTTTGAGTGCAATTTTTCCAATATTTTTTTCTAGGAGTGCAGGAAAGAATTAGAGATGAATTGGTCAAGTCTGGATCAATGATAACCACCAGGGATAATTGATTAAAGCTCCCTGTTTTCCTGGTCCTTAGGAGTACTGTGAAGGAATTCATGAAAGTTCAAAGTTCTTTAACCTTCAAATAACCTGGAACCACTGAACCAGTCCTTGATCCTTCTTTCAAATTGTCAAGTGCAATTATGAAAAAGATGGAGACAGATTGCAGGCCTAAAAAAAATCCTCAGTCCACTGGGAAATTGCTATTATCAACAAAATCACTAGCATACTCCAAGCTTTTGAGAAAAAAATAGATAAAAAGATTTCTTCTCTTGCTACTCCCAAAACCTCTAACTCTGTTCCTAAATCCACTCTGTTCTGCTACTATTTTTGTAGGGAAGGTCATGAAAATTGTCAATTCCCTGAGATCCAGAAGGATAAAGAGGAAAATTTGATGGAACAGAAGGGGAAAAATGTTTTTCTTCATAATGGTGCTTTGATCCCTTTTAATTCATCTTGCCCTATTTGTGATGTGGTTTCCTCCTATCATCCAGTACTTCCTATGAAATAATTTTTGGCTTTTTTTATTTCCAATGTTCTTGTGGTACCCTTCAACCTTATTATCCCCAAGCAATCTCCTCCTCCAGTCTTTTTGGACCTTATAAACCTGATCCAGCTAGGAAACAAAATAAGGAACCTAAACCTCATCAGGATCCTCCCTTGCCCCCCTCAATTTCTTAACAACCAGCTAAGCATCAATCCTCAACGGAGCCTACTTCCTCTGACGTAGACGACATGGGAGTGGAAAAGAAACCACTCATGGAGTGGTTTAAAGACCACTCTGAACCTCCTTCATCTGCGAAATTCTCTCAAACTTCTGATCCCATCTTAGTTCCTGATTCACCTGAACTTCCTCCCTTCACCCAGCCCAAAGTTTTTTTTGAGAGGGGAATTTCAAAGGATCAACCCAATTCTGTGGAAGGTGTATTAAAGAAAATTTCTTATCTTGAAATTCCTCATCTATCTGTGGATGTACTACTTTCAATTTCTCCATCTGTTGCTGAAGAAATGAAGAAATGGGTCTCTTGTGGATTTGTGGAGATTGATTCTGAAAAATTAATTTTTACCTCTGGAAATTTTATGGAGAAATCTGGTCAAACAGAATTCTCCTCAGATTCCAGCCTTTCCTCCTGTCCTCTTGGTTTTCATTCTTTTTATCTTGGTGATTGGACAAAAACTGTTTCACTCCTTGTTGATTCTGGTTCTCAGCTCAAATTGATTTTGGATGCTATGGCCTGCAAACTCAAGCTTAGTCCTAGGGTCAGCCTCAATTCTGCGGTTTATTGGATAGGGAATCAGTCTTGTGAATTGGTTTTGTATTGCTGAAGATGTCCCAGATTGAATTGGTCAGAATTCTGGAACCTGTAACTTTTGGATCACTTTTTTAGAGGGTTGTATGATCTTGGTTCAACCATTCTTAATGAATTTTTCTGCTGCCCTGATGTTTTCTGATCAAGTTGGGGAGGAATTCTTCTACCTGATGTTGATGGTGGAAAAATTGAAGTTCCTCTCTGTTCTTTGGATTCTGGTTTTTGGGAAAGAGATTTTGCTGTTGATACTCCTAAATCAATTTTCAAGGGCAAGCAGAGGGATAATCTCAATTCCTCTCATTTTTTAGCGGAATACTTGATCCTACTGATAATTGTGGTTCTTCCCAGCCTTGTAATTCAACGCAAGGGTCAAATTTCATCCCTGACACTTATTTTTCTTTTTTCTCATCATTCTCTTCTGATATGGAAAGCATTTAAAGTCAAAAAAATTTCAAAATTGAAAATTCCAAAAATATTTCTTCTCTCTCTGGATCTGTTGTGTCTTCTTTTCCTTGTTCTCTTAGGTCTAATCAATCTTCTCTCAGTTCTGGTTCAAATCTAAAACTAAATCCTGATCTCCATTCTATTCTTGGTGGTTTTGGTATGAAGGAATATGGTCTTCAGTGGAGGAAATTTGGGGTAGAAGTAAGTCTTCCCAAATGTGCACCACTAGGGCAATCTTCTGCAATTATTTTTGAATCCCTACCTAGTGCCACACATGTGAAGAAAGAATTATCTCCTGGTTCTCCCCTTATGCAAAAGGCTTCGGTTGAGGACATTGTGGAACATTGGACATGGAAGATGTTGGAACTTAGCCTTAGTTTTAGTATTCAAGTCTTGCTGGTCAATGCTTTGTGGAAGCAAGAACTTCTCTCTTTTGCTAACAAGTATAAAAAATTTGCAAAAAAGTTCCAACCAGTCAACCAGCCTATGCCTCTCAATCTTAATCCTCCTCTCATGCGTCCTCTCTTATCTTTAAATACTTACTGTGGTTTATTTTGATCTCTTACTTGTCCCTTTGTGCTTAATGGTTGTGTCACTGAAGAAATTCTGAAAGTGGTAAACTTTGGTCCAGATGGATGGCTTCTCCCTGATGAGTTGAATTTGATCAAAAATTTCATATATCTAAGGAAAAAATCTACTGCTTTCTGTGAAGAAGAAATAGATCTCTTGAAAGAATCCTATGATCTGATTAATATCATCCCTGTAGTTCAACATGATCCTTGGAATTTCACTACTTTTGATAACACTCTTGGTTGATTCCAACTTACTCAATTGACTCAACATGCCACCAATTTGGTTTCAGTATATCAGGCTCAGATGATGTGGATCCTACAGGATGAAATCCCTGATCGTGTTGGTATCTTCATTAAAAATGGAAGAATTAAAGTTCCTGTTTCTGACTATGATAATGAGATCTTACCTTGTAATTCATGAATTAATTGATTCATCTTGGAATAAGCTACTATTTTGGAAAGGATTCTGTTTTCAATTGAGGATTCTGGAATTACTGTCTCTGGATCCAAATTGGATGTTTGTGTCCCTGCTCTGGAAATTTTTGGTCATGTGGTCTGCAAGGAAAGAAGAAGGATGGCAGCAGCCAAAGTCAAAAAGATCATCTCTTTGCCCACTCCAATCAATCACACTGAAGTTAGAGGCTTTCTAGGTGTTGTAACTTATGTTCAGATCTTGATCCCATCTTTATCCAAAATCTGTGCTCCTTTGCGTTGTCTAACCAGGATAGATACTGAATGGATTTTGACCCAATATTTCAAAAATCCATTTCAGTTGCTCAAAATGATTCTTGGTAAAGAAATACTTTTGAAAAAGATCTCTCATGGACCTGGAGCTTGAAAGATCAAGCTGGCTTTTAATTCTAGTCATCAATTTGTTGGGGGTGTACTTACTCAGGAAGGTGAAAATGGTTGGGAGTGTCCTGCTCTCTATGAATCTCTGTTGTATTCAGATTTTGAATCCAGATACTCTCAACCAAAAATGGAACTCTATGGCGTGAATCACATTTTGAAGAAGCTCCAAACAGTCCTCTGGGGTCAAAATTCCAAACTACAAGGCAACACTCAATCAATTATTAAAATGATCAATGCTCCCAGCCTCCCAAATGCTCCTATGACGTGTTGGGTGGCCTTCATCCAGCTTTTGTAATTTGATATTGTTCACAGGCCTGGAGTATCTTTCACCATGCCTGATGGTTTACCTCCACCTCCTTTTTGAGATGAATAATCTGATGTGGGAGTTGATTTTGATGAAGAACAACCTTTGATCCATCCTTTCTTCCTAAGATTCTTCTGGCGTTCAGCAAGGGTTCTGGCTCAACCTAGAGCAGTACCTTTTAACTTTTCAAACAACTCCTGACCTCTCTGCTAAATAATTTTTCTCCCTCAAAAGAAATTCTTGTAATTTCTTTGTAAAAGGCTCTAGGCTTATAAAAAGAGAAAATCCTTTTGCTCTCATTGTTTTTAACATAACTTCTAAACAATATTATATCCTTTAAGCCTCCAGGGGGGTCTTGCTCATTGTGGGGAAAACCAAACTTATCAACAATCATCCAAAAAATTCTGGTGGCCATCTCTGAAGAAATACTTCTCTCAATGGTGCAAGAGTTGTGAAGTTTGTCAAAAAAGTGATCTTAGGCGTCCAGCTGAAATATTTTATCCCACTGGGGATACCACTATCTTTGGGAGGATTTCTTTTGATGTGTTTCATATGAAGGCAGGTGCTTCCAATAACCTCATTGTGGCTAGAGATGATTTTTCTGGATGTGTTCAAGCAAAACTTCTTAGAAATCTTAGCTTAGGATGAGTGGCAGATTTTCTTGACAAAACTTGGACAATGTGTTATGGCTTGGCTTGATCTTACTCTACTGATGGTGGCTCTGAATTTGGTGGAAAACTTGAAAAAATGATCCAATCACTTCCTGGAAAAAATAGAGTTACTACTCCTTAATATCCTGAAGGTCAACGCATGGTGGAGAAAGGCCATGCTTCTTTGATGGCTGCACTTGCTAAACTGGCTGGTGAAAGAGGATTGTTTCAAATTTCCTCCTCTTTTCCTCTTCCCTGATTGAATCTAAACCAAAAAGATCACTGGCTACTGACCTTATGAAATCATCTTTGGTCAAAGATCATTTATTCCTTTGGATCATGAAATGGAATCCTTCTTGAGTATCTCATGGGAGGAGGTGTTTTTAACCATTGATCTATTAATTTCTTGATCCAAGAAACTGGAGCAAAGTGAAGATGTTTGTGATGAAGCTTATCAGAAAATGATGGAATTAAGAGAAAAATTGGTTGATTATTTGGAAGATAAGCACTCAAATAAAATCAGGCATCCCTTGAACCCTGGTAATTTAGTTTTAGCTCATAAACAATCCTTGGAGACCCAGTGGGCAATGCTTTTCTCCAATTGCTAGAATGGGTCTTATTGGGTGGTTTGCCAAATAAGAGGTTGATCTTCTGTTTTGGAAGCGCTTGATGGTACTCAGTTGGCCAGAATGTTCTCCGCTGATCAAGTCATGAAGTTTCATTGTTGTGGAGGAAACTTATCTTCGAAGTGAGTACCCCCAATTTCTGTACCACCATGGTCATTTTTGTTGGATTTCTGATAACTTGAAAAAGAAGAAAAGAACTTAAGAGGGCTAAATGACAAAGACAATCAGTTTAAGAAAAGATAAGTGAAGAAATGAAGAACCAAAAGAAAAATAAAGAAAGATAGAAAAGAAGAAGAAAAAAAGAAACCAACACCAAGGAGATAGATTCTATAGGAGGTAATCTGAGATGGGATTGAGGTGAATTGAGCGGGTGTGAAGAATTGAATATTTGAAGGAGTTGTCAAAGATGGTCTTGAGAAGAAAGAGCATCAACATAAGTTATTGATATGGCGGTTGAGTGGTTGATTTGGTGAAGAGTCTTACCACGCAGAATTGATTGGGAAGGTGATGGAAGATGGGCAAAAGAGTGGTTGTAAGAACAAGGTAATTGATGAGGATGCAAGAACAGATGAGAATGAAGCTATCGGATGACTGAAAAGGGAAAGAGATCAAAGAAGAGGTTGAAGAGATTTTGTCAAAGTAAGAAATTGAGAGGACAAGATTTATGAATTGACATTCGGTCAAGACTTGAATGAGTTAGTAAAATGAAATTAGATTTGTGACAGATACAAGAAAGAGCTGTGAAATTTGGAGAGGAGCGCGCTCTTTTTCTGAGAACTGGAAGGTTTAGAGAGTACGCAGAAGAGAGCGTGCTCATCTGTCACATGGCAGATTTGGAATAGAAAAAGAAGAATAAGTAATAGAAATAAGAGGAAAGAAATAAAAGAAATAAAGGAGAATAAAAAGAAGAAGAGAAAAATAGAAAGAAATAAAAGAAAAATAAAAAGAGGGGAATACATGTCCACTATTTAACTTCAACAATTTTCTGCAGTTTTGTTGTAAAACTGTAATGTATGCCACATATGTGAGCTCTTTGGATTCACTCTGTGTTTTACCTCTGATGGTTCTAGGACTCTTTTGGATGGATCAAGATTTTTTTCAATTCTTCACGCACGCTCACAATCAAGAAATGGCCATTCTTTGTGTTGTTTCTTCCCTTTCTTAATACCCCTAAAATTGATATTCAGACTAGGGAAAGTCTTGATGTTGGGAAGAGATGTGGTGACCAATTTTGGAAAGCTCAAAATAAAAGGTAAAGTTTTTTTTTTTTTGAAATATAATCTTTCATTTGTACATCAAAAAAAAGAAAAGGGTGATTTAGGGCCCTAAAAAGCTCAATTTATGCGTGGGGGTCCATAAACACGTCCAAGACCAGCGTGCGGGAAAAAAAACGCATCTACACGCGCCCAAGGGGTCTTCTTAAACAGGCATGATCCCTGGGGGGCCATATAAACCCCAGAAATGACTTATTTGAGCCGTGTACCCCTGTACATGGCGTATTTGAGCCATGTACCCCTGTACACGGCGTTTTTGAGCCGTGTTCAGAGGTATGAGGCTCCGGGGGGTTGTGCACAACTTTTTGGGTCCCCCTGGGCCAAGTTTGGGTTCCATTCACCCAAATTCTGGATCAACGCTTACTATGTTGGACTGTTGTTACACATCTAGCAATCATAAAGTGATGCTAAAGTGAAATTAAATTGAAATCAAGTGAAATTAAAATGAAATTAAAGTAAAATTAAAGTGACACTATAGGAAACTGCAAATAAAACATCCCACAAAATTGATCTTTCTCAACTTTAAAGTGATCAAACTTTTTAGTTGTTCAATTGAAATGTGGATTGAATACTGAACTAGCATTGCGTTCTTTTTGAATTATGGGAACAGTTGAAAGAACTACTATTAACCTGACCATTTTCAAGGACTACATTATTGCAATGAAAAAAGCTGCGGAAAAGAAGGATTTGGGTAATGAATCATTGAAAGCCCCAAAGGCATCCTTGACAAGGGTGAAAATTGAGGAAAAAAATGTTTCAAAAATGGACATGACCTCTGGTGGTGAGTAAAATTTTATTTTACTGCTCTTTCCCATATTAAATTTGATTGAAACTGATGTAGTGCATGCCATCAATTTAACCATGAAACTGTAACTATGAAGGATACACTTGCCCCACCTCCCGTGAGAGCTTTTCCTACTAGGAAAGAGGCACAAGTCAAACATGGGCAATGCAGCCTGGTAACACCTTTACATTTTTCAACTCAATGCTAGATAAATATGTGGATTTAGCCTTTGATAGACATGGTTTATAATTTGGGAAATTGCTCACCAAATGGTCAAGGAAAGCTCACACAAGGGAGCTTGGGTGGGAGTTTTTAATATGTGCTAGTCAGACAAAGGCCAATCCCTTGTGGCAAATCTCCTACATGAATGATCAAAATAACCATGAACATCTCCATACCCCCAGTTCATCCGAACCTGAGGAGAATCTCCGGGATAGCCTTAGAAAATCAAAAAGAAGGCATGAATGATGGGGTCAATACAATTCAAATCAAAAGAAAATTAAGAAAGATTCATGGTGGAAAATGTGTTGATGACCAAACAATCTATAACACTAAGCGTAAGGTAGATCTTGAAGAACTGAATTGAAATAGTGTTATGGAGGTCCTCTTTGAACAACTTGGTAAGTCAGGTTTGTTTAATCAAGAAAAATTCAGTGGAGAGGGTCACTTGGAGGCCCTATTCTTGGCTCACCCAGAGTAATTAAAGATTTGCAAGCAATTTTTTCATATACCCATGATGGATTGTACTTATTACAGCATCCCCCTATTTCAGGTTGGAGGAATTACTTCCAACCAGAAAAATTTCACAAAATCTCTTGCTTTTATAACAGGAGAAACGTTTGAGTTCTACATTTGGTCTGTAAATGCGCTAAAGGAGTTGGCTTATGATCCTGGGAGACTTCCAAAAGTCTTTGTGATGGACTGTGAAAAAGGTTTGATCCATGCTCTAGAAAAAATATTCCCTGATTCATTAAGACATTGCTGTCAATGGCACTTGTCTAAAAACATACAAGAAAACTGTAATGTGCGCTTGAAGAAAGAAGTTGAATTTTGGCAAAGCTTTATGTCTCTGTGAACTCATTCTGGGGCCTCAAAAAACAAAGGAGGAGGCAGAACTCAATAATTCTAAACTTAGAGTAAGTGCCAAATCACTGCCTCTACTGTTAATCTTGGTAGTTTTGGATTGCTTACATTATGAATTGTAAAAAGTGTTTTTTGGCAGATCATGAGGATAAAATGAAGTCAATGGATCATATTATCTTCCGTATCAAAGAGAAGTTTTTAATGGCTTGGAATTGCGAAAAAATTAACTTTGGAAAGAAAAAAACATCTTGGGTTGATGGGGCCCATGCTACTCTCAAATAATTCCTTGGAAACTTTTTGGGAAACATTTTGGATGTTTTGCATAACCTTTCAAATAATTTACACCATTCCGCGCACTCATCCGCACTGCGCTTGACTGTCACAATTTTCATTTAGATTTCACTCCTATGTAATCTTTTTCTTTCTTTTTCCTAAGTCTATCTCAGGGAGTGAGAAGAGGACAGACGGTCCTCCAATAACAAAAGGATCATCCAACCAACCTCTTTCAACATGACAATCAATCAACTCACCATCAATCTATCAACTACCAACCTCAATCATTCTGACTTTGACAACTCTTAACTTAAACTTTTACTTATCAACTCTTTTCTTTCTCTTATCTTTTTTTTTCTTTTCTCTCTGTTTCTTATCTTTTTCTCAAACATCTTTATCTGTCAAACCAAATGTCAACTCTTCTGTATATAGTTCATCAATAACCTGACTGGTAAGACTGTCACCCATCACCTTTGTGTCTATACTCTTTAATCTAATCTTTGACGTCTCCTTCTTCTAAAAGAACCTCTCTATCTTTTTCTCAAATTTCTTTCCTTTATGCCATCAAACATCTCCAACTTAGTCATTGTCAAACGTCAAGTCTAAACCTGTTGTCAGATGTTTGTTTTCTTTATTGATCTCTTTGTCTTCAAAATTTCTTTCTTTGATTTCCAACTGATATCAATAATGGCCTAGGCCTCTTTGTTCTTAAACCATTTATTTTATTTCAGCAAATTAACACCTTTAAAAGCTGAACATCCATCCGACTAATCTAATTGAATCTATCCATGGAGGGATCTAGCAACAATGGTTTTTAACAAATCATTCTGAAAGCCGCGCTTGAAGCCATACCCATTCTTTCAGATGAAAACTATTCTATATGGAAGGACAAGATGACAATGCTGCTGGAAATTTAAGGAGTCAAGGATTCCCTAGAGGATGATTCTAAAAATCTTAACTCTAATGAAGACATGGAAACCTGAGTAATTCTCCTTTCTTGCATCCATTCTGTCACTCATAACAATGTGGTCAACCCAGAAAATATCTCCTTGGCTAGGCTTCTCTCAAAAACTATCAAAGAATGTTTTGCTTCCTCCCAAACTGCAAATCAATCCCAAATCATTCACAAATTTTTTTACCAACAATTCAAACCCAAATCCATCAATATTTTCATCACAGAAACCAAGATCTCCTTGAAGAAAATGGTAGATGTGGGAATTGAAATTCCAGATGAAATCCTCTCCTATCTCATTCTCTTTAAATTTCCTCTTTCTCTTCACTCTCTCCGTCAACAGATTATGCATTTGGAAAAGATATTAAATATGGATCTTGGGCTTAATCATCCTGTCCAACTAGACAATGAAACCAAGGTTAAATCAAAAGAAACAAAAATCAGCAATACAGCACTTATTTCATCTTGAACTTCCAAGAAGCCAGTTTCTAGAGAACTTAGATTCAAGAAAGGATACCACAATCCCCAATCTCCTGGTCACTCCGCTGACAAATTTTGGCATCTTCACAAGCATCTGGTGCCCAATTGGTGGAAGGTATCCCAAGAAAACTGGGGAGCTCAACTTAATTCCAACCCTAAAACCAAAGAAGTTGGTCACTATGTAGCTCTTCTTACTACTTGGGTTCAAGAAATAAATCCGCTCAATAAAATCATTCTTGACTCTGGTGCTTCCTACCATATGTTCAACTCGCCGGATTTCTTTAGTTATCCTGAAGAATGTGCTCACAATGACTTCATAAACCAAGGAAAGGAAAACAATAAACTTTCTATCAAAGGAAAAGGAACCGTAAAACTCAGTTGTAAAAACTCCATAGTTAAGCTCACTAACTGCTTATTTGTTCCCAACCTTGTAGTAAATTTAATCAGTCCTCGCAAATTAATCTCTTCAAAACAATGCTTGCTCTCCTCCTTTTGCAATCAATTTTCTCTCATGTCCCACTTGAAACCAGCCTTCTTGGGATTCATCCAAGAAAATCTTTTTATCCTCAATCCTCCTTCACGCATAGGAAATAACAACAAATTTTGTCATCTTTTGCTTAAGGAACCAAATCTTGATAAAATCAAACATCTTCACCAATCTTTTGGACAGGCCAGTCCATATTGTCTCAAAAAACTTATTCCTTCTATCCAAACTAATACGCTCTCAAATTTCCAATGTGAGGACTGTGTGTTCTCCAAAATAACCAAATCATCTTTCAAGAATTCTTCAAACCCCTCTTCAAAACCTTTTGAAGAACTTCATCTAGATTTAATTGTTCCTATTTCTCCATCTGTGAGAAACAATATGAATTACATAATTTCTTTTATAGATAATCATTTGGGGTATATCTCTGCCATCTGTCTTCATTATGAATCAGACGCGTGCCAACAAATCAAAAAAATTCTCAACCACGAAAAACAAAAACAAAACAGATACCCTTCAACAATTTGCACTGATGGCAGTGGAGAATTTGCCTCATCCAAACTCAAGGACTTCTTCAAGACCAACTTTATCCAGAATCTTATCTCTGAACCATACCATCACAAACATAACTGAAAAATTGAAAGAGCTAACAGAACTATCACTGAATCCATTTGTGCTACTCTTCAAAGCTCTAAGCTTCCTCTTAACATTTGGGCGGAAATCGCTAAGTCAGCTTGTCTTCCCTTAAACCAAATTCCTAAATCTCCCAACTTCCCTTCTCCATATCAGATCTTTTCTGGGAAATCACTCCCTACCAATTATTTTTACCCAATAGGGTCTAAGGTTGTATATCTTGATTAAAAAGTCAATCGTGGCAAAAATTTCAAAGATCAAGGACACCCTGGTACCCTTGTGGGTTACACCCCCAATTTTCTTTCTTATTGTATTTTAAAACCTGACAAATCCATTATCTCATCCAAAAACTTTAAAATTCTCAAAAACTACAATCTCTTTTTCAAACCCTACTGAAGACTCACAGCATCTCAAAATTGATTAAAACCTGCCTATTCTCTCTAATGAACATTGTCCTATCACTCCTTCAGTCAATGATTACTCCACCAATTCACCAACTGAAGACCAACTATCTCCTTCCACTCCTACTCCATATTTTCCTGAAACTCCGTGAGTTAACTCAGAATCTGGCTTTGCTGAAGAGCTTGTGCAACAACTCCTACCTGGATATCCTCTTTGACACAGATCAACTTTAAATCCACCTCAATGATATGGGTATCATCATTATTATGTTCCCAAATCCTACAAACAGGCAAAAAGATGCTCCAAATCTATCAAGTGGGACAACTCCATGGATATTGAGCTCAACAGTATCAAATCTCTGGAAGTATGGGAGATTTATGATGTTCCAGAACCAGAAAATCCGCTCAATACTACTTGGGTATATTGATTGAAGGATAACTGCCATGGAGATCCACTTTTCTAAAAAATTTGACTATGTGTTCAAGGGTTTGATCAAATTTATGGATTGGACTATCAAGATACGTTTTCTCCCACCGGAAAATCTGCCTCTCTACGTATTTCCCTTTTGTTTTGTCTTTTTTATTCTCTTCCTATTACTCAATTTGATGTTAAAAGTGCTTTTCTCCACGTACCCTCAACTGATAAAGTAATCATAAAAAGACCCAAAGGCTCAAAAACCAAAATTGGAATTTCTTATCCTTTGAAAATCTCTTTACAGTTTAAAGCAAGCTCCTGCCAATTGGTTCAAAACCCTCAATTCATGGATCTGCAAACAAGGATTCCACAAATCCATATCTGATCCCTCCTTATACATCCATTCTGGCTCCAATTCCATTCTTTTCCTTCATGTAGATGATCTTATCCTTGTTGGACTTGGGGATAACTTTCAGGAAAAATTCTTAAAACAATTTCCTAAGTCAAGTCACCACAATCCCAACACTATTCTTGGAATGAAATACAAACAACACAATAATAAAATTTTTCTCTCACAACATAAACACATTGAACATGGTTTGGAAGAACTGAAAATGAAAGATTGCAAGCCCTTGTCTGTTCCCTTAACCGCCAATGTCAATTTGAATCTGGCCTCCAATGAACAACATGAATAATTTAAAGCCCTAAACATCAACCACAGATCTGCTGTATTTCTAATTAACTATATCTCTTTCCTAACCCGTCCAGACCTTAGTTTTGCAGTTTCTAGTCTTTCTAGATTCTGCGAGAAACCTGGGATTCATCACTGGAGAGAGGTAAAACAATGCTGGAAATATCTTAAAGCAATGAAAGATTTGAAACTTACGCTGAAAGTACACAATTCCCACACTCAGATCCAATGTTACAGCAACGCAACCTGGAGTGAAGATACAGAAACTAGAAATTCCCAATCTGGGCATATTTCTCTACTTTTTAATTAACTCATTTCTTGGTGCAGCTACAGACAGCAAAAGGTCACACATTCAAAAACAGAAGCAAAACTTAATCCACTAGTCAATTCCTTTCTTGAAGTCATATGGATGAGAGGTCTTGTGGCTGGACTCTGGAAGAAAGAAATAGAACCAAGTCATCACTTTATATATAACAAAGGTCTTGATGAAAAGCTAAAAAATTTTGGATTCAACTCCAAAACTCTTCACATTGACATCAAAAGTAAAGCACTTCATGAAGAACTCAAACTGGGCAATTTTTTCATCAACTTAATACCAGCTCCTGAAATGAAGGCCAATGGACTCACTAAGGCCCTATCTCTTCCCTCTCTTTCCTTACTTCTTCAATTAAACAATCCTTCTTTTAATTGTTCAATCTTACCAGTCACTGGGGGTTTCAAATAATTTACACCATTCCGCGCACTCATCCGCACTCCACTTGACCGTCACAATTTTCCTTTACATTTCACTCCTATTTTCAGCTTGCTTCTACAGCAAAGCAAGCTGCAAAAGTAAAAAAAATAACATAAAAATAATAATAATACAATTAACATAATAAGGAGTAGAAAAACCATAAATATTATTTCAGAAATGGATTCTCCACCCAAAATCAGGTAGGGTCACTCACTGACCCCACCCTTGAAATCCAACTCCTTATATTTTTAAATCATTAAGGAAAGAAAGACCAAAATACTACGGCTCCATTATTGAGCTTTTTGGCCAATTAAATATTTCACCCACATTGTCGCGTATAGGTTTCACACCTAAAATTCAGTCAGAATTGAGGTGTTGTGTATATTTTAGGAGTTACGGACGGAAATGTGTTTTGTCACAATTCCCGCATGCATCCGCGGCAGCCAATGCACCCGCGCGTGGCTGAGGTACAGCCCTTTCACTCTTTCAAGGTCCTGTATGCAGCCCCGGGCCTCTGAAAAGTGCTCAGCCGCGGGACTACGGCTTGACAGAGCGTCAGGCAGGCTGAGAGGCTTAGGTAACGCGTAAACATGCTAAAAACTAAATGGGAACATTCTAAATACATAATAAATGTTCCTGTGGATAGTAGATAGTCTAAAAGTACATAATATTATATAAAAATACTTAAATAACCCTTATAATTATTTTTGATTAAATATAATTCCAAGTACCAAGAATGTCGAAAATAAGACAATGACAACTTCTAAAAATATATTAAAATACTTTAATATACTTTTATGAGAATTCCTAGACATCAAAATCTTTGTGACATACTGAGAAAACTAATGATGTAATAGTATTACATGAATTCACATGACTTATATTTTTAAGTAAATATTTTTGTAAATCAACTGGAACTCGAAAATAAGGAGTAAAATCAATATCATGACTTTACTCCAGTTATTTAATACATAGTGAGAACTCACCTGACATCAGGATTTCCGTAGAAATGTCTATTTAAATAATAATTGAATTACTTGGAGCATTTACTAAGGATAATTAATTAAATAATACATAAATTGGACCAATTGGTGTTATTCACACGTCCTAATATCTATTATAAAGTAGAATAATTCCCATACCCTGAGTAATTAGATGCTACCCGGGCTATACCACCAAGAAAACGTAACAGGCTACCACTTTTTACCCTGCTAGCCTTAGTTTCCGTCCCTTTGAGCCCCTGTACCCCTCAGAAGGACAATATTGGGACTCGAAAAGCTATATATAAAGGGCTCTTTTGAGTATATTGATGGGCAGAGACCCAGTTATATTTATATCCAGACACTGTGCCAAGGTAATCAATTACTTATAAGAGATAAGTCAGTGATTAATGGCTAATTCTGATCAATAATATCCGTCCTCAACCTCTTTTTTATCAATTAAAACTGCTGAAAAACCTTATAACCCCAGTATACAGGTTTAACCCATCAGTGCACGTCTCAAACAGATACCAAAGGATTTAATCACATACCAGTGAGTTTTATTAGCCTTTCTCTGTCGTGGCAGCTAGGTTACAAGGCCCTGCAACTCCACCATGTATTTTATATACATATTATCTTTGGGTAAAATATCCTTGAAACTAAAGAGCCCAAAGTAACCAGCACTACGTGTTTTCATACTGAAATCCCTGAAGAGGGTGTTAAAGATCCCCAATATAATTTTGGCCCCTCTATAATAATATTTAATAACCAATTTATTCATATTGATTTAAAACAATAAATCATAACCAAACAATTTAACCTTGCAATAACCTTAATCGAAATATTTTACCGATTTTTGCTGCACTTATTAAATAATATATTTATTATTTATTCTAAAACTTCTGGTAGCTAAAGGCTAAGCAAGGGTCTTGGCATCCAGAAGGATGAAACCTATGTCATCTTTTTATTTCTTTTTCCTAAGTCTATCTCAGGGAGTGAGAAGAGGACAGACGGTCCTCCAATAACAAAAAGATCATCCAATCAACCTCTTTCAATATGAAGATTGATCAACTCACCATCAAACTATCAACTACCAACCCCAATCATTCTCACTTTTGAGACTCTTAACTTCAACTTTGAATTATCAACTCTTTTCTTTCTCTTTTTTTTTCTTTTCTCTCCGTTTCTTATCTTTTTCTCAAACATCTTTATCCGTCAAACCAAATTTCAACTCTTCCGTATCTAGTTCATCAATAACCTGACTGGTAAGACTGTCACCCATCACCTTCATGTCTATACTCTCAAATCTAATATTTGACATCTCCTTCTTCTAAAAGAACCTCTCTATCTTTTTCTCAACTTTCTTTCCTTTGTGCCATCAAACATCTCCAACTTAGTCATTGTCAAACATCAAGTCTAAACCTTTTTTCAGATGTTGGTTTTATTTATTGATCTCTTTGTCTTCAAAAGTTCTTTCTTTGATTTCCAACTGATATCAATAATGGCCTAGGCCTCTTTTTTCTTAAACCATTTATTTTATTTCAGCAATTCAACAGAACCTAGAGGGCAAAGTTTCCGATCAAATTAAATTTATTCAGGCTTCCCTTTACAAATCTTGAATAAAGATTGCAATAGTTCTTCCTACTGAACTGTTACTGTTGGGATTCAAGGTTTCTTTAAAAGCAATAAAAACTTTTTGGTATCAATTGGAGATGTTAAAGCGGAACCATGATGGGGAAATATGCACCAAGTCATACTCAATGACTATGGGTCTCCCCTGTTCCCACCAAATAGGGGGCTTCCTAGCATCAAGAGGCTCCATTTTGCCTCAGGATTTCTTCCTCAGTGGAGGTTGGATTATGAACCTTGCAGTTCTAGTTCAGTAAATTGGTTTAAGTTGTATTTTTCAAATGAATTTGTGATTAATGCTTTTTGATTAAAGCTTTTTCATGAATGCTTTTGGAATGATGATTCCTACTTGACTAAAATGATGATTTCTACTTGAATAATATTTGATCCTTTTGAATTTTTATAGGTCAATGTTGATGAACTGCTCAACAATTCTCACTTACATGAGAAGCCCAATGCAATTATCTTGAATCATCCTGAACAAGATTCTTGCAGCCTTTTGAAGCACTTGATGAAGGAGACAGACAATTATCAATTAAAGCCATTACTTGAATGTTAAGTCTTGGGATCAAGCAGAGGCTGTCCAAAATTTACAGATACCTGGCAAGATCCTTCGTGATTTGAAAACATCAAAAATGAACTGAAGTGGGCAAAGAGATGTAGAAGGGAACCAAAGAATAAAATACAAATTATTGTAAGTCTTTTCTTTTGTGAAAGGGTAATTTTTTTGGTTCAACGAACTGATTGAAAAATGTTTAGAGTCCAAGTTGATCTCTTCATGTGAATTTCATAGTTCAGTGAAAGAAACTGTAAGTTCATTGGGTTTGGTGCATTTGGAATCTGAGTTATTTTCAAAAGATGAAGAAGATGCAATTGAGGATTCAAACAGAAGCTCATCTTTGGTGAGTGTTGATTCCTTTAATGAGATTAGAATTTTTGGCTGACTAATTTTGTTGTTAGGAAGTAAATTACCTCAATCAAACACCTGAGAACTTACATAAGTTCTTGGGTGAGGTTTGGGACCTAGTTGGTGATGGAAATTTTGGTTTTAGATTCATTTTAAAATAATTTGGTTATTATTAGGATGTATGGTTTAAAGTTTGGAACAAAATGCTTGAAATATTGAGGAAGAATAAGGGGTGCTATTCTAAGATCCTTGGGGGCAGTAAAGATGGTAGAACAACGACTTTATTTCAATGACATCAATGAAAAGATTTCCTCTTTGCAATGGATTTCAAAGCTTGAAATGGGTAAAATGATAGCTGATACTTATTGGGCAGCAATATTTTCATTTCATTGGAATCATTTTTTTCTTCTACTCCTATGAAAATGGGTGTAAAATAAAAATCAGATCCTATTTTTGTTTGCTTTTTTAACAATAACCATTGTTTACAGATTGTACTTTAGGTCTATGTGATTCCAATCCCAACCATAGTTTCCAAACCACGTTACATTATTTCTAAGAAAGCAGCTTTTTGGGTTGATTGCCTCAAAGACAAGCTTGAATTGTATTCTAACTTTTCATCTTTTGGGTTGGGTCTCAAATTCTGATATTGTAATTCTATTAATATGAAGGTTTATCATATTTTGAACATCATTAATGTGAGTGTTTTTGAGAAGATATCCTGAATTTCTTTATGGCTCAAAACCAGTGGACTAGGGAACACAAGCATCATGAGAAACAGGATAAGAGAGAGAACAAAATAAAGGAGAAGGATGAGAACAGAAGAATAGAAAACAAGAAAAGGAGAGTCATATTCCTGAAGCCAACAGATAGAGTAAGAGAGTGATGGCGTAGTTTGCGGCAGATGATCCTGATGACTTGAGCGTTGACTGGTTGAAGAGGTTCAAGAGATGAGCTTCAAGTATTGTCCAGCGTTTGGAAGAAAGGAGCTTTCCAGGCAGGGATAGTAGAGCTGGCGAGAGTATTTGAGGTCTTGAGTGATAATTGAGTGGGAGGTTGAAGGCGAGTGTGAGATTGGAAGAGACTGAGAAGGTGAAGATAAGATGTAAAAGCGGAAAATGAAGAAAATAGAAAAAGAATGGAACAGATGGAAAAATAATGAAAGAAAAGATAGGTGAACGAGAAACAGAAAACAGGAGCTTCAAAAAGAAAACCAGAGCTATAGACAGTACAGTAATCCCAACCGGTCCCGGAGGATTGGCGGGGCGCAGGAGGAGATATGAGTGTGCGGGGGAGGAAGGGAGCGCGCGGATTGGAAGGATGGGAGTCTCAACAGTTTTAACTCAAAAACATTATCATGAGTTTTTGAATGAGATTTTAATGGTAAGTCAGTTCAACTTGTGTTGGGCTGATCTCATCACAAATTTAAATTTTTTTAAGCTTTAAATGGGATCAGCTTCACAAAATTTGAACTTGTTTTTTTTTTACTTTAGGGTTGTTCAAAAGACTTGTATCTTGTTTGGCTCTTTTCCTTTAGGGCTGGTCAAAAGACTTCTTTTATTTTTTGGCTGGTAAAAAGACTTGTATTTATTTTGCCAATTTTAGTTTAGGGCTGGTCAAAAGACATCTTGCATTTGTTGACCCTTTTACTTTAGGGCTAGTCAAGTTGAACTGGATTTTTTAATTGAATCTAAAGACAACCAGTTGCTTGTCTTCAGTTTTTATTGTTATTATTTCTATTTCTTTGTTTTTATTTTTATTTCTTTGTTTTTATTTATTTTTATTTCATTTCTTGTTTTTTTGGTTTGTTTTTAACCAAAAAATCAACCTTTTTTGATCTTTTGGTTGATTTATGTTTTTCTTTTTTGTATTTTTATTTATTTTATATTGTTTTATTTTATACCCTTTATTGATTTTTATTTTTATTTTTTTTGGCCACCAGACTCGTAGCCATGTGGCAAGGCTACAGGACTACATTTCAGGCATGTAGAGCCCCACACAACTTGAATGTGGCTGGGATGGCCATATGGCACGGAAACACAACTACATTTGTGCCGTGTGAGGCTCCACATGGCTCAAATATAGTTTTTCCTCCACCACATGGTGGTCTGGTTCCATGTGGAGTATAGCCCAATCACATTCAAATTGTCTGTGAATTTAATACCACCCCCCCCCCCCCCAAAATAAAACTTCCTGTGTTCCCATGGAAACCTTCCTCTATCTCCTCCTCCAATTAAATCT
Source organism: Puccinia polysora (assembly GCA_025617555.3). Classification (NCBI taxonomy): domain Eukaryota; kingdom Fungi; phylum Basidiomycota; class Pucciniomycetes; order Pucciniales; family Pucciniaceae; genus Puccinia; species Puccinia polysora. The sequence goes on from CM062629.1 coordinate 9,258,790, forward strand.
TTCCTAGCTGTATAGTGGGGGCCCCTGGGGTGTTCAAGTCCCCATTTTTTGCGTTAAACTCCTCCTTTGTACTTCTTGGCCAAATTTCTGGCCATGAGAGCGTGCAAATGATCATTCTCATCTACCTCAACGCCATCATAATCCCACCTATCAATCCAATTGATCACCCTTATCACCATCACCATAATTCCATTTACTTCATCCTTCTCCTACCAACACTCAAAATCCAGCTCATCATCATCATCATTGACAACAAAAGAAATGACCACCCTCAAATTCATCATAACTCAATGGTTGCATGTTGAAAATGGCCCCTCCCATGGTACCAACCACAGCTGTTCCTTGTTTGAAACCAGGGCAATTTCCCTTGCTTGCCAACCATCCTCAATCAGATAAATCTCCTCTAGCAAGGACAACCAATTGAAATTCCCTTCAATACCAATCCCTGCATCATAATCATCATCTTTGCAACCAATTCATCCCACCCTTTGCTGATGGTACGGACGCTTGCAGCGGTTGTGTCAGTTGTTGACTGATCTGTCAAAATGCTGATGCCCATCAGAAACCAACTCAACTCCACCCACCATTGTCTGCCAACCCGCTTGCAAACATCAACGCCAATCATTGCATTTTCCACGTAGCTCAATGTTGACCGTGCGGCTCCTTTTTTTGTATCACAATTCTTTTGACAGTCCAGATCTTCTCAATTATCATCATTTATTTATCAATATATATATATATATATTACTTGTTTTATCTCCTTGTAAGTAGTACACAGGTTCTTCTGCTCATCAAAGGCGGTGCTCTACCCTTCCTTTTGCACCACCCAGTATAATACATATCATCCATGATCAATCATTCATCATCTAATTAAATCAATAAATCTGTGGGGCTGTTTCCCTTTATTCAAGTAATCCCCCATCCTTATCCTGGTTATATGATTTATTGCACTTTTTCCTTGAGCCTCCATACCCAAATACTTGATCCTTTCTCTGCGCCCTTATCTTTTATCACCAACAAATACCCTTTCTGGTTGAAGAATAAATCATTTTATTGGATTCTTGAGTGTGTTATACCACTTTTTGATCCCTTTTTTGATCATACTGGTCTTGATCATCCTTTGATTGCCCTTCCTGAACAGGTCATGTTTGACTGACAGGTTTCTTTAAGTGTGAAACCTAGAGTGTAAAACTTCCTTGTTCTCAACAGGTTTCTTTAAGTGTGAAACCTAATGTGTCACACCTCCCTTATTTGTTTGAAGTTGAATTATTTGGCCCTGTGCTGACCATTTGTTACACCATGTAAAAGTGGAAATTTTTTAAATTTTATGATATTAATTATTTCATCTAACTTCAATCAAAAAAAATTCTTTTCTGCTTTCATTTGTAGTATCTCTTGTAAGTAGTATAAATGTCTTTTTTTACAAAAGGAAGGCTATCCCCTGCTTTTTTCATATATCATATCATCTATCTATCATCCATATTTTTTTTGGAATCAATAAATCCATGGGGTCCATCCCCTTTATCTGAGAATATCCTCATCCTTATCATGGGTATATCTTTTGATTGCCCCTTGATCCTTTGAGCCTCCATTATCAATCCTTTCATACCTCCTCTGTGGCCTCAGCATTATCATCAACCAATAGCCTTTCTGGTTGAAGAAGAATTAATTGGGTTGAATCTTGAATGTGTTAAGCCAATCAATTGATCCCTTTCTCCAACTGCTTTGATCCTGATCATTCATTTGATTTTCTTTCTGGATCCAGGCAAATTTTTCTGAGAGGTTTCTTTAGGTTTGAAACATTGAGTTTTAAGTCTCCCTCATTCCCTCAAATTTGAATTCCTCCATGCTATTCTTGAGTCCCTTGAGAAGTTTTGGGTCATTCTTGTTACAATCTTTTATTGCTTTGCTTCTAGAGCTTCATAGAACAAATTTCTTTTTTTGGTACAGCCACCCACAGTAATCTGGTACCCTTCAAGCGCTTGATTGGGAGAGTTGGGCAGGTTCATTTAGAATCTGGATGTTGTTTGGAATTGAATTGATCTTTCCTAATCTTCTTCTGAAAACCAGATTTATTAGCTTGTGGGCTTTGTTACTTAAAACTGCCCTGTTCTATTGAATTCTGGAAAAACTTGAAAGTTATTTGTTAAATTCTGTTCCAGCACCATCTTGCCTCAGATTCTTCCATTGATACCAAATAATTCCAAAATCATCCCTTCCATTGATTCTTAATTCATAATATTCTGGACCTTGATTCTGGTTACATTTAAATAATTTTTTAACTCTCAGGAGGGAAGCCTAAACAGTACATTTCCCCTCCACAGATGTTCCTCCAGTGTAAAACTCCAGACGGTGCTAGGCCGTGGCAGTTCTGTGGAGGAGAAAGTTGCCGTTTAGGCTGCCCTCCTGAGTGTTACAAAAATATTTAAATTTAACCGAGATCAAATTCCAGAGCCTGGTAAACAGGGAACCAAATGTACAAGGATAAAGATTATAGTAGTCGGTAGCTGGGAGACAAGACTACCTGAGGCAAGAAGATGTTGGGGAAAACTTGAATAGAAGGAGTCAAGAATTGTTCAGAGTTCAACAAGAAAAGGCAATTGTGAGTGACAACGCCCACAAGCTTATAGCTCTAGTCGTCAGCAGGAGCTTAGGAAAGATCAACTCAATCCCAAACAACCTCCAGGTTCTCAATGAACCTGCCCAACTCTCTGCAATCAAGCGCTTGAAGGGTACCAGATAACTGTGGGTGGCTGCAAAAGACAAAGCTCATTTTCTGAAGAAGCTCTAGAAGCAAAAGAAATAACTGATTCAAACAAGAATAACCCAACACTTCTCAAGGGACTCAAGAGTAGCGTGGCGGAATTCGACTTCAAAAGAGATGAAGGGAGTTTTAACACTCAAGGTTTTTTTTTTAAGCTTAATAAAACCTCTTCAGTCAAACGAGACTGGGTCCAGAAAGATAATCAAAGGATGATCAGGACCAGTATGGTTGCATCAAAGGATCAGGAGTGGTGTAACACACTCAAGAATTCAATTAGTCAAATTCTTCTTCAACCAGCAAAGGTATTGGTTGGTGATAAGGATCAAGGATCAAGGGGTTTGAGTATGGAGGCTCAAGGATCCAGGGGCAATCATAGATATACCCAAAATTTTTTTTGTCTCAGATAAAGGGGAATGAAGACCCCACAGATGATGTATTTCAAGAGGATACTGATGACCTTAGGATGTGGTGTATGTTAGGATATCATGTGCTGATCTGATGTGATGTCCAATGTGCTCCTTCTCCCTCAAAAGGCAGGGGAGAGCCTCTCCTTATATGGGCAGGAGGCCCTGTTAGACTATGTACAAGGGATACTAAAAATGAAGCAGAAAAAGAAAGAAAGAATTTTTTTTCAGATTTTTAGGTGATCAGATAATTTTGATCACGCAGGCCGGTGTAAATCCAGCCTGCCTGAAGGGGGTGGGATCCTTCTCATCCCTTCACCATCTTTTGCATCCGTCTGTGGAGGGGCGGGCACAACAATACCGGAATCACCCACCCCTCACCCAAAGGTGGAAGGGGTGGGAAAGGAAAACAGATCAGACCCCCTGCGGGTGTCCATGGACGGTAGTCAACACCCTCCACCCCCACCCAGAGATGGAAGGGGGTGGGAGATTCCCAGGAAGGGTGACTGATTGGATGATGGATGAGGAGGATAGGATCAAGTTGAGGTTGATGGTCAATGAAGGCATTTGAACTGTTGGAGTGATGACTATTGTGAGAACTGGGACTAGTACTAGGATGAGCCCTGAGGTGATGATTGGTGGTTGTCTGTAGTTCTAACAGTCGACGAGATGATCTTGGGTCAATGAGGGAGGATGATGGGGTGTGATGATGATGGAGATGATGAGGTTGAGGATGAGCGACGCGCGACAATGAGGATGAGGATGAGCAACGCACAACAATGAGGATGAGGATGAGCAACGCGCAATGATGAGGATGAGGATGAGTGATGCGCGAAAATGAGGATGAGGATGAGTGACGCGCGGGGATGAGGATAAGGGTGAGCAATGCGCAACAATGAGGATGAGGATGAGCAACGCGCAACAATGAGGATGACGATGAGCAATGCGCAACAATGAGGATGAGGATGAGCAACGCGCGGGGATGAGGAGGAGGAGGAGCAATGCAACTAGGACAGTTTTTTTTTTTTTTTTTTTTTTTTACAACTTTTTTGAATTCTTTTCCCAAGGCGTCCCAAATGGTTCACAACACCGGCCCAGCACCATTTGGAATCTTAAATTTGATTCCCTGGGCTGGGATCAAACCAGAAACCTTGGGAATTATAGACCCAAGCATATTTGGGATCAACTTCAAAATCCAATCTCATTTTATTTCTTTCTGTTTCTCTTTTTCTCAAATCTGATCTATGGAGGCAACTTATCTCAAAAGTAATTCTTCCAAATTATGCACCGCTTGGGAAAGATTTTTTTTTTCTGTGAAACCCTAACCTTGCCACACTTACGAGCCACTTTGGAAATCTGCTCTTTGGATCCTCAAGGAACTCTGTGTTTATTGTTTTTCTTGATTATTGCTTGACTAATCTCATGCTCTTAGCTCTACAACTTGTATTCTTCACTTCTTCTGGGTTTTCTTTTCTGTTGTAAATCTCTTGCTTCTGCCTTTTTGTTCCTAAGTCTCTACTGCTGGAGCATTCAATCATGTGCCCGCATAGTTGCCATGTCACTAGAATTTCACCATTGGTTACAGTCAATCCCTCTACCACTATTCATGAGAAGACCTATTGAAAACCTGAAAAACCACTGTTGAACATTCCATCCAGAGTTCCAGCAACCAAATCATCAAGATTGAAGATTCCACCATTGCCCTATTCAATCTAAGTCCCAGCAGCAAATAGTATGTACCAAAGTGTCAATTGACTCACTATCAGTGTTGACCTTATCTTCCTTTCAAACTAGTACTAAGACTCAGGAAATCAAGATCCCCCATAGTGCACACAGTTCTACTTAGTCTATTTAGAGGCCATCATCCAGCCTTTAGAATTGTGCTTTCCTGTTTGTGGCTAATTCTTCCTCTTGAAGCATTCTTTTTTCTTCTTTTTTTTGCTCATGTGTTCAGTTTCATTGATTCTGTTTCTTTGATTGAAACAACAGCCTGGTCCAGGTTTCCCAACTCCCCAATTCTTCTCACGGTTAAAAAGCCAAAACAAACTCTCATAGCAACTGTAATGGAAAGAACAATATCACATGGACCCAGAGGCAACAGAAAATTTAAAGGGCTGGCACTTAAATCAATAATTGAATCCACCCCTCTCTTGACAGAGAAAAACTATTTGATTTAGAAAAATAAAATGGAAATGCTGTTCAAAATGTGTGGCATCCTTCACCTTATGAACTCCACCAACCCTGAAAAAAGTATTCCAGATGAAGATGAAACTGCTTCTTACCTCATGTCAAAGCTCAATCCTGCTACACACACCAACATAATCACAGCCAACAACAAGGACTCACCCAAACAAATCTGGCTGGCGGCAAAAGAACTTTTTGATTCAAATCAAGTTGCAAATAGAACTCAAATGATCTTTAACTTCCTGTACCTGGGGTTAAATCATAATGAAATAGACGCTTTTGTAACCTCAGTCAAGGTCCATCTAGGAAAACTTGACAAAGTGGGCATTGACCTACCAAGCAATATTCTAAGCTACCTCATCCTTTTCAAACTACCTGAATCCCTGAAAGGAATGCAATTTCAAATTATGAAATCTGGAGTAGATCTAAAATCAACCTTTGTTTTGAAACATCTTGTCCAACACAAAAACAAGGTTCAATCCAAATCAAAAGAAACGTCCAAAACAAACTCAGCCCTCTAATCTCACAATTGCTTCAATGCTGATTGACTGCAGTGTGAAAATGGGAAAAAAAAGCCTGCAGTCAAAACTCATCCTGCAACAAGTTTCTGGGAGGAATATCCCAATCTCAAACCCCAAAGTCCTTTCAACAAACTCAAACAAAAGGCCACAAATAAGTCTGAAGAAGCTCATCATTCCTCATTTTTCTGCGGTTTGAATCAGCTGGAAGATGCCGGCGCTGATTGCTTCATTATTGACAGTGGCTGCTCAATACATATTTTCAGGAAAAAATCTATGTTCACCTCCCTAGTTAAACAACCCAGATGCGAACTCATCAAAACAGGAAAGAAAAGAGAAGGCATAACCATCAAGGGTGTTGGCACTGTCAACGTATCCATTGGTAAAAGGAGAATTGACTTGGAGAGTGAAGCCTGGGTTCCTGATGCCACAGTCAACCTAATTTCTCTGGGGGACCTACTCAACAAAGGGTGTTCACTAAAATTCAACAGCAAGACTTCTCCCTCTATGTTTGCACTAAAAAAGGCAAGAACTACTATCCTTTATGGGATAATCAAGAATAATCTTTTAATCATCAATATTGAATTGCAACCAAAAGAACTTGCCTGTCTCATGAGTCTGGACAATGTCCAGAAAATTCACCAGACACTGGGCCATTCTGACTTGGGACAGGTTAAAAAGAATCTCTGTCACAGAATCAGAAAATAAATTATCTCTGAATTCAAATGCATTGCCTGTAAGAAAGGGAAAATCACCAAGTCCTCTTTAAACCAAGAAAAAATCCCAGCTGAACAACTTTTTGATTGCCTGAATCTAGACCTAATGCAACCTCTTAATCCGTATAGCAAAGGAGGTATGAGGTATGCCCTCACTGTTGTTGACAACTGCTTGGGCTATCTTTCTGCTTTCCCCCTGCCAAGCAAAGAGGCAGCCGCCAAGACCATCATCTTTTCTATTGAGAATCAAGCAAGGAAGAAGGGTTTGTTCCCAGTTGAATGTGTTTCCAACAGAGGCAGGGAGTTTGTGAACAAAATCCTCCTGAATATCTTCAAATAAAATGCAATTCATCATCTAGTCAGCAAACCCTATCACTCACAGCATAACGGGAAAGCCAAACAAGCCAATTGTACTATCATGGATTCATTAAGATTGGTCTTCAGTTCAGCAACAAACTTTTCTAAAAGTTGTTGAAATGTGGTTATTCAAAGCTGCTGCCTTGCATTGAACCAAATACCCCAGGAAACCAAATCACAAACTCCCTTGGAATCCATGCATGTAAAGCCATTACAAAGGGACTATTTAAAAACCGTAGGCACAAATTGCATCTAATTACTAAGTGACGCAAAAATTCCTTCAAAACTCAGCAAAAAGGCTGAGGAAGGTTGCCTGGTAGGCTTCAACCCTTGACTCCTGTCCTAAAAAATACTCACTAAATCTGGAAGGATCATCAACAACAAACAAGTCCTCTTTCTAAAATCTCAAATCACAAGTGGAGGAACAAACCTTAACAAAGATGAAGATGAAAATGTCAGAACACAACCAGTTCCAACAACTGGAAAAGAACCTGAATCAACCCACAGGGAAAGAAACTCTTCCACCCCATTTGATATCAAAACAGAACCTTCCTTAGACAACAATCCAAACATTTCCTACTCTGAAAGCTCAGCGCAATCTGTTCAGGAAATGCTTATTCTTAAACTTTGGGACAGGAGCCAGCTCAAACCGCCAGAGAGGTTTGGCTATCACCACTCCGCTTTAACAGCTTCAATGCAAGAAGCACTCAAGGATCCCAAATGGATTTGCCCCATAAACAGGGAGCTGGATAGGGCGGAGGAGCTGGGGGTATGGGAGGATGAAGATGAAGCTGAGGTCACCAATCCTCTCAATAAAACATGGGCATTCCGTCTCAAGGAGGATCTCCACACCCTTCAAACTGCACCCAAAGAAAGGGTCTGTGTGCAAGGCTTCAATCAACGCTACAGCATTGATTACTTTGAAGCCTTTGCACCTACTGGTAAGATAGATGTGCTCAGGGACTTACTAATCTACTCTATTGAAAAAGGTCTCCCAATCCTGCAATTTGATGTGAAGGGAGAATTCCTCGATGCCCCCCAAGAAGAGAATGTTTACATCAGGGCTCCCTTTGGCTCCAAGAGGAAATCAAAATATCTGAAACTAATCAAATCACTTTACAGACTAAAACCACCTCCTCTAAATTGGTACAAGACTCTCATGAAATGCATGAACACCATTTTCTTCAGGGAAAGCAACTAAAATACTTGTCTATAACACCACAAAGACGGGGTAACTTCACTATCCTTTCATTTTGACAATTTATTTGTGGTGGGGGAGATGAATAAATTCAAATCTCTCTGCTTAAAAAAGTTCAAGCATTCATCAGCTCACAAAGTGGATACATTGCTTGAAATGAAGGTTGAGAAAGACAAGAATTCAATCAGCCTATCTCTCCAAAATCATATCCAAAAAGGAATCAAAGAGCTCAACCTCTTCAATGCAAAGCCTCTGTCTAACCCATGCTCAACTGGCGCACATCTGTTAACTGCCACAGAAGAGGAGATAAATTTGTTCAAAGAACTAAATGTCAAATATCAATCACCCATTGGAAGACTCAATTTCATATCAACATCAGCACAACTTGACATTAGTTATGGTGTTTCCAATTTGGCAATCTTCTTGGAAAATCCTGGAATACACAACTGGAATGAAGTCATTTGAGTGTGGCGTTATTTACTCAAGGGCATTGACTATAAACTAACTTTCAAATTAAGAAACAAATCCAAACATCTCATCACCTACAGCAATTCCTCCTGACGCAACAAACCTATAACATGTCTCTCTCAAAATGGCTTTATCAATCTGTTCAAAGGATCCCCCTTTATTGGACAAGCCGGCGCCGGAGATGAATAGCCCTCTCTTCAACTGAATCCAAGTGCAATTCACTTTCCGCCAGTCACCTAGAGGCCATATGGTTAAATCATCTTATTTATGAAGTATGGCAAACTACCTTTGATCCTCTCATGCATCTAATTGACAACAAGGGCTTGAAAGACAAAATCAAGAAGTTTGGAACCAAGTCACAAGCTAAATATATTGATATTAAGCTCAAGAGCTTGTGAAATGATTGGCAAAACAAACTTATTCAAATATATCTTGTTTTTTCCCACAACGTGCTAGCTGATCCGCTGAACAAGGCAGCTAGTGCTATTTCAGTGTCTAAGATGGTCAAGTAGTTTTTAATTATTCACCACTGATAATGAGTTGAGCTGGAGTGTTGATTTTTTTCATGATTATTGCTTAACTAATCTCATTCTCTTAGCTCTACAACTTGTCTTCTGCACTTCTTCTCTGTTTTCTTTTCTGTTGTAAATCTCTTTCTTCTGTTTTTTCTTCCTAAGTCTCTCATGTTGGATCATTCAATCAGGCGCGCGCATAGTTGCAATGTCACTAGACTTTCACCATTGGTTACAGTCAACCCTTCTACCACTATTCACAAGAAGACCTATTTACAACCTGAAGAACCACTCTCAACCATTCCATCCAGAGTTCCAGCAACTGCATCCTCAAGATTGAAGATTCCACCATTGCCCTATTTGATCTAAGTCCCATAAGCAAATATTATTTACAAAAGTGTAAATCAACTCACTATCAGTGTTGACCTTACCTTCTTTTCAAACCAGTACTACAACTCAGGACATCAAGATCCCATATAGTGAACAAAGTTCTACTTAGTCTATTTAGAGCCCATCATCCAGCCTGTAGAATTGTGTTTGCTTGTTTGTGGCTAATTCTCCCTCTTGAAGCCTGCTTGTCTCTTCTTTTGTTTTGCCCATGTGTTCAGTTTCATTGATTCTGTTTCTTTGATTGAAATGACAGCCTGGTCCAGGTTTTGAAACTCCTCAATTCTTCTCACTCTGATATCCAAAATGGAATCCTCTGGTACTCCCACCACCTTTGCTTGAACTTGGATGTTCAAGATAAAGCCACAGAAGAAGAACTTAGGATTCAACAGGGTCAATGTTGAATGGTTCTTGGAATCCTACACACTGGCTGCTGAAGTGGATTGGGAAAGTGAATAAAATATGGCCTCCCAGTTATGATTCTTTATCTCCTCTGATTAATTCATGGGATTTATGGAGTTGTTTGAAGGATTTGAAACCCATATCTGGAGAATTCTAAGGGAAGGAATGTTAGCATATTGGTGGAAAATAGATGTATCCAAATTTACTTTCCAGGACCTGGACAACCTTGTAGACCAGTGGGTCTCCAATGTTGGTGTCTCTTTGGCCTCTGATTATCAATCTTTCAGCAATTCATGGGAACCAATACAAAATTATATTATTGGAAACAACCACATTGATACAGTGGACACAGTTCACGTGCAGTTTTTCAAATCTTTTTTGGTAGCAGTGCAGGAAATAACTATGTATGGATTTTTCAAATCTGGGCCAATGATCAGCACCAGGTATAATTGATTCAAGCTCCCTGCTTTCCTTGTCCTTAGGGGTACTGTGGATGAAGTTGGGAAAGGTCAAAATGCTTCAACTTCTTAAAAACGTAGAACCACGGAACCAGTCCATGCTCCATCTTTCAAATAATTCAAACAATCTTTTGATTAAGATGGAGGCAGATTTCAGGCCTAAAGGGGTTCCTCAGTTCACCCAAGAACCTACTACCATGGAAAAAATCACCAAGATACTTCAATCTTTGAGAGAAAAAATGATCAAAAGATTTCCTCTCTTACTGCTCCTAAAACCTCTACTTCTGTTCCTAAATCTACCCTGGTCTGCTACTACTGTCATAGGGAAGGTCATGGAACTGGACAATTCCTTGAACTCCAGAAGGAAAAGGAGGAAAGGTGGATGGAGCAGAAAAGAAACAATTTATTTCTTGATAATGGTGCTCTCATCAATTTTGACTCATCTCTTCCTATTCATCATGTGGTGGCCTCTTCTGAGCCACCACCACCTGTGAAGGCATCCTTGGGTTCTTTTAATTTTTGATCCTCCTGTGGTACTCTTCAACCTTGATACCCTCCAGATATCTCCTCCTCCTCACTTTCTGTAGCATATCAATATGATCCGGCTAGGAAAAGACATGAGGTACCTATATTTCATAAATCCCCTTCTTTGCAAACTTCAACTCTTTGAAAAATGGTTAAAAGTTGATCCTAACCAAAACCACCTTCCTCTGATGTAGAAGACATGTAGGTGGAAAAGTAGCCACTCGTTGAAGTTTTTTCAGATCAATCTGATCCTCCTCCTTCATCTAAATCACCTCAACCTTCCAATCCCACCCTAGTTCCTGCTTCACCTTATCATCCTCCTTCAAACCAGCCCAAAGTTTGATTTGAGAGGGGAATCTCAAAGGATCACCCCAATGCTGTGGAAGGGATATTAAAGAAAGTTTCTGATCTCAAAATTACTGATCTATCTGTGGCTGAACTCCTATTCATCTCTTCATCTGTTGCTGAAGGAATGAAGAAATGGTTCTCCCATAAATGTTTGGAGATTGCTCCTGAAGAATTTAAGGGCTGCTCTGGCACTTTGATGGAGGAATCTTGTTGAACAAGTCCTTCCTCAGATTCCAACCTCTACTCCTTTTTTCTTCCTTGTTATCTTGGTGATTCAGCTATAACTGTTTCTCCTCTTGTGGATTCTGGATCTCAGCTCAACATCATTTTGGATGCTATGGCCTGTAACCTCAAACTCAGTCCTAGGGTCAGCTTCAATTCTGCGGTTTATGGGATATAGAATCAATCTTGGGAATTGGTTGGTATTGCTGAAGTTTTCCCAGTTAGAATTGGTCAAAATATTTCTGGAAATGTTCATTTTTGGATCACTTTTTTGGAAGGTCCTATGATATTGTTTCAACATTTCTTGATGGATTTTGATGCTACCCTGATGTTTTCTGATCACGTTGGGGAGAGAATTCTTCTCCCTGATGCTGATGGTAGAAAGATTGAAGTTCCTCTCTGTTTGTTGGATTCTGGAATTGGGAGAGGGACTTCTCTGGTCACCCTCCTAAATCATCTTCAAAGGGGAAGCAGTAGGATAATTCTAATTCCTCTCATTTTTTATGGGAATAGTTGATGCTACTAATAATTTTAGTTCTTCACAGCCTCAGAAATCAAAAAAAGGATCAACTCTCATCTCTGGCGCTTATTTTTCCTTTTTCTCATCATTCTCTCTTAATATAGAAAGTATCAAAACTCAAAAACATGTTAAAATAGAACATTCCAAAAATATCCCTTCTCTCCCTGGATCTGTTGTGTCTCCTTTTTGTTTTACTCTTAGGACAAATAAATATTCTCTCATTTCTGGTTCCAATCTCTGCAATGAATATAAACTAGATCCTGATCTCAATTCTGTTCTTGATGTTTTTGGTATTGAAAAATATGGGCTCCAGTGGAGCCAATGTGAGGTAGAACTAATTCCTCCCAATTTTTTGGCGCCAGGGCAATCTTGAACCATTTTTTTCAAAACCCTACCTTGTGCCACCCATTTGAGCAACTTATTATCTCCTGGTTTTTACTTGATGCAAAAGGAACCCTTTGAGGATATTTCTGAATATCAGAAGTGAAGAATTTTGGAACTTGGTCCCAGGTGTTTTAATCAAGTCTCACTGGTCAACTCTTGGAGGAAACAAGAAATTCTCTCTTTTTCCACCAAGTATAAACCAGTTGCTAAAAAGGCCCAACCATTCAACCAGCCCAAGCCAATCAACCTCAATCCTCATCTTATGAGTCCTCCCTTATCTTGTTATCCTTACTGTGGTCTATCTCAATTTTTTACTGGTATCTTTGTGCCTAACAGTTTGGTGGTCTTTTATAGACGTGAGTGCGGATAGGCTGCCCACTGCGGTCTCAGAAGTAGCGGTGGGCTCAGCAGGGGAAGAGAGCTCAGCAATGGGTGCGGCTTTGCTGCAGCAATTTGCGCAGCAGGCTCAGCAGCAGTCAAATTGGGCTCAGCATCTGGAGAAGCGGGATTGATTGATTGGATTGGATTGGACGGATTGCGCTTTGAAAGACGCAGATCCAGGTCACGCAGATATATATTGGATATCTGGAATGGCGCTTTGGGAGGTGTGGTGACAAAATCTGGAAACCCTGGACCAGATGCGGAAAATTCAAAAAAAAAAAATTATGATTCTTTTATTTAGGTGCCATTCAAAAAAAAAATTGGAATTTTTTTTTATTGGTATCACTCCTCTAATTTCATCATCCTTCCAAGCATTCCTCTGTCCTAGTGGTTTAGGAAAGGCCTCTCTTGGTCTCATCACCTAGGCATTGCGTTTGATTCCTTCTCTGTTTGTTCCCCCCTTCCTTATGGCCAAACGCGTGGGCCAAGACCCGCTCGGCCCAAACATCCATCCATCTCCCTCCTCAACTAATTGTCCACCATCCATCCCAATCCATCTCCCAACTCAACTCCCTACTCAACCTACTCCAACTCTGTCAATCCCATCCATCAACTTGTCCCACCACTCACCTCCTCCAACTTTTTGAAATCCTCCTTTGATCCTTAGCTCCCACAATCCTCTCCTACCCTTGATCAATCCTCATCCATCATCCCATCAATCCCACCCTACAATCCCTCATCTCCTCCCTTGCACCCCCTCCTCTCAATCACAACCACCATCCAATTTCCCCTTGGCAATTGTCTACAATCAACTGGCCTCGATCCTAAGGCATCTATCCCCCTCCAACAATAGGCAACTCGCATTCCAATCCATCGATCCCCCTCATCTCCCAATCATCCTCATCCCTCATCCACCTCCCACCAACAGATCTTTGATGCCGTCCTCAACACACAGGTTTGACCCAATGGGATCAATCAATACCTCCATTGAGCAGTCAAATGTCCAATATGCTTCTTATCCTATCCTCCGAGCTACCCGGCTCCTCCTTCCACTTGCACCCCCCCTTCCATATTTTGGTGGGGGTGGGAAAGTGTAAGCTACCGCCCGCAGACATCCGCCGGCAGTCTGGTTCATTTTCTTTCCCACCCCTTCCGCCTTTGGGTGAGGGGTGGGTGATTCCAGTGTTGTCGCGCGCGCCCACCTGCAGAAGGACGCAAGAGATGGTGAAGGGATGAGGAAGATCCAACTGCAGTCAGGGAGGCCGGATTTCCACCGGCCCACCGTATCAATTTTTCTGATCACCTGAAAAAAAAAAAAAAAAAAATCCGCTCTATTTGTAGAATCAGTTGTACATAGTCTAACAGGGCCTCCTGTCAATATAAGGAGGGGCTCTCCCCTGCCTTTTGGGAGGGGTATCATATCAAATGGTACCTTACCAAGGAGATTCATCTTCACCATCATCTTGAAATTAATCATCCGTGGGGTCTTATTCCTCTTTATCTGAGACTAAAATTTGGGTATATCTATGATTGCCCCTTGATCCTTGAGCCTCCATACTCAAAAACTGATCCTTGAACTTTATCACCAACCAATAGACTTGCTGGTTGAAGAAGAATTTGACTGATTGAATTCTTGAGTGTGTTACACCACTCCTGATCCCTTTATCCTACCATACTGGTCCTGATCATCCTTTGATTATCTTTCTGGAACCAGTCATGTTTGACTGAAGAGTTTTTATTAAGCTTAAAACCTGGAGTGTTAAACCTCCCTTCATTTCTTTTGAAGTTGAATTCCGCCACGCTACTCTTGAGTCCCTTGAGAAGTGTTGGGTTATTGTTGTTTGAATCATTTATTGTTTTGCTTCTAGAGCTTCTTCAAACAATGAGCTTTGTCTTGTGCAGCCACCCACAGTTATCTGGTACCCTTCAAGAGCTTCATTGCGGAGAGTTGGGTAGATTCATTGAGAACCTGGAGGTTGCTTGGGATTGAGTTGATCTTTCCTAAGCTTCTGCTGACGACAAGAGCTATTAGCTTGTGGGCATTGTCACTTACAATTGGCTTGTCTTGTTGAACTCTGAAAAATCCTTGACTTCTTCTATTCAAGTTTTCCCTGGCATCATCTTGCCTCAGATAGTGTTGTTTCCTCAGCTACCAACTACTATCACCTTTATCCTCTTACATTTTGTCCCTTGTTTACCAGGTTCTGGACTTTGATCTTGGTTACATTTAAATATTTTTGTAACCCTCAGGAGGGCAGCCTAAACAGCACCTTTCCCCTCCACAGATCTGCCATGGCCTAGAACCATTTGGAGTCTTACAGCGGATACAGACATGGGCGGGGGGCTCTGACTTGGGAGCGGCCCTAGGCGGCGCCATGAGAAGGATGAAAAGGGTGGATGTAATGGCAGGGGGGTAATATGGATGCATATGGGATATGGGACATGGGATATGAGTTGTGGATTACGTGATGGGAAGGATAGGGTTGAGGCTAGGGTTCTTTGCTTGGGGGTTGTATTTCATTATTTTTGCTTTTTTCTGTTTTTACTTAGGTTAGGGTTGAGCGGTAGGCTACTTAAGCCAAACCCTCAACCCAGATATCATGGAGGATTTCTAGAAGAGGATCATCAGTATTCATAGTTTTTTGGAAGGATCTTTACTCTAAATTCTCTAGCTCTCAGTCAAATGGTGAACATTTGCACTCAGATTTTACAGAAGCAAGGGATCAATAACTTCCAAAGTTGGAACTATTAAAGGAGAAGTAATCTTCTGTATTCCACAAAAGTTGTGTCACTGAAGAATGTATGAAATTGGTAAACATTTTTCCAGATGGTTTTCTTCTTCCTGATGAGTTTGATTTGATCAAAAATTTCTTATCTCTAAGGGAAAAATCTATTTCTTTCTATGAAGAAGAGAGGTGTCTTTTTTAAAAATTGTATGGCCTCCCCAATATCATCCCTGTAGTTAAAAATGTTCCTTGGCAGAAGAAAAAGATCCCAATTTCTGCTGCTAAATTCAACAAATTTATCATGTTGGTCCGCAAATGAGGTGGTACTGGTATATACAAACAGTCAATCTCTAGTTATTCCAGCCCTTTATTCTGTGTCCTAAAGATTAATTGTAAACTTTGAATAGTTCATGATCTCCAACCTCTTAATAAAGTTAATATTAAAGACTCTGGTATCCCTCCTGCTAATGAATTATTTGTTAAATTTTTCTCTGGGAGAGCTTGCTATGGTCAAGGGTACATTAAGGATGGTTATGGCAAAAAATCTTTAAGTCCTATTTCTTTCCCTCTCACTACTATCAATATTCCTCTTGGGCAATTCCAACTTACTTGATTGCCTCAAGGAGCCACCAATTTGGTTACAGTCTATCAGGCTCAGATGATTTGGATACTCCAGGATAAAATTGCTGATCATGCTGGTATATTTATTGACAATGGTGGAATCAAAGGTCCAGTTTCTGGCTATGATAATGAGGTCTTACCTTGGTACTCAGGAATTTGTTGTTTTTTCTTGGAATATGCTACTACTTTGGAAAGGATTTTGTTTTTAATTAAGGAGTATGGTCTTACTGTCTCTGGATCCAAATTGGCTTCTTGTGTTGCTGCTCTGGAAATTGTTGCGCATGTGGTCGGCAAGGAAGGAAGAAGGATGGCGCCAGCCAAAGTCAACAAGATCATCTCCCTGACCCTTCCAATCAATCTTACTGAATTTAGAGTCTTTCTAGGTGTTCTGAAGTATGTTTGAATCTTTATCCCATCCTTATTCAAAATCTGTGCACCCTTGCATTGTCTAACCAGGAAAGATACTGAATGGATTTGGAGCCAAGATTGTGAACATTCTTTTCAGTAACTCAAAATGATTTTTGGCAAAGAAGTAATTTTGAAAAAGATCTCCTATGGACCTGTGGCTGGCAAGATCAAGCTGGCTGTTAATTCTAGTTATCAATCTGTTGGGGCTGTCCTTACTCAAGATGATAAAAATGGTGGGGACTCCCCCTCTCTTTATGAAACTTTTCAATTCTCAGACGTAGAATCCAGATACTCTCAGCCCAAACTGGACCTCTAGGGTCTGGCTCAAATTAGTAAGAAACTCCAAACCCTCCTCTGGGGTCATTATTTAAAATTACAAGTTGAAGCTTGATCCATCATTGAAATCATTAATTCTCCCAGCCTTCCCAATGTTCCTATAAATTGTTGGGTGGCCTTTATCCAGATTTTCTCTTTTGACATTGTTCACAGGCCTTGAATGTGTTTCACCATGCCTGATGATTTATCTTGACATTGTTTTGGAGGTAAAAAATCTGATTTTGAAGTGAGTTTTGATGAGGAGGAAACTTTAATCCATCCTGTATTCTTTTTCTCCTCTAAAGATTGTTCTGGCTTTCAACAATGTTTCTGGCTTAAAATAGAGAAGTACCTTTTAACTCTTCAAAAAGCTCCTGATCTCTCTGCTAAATAACTTTAATCTCTCAAAAGAAAGTCCTCTAATTTCTTTGCAAAATGCTCTAGGCTTTTTAAAAGAGGGAATCCTTTTGCATTTACTGTTCTTACTATCCCTTCTAAAAAAGATTCAATCCTTGAAAGTCTCCATAAAGGTCTTGGCCTTTGTGGGGAAACCAAAACTTATCAACAATTATCCAAAAAATTCTGGTGGCCATCTCTGAAGAAATCCATTTCATAATGGTGCAAGAGTTGTGAATTTTTTAAAAAATGTGATGTTAGGCATTCAGCTGAAATTTTTTATCATACTGGGGAGTCCACTTTCTTTTGAAGGATTGCTATGGATGTGGCTCATATTAAGTTAGGTGGTGCTAAGTGCCTCATTGTGGCTAGAGATGTTTTTTCTGGATGGGTTGAAGAAAAATTCCTTAAGAATCTTAGCTCTGAATCAGTGGCAGCCTTCCCTTATGAGACTTTGACAATGCATCATGGCTTGGCCTGGTTTAACTTTACTGAATGAGGCTCTGAATTTGGTGGTAAACTTGCTGAAATGATCCAATCTCTCCCTGGATAACATAGAGTCACTAATCCTCATTATCTGCAGGGCAAAGGCATGGTGGAACAAGGTCATGATCCTTTGAAGGCTGCACTTGTTGAAATTGCTGATTAAAGTGGCAAGATTTGTTTCAAATTCCTTCCTCTTGTTCTTTTCTCTGATTGTATCTCAGCTAAAAGGACCAAGGATACTCACCTTATGAACTCATGTTTGTTCAAAGAGCAGTTCCTCCTTTGGATCTGGAAATGTAATCTTTCTTGGGTATCTCTTGGGAAGAGGTGTCCTCAAGTGTTGATCTATTATTTTCTAGATCCAAGAAACTGGAGCATAGTGAAGATGTTTGTGAGGAAGCTTATCAGAAGATGATGGAACCAAGAGAATAATTGGTTCAATATTGGGAAGATAAGCACTTAAATCAAATCATTTATACCTTAAATCCTGGTGACCAAGTTTTAACTTATAATTGATCTTTTTAAACCCAGTGGGGCAAGCCTTTCTCAAATGGCTGGAATGGTCTTGATTGGGTGGTTTTTCAAGTTAGAGTTGGATCATATGTTTTTGAGGAGCTGGATATTACTCAGTTGGCCAGAAGTTTCTCTGCTGATCAATTCAATAGGTTTCATTGTTGTGGAGGCAACTTATCTCAGAAGTAAGTCCTCCCAATTTTGCCCCACCAGGGTCATTTGCTGCATTTTTTTTTGAAGCTCTACTGTATGCCATATATGTGAGCACCTGGGACGCCTTCCTTTTTTTATTTTATGTTTTTAAAGGGTTCTATTGGATGGATCAAGAGATTTTCTCAACTCTTCAATCACTCTCAAGATCAAGGAATGGCCATTCTTCTGTCTTGATTTACTTGTATTCCTTCTTTTCTGAATATCTTCAAATTCAAGATGTAGACTAGGGACAGTCTGTAGTTTGGGGAGAGATGTGGTAACCAATTTGGGAAAAAATGTAAAAGGGGAAATTTTTTAAATTTTTTTGATATACATTCTTTACTCCAACTTTGACCAAAGAAAAAACATTTTTTTTCTGCTTTCATTTTTAGTATCTCTTGTAAATATTATACAGGGATTTTGTCTATAAAAGGAGAGCTCTCCCCTGCATTTTTACCATATCATATCATCTATCTATCATTCATCCTTTTTTTTGGAATCAATAAATCTATGAGGTCCATCCCCTTTATCTGAGCATCTGCTCATCCTTATCCTGGGTATATCTTTTGATTTTGCCTTCAGCCTTTGAGCCTACATACTCAATCCTTTGATCTGTACTATGTGACCTGAGCCTTCTCACCAACCAATAGCCTTTCTGGTTGAAGGAGAATTTATTGGGTTGAAGTCTTGAGTGTGTTAAGCCACTTGATTAATCCCTTTGTCTGACCGCTTTGGTCATGATCATTCATTTGATTGTCTTTCTGGATCTAGTCATGTTTGGCTGAGAGGTTTCTTTAATTTTGAAACCTGGAGTCTTAAACCTCTCTCTATTCCCTCAAAGTTGAATTCCCCCATTCTACTCTTGAGTCCCTTGAGAATTGTTGGGTCATTATTGTTTGAATTTGTTATTGCTTTGCTTCTAGAGCTTCATAGAAAAAATTGCTTGGTTTTTTACAGCCACCCACAATTATCTGGTACCCTTAAAGAGCTTGATTTCAGAGAGTTGGGCAGGTTCATTGAGAACCTGGAGGGTTTTTGGGATTGAGCTGATCTTTCCTAATCTTCTGCTGAAGGCCAAGTTATCAGCTTGTGTGTGTTTTTCCTTACAACTGCCTTGTTCTATTGAACTACAAACAAAATTTAAAATATTTTTTTCAAGTCTTTTCCCGCACCATCTTGCCCCAGATAGTGTTTTTCAAAGCTACCAATTATTATAAAACTCATCCCTTCTCATTGAATTCTTATTCACAAGGTTCTGGACCTTCATTTTTTTGAAATTTAAATATTTTTTTAATTCTCAGGAGGGAAGCCTAATGATCACCTTTCCCCTCCACAAAGCTACCTGCGGCAAGCACTGTTTGTAGTTTCAAAATGACACAATTGAAGCTGCGGCAAGCACTGTTTGGAGTTTCACAATGGCCCAATTGAAGCATGGGGGCTCATACACACCTCTGGAGTGCGCATGGGCGCTCACCCAGGCTTCCAAAATGTCCTTCAAAACATGTGCAACCCACATGGCGTTTGACTCCCCCTGTAAATGGCATTTTTGATTTTTTTACCCCTGTAAACAACCATTTCAAGGCGTGTATGGGGGTATATGACCCCGTTGGTTGTGCCAGAGTTTTTTGGACCCCTTGGAAAAAATTTGGGTTTCATAACTCCAAATTTTGGATCATCCCATATTTGTGGGACTATTGGATCACACCTAGAAATCATAAAGTTAACCCTAAAGTGAAACTGCCAACACAATCATTGCCTTTACCACAAAAAATCTGTTATATTTCCCTTGTCCCACAAAGTAGAATCTCAACTTTGCTGTTTGGAAACAGAAAAGAAAAATTTTACTGCCCTTTGGTTAACTAAATCTTTCTAAAATTGAAAGTGGGAAATTTTTGTAGTTTTTCAATTTGAACTTGGATTGAATACTGATGTCAGCTTCCTACTTTGTACAGAGAAACCTGTCAAAGTAACAGAAATATAAAATAAAAAAAAGTAAATGAGAATATTAAATTGAAGTCATCAAGGAGTACTAAATCCATAAATATTATTGCAGAAATGGATTCTCCTTGCAGAATTAGGTAGGATCACTCCCCCACCCCACCCTTGAAATCCAACTCCTTATCTTTTTAACAATTAAAGAAAGAAAAGACCAAAATACCACGGCATCACTATGGGACTTTTTGGCCAATTTAATATTTCACACACATTGTCACGTATAGGTTTAACACCTAAAATTCAGTCAGAATTGAGTTTTTGTGTATATTTTAGGAGTTACATGCGGAAATGTGTTCTGTCACAATTCCAGCGCGCAGTCCCGCATCGTTCCATAACCCTTACATACCAGTAGCATAGAACTTGCGCTTACTGAAGTCCCAAGCGCAGCCAATTCTGCCAATCACGCAACTGATCCTACCCTGTGCGCATCTGAATGGACTGATCCCCACGTCAGGATCAGTTGTGACTACTCTGGCAAACAGTTACCGCTCATAAGGGCTACAACCTATCCAGGATTATCTGGTATATTTAATAAAGTCAAATATGCATTACTAATAGTCTCAAAACTTTAAAACTTAAATGAAATCAATAAAAAACTAATTTTAAAGGATTTTTCATAATAAATGAAATATTGAGGATCACAACATAAACCCCTGATCCTGATGTTTGAAGACCACAAAAGACTACAGGGAGTGGCTGTAAAAAATACGAAAAATTACCTACGTGATGAGCAGATAATTAAAAGTCTATAAACATCCACATCTATTTACTTCAAACCAATATCATCAATGAAAATAAAGGATAAGTGAAGAATCATCAAATTGAGCCATTAACAGATTAACAGATCCTGTGGCTAAAATAGTACAGTAATCCAGCAGATCTAAGGAAAGCTGATTAACAGAACCATTTTGAAGTTGTAAAACTGCCCTGAATAGCTTTCCACCCTCAGATAATTGGAAGAAACCTCTCTGGGATCCCTGAGAAGCTCTTTATCACCCAAAAAGGTATTTATACCGACCTCTTTTGATCCATTCTTCCCCATCAGCTTTACCAGGAATTTATTATTATCAATCAGACACAGTGTAATTTTTAGTCAATTTCTTACAAAGAGATAAGCAAGTGATTTATGACCTATTCTGTATTAGTATTATTTATTTCTCAAAAAACCAATCAACCAATTTATGTTAGTCAAGCAAATTTACCCCATCTGCTCTGAAACCCTTCCTATCTTTGCAGGATTTTCATTTTGAATTAATCTGTTTCCCTTCCTGCTTTGACCATTGTGCTTTTTTTCCCGGACATATCAGTGGATAAGTCCTTATAAGGAACACATCATTTATTCCAAGGTTCTTAAGCTACCCAAGGAGGCCCCTTGAAGAGAGGTTGTCTGTTTATAACAATCCCAAGTAGTATAATACTGTGGCCCCTCTCTTAATAAAAAATTGAAAACCCTTTTAACCAAACCAATTAAACCTTGCACAAGCTTTTAAACATTTACTATTTGAGCTTATTGAGTGTTTATCATTGGAATACTATTATTATTATTATTCCAGTATCTTCTATCACTGTCTTTAGGTAAAGGACTGAAAGGTTCCTGGTATCAGAGAGCTGAAAACTGAAGTACCATTGTGTTGTTTTGCATTATGGGAACAGTGGAACTCCCTCCTGTTTATAGAATGGCTGTTTTGAAGGACTACGCAGTTGATAGTGAAATTGAAAAGGCTTTGGAAAAAAATTATTTGGTAATGAAACATTGGAATCCCAATTGCATCATTATCTAGGGTTACAATTGAGGAACAAAATATTTCACACATGTACATGACCTCTTGTTTTGAGTAAGTGTTTATGTGAATATGGCCTTTTCCAGATTGAATTTGATGAAAACTGACCATTCAACTATGATATAACCATTTAATTGGTGCCAGATCCTCTTTACCCACCTCCTGTGAGAGCCTTTACTACTAGGGAAGAGGAAAAAACTATTGTCCAACATTGGCCATGAAGCATGGTTACGCTATGAATTGTTCAACTCAAAGCATGATAAATATGTGGATTTAGCCTGTGATAGACATGGATCCCACTCTGGGCAATTTCTCAACAAAAATTCAAGGCAAAATCAAACAAGGGAGGTTGGGTGCGAGTTTGTAATCCATGAAAGTCACAAAAAGGCAAAACCCTTGTGGTAAATCTCCTACAGACATCATCAAAATAATCATTCCACACCCCTCAGGGCATCCTCAACTCAGGAGAATCTCTGGGGTGGCCTTAGAAAATTTAAGAGAAGGCTTGAATGATGTGCTCAATACTATTAAACTGAAAATGAAAGTGAGAAAGATTAACCAGGGGATTATGTTGATGACCAAACAATCTATAACACTAAGATTTAGTTAGGGCTTGCAAAACTCAAAGGAGAAACTGTTAGGGAGGTCCTCTATGAACAAATTGGTGATTCAGGTTGGTTTCATTGGTAAAAATTCAGTGGAGATCATCACTTGGAGGCCCTATTTTTGGCGCACCCCAAGGCATCAAAGCTTTGAAAACAATTCCATCATATTGCTATGTTGCATTTTACTTATAAAAAAATTAAAAAATACCCCTTTTTCTTGTTGTAGGAATTACAGCCAACCAAAAAACTTTCACAATTTTTTTTCATAAAAAGAGATACATTTTTTTCTACAGTTGTTCTGTAAATGGACTGAAGGAGCTGGCTTATTATCCTGAAATTCTTTGTGAAAAACAATGAAAAGGCTCTGATTTTTGCTATAGAATACAGTTTCCCTGAGTAATCAAGACAGTGTTGTATGTGCACTTGTCTAAAAACTTGCAAGGAAACTGTAAAGTTCACTTTAATAATGACTTTGAAGGATTGCAAAGCCTTATTTTTCTGTGGGCTGAATATGGGGCCTCTAAAACCAAGGAAGAGGCAGAGGTGAATGATTTGGAACTCAGATTTAGGGTCAAATAACTTCCTCTAGTGTTAATCATCCTATTTTGGGTGCTTACATTTGTCACAAAACCTTCTCACATACTATGGGGAATCTTAGATGGTTGTGAGCGCAGAGGGAGAAATTGAGTGCAAGGGAAAATTCAAGATAGCAAGGCTAACTGCAACGTGCAACCTTGTGATTTGATGGCTCAGAAAACAGCAAGAGGGATGAAGTTCTCTGATGGAAGGAAACTAAAGACAAGCCAAATGTGATGAGTGGATTCATCAGGATGGGAAAAAATATTAAATTGAATAATTGAGGAGACAATCAACAGGAAGGGAATGAAGCCTTTATGATGTTATCCAAATGTGACTGGATACAACCTGATGGATGGCTAACAACAGCTAGGGAGATATGAGGCAATGAATGAAAGGAACACAATTGGAGAATGAAATAAATTTTTCAAAGGTTTTAGCTTAGGTTCAAGACAAAAGAATATGAGAATTGTAAGAATACAAACAGTGCTGAGCCCAAGGCAGTTCGGTGTAGGGGAAAAGGTGCTGTTTAGGCTGCCCTGGTGAGTTTTACAAAAATATTTAAGTGTAACCGGAATCAAGATCCAGAACCTTGTGAAAACAAATCAATGGGAAGGATGAATTTTGATATTAGTCAGTAGCACTGGAAACAACACTATCAGCGGCAAGATGGGTGTGAAAAATAATTAAAAAAACAAACCAAAGTTTTCTTCAGAGTTCAATAGAACAAGGCGTTTTTGAGTAAAAAAACCCACAATCTGATAACTGTGGTCTTCAGCAGAAGATAAGAAAAGATCAACTCAACCCCAAGCAACCTCCAGGTTCTCAATAAACCTGCACAACTCTCTGCAATCAAGTACTTGCAGGGTACAAGATAACTTTGGGTGGCTTTAAAAAACAAAGCAATTTGTTATATGAAGCTCTAAAAGCAAATCAGTAACACATTCAAACAAGAATGACACAACACTTCTCAAGGGACTCAAGAATAGTGTGGCAAAATTCAACTTGAAGGGAATAAAGGAAGTTTTAACACTCCAGGTTTCAAGCTTAAAGAAACCTCTCAGTCAAATGTGACTGGTTCCAGAAAGACAATCAAATGAATGATCAAGACCCAAGTGGTTGGAGAAAGGGATCAAAGGAGTGGGTTAACAAAATCAAGAATTAAACCCAAATCATTCTTCTTCAACCAGCAGGACTATTGGTTGATGATAAGTATCAGGTAACAGAGGATGGATCAAAGGATTTGAGTATTGAGGCTCAAAGGATCAAGAGGCAATCAAAAGATATATCCAGGATAAGGTGGCTCAGGACAATTGGAAGGTCCCCAGGTATTAATTGCTTAGATAATGATGATTTTATTATTGATGATAAGATCAATGATTATGCCAAAAAAAAGCAGGCAACAGCCCCTCCTTTTATGGGAAAGAGACCCTGTTGACTATTTACAAGTGAGACTACAAATGAATGCAGAATTTTTTTTGAAATAATGCAGAACATGTGAACAAGATTAAATTAGAGACCAGGGCGTGTCACTGATGAAAGCAGGCAGCAGATGGAAACCTGTGAGTTTAAAGATGAGTTGTACATCTGCAACGGCAGTTGTGGATTATTGATGGCTACTGCATTCACGGTCATGGATTGGTTGATGAGGATTAGGGAATGTTTGAAAGGGTGTCAGGAGGTTGGCAGATGACCACCCTCAATGGTTGATTTACAGCTGACAACAACGGTTTCCATTCTAAGACTCCAAACATTTCTAGGTTGTGGAGGTTGCATGGAGGGAAAAGGTGCCGTTTAGGCTGCCCTCCTGAGAGTTACACAAATATTCAAATTTAACCAAGATAAAGGTCCAGAGCTTTTAAGTGAGGAATCAAGTAGTAAAGATAAATTTTGATAATATTCATTAGCAATTGAACAGCACTATCTGAAGCAATATTACGCGGGAGATATTTGAACAAAAGAAGTTTAAAGTTTGTTTTAATGTTCAAAATAACAAAGCTGTTGTAAGTAACAATGCCCACAAGCTAATAAGTATGGTCATCAGCAGAAGATTGGGGATGATCAACTCAAACCCCAACCAACCTCCAAGTTCTCAATGAACGCCCCCAACTCTGGGAAATCAAGCGCTTGAAGGGTACCAGATAACTGAGGGTGGCCGTACAAGACAAAGCAAAATGTTTTGAGAAACTCTCAAAAAAAATACAAAACCAATTGGAACAGGGATAACCTTAACACTTCTCAAAGAACTCAAGAGTATCCTGGCAGAATGAAACTTTGAAAAATAACAGAGGTATAACACTAACGGTTTTAAGATTAATAAAACCTTTTTGATCAAACGTGATTGGCTTGGTAAATATGATCAAGAAAGGATCAAGAACAGTATGGTCAGAGGAAGGGATCAAAGAGTGGTGTAAAACACTCTAGAATTCCAACAGACAGAATTCTCTTCAACCAGCAAGGCTATTGGTTGGTGATAAGGATCTGGCCTCAGAGGGGCAAAGACTCAGGATAAAATGGATCAGGGAGAAATCAAGGATATACCCAGGATAATTATTATAAATTACAATGATAATGGGGGGGACATATGCACACACTCCAATGGATCATTCAGAAAAAAGTAGAGGAGAGCCCCTCCTTTTATGGGCCATCGGTACCTATACACTATATACAGGTGATAACACACATAGAGGGGAAAAGACACAAAATTTGATTTTTTTTTCTTTTAACGGACATGAGAAAAAAGAAAAAAAAGGGAAAATGATGAGAACACAGAGAAAAAAAATAATTGAAATAATGGGAAGATCTTGGATGGCTGGGATGGAGAGATACCAGCCCGTGCCAATGATGGGAACGGCAGGAGAACTGGGGGTGAAGAACCACGCAGAAAGGCTGAAGGGCCCCGGCAATTTCTGCCATATGGATGATTGGGAAAGAGTTGTTGAAGGAGAGTGATGGGCAAGATGGATGGGGCAGTGTGGGGGTTGATGATTGGAGGAAAAGGTTTGGGTGCAAGATGGTTGGTTCCATGGTTGGATGACCTACCAAGGTGGGAGATGGGAGTGCAAGATTGTTTGTGGGAACAACTGATTGAGTCAGGGGATGGAGGTTTCACTTGTGACTGATCTTGCCCGGGTGACCAGATTGAATGATGGGGGCGGTGGTGGATTTTTGTGTTCAAGCTTGAATTTGAGCCAGAATAGAACCTTCTGGCTTATCAAATGGTTGGTTGGCTTGCTCTTCACAAGCCTGAGCTAGAGTCCAAGTGGGCGCTTGAGTTGTTGCTGATGAATCAAGAGATTTCTTTGAGTTGGGCTTTGGGCTGGGGATTTCCTAGGAATGGCTGTTGTCTTTGATGTTGAAAACAATGCCAGCGCCAGCAAGGGTCAAGCCTAGCCAAGATGGTCTTGCCCTGGCGTTTTGCAAAAGGAACCGGACAATGAAGAATGGAGCAAGATGTATTTGAACACCGGGGAAACGGGTCTAAACACCTGGGAGATCCTCCTAGACAACTAGGAGGAGGGAAAATTTGAAACTAAAATAGACAATCATTCCGGAAAAAGCAATGTTGAATTCAAGGCTCTTTGAGCCGTTCACAGGGCTCAAAATGGGCTGTGTTGCATGGCACACGGTCCAATTTGAGCCATGTACAGCCCACCATGGCTCACCAAGTTGTGCATTGCACAAAACCTGGTCTGCTGCCATGTGCACTTCCACACAACTACATTCAAGCCATGTGGAGGTGTACACAGCTCAAATGTAGTCGTGTGGAATCCACGCGGCACCGGACCGCAGTGAGAAAAAAAAAATGAAAAGGAATGAAAGGGTACTAACCCAACCCATAAACTAAATAAACCTTTCAAAAAAACAGAAATCAACCAAAAAATCACAGAATGTTCATTTTTTGGTTAAAAAAAACAAAAAAATAAATAAATCAAAAAAAATGCAAATAAACTGGTACTATCCAATGTAATAGCCCTAAATCAAAAAGACCCAAAAAAACACAAGTAACTGGACTAGCCCTAAATTAAAAACACCAAAAAAAAGACAAGTAACTTGACAAGCCTTAAAGTAAAAACACCAAAAAAAATACAACAAACTTGACAAGCCCTAAAGTCATTTGAACTTGACTAGCCCTCAATTAAAAGGGCCCAAAGTCTTTTGACCAGACCTAAAGTAGAAGTTCCCAAAAAAAATGCAACTCTTTTGACAAGCCCTAAAGTAAAAGTGGCCAAAAAAAATTAAGTTCCACTTGTGTTAAGCTGATCCCATCTCAAGCTTAACATAAGAAGTTAAGCTTGTGATGTAATCAGCCCAACAGAAGTTGAAGTGACATACCGTTAAACTCTCATTCAAAACACTCAATATAATGATGTTAACTCAAAACACTCAAAATAATGATGTTTAAAATGTGATAACCCTTTATATCAATAGAACTTGTGAGCTGCATTAGAATTACAATTTATATGAAACCCAATCATGAAATGAAGTCAAAGTCTATTAAAACCTAGAATACATTTGCAGTTGATCTTTGAGATAATCAAACCAACCAGAGGCTTTTTTAAAAATCAAGGAACATGGTTTTGCTACAAAGGGCAGGATTGGAATCATTTCTCCCTCAAGTACTAATAGAACCCAGTGGTTATTGTTTACAAAGGAAATGAAAATTTGATCTGATAGATCAGTAGCACTATTTTTCATTGTATCATAAGTTTCAAATGACCCAAATGAAATGAAACCTATAGGTTTGGAATATGTGTCTGCTATGATTTGACCCATGTCCAATTTAGGCAGCCATTTTGAGGAGGGAATCTTTTCATTGACGTCTTCAACATCAAGTCTTTTTTTAATCTTTTCAACCTCCTTTGAACCACCAAGCATCTTAATGTAGCGTGATTTATGTTTCTCTAATGTTTGAATCATTTCTTTCCTAACTTTAAACCAACCATGTTCTTCATAACCAAGATATTTAGCAATCACTGTAAATCCGCAACTCCCAGCCCCAATTGGATCCCCAACCTCACCCAAGAACTTATGAAATTTCTTTGGTATTTGATTGAGGTATTTCATGTTTGGTTCCTATCAGCAAAACTAACTTTTTATTCATTTCTTTAATTTGATGAATGAAATGAAAAATCACCAAAGATGAGATTCTGGTTGATCTTTTCTGGATGTTCTCTTCCTCTGAAGAGGATTCAAAGTCCAAATTAAGTGATCCCAATTCACTTTCAGTCTCTTCATCTGAACTATGAAATTTGGATTCAGATTGTGCCAACTTTGACTAACAATTCATCATTAGTTAGTAACTAAGTTAATCAAACCAAAAAAGGAACATATCTCAAAAGAAAACACTTATAATCATTTGTATTTTCTTTTTTGGAGCCCTTCTAGTTCTTTTTTCCCCCTTGAGTTTTTTTTCATCAGGCTCAAACCAAGATGGTTCTGACCGCGTATCTGTCAATTTTTGGCCTGCCCCTGTTTGATGATTAGACTTTACCTTCAAGTCTTGGCTTGTATCAATATTTTGTAATATTCTGAATGATATACTTCAATAGTCTTCTTTGATCATGATCTGGAGATTCCAAGATCATCGCATTGACTTTTTCACGTAACTGGTTAATGCTTAGCATTTCATTGACATTGCACTGGAAAAATTCAAAAGGATCAACCATTTGTGAATTAGGATTCATTAATCAAAATTCATTAATGAAAAGCATTAATCACATAGTTATTTGAACAATCAAAACTAAACAATCAAACTTGAGCCAACTTACAGAACTAGAACTGCAAGGGTTATAGTCCAACCTCCACTGAGGATGAACATCTTCAGGTACCATGGATCCTCTGATTGCTAGACAGTCACCTATTTGGTGGGAACAGGGCACACCCATAGTCTTGAAATATGACTTGGTGCAGACTTTGCCATCATGATCACGTCTGAACTTCTCAAATTTTTCTCTAACAAGATGGATTTCCTCTAAAGACAATTTGTAACCCAATGGTAACAGTTCAGGTGGAAGAAATTTCCCTAACTTAATTCAAGAGCTATAAATTGATGCATGAACTGATTTAATTTTATTCAAAACTTTTCCATCAAGGCTTTTCCAAAAATCCAACAGGTTTCCCAAAAAGTTTGCAAGGAATAGTTTGAGAGTTGCATGGGCCCCTTCAACCCAAGAAGTTGTTTTGTTTCCAAAATCTGGGTTTATACAAGTCCACGCTGTTACAAACATCTCTTTCATAGGGAAAATGTTATTTTCCATATACTTGAATACATCCTCATAGTCTTTCAAGAAACACTATACAA
Organism: Puccinia polysora; assembly: GCA_025617555.3. Taxonomy (NCBI): domain Eukaryota; kingdom Fungi; phylum Basidiomycota; class Pucciniomycetes; order Pucciniales; family Pucciniaceae; genus Puccinia; species Puccinia polysora. The sequence goes on from CM062629.1 coordinate 9,288,456, forward strand.
TTCAAAAGGTCATAAACCAAAACCAGTAAGAATAAGAAGCAGTAATTTGGACCTACTCTGGGTTTGGCATCATCAACCTCCCCCTCCTCCTTGGTCTTTGAGGCCCCATAATTTTCCCACAGATTCATAAAGATTTTCCATCCTTCAACTACATTAACAAAGCGCACGTTACAGTTTGCTTGTATGTTTTTAGACAAGTGCCAAGTGCAACATTGTCTTGATGACTCTGGAAAACTAGTTTCAATTGCACAAATCAGAGCTTTTTCAAGGTCCTTCAAAAAGACTTTTGGAAGGCTCTCAGGATCATAAGCCAACTCCTTTAATGCATTTAAAGAGCAACTGTAGAGTTCAAACGTTTCTTTTGTTATAAAAACAAGAGCTTTTGTGAAATTTTCGCAATTTTCTGTCATTCCTACAAAATGCAATAGTGGGGTTTTGTACTAATTTGTTTTATAAGTACAATCCAACATAGGAATATGATGGAATTGTTTTGAAAGCTTTACTGCCTCTGTATGTGCTGAGTACAAGGCTTCCAAGTGACCCTCTCCACTGAACTTTGACCCGTGAATCCAAATTGTTCATATAGTACCTACATAACACTTTTTCCCTTTAGTTCTGCAAGTGTGACCTTCTGCTTAGTGTTATATATTGTTTGGTCATCAGCATAATCCTGCACATCAATCTTGCTCAATTTTCTCTTCAGTTGTAATATATTTAACCCATCATTCATGCCTTCTACTAGATTTTCTAAGTCCACCCCAAAGATTTTCCTCAGTTGAGGATGCAAAGAGGGATTTTCAGATGGTTAATGGTTATTTTGGGTTTCTTTTTAGGAGAGGCTCCACAAGGGGTCTGCCTTTGTGCAACTTGCATGGATTAAACACTTGAACAAAACCTTCCTTGGGTGAGTTTGCCTAGAAAGTTTGGTAAGAAGACTTCCTGAATAGGAACCATGTCTATGACAGGCTAAATACTTATATTGGTCACTCTTTGAGTTGAAAACTGTTAAGGCATAACCATTCTTCATTTCCCATGTTTGACAAAAGCTATGTGCCTCTTCCCTAGTAGGAAAAGCTCTCAAGGGAGGTGGTTCAAGAGGATCTAGTAAACATTCATTGGTTAAGTCATAGTTTCATAGTTACATGAACACATCAGTCTCAATCAAATTAAATATGGCAAATACCAGTAACATAACATGTTACTCACCGCCAGCAGTCATGTCCATTTGTGAAAATTTTGTTTTCAATTTTCACCCTTGATGAGGATGCAATTGGGGCTTCCAATGTTTTATTACCCAAATCCTTTTTTTCTTTCTACAAAGCTTTGTTTATCGCACTATCAATGTATGTCAGCTTGCTACTATTGCAGAGTAAGCTGAAAAAGTAACAAAAATAAAATAAAAATAATAATGATAGAATTAACCTAAGAAGGAGTCGGAAAAACATGAATATTATTACAGAAATGGATTCTAAACCCAAAAGTAGGTAGGGTCACTCACTGACCCCACCCTTGAAATCCAAATCCTTATATTTTTAAATAATTAAGGAAAGAAAAACCAAAATACTAAGGCTCCATTATTGAGCTTTTTGGCCAATTAAATATTTCACACACATTGTCACGTATAGGTTTCACACCTAAAATTCAGTCAGGATTGAGTTTTTGTGTATTTTTTAGGAGTTACGGGCGGAAATGTGTTTTGTCACAATTCCCGCATGCAGCCACGGCAGCCAATGCACCTTCGCGCGGCTGAAATACAGCCTTGTCACTTTATCAAGGTTGTGTACGCAGCCCCAGGCCTCTGACAAGTACTCAGCCAGGGGACTACAGGTTGACAGAGTGACAGGCGTCCTGAGAGGCTCAGGTACCGCGTAAACAGGCTAAAACACACAGGGGAACTTTCTACATATGTAATAAATGTTTCCATGGATAGTAGAATTTCTAAAAATACATAATATTATATAAAAATACATAAATAGTCCTTACACGTGTTTTTTACTTAATATAATGCAAAGTACCAAGAATGTCAAAAATAAGACAATGACAACTTCTAAAAATATATTTAAATAATTTAATATACGTTTATGGGAATTGCTATACATCAATATCGTCGTGACATACTAAGGAAAATAATGATGTAAAAAAATTACATGAATTCACATGACTTATATTTTTAAGTAATTATCTTAGTAAATCAACTGGACCTCGAAAATAAAGAGTAAAATCAATATTATGACTTTTACTCCAGTTATATAATACATAATGAGAACCTAACTGACATCAAGATGTCCATAAAAATAGCTATTAATATAATTATTAAATTAATGGGAACATTTACCAAGGATAATTAATTAAATAATACATAAATTGGACAGATTAGTGTTATTCACACGTCCTAATGTCTATTATAAGTTAGAATAATTCCCATACCCTGAGGAATTAGATGCTACCCGTGCTATAGCATCAAGAACACATTACAGGCGACCTCTGGTTACCCTTCTAGCCTTAGTGTCCGTCCCTTTGAGCACCTAAAACCCTCAGAAGGACCATATTGGGACTCCAAAAGCTATAAATAAATAGCTCTTTTGAGGATATTGATGGGCAGAGACCCAGTAATATTAATATCCAGACGCCGTTCCTAGGTAATCAAGTACTTATAAGAGATAAGTAAGTGATTTATGGCAATGTCTGATCAGTAATATCTGTCCTCAAACCTCTTTTTATCAATTAAAACTGCTGAACAACCTTATAAACCCCAGTATACAGGTTCAACCCATCAGTACACGTCTCAAAAAGATACACAAAGGATTTAATAATATACCAGTGAGTCTTATTATCCTTTCTCTGTCTTGTTAGCTTGGCTACAAGGCCCTGCCACTCCACTGTTTATTTTATATACATATTATCTTTGCGTAAAATATTCTTTAAACTAAAGAGCCCAAAGTAACCAGGACTATATGTTTTCATACTGAAATCCCTGAAGAGAGGCGTTAAAGATCCCCAATAAAATTGTGGCCCCTCTATAAAAATATTTAATAATCAATTTATTCATATTGATTTGAAACAATAAACAATAACCAAACCACTTAACCTTGCAATAAGCCTAATCCACATATTTTATGGATTTCTGCTGCATTTATTAAATAATATATTTATTATTTACTCTATCACCTCTGTTAGCTAAAGAATAGCAAGGGTCTTCGCATCCAGGAGGCTGACAATGTATACCTTCCATGCAGCTATGTCAGAAGAAGGAAGGCTTTCCTCTGTTCCCATGCAAAAAATGCAATCGTATACTTCAGTATTCAATCAAAATTTCAATTGATCAAAAAAAGTATGCAAACTTTTGAGTTGAGAAGGAATTGTTGGTCCAGAGGGTTTCCAAAATTCTTGCACGGCTTCTGGGGGGTTGTGCACCCCCAAACACAGCCACTTTGAGCCATTTACAGGGGTACACGGCTCATTTAAGCCGTTTCTGGGGGTTACACGGCTCATTTAAGCCGTGTCTGGGGGTTACACGGCTCCCACACAACCCTTGGGGGGTTTTGAATGTTTGAAAAGGCCCTTTGTAGTCGTCATTGGGCCCCCACAGCTCATTTGAGCCGTGTAGGGCCATACACAACTACCACACATTTGCAGCCATGAATTTAACATCACCCTTTGGGAAAAGTTTTTTTTTTAAAAAAAAATGATGAATATAAGAAATCATAAAAAATTTAAATTTTCTGCAGTGGTCCTGAGGTTTCCAGTTTTGGTCCCCAGATCTCTCTCCAGCTCATAGACTTTCTTTATTCTGCATCTGAGTTTGATGAAATATATCAAGAAAAGAAAAAAAAGATGATTGGAGCCCAAAAAAATGGCCATTTGATCTTGAGGGTGATTGGAGAGAAAAAAATCTTGATCCATAAAACAAAAAAAATCCTAGAAATATTGGAGATAAACAAAGGAGGCGTTCCAGGTGCTCACATATGTGGCATACCGTAGAGTTTTTACAAAAAAGATGCAGCAGATGAACTTGGTGGTGCAAAAATTGGGAGGACTTACTTCTGATCTAAGCTGCCTCCACAAAAATTAAATTTCTTGAATTGATAAGCAGAGATCCTCCTGGCCATCTGAGTACCATCCAGTTGTTCCAAAACATATGATCCACCTCTTACATGGAAAACCACCCAATAAGGACCGTTCCAGCAATTAGGGAAAAGCTTCCCCCACTGAGTTTAAAACAATAAATTATAAGCTAAAACAAGATCACCAGGACACATAGAGTCCCTGATCTGCTTTGAATGTTTATTTTCCCAATACTGAACCAATTTTTCTCTGGATTCCATCATCTTCTGATATTCTTCACTGAAAACATCCTAACTCTACTCCAGTTGCTTAGATTGGGAAACTAATAGATCACTGTTAGAAGAAACCTGTTCCCAAGAAATACCTAAAAAAGATTCCATTTCCAGATCCAAAGGCAGGAAAACCCTTTGAACAAAGAAAATTTTGTAGCGTGAGTAGCCAGTGGTTTGTTTGGTTGAAATTCAATCAGAAAAAAGGACCAGAGGAAAAAGTTTTCAACAATTCTTCCAACTTTCACCAGCCAGTTTGACAAGAGCAGCCTTCAAAGGAGCATGTCCTCTTTCCACCATGCACTGAACTTCAGGATAATAAGGATTGGTCACCATTTTTTGACCAGAAAGGAATTGGATGATTTCAGCCAGTTTGCCACCAAACTCAGAGACACCATCATTTGAATAAGATTGGTCCAAGCCATAGCAAATTGTCCAAGTCTCATAGAGAAAAGCTGCTACTGATTCAGAGCTGAGTTTTTTAAGGAGTTTTGCTTCAACCCATCCAGAAAAATCATCTCTTGCCAGAATGAGGTACTTAGCTCCACCAGCATTAATATGGACCACATCCATAGCAATCCTTCCAAAGACATCGGACTCCCCAGTTGGATAGCAAATTTCAGCTGGTTGCCTAAGATCATGTTTCTGACAGAGATCACAAATCTTGCATCATTTAGAGATAGATTTATTCAAGGATGGCCACCAGAATTGTTTGGATATTTTTAAATAGTTTTCTGTTTCCCCACAATAACCAAGTCCTTCATGGAGACTTTTCAAGATCAAATCTTGTTTAGCAGGGATAGTGATAACAATAAGGCCACAAGGATTCCTCTTTTCATAAGCCTATTACCTTGTACAAAGAAGTTGGAGGACTTTCTTTTAATCAATCAAAAATCTTTATCTGAGATATCAGGAGGTCTTTGGATAGTGGAAAGGTACTGCTCTAGTCTGAGCCAGATCCCTTTCTGGAAGCCAGAATAATTTTGAGAGGAAAAGCTGAAGACAGGTCAATTAAAAGCTTCTTCCTTCTCACAATACACCACAACATCCAATTATTCATCTCCAATAGGACTTCAAGATAACCCGTCAGGCATGGTGAAAGACTTTCCAGGCCTATGAACAATACCAAAAGAAAACAACCGGATTAAAGCCACCAAACAATTCATGGGAGCATTTGGAAGTCTGGGGGTATTGACTTGACTTCTAACTCAAAGTGTTGACCCCAGAGAATATTTTGGAGCTTCTTCAACATTTGGGCCACACCACAAAGTTCCATTTTTGGCTGGGAGTACCTAGATTCCACATGTGAAAAGAGGAGACATTCATACAGAGCAGGACGGTCCAAACCATTTTTGTCTTCCTGAGTAAGGACAGCTCCAACACATTGATAACTCAAATTGACAGCCAGCTTGATCTTGCCAGCTCCAGGTCAATAAGTGATCTTTATCACACAATGTCTTTCCCAACAATTTTTTTGAGCTTCTGAAATAATTTTTTGCAAGCTTGGGTCCAAAGCCATCCAGCATCCTTCCTGGTTAATCAAAACAAGGGAATAAAGATTTTGGATAGAGAAGGGATGAAGATCCAAAAATAAATGACAACACCTAAGAAACCTCTGACTTCAGTGGGATTTATTGGAGTGGAACAAGATAGGATTTTTTTGACTTTGGATGGAGCCATCCTTCTTCCTTCCTTGGAGACCACATGACCAACAATTTCCAAAGAAGGGACACAGGAAGCCCATTTGGATCAAGAGACAGTGAGTACAGACTCCCTGATTCAAAACAAGATCCTTCCCAAAGTGGTTGCATATTCCCAAATAAATTGACAGATTCCCAAGTGCCAAGGTAAGAGCTCATTGTTATAGTCAGAAACAGGACCTTTAATTCTGCCATAATAAATAAAGATACCAGCATGATCAGGGATTTCATCCTGGAGGATCCATAAAATCTGAGGATGATAGACTGAAAAAAAATTGGTGGCACCCTGGGGCAAAAAAGTAAGTTGGAATTGACCAAGAGGAGTATGAAAAGTAGTGAGAGGAAAAGAAATTGGATGTAAGGATGTTTTTTTCATAGCCACCCATAATATCACCTTGACCCTAGCAAGCTCTCCTGGAGAAAGATTCAACAAATTCTTCAGTAGCAGGGGGAATACCATAGTCTTTAATATCAAACTTATTTAGAGGCTGGAGATCATGAACTATTCTAATTTCACCATAACTTTAGAGTACAGAGAAGACAGGACTGGAATATCTGGAAGTTGAATGCTCATATAAAACGGTACGGACTCATTTGCAAACTAACTCGATGATATCTTTGACCTTAGCAGCAGCTATAGGGATCTCTTTCTTTTTCCACAGATCATGTTCTCCTACTGGAATTATATAAGTTAGGCCATAGGATTCTTTCAAGAGATCTCTCTCTTCTTCACAGGAAGAAATAGATTTTTCTCTAAGAGCTTAGACATTTTTGATCAAATTTAACTCATCAGGGAGGAGCAATCCATTTGGACCAAAGTTTATCACCGTCAGATGTTCTTTGGTAACACAACCACAAGGAACAAAGGGAAAAGCAAGAGATTCAGATAAAACACAGTAAGGACCACAAGATAGAGGAGGAAGAATAAGAGGAGGATTGAGGTTGAAAAGCATTTGTTGCTTGACTTGTTGAACATTTTTTGCAACTGGCTTATACTTAGTGGCAACAGGGAGAAATACTTGCTTCCTCCCAGCATTGACCAGCAAGACCTGACTAAATAAGCTGAGACCAAGTTTGATTTTCTGCAACTTCCTTGAAAGGTAAATTTTCCATAAAAGAGGATCCAAAAGATGACGCATTGCTCACATGTGTGGCACAGGGTAGGGTTTTTCAAATGACAGTATTAGGAGCCCCTGATGGTGCACAATTGGGAGGAATTATTTCCACCCCCAATTTCCTCCACCTAAGGCCATACTCTTTCATACCAAAACCACCAAGAAGAGAATCAAGAACAAGGTCTATTTTGGGCTCATTGCAGTAATTCAAAATCCAAATGAGAGAAAAATGACCAGGCTGAAAATAGCAAGGAAAGGAAGAGACAACAGATTCATAGAGAGAAGAAATATTTTTAGGATTTTCGGATTTTTCATGTTTTTAATTTTTAATTTTATTTTGAGGAGAAGGAAATGATTAGGACAAAGAAAATTATGACTCTGAGACAGAATTTGATCCTTGAGTTGAAGCCTGAGGCTGGGAAGAATTACAAATAATCTAAAAAATGAGTAGAATAAGAGGTATCCTTCCGTTTCCCTTTCAGAACCAATTTAGAAGGGTAGCCAGGAAGATCTTTTTCCCCACAACCAGAATCCAAGGAGAAAAAGGGGAATTCAATCTTCCTGCCTTCAGAATCAGGGAGAATGATTCTCTCCCCAACCTGATCAGAAAACATTAGGGTTGCACCAAAATCCATTAAGAAAGGTCTTCCCAAGATCATGGGTCCATCTAAACAAGTAATCCAGAAATGATAGGTGCCAACAAGATTTTGCCCAATTAAAACCAGGTAATCCTCAGCAATACCAACCAATTTTCATGACTGATCCCCTATACCATAGACTAATACTTTGATTGATACTTATTGATTTTAAACAGCAAGACTAAAACAGGAAGCAGCTCAACAAGAATCATACAAATAGAATAATAGAAAACCTCAAACAGATCAACAAGAATACCAATACTATGATGAGTTTATCTGGGTTGAATTTACTATGGCATTGAGAGGAGGGAAGGAGAGGAAATGAAGGAACTGAATAGTGAAGATAGAGATATTAGGTTGGTTTGTATTCAGATGATTGTGAGTACGGATTGATCTCACCAGTTAGAGAGGTATGAGCTTGATGAATCAGGATCAGACTTGATAGAATGAGATCTTTGAGTATCTTGATTTGTTTTTTTTATTTTTAGTGTTTCTTTTAGTAGATTGAGATCAAGGGGAATTGAAATAGACTGAGAAATGAAGTTGAAAAGAAATTAAGAAAAGTAAGAAAGAATAATAAAGATCTGTAGACTCAAGATCAGAGAAACACAAAAAAAATTGGACAGTATGACTAAAGGAGTTGTAATCACTGCCGTGTTCTCCCTTTGGAGCATTTGCAGTGGTGAGTGTACTTGCAGAAAAATTCAGGTTCCTGATTTAGTGAGACCTGTCACTCAGCTTTCATGTTTCATTGTGACTATTATTCTCTACATATACAGCAGATTTAAAGCTGAACCTTGAATTAGTTTGATTTTGCAGGCCATGACGTTGAAAATTAAATTGAGCTGGGAACCAGATTCCACTGGAAGAGAAACCTTTTCAGCAGAGTCACCAAGGTAGCAGGAGAGGAAACCAAGAGTACAGGAATACAAGTTGGAATCTGAAGGAGGATCTTTTCCATCAGAGTCCTCCATCAAATTACAACAATAAACTTTTAATTTTTCCACACCAATCTCCACTTGTCAACAAGGAACCCATTTCTTCATCCCTTCAGCCACAGATGGAGAGATTGACAGTAGTTCAGCCACATACAGATCAGGAATTTTTATATCAGAGATTTTCCTTAATACTCCTTCCATAGCATTGGGGTGATCCTTGGAAATGCCCCTCTCAAATTGAACTTTGGGCTAGGTGGATGGAGGATGATCAGATTGAGCGGGCACTGGATCAGGATGATCAGGTTGAGGAGCTGGAACAGATTGAACAGGAGGAGGATCAGAGTGGTCCTGGAACCTTTCCATAAGTGGTTCCCTTTCCACTTCCATGTCTTCTACATCAGAGGAAGGGGGCTCAGGTGAGGATCAATGTTTGATGGGTTTTTGAAGGATTGAAGATGGAACTGGAGGAGAATTGTGAGGTTTGTGTTCTTCATGGCGTTTCCTGGCTGGATCAGACTGATAAGTGCCAGAGAAGCTGGAAAAAGTGACAGCTGGAGGATACCAAGGTTGTAAAGTGCCACAGGATGATGAAAAATCCAAGGAGACCAAAGATTCCTTCTTGTGAGTTGATGGTAGAAAAGAGGCACCACATGACAGATTGGAAAAGATAAATAAATAGGTATCAAATAAACATTAGGAAGAAAGAAATTGTTTCCCTTCTGCTCCACCAATTTTTCCCCCTTGTACTTCTGAAGTTCAGGACATCTCCCAGTACCATGGCCTTACCTATGACAGTAATAGCAGACTAGATTGGTTTTAGGAACAGATTTAGAAGGTTTAGGAGTAGCCAAAGAAGAAAATTTCTGATCAATTTTGTTTTAAAAGGCCTGAAGTACTTAAGTGATCTCATCTATTTTAGCAGTTTCCTTATTGGCCTGGGTATTTGGTTTAGTTCTATGATTTGCTTCCATCTTGTTCATTATTTCATTAGAATCTTAAAAGGAAGGAGCATTTACTGGTTCAGTAACTCTAGTTTGTTCAAAATTAAGAGCTGTTTGACCTTTCATCACTTTATCTACTGAACTCCTTAGGCCCAGAAAAGCAGGGAGCTTGAAAGGATTATCTCTAGTAGTGATCATAGATCTGGGTTTAACTAATTCATCTCTAATCCTTTCCTACACTCCTGGAGAAAAAGACTGGAAAAGCAAACTAAAATTTCTTCCACCATTTCAATGTAAATGTTTCTGATGAGGTAAAACTGAATAGGATCCCCAGAGTTTCTAAAAGACTGATAATCAGAGGCTGAAGAGACACCACCATTGGAGATCCATTGAGAAACTAGAGCATCCAAGTCTTGTAAGGTAAACCTACCCACATCTACTTTTCCCCAATAAGCCAACATAGCCTCCTTCAAAAGCCTCCATTTATGATTTTCAAATCCATCAAACTATTCAATCACTTCCCTAACTTCATCAGAGGAGATGAAAAATTTTAACTGATAAGCCATATAATGTTCACTTGCACCATCCACTTCAGCAGCCATCTCATAGGAGTCCAACAATCTTTGAAATTTTTTTCATTGAAGCCCAAGTTCTTGTTTTGGGGCTTTATCTTGACCATCTTGACCCAAACAGAGGAGGAGAAGGTACCATTTGATTCCATTTTGAAGAGCAGAGTTCCTAATGTGAAATTTTCATTTCTTTATCTCTGTTTTTATCTTTTAATGTTTTGTTTCTTTGTGGCCTGTATACTCATGCTCTCACTTCATTGCTTCTCTGGGTACCCTTCTTTTCCCGTGAAACCATCACTCCGCTGTCTGAACTCCAAATGTGAAGCACTCAAGACTATAACTCACCCGCATGAGGATCCTGTTTAGCCCCAGGTCTCTTCAGGACTCCACATTGGGTATGTCCTGTCCATTCATCTCCTCAATCCTTACTAGACCCCTCAATTATCTAACTTGTTCTTCTGGGTCAATCAATTTAGGATCTTTGTCACCCAGCTCTACTAACTTTCCCACTCATCCTAAACCAAACTCACAAGATTGGTGATACTTTTTGTAAACCTACAATCACCGTTGTTTCAGCCTCACTAATCCTTGACTTTCTTTCAGGTTCTTTTCTTTCCTTTTTCTGGTTTACAGTCCAACTTGACTCAGCCCCAGCCAAGAATACTTTAAAAAATGTCAGACAACATAGACTCAGACAAACGGTTGAATATCCCACTCCTGAATGAAATCATTTTTGCTTCCTGGGCTCTTGGTATCCAAAGTCAGCTACAACGTTGTGGTCTGATGCAATACATCGAGAACACTGAAGACAGAAAACTCATCCTTCCCACTACCTCACTGCAACGGAAGAAAGCTTAAGAGGCAGGCAACATAATTATACAACACCTTGGGGACACTGCTTTTGATGCCATCATCAAACCTACCAATCAAAATAAACCAAACTTCATCTGGAACAACATCCAAACTTGCTATGCCTCTCAATCAACAAAAAAAAGGTTCAATATGGTTGAATTTCATCCGCTATCAATTCAATGGAGATCTCTCAACCCACATCCAAGAATGCAAAAAGCTCATGAACAAACTGTCAATAGTCCGGTTGGAAGTCCTCACAGAGATCCTAAGCTATACAATTCTGGCTAAGTTGATTGCCAATTTCTATCACCTTGTTGATTCAATACTTTTGAACAACTTCTAAAAAAACTTGGAAAATTAACCCACCTGGAAGCGTTTAGATCCCAAATTCCTGCGCACAATGGAGACTCCACCTCAACTGCCCTTCTGAAAACTGAAGTGAAGAGAAACAAAACAGGTCCAAAGCACCCCTGCTTCAAGGGAAATCATAAAACTCTTGCTGAACACCATGAAAGTTGGTTTTGGCATCTTTATCTGCATTCGTTTCCAGAAAGATTCAAGAGCTCCTCCTGTCTTACCAAGTCCAATACCTCTCCGGACACTCCTCAACCAGAAACTTCCCAAGCTTAATATAACACAAAACTCTACCTGAAGCTAATGTTTACACCAACTCTCCCCTTCTCCCGGTACTTTACTCAGGTGCCACACATCATATTATCAATAAAGTCAAGTATTTCACCAACATCTTGCCCACTAGAATCACCATAGGCACAGGCAACAACAATGCTTCACTAATTTCAACTGGAATAGGAGAGGCTGTTCTCCTCAACCACAAAGGAAGGACTCTAGAGCTCCATGACTTCTTGTTTTTTCATGAGATCAAAAGAAGTCTGATATTGCTGTCGAAACTAAACCCTTCTGTCACCAAAATAAAAAAAATTGGACATTTTGGCTCCAACATCCATATAGATAAATTCAAAATTATCAACTCCATGCAAAACTCACTCCTAGGGCTACTTGGTATTTTTTTCAATTCCTACAAGCCACTAACTCTGCAATGAAATGCTTTGCTGAATAGCATCCACAATTTACTAGGACATCCCGGACATTGGGCCATCAACAAAATCTATCCCCAACTCAAAACAACTCGCAAGTCTAACTTCTCTACCTGTTTCCATTGTAAACTCACTACAAATTCCTTCAACAGCAACTTCAAACCAGTCACTAAACCTCTTGAGGCCCTTCACCTAGATCTAGTTGGTCCTTTCTCCATCAATTCACATTTGGGTGGAAAATTCTTTTTGTCAATTATCAACCAATGTACTAGATTCAAGTCAGTCTCAATCTTACCTTCCAAGGATCTAGCTGCCACGGCCATCAAATACTTCATTTTCAGGTCCAAAAGGCAACTGAAAACTAAAGTAGTCTGTATCATATTGGAAAACGGGGGAAAGTTCACTGGGACAGAGCTTGCCAAGTACTGCAAGGATTCTGGAATTTTCCAACATTTCTCTCCACCTTACACTCCTCAAAACAATGGTTAGGCCAAACGCAACAACCGCACAATCCTTGATAAAGATTGATGCCTCCTCCACCACTGTCAACTCCCTCCTTCCTTCTCGTGGAAGCCATCACCACAGCTGTCCACCTTCTTAACCTCTTTCCAGTCTGCTCTAACAAGGATCAAATCACCTACACCTTGTGGTATCATCAAAAGTCTAACTACAATTGACTACAAACATTTGGGTGCACAGCCTATGTTCCGGTCCCCAAGCAACTGTGAACCTCCAAGATGAACCAAACCAGTTTCAAAGGTATTTTTTTTGGCTACTCTAATGATCTTTCCACCTATTGCATATGGAATCCTTCATCCAGGAAAATTTTCTGCACCTCAGACGCAAAATTCCTTGAATCTGAATTCTTCCACTACTCTCCTGGCCCCCATTCCTCCAAATAATTTTCTCCTCATTCCTCTTCCTCAGACATCCTTCTGTTTTCTCATTCCCTTCAGTCTTCTCCAATTGAAAATGCACCAATACCATCTTCTGATATCCCTCCTACATCTTTTGTGTGGGCGCCCATTCCTGTTTCTAACTCTGATTCTGTTATTCACCAATCTCAGCAAAACCCAGGTTGGATATTATCTCCACCAACATCATCCTTTCCCATAACTGGCAAGATTGGCCTCTGGTATATCTGATCAACAACAGTTATTGAGATCCAAAAACACTTCCCCAAGCTATGTCCTGCAAGTTTAGGAATTAATGGGTGACCACCATGGACCATGAAATATCCAATCTTCTGAGCTACAAGATGTGGGAAGAGGTTGATTAATGTCCAGATTTCAACAAACTAGGGTGTGTCTGGGTCTTCTGGACCAAGCGCAATTCCAATAATCAAATCACCAAATTCAAAGCAAGATTGTGTGTTCAAGGATTTAAGCAAGAAGAAGGAATTAACTTCAACTCTACCTTCTCTCCCACTGGAGAAAAAAACTCCTTACAACTTCTCATGACCTTTGCTATCCAAAAAAATCTCAGCATGCACCAAATTGATTTAAAATCCGCATTCCTTATTGCACTGCTATCCAAAAGGATTTTTATCTTGCCTCCACGCAACGTCTCCATTTGACCTGGGAAAAAACTCAAGTTGAACCGGGCTCTCTATGGCCTCAAGCAAGCACCTCAAGCCTGGTATAACACCCTGAGTTCCTGGCTTGCCAAAGTAGGATTTACTCGAAGCACAAGTGAAAAATGTTTCTTCTGGAATAGCAACACCCGGCTCTACATCCATGTTGATGATATTGCCAGATTTAGTAAAGATCCCAGAAAATGTTTTTGTCTCATTGAGTTAAAATACCAATGCAAGTACTTAGGTCAAGTCTCACTTCTGTTAGGACTCAACATCTCTCTCTCCAAGGACTGAGTCAAACTCTCTCAACACTTGTATATCTCCAACTTGGCTGATCAATATCCACTTCCCACGTACAAACTTTACTCTCCCACCTTCAAGCCAAACAAGAAACTTCAAAGTGCAACGGACGCAGAAGCCAGAAAATTTGAAAACCTAGTCCTAAACTACAGGAAAATATTGGGGGAATTACAATCATCAGTTTCAACTCTTAACAAGACATCAACTTCTCAACTAACTACCTCTCTCAGTTCCTCAGCAAACCCAAACAAGGTTCACTATGATGCAGCGTTGGCTGTTCTCAACTACCTTAAACATACGCCCAATAAGGGCATAGTCTTCAAGAAAACCCTGTCCAACAAACATCTTGCCGCCTTTGTTAACTCTGACTGGGCCACTTGCCCCACAACCAGAAGCTTGGTGACGGGTATTATAGTCACCTGGAAAGGAAACCTGATCCGCTGAAAGTCATGCAAACAACCCACTGTCTCCTTGTCAACCACCAAAGCGGAGCAAAAGTCTGTGGAAGATGGCATCAAATAGATAAAATGCTAAAACATTTCATTCACAAGGTATTTCAAGATTCTCTAAAGACAATGAGGGCTGTATCAAACTTGTGATGCAACAAGCAAATCACTCCGGCTTCAGGACCAAACATATGGACCTGCGGTATCATTTTGTTTGAGAATAAATCAAAGCTAAGGAAATCAACCTTTTAAAGGTGTCCTCTTCAGCCAATTTTGCTGACTTTCTTACTAAACCTCCAGCTAGAATCAAGTTGGAAGCCTTGCTCAAGCTTTTCAATTTTGAATAAAATCAAGATAAAAACAAGGGAGTCTGTGAAATTGTCATTTCTTTATCTCTGTTTTTGTCTTGTAATGTTGTTTTTCTTTATTTCATGTCTATTCATTCTCTTACTTCATTTCGTTTGTGAGTACCCTTCTTGTCACGCGCAAACACCACTCCACTGTCCGCACTCCAAATGTGAAGCACTAAAGACTATAAATCACCCGCTTAGAGGATCCTGATTATCCCCAGGGCTCTTCAGTCCTCCACATCAGGTAAGTCCTGTCAATTCATCTCCTCAAGCCTTACTAGACCCCTCAAGTATCTAACTCCATTGTCTGGGTCAATCAATTGAGGATCTTTTTCACCAAGCTCCACTAACTATTGCACTCATCCTGAACCAAACGCACAAGGTAGGTGATATTTTGCATAAACTTACAATCACTGTTGTTTCAGACTCACTACTGCTTGGCTTTCTTTCAGGTACTTTTCTTTCCTTTTTCTGGATCCTTATTGTCTGCTCCTTTGTATGCATTTCTTTTATTTATTTTTTTTGAATCTATGAAATAAATCTTTCTTTCAGTCTCTTACATTAAAACCTAAGAGATCCAAAGAGCAGAATTCCAATGTGGCTCACAAGTGTGGCCAGAGTAGAATTTTCACAAAAAGGCAAAAAAGAATCTTGCCCAGATGATGAACAATTGGGAGGACTTACTTCTGGAACAATTTGCCTCCACGGATCAGATCTGGATAATAATAGAAGAAAGAAAAATAGAAAAAAATTGGATCAGATTTCAAAGTTGATTCTTCAAATTTGGGATTGTAAATACCAAGTTTGCTGGTTTAATCCTGGCCCAGGGGACCAAATGTAATACTCCAAACGGTTCTAGGCCGTTGAAGTTCCATGGAGAGGAAATTTGCTGCTTAGGCTGCCCTCCTGAGCATTAAAAAAATATTTCAATGTAACCAAGATCAAGGTCCAGAACTTTTAAGTGAGGAATCAAGTAGTAAGCATAAAGTTTGATAATAGTTGGTAGTGATGGAAAAGCACTATCTGAGGCAAGATTAATTGGGAGATGTTTTAACAAAAGAAGTTTGAATTTTGTTTTTAAGTTCAAAAGAACAAAGCTGTTGTATGTAACAACACCCACAAGCTAATAACTCTGGTTGTCAGCAGGAGATTGGGGATGATCAGTTAAAACCACAAACAACCTCCAGATTCTCAATGAACCCGCCAAACTCTCTGCAATCAGGCGCTTGAAGGGTACCAGATAACTGAGGGTGGCCGTACAAGACAAAGCACAATGTTTTGAGAAGCTATAAAAGCAAACAGAAAACGAATTTGAAAAGGGATAACCTCAACACTTCTCAAAGAACTCAAGAGTAGGCTGGCAGAATGAAACTTTGAAAAATAACAAAGGTATAACACTACAGGTTTTAAGCTTTTTAAAGCCTCTTCAATCAAAGGTGATTGGCTCTGGAAAGATGATCAAGGAAGGATCAAGACCAGTATGGTCAGAGGAAGGGATCAAAGAGTGATATAACACACTCTAGAATTCCAACAGGAAGAATTCTCTTGAACCAGAAAGGCTATTGGTTGGTGGTTAGGATCAGGCCTCAGAGGGGAAAAGAATCAGGATAAAATGGATCAGGGGGAAATCAAGGATATACCCAGGATAATTATTATAAATTACAATGATAATGGGGGGGACATATGCACACACTCCCATGGATCATTCAGAAAAAGGTAGTGGAGAGCCCCTCCTTTTATGGGCCATGGGTCCTTATATACTATGTACAGGTGATAACACAAAGAAACACAATTTTTTTTTTTTTTTTTTTTTTAGGACATGAGAAAAAAGACAAAAAGAGAAACTGATGAGAACACAGACAAAAAAAATAATTGAAATAATAGGAAGATCTTGGATGGTGGGGATGGACTTGCCAATTATGGGCACAGGCAGGAGACCCGCAGGTGAAGAACCCCCATGGAAAGGCTGATGGGCCCCCGTAATTGCTGAATTGCAGATGATTGCGCAAGAGCCGTCATAGGAGCGCAATGGGCAAGATGGAAGTGGCAGCAGGGGGGGTGATGGTTGGAGGAGGAAGCTTGGGTGCGAGATGGTTGGTTCATGGTTGGATGACCTACCAAGGTGGGAGACAGGAGTGCAAGATTGGTTGTGGGAACAACCAATCAAGTCAGGGGATGGAGGTTGCTCCCGTGACCCATCTTGCGCGGGTGACCAGATCAGATGATGGGGGCAGTGGTGGATGTTTGGGTTCAAGCTTGAATTTGAGCCAGCATAGAACATTCAGGCTTAGCAAACAGTTGGTTGGCTTGCACTTCACAAGTCAGAGCTAGAGTTCAAGTGGGTGCTTGAGTAGTCCCTGGAGAATCAAGATATTTGTTCAAGTTGTGCTTTGAGCTTTGGATGACCAATGAATAGCCATTTCTGTCAATTTTGATGAAAATGTCAGCACCGGAAAGGGTCAAGCCAAGCTGAGCCGGTCTTTCTGGCACATTTGGCAATAATAACCAGGCGATGAAGAATGGAGCAAGAGGGAGTTGAACACCAGGGACAGGGGTCTAAACACCTGCCAGATCCTCCTAGAACTGGAAACTAAAACATAAAATAATTGTGGAAAATATTTTTTTTTAAATAGTGAATTTAAAAAATCATAAATAATTCAAATTTTCTGTAGTGATCCTGAGGTGTCAAGTTTTTCTCACCACACTGTTGGTGTTGGAAATTGGGAGCGGGGGAGGGGTGCAGGAGAGTGTTAATCTCAATGTCAATCCAATGCTTAGAAGAATGACAAAAAGTGTTGGAGTATTATGTCTTCTGCTGATAGCCTTGATCCTTTCTGTCACAGAATCTTATTACTACATGTCACCTGGTCATTTATTAACTTATGAATTCTTCATTATTGACTTACTCCATAAGTTCATCACATTTTCTTTTGTCCATATAGTTTCTGCCAATGCTGATTAGTCATCAAGTCCCTAGGCCCCCTGTGAGGGGCTCTCTAGTTGTCTATTTAAACCGGTCTTTTCCATGACCTTGCAATTCACTTTATTGACTTTGTTTCTTACAAATCCGGTCCTCAACTTTCTGAGTTGAGTAAGAGTCCATGATCCAATCATTGACTCCAACAGGTTATGAGCCCAGAGCACCACCTATTGTGATGTCTCTGTTATTGCTTCAAGTAAATCCTCTCTTAGTACAGTAGCTCTCCAATTATCCTATTGTTAATTGCATCTACTCCTTATTCAGTGACCTTCGTTGGTCATCCCTCAACACCGAGTAGCACTACTGTCTTTCTATTACTGACCGTATCTACCTTCTCATCCAACTGATCCTATTGATCACCTCAATTAGTCACCTCTATGGTCTTCCCGAGTAGCACTACTGTCTTTCTATTACTGACCGTATCTACCTTCCCATCCGACCTATCCTGTTGACCACCTTCAATTAGTGACCTTCATTGGTCTTACTTACCCTTACTTTGACCCTGTTGTTACCTCAAGCTTGATCCTTTAGTTCCTTGATCATCCAGTGCCCCCAACCGTCATCTTCATCCAGTCGATCGCGATGTTCCCTACATCTTGATTGCTCTCCAACTTCAACATCTTTTATTGCTTCAATAACCTTCATCGGTCTTACATCCGCTTCCATCTTTGTTGAACTTGACTCAAACCTCATGTCGTAACCCTTTGTTGTGGTTACTGAAAACGCAACTTCAATCTCTCCTTCCAGATTGACTGTTACTCGCATTTCTGACCCCGCAACTTCTTCAACTTAGCTTGCTTGTTTCAACTTGCAATTCTGATTTCCGTCATTCACAACTTTGCTCCGATCAACCTCCTCATTCACTCATCAAACGGTCCGCCTTCAATAGTCTGATCCGGAATACCAACCTCCGACTCTTTTGGCGAGGGGGTGAGATGGGATGACTCCCTATGCCCTCAGCCCTCACTCTGTCATTGACCGGTTTGTCAACCACTGTTACTCACAACCATGCTCTACAATCTTCCCTCTTCACATTGGAACCTTTTCATTTAGTTTACTCAATGGTTAACCTCCCATTAAACTCCGCCGCGCTATCCCTGTCAAACTCCATCAGTCAATCGTTACTAGGTTGCAACATTGCTCACTCGACCAACATTCATGGATACTGCCTCATGACTGTCATTGCTCTACTCATCAACCTTGCAACCTCAATGTTTGCCTCTCAGCTTGGTTGCCCTCACCTTGCTCTCCCGCTCCCAGTTGTTCCGATCTTGTGCCCCCTGATCAATCGCTGCCTTTAAAAGCCAACTGCTCCCCAATCGACTCTACTGCCCGGACCAGTCAAACAAATCATTTACGAGGGGGTGAGATGAGGATGAAAATGAGGATGAACCTCAAGCTGGTCCGGTTCCCGACCTATGTGACGATTCTCCAAACATCACCAACAGTTCTCTATTGACTCTCATCATTGATCGCAGATGGCCTCCTTCTCCAAGCTTCAATCACCTGTCTATTCGCTCCTCGCTCATATCATCTTACGACCTGTGGTTTGATTGCTCCCTCAAAATCACCAGTAAATTCCTCCCCTTTTGAACCCTCTGTTTCTCTTGCAACCCGCTCGCATTTCTCATCCTACAACCTCGATCACTCTCATCTTCAACTTCCCTCCTATGCGACATCATGTGGCACTCTTCAATGTGATTGGTTGCGGCATCAATCACACCTAACTCACCTTATCAGATCCCCAATCGCTTCTAAAATTTGACATCAACAAAGAACGTCCCAGGATCCTCCAAACCCTTGCTACCGCCTCTCAGACTGCCAACAATATTATCAACCAACCCCAACTGTGTGATCCCAACCAAATCTCTACCGATCCTATCCTCCAGGCTCTGGTAGAGAAAGCCGAAGTGTCTCAAAAGGGATTGGTACGGTATATCCAAACAGTATCTGACCACAATCCAGAGGGAGAATATTTAGGTACCCTCTTGAACACCAATGCCCAGGTTCTCGCCGCGTTAGATCTATTCAACGATCTGACTCAATCCAAGGTCGAAGGCCGCCAAATTGATCAACTCACCGATAGATTGAAGAAGGTTTCACTATCTGGCCAACCGTCGGGAATTCGATATATTTAATGATTTGAACCGGTCAGAGGAACAACCGATTGCAATTGTCAGTCCCCAATCTCCATCCGCCGATTTACTAGGGTTGGAATTTGGAACGACTTCACTCTCTAAATTGGGAGGCAATCAGTTAAAAGTCCCATTGGTACCCAATCCTGCTGGAGCTTCTACTCTTCAAACTCCTTCCAGCTATGATCCTGGCACGTTGTCGGATTTTTCTGATTTTGAAAACAACGAGGTTCTTCTAACTGTAGCAGTCCAAACGATTCTTCTGAAACAACCACTAGTCCTTCACACCTCCCGCGCGACCTTGTCAATGCAATCCTTTAAATCACGGTTCCTTTTGTCTCCATCCATTATTGTCTCTGATGACAGTCATTCTGCTAGCCTGTTATCTTGTCCTAAACCAGAACCTGCTTTGTGATATTTGATCAGACCTATTTCTACCGTTTGGTTTCTGTTTTCTTATGTTTTCCTTGACCTTTGGTCCTGTTCCTTTTCACCATTTTGTCAGCCTGCGTTGTCATACCTTTTCATCTTCTCACCCAGTCTCAAGCCTACCAGCAAGGGGGTGTTTTGGAGTATTATGTCTTCTGCTGATAGCCTTGATCCTTTCTGTCACAGAATCTTATTACTACATGTCACCTGGTCATTTATTAACTTATGAATTTTTCATTCTTGGCTTACTCCATAAGTTCATCACATTGTCTTTTGTCCATATAGTTTCTGCCAATGCTGATTAGTCATCAAGTCCCTAGGCCCCATGTGAGGGGCTCTCTAGTTGTCTATTTAAACCGGTCTTTTCCATGACCTTGCAATTCACTTTATCGACTTTGTTTCTTACAAATCCGGTCCTTGAATTTCTGAGTTGAGTAAGAGTCCATGATCCAATCATCGAATCCAACAAAAAGGACAATAGGAACAAGTTGAAAAATCCCAAAATCAACAACAACAACGTCTGTGGTGATCAAAACCAAAATCTAGTAGATGAAGATGACAGTGGTTATAGGAGGGAGTTAGGTATTGAGATCAGATTAGCATTGGAAGCCCCAGGCCATCTGAAGGAGCTGGTGAAGCGGGAGAGGCTCATGTTGAGGCTTTCTTGAAGTTTGTTATGGGATTGGTTGGATGGCAGGTTGAGAGCAGGCTTAGAGTCAAGGGGAGTTGAACCAATGATATGCGGAGCTGGAGCGCCCTGGAGAGGCCTTCCTAGACTGCTAGGACAGGTAGGAGGTGGGGGGACCAAAAGAGGAAGAGTATCCATTGCAACAAACTTTTTTTTGCCACCTTTTCTTGAGGTGTAAAAATTGGTCACCACAGCGTACAAAAAGGAATAAATGAGACAGAAAGGGATGACATGTGAGGAAAATGCAAATATGAAGATGTAGTTTATGCAGGTTAAGGGACAATTCCAATTGAAAACTATACAGTTGATGTGGCTATGTAGGCATGAGTGCAAACTTAGTTTGAGTGCGTGACCAAGAATGGAAGTCCAAGGGTTGATGATACCTAGGGCAAAAGAGAAAAGCTCCAATGGATGTTTGATTGGTATTAGAGTTAACTGCAAGTATTTTTAAGTATATACTGAGCCTCCAAGATTGGAAGGTTTTTAACCAAGACAAAATTGGTAAGCAAAAGGCACCATTGATGTTGTGTGTTATTTGTGTCACACTTATTGACTGAGGTAGAAGGTACTGAGTAAAAGAAAATATCAAAGTAAAGAAGCCAATGAACCTTAAACTTGAGGTGTGAAAACATTATGACTGAAATTGTTTCTTGTTAGACCATGAGGATGTGCATGAGTATATGGATAATAAAATCTTCTTTATTGAAGAAAAATTGGACTTGAAAAAACCCTGAATTTTTAAATAAAAGAAATTCTTGGGTGGAAGAGGACCATGCTATCCTCAAATGATTCCTCAAAAATTCATTGGGAAAAATGTTGGATTTTTGGAAAAACCTAGAAGGAAAATTTTCAAACCAAATTAAATCTATTAAGGGTGCACTCTAAAAATCCCAAATAAAGTTAGGAATAGTTCCCCCCACTTGATTGTTATCTTTGGAATAAAAATTGTCTTTAGAGGCAATTTAACTCATTGGGGAACAATTTGAGAAATTAAAGCGCAACCATGATGGCAAGATGTACACCAAGTCATACTCCAAGACTATTGGTTTTCCCTTTTCCCATCAGATGGTGAGCTACTAGCATCAAGAGGATCCTTTGTTCCTGAGAATGTTCATCCTCAGTGGTGGTTGGATTATGACCCTTGCAGTTCTAGTTCTGTAAGTTGGTTCAAGTTGGATTTTTGGATTTTTCAAATCACTTTTTCATTAACTCTATTTGATAAATTCTTTTTAATGGATGATTCCTAATTTACTAATGTTGAATTCCTTTTAATTTTTAAAGTTTGAGGTTTATGAAATGCTCAACAATTCTCTTTCACTTGAAGACCACAAATTATCAATCTAAGACTAGACTTGAACCCAAAGTATTGCAATGAAGCCAAGGTTGGCCATAATTGAAAGATACCCATGAAGATGATTCTCAATTCAAAAGTTTTCAAAAGGAATTCAAGTGGCTAAAGGAAATTGGATGGGCACCAAATAAGAAAATATGAAAGATTGTAAGTCTTTTCTTTTTTGAAATCTTCATTTTTCAGGTTTAATGAACTGATGATGATATGATGATAATTTTTAGTCAAACTCTGCAGGATTGGAATCTGAATTTCACATTCCAGAGGAAGATACTGAACATGAATGAGCTTCACTTCATTTGGACTTGGAATCCTCTTCAGGGGAAGAATTTTAAGAATGAATTAATTAATTAATTTTCACCTAATCTGTCTCCGCTTTTCTCTATCACCTATCCTCTTCTTTCTTGACCCCATTTGTTTTAAAAACTGGTATGAGTGCCTGTGACATGTCTTGTATCACCCGGGGAGCCTTTCTTCTCACCCGGTTGGATCCTCTCCTCTGATCAGTGGAGATCTGAGTTC
Source organism: Puccinia polysora (assembly GCA_025617555.3). Taxonomy (NCBI): domain Eukaryota; kingdom Fungi; phylum Basidiomycota; class Pucciniomycetes; order Pucciniales; family Pucciniaceae; genus Puccinia; species Puccinia polysora. The sequence continues at coordinate 9,311,372 of CM062629.1, forward strand.
TTCTTCTCCATTTTGCTTGTTTGGCAGTTCATCTTCTCTTTTCTCCTTTTCAATCATTTTTTGTTTATTCATCTCCTTTTCTCTTCTTTATCAACCTACTCTTATCAAATTATTTCCATCAACCGCCTTATCTCCTCTGCTTGACTAAGAACGCATCCTGGCTCAACATCCCTCTATAGCCAGTTCAACTTCTCCAACAACCCTTTTCTAATCAAGCCTCACCATCTATGGATCTATGCCTGGTAAAAAACTGGTCCTCAAGATTTTCCTGACTTTTTTCCTCTGACAATCTAGCTCCGCCTCTTGCAGTTGTCCATCTAGATCTCATTGCCTCAATCATCCTTGTTCCGTCAGATCCCTCTTTTATTCACCAAATAAACTCTAAACTTTTTGTTTCTTCATCTTGCTTATTTTTGAGCATCTTATGTCTGGTCTTCAAACTTTCTAACTCTTATCCATAGTCCTCTGATTTTCAGTTCAAAAAAATCATGTCACAATCCTATCACAGCTCAAATCCAAAAGTACAACTCTATGTAATTGAAAATGAACAAACCAGCGGGAGCAAACAACTATTTCCATCAGCTTGTGCTCAAGGTCTCTGTCAATGGCATTCCCCCCCTAAATTATGAAAACTATTCTATCTGACAAGAGAAGATGATGATTCTATTTGACCTCAAAGACATAAAAGACTTCATCACTAGAAACATGGTTCAACTACGTGTAAAGCAAGATCAAGAAATTGGAGCAATCATCCTATCTAAATTCAATAGCACAACTCATGCCAATTTTTTCAAAGCCACAAAAAGAATTTCATATAAGCTACTCTGGGCGGAGATCACCTGCTGATTTGCCTCATCAGAAACCGCTAATAGAGCCCATGTCTTTAACCAATTTCTTCACGCTCCGTTCAATTAACAGGCAATCAAGGGATTCATGACAGACATCCAAAAAGCTCTCACTTGGATGGCCAAAGTTGGAATAGAACTACCAAGGGACATATTGGCTTATCTAATACTTTTCAAGTTTCCACCTAATCTAGAGAATCTGAAACAACAAATTATGCAAGTAGAAAATTCAATGACGGGAGAGGTTGTATTTCATCACTTAACTTAATATAACAATGAGCACAAGGCACAACTGAAAAAAGGCAAATCCAATCCTGATGTATCACTAGTGACTACTAAGAACAAGAAAGACAAAGACAAAAGAAAGTTCCCCATTAAGTACAGGGAAGGCTTTCACAACACAAATGTGCCACATCCCAAATCCTCCTGCTTTCATCTTTCCCATCAAATTGCTCCAGAATTGTGGGTAGAACAGCAAAATGAATGGAAAAACAGAACCCAGAAGACCCCTACCATAAACTACCATGGTCTACTTACTCTCTGGATTAACGCAGACAACATGTCAGCCATGAGACATGTATTGGTGTCCTATGGGCTGGCCAACTCACAAGTATTTGTAGTATAGTGGTTAAGGAATGTCTTAGTACCCTTCGTAGTACCTAGGTAGTGTGTTCAAGCCTCCATTAGTCCATGACATATCCATATTTTTGACATATAAAGTTTCATATAATCATATTTTTATAGTATGTCTTAATATTAGAAATCATCCTATAAAACCTTGAAGGTTTATATTATAATTTATGGGAGTTCTTATAACTTTACTCTAGATTACATTTCTTCTGGAAGCGTCCAATTGGATGTACAATTAATGTCCTTCAAGATTTCCCTCTGTGGAAACTATATTCTGTAATAATCCTTATCTACCATAACCCAGATTTTTAGGTGAATTGTAAATTATTTTCTAAGAACTCTCCTTCCAGCTTTTAGATAACTTTCAAGAAGTTAATCATGCTGGAAAGGCGTACACTCAGAAGCTAGGAAACTCCCCTGGTGCAGATAAACTCTGTGGGAATACTTACCCAGAGTATACATATCTATGTGGATTAAGAATATCTAATAATATGGTTGTAATTCTTTGAACACATGCTCTGATTGATCTACAGAGATTTAGAGGGTAAGTAAATGGATTCTGAAGCCTTGAGAGCGTCCTCTTGAAGGAGAATAATTGACTGGGGTGATTCCCCCCATCACTTTAAACTTCTGAATAAATAAATTAAAACCTTACCTTGAACATAGACCCCAATGAGTATGTAAATGTTATCATACATTGGGGATGATTTCTTGGGGCTCTGGGCCACTGGAGACGAGGTCTAGGACAGTGATGTACTCCCCTGATGATGCCCTGAGTCCCCCTGAGGACTCTTGCAATATAAAAGAGGAGGGTCTTGTCCCTACAAGACCTATTCCTTATTGTATTTCATAAACCAGATAGTGCATATTAACAAGCCCATACAACTTAGTCCACCAAGAGGATTTACTGGGGCCTTTTTATTCAACATCTTATTATATTATGAATCAAACAATAAAATTCAATTTCGAGTCCAAGGTCCTATTGGAGTTATAGTCCCTTTTAGGCTATCATAAAGGGTGTGAGCTTCCTTGTGTAAGCAAGTCTCCTTTGAGCTTTATTTATTAAAGCTAGGCCCCTTATCTCTTGAGAGATTCAAGGTTTGGCTTTTTTACTCCTGATAACTTTTTATCAGTTGAGTTTTTTATTGATATTATCAGTGTAATCATTAAAACTGATATTTGGCAATTATTATTATTTTTTTGCAGGTATCTGCCACAGCTATCATTGCAATAGAGGCAATACTCTGACACAACACACCTAATCTCCTCTTGGACTCCGGCACCAATATTCATATATTTTTTGACCTGAAATACTTCACCTCAATTAAAATAAAGGACAAGCCAAAGGAAATTAAAAAAGGCAAGTTGGAAGCTAATCTCAACATACAGGGAACAGGTATGGTTTGACTCAAGTGGGAAGAATCTATCATAATGCTTGAAGAATGCATGTACATTCCTGAAGTTTTAGTCAACCTGATCAGTCCTGGTCTCCTGGAAAAGAAGGGATGCAACCTCTCACAAGAACAAGATTTATTTTCTATCACTCAAGGTGGCAAAAGATTCTCAAAGGCCTAATCCAAGACAGCTTATTTTTTGTAGAGAAGCCTCAAATTTCTGCAAAAAACCTCCCGGTTAATCTCTAAAACCAATCCCCAATCACCCCATCGACCAAAACCCAATCACTATCCAATCTCCATAAGATGTATTGACAGGCCTCAATCTCTACTCTCAAAACAATCCTCAAGGATTGGTTCCCCAGGGATGAATTAAATAACTTCCAATGCAATGGCTGCATAAGGAGGGAAATGACAAGGTTTCCCTTTTCAGCAACCTTGAAACCTTCATCTAAACCCCTCAAAAGTATTTACCTTAACCTGATAGCACAAATTGCTCCCCAATCAAAGACTGGGCACTGATACACCCTGAATCTTATTGAAAACTTCACAGGATATCTTGAGGCTCTTCCTTTCCAATCTAAAGATGAAACTCCTGATTTTGTCATCAGTATGCTTGAGAATGAATACAAACAGTTCAACTAATATCAAACAGAAATCTTCTTAGATAAAGGAATGGAGTCAACAAAAAGAATTTGAGGTATTTTGCCAATTCCAAAAATATCAAGCTCCCAACCACCAAACCCTAACGTTCTCAACACAAAAGTCAAGCTGAATGAGCTAAAGACACCATCACAGAGTTGGCATGCGCAAATTTTTCCTCCTCCAGGTTGAATAAATTTTACTGGAACATTCTGATCAGAATCTTTTGCTTCATGCTCAATCAAGTTCCTAGGGAAGTTAATGGCCAATCCCCTTGATAAATTATGTCAAATAAGAAACTCCCTACTAATTATTTGAAACCTTAAGGATCTCCTGTTATTTACCTTGAAAATTGTCTACAAAAAGGGAAAAAATTTAATTCAATGGCAAGGGATTGGAAGGGTTCTTAGTTGGGTTCAATCCTGTTTTTCATTCCTATTTATCCTTAACTCATCTTTTGCTCTCTTTGAAACCAAAAAATGTCCAGTTCCTCAAAATTCCTCTCCTCTGAAAAGTTGAAAGACTGAAGAACTGAATCATCAGGTAGAGATAGGGAGAAAGAAAAAAAAATCACAGCAACAGTACAAGCAGATAAGAGAAATAACCTGAAGAAAAAACAGAGCTAGACAACTGATCATGAAGAATTTGGACAAGTCACTTGAGAGAATGCAGAATTGGTCTTGAAAACTTGAGGAAAGCTAGCTTTACTGAGGAGGTACTTGTATTTGTTCAGAGGATTGAGATCAGAGGATAAGTTGAGTAGAGGTTGGCTTGTTAGCTGTTGAAGAGATCAAAATGGTAAGGAAGAAAAAAAGAAAGAAGGAAAAACAAACAGGAGGAACTTACTTGACTAAGAGGACCTGAGAGCCCTAAGTCAAACTCAGGATCTCATTCAAGCAGTACAAGAAGTCTTAAGAGATCCAGATCTGGAGTATTCACACAGCCCAGGGCTTTACAGAGGCGCGCCGGACATGCTGGTAGAAGCGGTCTCAAAGAAAACAGAGACATAAAACAAAAGGAAGAAGAGATAAAAGCATAAATAAATGAAGAAGAAATAAATGAAGAAGAAATAAATGAATAAGAAATAAATGAAGAAGAAATAAATGAAGAAGAAATAAGTGGAGAAGAAATAAACAAAGAAGAAATAAATGAAAAAGAAATAAATGAAAAAGAAATAAATGAGGAAGAAATAAATGAGAGATACAGAAAAATCAAAGACAAGTATATGGAATTCCAACACCCTCCCTGGCTTTGAAATTTTATTTCTCATGCAGAAAGGTGAGACACTTAATCAGGGGTAATATCAAAAGAGCTTTGGTTAGAGAGTAGGCACAAATTTCCTTGGAAGATTTCTTCTTCAGTTGGATGGTTCCCCTCACTATTTCTTCCAAAATAAAATGATGCCGCAGGTCAAGGTGTTTCAATCAGAAGCTTGATTGATTAGCCTGCTGCATAGTCAGTTTTATACAGCCTTCTTTTCCTCATGAATCAGAGTTGGAGTGTTTATTTTTCAGCAAAGGACTTCACATAAACATTTTTGCATCCAAAGGACTTCCTTCAATCCATAACAAACAAACTTGTATTTGGCTTTGGTTGTAGAGAGAGAGACTATTGCTTGTTTCCTGGATTTCCAAGTAATAAGATTAAAATTCCAAGTAACAACAATCACTGAGACAGAACAATACGTTGAGGGGGATGTGTTCCAATAAGATTCCACAAAAGCTGTGAGTGGTTTGTTCAAGTTTTCCACAGTAAATTTGATACCTTTGCTGGTGGTGTGCAAGAGCTGGTTCAGCACTTTCAGCGCATCTTTGAAATGAGACAGACTTGGGGCCTTCAGGAAGTGGGAAAGGTAGTTGACGGGGAAGGTGATTTCTGGTCTGGTGTGGAAACTAATATAATTGAGCTCTCCAATGAGTTTTTGATAGTTCAAACCCAATGAGGCAAATGAATTTCTTTCTTCATTCAGTGCAGGCAAAAGTTTCCCATGGGTTGCAAACGGAACCAAGTGTTCCTTAAACTTGGGTAGAGGGGATTTGGCTGCAGTGGACTTGATGTATGTCTCTTGAAAGAGCTTGATTTAACCAGGAGCCTGATGGATATTGATTCCCTGGAGAAGCTTGGATTCTTGAAGATACTTCACCTTGAACCACCTGCCTATGAGAGTGGCAAACCTCTTGGTCTTCTTGCAGAATATTGCAATGTCATCAAAATTAATTTAGAGGCAGGTGTCTTTGGAGAATAAAGCGCAGTGATTGCTGTTGCATCTATTGAGGCCAGATTCTAAGAGCAAGTTTCTGAGTTTGAAGTACCATGCTTGTGGGGCTTTCTTGAGATCATATAGCGCTTTCTTGAGTCGGAGTTTATTTCCTATTTCTACCTCCACATTTGGAGGAGCTAAGATGTGAATCCTTTCCCCAAGAGGAGCATTTAGAAAGGAAGCTTTTAATTTGAGTTGGTGGAATTTGAGGTTGTTGCATAGGGAAAAGGGAATGAGATGTCAAAGAGAGGTCTTGTTGCCAGTGGGTGTGAAGGTGTTGAAAAAGTCCACTCCCTCAACCTGATTGAAACCCTGTGCACATAGCCTTTCCTTGAACTCCACAATCTTGTTTCTCTTGTTCCGTTTGGTTCTGAACACCCAAATACACTTTATCTTGGAGAAATTGCCATCCTCGTCCACCTCCTCCCACACATCATATCTGTTGATACTAACCACTTCATTCTCCTACGCATTGATACATTCAAATTTTTACTTGCTGTGGAGAGCTTTATTGAGTTTTTTTGGTTCTTCATAGTGAGCTTCAACCAGGTAGAGCTTTGATTCTAGACTTCTGGGATGATTGAGAATATTCCCAGTAAATATTTCAAACTTGGGTTTGTCCTTGTTAGTTGCCAGCAAGGAATTAAAAGTGTCCAGAGGGCTTTTGGAAGAAATTTATGGATCAGATTGCAAGGCAGGGATCTGATTGTGGTCATTATTAATTACATTAAGATCAGGCGTATCCTGCAAGTTTGGGTTTTTGAGTTCAGGTAGAGGATCTGTGTCAGACGGAAAAGATTCAGTGCCAGTAAATTTGTTTTCCAGGAAACACAAATTTTCTGAGATGATGACTTTGTTGATTGAGGAATTGAACACTTGGTAATTTGAGAAGTTGTTTGCAAAACCAACCTGAATTCCCGTGAACCCAGATTGAGCAAGCTTAGAAAGTCAAGGTTTTTTGGGAATGAGAAATATAGAGGTGCAGCCAAAAGCTCTCAGAAATTTGTAGTTGATGGTTTGCTTGTACCAGATTTTGCAAGGAATAATGTTATTGTTGGAGGAAACAGGGAGAAATTTGAGAAGATTTGTGGTGGTGTTTACTGCTTCTGACCAAATTCTTCTTGTAAGTGTTGATGTTCTGACTCTCTCTGATCTCATGTTTCCTTATGACCTAGTTTTCCTTTCTGTTATCCTTTTTCTCATTTTTTCCTTTATTTCTTTATAATTATAAAAGTACAAACTGTTTTGTTCTTTTTGTAAAACGCACTTGGGGGCGGCTCTTATATCAAAACCTGCGCGCAATGTGCGCGCTTTGTGGTTCCCAATCTGGGACACCTCTGGACCAGTACGGAAAAAGTAAAATTTTTATGAGCTTTTCTATAGCCCCCATTTTGATCAAAAAAAATTTTTTGATCCGGAATAATTTCCATTTCCAGTTCCCAAACTTCCAGCTCCCACTCTCCTAGTCATCTAGGATCCTCTCTTGGGTGCCTAGCACCTGGTCCTGTGTTCAAATCCCCCCTCTCTGACGGTATTCCTTCTCTTTAGGGAAAGGTTCTTGATTCAACTCTTCTGTTTTTTTTTCTGAGTATTTTTTAGTTTCTTTTTTTTCTTTTGTTTTCTCATGAAAATCATCCTAAAAAAAAAAAAATGTTTTTTCTGCTCTATTTGTAAATCTCTCTTCTAAATAGTTTACAGACCTCTTGTCTATAAAAGGAGGGGCTCTTCCCTGCCTTTTCAAAAAAAACATCCAGGGGAGTGTGTGCATATGTCCCCCCTTTATCATTGAAATTGAATCCTGATCCTCATCCTGGGTATATCTATGATTTCCCCCTGATCCATTGATCCTTAGTCTTTTCCCATCTGTGGCCTGATACTTATCACCAAACAATAGCCTTACTGGTTGAAGAGAGTTCTGTCTGTTGGAACTCTTGAGTGTGTTACACCACTCCTTGATCCCTTTCTCTGCTCATACTGGTCTTGATCCCTCCTTGATCATTTTTCTGGAGCCAATCACAATTGATTGAAGAGGTCTTATTAAGCTTAAGACCTGGAGTGTTATACCACCCTTGTTTTTTTTGGAGTTGCATTCTGCCAGCATACTCTTGAGTTCCTTGAGAAGTGTTGAAGTTATCCTTCCTTCAAATCAGTTTACTGTTTGCTTTTAGATCTTCTTAAACATAGTGCTTTGTCTTGTACAGCCACCCTCAGTTATCTGGTACCCTTCAAGTGCTTGATTGCGGAGAGTTGGGAAGGCTCATTGAGAACCTGGAGGTTGGTTGGGTTTGAGTTGATAATCCCCAATCTTTTGCTGAAAACCAAATTAATTAGCTTGTGGGCATTGTTTACATACAACAGCATTTTTCGTTGAACTTTAAACAAATTTTAGCTTCTTTTGTCCAAGTTTTTCCCACATAATCTTGGCTCAGATAGTGCTGTTCCATCACTGCAAAACTACTATCTTTACCCTTTACTACTTGATTCCTCATTTACCAGGTTCTGGACCTTGATCTTGGTTACATTTAAATGTTTTTGTAACACTCAGGAGGGCAGCGTAAACAGCACCTTTCCCCTCCACAGAACTGCCACGGCCTTGCACCTTTTGGAGTCTTACAGCGTTCTGTTCTCACTCACTCCCTTGCGGTCTCATGAAAGCAATTCATGATGGACCACAGTAGCTCAAGACCACCAGCCCAAGCCCAATCAACAAACCTCACTCCATCCAACCAACAACCCAAAAGAACCAATCGATTCAATCACAAATAGCTCACAATCAAATCAATAACTCAAGATCAATCAATCAATCCAATCAACCACTTGAGATTGATCTGCTCATCAGTCCAATCTGCAAATTGATCTCCGTCCAATCCATCACATTATTAACACAAGCAACCAGTCTACTCCTGTTGATAACTTTACCTGGCAACTCTTTGCTCAGTGCAAGAATTTACTGCAATTTTCATAGTTCTCAATACATTGATCTACTTATCCTGAACTGGTCATCCAACTTTTTCTGGCTGCTTCTCATCAATCATTGTTTCTTTTTTACCCTATATCAGACATGCTTTCCTCAGCCAGCTTTTCCCTCTGTTGGTTACTTTGTCTTCTACTCCATATGTGGTTGTTCATACATACTCTTTCTCATACAAATTTCATTTATAAATTCATTTTTGTCTTGGTTTACAATCAAATCCTTCACAGTAAGCTTGGCTTGTAACATGAGACATTGTGTTTTTTTGAGAATTGATCTATTAGCTTGTTCTTCAAGTCCATTTTGTTGTGGGGAGTAAGGAGGTAACAGGAGATGATTAATCCCAGTGCTCTTGCAGAAGAGCTTGAATTCTTGACCAATGAACTCACCTCCATTGTTGGTAATTGTCACGCTTTGAACTTAGGGATTATTTTCTTCATCACTTCAAGATTTCCTCTCCTCATTACCATCTACCTCAGTCTAAAAGTGTGACAAAAATAAAGAACAACATCAATGGTGCAATCGGCTACTTCCTCTGGCTTGCTTTGACCTTCCAATCTTGGCGACCAACTTAGTATATACTTGCAAACATTGCAGTTAACTCAATACGGGTCGGCCATCCATTATGAGATCCAATCTCCTTCCCTGGCCAATCAACAGCCTCAGACTTCCATCTTTGGTCATGCACTGTTTGTTAGTTTGCATCTATGTCTAAATAAGCCATCACTACTGTCCAGTTTGCAATTGGACCAGTCCCTACCCTGCATACACTATTACCTCTCATTTGAATTACCTTCAACTTCATTTGCTCCTGTCCCAATTCATCATACATTTTTACACTCAGATTCTATTGTCTCGCACTTACACTATGACCTAGGATATGTACTACTGCTTCATTTCCTATCCCGTTCCTGTCATTCATTGCCTCACCGCCTTCAACTGTAGTTAGCTCATCAAAAGGTTGTATCTAGTCACTTTGGATTACCTTATAAGGGCTACCCACTTGCCTTATGATTGTCTCCTCAGTTAGTTAATTTCATACGTTCTTCCATTTTGCTTCAACCTAGTTATCACATTGGACTCAGGTTGAGTTTCCTTCCTCGGAACACATTCCATTAATCTCGCCATTTGTTGAGTGGCATAACCAAGTTTGCACTTTGCACTGAGTCTTGCTACTAGCACTTGCCCTCGCACTCAGCATTCCTTTGCGCTCACGATCATCTAAGAATTTCCCTATAGTACGTGGGGTGGTTGTGTGACAGTAAATTAACTAACTCAACTCATCTATTGTAGCTTGCCAACCTATAGTAGACTTTTTCTTGATGTCACGTACTTGCTCAACCGGGAATGCTTCCCTTGTGCCTTACAGTGATGAGATCCATTGGGTAGCAAGAACCAGCGCTCCTTGGGCCTCACAACCTTTAGATCCCGTTCCTCCTTCTATATCGCTATCTGTTGAACCCCTTGATGATCCTTGGACTCCTCCACAGGATGTTCCGACGGACCCTATCGCGGAAATTGCAGATTCGGACCATTCTTCCAATGAAACCTTGACTTGTGGTAGACCAGGGGTTTGCACTACTGCTCCCAAGCCCGATGCTCCAACCCTGCTCTCAACATTGATCCAGGCCCTTACTCATGGTGCCCAGCGATCTAGTTGGAGTACTCCTAGCTTTTGCACTCTGGGAATGAAACAACCCAATCACTTTACGGGAGAACATCCTCATAAGCTTAGATCCTACCTGCAGTCTTGTAAAATCATCTTTTCAAACGACTCCAACAATTTCCCTTCCAATAGGCATAAAGTTATGTATGGTTTGTCCTTCTTAGGAGGTAGAGCCTTGAAGTGGTTTGAAACGTACCTCAAAATTTTGTCCAACGACAGTTCAACGTGTATTCTCAACAACTGGGAAAGGTTGGAGCAACAACTTTTCACCCTGTTAGGCAACCCCAATGAAGTTTGAAACGCCAAATACGAAATTAATATTTTAGTTATGAAGGAAAATAGTAGAGCTTCCGTTTACATTTCTCATTTTCGAACCCTGCAGTCTTTCATCCAGTGGAACAAGGCCGCCCTTCTATTCCATTTCTGAAAGGGTCTACCGGCACGCTTAATCAAACAGCTTGCAGTTGGGGGTCATAAGACAACCTTGCTTCAGCAGCTAATTGGTTGAGTGATTGAGCTTGATAATGGCTATCACAACAAGAATTGCTCTTGGCAAAACAACCATGGACCGTCCACCTTGGCTCCAAGGGTGGACAAATCCTCAAAGAAAAACAAGAGGAACCCAAAACCATCCAAATCAACCCCAACTTTGAACTCCAACTCAAAAGGGAAAACTGTCACCAAAACTCCAAAGTTCTTGGACAAAGAAACCGGGATGCTATGGAACAAGGAACGCCTACAAAGGGAGAAGAATGGGCTGTGTATGTATTGTGGAGGAAAACATGATTTGGACAGTTGTGCGAAGAGATTAGCGCGTAAAGCGGCTAAGCAGTCAAAAAATTAGTTTGTAGTTTTTCTGATACTTGCAAGGAAAACTACACATTATCTAAATCACTGCGAGTATATCTTTGCACTTGCGAGTCACTAAGTGCTCCTAGTTCAAGATTTATCCTATTCCATTCCAACAACACTCCTTATCAAGTATTACTTGACTCCGGGGCTAATGTTTCTTTCATCAGTGAATATTTTGCCACTTCCAGAAATCTAACACGTTCCAAGATAGATAAATTTCCTATCTATTTAGTAAGTAGTGCGACTGAACCGTCTTATTGGGTTTCCCCAAAAGCAAAATGGAAATTCACATTCTCCAATTTCCCCAGCTTCAAATGGGATTTATTTGTCTTGGCTATACCCAGAATGGATGATACCATTCTAGGCCATGATTTCCTGGTCTACTGGAATCAGGATGTGAATTGGCAAGAAGGAGTAATTAACCTTCGAACCTTGCACCCCCAGAAAGCTAATTTTTCCGTCAATCAGGAATTGAACAGCCTACCTGACACTGTCATTGAGTTGGATGACACTTTTCCGCCAGGATATTTGCAATGTCCTGACCTCCATTCCCAAATTCGCTCTTCAGATTTAGGAGTTATTGCTTACCTATCCAGCTTACCTCTTTCCTGTTCCTTCAAAGAGAAACAGACACCAACCAAACGGTGTATTTTGAGCTCCCCAATCCTCTCGCACCATGCAAGCCCCTCAAATCTGGTGCTCAAAGATGACATGATTGAAGATTTAGAAATCATTTGAGAGTCTTTACCTTCAGTTTATCATGACTTTGCTGATGTCTTCTCAGCTGCAAGAGAAGATAAACTGCCTCCATCCCGTCCTTACAATCACAAGATCAAACTTACTGGCCCACCTCTGGCACCAGGACCAGTTTACTCTCTTGAATCAATTGCGCTTCAAGACTACATTGCGGAAAATGTAGCAAAAGGATTTCTTTGACCAAGCAATTTGAATACCAGTTCACCTGTCCTATTTGTTCCAAAAAAGGAAGGCGGACTTTGCCTTTGTGTTGACTACAGGAAACTGAACCAGGTAACCCGGAAGAATGCCTATCCAGTACCGCCTATGTCACATCTCCTCACCCTCTTTCATGGAGCTGCTTATTTCTCAAAGTTAGACCCTCAATGTGCCTATAACCTAATTCCCATTAGGGAAGGTCATGAGTATTTGACCGCAATGAGAATCCGGTTTGGCAGTTATGAGTATACCTTCATGCCTTTTGGCCTCTGTAATGCTCCTTCCACTTTTCAACATTTCGTCAATGAAATTTTCTGAGATCTCGTAGGCAAATAACTTGTGGTATATCCCAATGATATACTAGTCTACTCAACAAATCTTGAAGATCACATTGCACATATGAAAGAGGTGCTGCAGCGACTTTGCAAGAATGACCTGTTTGCAAAAGCCTCTAAGTTCTAATTCCATTCCTCTTCTCTTTGTTTTCTAGGTTTTGTAGTCTTGCAGCAAGGACTATTGATGGACCCAGCCAAAAGCAAAAGCATATTGAACTGGCCCCCACCTTCTTCCGTCAAATCCCTTGAAGTTTTCCTTGGTTTCAGTAATTTTTATAGGAGGTTCATTGAATGTTACGCCGAAAAAACCGTGAATCTTACTAACCTTCTTCAAAAAGACACTCCTTTTGTTTTTACCAAAAAAGCTGCTTCAGATTTTGAAGCTCTGAAGAAAGCGTTCACCACTGCTCCAATACTTGCTCACTTCAACAAGCTAGCTCACACTATTGTTGAATCAGACACTAGCGACTATGCGATTGCAGGAGTAATCTTGCAGTTCTCTTCATCCACTTCTCTCTTTCATCCCCTAGCTTTCAAGTCTCGCAAGTTGCTCGCTGAAGAGCTTAACAATTAGATTCTTGAAAAGGAACTTCTCACAATTGTTTATTGCTTGAATAAATGGCGTTCATACCTTTTGAGCCTTAGGTAATCCTTTGAAGTTTTAACTGATCATGATTCTTTAAAGTATTTCATGAGCTCAAAAGTCCTCACACGTAGACAGGCACGATGGGCCAAATACCTCTCCGAGTTCCACTTTACAATCACGTACCGTCCTGGGAAACAAGCGGTAGTACCTGATGCTTTATCACATTGGGACAAAGTTTATCCAGGGGTGGGAGCACCTTTGCCAAAAACAACCCTGAAAACGTTAGGACACTCTTCTCAACCCAATCTGCCCAACTCAGTTCAATCATTGCTCACTTACAATATTTGGCTTCCAAACTCCAACAAGCTCAACGCGAGGACCCCAAGTGCATCAAACTTTGCAAAAGTGCAAACTTATTAGATAGTAGTTACGGTATTGATGATAATGACTTTTTAGTCTATGATAATTGTATAGTAGTACCAGATAATTCTTGCATTAAGTTAGATATCTTTGAGTCACAGCATGATTCTCCACTTGCTGGTCATCATGGGCAGGATAAAACCTACAAATTGATTGCACAAGACTTCTACTGGCCTGGTATGATCAAATAATTAAAAGATTATGTTAGCGCGTGCTATGATTGCAATCGTAACAAGTCCTTGAAACACCGGAAGTATGGGCTGCTCCAGCTACTTCCAATTCCGCCTCATACTTGGCACTCGCTTTCTATGGATTTCATCTCTCAATTACCTTCTTCTAGTGGATATGATGCTATTCTAGTAATAGTAGATTGCTTCTCAAAGATGGCTTCATTTCTGCGCAGTAATGTGACAGCCTCTTCAGAAGACTTAGCTAACTTTTTCATAGAATATGTTTTTTTCAAAGCATGGTCTCCCTGATAATATAGTCAGTGATTGTGGATCTCCGTTTTTCTAAAGCTTCTGGACCTTGCTATGCCAACATTTGAAGATCACTTGCAATTTATCAACGGCGTACCACCCGGAAACGGATGGGCAAACCAAGCGAGTTCATCAGATTCTCAAACAATATCTTTGAATGTATGTTGCCTATCAACAAGACGACTGGTTGCAATGGCCCCCACTAGCCAAATTTGCCTACAGCAACTCCACTCATTCCTTCAGCAAACAGTTGCCCTTCCAAACTCTTTAAGGTAGAAACCCAAATTTCTCTTCCCTTCACGTAGCACCTTCTCAACTGGCTACCAATTACCTTGAACAAATTCAATCCCTTCAATTGTAACTTTGGACCAACCTTTAAGAAGCAAACCAGCGCTATAAGGAGCAAGCAGACCAATCTTGCACTTCGACTCCAACCTTTTCATTAGGAGATAAAGTATGGCTTGATGCTTGCAATATTTGCAGCACTCGCCCAACTTGCAAAATATCTGAATGAAAGCTTGGCCCCTTTAAAGTAGAACCAGTCATCTCCTCAACGCCTTTGAACTTACTTTACCTGCAAAATGGAAAGGTATCCACCCGGTCTTTCATTTGTCTCTCCTAGAGCCAGCTCAAGTCTTATAACCAGGAAAGACTAATCCCCCTCCTGAACCAGTCACTTTCCTTGATCATCAACAGTAGGAAGTAAGCCGTATTCTGGGTTCCAGGTTATGCAAAGGAAAACTTCATTACCTTGTTGAATTTTCTGGCTTCCAGTCTGACAAAGATTGCACCTCATGGGAACCAGCCCATCACCTTTGCAATTCACCCAATCTGATTCAAGAATTCCATGAAAGCTACCCTTGAAAACCTCGAAAATCATGATTCCATCCCATCCAATCCCATTACATTCCAAATTCCATCCTATCCAATCCCATTCCATTCCATTCCACATTCTATCTCATCCAATCCCATTTCATCCCACGTTCCATCTCATCCAATCCCATTCCATTCCATATTCCATCTCATCTAAACCCATTTTATTTCACACCATCATTCCATCAGTCAATTCCTCCATCTCACCGTGTTATTCCTTTTTCTCATTTCCCTTTCATTTCTAGCCAGTAAAACTTCATTCCTTATTAAAAAAAATTATTTATAAAAAAAAAAAAAAAAAAAAAAAAAGAGAGAAAATATATATTTATAATAAATAATTAAAAAGTTTCTTTTAATTCCTTTTCTGCATCCTCCCAATTTGCAGTCGATTCTGCAACCATGGATTGAAAGTTGTCCAGGTATTCATCATTGATTAGTGCAGACATCCTTTGGAGAACTAGCACCTCTGTTATGATATGCCTCTTGAAGATTTCCTTGCACCTTGCAATCCAAGATTGCTTTGGCCGAGCATTCCATCCGCCTTCCTCCAAGAGCTCTTTGTACGCTCTGTTTCTTTGGCCTCCCGACAAAGCTTCTCCAATTTCCCCCTTCAGCCGCCTTGCATCAGTTTCTACTGGCCCTACAACTTGCACTGGATCCGCTTTGCCTCAGCCCTCCATTTCTTCCGTTCCATCTCCTCCATTCCATTCTCCTAATTCTTCCGTTACACCCTCCTCTTCTTGCTCCATTCCCTCTCTTCCTTTGTTTCCGTCTTCTTCATCTCTTGATCCTCTTTCCGCTTTGTTTCTTTCCTCCTCCCTTGCTTCCTTGGTTATGACGCCAACCGGTTCCGCGCTGGGAACTTTGTCTTGCACCTCGGCATTCTCCTGGTCCCCAGAAGTTCAGTTGGTGGTCCCCAGTAAGCTGGTGGTGGCGGTGGTGTGTTCGTAGTATACCTTTGGAAACGGGGCAACACTAGCGAAATAAGCAAAATTTAGTTACTATCTTTATTATAGTCAGTCCCAATTAGTACTCACCAGGAACTCAAGTCCCCAAGTATTTCATCTCTGGAAAAGGTGGTATCTTGTAGTGAACCCTTGGCCTGGACCTACGACTCGGCATCTCCCTTGACGACTTCTTGGGAACATAAACAGTCGACTCAATTCTTATAGGAAAATTACATGCAACCTTACGGAGGCAACATTGCTCGCACTTTCCTCAAAGGCCTCGGACGGAAGTACTAGGGACACATCGCTTGTTTTGACGAATACAGTTTTTGCAATGGCGGGACGACAATGACAACATTTTATATAAACTATAAATCTATTGAGTAATGAATTAAATAATGTGTAAAGGGTATACAGTAATTATTAATGACTTGAAATCAATGGGAAAATTTATCTGAGCGCTTGCCGGAGCTTGTGTCTTTATACCCAGGCAACTGTCATGCTTTGCACTTAGGGATTATTGTCTTCATCACTTCGACATGTCCTCTCCTCAGTACCATCTACCTCAGTCAAAAAGGGTGACACAAATAAAGCACATCATCAATGGTGAAATCTGCTACTTCCTCTGGCTCGCGTTGACCTTCCAATCTTGGCGACCAACTCAGTATATACTTGCAAACTTCGCGTTTAACTCCATACCGGTCGGCCATCCATTATGAGATCCAATCTCCTTCCCTGGCCAATCAACAGCCTTGGAATTCCATCTTTGGTCAGGCACTGTTTGTTAGTTTGCATCTACGTCTAACTAAGCCATCACTACTGTACAGTTTGCAATTGGACTAGTCCCTACCCTGCATACACTATTACTTCTCATTTGCATTACCTTCAACGTCATTTGCTCCTGTCCCAATTCATCATACATTTGTATGCTCAGATTCTATTGTCTTGAACTTACGCTATGACGTCAGATATGCACTACTGCTTCATTTCCTATCCCGTTCCTTTCATTCATTGCCTCCCCGCCTTCAACTGTAGTTAGCTCATCACCAGGTTGTATCTAGTCACTTTGGATTATCTTATAAGGGCTACCCCCTTGCCTGATGATTGTCTCCTCAGTTAGTTAATTTCATACGTTCTTGCATTTTGCTTCAACCTAGTTATCACATTGGACTCAGGTTGAGTTTCCTTCCTCGGAACACATTCCATTCCTCTCGCCGTTTGTTGAGTTGCATAACCAAGTTTGCACTTTGCACTGAGTCTTGCTACTCGCACTTGCCCTGGCACTCAGCATTCTTTTGTGCTCACAATCATCTAAGAATTGCCCTATAGTACGTGGGATGGTTGTGTGACAGTAATAATTTTTATTATTTTAGAGTTGTGTTATCCTTAAGCCATTTTGGTGTAGGCTTGGAACGCTTCTAAGGTTTTGGCTTTTGTTTTGAGTAGGGAAATCGATTCAAACCTGGAAAATTGGTTGAAAATGGTAAGAAAATACTGGCTGCCGCCAAAAGTGGGCGTAGAGAACGGTCCAACTAGGTCCATATGGCCAGTTTCCAGAATACGCATGACTGTTTTAAATTAACTGTTGAAAGGTGTTGAGATCATTTTCCCTACTTGGGCAGTTTCACAATTTGAAAAATGTTGAGATTTCACGGCAGAGAGGTTTCATCTAACCGGGGGCACGTCTCTTCCTTACATAAACTCACTCAAACTGTTGAAATCACCCGGGGGACTACTCCACTTTTACTCACTTGATTCTCTATCTCATCTCATGAACTCAAGCTCAAGCTCAAGAAATCAATCTAGAAGAACCTGACCATCATCCTATAGAAGCAACCTCCTGACCATGATCACCTAACTTGATACAATCTCAAGATTAATCTGGCTTTTCTTAGAACTTAATATTTCTTCTTTATCTTTACCATCTCTTTCCTATTTTCATTTTCCTTCTTTCAACCTCACTCCATTGACTCCTCCCTGCCTAAAATCATGCCCAGTGAGATCTTTCTTCTTTTGATCATCTTCTACTTGTCCCAAATGCTCATCATCTACTCAATCCTAGTCTTTCCCACTCAACTTAACCAAACTCCTCAAGATCCAGTCAATTAACAGTCTCACGTATCTCCCTCATCTCTGATAGTGACCGTTGCAGTCATCACTTCCTGTTTGTGTTTACTCTCTTCATGATCTATGGGCTGTTTTTCCTTGTTCTCATTTTTTCTTGATTTGATTCTTCCTCAGCTCTTAGTACAGCAATCAATACAAATCAATATCATTCTTTTACGGTTAAAAGCCGAAAGGTTCATCAAAACTGCTCTACCGCCAAAGACTCAACTAAGAGAGGATCCTAATAACCGGGCGTCATGGATACCTTCACGCAAACGATGCTCGAGACTGCGCTTGAAACCATTCCGTTACTGGGAGATGATAACTATGGAATATGGAGAGACAAGATGGATGCCGTGCTGGACGTTCAAGGATGCACTGTGGCCATGAACGATGAAATTACTGGGCTGAATAGTTCTTTCAACAACAAGTTGAAACTTCTTATCATCTCAAAACTCAACTCTACGGCTCACGAGAACATTTTCACCGCCGAAAACAAGAATTCCGCCAAACTTCTATGGAAAGCAATCATCCAAAAATACGCTTCATCTCAGGCCTTCAACCAAGCTAGGGTCTTCAACGGCCTTCTTTATCTATCTTTCAACCCTGAAGACATTGTCGATTTCATCACAAAAGTTAAGGTTTGCCTCAAGAAGATGGGTGAGGTTGGCATCAAGCTCCCAGACGACATTATAGCTTATCTCATTCTGTTCAAGTTTCCCTCAACTATGGACGATATCAAAAGACAGATAATGCACTCAGATAAAGAACTATCTGTCAAATACGTACTCAATCACCTCACTCAATTAAATAACGAATCAATGGCTCAGTCATCCATTGCAAGCTCTTGGTCAAAGGGGGATGTTGCTCTTTTCGGAGGAAAGTCAACATCTAACTCAACTTCCACCAAGGGATCGGATCAAAAGCAATGCATAGAAGGCTACCACCATCCCGGTCAAGCTAGGAATCATTCGGCTGGAGATTGTTGGCACTTACATCCTGAGGTAGCTCCAGAGTGGTGGAGAGACAACCAGGCAAAATGGAAAGCTAAGAAGGGCGGCTCAAAGGCAAAACCAGAATCTCACTCGGCTCACTATCTTGCGTTACTCAACTCGTGGATTGAACACGGGGATCCAAATCAGGGGTTTCTTCTCAATAGTGGAGCATCTGTCCACATGATTAACGATAGTCAATATTTCAGCAAGATGGAGCCGCATTTCAGAGATCCTATCAAGATGGGAAAGGAGGGTGCAAGTTTACCTATAAAAGGAAAGGGTACGGCTCTGCTCCACTGGAACAATCTCACACTTGAACTCGGAGAGGCCTTCTATGTGCCTGATGTTACCATCAACCTAATCAGCGCCGGCGCTCTGAATGGCAAGGGTTGTACGATTAACTTGAGTGGGACCAAGTTTGCCGTTACTCACTCAGGTAAAGAAGTTCTCACTGGACAAATCAAAAATAATCTCTACACTCTTCCAACCCCCTCTCGCAATCCTATCTCGTTGTCAAAGTCTCTTTCTCGTCTATCTCTAGCACTCCTGAAGAAGCTCTACTAGAGACTCATAGAAAATACGGGAATGGTTCTCTGTTGAGACTTGAACCTTTAATTCAACACATACCTCATGACATCAAAAGTAAATTTCAGTGCGTAGATTGAATTAGGAGTAAGATCTCCAAGTCTCCCTTCAAGCACACTTCCACTCAATCCTCAAAAGTCTTTGATTGGATTCACCTTGATCTAATGGGACCGATTCAACCTTCATCGAAGTCTGGTCACAGGTTCATCCTTTCTTTGGTCGATAAGGCCAGCGGTTATCTTGCGGCTTTCCCTCTTGCTTCAAAAGACAATACCGCTGAGGTTATTATCAGCTTACTCAAGAAGGAACATCATCGACAAGGGGTTTATCCATCCGAGGTCTGCTCCAATGGAGGTACCGAATTTGTCAACCAAAAGCTTACCTCTTTCCTGGAAGACAGACATATGTCTCATATCATCTCAGAACCTTATCATCCAGAACACAACGGACAGGCCAAGCGAGCGAACCAAACCATCGTTGAATCTACCCAAGCAACTCTCAAAGATGGCCGTCTTCCTCCTTTGGTGTGGCATGAGGTAGTAAAAGGATGCTTCCTAATGCTTAATCATATCCCTTTGAAGGGGGAAAAGGTGACTCCCTGGGAAAAGATGCATGGTAGAGCTCTTCCTTCCTCTTTCCTGAAGCCCATTGGTAATCCTTGCATTTTCTTAATCAATAAAAGAGAGAAGGGTTTAAAATTTGATTCAAAAGGTGAAGAAGGCACTATAGTAGGCTTCAATCAACTCCTTCTTTCTTATCAAATTTTGACTAAGAGTGGTTCTATTATCTCATCTAAGCACGTCAGATTCCTTCACATGCCTCCATCAAGACAAAGTGGATCCAAATTTGATATAGAATCAGAAAATTATTTTTCCAATCAAACTCCTATCTCCAATCATGGTCCTGAAGATCGTTTCAATTGTCAAGTTCCATGGTCAGATTACCGCGACAAATCTGACAACTCAATCAGCTCGGCTGACAAAGCTGAATCAATCAGCCAATCATCCGATGAACCTGAATATCCCTCACCGCCTGCTTGTGAAAGTCCATTAGCAATTCCAGACTCTGGTCATGCTGATCTACAGGTTCTAGCACCCTTGCGTTGGGTTCTGCAAGATTGATCGCAAGTCAGGCCGCCTCAGCTGTACGGGTTCTTTCATTTCTATGAACCCAAGTCTTACCAGGATGCCCTTCAATGTGATGAATGCCAGGATTGGATGAAGGCAATGGAGGTCGAGCTGGATTTGATTGAAGATCTTCACGTCTGGGATGAGTACAATGGTCCTGCGCCAAAGAACGCTCTCAGGACTACGTGGATATTCAAAATCAAACAAGATTGTCATGGATATCCAGTCAGATAAAAGGCCCGACTTTGCATCCAAGGCTTCAATCAGGTCAAGGGTCTGGATTATTCAGAGACATTCGCTCCGACTGGCAAACCCTCTATGTTGAGACTCCTCCTTCTGTATGCACTCAAGACTAAACTAAAGATTTGGAAATTTGACGTCAAGAGCGTGTTTCTTCATTTGCCGATTGATGAAGAAGTAATTATTCAAACTCCCAAGGGATCAAGAAGACAGTGTCAATTCTTAAAGCTCCGCAAGTCACTATACGGCTTGAAGCAGGCCCCAAAAAACTGGTATGAAACACTCACCAGCTGGTTTAGAGAAGTAGGTTTCAAAGAATCCTCCTGTGATCCCTGTCTTTACTCATTGAGGGATGGCAAATCTTGGATTTTCTTTCATGTGGATGACCTAATTCTGGTCGGAGACGGAGAAAACTTTGAAAGAAAATTCTTAAGTTGTTTCTCCGGCTCGACAGAAAAGAATCTCAATACCATCCTTGGCATGCAAATAGAGATAAACCGGGATGAAATTCTTCTTAGCCAACCAAAACATATCAAAAGGGGTCTCAAAGAATTGGGTTTGGATGATGCCAAGATCAGCAAAACTCCACTCACTCCTAATTGAAAACTCGTACCTGCAACTGATGACAAATTTGAACAATTCAAGGCTTTGAATATGAATTACCGTGCTGCAATTGGACTACTCAACCACATTGCATGCTACACTCAACCCAACGTAAGTTTTGCCGTTTCCAGTTTATCAAGATTTAATGTCAAACCAGGCATGTCACATTGGAATGAATTAAAGAAGACCTGGAAGTACCTCAAGGGAACTTCAAACATCAAGCTTTGCTTGAGAGTGGAAGACACGGGCACTCTGACCTCCGCCAATTCAGACGCATCATGGGCGGATGACCCTGACACCCGACAATCTCAAACAGGTTATCTCTGCGCGGTTCATGGGTGCGTTGTATTGTGGAATAGTTGCAAGCAGAAGAATATCACATATAGTTCCACCAACGCAGAACTCAACCCTTTTGTCAACGCTTTTCAAGAATGAACTTGGATTTGTTCCCTCACCTGCGAGATCTTTGGTAGCAAAGTTTCTTCCATCATCATTCACACGGACAATAGCGGTTTGGTAGACAAACTCAAGCGGTTTGGTTCAAACTCTAAAACCCGCCACCTCAATCTAAAAACCAAAGGCATGAGAGAGGAGCTGAAGTCTAGAAACATTGCAATCGTGCTCGTCAAGTCAGAAGAGATGCCTGCTGATTCTCTCACCAAGAGCTCAGATCTTGCAAGTCTTAAACGTCTTCAGCTTTCATTTTCTTCGTCTATTTCCTCTTGATTTCAGTAATTCTTTAATTTCTCTGTTTCTTTGTTTTTTTTTGCTGTTTTTTTCTATTTCTTTTATTTTCCTTTTTGATCCTTGAAGTTGTCATAAGTCCTATCTCACCAGGCATGGGGCGTGTTGAGATTTCACGGCAGAGAGGTTTCATCTAACCAGGGGCACGTCTCTTGCTTACATAAACTCACTCACACTGTTGCAATCCTCCGGGGTACTACTCAACTTTTACTCACTTGATTCTCTATCTCATCTCATGAACTCAATCTCAAGCTCAAGAACTCAATCTAGAAGAACTTGACCATCATCCTATAGAATCAACCTCCTGACCATGATCACCTAACTTGATACAATCTCAAGATTAATCTTGCTTTTCTTAGAACTTAATATTTCTTCTTTATCTTTACCATCTCTTTCCTATTTTCATTTTCCTTCTGTCAACCTCACTCCATTTACTCCTCCCTTCCTAAAATCATGCCGGGTGAGATCTTTCTTCTCTTGATCATCTTCTACTTGTCCCAATTGCTCATCATCTACTCAATCCTAGTCTTTCCAACTCAACTTAACCAAACTCCTCAAGATCCAGTCAATTAACAGTCTCATGTATCTCCCTCATCTCTGATAGTGACCGTTGCAGTCATCACTTCCTGTTTGTGTTTACTCTCTTCATGATCTATGGGCTGTTTTTCCTTGTTCTCATCTTTTCTTGATTTGATTCTTCCTCAGCTCTTAGTACAGCAATCAATACAAATCAATATCATTCTTTTAAACAATCCAGTAAGTTGGCATTGGGAAAAAGGATCTTAAATTTAGCATTGCTAGCATGGCCCAGCTTATTGTGAAGGTTGGAAGGAGTTGGAATTTATTAAAGCACTTTTTCTTTCTTTTTCTCAAATCTCACACCCCACAATTTGAGAAAATTGTTCAAAGTAGTCCCACCAAGCTCAAATATTTCCAAGGAGATGGAGGACCCAGAGAAACTCACCATCTAGATGAAAACTTTCTTGGAATTAAGTTGGGATAGAGAGATCTTACATTGGTTGATTTTGGGTACCAGCAGAACATTGTTCAATTTCATTTGAACACCATAATAGTTGAGAATGAAGGCTTCACCAATTGCCACAGCGTTAAGAGAACTGTTTTTGTTTTGGGTTCCAATTTTTATAGATTTTTCTTTAGGATTGAAGATCCAACAAGGGTAATTAACAATGTGATGCAAGGCTCCTGAATTTAGTACAGGAATTAAAGAAGGGTAAGAGGAAGGTTTGCTTTTCAGATAAATCTGGGTGCTGAAGTAAGCAGATGGATCTTTGGAGGACTCTTCAGAGGATTGAGATGGTGTTGTGTTGGAAAGATTGGCTTGTCCTGGGGAATGTTTGGTAGGTCTCAGATGAAGGTGAAGTTTCCAACAAAGGCTTTCTGCATGATCTTCAACAGGGTTGTGTTTGTTTTTGGAGCACAGGTTTTCAGGAGGTTTACACCTTCTTGAATTGGTCTCAAAGTAATTTTATAGGGAAACTGAGTATTCTTTTTGGGCAGGAACTGTTGAAATGAAATCCCACCAAACTTACCTACTGGCCACCTTCCATCAATTCCGCTCCCCATGTGCCCCCTGTTCACATGTTTTTTCTCCAATTTTTTCTCCAATTTCCTATCTCATTGGCGCAACGGCGCCCACTTATCCGCATTGATCATCCGTGCAACGGCACGCGCACTCTATCCCCTCATTGCTTCATCCATTCTCCTCACTGCTCACCTTACCGCTCTCATTGACTCATCTCATTATCTATTCCCCTCACAATCCACCTCAATGCTCCCCTCATCACTTCACCTACCCTCCTCACCATCCACCTCACCGCTTCCCTCATTGCTTCCACCATCCACCTCACCGCTCCCCTCATTGCCTCCACCATTCACCACTCCTCTTTGCTTCCTTACCACTTCCCTCATTTCACCCTCAGCTTCAACAAATCATTCTCATCTCCACTTCAACTCATCATCCTACTCTCTCTTAACCATCAGCTCAATACAACAACCTCCTCAACCATTGACAAACACTCATCACCCAATTTCAAGAGGATTTCATTTCTCTAGTGTTCATATGTGAGATTGTCTCAGCACTAAACTTTACATCAGCTTCAAATCGTGCTTATATGTTCATCTGCAACAGATGTCAGAATTTAGTTTCTTTCTTTCCTTCATCTTTTTATTACCATCCTTCCTTGAGAGCCTAAATCTTTTGTGTCCTCCTAGAGTGAGAATCATTCTTTATTTTCTTCATTCCTCTTCTTTTCCTTGTTTTCTTCTTCAAAATTTTGTTGATTCTTTTGCGCTCAGTCTGTTGGTTCAGGAATTTAAAACATTCAGCTCTTCATGGTTAAAAGCAGAAATAGCAACAAACACACCAACCATTCAAACCAACCATTTCTGAATCACCTGGACCAACAGATCTCAATTCATCCCTTCTTAAGACCCTCACGGACTCCATTCCCACCCTAACCAAATCCAATTTCTCTCTGTGGCGCTCAAAACTTATGACCATCTTTGCCTTGAAGGGAGTCGCTCAATGGTTTCAATCACCTGAACCTGAAAAATGTCCTCCAGACGTCAATCTAGAACTTGTAGGATACATTCTGGCTAAGCTCGATAACAGGACCTACATCAATTGCATCAAGGATCATCATCTCACAAACAGAATTGAGCTCTGGAAATTGATAAACAAATTTGACGCCTCTTCCCTGTCAGCCTGCTACTTAGCACAGAGCAACCTGACAAAGCAACAACAATAATAATATTAACAAAATTAAAAGGAACAAAGATAAATGAATAAATAAAATTATTATAAAATGAAGGAGTAGGAAATCCATAAATATTATTGCAGAAATGGACTTCCCACCCAAAATAAGGTAGGGTCACTCACTGACCCCACCCTTGAATTCTTACTCCTTATATTTTTTAATTAATTTAATACAAAATGGTAAATGACCACGGCACCAGTATGGCACCTTTTAGCCATTTTAATATTTCACATGATATGTCATGTATAGGTTTCACACCTAAATTTCAGTCGAAATCCAGGTGTTGTGTGTAGTTTAGGAGTTACACGGGAAATTGTGTTTTTTCACAATTCCCGCACGCAGCCCCGCGTCCCTACAGTGTTGGACTCCCACGTACGCCAACTCCCGCACGCAGCCCCGCGTCCCTACAGCGCTGAACTCCCGCGCAACTGAATTCCCGCGCAGGTAATCCTGTGACCTAGTCAAGCGCGTAGCGGTACAGTCCCCCGCGCGCATCTGAGCAGCGGATCAGTCCCCGCGCGCATTTGAATGGACTGATCCCCGCGCCTCCTATGACATCCAGGTACCGCTCAGAGAAGCTACAATATAGTAGGATCTACACTACATATGTAAAGCCACCACACGAGCATAGATTATCGTTCAAAAACCTTAAAAATCAATTAAAATTAGTTAGTAACTAATTTTTAGTATTTTTTATTAATTAAATAAAGATCCAGACTCACCACGAAATAAGTTGATCAGAACCTTCAAAGACCACAAAACTACATAAGGAGTGGTCGTAAAAATTCTTAAAAATTACATACAGGATCAGCAGAGGATGAAGAATCAATAAAAATCTACGTCTGCTCACTTTGGACCAGTACTTACTGTACAAATTGAGGATCAGTGCAGGATCAGCAAAATGACTAATCTATTGATTAACAGATCCTGCAGCTAAAAAGGAGCTGTTCCTTGACAGATCTAAGGCCAGCAGGCTAACAGCACCTTGAGGACGTGCCAATCTTGCCCTGATTGCCCCCCTAGCCTCAGCCCATGGCTAGTACCCCTTCTAGAGGTCCTCAAGCACCCAAAAAGAATATTTAAACAGGCTCTTTTTGCCCTTCTGTTTCCAAGGAGTTAATCAGTTATCAGGAATTATTTATTATCAATCAGACACGGTGTCATTTTTAATCAAGTGCTTATATGAAGATAAACAAGTGATTTATGACTTAGTCTGTAGTAGTATTATTTACCTTTATTAACCAATCAACCATTGAAGTTTAGTCAAGCAATCAACCCCATCTGCTCTGAAAACCTTCCAATTATTCCAGGATTTTCGTGGTCAAGTGCTCAGAGTGAGTGTTTCCCTTCCTGTCTAGGCCACTTGTGCTGTTAAGCCCGGCCATTAGTGGAATAAGTCCTTTCTAAGGCACCCATATTTATTCCAAGGTTCTTAAACTGCCTAAGGAGGCCCCTTGAAGAGAGGTTGCTAGTCTGTAAAGATCCCCAGTAGTATAATACTGTGGCCCCTCTTTATATATTATATTTAAAATATTTATAACCAAACCAAATAAACCTTGCACTTGCTCTTACCATACCATTATTGGAGCTTTAAAGTGTTTATTCTTTGGAATATTATTGCTCCAAGTTCTTTTATCACTCTCTGTAGCTAAAGGACTGCAAGGTTCCTGGTATCAGAGAGCTGACATTCCCAGACTGCAAACCGCTCTCAAGTAATCTTCAGTTTCCTCAATCTCCAGTTTGATCCCAAACACTTTGAAAAATTCATAACCAAAGTCAGATCTTGTCTTATTCAAATCTCCAAAATTGGAATTTGAATGGATGATGATATAGTTGCATATTTAATACTGTACAAGTTTCCACCGCAGCTAGAACATCTCAAGACAACTATCACTCATTCTCTCAGAGAATCCAAAATTGATGGTGACCTGGTGCTTTGTCACCTGAATCAAATCAAGAACAAGATTGCAGCTGGTACTTAGGCATCGGCAATGTTGAATACTGGCGTCAAACAAGAGTTGGTCAAGTGCAGAGCTACCTGTCATAATCCACAATCCTCTCCTCCCAAGAACTCCTGCTGGTGGTTGTATCCACACCTTCAACAAAACAACAACAACAACAACAATCCCAAACATCATAATGAGAACAAACCAGCCTCTGCCAACCTCTCCTACACTTCCTACAATTTTGCCATGACAAATTCCAGACTTCTCACCAAATACTCCATTGTTCTTGACTCTGGAGAATCTCAATCAATGTTCAACTCCCCTGATTTTCTTGACAACCTCACTGAAGACCACACTGACATCCAGACCGGGAAGGAAAATACTTCACTCAACGCAGAAGGGATTGGCACCGCAAAGCTATTATTTGAGAACTGCAACGTCCTGCTTAGGCAGTCCCTGTAAGTGCCTCAGCTAGAGGTAAACCTGGTGTTGTTAGGTCAAATCTTGAAAAAGGGCTGCTCACTCCACTTTTCTGGTCCATATAACTTTGTCGTCAACTTCAAACATCACCCAATTCTTACTGGCTCCATTGAAGACAATCTCTTGGTAATCAAGGACTTTGCTCTTCCTCAGTTGGAGTCATCTCACGCCTTTCTCACCCTCACAACTCTCCACAAGTGTTTTGGACATGCTCACCTTGATGAAACCAAGCTTCTCTCAAGAGACTTTCCAAAATTGAGATGGAAAGAACTCTCATGCAAATCATGCGCTCTGGGAAAAACCCATCACTCATCCTTCAAAAACCACATCTCCAATCGCTTGAAACCCTTTGTTGGTCTCCACCCCAATGTCTGCGGACCAATAAATACCATCTCCAAGACTGGTACCAAATATTTCCTGCTTCTGACCAATGAATTCTCCCGCTTCAAAACCTGTCTCCCCATCAAACTCAAATCGGACGTGACCAAGGAGTTAATCAGATTCATCAAGATTCACTCAAATCAGTTTGGATATCAACTCAAATCACTTCACTCCAACAAGGGCTGAGAATTCCTTAAATCCAAACTCTCCAGCTTCCTTACCAAATCGGGAATCATACACACCACGTTCAAACCTTGCACTCCACAGCACAGCCCCATTTCTGAGCAAGGAAATCAAACCATTGTTGAAGCAGCCCAAACCACAATCATCAACATGACTATCCCAATGGAGCTTTGGGAAAAAGTTTTAATTGGATGTTGCAAGATTCTGAACCTGTTGCCAGCCAAAGAGTCAAAGTTGAGTCTCTCCGAGATATGGTGTGGTCACCGACCCAAACTGGACTTAATTCAAACCCTAGGATCCAAAACCATAGTCCTTAATCTCCAACACAACCTTGGAAAATTTGAAAAGAAAGGTTGGGAAGGAATTCTTGTAGGTCATGACCTGCAATTCAACTCCTACCAAATCTACATCCCAGAGCTTGGCGAGACTGTTTTCTCAAAACAAGTTAAAATTCTTGAAAATGTAAAGCTAACTGAATCTTCCTCTTTGCTCAAATCCCCTTTTGAAACTCTCCTCCTTCCTGACTCCAACCTACTGGACACACTTTCCTCGATCAATCCTGAAAAGACCACTCATCCCCTTCCCAATCCAACTGATCCAACTCCTCCTGAATCAACTCAATCCATCTCTGATTCCGACGCCTCTGAAGAATAATCTCCATCTGATAAATCCGCTTCCAATGATGAGAACATAGCCAACCAACTCGCTCTGTTGTCCCGAAACCTCAGAGATTGTTCAACCCTTCAAAAGCCCCAACGCTATGGTTTCCACTCCAGAACCGTTCCTCAAAACTATGAAGAGGCAAAACGCTCACCCAATTACCAAAATTGTGCCAAGGGTATGAAATCTGAACTAAATTGAATCAAATCTATGGGGGTTTGGACTGGCTTTCATTCGCCTCCACAAGGAAAGAAAGCACTGTCCACTGTATGGGTTTATTTTCTCAAAACTAACCCTGACGACGTTGGCATCATTTTCAAAGCCAGGCTGTGTGTGCAAGGCTTTTGACAGCTAGAATTCATAGACTACAGCAAAACCTATGCACCCACTGGCCAAATTACCACACTCCGAACACTCCTTGTCTACTCCTTTCATCACAAGTTGCCAATTGTGCAAATGGATATCAAGTCCGCATTCCTGCATGCCAAGCTTGATGAAGATATTTTCATCAAAACCCCCCCGGATACAACACCAGTTTCCCTTATCTCAAGTTGAACAAAGCTCTTTATGGGCTGAAACAAGCCCTAAAGAGCTGGTTTGAAACTCTCAAACGCTGGATTCTTGATCAAAACTTCACTAACTCCTCCGCCAATCCCTGTTTATTCATAAATCAAGCCTCTCAAATCTTCATTTTCTGCTATGTTGATGACCTGGTCATCATTGGCAACTCTCAAGAATTCCAAACAAAACTCAAGGCCAAGTTCTCTATTTCCCACAAAGGCACCCTCTCTAAGATTCTTGGCAACTACATCATTGAATCTTCACACGGGCCCTGTCTACACCAACCAGATCACATTGACTCAGCACTGGCTGAACTTGGACTGCTTGAATCCCAACTGATCAATACACCGCTGACCCCTGGAGTGGTGCTCAACCCTGCAACCGATGCTGACACTACTGCTTTCTCAAATCTCAACATCAACTACCGCTCATCGACCAGCTTCCCCAGCTTCATAGCGACTCAAAATTGACCGGATCTCTCTTACACTGTTTCCTCTCTGTCTCCATTCAACACAAAACCTGGCCTCTCCCATTGGACGCAATCCAAACATGCTTGGAGGTACATTGTGGAAACCAAAGGGGAAACACCCCTGAAGTCGTCCTTGGGTTCCGGAAGTTATTGATCAAAGCCTCTGTAAGGAGATTGGATGCAGCCGGTCAACAGAGAGAGAGGGAGAGAGAGAGGGAGAGAGAGAGAGGGAGGGATAGAGTGATAATAAGATGAATTCCTTCCTTTCCAATCCAATCCAATCTGATGCCATAAAAAGTGGTAGTCCAATCCCCAATGTCCCAGTGAAGTGAAGTAATGTCCTCCTCCTTACAACCCGGAGTTGAGAGTGAAGTATTGAAGTCCTCCCTCTCAATCCTAACCTAAGTACAACCGCAAGTAAGCAAGAATGATGGAATACAACCCCTAAGCCACAGAACCCTAGCCCAACACTATCCCTCCGTCCCCTGTCCCGTAACCCATGCTCCACCTCCCCTGCCCCATGCCCCGTCCGTGTTGCCCGCTGGTTTGTCCTTCTCACAATTCGTCCGCCCAAAAACCCGTTCCAGGTATCCAGGGTGTACCGGCGTGATCCAATCCGCGCGTCCTGCAATGCGCAATCCGCTTGATCTGCGCAAGCCGTCCAATCTGCACAAGCCTTCCGATCCGCGCAATCCGTCACATCTGCGCAAGCCTTCCAATCCGCGCAAGCTTTCCAATCTACGCAAGCCTTCCATGTTGGAGTACTTGTATCTTCTAATTTTGTTTTCTTTTCAAGTTTCTTTGTTCTCTTTTTATTTCATTCTTACTTTTCATCATTTCATTATTCATTTCATTCTTACTTCATTATTTCATTCCATTCATCAAGTCTCACATAGTTATCATTCATCAGTCTGCTTCTCACATTCATCTGGCGTGCACACATAGTTTCCATGTCCTCGTGCTACTAGCTATCATGTCACACAGTCTGTGACACTTAACAGCTCCACCTATACCTGAGGACAGAATGGGAGCCAGACAGACGGACTCTTTCCTCATCCTTCTATTCTGTCTGACTCTCATCTCTGAATATCCTCAGGTAAGTTATGTTTCTTATTCTATTTGTTTTCTCATTCTCATGTTATGAAACACATCCTTCTATTCTGTCTGACTCTCATCTCTGAATATCCTCAGGCTATCCCAACAGGTTATGAGCCCAGAGAGTAACAACTTGCCATTAATCTTTTAAACCAACTTTAGAAGGATCCGACTCAATCTTGAGTTGTTAAACTATCAATTATCAATTCTTATTCACTGCCGACAATGGATGAGTCTAATGCATCTCACCCGGTCCTCAAAACACCATCCATTGTTCCTCTGAACTCTCCAGGATCAGAATCTAACTACCTCAACTGGGCTATGATCCTCCGTATTCATTTCAGAGCCTCAGGAGTTAGTTATCTCTTCAGCAACAAACAAATCAAAACCAATCCAGAAACTCTATCAAAAGATAATCTAGCCGTTTTTTCAGTAATCTCAGGATTGATCCTTCCAGGAAATTACCAATATATTTGAAAACACAAGGAAAGCGCATTAGGAATGTGGAAAGCTCTCAAGGAAGCTCATCAAGATAATTCTTCAGGAGGAAGAATGTATTGGCTCAGGAAACTTCTCCTCACCAAACTGAACAACAAGGACATGCCGACTCACCTGTCTGAAATAGTTTCATATGGTAAAAAACTTGAATCATTGATCACACCCGAGAATCCTCTTACCGCCGACAATCTTCAATCTACAGCAATCCTGCTCTCCCTACCCAAGGACTGGCTCGGATGTGTTTTGAGCATGATGAATGAAGAATTTGTTCCATTTTCCAGAATAAAAACGGCCTTGAAACAAGAACATCTAAGAAGACAGACTCGAAACAAAGATGAAATAGTACACTTGGAAAACACAAAATTTGGATCAAAACTACTGTCAAAAAAGAAAGAAAACTTCGTCCAAAACTCTAGCCACTTCTCTCGTGTGTATTACTGCACAAATTGTAAAACAGAAGGTCACTCGTTTTCCAAATGCCCTGAAGTTCTCAAAATACTGGACCGGTCTAAGAAAAAGAATCTTCAAAGGTCAAATGAAAAGAGCGAAAAATCAAAGCATTCAAACATAAATGCAAACAAGGCTATGATCAAAAATGACTCTGAAGAGGACAATTCCAATGATTTCTCCAACTCCCAAATCATTTTCCATGCCGGTTTGACCACCTGCAATCTGACCCACTCAACTTCAAATCTGAAGCATGATTTCAACATAGACTTGGGATCTTCGGTCTCAATGACTCCCCAGGAATATCAGATCACCAATAGCAAGCCTAATCTTACTCCTATACAACTTGCCAACGGATCAACTATCACTTGTAAAGCAGAAGGATCCCTCCATCTTCCTTTTTGTCAAATTTGATCTCTTGTCTTTCCTAAGCTCAATGAGCCTCTCCTATCCGTGTCAAATGTCTGCAACCTTGGCTTCTTAGTAGTGTTCTCCAAAAAAGGTTGCAATATCTACGACAGAAACACCACTGACCTAACAGATCAACCTCTTCAATCCGGATATCAAAACGGTAATCTGTACTATCTTCCCAGACAGGTTGTAAGCGGACAAAATTCCTTCTCCACTTCTGTTACCCACTCCTCTGACAACAGTCTCTTTTGATACCACAGAAAACTGTCTCACCTCAACATAAAATCTCTCAAGAAACTTCTAAAATCTCAGAATATTTCACCATACCCGTCCAATGACCTGGAAGTACAACAATGTCCAACATGTATTCAATCAAAAATGACCCAAACTCCTTTCCACTCTTGTCTCAGTCACAGATCCACCAGAGTTGGACAACTTATTCATTCTGATGTTTGCAGTTTCGAAACTACGTCTTGAGAAGGATACAAATACTTTGTTACCTTCATCGACGACTACTTGAAGTCTCTTTTTGCTTATCCTATTAAAAAAAAATCTGATGTTTTCAACTGCACAAAAATATTCATTCCTTTCTTTGAAAATAAATATCAAGCCCAAGTCACCACTCTCCGCACGGACAATGGAGGAGAATACATCAATAACTCCATGAAAATCTATCTCAAATCTAAGGGAATAGCAATAGATCCTGGACCACCACACTCCCCTGAACTCAACGGCGTTGCCAAACGTTGTAATTGTACCATCTGCAACATGATCAGGGCTTCTCTCATTTCTTCAAATCTTCACAAATTGTTTTGGGCGGATGCTCTCCGCCACTCAACTTTTGCTTTTTATTCTTTTCCTTGCAAAACCCCATCAGGCTTTGTATCTCCAAACTCTCTCCTCCAACACGAAGACACTCCTCTCTCTTATCTTCACCCTTTTGGCTGCCTTTTCTGGTATAAAATTCCTGAACCAAATCGTCTCAAACTTGACAAAAAGGGTCAAAGCAGAATTCTCCTATCTTATCTGCCCAATGGAAAAGTCTATTGCATTCTCAACTCCGAAAACCCGAAAGTAGTTAAGTCTCGCAATTGCATCTTCAACGACACCGTCTTTGCAAACGTTCATACCTCCACTGCCAGGGACAATGCTCAGTCACCGTCCACAATAAATCTTCCACCCATTCCAACACCCGCCGTTTCCCTTCCTCCATCTATATCAAATGACCCACCTCCCCAATCTTCCCTGACACCCTCCTCCTCTCTTCCTCCTAGTTCCCTTCCACCAACTATATCACATGAACCACCTCCCCAATCTTCGTTGACACCCTCCTCCACTCTTCCTCCTATTGTACCCTCTTCCACTTGCCCCTCCTCACTACTACGGCACCGCTTGGCAAGTATAGATTCTTCCAGCTCAGAATGGATTCCTCCTTTACATGACTCCAATCTTCCGTCATTCTCTCCTACCTCACCGGTTTCTCCCATTCGCTTGTCCCTTCCTTCCCCATCTTCCCCTGTTCTCCCTCCCTCTGCACCTCTCCCTCCAGTGGTTCGTACCACTCAACCAACTGTTTCTCCGTCTCTGCCTCCTCCCGTTTGCCGTTCTTCCAGACGCCAACGGTCCCCTTCCCATTACGGTAACTACTCTTGATCTTCCTCAGTCAAAGACAACCTGACCGCTCCTTCAACATGGAAGCAACTTCTCAAGTCTCCACACCGACGTCGCTGGCTGCTTTCTGCTCAGGACAAGATGTCCTCTCTTCAAGGCATGGGCACCTGGAAGTTAGTCCCTCCGCCAAGGGGCAGGAAAATCATTTTTTGCAAATGGGTTTTCCAAGTTAAAAGACGTGAAGGCAGTTTGATTTTGAAACTGAAGGCAAGTATGGTCACCATGGGTTTTTCTCAAGTCCATGGGCTCGATTTCTCTGAGTTATTTGCTCCAACTCTACGTCTTGAAAGTCTTTGACTCATTCTCTCACTTCTCGGCCACAAGGATTGGGTCGGTCGGCAAATCGACTTCAAAACTGCTTTTCTGAATGGTTGTTTGGATGAGCCTGTCTATATGACTCAGCCCCCAGGTTTCAAGGATCCAACCAGGCCAAACTGGGTCTGTGAAGTTTCACAAGCTATGTACGGTCTCTGAAAGTCCCCCTGCCAATGGAATCTTGAGCTAAGCTCCGCAATAACGTCACTTGGTCTATCTCAATCTTCCTACAACCCATCTCTCTACTACAAGCTCCACAATGGTAATCTTGTAGGGGTGGTCGCAGCTCATGTTGAAAATCTTGCTGTTGTCGGAACGGCCTGTTTTGTAAGTGGCTTTGTCAAGGACATCAGCCAAAAATTCAAGGTTGGTTCAGATGAAGATCTTCATCTGTTTCTATCCCTGTCCATTCAGCATGATCAAAAGAACAAAACGGTCTCTGTTGGGCAATCTCACTACATCGCCTCCGTATGTGATTGCTTCCTCTCTCCAGCTGATTCCAAAACATCTCCATCGCCCACGTCTTTATCTTTCAAACACCTGCGGAAACGCCTACCGGTGTGGTGCCCCATCCTGGACACCCTGGCCGCCTTAAGACCTCAATCCATAAACTGTTGCGCAAACCTACCGTCCGGCTGAACAACTTATCCTCAGGCTCATCCGAACCGTCCTTTACCCGCGCGCGCGCCGCGCCGTGCGCGCTGCACTTCCATTATGCGCGTCGCGCGCGCTGCGCTTCCATTATCCGCGCCGCGCGCCGCCCGGAGCCGCGCCGCGCTCCTTTCATCCGCGCGCGTCGCGCGTCCTTTATCCGTGTTGCTTGTCATCTCCGCCATTGTCAAAGCACGTCCTCAT
This sequence comes from Puccinia polysora, assembly GCA_025617555.3. NCBI lineage: Eukaryota > Fungi > Basidiomycota > Pucciniomycetes > Pucciniales > Pucciniaceae > Puccinia > Puccinia polysora. Next base: position 9,346,375 of record CM062629.1, read on the forward strand.
CTTTGTGTTGCGTGTCTTCATCTTTGTCGTCGCGCGTCCCCATCTCCTCATTGCTATTGTCGCGCGGCGCTCATCCATTATTTACTGAATCCATCAAGAACGCACCCCAAACATTTGGCAAATCCTTGGATCAGTCAAACCTCCCATTGCACTTGATCTATCAGTCGTGGATCTCAAGGCCGTTGTGGTGACCAATCCGGGACACCACGGTAAAAAAAAAAAAAAAAAATATTTATTTTTTCGGGTGTAACCCTATGGGTACCTTCATTTCCCCCCATCTCTCAACTTCTCCCTGTCCTAGCGGTCTAGGACAGGCCTCTTGCCTGTCTCTCCGCTTCGATCCCCCCCCTCCTATGTTCAACTCCTACTTGTCGCGCTTGCAGCCCTGACTTTTGGCAACGCAAGCAATTGTCGAACCACCTTTGACGATCCCTTCAATCCTTCCCCATCCTACTCATCCTCGACCATCTCTTACTCTTCTGTACCATCTCCAATCTATCAATCCTAAGGCTCATCATCCTCACCACTTCCTCCTTGATATGGTCTCACTCACTCTCAGATCTCCTTCGAGCCCTCATCCTCAAACCCTTGTCCGATCTAGGACTCATCCACTCCACCCATCCATCCCTCGATCTTGCTTCACCTGGTATGGTCGTCCTCCTGATGCTCATCACCGGTTTGACCATTGATCGCAACCTCAATCCTCTTGAACCATCCAAACTCAGTCGCATCAGGATCGGCTACTTATCCCTCTTGTCTCATCTTGTTGTCAACGGCTTTCAAATCACCAACCTACAACTTGATAAAAACGTCTACAGGAACCAAACGGCCATCTCTCTCTGGGCTACGCTCATCAGTTTATTCCTCAGTCTCATCACTCATGCCCTCCTTGCCCATCATCTGATCCAACCGACAACCGCGAGCGACTGCTCGCGGCCGTCGGAACCTTCACCCCGCTGTCGCCGCCGATTGGGCAACGACAGCCGTTTTCAACACCTGCGACCGCTGTTGCGGGTGTCCATCTGGTTTCCCGCGGTCATTCTCGATGCGGGCAACATTTCTTTTTTTTTTTTCCTCTCATGTCATTGTTTTCATTTTCCTGCACCTATTTGTAGTATCTCTTGTACATAGTATACACGGCCTCATGTCTATAAAAGGAGGGGCTCTCCCCTGCCTTTTGGCCCAGCATCCGAGGAGATCATCATCATCTCACCTCAAATGTTTCCCCCATCATCATAATCAACTTATCCGTGGGCATCCTTCCCCACTTATCTGAGCAACTTATCCGGGTATATCCATGATTGCCCCTTGATCCTTTGAGCCTCCGTACTCAAACTCTGTCCCTTGTGACCTTGATCCTTATCAACAACCAATAGCCTTGCTGGTTGAAGAAGAATTCCTGTCTGTCTGAATTCTTGGGTGTTTTATACCACTCTGATCCCTTTTTCCGACCATACTGGTCTTGATCTCTCCTTGATCATCTTTCTGGAGCCAATCACGTTTGATTGAAGAGGTTTTATTAAGCTTAAAACCTGGAGTGTTGTACCTCCCTTCTTCTTTAAGGTTGAATTTTGCCACGCTATTCTTGAGTCCCTTGAGAAGTGTTGGGATATTCTTGCTCAAATTCGTTATTGATTTGCTTCTAGAGCTTCATAAACAAATTGCTTTTGTTTTGTTCAGCCTCCCACAGTTATCTGGTACCCTTCAAGCGCTTGATTGCGGAGAGTTGGGCAGGTTCATTGAGAACCTGGAGGTTGGTTGGGATTGAGTTGATCTTTCCTAATCAGCTGCTGACAACCAGAGCTATTAGCTTGTGGGCGTTGTTACTTACAACTGCCTTGTTGTATTGAACTCTGAACAAACCTTGACTTATTTGTCCAAGTTTTTACCTGCACCATCTTGCCTCAGATAGTGTTGTTTCCATTGCTACCAACAACTCTTATCCTCTTCCCTTACTTTGATTTCTCATCCATAAGGTTCTGGACCTTGATTCCGGTTACATTTAAATATTATTGTAACTCCTAGGAGGGCAGCCTAAACAGCACCTTTCCCCTCCACAGAACTGCCACGGCTTAGCACCGTTGGGAGTCTTACACCGTCAGGATTTACTCAACTTTCTCAAACCAATCTTCTATCTGCTCATCCGCGCTCTCATGGACTTCATCCATCACCTTTCCTGGGACTCTCCCACCGCTTCCGCCTTTGGAAGAGTGCCAATGACCGCCTGCGGACATCCGCGGTGGTTTGGTTCATTTCTCTCTCCCACCCGCTTCCGCCTTTGGACAAGGGGTGGGTGACTCTGGTATTGTTACGCGCGCACATCCACAGACGGACACGAGTGACCACATGGTTGCCTTCCCTTTTCTGCTCTATTTGTAGAATACGTTGTATATAGTCTAACAGGGCCTCCTGCCCATATAAGGAGGGGCTCTCCCCTGCCTTTATGATCATCATCGGAAAATCACAGGCAGAACATGAAACCATCGGAGCATGGAATGATCCAGCATGAAATCAGTACACCTTTTATCCTTGAGCCTCCATACTCAACCCTTTTATCCCTGATCCTTATCAACAACCAATAGCCTTGCTGGTTGAAGAAAAATTCTTCCTGTTGGAATTTTTGAGTGTTTCATACCACTCCTTGATCCCTTTCCCTGACCATACTGGTCCTGATCCCTGATCACCTTTCTGGAGCCAATCACAATTGATTGAAGAGGTCTTATTAAGCTTAAGACCTGGAGTGTTATACCTCCCCTTAGCTTCTTTGGAGTTGCATTCTGCCAGCCTACTCTTGAGTCCCTTGAGAAGTGTTGAGGTTATCCTTGCTTCAAATCAGTTCCTGTTTGCTTTAGAGCTTCTTAAACATTGTGCTTTGTCCTGTACAGCCACCCACAGTTATCTGGTACCCTTCAAGCACTTGATTGCGGAGAGTTGGGCAGGTTCATTGAGAACCTGGAGGTTGCTTGGGTTTGAGTTGATCATCCCCAATCTTCTGATGACAACCAGAGTTATTAGCGTGTGGGTGTTGTTTACATACAACAGCTTTTGTTCTTTGAACTCTAAGGGGACTTTAACTTCTTTTGTTCAAGTTTTTCCCTGCATAATCTTGTCTCAGATAGTGCTGTTCCATCGCTACCAAACTATTATCATCTTTATCCTCTACTCCTTGATTCCTCATTTACCAGGTTCTGGACCTTGATCTTGGTTACATTTAAATATTTTTGTAACACTCAGGAGGGCATTCTAAACAGCACCTTTCCCCTCCGCAGAACTGCCACGGCCTAGCACCGTTTGGAGTCTTACACCGGATTCTCCTGCGTCCCCTCCCAAATACAATCAACTTATTGGGTCTTTACTGTGGGTCTCCCAAAGCACGCGCCCCGACATCTCTTTTGCTGTCAAAAAGCTTAGTCAATTCCTGCAAGATCCGTCCCTTGATCATTGGAACGCCGCGCTCCGAGTTCTCCGATATCTCAAAGGATCGAGCCATCTGCGGCTCATCCTTGGAGGTCAAAATTTAAACCTCACGGGATATGCCAATTCGGATTGGGTGGAAGATGAAGGTGATAGAAGGTACACCTCTGCCTACGCATTCTGACTTGGTCTAGGTGCCATCTTGTGGAAGTCAAAGAAAAAACCAATTGTTTCCCTCTTGAGCACCAAAGCTGAATACAAGGCTCTGTCCGGCTTGTGCAAAGAAGGTCTCTGGCTCCAAAAACTCCTATCAGAACTCAATGTCCGCGGTTCTACTACTGTCACACTTCTCGTTGACAACAGCGGTGCTGAGGCTCTGGCAAGGAATTCTCTGCATCATTCAAGAACAAAACATATTGACGCTAGGCACCATTTCATCCGCAAATGCTTGACAAGATGTCTTTTCACCATCCGCCATGTCGCCTCTGTAGACATGCTAGCTGATATGTTGACTAAGCCTCTTGGAAGAGTCCTCCTCCAGAAGCACCGGCTTCTCTTTAATCTTGTATGATGTGTTCAGCAAGGGGGGTGTTGGATTACTTGTATCTTCTCATTTCCTTTTCTTTTCAAGTTTCTTTGTTCTCTTTTTATTTCATTCTTACTTTTCATCATTTCATTATTCATTTCATTCTTACTTCATTATTTCATTCCATTCATCAAGTCTCACATAGTTATCATTCATCAGTCTGCTTCTCACATTCATCTGGCGCACACACATAGTTGCCATGTCCGCGCGCTACTAGCTATCTTGTCACACAGTCTGTGACACTTAACAGCTCCGCCTATACCTGAGGACAGAATGGGAGCCAGAAAGATGGAATCTTTCCTCATCCTTCTATTCTGTCTGACTCTCATCTCTGAATATCCGCAGGTAAGTTGTGTTTCTTATTCTATTTTTTTTCTCATTCTCATGTTATGAAACACATCCTTCTATTCTGTCTGACTCTCATCTCTGAATATCCTCAGACTATCCCAACATTCTGATCCGTGCAATCCGTCCGATCTGCGTACGCCTTCTGATCTGCGCAAGCTTTCCAATCTGCTCAAGCCTTCCAATCCGCACAAGCTTTCCAATCTGGGAAAGCCTTCTGATCCGCGCAATCCGTGGAATCTGCACAAGCCTTCCGATCCGGGCAAGCCCTCAGCGCGCAGCCTTTCCCAACTCGCGTCCATGAAAGAGCAACACAACGTAAAAACCACCCGTGATCTGGCCCTCTGTCTCAAAAAAAATTCATTCAACCTTGATCTTGAGACCTGGAGCGATTCCAATGGCGGCAACAATCCCATTTCACAAAGAAGTCACACGGGTTACCTGGTCCTACTCTATGGCTGCGCTGTCTCTTGGCACAGCAAACTGCAACCAACCGTCTCTCTGTCCTCAACAGAAGGAGAGCTCAAGTCTTTAGTCTTGGCAACCCAAGAGAAAATTTGGATCTTGAATTTAATAAAAGAACTGAATCCAACTATATCCCTCACTCACGGGTTGTATACTGAAAACAAAGCCTTGAACAACTTGATCAACTTTGAATCCCACCACAACGCCCTCAAGCATGTGGATACCCAGATATAATGTCTTAGGGAGCAAAAAGAAGCCAAGTTTCTGATTACCAGCCTTGTTCCTTCCAAATCTATGCTAGCAGATCCTTTGACAAAGTTGGCTATAAGACCCTCCATCAAAACAATCACCTCAGCTGTTCTCCAATCTCTCATCTGAACACGGTGGCGTGTTGAAATTAAATCCCACCAAACTTACCTACTGGCCACCTTCCATTGATTCTTCTCCCCGTGTGCCCCCTGCGCACATTTTTTTTCTCCAATTTCTTCTCCAATTTCCTATCTCATCCGCGCAACGGCGCCCACTCATCCACATTGATCATCCGCGCAACAGCGCCCACTCATCCGCATTGATCATCCGCGCAACGGCGCGCGCACTCTATCCCCTCATTGCTTCATCCATTCTCCTCACCGCTCAGCTCACCACTCTCATTGACTCATTGCATCATCTATTCCCCTCACAATCCACCTCAATGCTCCCCTCATTGTTTCACCTACCCTCCTCACCATCCACCTCACCGCTTCCCTCATTGCTTCCACCATCCACCTCACCGCTCCCCTCATTGCCTCCCCTATTCACCACTCCTCTTTGCTTCCTTACCGCTTCCCTCATTTCACCCTCAGATTCAACAAATCATTCTCATCTCCACTTCAAATCATCATCCTACTCTCTCTTAACCATCAGCTCAATACGACAACCTCCTCAACCATCAACCCAACACTCATCACCCAACGTCAAGACGATTTCGTTTCTCTAGTGTTCATATGTGAGATTGTCTCAGCACTAAACTTTACATCAGCTTCAAATTGTGCTTATATGTTCATCTGCAACAGATGTCAGAATTTAGTTTCTTTCTTTTCTTCATCTTTTTATTACTATCCTTCCTTGAGTGCCTAAATCTTTTGTTTCCGCCTAGAGTGAGAATCCTTCTTTATTTTCTTCATTTGTTTTCTTTTATTTGTTTTCTTCTTAAACCTTTTTTGATTCTTTTGTGCTCAGTCTTTTGGTTCAGGAATTTAAAACATTCATCTCTTCAGGAACTTTAGAGGAAAGGGTTGAATCAAGATGAGTGACTCCTTGAAGCTTCTTCAGGACCTGGGTGGGGAATTTTTGAATGGAGTCAACTACATGGAAGAACTGTGAAGGCAGTTTGAAAAAAATGGTTTAGCTGAGGATGTTGGCTGGTACTTCCAGTGAAACAGTAGCCAGTTTGTTCATGAGCTTGCAAAATTCCTGAATGTAGGCTTTGTGATCCCCAGTAAACTTATATTTTATGAAGGAAAGCCAGATTTGTCCACTGTTAGTGGTCAATAGTGACACATACCTTTTCAATATGGCTTGCCAGATTGAAACGGGATCTGATTGGTTGGTCCAATTAATGATGGCATTGAAAGCAGTATGTACCAGGTGTTGAATCAGAACTTCAGCTGCTTCATAACACTTTTTTTTTTGATCAGTTGTGCTGGGGATAACTGGATCCTTTTTGTCTTCTCCTTGGGTGGATTCAAGGAGCCCTTTTGAACTTAGGTGGCTACAAATAGGTAAGGCCAAGGACAAGTAATTGGATTTTTTTAAGATGGGGAGGTTACTGAATTTGGAGTTGTCTTCACTGTCTGACATTTTCCTTTTGGTTCTTTGGTTTGTCAAAGTTGAGTAAGCAGTTTGGAATGTAAATCTGAAAAGTTGAAATACTAAAGAACTGAATTATCAGAAAGAGATAGGGAGCCAAAAAAAAACAGCACAGAAACAGCACAAGCAAAAAACAGAAATAACCAGAAGAAAAAAAAATCTAGACAACTGAGCGTAAAGAGTTTGGAAAATTCACTTGAGAGACTGCAGAATTTGTCTTGAGAGCTTGAGAAGAGCTAGCTTTACTGAGGAGGTACTTGAAGGTCCAGGAGGATTGAGATCAAAGGATAAGTTGAGTAGAGGTTGGCCAGTTAGCTGTTGAAGAGATGAAAATGGTAAGGAATAATAAAAGAAAGAAGGAAAAAGAAACAAGACAAAATTACTTGACTGAGAGGACCTGAGAGCCCTAAGGCAAACTCAGGATCTCATTTGAGCAGTACAAGTAGTCTCAAGAGATCCAGATCTGGAGTATTCACACAGCGCGGGGCTTGACAGAGGCGGGCCAGACACGCTGGTGGAAGCAGACTCAAACAAAACAGAGACATAAAACAAAAGGATGAATAGATAAGAGCATAAATAAATGAAGAAGAAATAAACAAGAGATACAGCAAATTTAAAAGACAAGTATATGGAATTCTTAAATCCTTGAGTTGCTGTGGATTGATCTCTTCAGTCAAACAAACACCAAGCCTTACAAGTCTGATTTCTCTTAAGTAGATAAAAAATATACCATTTTAGAATCCCACAACAACCTCTCCAAATGCAACTTGGACCAGAAGACTCAGCATCTATAGCCTCATCATCTCCCAATCCTCTTCCTTTGCACTCTTGAGTTCTGGAACCCCCACCCAATCCATTTCTCAAAGGCCTACACAAGAAACAAGAAATTCCCAACAATATGGCTTCCACCATTACTACAAACCCCCTCCTATAAAGCTGAACGCAAATTTCCCAAGTGGCCTCAGTGGAAGGATGCCACTGACAAAAAAACTTTCAAGAAGTCTGGGAAGAATACTACAACACCCCGGACAACATTCTAAATATAACATGGGTCTTTAAGGTAAAAGAGAACTGCCATGGATATCCTGTCAAATACAAAGCCAAAATCTGTGTTCAAGGATTTAACCAAGTCCTAGGAGTTGACTATAATGATACTTGGAAACCAACAGGAAAACTGGTGTCACTTTGAATGGCCCTCATATATGGTCTGAAAGAGAAAATGAAAATAACTCAATTAAACATGAAAGGTCCATTTCTACATTCCCCTCTCAATGAAAACTTTATCATATGGACTCCAGAAGGATGAGATAGAAATTCTCCATATTTATAACTAAAAAAATCTCTCCACGGTCTGAAACAATCTTTCAGCTCTCTGATACCAGTAACCTTGCAGTACTTTAGCTACAGAGAGTGATAAAAGTACTTGAATAATAATAATTATTATTATTCCAAAAATAAAAGCTTAGAGGCTCAAATAAATAATATAATAAGAGCAGTTGCAAGGTTTAATTGGTTTTTTAATAAAAGGTTTTCAATATGTATATAAAAGAGGGGCCACAGTATTATACTAATGGGGATCTTTGCAGACAAGCAACCTCTCTTCAAGGGGCCTCCTTAGGCAGTTTAAGAACCTTGGAATAAAGATGGGTGCCTTAGAAAGGTCTTATTCAACTAATGGCTGGGCATAACAGCACAATGGCCAACACAGGAAGGGAAAAACTCACTCAGAGCACTTTACCACGAAAATCCTGCAATAATAGGAAGGGTTTCAGAGCAGATGGGGTGGATTGCTTGACTAAACTTCAAGGGTTGATTGGTTTAAGAAATAAATAATAATACTACAGACTTGGTCATAAATCACTTTCTAAGATTCTTCATAAGCACTTGACTAAAAATGACATGGTGTTTGATTGATAATAATAATTCCTGTTTAACTGATGATGGAATAATGGATCCAAAGAGGTCTGTATAAATACCTTTTTGGGGTGATTTTGATCTTCTCAGGGCGCGTAGAGAGAGTTCTGCTCATGGGCTGAAGCTGGCAAGCCAGCAAGAGCAAAATTGGCACTTCCACTTGGTGCTGTTAATGAGCTGACCTTATATCTGCTGGATTTCTGTACTATTTTAGCCACAGGATCTGTTAATCTATTATGGCCTAAATTTGATCATTCTGCACTCATCCTTAATTTGTACTATTAGTATTGCTTTAAAATGAACAGATGTGGACGTTTACTGATTTTTTCATTGTCTGCAGATCACGTAGATAATTTTTAATAATTTTTATGAACAATCCTTGTAGTGTTTCGTGGTATTTAAAGATCAGAGTCAATGATTTATTTGGTAATCCTTGATCTTTAATTTATTTTTAAAAAATGTACTAAACTTAATTTTTATTAATTCTTATTAATTTTTTATCTTTTTGGATTATTACTAATGCATATGTCAACTTGTTACATATACCAGGCAACTCTAATTAGGTTTTAGCCCTTTTGAGCAGTAACTGGTTGTCAAATTAGTCAGAACAGATACTGACGCAGGGATCAGTCAGTTCAGATGCGCGCGGGGTGGGATCTGCTGTGTTTGTGGCAGATTTCACTGCGCGTGGGTCTCTAGTACGCGGGAAACTGCTACTATGAGTATGTAGGGGTATGTAATGATGCAGGGCTGCGTGTGGGAATTGTGACATAACAAATTTCTGCATGTAACTCCTAAAATATACACAACACCTCAATTCTGAGTGAATTTTAGGTGTAAACCCTTTACGTGAAAATATGTGTGAAATTTTAAAGTGGCAAAAAGGTGCCATACTGGTGTCATAATTTTTAGTACTTTTCTTTTTAATTATTTTCAAAGTGTAAGGACTTGGATTTCAAGGGTGGGGTCAGTGAGTGACCATACCTAATTTTGGGTGAGGAATCCATTGCTTTAATGATATTCATGAATTTCTTACTCCTTCTTTTGCTAATTGAGATATTTTTATTTTTCATAGTTTTGTGTTGCTATGACAGGTTGCTCTGTACATAGTAGCAAGCTGACACAATCCTCCAAGAAATGGCATGAAACTCTAACCTTGTGGATCAAATCTCAAGGATACCAAGAGTCAACTAGTGAACCCTGCCTCTATCTCAACTCTAAGACCAGAGAAATTGTCTGCTTCTACGTAGATGATATGATCCATGTAGGTAATTCTAACTCCTTTGAATCTAATTTTCTCAAACAGTTGAAGAACTTGTCTTTCCACCCTCCCAACACTATTCTTTGAATTCTCATGGAAATCAAGGACAAAAGAATTCTCTTAATTTAGCCCAACCACATTGCCTGTGGTCTCAAAGAGCTTGGCCTATCATTTTGCAAGGATAGGCATACTCCACTGACTCAAAATTTCAATCTCAAACCAGACTCCAAGGCCAATCAAGCCAAATCTTGCCAGCTTAAAATCAATTACAGGTCAGCTATTGGACTCCTTAATCATCTGGCTCAATACAGTTGACCAGAAATCTTTTTTGCTGTGTCTAGCCTGGCCAGGTTCCACATCAAACAGGGCACAAGTAACTGGAGAGAAGTCCAAAAGGTGTGGAAATATCTAAAAAAAACCAAGGATACCAAGCTCATTATCAATTAAAAATCCAAACACTTTTTTTCTCTCAGGCTCCAGAAATTCTACCTGTGAATTTGGCCCTACCTTTTGCAAGTCCCAAATTGGGTACATAGTCCTTCACTAAAGAAGCCTGGTCATCTGGAACTCTACTAGAAAAAGAAACATCACCTATTCTTTGACAAAATCTGAATTAAACACACTGCTTGATTTCCATGTCAAACTCAAATGGATCAAGCATCTCATTGTCAAGAAATATTCAATTTCTTAACCCAATCCTACCTTATACATTGAAAACAAGGGTATTGATGACAAGATCAAGAAATTTGTATTACACCCAAAGTCCAGACATATAGATATGAAAACAAAGGTACTGCATGAGGACTTTGCTCATGGGGAGTTTGCTCTCAGTTCAATTCAAAGTCTCTCTATGATTTTGGATTTCCTCAAAAAAGCCTCTTCAATGAATTCCTCAGAGCTCCTCCAGCAAAAAGTCTTTGCCATGTTGGAAAAATCATCTGTTGGACTATCCCCTCACCAGTCATGTGTGGTGTTAATAATAAATGAATTAATTAGTTGTCACCTAATCTGTCTCTGCTGTTCCCTATCACCACTCCTCTTCTGTCTCAACCCCAGTAGTTGCGCAAACTGGGATGAGTGCCTGTGAGATGTCTTGTATCACCCAGGGAGCCTCTGTTCTCACCCAGTTGGATCATCTCTTCTGATAAGTAGAGCTCTCAGTTCTTTCTCTCCACATTTTCCTTGCTTGGAGTTTCTTCTTCTATTTTCTCCTTTTCAATGCTTGTTCTTTTATTCTTCTCTATGAAAGGAAATAATAGTTGATAAAACTGGACCAGGCTGTTTGTATTCCAATTTTCAGTTGTGTACGCACAAATAACCCAGTAGAGAACAAGAAAAATGAAACAGAATGAGAACACATACAGTAGGCTTCTCCACAGGCTAAATGATGGCCTTGAGCAGACTAAGTAGAGTATTTAAGACACTGTCAAACAATAGACTAATCCTACCAGAATGAATAGTTGAAGCAAAGCAAATTAGTTCCTGAGGTTGATTTGGTGAATGTGTTGAAACCTACCGCATAGCTGTGTTTGAAGGTGATGAGGATAACAAGTTTTTGAAGTCAAGTCATTGATTGATCCTACCAAGTCAAGCCAAGGGTGCAATGTCTTAGTGTACTGGTAATCAGGTTGGTTTTTTTTGATTGATTTCAGAGTATGAAGAAATTACAACAAACAGTAAGACGAAATAAAACAGACAACAGAAAGGAAAGAAACAGAACCGTAAAAGGACAGCTAGCTAAGTAGGTGATGTAAAAAATAAAGAGAGCTTGAGCTCTAATGAGATGAAAGTATTCAAGAATGATTGAAAGGGGCTTGTAACTTCAAGCCTAAAGGACCTGAGCTCAGGAGGAAAATGACACTCCAGTTGATGTGTTTACTGAACAGATGATTAATTCCACTTGAGAGCACCAGGGTTTATATAGAATAAAGACATGATTGGCCAACAAGTGGTTGAGTACAAAATGAATAAGGCAAAATTAACATAAGCATTTTAAGTGACATGGTAAGTGAAATGTTATGCTTGGACAGTCTGACAATCACTACTAAGAACATAGCCTAGTTATATTTTAACAATTATTTTAATAATTCAATAACAACAATAATATAAATCAAATCAATCCAATCAATGATACTTCAAACTCCTGTGAAAGTCACATATATATAAACTCATTCTAACAGGTGACAGGCGCAAGTGAAAGTCTGCTTTATCTTCTCAGCCCGCGCACAATTTGAGGAATAGTCAGAAACAAATATAGACACACATGCTCAACTCAACATCAGGAAGACTTTTAGGATCCAATGTATTTGGTGAGTATTTCCACTTCTGGGGTGCTGGCTGCCTTGGTAAGAGATTCTGCTAGAATGTCTTGCAAAGGTGTGAGTTTGATATCAATTACCTGCTCATTCCAATAATTTTGCAGGCTTTTTAACTTGATTTTGATGTACTTAGCATGCAACTTACAACAAAACTTCTTGATTTTATTGTTTAGAAATTTGTTGTTGATTTAATGTACTGGTGTTAGGAGCTGAGTTCTCCAGATTTTGCTGATAAGATGATGTATCAATTGACCTTCAAGATGGAATGCAGATAAAGCATTTAATTCAGATTTGGTCAACAAGTGAGCTATGTTCCGCTGGAATTGGCTGGTCCAGTAGATTGGTGACCCCTTTAAGAGAAAGATAAAGCCAGTTTTCAATAATCTGGTGAGTGGAACATCTCCACAGGTAGAATTGCTGTAGTGAACCACTCACATAGCTGTAGTCTATGCTAAAAAAACTAATTGATGGTCAATTGTTTTACAAAAGGTACCTCCAGAGGTGCTATACATCTTTCCAATTCTGGATACCCTGTTTTTACAAGAATCAGGCAAAATTAGAGACTGCAAAGCTGATGTCTGGCCAAGCCAAGGTGGCAATGAAGTTCAACCTACCAATTGGCAATCAATAAATTTTTCCAAGCTTCTTAAAATCTTCAATTTCTAACTGAGAGGTTGGTTTGAGGTGCAATCCCAAAGTGCATGGATTGTTCAAGGCTTTTGCATTGAGTAGTTACATTTATTCCAGTCCCTTTTTGATATGATTTGGAAGAGACAGAGCAATGAAGTCCTTCCCTTTTTCAACTTTCATCCCAAGAAGAGTGTCTACTTCATGTGCCACATAGTCTTTAAAAAGGTTCAAGAACTTTTCCTTGAAGTCATCAGCATTGCCAACCACAAATAAATCATCAAAGTGGAAGAAAAGAGCTGCGAAATTTTCACAATGGAGATAGAGACAAGGATTGTTGTCAATCTCCTCAAATTCATTTTCTTTCATCCACAAGCTGAGATTTTTGTACCAGTTGAGGGGTGCCTGCTTGAGGCCGGACAATGACTTGTTCAATTTCAAGTATTTGGAGGTTTGTTCTGAGCCAATAGGAGTTTTGATAAAGACATCTTCAGCCAAGGGGGCATGCAGAAACGCCCCCTTGACATTGCATTGAAGGATTTTTAGATTTTTTTCAACAAAGTAACTGAGAAGAGCCTGTAAGGAGGCAATTTAACCTGTGTGAGCAAAGGTGTTGAAATAGTCAATTCCGTACCTCTGATTGAAGCCTTGAATACACACCCTGGCCTTCACAGTTGATTTTCAGGTATGAAGGTCTTGTTTACTTCTAAAAGCCCAGGTATTGTTAAGAGGGTTTACTACCTCAGACTTGTCCGCGTCTTCCCACACCCCCAGGTCCTCAATTGCTTCAAGCTCCTTTTCAATAGGAGGAAGCCAGATTGGTTGCATGAGAGCCTTGCATATGTGTTCTGGTATTGACTCAGAGTAGTATCCATAACACTCCAGTGCTTGGAGCTTGGAGCAATCCCTCAGTGACGGTTTTATGGAGTTCAGAACATTCAGGTCTGAAAAATCAGAATTGGATGAACTTGAGTCTTCTGAGTCTCTCACAAGAGGTTTCTGCTCTTTAACGTCTTCAGTGATAGGCTCATTGCAAGGAGCAGTTCCTTCAGGTTCTGTGATGGGTGAGACTGCTTCAATGGTGAAGTCCTTGTCAAGTCGAGTGGCTCCGTCAGTATCTTGATTTTTGAGGAACGTCAAATGCTTGGTTTTGAATATTTTTTCAGTTTTTGACAGAATCTTGTAGGAGTGAAACCAAGGAGTGTATCAAATGAAAAAGAACTTGAAAGTTTTGTCTGCCGCATCCTTTGAGGGGAGTGGAAAAGATGAGAGATACCCAGATTTGTTGTCTGCTATGGTAAGAAAATACCTCATTCATCCCTTGCTGGTTGGATTCAGGGGTCCAATCAGGTCAAGGTGCATTTGGTCAAAAAATTCAGCTTCTGGTACTTGACTCTTATTGAAAGGGGCTTTGTTGATTTTACTCTCTTTGCATGCAAGACATTTGAAGAGCCTTTGTGTTTTCTTCTTGATTGAGAATCCTTGATGCTTCTCCATTTGGTCTAAACTAGCATTACCTAGCTTGAGATGCAGATTTTGCAATTCAGTTTGAGATTAAAAACTGGATGAGCCCTTGGTTGGCAAAGGTGAAGAATCCAATTCAGCTGATTTATTGGAAAGGATCATGAGAAGATTATTCTCAATGATGCCTGTAAAACTTGTGCTCCAGAAAAAAAAAGAGAGAAGACCAGAGGTTCTATTTTAGAGTTTACCTTGAGGCTGCATCCTATCATCACCACAGAGCTCCAAGCAACAAAAGGTTTACTGCGTCTTCTGGGACCCATGCTGAATTTTCAAAATGTATTGCCTTTCCATTGCAACACAGCTCTGCAGTCCCAGTTCCTTGAATACTTAGCCCATAGGCCTTCTTGACATTCTTGATAGAAGCTTTACCCATTTCATTGTTCAGGGATATAAAGGATTGTTCATTGTGAAACATATGGATGGAGCATCCACTATTGAGGATAAATTGGTCTGAGTGAAGATTCTCAAAGTGATTGAAGGCACAGAAGAAGAAACAGTAGTGTAATTCAGGTTGGTGCTTCTTCTTGATGTTGCGCCTAGCTTTATTGGAGGGTTGCTTGGGCCTTAACTCAGGAAATTCCACCCAGCATGAAGAAGGAGGATGGGATTTGACAGCGGGATTATGTTTTCCTTTTTTGCATTTTGGGAGATCAGTCTCTTTCTGATTGTTGACATGGTACATGGCTGTGTTTGTGTCAGTGGTTCTGGTGGCTTTGGAATGGACTTCATTCTTTTGCTGGACCAAGTGATTCAGAACTACCGTTACTGACAGGTTGCTCTCAGAGTGCATGATCTGAGATCCAATTGATTTGAGAGACTCTGGTAACTTGAAGAGAATAAGATAGCTAAGTATTTCATTTGGAAAATTTATACAAACCTTGTCTAGCTTCCCCAGTGTTGAGTATGCTCTGTAACTCCAGATTGAAGTCCACGGCATCACAATAGCAATGGAGATACTCCAATTTGGCATGAGCCAACATTTGAGCGCATGCTCTCCTCCACTCTGGCCTCCAACTTTTAGCAAGGTGGACAAACTCAATTCAAACCATCTGTTCATCATTCTCCTACTCTTTCTTCCACCTCTGACCACTCCGACATTTCAACGATCCTCATCCATTGACCAAGATCTCCATCTACGACTCATTGCCGACCACCACGAAGGACAACAATCTGGTAATTCGTGATTCAAGACGTTTGATACTCTTCAACCATAACTGACTCTCAGGATCCGCAGATCACGCCACGGGAACCAATCAACGGTATCAAAGTTTCTTCGTCATAACCTCAAAGCTGAAAGTCAGCAAGTACGGTCAAGTCCTTGCCTCTGGATGAGTAGTAACGCACCATACTAACCAACTCTCAATCGCTCATCCCAGGCCTGTCTTCTTCTACACAATGGATCCAATTTTGTGCTGAGGTTTCAATTATTACCGTTCTCATTCCTGTTGGTTAAGAGTTCACATCATGTAACGACCTTTTTGTTTCAATTCATGTTCACTAAAGCTAAACATCCTGTTTCCTTCTGTTTGAAATATATACTCCAGTGGTTCTGGTGTTTAGCCATCTTATTTCTTTCACGGTTAAAAGCCAAAACGACTCTCACAACATGACCGACCACCAACTATCACCAGGACCTGGGAATGACAGCACAAAGAGGATGATAATGCTCAAAACCCTTGTAGAGTCAACTCCACTCTTAAACAAAGATAACTATTCCATTTGGAAAGTCAAGATGGAAAGTTTGTTTGACCTACGAGGGATTCTCCACATCATGGAGAGCAACAGCGAAGAAATTCAATTGGATCCCAAAATTAACAAAGACATGGCTCCTTTTCTCCTTGAAAAGTTGGAACCAGCAACTCACACAAACATCATCAAGCCTGTAAACGTCAGAAATGCCAAAGAGATCTGGATCGCGACAAAAAATTATTTGCCTCCTCCCAATCAGCCAATCGAGCAAGGACTTTAAACTCGTTCCTATATCTTCCCTTCAGCAAGGATAACATTGATAGGTTCGTAACGAACGTATGAATGCACCTCAACAATCTCTCTGAGGTTGGGATTGAACTTCTGTCTGACATCCTTGCATACTTGATTCTATTCAAATTCCCTCCAAACTTGAAAAACATCGCCTCTCAGATCATGCACGGCAACAAGGAAATCACTGTTGAAAGATTGCTCGATCATCTGGTACAACACAAAAACAAAATCAATGCCAAAGTCAAAGAGGGAGCGACTTCTTCAAAATTAGATCAGAGTCTGTACTCAAGCTACCCCAGACGCGAAAATGGAATCCACAATCCCGAGGTACAAAATCATTCGCGCGAGGAGTGATGGATTGAACATCCGGAGCTCAAGCCCAAAGGATTCAAATCTAGAAAACCAGAAAAGAAGAAAAAGGAGGAGGTATCCAACTTTTTCTCCTATTTTCACTGCTTTGCACATATGCTTCCCATGAATCTAACCGCTTTTATCATGGACTCCGGGTGCTCAATTCACATGCCAACCAACAAAAGCTGGTTCAATTCAATGGAAGCTGAAGATGGTTCAAACTTCATCAAGACTGGCAAACCTGGAGCTTCCTTGGCAATCATGGGAAGAGGAACGGCAATTCTCAAGTCAACATTGGGCACGCTCAAACTAAAGGAAGCGGCGTGGACTCCCGACGCCTGTGTAAACTTGCTCTCAATGGGAGTGTTTCTAGCTAAGGGCGCCAGTCTGGTTGTCAATGACCGAGTCAGTCCACCAATCTTCAAAGTCATTGCAAATCAAAAAACAGTGCTCCAAGGGAAGATCATAAACAATTTGTTGTATCTCAACATGGAGAAGGAACAAAGCTATCTCTCCTCAAACGACCTCCGGTTTGAATAAGTGAATCAACTTCACTTAAAACTTGGCCATGCCGGGATTGCTAGAATGGAGAGATATCTCAAATCCACAATTCCCCAGGACATCAAAAACGCCTTCTTATGTGATGGCTGTGAAAAGAGTAAAATCACCCGCGCCAGCTTCAAGGAATTGTCAAAAAAGGTCAACAAAGTGTTTGAGAGAATTCATGCTGACCTAATTGGCCCCATCAGTCCATCATCCAAAGGAGGTTACCGCTACTCTCTCACCCTGGTCAATAACTTCAGCAGATATATCAGCTCCTTTCCCCTGAAGCAGAAGAACAACGCCGGCAACATCATCAAATTTGTCATCCTGAACAAATATAATAAGCTAGGTTATCATCCTTCTGAGTTTTGTTGCAACGGAGGCGGTGAATTCATCAACGCCAACCTCACCAACTTCTTTGAAGAGAAGGGAATTCAACGGATAGTATCCAAACCTTATCATCCGCAGCACAACAGACGAGCCAAAAGAGCAAACAGGACAGTTGCTGAATCTGTACGGGTGACCTTCTCATCTTCCAAGATTCCAAGACATCACTGGAATGAGGTGATCAGGAGCTGTTCCTTGGCCCTGAATCAAATTCCAAATTTCAATGGGATCACTCCATGGGAGCTCATGCACGGAACTCAGCTGCTGTTGGATTACCTAATGTTGAATTACGGTAAAAGATTTGAGAAATCTAGAACATAGAGGGCTGAATTGACCAAGATTTTAGTAAGGAAATAAAAAGATGAGAAAGCAAAGAATAAGAAAAGAAAAGAAACCAACATCTGGCAACTGAGTGGGGAGAAGAGGTTGAAAAGATCAAGGGCTTTCAGGAATTGAGTTGGGGAAGAGGCACGAGAAGGCAACAGTAAAGATCTTGGAAGAAAGATTGAACAACAGATCAGCCTTGAGGAGTGAGATGGAGACTGCAACGAGTTCTGATCTTACAGGTCAATTATTGAGGAGTGGAGGTTTTGAGGAGTTTGTTTTTGAGAGGGTTCAATTTGATGTGGATGATGGAGATGATATTTTGAGAGACAGAAGAAATAAAGAGCTGAGGAAAAAGGAAAAAGAAACTGTTGAAGAAGATAAAGAAAGGGTAATTTTGAGTGGTTGAGTTCCGATGGTCAAGTTTGATTGTCGAGTTCAATGGTTGACGTCAATGGTTGGGTTGAGTGGTTGAGTTTGCTCTTGAGGACCTTTGTAGATTCTCCTCTCCAAGTACAGTCTTGGATGATCTGAGTAGACTCTAGTGAAAGGAGTAGAGTTGTCACATTGATGAGAGCGCGCACGGGTGTGACAGCTAAGACTAAGAGCCGCGGGGGAGAGATTGAAAGATGGACAAGAAGAAATGAGAGAAGAGCAGTAGAAGAAGGAAAAGACAAGGAGAAGAGAAAAGAGGATAAGGAAGATAAGAAATAAAGAAAAGAAGAAAGAGAAGAGAATGACAAAGAGAGTATCATTGATTTACTCAACACCTAAAGCCTCTAGGATGGAAAGTGACCTATCTCGATCTTTCAAACCACCATATTAAGAAATTTGACGAGAAAGGGCTGCCAGGACGGCTCATAGGCTATGCGCCGAAGCTACTATCTTACCAAATATTAACGACCTCAGGCAGCATCATAGAAACCAAGAACGTCAGATTCAGTAAGTGCCAACTACAGTCCTCTGAAGATCCGCCGTCAACTCAAGAGGACGCCCAAGAAAGTCCTGCGCCCATTGTTGCCACCCAACCACCAAATGAGACTGCGCCAGTAGAACCCAATAGAGGAATTGAGTCCTCAATCAAATCAGAGCCTGATTTGTCCAAATCCGAGGAAGACGACGTGGACAAAGAGACCATCATATCAGAAGGTCTCATTCCCAGAACTCAACAGCTCAGAAACCAATCGGAACTGAAACCTCCGGAGCGATATGGTTACTACACTGTTGAAACTCCCAGAACAGCAGAAGATGCTTTGAAATTGCCTGTATGGTCCAAATTGCTGCACAAGGAACTTGACACATGTGAAGACTTTGGTGTATGGGAAGATTATGATGGTCCGGAACCCAAGAATTTGCTCAACATCACTTAAGCCTTCAGAGTCAAAGAAAATACACACAGTGAGTCCCCAATCTACAAATCCAGGGTTTGCGTACAGGGATTCAATCAAAGGTGTGGAATCAATTACTTGGAGACTTACTCCCCAACCGGCAAAGTTGCATCCCTCAGGGCCATTCTCCTGCTTGCGGTGGATCGGAACCTTGACATGCTCCAGTTCAATGTCAAGGGGGCGTTCTTACACGCTCCTCTTGATGAGGAATTCTTCATCCGATGTCCAAATGGCTCCTCTAGAAGAACTCCAATTCTCAAACTCCGGAAATCCTTATATGGACTCAAGCAAGCACCTAAGAATTGGTACAAAATGCTCAGCGAGTGGATCCAAGAGCAAGGTTTCTTTCTGTCCGAAGCCAATCCCTGCTTATACATTGGAACCAATTGGGTCTCAGCCGTATTCATCCACGTCAACGACTTACTGGTTGTGGGTAATGTGAGGAAATTTAAAGACGCGTTTTTGAAGAAGTTCAAGAACTCTTCCTTGCACCCACCGAACACCCTTTTGGGGATGAAAGTCGAACGGTCCAAAAAGGGCATCAGGCTCTCCCTACCTCTTCATATAGACAAAGGACTGACAGAGCTGAACCTGCTGGATTGTAAACCAACCAATACTCCCTGTACACCTGGAATCCAACTCATCCCCGCAACCAAGGAAGAAATCAAAGAATTTAACCGACTGGGAGTTAGCTATGGGTCACCAATAGGACGACTCAACTTCATTGCCGGGCTTGCCTGGTCCGAAATCAGTTTTGCCTTATTGTTGCTTGCCAGATTCTCTGAAAAACCCGGCATCTCCCACTGGAAAGAAGTCCTTAAGGTCTGGAAATACCTATCCAACACCAAAGATCAAAGCCTGCTAATCTCTAAAAGAAAAAACTCCGAGAACCTAGTCTGCTACAGTGATTCCAAGTGGGCTGACAATCCCATTACGAGGACATCTCAAACTGGATTCATCTGCTTCTTTCGAGGCTCTCCACTATTTTGGACCAGCCAACGCCAAAGGAATATCACCTATTCCTCTACCGAAGCGGAATGCAATGCCCTTAGCAATGGTCAGCTGGAATGCAGATGGATAAACCATCTCATCCACGAACTGTGGAGAAGACCAATCATGCCCAGTCTCCACCTAATCAACAACAAAGGCTTAGACAACAAAATAAAGAATTTTGGAAGCAACTCAAAAACAAAATTCATAGACCTAAAGACAAAGGGTCTACGAGAGGATGTTTCCAATGACTTAATTCAAATCCAATTAATTAATTCCAATCAAATGGTCGCAGATGGTCTCACCAAAGCCTCCAACAAGTCGTCACTGCTCAGACTGGTCCATCATGTCAGTACCTAAAACTTAGTACGCTTGAAACAAGGAGGGGTTTTGAGTATGCTCTGTAACTCCAGATTGAAGTCCGCGGCATCACAATAGCAATGGAGATACTCCAATTTGGCATGAGCCAACATTTGAGCGCATGCTCTCCTCCACTCTGGCCTCCGACTTTTAGCAAGGTGGACAAACTCAATTCACACCATCTGTTCATCATTCTCCTACTCTTTCTTCCACCTCTGACCACTCCAACATTCCAACGATCCTCGTCCATTGACCAAGATCTCCATCTACAACTCATAGCCAACCACCACGAAGGAAAACAATCTGGTAATTTGTGATTCAAGACGTTTGATACTCTTCAACCATAAGTGACTCTCAGGATCCGCAGATTACGCCACGGGAACCAATCAACGGTATCAAAGTTGCTTTGTCATAACCTCAAAGCTGAACTTCAGCAAGTACGGTCAGGTCCTTGCCTCTGGATGAGTAGTAACACACCATACTAACCAACTCTCAATTGCTCATCCTAGGCCTGTCTTCTTCTACACAATGGATCCAATTTTGTGCTGATGTTTCAATTATTACTGTTCTCATTACTGTTGGTTAAGAGTTCACATCATGTCACGACCTTGTTGTTTCAATTCAATTTCACTAAAGCTAAACATCCTGTTTCCTTCTGTTTGAAATATATACTCCAGTGGTTCTGGTTTTAGCCATCTTATTTCTTTCACCCAGATGCGCTTTCACAAAGGTGAAAAACCCGCTCATGTTGTTCTGATCAAAACCTAGGTACAGGAAATTGAAGACAATACTGGCTCAGTTGGCTGCCTGACTTGAAGCAATGTGGTTTTGATCAGCCAGCCAGATCAGTTAGGTTGATTCCTCATTCTCCTGGGTAATTATGTTGGTGTGGGTTCTGGGTTCCAGTTTTGACATCAGGTAACCAGCCATTTCATCATTTTTGGGAATATCAAAGTAAGGGTTGTCTCAGTTGATCATATCCAAAATTCCTTGCATTTTGAAAATTCTATCCATCTTCTTTCTCCAAATCAATTAATTAGTTTTGAAAAGAAGCGGGGTGGACTCCATCAATAATTTGAGTGCAAGTGCCTTCAAATTGCCTTCTTCTGCCCTTCCAGGTGAAGTGGTTGTTCTTGCCGCATTGGTAAAGCTCAATCAATCCATTTTTTAGCTTTTAACTTTATGAAAGGAAATAAGAGTTGATAAACCTGGACCAGGCTGTTTTTTTCCAATTGTCAGTTGTGTACGCCCAAATAACCCAGTAGAGAATAAGAAAAATGAAACAGAATGAGAACAAATACAATAGGCTTCTCTACAGCCTACATTATGGCCTTGATCAGACTAAGTAGATTATTTAAGACACTGTAACACAATAAACTAATCCTGCCAGAATGACCAGTTGATGCAAAGCAAATGTGTTCCTGAGGTTGAGTTGCTGAATGTGTTGAAATCTACTGTGAAGCTGTGGTTGAAGGTGATCAGGATAAAAAGTTTGTGAAGTCAAGCTGTTCATTGATTCTACCAATTCAAGCCAAGGATGTGTCGTAGTGTACTTGTGATAAGGTTGGTTTGCTTTCATTTAGTGCCAAGTATGAAGAAAGTACAACAAACAGTAAGATGAAAGAAAAAAGAAAACAGAAAGGAAAGAAACAGAAGTGCACTAGGAAAGCTACCTAAGTAGGTGAAAGGCGCAAGTGACAGGCAGCTGTATATTCTCAGCCCATGCACTGTTTGAGGAATAGTCAGAAACAAATATCAAAATTCTCATTTTCTTGTCTTTACCAATTGACCTACTCCACTTGACTTATCTGCAGACAATCACTGTGGAATTCAGAAGTGTAAGTCTTCTTTAATGGTTCCAAAGTTTGGAATTTATTGATCCCTTGCGTCTTTAAACCCTGAGTGCAACTGTTCACCCTAAAACTTAGAGATAGATAGATGAGTGTCAAGAGTCCTTACAACCTCCCGTGATGATCCAATGATATTCCTCCTAAATCCAGCTGGAGGGTGCAGTTTAAGTAGCCTTCCCGTCAACCCTAACCTAGGTACAACTGCAAGAAAAAATGAATAATGAAATACAACCCCTATGTACAGAACCCTAGCCCAACTCTATCCTTCCAACCCCATCCCATGATCCCTATCCCATAACCCATATCCCATCTGGATTGCCCCCCTGCCATTATGTCCACCTGTTTTTTCCTTCTCAAAACAGGGCCCTTGCTTGGCGCCCAACTCAGAGCCCTCTGCGCATGTCCCCATCCTCCCAATGCGCCATTCCAGATATCCAAGGTACATCAAAGCAATCCAATCCGCGCGTTGCAAGACGCGCAACCGCGCAATCTGTCCAATTCAATCCAATCTTCACCGCATCTCCAGATGCTTAGCCTGCAGCACAGCTTACTGCACCAAAGCCGCACCCATTTCTGAGAGCGCTTCCTCTTCTGAGCCCGCCACTACGTCTGAGCCCACAGCCAATTTTAACTTGCCTCTATAAAAGACCACCATATCCCCCCCTAACTTGAGTTCTGTCCCCAGAGATCCACCACTATCTCACCTACCCCCAGCTATCCCTTGTTATCCCATCCCCCTCACCCCACCACTACACCACACCAAGGAGAAAACCCCACACAATCCTACCCCTTCAACATGTAATGCACGTTCTGCAGTTGGAACTGCCTCTCCTGCTGCATCCTTCCAGGCGGGAGCGCCTGAGTTCCATGCCAAGCCAGCAACTGTTGCTGTTCTCTATCCCATGGTATGCCCCACGACTGTCCTCAAGTTTTTCCGTGCAAGAGGACCCGGCGCAATTTTTTTGTGGTCTTGAGCAATGAAAACATCTCTACTAATGAGTGGACCCCGTCTGGCTCACCTTGCAACCAACCATGACGCGCCGCTCCAAACCCTCCTTTGGGCAAAAGCCATCACTCGGGCTTTCCATTCTGTTGGGTTGGACCACCGCAGCGCCAGGACTTCCCCCATTTTGCCGCCTACCGGAATGCGGCTCACAAGTGGGCTGCACTGGTATGGATAAACAAACCTGCAACAGAACTGGGGATATTCAACCAACCAAGCATGCCTCCTTTACCTCTGCCGCATCCTCCCACTCCCCCACAACCTGCAACTCCATCTCCTACTCCTTCACCGCCACCGCGTCCTCCAACTGCTACTCCTCCAGCGCCATCTCCATCACCGGCTCTGAGGTTGTCACTGTAACCAGCATGCGCGCCAACTCCTGGGGTCATTTAGTTGTTGCCAGAACCCACGGCCGCTTTAACTCCTCTGGCCACCACTAATGAGATTCTGGAGATTGCCCTAATTCTGGAACTTCCACTTGCAAGGTTTGATGCAATGTTGAACAAAGGTGGAAAAACTACTCCAACAATTCCTAGTGGTCCCCAATGCTCACACCACTGGTGCGCAACACAAAGTTTTGGCAGCATTCCAAAACCTAGCCGCAGACGCAGAGGAGGTGATGAGGACTCAGCCAATTTAGGCGGATTTACCCCCCTCTGCTTTCTTCCTATCTTGTTTCTATTCCCGCACCTATCATGAAAGAAAATAGAATTTTTGTGGCCCTAACCTAAGTAGCCTTTGGGCTTTTGAGAAGTTTGAGAGGAATAAGAAATGCACGCAAGATCCGTTCTTTGAGAGCAATTGGCAAGAGTGAGAAAAATATTTGCTTTGAGAGCAATTTGCATGAGTGAGAAAATCTGCGCCAAATGAGAGTATTTGCTGAAGGTACCTGGACCACCCCAGGCAAACTGCCTCACAGTTCCCCGTACCCATCTACATAACAGAGAGATCACAAATAATACCCTCCGTGCACGCACATCCTTCCAAGATAGAGGAAGAGCAAAACAGTATCCACCCCACCCATATAACCAAAGAAAACCTATAAATAGAGGTTTTTTTCTTTAGAACCAACCTGTTTCCAAGCCCACACCTTGCTCTTTGACCCACATCCTTTTTGTGCCACGCGCTTCCCTAGTTCCTTTGATCATCCATTGGAAGTTTTTATTTTCCCAAAATGCGGGGCCTGTCCTTGCTTTGGTGGACCCAGATTTGCACCGTTCCTGTACCTAAATAAAATCATAAACCAGCCAGAAATAATCCCAAAAAGCCAATTCAGAGAGAAGGAAAGAAGAAAAAAAATATTCTGGTGTGTCTAGTTGTTATGGTTGTGAACTGGCTACAGCACCCCCTCACCAAATCCAATCATATCCCCTATTCATCCATTGTTGCCCCCCCACCTTGGCTGCTGTCCCCAGCTGTCTGCAGTCCTTTAATCCGCTGGATGCAAAAGGCAAAGGCAGGCTTTTCCTTGAATAAAGGATCTGCATTGTCACCCCTTTGCTATCTGAACCAGCCGTCTTGTCAAATGAATTTGAGCCCCCCACAAATAATATTTTCAAGTGCAAAGCCACAGCCTTCCGTTTGAGAAGAGTTCTCTCCAATTCCTCCAACTGGTAACTTCCTCCGTGAACTTGGACCTTACACGGAAAGTACTTTTCCATTGATTTGTGAACAGTTTCCCCCATTGAGTTTCCAGGCTCTGGTTTTAAAGAAAACCCAAATCCCCCTTCTGCCACACATCCCAGAGCTTGTGCACACAGTGCTTGTCCCAGTAGCGGATAAAATTTTTGCGGGTTGCGTTCAGCCTTCCAGCCGCTTTCTCCAATATCTTTTCCCATTGCAGGAGCTGCTTGGCGGGGGCCTTGAGTAGTTCTGCGGCCATCTTAAACTTCCATCAATCAATACCCAGAAAGTTTTCCAGCTTGATTTCAATTGGAAGCACAGTTTTCTGCCCAAATAAGAGCTTGTAAGGCAAATAAACCATCAATCTCTTCACCAAAATCCAATCTGCCAAAAGAAATACTGGAAGGATTTCCTGCCACTGCTTGCCATCCTCCCTGCACATTTTCACCATTGCTTCCTTGATTGGCTGGTGACCCTTCTCAGTGATCCCTGCGCCTTCTGGATAGTACTCCTTCACGTGCCCAAACTTCCCTCTGAAACTTTGCACCAACTCCACCAACTGTCCGCAGAACTCCGCACCCCCATCAAATTTTACCAAGCAGAGTGATCTGTAACCTGCAAGCCAGTCTTCCTCCAGAAACTGCCCATCTTTCTCCGCCAAGAGTTTCACTAGCAGCTGCGCTTCCACCCATGCCAACAGATTTTCACGCGCAACAAGGAGATACTGGATCTTACCTGCCTTGATGTGCAAAAAATCCAAGGGAACCCGCCCAAACAAGGTTTCCTCTCTAGTGGGAATACCAACTTTGCAAGGAAGCTTTTCTCTCAGCCTCTGACATTCTTTGCAAAACTTTATTCACTCCTGCACCGCGCAAACCACACCCGGCCACCAGAACCTTGCCCCAAACCTCTTTTGCCTTTCAACCTTTCCGCAATGGCCAAGATTGTCATGCAGATTTCCCATGATTACCTCCTGATCTGCTCTCAACGTCCTGACCACAAGCAGTACAACCGCGCTCTGCCACCACAGCTGTCCTTCCTGCAGGTAGAAATTTCCTACTCTCTGGCAAATCTATGTAATGATCTTGGCTGGTGTATCATCCAGAAGCCAAAGATCCTGAAAATTGAAAACGGAGGACTGCGTACCTCCCGGACTGTTGGATTGGAAGTAAAACGTCTACTTCCACCACTCCCACTTGAACCATTGGAGCCTCCACATCCAGTGGTTCTGCGCCTTTGTACGGATCATTGCGCGGGTACCAAGAAAGCGCTTCCTGCATTTTAAAAGGCTTCCCTGGAACATGTACCACTGTGAAAGAAAAAAACTGAAGGAATGTGACCCACCTGGTCATAGGTGTTTTTGGAAGCGTTGGCAAATTGATCATCCATGCCAATGCCTCTGCATCCACCAGAAGCATGAAGTGAATCCCCCATGGCAAATTCTTTACCCTCCCCACAATCTTAGTGACCCCACAAAGCTCCAATTTTGGCTGCAAATACCAGCTCTCCGTTGGTCTAAACGTAACGGAATTTTAAAGAACAGGTCAATCTTTCACCTCATTTTCCTGTTTCAACAACTCCCTGCTTCAATCCACGGCCAACTTCATTCCCCCAGCGTTGTAATCCAGGTCCTGCACTACAATATTGCGTCCAACAATCTCCTTGAGTTTTTTAAAGGCTTTGTCACATTTAGAACCCCAGGCCCATTCCGCAACCTTATGTGTCAATTCCCACAACAGACTAGCAAACTCCGCAAACAGCTCAATGAACATCCTTACATAGCTACAGAATCCCAAGAACTGGAGAATGTGTAATACATTCTTTGGTGTTGGCCATTTGAGGACTTTATTGCGTTTCTTTTCTGCAATCCGCCTTCCATCAGAAGCCACCACATACCCTAGAACCTCCAGCGCAGGTAAGCAGACCGCTAACTGCTTCCCCAACACCCTGAGCCCCACTTCCTCAATCCAAAAAAATATCTGTTCAAGCCTTTGCGCAAATTCCCAGACAAATAAAAAAATTTCCAGAGCGTCTATAATCATTTCACCTCTGTAATCTGTCTTTAGGCCTTTGATGCCCAGGTTGTCAATGAAAATCTGCACCCCCTCCAGAAGATTTTCCTTCAGAATCCGGGTCATCTTCTCTTGGTAAACCGCAACTGAGTTAGTTGCGCCTTGCGGCAGCCGCTTCAGTTGCTTCCTGCCCAATCCAGTTTCAAAGGAAGTCATTGGCCACGAGCTCTGATTGATTTTGCACTGATTGTATGCGTCCATCACATCCACCAACCCATAGCACGCGTGCCCTACCATAGATTCCAGAAAATTTTCCATGCGCAGAGGTCTTCCCATATCTTGGATTGTAAACAAATGAAGCCACTTCAAAGCAAGAACAATCCTTATTGAAGTCCCATCCGGCTTAACCACCATAAATATTGGACTCAAGTAACTTGAAATTGATTGCTTGTAAAGGCCCATCCCTACATGCTTGTGCACCAGCTCCAAGAAGGGCCCCCAAACCTCCCATTTAATTGGAATTGGCTTGATCTGCCAAGGCTCATGCAGAACCATTGGAATCACATAAGGGTCTCCTATCTTTCTCTTTAACAGTCCCGGCTCTTCAGGTCCAAGTGCAAGCGCTCTTTCCTGGAGGACAATTACCAAAGTCAGAAAATCCCGTTCCTCTGCGCTTAATCAACTTGGCATTCCAAAGTTAAGGGCCGCAAATTTCTCATCCGTAATCCTCAATGCTCTCTGACTGTGTCACCCATTCTGACACCTTCAGCAGAGATTTCCAAGTGATTGGTCGCAGTGGTCTGTTCAGATCCTGCAGCATTTCTTTGTTCTGGGGAAGGATCTTCCCCAAAACTGGTTTATACTTCCCAACATTGCACCGCGCCATCTGCACGCATCCATTGCCATAAGTGCTAGTCAAAACCAAACTGCGGCTTTTGCCTTTGCTCACAAGCGTGGAACCATGATATTGTTTTTGTGAAGTACCTCCCGGTGATGCATACTGAAGAAGGGGAGTTAATTTCAGCAACTGCAGGTCCAGCGCTTCTTCCCTGCTCCTTCCTAGTGGATCGCCCGCACAAAACTTGAGCTTGCATTGTGGGGTAACCTTGGCTGACTAGTCAAAACCCACCTCTGGCCTTCCCTCTGAAATCAACTTTGTGCCAAGGTCCTCCTCTTCTTCTTTTGCAAAATCCTGTGTCCACTTCCCTAACCCTTGGTTGCAGATTGTGGTTTTGAATTGCCCACTGGACAAATCTTCCACTGTCAATGCTTCTTTCCCTGCCTCTGGATCAAACATCATTCGTGCTCAGAACCCAAACATGAATGGACATCCTAAAATAGCCTCCCCGCAATCAACAGATAGAAAAGAAAGTGTTTTAGAGACCCTTGCAACCTCAACCTCTTCCTTCTCCACAACCCATCCACAGGACATGCCCTGCCATTAAGCCTGCAAAGCCCCATGGCACATTTCCCCCAAACAAATCCCAATTCATCAGCCAATCTAGACGGAAGGAGGCTCACCATGGAACCGCTATCCACCAGCGCCCATAACTTCCTCCCAGAAATCTTCATCAGAATGTAAGCCAGCGGTGTGGTGAACCATTTGGGACACGGTGGGAAAATAATTCAAAAAAAAGATAAAAAAAAAAAGAATTCTTAGCCCTGCACGTCCTCATCCTTGTCCTTGCCAGTTGCGCGTCCTCATCCTTTTCCTCCCCCATTGCGCCTCCTCATCCTTATCCTTTGCGCTTCCTCATCCTTGTCCTCGCCTGTCGCGCTTCCTCATCCTTGTCCTTGCCCGTCACGCGTCGCTCATCCTTATCCTTGCCCGTCCTCATCCTTATCCTTGCGCGTCCTCATCCTTGTCCTCCCCCGTCGCGCGTCGCTCATCGCTCGTTGTCATTGTTGGGCATTGCTCATCCATGCCTTATCAAACCCATCCCAACCGCACCTCCAAGCGCTTGTCCAATCCTTGGACCCATCACTCTCCCACCTCACTCAGTCTGTCATTTGCCAATCTCAAGCCCGTCAGGATTTACTCAATCGCCTCAAGCTGATCTCCTATCCGCCCATCCGCTCTCTCACAAACTTCATCCGTCGCCCTTCCTGGGACTCTCCCACCCCCCTTCCATCTCTGGGTGGGGGTGGAGAGTGTCTACTACCGCCCGCGGACATCCGTGGCGGTATGATTAATTTTCCTTTTCCACCCCTTTTCGCCTCCTGGTGAGGGGTGGAGAGTGTTGACTACCGCGCGCGGACATCTGCGGCGGTCTGGTCTAGTTTTTTTTCTTTTCCCACCCCGTCTGCCTTTGGAAAAGGGGTGGGTGATTCCGGTATTGTTGCGTGCGCCCATCCACAGACGGACGCAAGAATTGACCTGATTTTCTTTCTTTTTCCGCTCTATTTGTAGAATCCGTTGTACATAGTCTAACAGGGCATCCTGCCCATATAAGGGGGGGCTCTCCCCTGTCTTTTGGAACATCATCTGGCATGGAATTAGCTTAATACTATCATCACATCAGATATCTATGAATGCCCCTTGATCCTTGAGCCTCCATACTCAAACCCCTTGATCCTTGAGACTTATCACCAACCAATAGCTTTGCTGGTTGAAGAAGAATTTGTCTAATCAAATTCTTGAGTGTGTTACACCACTCCTGATCCCTTCATCCGACCATACTGGTCCTGATCATCCTTTGATTATCTTTCTGGAACCAGTCACGTTTGACTGAAGAGGTTTTATTAAGCTTAAAACCTGCAGTGTTAAACCTCCCTTCACTTCTTTTGAAGTTGAATTACGCCACGCTACTCTTGAGTCCCTTGAGAAGTGTTGGGTTATTCTTTTTTGAATAATTTATTGTTTTGCTTCTAGAGATTCTTCAAACAATTAGCTTTGTCTTGTGCGCCCACCCACAGTTATCTGGTACCCTTCAAGCGCTTGATTGCGGAGATTTGGGCAGGTTTGTTGAGAACCTGGAGGTTGTTTGGGATTGAGTTGATCTTTCCTAAGCTCCTGCTGACAACCAGAGCTATTAGCTTGTGGGAGTTTTCACTCAAAATTTCCTTGTCTTGTTGAACTCTGAACAATTCTTGACTCCTTCTATTCAAGTTTTTCCCCAACATCATCTTGCCTTGGATAGTGTTGTCTCCCAGCTACCGACCACTACAATCTTTATCCTCTTACTTTTGGTTCCCTGTTTACAAGGTTCTGGACTTTGATCCTGGTTACATTTAAATATTTTTGTAACACTGAGGAGGGCAGCCTAAAAAAGCACCTATCCCCTCCACAGAACTGCCAACGCCCTGCGCCGTTTGGAGTCTTACAGCGGAGTTGAAACCAATTTCATTCCATTAAGCTTGTGCTCCATGTCATCCCAAGCCAAGTTCACCCATTGCACTGTTGGAGGAATCCTATTGTGTCCACAATCCTTCAGCGCCTGAACCATCTCATCCATTTCCAGAAACTCCTCTAAGGCCAAGAGAATATTTGTTTTGTTCCCCATCACTCTGTGCACAATCTCCACTCCGTCTTCTTCCCTACCGGATTCACTGGCCGCCTTTCTGTTTTGGCAACGCCTACAACTGGATTAGGAGCTACCAGAGGTACCCCTCTCCAGCATCCACATGCATCCTTTACACCACTGCCAGCACCTTTGTCCCTAGTACCCTCACTTCTGCTCTCAGGCATGGTGGTTTCCATATCCTGGCAACAGTGAAAATCCCAAGCAAAGCTTGATCAGTTACCCCCAATTCTTGACCTTGCGCGCGCACTTGCTACATGATGGTCAGATTCCCAGCTTCAGTGGAGATCCGCTTTCCCAATGGGAACATGAATTCCATTCCCACTGGTCAAATCAATCCCGCCTTGAGGTCCCTTGTCATGTCATTGGACCCCAACCGCCAATTCCCCTTGTACCTGCAGTAATTGCATAACAACAGTGGTGGCTGATTTGAGGGTAGAAGCGGTCCCTCAATGTGAGTGTTGAAATGGAATCCTATCAGACTTGCCTGCTGGCCACCTTTCACCAATCCCCTTCCTTGTGCGCGCCCTGCGCACATGTTCTCACCAGTCTCCCATCTCATCCGTGCAATGGAATCCGCGCCTGATCCCCACTGGGCCCGGTCCTCACCGCTTCCTCCATCCCACCTCATCGCTTCCTTCACCGCTTCCTCCATCCACCTCATTGTTCCCCTCACTGCTTCCTCCATCCACATCATTTCTCCCCTCACTGCTTCCTCCATCCACCTCATTTCTCCCCTCACTGCTTCCTCCATTCCACCTTATAATCAACATTAAACAACCAAAAACGCCAACTCCATAGCCCTCAACTCACCATTTGCTTCAATTCATAGTCCTTGCCTTCCTCAACTGCCAGCTCAACACAATCATCTTCTCAAAATCATCACTTCCTCAACCAAACATCCATCACCTGACATTGAGAGGATTTCCTTTCTCTAGTGTTCATATGTGAGGTTTTCTCTATGCTGAAATCTAAATTAGCTTCAACCCTTACTCACATGCTCATCTGCAATACATGTCAGATTTAGTTTTCTTTTATTTTTTTATTATTTTATTTCATTTTTGTTGCCCTTGTTTTTTGAGCGCCCAAATCATTCATGCCTGCCTAGATCTGTTGGTTCAGGAATTTCTTACTTTCAACTCTTCACGTTTAAAAGCCAAAATAGCAATAAACGCACCAAAAAGTCAAACCAACCATGTCCCAATCACCTTGAACAACAGATATCAACTAATCCCTCCTTAAGACCCTCACGGACTCCATTCCCACCTTAACCAAATCCAATTTCTTGCTGTGGCGCTCAAAAATCATGACCATCTTTGCCTTGAAGGGAGTTGCAAAATGGCTTCAATCACCTGAACCTGAGAAATGTCCTCCAGGCGTTAATCTTGAACTGGTAGGATATATTCTGGCTAAGCTTGACAATAGGACGTACATCAATTGCATCAAAGATCACCATCTCACAAATGGCATTGAGCTCTGGAAATCAATAAATGAATTTTATGCCTCCTCCCAGCCCGCAAACCGCTCCCAAGTCTTCTTCAATTTCCTTAACCTCCAATTGGATCCTAAAAACATCAACAAGTTCATAACCAAAGTGAAATCCTGCCTCATTCAAATTTCCAAAATTGGAATTCAAATGGACAATGATATCGTTGCATATCTAATATTTTACAAGTTTCCACCGCAGCTAGAACATCTCAAGACAACCATCACTCACCTCCTTGGCGAATCCAAAATCAACAGTGACCTGGTGCTTTGCCACCTGAATCAAATTAAGAACAAAATTGCAGCTGGTACTTACGCCTCAGAAATGTTGAATACTGGCGTAAAACAAGAGTTAGTCAAGTGCAGAGCCACCTGGCACAATCCCCAATCCTCTCACCCCGAGAATTCCTGCTGGTGTCTGTATCCACACCTTTGACCAAATTTCAATAACAACAACCCCAAGCATAACAAGAAAAAACCAGCCACTGCCAACCTCTCCTGCACGTCTTACAACTTTTCCATGTCGAATTCCAGACTACTCACCAAACACTCCATCATTCTTTATTCTGGAGCATCCCAATCAATTTGCAACTCCCCTGATTTCTTTGATGACCTTGCTGAAGACCACACTTTCATCCAGACTGGGAAGGAAAACACCTCCCTTGACACAGAAGGTATTGGTACCGCAAAGCTCTTATCTGAAAACTGCAATGTCCTGCTTATCCATTCCCTGTATGTGCCTCAGCTAGCCGTAAACCTGGTGTCCTTAGGTCAACCTTTGAACAAGGTCTGCTTGCTCCACTTGTCCGGTCCGCACAATTTTTTTGTGAACTTCAAACATCACACAATCCTTACTGGCTCCATCAAAGACAACCTCTGGGTAATCAGGGATCTTGCTCTTCCTCATTCCAAATCATCTCACCCTTTTCTCGACCTCACAACTCTACACAAACGCTTTGGACATCCTCACCTCAATCAAACTAAGCTACTCTTGAGAGACTTCCCAAAATTAAGATGGAAAGAACTCTCATGCAAATTGTGCGCCTTGGGAAAGATCCATTGCTCATCCTTCAAAAACCACATCTCCAACTGCTCAAAACCTTTTGTTCATCTCCACGCCAATGTCTGCGGACCAATAAAGCCCATCTCCAAGACTGGCAACAGATATTTCTTGCTTCACACCAATGAATTCTTGCGCTTTAAAACCTGTCTCCCCATCAAACTCAAATTGGATGTGACCAATGAGTTGATCAAATTCATCAAGATTCACTCAAATCAATTTGGATATCAACTCAAATCACTTCACTCCAACAAAGGCGGAGAATTTTTTAACTCCAAACTCTCCAGCTTTATTACCAATTCCAGCATCAACACACTACGTCTGAACCTTACACTCCACAGAACAACCCCATTGCCAAGAAAGGAAATTGAACCATTGTTGAAGCAGCCACAACCACAATCATCAACATGGCTATTCCAATGGAACTTTGGGATGAATTCTTAATTGGATGTTATTAGATTCTGAATCTTTTACCAGCCAAAGAATCAAAATTAAGCCCCTCAGAGATGTGGAATGGTTGCCAACCCAAAATTGACCTAATTCAAACCTTAGGATCCAAAACCATAGTTCTGAATCTCCGACACAGTCTTGGAAAATTTGAATAAAAAGGTTGGGAAGGAATTCTTGTAGGTCATGACCTACAATTCAACTCCTACCAAGTCTATATCCCAGAGCTTGGCAAGACTGTCTGCTTGAAACATGTTAAAATTCTTGAAAACGTAAAGCTAACTGAGTCTTCCCTATTGTCCCAATCTCATTTTGAAACTCTCCTCCTTCCCGACTCCAACATATTGGACACACTTTCCTTGATCAATCATGAAAATATTACTCATCCTTCTCCTAACTCAACCAATCCAACTTCCCTTGAATCAACTTAATCCTCCAAATCCATTTCAGACTCCAACGCTTCTGAAGAATCATCCTCATCTGATAAATCTGCCACCAAAGCTTCCAATGATGAAAACATAGCCAACCAACTCACTCCTTTGTCCCAAACCCTCAGAGATTGCTCAAACCTTCAAAAGCCTCAACGCTATGGATTCCTCTCCAGAACAGTCCCTTGAAACTATGAAGAGGCAAAATTGTAACCCAACTGCCAAAACTGGACCAAGGGTATGAATTCTGAACTTGATGGAATCAAATCTATGGGGGTTTGGACTGGCTTTAACTCACTTCCAGAAGAAAAAAGGCCCTATCCACTGTGTGGGTTTATTGGCTCAAAACCAACCCTGATGAGGATGGCATCATCTTCAACGCCAGGCTGTGTGTGCAAGGCTTTCAACAGCTAGAATTCATAGACTACGGCAAAACCTACGCACCTACCGGCCAAATTACCACACTCCAAACTCTCCTAGTCTACTCCTTCCATCACAAACTGCCAATCATTCAAATGGATATCAAGTCCCCATTCCTGCATGCCAAGCTTGATGAAGAAATTTTCATCAAAACTCCTCCCGGATATGACACCATCTTCCCTTATCTCAAGTTGGAGAAGGCTCTGTACGGACTGAAACAAGCTCCAAAAAGCTGGTTTGACACACTCAAACGCTGGATTCTTGACCAAAACTTTACTACCTCTTCCCCCAATCCCTGCTTGTTCATAAATCAAACCCCCCAAATCTTCATCTTTTGCTATGTTGATGATTTGGTCATCATTGGCAACTCTCAAGAATTCCAAACACAACTGAAGGCCAAATTCTCTATTTCCCACAAAGGTGCAGTTTCTAAAATCCTTGGCAACTACATCATCAAATCATCACACGGGCCCTGTCTACACCAACCTGACCACATTGACTCAGCACTGGCCGAGCTTGGACTATTGGAATCTAGACCAATCAATACACCGCTGACCCCTGGAGTGGTACTCAACCCTGCGATGGATTCCAACGCTGCTGCCTTCTCCAATCTCAACATCAATTATTGCTCATCAACTGGTTTCCTCAACTTCATAGCAACTCGAAATTGACTGGACCTTTCTTACACTTTTTCCTCTCTTTCTCAATTCAATGCAAAACCTGGCCTCTCTCATTGGATGGAATCAAAACACGCCTGGCAGTACGTCAAAACCACTTGTGATTTGGCCCTCCGTTGTGGTTCACCATCCTGGACACCCTGCCCAGTGCAGAGATTTTAATTTTTTTATGATTTTTCCTTATCATCATTCATAGGCATCATGATCCCATTGAAAAAAAAAAAAAAAAAAAAATCATAAGAATCAAAAAAAATACATAACTACTAGGAGTAATCCTCAATCATACTCATCATGATCCTCTAGTTAAACCCATCCTCATCCTCATCCTCATCCTTGAAAGAGACTATTGAAATCTCACCATCACACTTCCACAACACTCAATTGCTCAATCTCAAACAATCCCAGAAGAAACAAAATGGCTCTCAACTGTTCTATGATCTCCTCCAATAACGATCCAATCCCCCTGCTGGGTGAGAAGATCTTCCTCAGCGTCCAATTGGTCACAATCTTCCTAAGCCCAACCACTCCCGGTCAAGCTACCACCAATCAACCGTTGATTTCACCCACCTCCCTAATTCATCCTTTTGATGATCCAGATTCAAAGAAGAAGGGCAAGTTGCCCTCAATTTCTGAACGCATCCTCCCTATCCAATCCTATACTATTGTCCGATCCAAACAAACCCACTTGGATCAAAACCCTCACGGTTCCCCTGCGGAATTCCTTCAACGGTCAATTTGTCCAACCTTGGTTATCTCCCAACTATCATCTCTCCACCGTCATCCCTTTCCCCGCAGGTCGACTTAGACCACTTGCCTCACTCTCCTACCGACCGGTCTGATTGGATCATCCAACTCACAGCCTCTTGACCACCATCATTGTCACCCCTCATCCGATCCACGCTCTTGATGCATCACCGGTGTCCCGCGCGAGTCTTCTGTTGCCTGCGCGGGGTGGTGATGTGTCCCGCACCCCTCAAGGATTATGACCGGGCCGTCATCCGCGGGCCAGCGGATGCCAAGGGGTGTTGGCCTGTTTGCGCGGCCCATCATCCTTTCTCATTCATTTCCTTTTATTATTTCATTGATCTGTAAATTTTTTTTTCTTTTTTTTTCTCCGCTCTATTTGTAGTATCTCTTGTAAATAGTCTACAGGCCCCTGGTCCATAAAAGGAGGGGCTCTCCCCTGCTTTTTCTGGATCATCATCAGAGAATCATATCCATGGGAGTGTGTTCCTATGTCCCCCCTATTATTGTGAAATTAAGATCCTGATCCTTATCCTGGGTATATCACTGATTGCCCTCTGATCCATTCTTGACCCTTGGTCTTTGCCCCTCTGTGGCCTGATCCTTATCACCAACCAATAGCCTTGCTGTTTGAAGAAAAATTCTGTCTGTTGGAATTTTTGAGTATGTTATACCACTCCTTGATCCCTTTCTCTGACCATACTGGTCCTGATCCCCGATCATCTTTCTGGAGCCTATCACAATTGATTGAAGAGGTGTTATTAATCTTAAGACCTGGAGTGTTACACCTCCCTTTATTCTCCTTTGAGTTGCATTCTGGCAGCCTACTCTTGAGTCCCTTGAGAAGTGTTGAGGTTATCCTTGCTTCAAATCAGTTACTGTTTGCTTTTAGGGCTTCTTAAACATTGTGCTTTGTCTTTTACAGCCACCCTCAGTTATCTGGTACCCTTCAAGCGCTTGATTGTGGAAAGTTGGGCAGGTTCATTGAGAACCTGAAGGTTGGTTGGGTTCGGGTTGATCATCCCCAATCTTCTTCTGAAAACCAGAGTTATTAGCTTTTGGGCGTTGTTTACATACAACAGCTTTTGTTCCTCAAACTCTAAGCATACTTTAAATTCTTTTGTTCAAGTCTTTCCCTGAAAAATCTTGTCTCAGATAGTGCTGTTCCATTGCTACCAAACTATTATTGTCTTTATCCTCTACTCCTTGATTCCTCATTTACCAGGTTCTGGACCTTGATCTTGGTTACATCTCAATATTTTAGGGAAGCCTAAACAGCACCTTTCCCCTCCACAGAACTGCCACCGCCTAGCACCGTTTGGAGTCTTACATTTGGTCCCCCGGGCCTGGATCAAACCAGCAACCTTGGGATTTACAGTTCCAACTTGAAGAATCAACTCCAAAATCCTATCTGATATTTTTCCTTTTCTTTCTTTTTCTGTTTGTTCTTTTTTTCAGATTTGATCCATGGAGGCAACTTGGTCCAGAAGTAAGTCCTCCCAATTGTGCACCATCTGGGCAAGATCCTTGTTGTTTTTGTGAAACACTACCCTTGCCACACTTGTGAGCCACCTTGGAACTCTGCTTGTTTGGATCTTTTAGGAACCCTTCAACATGGAATGTGCTGGATCCTTCTCATCTGTTCGGGCCAAGATGGTCAAAATCAAACCTCAGAACAAAAACTTAGGATTCAATGGGACCAATGTTGAACGATTCCTGGACTCCTATGAGATGGCTACTGAAGTGGATGGTCCCAGTGAATATGATATGGCTTATCGGTTACAATATTTTATCTCTTCTGAAAAAGTTATGGAGGGTATCAAATTTTTTGAGAGATTCAAAACTCATAACTGGAGGCTCCTGAAGGAGGCTATGTTGGCCTATTGGGGAAAAATAGAAGTAGCTAGATTTACTTTTCAAGACTTGGATGCCCTGGTTTCTTAATGGATCTCCAATGGTGGTATCTTCTCAGCCTCTGACTATCAAGCTTTCAGAAAATCTTGGGACCCTATCCAGTCCTATCTTATCCAAAACGATCACATTGATATGTTGGACAAAACTTGAGTGCAATTTTTTCAGTCTTTCTCTCCAAGAGTGCAGGAAAGAATTAAGGATGAATTGGTGAAATCTGGATCAATGATCACGAAAAGAAATAATTGATTCAAGCTCCCTGCTTTCATGGTTCTTAGGAATACTGTGGATAAAGTGATGAAAGGTCAAACAGCTCACGTCTTTGAAAAACCTAAAATCACTGAACCAGTCCTTGCCCCCTCTTTTCAAGCATCTAACAAAATCATGAATAAGATGGAAACCAATTGCAGACCTAAGCCCAATCCTCTGGCCCACCAGGAGACACCTACTATAGATGAGATCACTAAATTACTTCAGGCATTTGAGAATAAAATAGATCAGAAAATATCCTCCTTAGCCACTCCTAAACCTGCTAATTCTGTTCCTAAATCTACTATAGTCTGTTATTATTGCCATCAGGAAGGCCATGGTACTGGTAGATGTCCTGAACTCCAGAAGGACAAGGAGCAGAAGTTAGTAGAGCAGAAGGGAAATAATTTCTTCCTTCCTTATGGTGCTTTGATCCCTTTTGATTTGTCTTGTCCGATCCCTCATGTGGTGGCCTCATACCAACCACCAATTCCTAAGAAGGCATCCTTGGTCCCTGTTGATTTTCAATTGTCCTGTGGAAATCTGAAACCTTGGTATCCTCCAGCTATCAATTCTTCCAGCTTCCCTGGAACATATCAATCTGATCCAGCTAGGAAACGCCATGAGGAACCAAAACCTCATTAGTCTCCTCCTGTTCCATCTTCAATCCTGCAAAAACCCGTTAAACGTTGATCTTCACCTGAGCCTCCTTCCTCTGTTGTGGAAGATATGGAAGTAGAAAGGGGACCACTTATGGAAAGGCTCCAAGACAACTCTGATCTTCCCCCTTTTCAACCTTTCCAACCCTCAGATCCTCTTCCAGCACCTATTTCAACTGATCTTCCTCCCTCCACCCAGCCCAAAGTACAATTTGAAAGGGGCATCTCCAAGGACTAACCTAATGCTGTGGAAGGAGTATTAAAGAAAATTTCTGATCTTAAAATCCCTGATCTATCTGTGGCTGAACTCCTGTTGATATCTCCATCTGTGGCTGAAGGGATGAAGAAATGGGTTTCTCATCAACATGTGGAGATTGTTCCGGAAGAATTAAAGGTCTCCTCTGGTACTCTGATGGAGGATTCTGGTGGAACAGATCCCTGTTCAGATAACAACCTTTATTCCTGTCCTGTTTGCTTTCTCCCATGTTATCCTGGTGATTCAACTAAAACGGTTTCTCTCCTTGTGGATTTGGGTTCTCAGCTCAACATGATTTTGGACTCCATGGCCTGCAAGCTTAAAATTAGTCCAAGGGTCAGTTTCCACTCTGCGGTTTATGGAATTGGGAATCAGTCCTGTGAGCTGGTTGGTATTGCTGAGGATATCCCTGTTCAAATTGGTCAAAATACTGTTGGCACCTGTCACTCTGGATCACCCGTCTGGATGGTCCCATGATCTTGGGAAGGCCTTTCTTAATGGATTTTGGTTCTACCTTGATGTTTTCCGTTCAAGTTGGGGAGAGAATTCTCCTTCCTGATGCTGATGACAGAAAGAATGAGGTTCCCCTTTGTTCTCTGGATTGGGGTTTCTGGAAAAGAGACTTCCCTGGTCATCCTCCCAAATCTGTCCTGAAAGGAAATCAGAAAGAAAACTCTCATTCCTCTCATCCTCATTTTTTAGCAGAATAGTTGGCCCTACTGATAGTTGTAGTTATTTTAAGCCTCAGACTTCAACTAATGGACCAACTTCCATCTCAGAGGAATATCTTTCTTTTTCCTCATAATTTCCTTCTCATCCAAATAAGTTCAAAAGTCAAACACATAAAAAATCCAAAAAATCCAAAAATATTTCTTCTCTGTCTGGAACTGTTGTATCTTCTTTTCCTTTGTCTTTTAAGTCTGATCACTCATCCTCTATTCCGGTTTTGAATCTACGCAATGAGTCTAAACTAGATCTCAATCTTGATTCTTTTCTTGGTGACTTTGGTAGGAAGGAGTATGGTCTTAGTTGGAGGAAATTTGGAGTAGAAGTAAGTCCTCCCAATTGTGCACCACCAAGGACTTCTACTACTCTTGTTTTCAAAAATCTACCCTGTGCCACACATGTGAGAAATTTTTTATCTTTTGGATCCTCTTTTATGGAGAAGGCACTTTTCAAGGACGCAGCAGAAAATCAAACTTGTAAGATGTTGGAACATGGTCTCAGTTTTTGTAGTCAGGTCTGACTGGTCAATGCTTGGAGGAAGCAAGGATTCCTCTCCTTTTCCACCAAGTACAAATCAGTCGCAAGGAAGGTCCAGCCAATCAACCAACCAATGCCTCTCAACCTCAATCCTCCCCTTATGCGTCCTCCTCTATCCCGCAATCCTTACTGTGGTTTATCCCAGTCCCTCACTGGCCCATTCATTCCCTCTGGTTGGGTCACTGAAGGAATTCTGAAAGTGATCAACTTTGGTCCAGATAGATGGCTTCTTCCTGATGAGTTAAATTTGATCAAAAAATATCTTGTCTCTAAGGGAAAAATCTCTTGCATTCTGTGAAGAAGAGAGAGGTCTCTTGAACAAATGCTATGGTCTCCCTTACATCATCCCTGTAATTGACCATGATCCCTGGCAAAAGAAGAATATCCCGATCCCCGCTGCTAAAGGTGAAAACTTCATCAAATTGGTCCGCAAAAGAGTCCTGTAAAAGTTAAGGAGATCTTTGAAACCTAGACCAGGCTGATTTTCATGAAATGGAAGACAAGTATAAGAAAGGAAACAAGCAATAAGACTGAAGGAAAGAAAGAGTCAGGAAACTGAGGAGAGAATACCAACTCGGAGGATAAGTCTAAAGATGAAGTTATGACCAATTGATAGACTTAGCCGGACAAGGGAAGCAACATCTGAACATAGAGAGGAAAGAAGGTGAGAAGGTAGTTCTGTTGTAGAGCAAGGAGATGAATAAAGGGATTCAATATTCACTGTTTTCTGGCTTATGAACTTGGGACAATGACAACTGATCCGACCGTTACCAATGAGTAGACTGTGGTCACAAATCACAATCTTGAGTAAGACTTGATGTAGAGTTAAATGAAAGGAGATACCTTCAGTTCTTCGGATGATAGGTGATCAAGTCATTGACTAGTTGAGAACAGGGAAGACCAGGAAGACAAATAACGTGATGAGCAGATAGATTAAGATGGGAACAATCCAATGGCTTGCCTTGTAAGCAGCTTGTAGGAGTAGTCTGTACCATAGGTTAAGATTTCTGCAGGGTTCCCTGGTTGTTTTGCGGTATGATGCAGACAGAGCACGTAGACAGCGGGGAATTGTGGCAGTGACGGAGATGATTGAAAGAAGGTGAAGCATAACAGGTATGAGGAGGGAGTGTAAGTCAACAGGATAACTAACAAGTCGAAACCCGCTTATACAAACAATCAACTTCTAGCTATTCCAGTCCTGTTTTCTGTGTTCTAAAGATTAATGGTAAACTTAGAGTAGTTCATGATATCCAACCTCTTAATAAAGTTACTATTAAAGACTCTGGCTTGCCTCCTGCCACTGGGGAATTTGTTGAATCCTTCTCTGGGAGAGCTTGCTATGGTCTAGGTGACATTATGGGTGGCTATGACAAAAAATCCCTGCATCCTATTGTTTGGCCGCTTACTACTTTTGATACTCCCCTTGGTTGGTTTCAACTGACTTGATTGCCTCAAGGTGCCACTGACTTGGTAGCAGTCTATCAGGCTCAGATGATGTGGATCCTCCAGGATGAAATACTGGATCATGCGGGTATCTTTATTGATGATGGTGGGATTGAAGGTCCAGTTTCTGACTATGATAATGAGCTCTTAGCTTGGCACTCAGAAATCCAACAATTTATCTGGGAGTATGCTACTATCTTGGAAAAAATTTTGTTTTGAATCAAGGAATCTGGCCTTACTGTCTCTGGATCAAAACTTGCCTCCTGTGTCCCTGCCTTGGAAATCGTTGTTCATATAGTCTGCAAGGAAGGAAGAAGGATGGCACCCTCTAAAGTCTACAAAATCATCTCCTGGCCTACTCCAATAAATCAGATGGAAGTCAGAGGTTTCCTAGGTTTCATGACTTATGTCAGGATCATCATTCCCTTACTATCCGGAATCTTTATTCCCTTGCGTTGCTTAACCAGGAAGGATGCTGAATGGATTTGGACCCAAGACTGCAAACAATGTAAGACTCCAAAGGGTGCTAGGCCGTGGCAGTTCTGTGGAGGGGAAAGGTGCTGTTTAGTTTGCCCTCCTGAGTGTTACAAAAATATTTAGATGTAACCAAGATCAAGGTCCAGAACCTGGTAAATGAGGAATCAACGAGTAGAGGATAAAGACAATAATAGTTTGGTAGCAATGGAACAGAACTATCTGAGACAAGATGATGCAGGGAAAGACTTGAACAAAATAAGTTAAAGTCTGCTTAGAGTTCAAGGAACAAAAGCTCTTTTATGTAAACAATGCCCACAAGCTAATAACTCTGGTTGTCATCAGAAGATTGGGGATGATCAACCCAAACCCAAACAACCTCTAGGTTATCAATGAACCTGCCCAACTCTCCACAATAAAGCGCTTGAAGGGTACCAGATAACTGAGGGTGGCTGTACAAGACAAAGCATAATGTTTAAGAAGCTCTTAAAGCAAACAGTAACTGATTTTGAAGCAAGGATAACCTCAAAACTTCTCAATGGACTCAAGAATAGGCTGGCAGAATGCAACTCCAAAGGAAATAAAGGGAGGTATAACACTCCAGGTCTTAAAATTAATAAGACCTCTTCAATCAATTGTGATTGGCCCCAGAAAGGTGATCAGGGATCAGGACCAGTATGGTCAGAGAAAGGGATCAAGGAGTGGTATAACACACTCCAAAATTCCAACAGACAGAATTTTTCTTCAACCAGAAAGGCTATTGGTTGGTGATAAGGATCAGGCCACAGAGGGGCATAGACTCAGGGTCAAAAATGGATCAGGGGGCAATCAAAGATATACCCAGGATAAGGATCAGGATTCAATTTCACAATGATGGGGGGACACAGGCACACACTCCCATGGATGATTCTATTGATGATGATATCTGATATGATGATCCTCCAGAAAAAGCAGGGGAGAGCCCCTCCTTTTGTAGACCAGAGGCCTGTAGACTATTTACAAGAGAGATTTACAAATAGAGCAGATTTTTTTTTTTTTTTTTTTTTTTTAAGGATCAGTTTCATGAGAAAACAAAAGAAAAAAAAGAAACAAACAAGCGCTCAGAAAAAAAAATCAAAGATTTGAATCAAGACCATGGCCCGTGCCAAATAATGGGCACGGGCAAGCAAGTTGCTAGTGGGACGCCTGCGGGCATCCTGATGGGCCCGGGCAACTGCCGAGGCCGCGGATGACTTCTGGCAGGTGTCCGACGGGCACCGGCAACAGAAGAGACCCGTGGATGACCAGCAGGCTAGGAGGGGAGGAAGAGAGAGGTTTGATGGCTTCTTGAGACAACCGGATGAGGTAGACGGGCGCTCAAGCCGGCCGAATGAGGTAGACGGTGATGGCGGCCGAGAGGCTTGGGAGGATCGCAGGAGTCAAAAGATTGCAGGAGCAATGGTCATGATGATCGTTGGTCACTGTTGCGGGAGGTGATCCGCTAGGGTGGCCAAGGGGAATCAAGGATGATGGTGACAGCCATCGCAAGTCGGCATCAACCTTGGAGTTTGGATTGAGAGCTATCAAGGGCAAGTTTGATCTTGTAGGCCTTGGGGG
This sequence comes from Puccinia polysora, assembly GCA_025617555.3. Taxonomy (NCBI): domain Eukaryota; kingdom Fungi; phylum Basidiomycota; class Pucciniomycetes; order Pucciniales; family Pucciniaceae; genus Puccinia; species Puccinia polysora. The sequence goes on from CM062629.1 coordinate 9,390,121, forward strand.
CAATCCAGAGTTTGTCATCTCGCCTCGATTTGGCAAGGGTGAGGATGGTGCGGAGGGCGGCAAGTGCGGTAGGATGATTTTGGCTCAATGGTAGGCTAGTTGGAAAAGGAGCAGTTGAAATTGATAGTAGTAGGAGACCAACTTGGGATTGACAAGGATGGCTGGTGGAGGAGGTGGATGATAGACTGGGTTGACTCAAAGCCGTAGCTTGTTTCTTGCAAGCCAGCTTACGCTCATGGCGTTTCCAAGTCCTATCAGCCATCTTGGAAAGGTGGTTGGTGAGGATTGAAGGGGATGGACAAGTTTGATGGATGGTTTTTTTTTGGGGGGTTTTTTTTTTGGGTTTTTTTTTTTTTTTTTTTTTGGGTTTTTTTTTTTTTTTTTTTTACAATAATGATACCTATGAAAGATGATAAGAAGGAATCATAAAAAAATTAAAATCTCCGCACTGGCCAGGGTTTCCAGGATGGGGCACCACATCTCTCCCCAACTTAGAGACTTTCCCTAGTCTTCTCCCAAGTTTGATGCCATAAAAAGAGAAAGGAAAGAAAGATGATTGAAACCAAGGAATGGCCATTTTGATCTTGAGAGTGAAAAAGAATATGTCAATCCATCCAAAGGAAAATCCTAGAAGTGGCTGAGATACAATGAAGAAGGTGTCCCAGGTTCTCACGTGCGTGGCATGAAGTAGAGTTTCACAAAATGACAAGGATCTTGCGCAGATGGTGCACAATTGGGAGGACTTACTTCTGGACCAAGTTGCCTCCACAAGAATGAAATTTCTTGACCGGATCAGCAGAGAACCTTCTGGCCATCTGAGTACCATCCAAAATATATGATCCACCTCTAACTAGACGGTGTGGTGCCCCATCCTGGACACTCTGGCCACCTTAAGACCTCAACCCATAAACTGTTGCGCAAACGTTCCATCCGGCATCAAAAAAAAAAAAAAAAACCAACTTATTCTCAGGCTCATCCAATCCCTCATCATTGCCCGTCGCCCCTTGCGCATTGCGCATCCTTTATCCGCGCACGTCACGCGTCCTTCATCCGCGTTGCTCATCATCCTTGCCGTTGTGCGTTGCTTGTCATCTCCGCTGTTGTCATTGCGCATCCTCATCTTTATTTTCGCGCGTCCTCATCTTTGTCTTCGCGCGTCCCAACCTCCTCATTGCTACTGTTGCGTGGCGCTCATCCATGATTTACCAAATCCATCCCAACCGCACCTCAAGCATTTGGCAATTCCTTGGATCCGTCAAATCTCCCATCTCACTTGATCTATCAGTTGTGAATCTCAAGCCTGTCAGGATTTACTCAACCATCTCAAGCTGATCTCCTATCTACCCATCCGCGCTCTCATGGACTTCATCCGTCACCTTTCCTGGGGCTCTCCCACCCACTTCTGCCTTTGGACGAGGGGTGAAGAGTGCCAACTACTGCCCGCGGACATCCGCAGGGGTTTGGTTCATTTCTCTTTCCCACCCCGTCTGCCTTCGGACTAGGGGTGGGTGATTCTGGTATTGTTGCGTGTGCCCATCCACGGTGCGGAAACTTTAGAGGTTATCCCTCACGAAGTTGTCCCTAGTTACGGGATCAATGGTTCTAGCGTCTGTAAGACCGAGAATGCTTCCTTTCCTTTTCCTCCGAGAGAGAGAGAGAGAGAGAGAGAGAGAGAGAGATAGATGGATGAATCCCTCCCCCCCCCTACAACCCGGAGTCAAGGGAAAAGGTATTTGAGCCCTCCCCCTCAACCCTAACCTAAGTACAAGCACAAAGACAGACTGGCAACCATGAAGAAGGAACCCTAGACCCAGAACCCCGACCCATCCCCCAACCCATACCCATACCCTATCCCCGCCAGCTCGCCTGCCATTACGCGCATCCGGTTTGTCTTTTCGTGGCGCGGCCCTCCGCCGCGCAATTCCCAAAGTTTGCCGCGCTTGCGCGCATCCACCCGACGCGCCGTCGTGGATTTCCCGTCCCGTGGCCGGCCCGCGCTTGCACGCGGCTGCCCACGCATATAGCCCCGCTGTTGCCCCGCTTTTTCCCCCCCGACTAGCCGTTCCGAGGACCTGGTCGGCCCAGCTCCATCCGTGAGTCGGACATCCAAGAGGGTCGCGGCCCGCCTCCCTTAGTCAGGCCCGGCCCGCAGTGGCGTGCTCAATCCCGCCGCGCCCACTGCTGAGCCCGCAGCGGCTACTGCTGAACCCGCAGCGGCTACTGCTGAGGACCGGCGCACCCCCACTGCTGAGCCTAACCTACCAGATGCTGAGCGCGCAGGCTGCGACGCAGTCCCCGACCCGAGGCTATATAATGACACCACAACAGACGGACGCGAGTGACCACATGATTTTCTTCCCTTTTCCGCTCTATTTGTAGAATCCGTTGTACATAGTCTAACAGCGCCTCCTGACCATATAAGGAGGGGCTCTCCCCTGCCTTTTGGATCAATCATTGGAGCTTGGAATCATGCAGCATGAAATCTGCACACCCTTGATCCTTGAGCTTCCATAATCAACTGTTGATCCCTGATCCTTATCATCAACCAATAGCCTTGCTGGTTGAAGAAAAATTCTGTCTGTTGGAATTTTTTGAGTGTGTTGTACCACTCCTTGATCCCTTTCTCTGACCATACTGGTCCTGATCCCTGATCACCTTTCTGGAGCCAATCACAATTGATTGAAGAGGTCTAATTAAGCTTAAGACCTGGAGTGTTATACCTCCCCTTAGCTTCTTTGGAGTAGCATTCTGCCAGCCTACTCTTGAGTCTCTTGAGAAGTTTTGAGGTTATCCTTGCTTCAAATCAGTTACTGTTTGCTTTAGAGCTTCTTTAACATTGTGCTTTGTCCTGTACAGCCACCCACAGTTATCTGGTACACTTCAACCGCTTGATTGCAGAGAGTTGGGCAGGTTCATTGAGAACCTGGAGGTTGCTTGGGTTTGAGTTGATCTTCCCCAATCTTCTGCTGACGACCAGATTTATTAGCATGTGGGCGTTGTTTACATACAACAGCCTTTGTTTTTTGAACTCTAAGGGGACTTTAACTTCTTTTTTTCAAGTTTTTCCCTGCATAATCTTGTCTCAGATAGTGCTGTTCCGTTTCTACCAAACTATTATCATTTTTATCCTCTACTCTTTGATTCCTCATTTACCAGTTTTCTGGACCTTGATCTTGGTTACATTTAAATATTTTGGTAACAATCAGGAGGGAAGCCTAAACAGCACTTTTCCCCTCCACAGAACTGCCACGGCCTAGCACCTTTTGGAGTCATACAACGGACTACTTGGTAAGGACCATTTCAGCAGTTAGAGAAAAGCTTTCCCCATTGAGTTTCCAAGCAACAATTATAAGCCAATACTAGATCACCAGGGTTTGAAGGGTCCCTGATTTGATGTAGGTGTTTATCTTCCCAATACTGAACTTTCTTTGCTCTTGATTGTATCATCTTCTGATAAGCTTTGTTGCGAATATCTTCACTCCACTCCAGTTGCTTTGATCTGGCAACTAATAGGTCTGTAGTTGAGGAAACGTGTTCCAAAGAGATGCCCAAGAAAGACTCCATTTCAAGATCAAGAGGAAGAACAGCCCTCTGACCAAAGATGATTTCATAAGGAGAGTAACCAGTGGTTCGCTTGGTGGAAATTTGATCAGAGAAGAGGACCAAGGGGAGAAACTTCCAACAATTCTTGCCACTTTCACCAGCCAATTTTACAAGAGCAGCCTTCAAAGGAGCTTTTTTTCTTTCCGCCATGCCTTGGCCTTCAGGATAATAGGGAGTAGTAACTCTATGTTGTCCAGGGAGCGATTGGATCATTCCAGCAGGTTTTCCACCAAATTCCGAGCCACCATCCATAGAATAAGATTGAGCCAAGCCATAACGCATTGTCCAAGTCTCATGAAGGAAAGCTGCTACTGATTCAGAGCTGAGGTTCTCAAGAAACTTTGCTTCAACCCATCCAGAAAAATCATCTCTAGCCACAATGAGGTACTTAGCTCCACCAGCCTTAATGTGAACCACATCCTAGGAATCCTTTCAAACACAGTGGACTCTCCAGTGGGGTAACAAATTTTGGCCAGGCGCCTAAGATCAGGTTTCTGGCACACTTCACAACTCCTGCACCATTGAGCAACGGATTTCTTCAGGGATGGCCACCAAAATTGTTTGGATATTTGTTAATAAGTTTTGGTTTCCACACGATGACCAAGGCCTCCATGGAGACTTTCCAGGATTGAATCTTGCTTAGAAGGGATAGTGACCACAACAAGTGCACAAGGAGTTGCTATTTTCATAAGCCTAGAACCTTGGACAGAGAAGTTGGAGGACTTCCTTTTAAGGAACCAAAATTCTTTGGCAGAGAGATCAGGGGGTCTTTGGAGAGTTGATAGGTACTGCTCTAACTTAAGCCAGAAACCTTGCTGGAAACCAGAGTAATTTTGGGAGGAGAAGGCAAAGACAGGGAGGACCAAGGGTTCTTCCTCATCGAAATCCATTCCAACATCTGATTCATCATCTCCAATGGGTCTCCTAGATAAACCATCAGGCATAGTTAACAATTTCCCAGGCCTGTGAACAATATCAAAAGAGAGAAAATGGATGAAAGCCACCCAGAGAGTCATTGGAGCATTTGGAAGGCTTGGGGCGTTGATCATTTCAATAATGGATTGTGCATTGACTTGTAACTCTAAGTGTTGACCCCAAAGGACAGTCTGAATCTTTTTCAACATTGGGGCCACACCACACAGTTCCAGTTTTGGCTGGGAGTAACTGGATTCCCCACCTGAGAAAAGAAGAGATTCATACAGAGCAGGACGATCCAAACCGTTATCATCTTCCTGGGTAAGGACAGCCCCAACAGATTGATAACTAGAGTCCACTTCCAGCTTGATCTTGCCGTCTCCAGGTCCATAAGTGATCTTTTTCAAAACAATTTCTTTCCCAGCAATTTTTTTGAGAAACTGAAATGATTGTTTGCAGTCTTGGGTCCAAATCCATTCAGCATCCTTCCTGGTTAAGCGACACAAGGGAACACAGATTTTGGATAGTGAGGGAATGAAGATCCTGACATAAGTTACAACACCTAGGAAACCTCTAACTTCCATTGGATTTATTGGAGTAGGCCAGGAGATGATTTTGTAGACTTTAGAGGGTGCCATCCTTCTTCCTTCCTTGCAGACTATATGACCAACAATTTCCAAGGCAGCAACACAGGCGGCAAGTTTTGATCCAGAGACAGTAAGGCCAGATTCCTCAATTCAAAACAAAATTCTTTCCAAGACAGTAGCATACTCCCAGATAAATTGTCGGATTCCTGAGTGCCAAGGTAAGAACTCATTATCATAGTCAGAAACTGGTCCTGTAATCCCACCATCATCAATAAAGATACCTGCATGATCCGGGATTTTGTCCTGGAGGATCCAAATCATCTGAGCCTGATAGATTGCAACCGAGTTGGTGGCACCTTGAGGCAATTGAGTCAGCTGAAATTGACCAAGGGGAGTATTGAAAGTAGTGAGGGGATGAGAAATAGGATGCAAGGATTGTTTGTCATAGCCACCCATAATGTCACCTAGACCATAGCAAGCTCTCCCAGAGAAGGATTCAACAAGATCTTCAGTGGCAGGAGGCACACCAGAGTCTTTAATAGTAACTTTATTAAGAGGTTGGAGATCATCAACTACTCTAATTTTACTGTTACTCTTTAGAACACAAAAACAGGACTGGAATAGCTAGAAGTCAATTGTTTGTATAAACCGGTTTGGACTCTTTCGCGGACCAACTTGATGAATTTGTTGACTTTAGCAGCAGGGATTGGGATCTTTTTCTTTTGCCAAGGATCATTTTCAACTACCAGGATGATGTAAGGGAGACCATAGGAATCTTTCAAGAGACCTATCTCTTCTTCACAGACTGCAATAGATTTTTCCCTTAGAGACAATATATTTTTGATCAAATTCAACTCATCAGGAAGAAGCCATCCATCTGGACCAAAGTTGACCGCTTTCAGACGTTCTTCAGTGACCCAACCAGAGGGAACAAATGGACCAGTGAGGGATTGGGATAGACCACAGTAAGGATTGCGGGATAGAGGAGGACGCATAAGAGGAGGATTGAGGTTGACAGGCATTGGTTGGTTGACTGGCTGGACCTTTTTTTCAACTGGTTTGTACTTGGTGGCAAAGGAGAGGAATCCTTGCTTCCTCCAAGCATTGACCAGTGATACCTGACTACAAAAACTGAGGCCATATTCCAAAATCTTCAAAGTTTGATGTTCTGCTGCGTCCTTGAAAGGTGCCGTCTCCATAAACGAGGATCCAAAAGATACAACATTTCTCACATGTGTGGCACAGGGTAGAGTTTCAAAAACGATAGTAGTAGAAGCCCCTGGTGGTGCACAATTGGGAGGACTTACTTCTACCCCAAAATTGCCTCCACCTAAGACCATACTCCTTCATACCAAAGCCACAAAGAAAAGAATCAAGATCAAGATCTAGTTTAGACTCATTCGGGATATTCAAAACCGGAAAAGAGGATGATTGATCAGGCTGAAAAGAAAAAGGAAAAGAAGATACAACAGATCCAGACAGCAAAGAAATATTTTTGGATTTTTTGGATTTTTTATTTTTTTGATTTTTGATCTTATTTGATGAGAAGGAAATGATGAGGGAAAAGAATGATATGCCTCTGAGATGGGAGTTGGTCCATGAGTTGAAGTCTGAGGCTGAGAAGAACTACAACTATCAGTAGGGCCAACTATTCTGCTGAAAAATGAGGATGAGAGGAATGAGAGTTTTCTTTCTGCTTTCCTTTCAGGACATATTTGGGAGGATGACCAGGGAAGTCTATTTCCCAACAACCAGAATCCAGAGAACAAAGAGGAAATTCAATCTTTCTGCCATTAGCATGAGGGAGGAGAATTCTCTCCCCAACTTCATCAGAAAACATCAGGGTAGCACCAAAATCTATTAAGAAAGGCCTTCCCAAGATCATGGGACCATCCAGACAAGTGATCCAGAAGTGACAGGTGCCAACAATATTCCAACCAATTCAAACAGGGATATCCTCAGCAATACCAAACGGCTCACAGGACTGATTCCCAATTCCATAAAACGCAGAGTTGAAACTGACCCTTGGGCTAAGTTTAAGCTTGCAGGCCATGGAGTCCAAAATCAAGTTGAGCTGAGAACCCAAATCCACAAGGAGAGAGACCGTTTTAGTTGAATCACCAAGATAACATGGGAGTAAGTCAAGAGGACAGGAATACAAGTTAGGATCTGACAAGGGATCTGTTCCACCAGAATCCTCCATCAGAGTACCAGAGGAGAACTTTAATTTGTCCAGACCAATCTTCACATGTTGACGAGAAACCCATTTCTTCATTCCTTCAGCCACAGATGGAGAGATTGACAGGAGTTCAGCCACAAATGGATCAGGGATTTTAAGATCAGAAATTTTCTTTAATACTCCTTCCACAGCATTAGGGTAGTCCTTGGAGATGCCCCTTTCAAATTGAACTTTGGGCTGGGTGGAGGGAGGAGGATCAGGTGAAATAGGTACTGGAAGAGGATCTGAGGGTTGGACAGGTTGAAGAGGGGGAAGATCAGAGTTGCCCTGGAACCTTTACATAAGTTGTTCCCTTTCCACTTCCATGTCTTCCACATCAGAGGAAGGAGGCTCAGGTGAAGATCAATGTTTAACGGGTTTTTACAGAATTGAGGATGGGACAGGAGGAGACTTATGAGGTTTTGGTTCCTCATGGCGTTTCCTAGCTGGATCAGATTGATAGGTGCCAGGGAAGCTGGAAAAATTGATAGCTGGAGGATACCCAGGTTTCAGAGTTCCACAGGACAATCAAAAATCCACAGAGACCAAGTATGCCTTCTTAGGAATTGGTGGTTGGTATGAGGCCACCACATGATGGATTGGACAAGACAAATCAAAAGGGATCAAAGCACCATTAGGAAGGAAAGAATTATTTCCCTTCTGCTCTACTAAATTCTCCTCCTTGTCCTTCTGGAGTTCCGGGAATCTACCAGTACCATGGCCTTCCCTATGGCAATAATAACAGACTATAGTAGATTTAGGAACAGAATTAGCAGGTTTAGGAATGGCTAAAGAGGATATTTTCTGATCTATTTTATTCTCAAATGCCTGAAGTAATATAGTGATCTCATCTTTAGTAGGTGTCTCCCGGTGGGTCTGAGGATTGGGTTTAGGTCTGTGATTGGCTTCCATCTTATTCATGATTTTGTTAGATGCTGGAAAAGAGGGGGCAAGGACTAGTTCAGTGATTTGAGGTTTTTCAAAGGTGAGAGCTGTTTGACCTTTCATCACTTTATCCACAGTATTCCTAAGAACCATGAAAGCAGGGAGATTGAACCAATTGTCTTTTGTAGTGATCATGGATCCAGATTTCAGCAATTCATCCTTAATTCTTTCCTGTAATCCTGGGGAGAAAAACTGAAAAAATTGCACTCAAATTTTTTCCAACGTATCAATGTGATTGTTCCGGATAAGATAGGAATGGATAGGGTCCCAAGATTTTCTGAAAGTCTGATAGTCAAAGGCTGAGGAGATACCACCATTAGAGATCCATTGAGAAACCAGGGCATCCAAGTCTTGCAAATTAAATCTGGCTACATCTATATTTCCCCAATAGGCCAACATAGCCCTCTTCAGGAGCCTCCTGTTGTGAGATTTGAATCCCTTTAACAATTTGATAAACTCCATAACTTTGTCAGAAGAGATAAAAAATTGTAACTGATAAGCCATATCATATTCACTGGCACCATCCACTTCCGCAGCCATCTCATAGGAGTCCAGGAATTGTTTGAAATTGGTGCCATTGAAGCCAAAATTTTCTTTCTGAGGTTTGATTTTTACCATCTTGGCCCAAACAGATAAAGGGGATCCAGCAGATTCCATGTTGAAGGGTTCCTAAAAGATCCAACTAGCAGAGTTCCAAGGTGGCTCACAAGTGTGGCAAGAGTAGATTTTCACAAAACAACAAGGATCTTTCCCAGATGGTGCACAATTGGGAGTACTTACTTCTGGACCAAGTTGCATCCACGGATCAGATATGAAAAAAGAACAAACAGAAAAAGAAATAAAAGAAAAAAATTGGATTTGATTTGGGAGTTGATTCTTCAAGTTGGGACTGTAAATCCCAAGGTTGCTGGTTTGATCCTGGCCCGGGGGACCAAATGTAAGACTCCAAATGGTGCTAGGACGTGGCAGTTCTGTGGAGGGGAAAGGTTCTGTTTAGGCTGCCCTTCTGAGGGTTACAAAAATATTTAGATGTAACCAAGATCAAGGTCCAGAACCTGGTAAATGAGGAATCAAGGATTTGAGGATAAAGATGACAATGGTTTGGTAGCGTTGGAACAGCCCTATCTGAGAGAAGATTATGCAAGGAAAAACTTGAACAAACGTAGTTGAAGTCTGCTTTAGAGTTCAAGGAACAAAAGCTGTTGTATGTAAACAACGCCCACAAGCTAATACCCCTTTTCATCAGCAGAAGATTGGGGATGATCAACTCAAACCCAAGCAACCTCCAGGTTCTCAATGAACCTTCCCAACTCTCTGCAATCAAGCGCTTGAAGGGAACCAAATAGCTGAGGGTGGCTGTACAAGACAAACCACAATGTGTAAGAAGCTCTAAAGCATACAGTAACTGATTTTGAAGCAAGGATAACCTCAACACTTCTCAAGGGACTCAAGAATAGGCTGGCAGAATGCAACTCCAAAGGAAATCAAGGGAGGTATAACACCCCAGGTCTTAAAATTAATAAGACCTCTTCAATCAATTGTGATTGGCTCCAGAAAGGTGATCAGGGATCAGGACCATTATGGTCAGAGAAAGGGATCAAGGAGTGGTAAAACACACTCAAAAATTCCAACAGACAGAATTTTTCTTCAACCAGAAAGGCTATTGGTTGGTGATAAGGATCAGGCCAAAGAGGGGCAAAGACTCAGGGTCAAAAATGGATCAGGGGGAAATCAAAGATATACCCAGGATAAGGATCAGAATTAAATTTCACAATGATGGGGGGACACAGGCACACACTCCCATGGATGATTCTTTTGATGATGATATCTGATATAATGATCCTCCAGAAAAAGCAGGGGAGAGCCCCTCCTTTTGTAGACCAGAGGCCTGTAGACTATTTACAAGAGAGATTTATAAATAGAGAGGAATTTTTTTTGTTTTTTTTTTTAAGGATCAGTGTCATGAGAAAACAAAAGAAAAAAAAGAAACAAACAAGCGCTCATAAAAAAAACTAAAGAGTCAAATCAAGACCCTGGCCCGTGCCAAATGATGGGCACGGGCAAGCGAGTTGCTATTGGGAGGCCCGCGGGCATCCTGATGGGCCCAGGCAACTTCCAAGGCCGCGGATGACTGCAGGCAGGTGTCCAACGGGCACCGGCAACAGAAGAGACCTGCGGATGGCCATCAAGCTAGGAGGGGAGGAAGAGAGAGGTTTGAAGGCCGCTTGAGACGACCAGATGAGGGAGAAGGGCGCTTGAGCCGGCTGAATGAGGTAGACGATGATGGCGGCCAAGAGGCTTGGGAGGATCGCAGGAGTCCACGGATCACAGGATCAATGGTCAAGATGATCGTTGGTTGCCGTTGCGGGAGGTGATCTGCTAGGGTGGCCGAGGGGAACCAAGGATGATGGTGACAGCCATTGCAAGTTGGCGTCAACCTTGGAGTTTGGATTGAGAGCTATCAAGGGCAAGTTTGATCTCGTAGGCCTTGGCGGCAATCCAGAGTTTGTCATCTCGCCTCAATTCGGCAAGGGTGAGGATGGTGCGGAGGGCGGCAAGTGCGGTAGGATGATTGTGGCTCAATGGTAGGCTAGTTGGACGAGGAGCAGTTGAAATTAATAGTAGTAGGAGACCAACTTGGGATTGACAAGGATGGCTGGTGGAGGAGGTGGATGATAGACTGGGTTGACTCAAAGCCGTAGCTTGTTTCTTGCAAGCCAGCTTACGCTCATGGCGTTTCCAAGTCCTATCAGCCATCTTGGTAAAGGTGGTTGGTGAGGATTGAAGGGGATGGACAAGTTTGATGGATGGGTTTTTTTTTTTTTTTTACAATAATGATACCTATGAAAGATGATAAGAAGAAATGATAAAAAAATCAAAATCTCTGCACTGGCCAGGATGTCCAGGATTGGGCACCACAATTGTCATTTCAGTTGCTCAAAACAATTACTGGGAAAGACATCGTTTTGAAAAAGATCACTTATGGACCTGGAGCCGGCAAGATCAAGCTGGCAGTGGACTCTAGTTATCATTCTATTAGGGCTGTGCTTACCCAGGAATATGAAAATGGTTTGGATTCTCCTGCTCTGTATGAATCTCTTCTTTTCTCAGATGTGAAATCCAGGTACTCCCAGCCAAAACTGGAACTTTGCAGTGTGGCCCGAATGCTGAAGAAGCTCCAGACTGTCCTTTGGGGTCAACATTTCAAATTGCAAGTTGATGCTTATCCATTGTGGAAATTATCAATTCTCCCAGTCTTCAAAATGCTCCAATGACTCGCTTGGTAGCTTTTATCCAGCTTTTCTCTTTTGCTATTGTCCACAGGCCTGGGAAATCTTTTACTATGCCTGATGGTTTATCTAGGAGACCTATTGGAGATGAAGAATCAGATGTTGGAATGGATTTCGATGAGGAAGAACCCTTGGTCCTCCCTGTCTTTGCCTTCTCCTCCCAAAATTCCTCTGGTTTCCGGCAAGGTTTCTGGCTTAAGTTAGAGCATTACCTTTCAACTCTCCAAATACCCCCTGATCTCCCTGCCAAAGAATTTCAGTTCCTTAAAAGGAAGTCCTCCAACTTCTTTTTCCAAGGTTCTAGGCTTATGAAAAGAGCAACTCCTTGTGCACTTGTTGTGGTAACTATCCCTTCTAAGCAAGATTTGATCCTGGAAAGTCTCCATGAAGGCCTTGGTCATCGTGGGGAAACCAAAACTTATCAACGACTATCCAAACAATTATGTGGCCATCCCTGAAGAAATCTGTCGCTCAATGGTGCAGGAGTTGTGAAGTGTGCCAGAAACGTGATCTTAGGCGCCCGGCCAAAATTTTTTACCCCACTGGAGAGTCCACTGTCTTTGGGAGGATTTCTATGGATGTGGTTCACATTAAGGCTGGTGGAGCTAAGTACCTCATTGTGGCTAGAGATGATTTTTCTGAATGGTTTGAAGAAAAGTTTCTTAAGAACCTCAGCTCTGAATCAGTAGCAGCTTTCCTTTATGAGACTAGGACAATGTGTTATGGCTTGGCTTGATCTAATTCTACAGATGGTGGCTCAGAATTTGGTGGAAAACTTGCTGAAATGATCTGATCGCTCCCTGGAAAACATAGAGTTACTACTCCCTATTATCCTGAAGGAAAAGGCATGGTGGAAAGAGGCCATGCACCCTTGAAGGCTGCTCTGGTTAAATTGGCTGGTGAAAGTGGCAAGAATTTTCGGAAGTTTCTCCCCTTGGTCCTCTTCTCTGATTGAATTTCCACCAAGCAAACCACTGGTTAATCTCCTTATGAAATCATCTTTGGTCACAGGGCTGTTCTTCCTCTTGATCTTGAAATGGATTATTTCTGGGGTATCTCTCGGGAACAAGTTTCCTCAACTACTGAACTATTAGTTTCCAGATCAAAGCAACTGGAGCGGAGTGAAGATATTTGTAACAAAGCTTATCAGAAGATGATGGAATCAAGAGCAAAATCATTTCAGTATTGGGAAGATAAACACCTAAATCAAATCAGGGACCCTTTAAACCCTGGTGATCTGGTATTTGCTTATAATTGTTCCTTGGAAACTCAGTGGGGAAAACTTTTCTCTAACTGCTGGAATGGTCCTTACCGAGTGGTCCGTCAAGTTAGAGGTGGATCATATGTTTTGGAGGAACTGGATGGTACTCAGATGGCCAGAAGGTTCTCTGCTGATCAGGTCAAGAAATTTCATTCGGGTCGAGGCAGCCTGTTCCAGAAGTAAGTCCTCCCAATTGTGCACCATCAGGGTCATCTTCTGCGTTTTGTTGTGAAACTCTACTTCATGCCACGCATGTGAGCACCTGGGACGCCTTCTTCATTTTATCTCAGCCACTTCTAGGATTTTCCTTTGGATGAATCGAAATATTCTTTTTTCAATTACTCTCAAGATCAAAATGGCCATTCCTTGGTTTCAATCATCTTTCTTTCCTTTCTCTTTTTATGGCATCAAACTTGGGTGCAGACTAGGGACAGTCTGTAAGTTGAGGAGAGATGTGGTGCCCCATCCTGGACACCCTGGCCAGTGCGGAGATTTTAATTTTTTTATGATTTTTCCTTATCATCATTCATAGGCATCATGATCCCATTAAAAAAAAAAAAAAAAAAACATAAGAATCAAAAACAATAAATAACTACTAGAATTCATCCTCAATCATACTCATCATGATCCTCTAGTTAAACTCAAACTCATCCTCATCCTCATCCTCAAACAAGACTATCTAAATCTCACCATCACACTTCCACTACACTCAATCGCTTGATCTCAAACAATCCCAGAAGAAAAAAAATGGCTCTCAACTGTTCTATGATATCCTCCAATAACAATCCAATCCCCCTGCTGGGTGAGAAGATCTTCCTCAGTGTCCCATTGGTCTTGATCTCCCTAAGCCCAACCACTCCCGGTCAAGCTACCACCAATCAACCATTGATCTCACCCACCTCCCTAATTCATCCTATTGATGATCCAGATTCAAAGAAGAAGGGCAAGTTTCCCTCAATCACTGAACGCTGTTGGCTGACAACTTAACCCTCACCAGTTGTTCCAGTGAAGTAGAGGCTGTCTTGCGCAGCCGGCGCCCCTCTGCGCTGATTGCGGGCCCTGCTCTCACCACAGACGCTCTCCTGTGGCTCTATCGGAGTCCTGTCACTGCTAACCCTTCCTGGGAAGGTTTCTGAATCTCTGGTCCCCCAGCTCAACTCATCTCGCTCATCTTCCGTCTCACCTCCCAACAACCGGCTCACGCTCTCCCTCTGACGCCGACACCCCTACGAAGGACCGATCCAACCCCTCAGTACTCAGGAGGAGCTAAAAGCGGCTAAGTAGGAGGTATAGCTCTCTCTTTCTATCAGCTTCTTTCTTGTTCATACGTCTACTTCTCCCAATTCTTCACCCTTCTCTGTCTTGCCTTTCTCTCCTGTGCTACCTGGCTCACCCTGTCCGTCCTGTCAATTGATTTGTAAAGGCTTTAGTCCGTGTTCGCCAACACTCCAGTCTGAGGCCCAAGCCCTGTGACACTGAATCTTTGGTAACTTCTATTTTTCACCATTTCTCTCGTCACTCGCTCTCTAGCTCACTTTGTTGTGCCTGTCTTCTCCTCTTCTTCCTATAAAAAGTTATCCTTTACTGTTACTACTTTTGAACAAAGTGCTGTAATAAAGAACACCTGTCATTCCTTACATGGTAGCAAGAGGCAGTTTCTTGGCACCTGCGTAGATCAGAAACAAACAAACATACACTCAGGAGCGCAATGGCCACGTCCAGACCCACTGGAGGATTTGATATCCACATCCCCAACTCGAGCAAATCCGGGGACAACTACTCTACCAAATCCAGGCTGCCCATTCTTACACAACAAAACTAGTACGAGTGGAAGGCTGAGTTTGAAAATCTACTCATAAGCAAAGGACACAAGGAACTCCTTGACGCCAAGTGGATAAACGAAAACTCAGACACCAAAAGATTCCACAAGAAAACCGCGCTAGCTGTACATCTCCTATTCAACTCCATGGACTGTGAACTTAAGGGCTACATTACCCCCCATCAAAGGGATTTTGCTTGCGCTTTCGAAGAACTGAAGAAGGCGTGTGGCGAGGACTCCCTCATCTTAATAGGGGACCAGGTGTCTCAACTCGTCTACCTAACATACCAACCGGGAACCTTGATCCGAGATCACGCCGTTGCCTTCCGGGAACGGTATCTCTCACTCAGGGAAACCCTGGACGCTCAGGAAATGACCAATCTCGAGGAACACATCGGGGTGTTGTCATCACTTGCCGGAATCTTCTTCCTAAAGAGCTTTTGGTTGGACACATCCCTCAACTCTCTCATCCAATCATGTCACGACATCCGACCGTTCCGCTTTGAAAAGGTCTACAATTGTCTACTGGCAGAAGACACCCGTAGGGAAAGTCAAAACCCCAACCAAGCCTACCTAGCGTTGTCCACCAACAATTGGCGACCCCCAGGGTCTCGAGCCCCTCACGTTAACTCAAGGCAACCTTGTCTGCCTTGCACCAATCAACAATCCACACAAACTACCCCAGCTCCGCAAGTTCAGCGCAATCCTAGACCAGCCATACCCATGAGACAACAACCCCATCAGAGGTCAGACAATCCCTCTAAGAGACGCCAAAACCCACACAGCAACTCGTCCACTCACCTTGAACAGTGTCTCACCGCAATGATCCAAGAACTCCAACAAATGCGCTCCAACAACTCGGCAAATCTGGTGAATGTTGAAAACAATGGATCAGAAGCTGATCTCCAAGCAGCCAACCATGTCAAAGACTATGACCAGGAGGGGGACTCAGGTTTCCATGCTTATCCCAACGCTATATTCAGTGTTGTGTCTTCTCACACAGGTGACACCTCCAAGCTTGCATACAACCCCGGGGCCACTAAATCCATTGTGTGCAATATGAAGCTAATCAGGGACATCAAGCCCTGTCACAAACCAATGAACACGTACGGGGGTCAGATCAAGGTCACTCATGTGGGGACACTGGACCTGGGCCTCATATCCATTCACCCTGTGTACTACGCCCCAATGGGACCAAGGAATCTGATCTCGGCCTTGCAGCTTGAGGATCACGGCCTGAAGATCATCCATCAGCATCGGGTGGTACTGATAAAATCCTCTGAATCAATTATCTTCAGATTTTGGCGGTCCGGAAACCTCTACATCAGAATTTTGCCGTCCTCCCAAATCTCAGGCAACTCAGTGGTTGACAATGCCACAGCAACGGACTGGCACATAACACTAGGGCATCCCTCCGATCAGTATCTGGACAGGTTCCTAACCATGCATGGTCTGGCTCCATTGTCTACGGAGCACAGGGCAAGAAACTGCGAAATATGCGAGGCGTGCAAGCTGAAGAGGTCGCCTCACTCAAATCCCCTCCCTCGCGCTCCATTTCCGTTCCACACCCTCCACGCCAACGTCCTCCAGATAAATCCTCCCTCCAAACACGGCCTTTGCTATGTTCTCGTGCTCATTGATGATTTTAGAAGGTTTAACCGGATCTACATCCAGCGCACCAAGAGTGAGTTGGAGAAGAACATTCTGTCTTACTTTGCGGAAGTAAAGAACAGGTTTAACCGCTACCCGGCAGTGTTTCACTCGGACCAAGGGGGTGAGTTCACCTCAACATCCTTCCTATCTTAGCTGCTCCATAGAGGTACTGCACTCAAGAGAGGACCTGCTGACTCCCCGCAAACAAATGGTCTAGCCAAGCGGTTCAATCAGACGCTCCTCACCAAGCTTTGATGCGTCCTGGCCCAGTCAAAAATCCCAATATTGTACTGGGACAAGGCAGCTAGACACTTCTCAATGCTCATCAATCATCTTCCAAGCAAGGCCCTCAGTTGGAAGTCTCCCACCAGTCAACTAGCTTTCTCAAATTGTGAAGTTGAGCCTACTTGCAACACTTGCCATTTCCTTCCCTTTGGTATCCGGTTTCACGCGCACGTCAAGACGCCGGGGTCAAAGATTGTTCCCACCAGCCAAAAACTATTCTTTGTTGGATATGAGCCACTTTCAGATGCGGCAAGGTTCTTGGACCTCTCCAAAGGGCGTATCATTGTTAGTAGAGACTTGTCTCCCTCCATGCTCAACTTCAAATACAACTTGCATGACGCCCTGATGAAAACGCCCTCCGTCCTCCCTCAGGTTATCTTGTCCAACATACCCTTGCACAAATCGCCTTGACGGGTTTTTGTCCCACTCCCCTCACACCCCAACTGCCGTCGGGCACGTCAAGCGCCCACTGCTATATCCTCCCCTTCTGCGGACAACCCAAACCTGACCCACTCCAATCCAGGCTTGCAGTTGGATCGGCCATTGACCACTGCAGCCGCTCCTGAACCTCCTGAACCTTGCCAACATCATCCACCTGCGGGTAAAGGCTTTGCCTATGTCCCCCACTACAACATTGCGCCAAGAAACATCAGCCGGGACATTGATCCATCGGCCATACTGACCACATCCCGCAGGAGTCAACTGCCCACGAGTAGGATTGCAGAAACAGAGGACGACTTGGCTAAAATTGCCAAAGTTGTATCAGTCAAGTTGGTGCTCAACGACCCGGAGGAGGGACCTAAGTGGTTAGCTTCAATGGCGGAGGAGAACGCTTTGTTCCTGTCCAAGAACACCAGTACTCTGGTGCCTCGTCCCGAAGACAACAAGGTGATTGGTGGTATGTGGAGGTTGGTTTGAAAGAGAAATGAGGTTGGAGAGATCACTCGGCAGAAATCAAGGTGGGTTTGTTTTGGCAATCATCAGGAGGAGGGTAGACACTTCTACGATAACTACTCCAGCGTAGGCAGAAAAGAGTTTATGAAAGTCATCCTAGCAATAGCTGTTCAGTTTGGCTGGTCGGTTTTTCAGTTTGACGTTGAGACCACGTTCTTATATGGGGACATCAATGCGACCATGCACGTATCTCAAGTCTCTGGGTTTGAAATACCGGGAAAGGAAGACTGGTTCTGGCGGTTGAACAAATCACTCTACGGAACCAAGCAAGCCCCAAGATGCTGGAAGAAACACTTGACCAACACTCTGGGCAAGCTTGGTCTAAATCCATCAAAAGCGGACAAATCTCTCTTCCTAAACGACTCCAAATACCTCATGCTTCACATCCACGTCAACGACGGGCTCATTGTAGGAAAGTCACGCCAGGAAATACTTGATTTCCTAAGTGCTCTGGAGCTCACCTAAGGGATAAAATCTGCGGAAAAACCGGTACAACACCTGGGCTACACTCTGGACTGGAAGGAGGATGGCGCCGTACTGGTTCATCAACGGGACTACTGTGAGAAGGTCCTAGACAAATTCTCCATGTCCAACGCAAATCCAGTCAAGGGTCCAGCCCCACTCAACCTGGTCAAACAAGCCCCCAAAGACGCAGAACCATTCAATGTGAAGATCATGGAGAAGGCTGTTGGTATGCTTAATCACCTAGCTCTGCACACTCGACCGGACATCCTTCACACGGTTAATGTCCTGTCTCAGTACACCACCAAGCCTACTATCTGGCACTGGAATCTGGTGAAGCATCTTCTCAGATACCTCAGGGGCTCCCTCAGTACTGGAATCCACTACCGCAAGTCCAACAAGGCCTACAAACGCCTGTGCAGATGGGCAGATGCCGACTACGCTAACTTCACCAATATGTGGAAGTCAACTACTGGATTTGTGGTCACGCTGTACGGTAACCCGGTGCACTGGGTGTCTAAGAAGCAATCAGTTGTGGCTAAGTCAACCACGGAGGCTGAGTTCATAGCGATGAACCACTGTTCCAAGGAAGTGAGGTGGATGTTCACGCTGACGTCAGACCTGAGGATAAACTTACCTACCCCCACTATCTATAACGACAATTCCGGAGCCAACTTTCTCAGCAAGGAGGCTAAACTCAACCCCAACTCCAAGCATAGCAAGGTCAGGTACCAATACCTCTGGGACTTGGTAGCTAAGTCTCTTGTACTATTAGCACAGTTGCCCTCATCTGAGATGATTGCAGACATCCTAACTAAACCACTTAGTACAATCAAGGTAGCTGCCGCACGCAATCAACTGAGGCTGGTGGAGGCTGAAGCCAGGAGGAGTGTTGGCTGACAACTTCACCCTCAGCGGGGTCATCCGCGGGACAGCGGATGCCAAGGGGCGTTGGCCTGTCTGCGCGGCCCGTCACCCTTGCTCATTCATTTCCTTTTATTATTTCATTGATCCATAAAAAATTTTTTTCTTTTTTTTTCTCCACTCTATTTGTAGTATCTCTTGTAAATATTCTAGAGGCCCCTGGTCTATAAAAGGAGGGGCTCTTCCCTGATTTTTCTGGATCATCATCAGAGAATCATATCCATGGGAGTGTGTGCCTATGTCCCCCCTATTATTGTGAAATTAATCTGTGGCCTGATCCTTATCACCAACCAATAGCCTTGCTGGGTGAAGAAAAATTCTGTCTGTTGGAATTTTTGAGTGTGTTATACCACTCCTTGATCCCTTTATCTGACCATACTGGTCCTGATCCCTGATCATCTTCCTGCAGCCAATAACAATTGATTGAAGATGTCTTATTAAGCTTAAGACCTGGAGTGTTACACCTCCCTTTATTCTCCTTGGAGTTGCATTCTGCCAGCCTACTCTTGAGTCCCTTGAGAAGTGTTGAGGTTATCCTTGATTCAAATCAGTTACTGTTTGCTTTTAGAGCTTCTTAAACATTGTGCTTTGTCTTGTACAGCCACCTTCAGTTATCTGGTACCCTTCAAGCGCTTGATTGCGGAGAGTTGGGCAGGTTCATTGAGAACCTGGAGGTTGCTTGGGTTTGAGTTGATCATCCCCAATCTTCTGCTGACGACCAGAGTTATTAGCTTTTGGGAGTTTTTACATACAACAGCCTTTGTTCCTTGAAATCTAAGCAGACTTGAACTTCTTTTGTTCAAGTTTTTCACCGCATAATCTTGTCTCAGATAGTGCTGTTCCATTGCTACCAAACTATTATCATCTTTATCCTCTACTCCTTGATTCCTCATTTACCAGGTTCTGGACCTTGATCTTGGTCACATCTAAATATTTTTGTAACACTCAGGAGGGCAGCCTAAACAGCACCTTTCCCCTCCACAGAACTGCCACCGCCTAGCACCGTTTGGAGTCTTACACCGTCTCAAGAACAACTCATTCAACCTTGATCTTGAGACCTGGAGTGATTCTGATGGCGGAAATGATCCCATTTCACAAAGGAGCCACACTGGCTACCTGGTCCTACTCTATGGCTGCGCCTTCTCTTGGCACAGTAAATTGCAACCTACCGTCTTGTTGTCCTTAAAAGAAGGGGAGCTCAAATCATTAGTTCTGGTGACTCAAGAGAAGATTTGGATTTTGAACTTACTCATGGGTTGTACATTGACAACAAAGCTTTAAACAATCTCATCAATTTTGAATCTCACCACAACGCCCTCAAGCATGTGGATACTCAAATAAAATGGCTTAGGAAAAAAGTAAGCCAAACTCCTGATCACCAACCTGGTTCCTTCCAAATCTATGCTAGTGGACCCATTGACAAAGTTGGCCATAAGACCCTCCATCAAAAAACTCACTTCAGCTATCCTTCAACCTCTCATCTGAACACGGCGGCGTGTTGAAATGAAATCCTATCAGACTTGCCTGCTGGCCACCTTTCACCAATCCCCTTCCTTGTGCACGCCCTGCACACATGTTCTCTCCAGTCTCCCATCTCATACGTGCAATGGCGCCTGCGCCCAAACCCCACTGGGCCCTGTCCTCACTGCTTCCTCCATCCCACCTCATTGCTTCCTTCACCGCTTCCTCCATCCACCTCATTTCTTCCTTCACCGCTTCCTCCATCCACCTCATTGCTCCCCTCACCGCTTCCTCCATCCACCTCATTGCTCCCCTCACCGCTTCCTCCATTCCAACTTATCATCAACATTAAACAACCAACAAAACCAACTCCATCGCCCTCAACTCACCATTTTATTCAATTCATCATCCTTGCCTTCCTCAACTGCCAGCTCAACACAATCATCTTCTCAACATCATTACTTCCTCAACCCAAAATCCATCACCTGACATGGAGAGGATTTCCTTTCTCTAGTGTTCATATGTGGGGTTGTCTCTATGCCAAAATCTAAATTAGCTTCAACCCTTACTCACATGCTCATCTGCAATACATGTCAGATTTAGTTTTCTTTTATTTTTTTTACTTTTTTATTTCATTTTTGTTGCCCTTGTTTTTTGAGCGCCCAAATCTTTCATGCCTGCCTAGATCTGTTGGTTCAGGAATTTATTACTTTCAACTCTTCAGTGAGGAGGCGTATTGCGCGGCGCTGACAACATTCAAATCAGGAAGATCCATAAATCATTTGTCAATTCCATCATCTTACTAATCTCTGGGCTTTTCGTCAGTGGTGTTGCCAGAGCGCTTTCTGTTTTGGAGGGGCCTACAAACAGAGCCTGCGCTGGCGCTTCCAGAGAGTGAGAAGCAGAATTCTTCAACCCTGTTTGGAACAACCTTTCCATGTCCTCCATCAGTTCCTCCAAGTCCAACTCGCTCTCCACTGCCCAAAAGATCATCAGGATGTCCCAAAGAAGGGTGATACTCCCATCCAACAACCTCTTTACCAGGTTGTTGTTAGACAAGTGCTGCTGCACCTGCACGCAGAGTTGGGGACTAAGTCCACCCAAAAGTGGCCTTTTCATTGCGCTTTTCTGCCCTGATATCACCTTGTTCTTCACCAGGTAGAAGTAGATCTGGTCCAACATTGCTACATACTCCCCCAATTGCACCCGCGTCCGGACTCCACTATTTGCGCTTGCTTCTGCCCTGGCTGGCTTGAAGTTTCTCTCCCAAAACAAGGTTTTCGCCTTCCCCACAGCACCATGATTTCTGCCTTCAGTTTTGGCCAATCAAGTTACTTGTATCCTTACATCTCTTCCACATCCCCAAGCTTCTCTTTTTCCATAATTAAAAGGGGAACAAGACAAGCCTTATCCAAACCCGTTGTTCCTTCCGCGTCAGAAACTCATTTGTATTGAGCAAGGAATTTCTTAACGTCCTCAGTTTTGAACCAAATGTGTGGGTAGGCCCGCAGCATGATGCAAATGGGCTTTTTTGGCGCCATTGTAAGAGTAAGGTACACCGTATCTGGCCCCTGATGGAGGTTGCTTTGGAGGAGCGGAGGAGGAGTAGGGGTAATGTTATAAGATGTCAGCCATGAGACAGTTAGACTTGTCCAAATGTCTGGAAACTCATATTTCCTGCTGGTATAGTGGCTAAGTACTAGGCTCACTTCCCAGTATCTGATACCAAGGTCACTGGTTCAACCCACCATGGAGACAATAATGAAAATGTTAAGTAGTTTTATAATTATATATTAAATTTACTGAGCCTTGAGAGCGCTCACTCAGAGGCTTTAGAACTTAATTGTAAGCTATGAACCTTTTAGTAGCACTGCCAAGAGTATATACCCCTTATAGGTATAGTATAACTATAAATTAATTACTTATTTAATACTATCCCCTTTTGGATGTAATAATGCTTTAATATACTTCACTGAGCCTTGAGTGCGTCCACTCAGAGGGCTCAGAGTTCATCTGTAGGCTTTAAACCTTTTAATAAACATTGCAAAGAGTATACATACTCTATGTGTATAGTATGAGCCAAGATACTTATAATTAAAATTAAATTATTTGCCAAGGTATTAAGCTACATTAAATAAATGTAAATAATCATTATGATGGATTCTAAGGCTTCTACACCGTCTATCTGAGTGGTGTATAAGTCCTAAGAGTCAGTAATTAACCTTTTAGTAGGTAAAACAAAAACTTTACCTTGAAATTCCTTCCCAATGAGTACTAGTTCTTCATTACCCATTGGGAATGATGTAATGATGTCTTGGGCCCTTGAGGACGAAACCAAAGAGAGCCTGACACTCCCCTGGTGATTACTAGAGTCCCCTGAGGGCTCCTGTTACCTTAAAAGAGCAGGGTATCTACCCTATAGCCCTTTCATCATCCAATATATATGATTATTTTAACAAGAATACAAGCAAGAGTTAACAAGCCCATTTACCTTAATCTCAAGAAGAAGATTGACTGGGGCTATAAACTTTGGTATTAAATTCAATCAATAACCTATTTGGCAACACCAATTTCGAAGTGGAAGGTCTCACTTGGATAAGTAACCCCTGTGTGTTACTCTTTAAAGGGTGTGAGCTTATTTATAAGCAAAGCTCCTTTTGGTCTTACTCCTTTAAGACTAAGGCCCCTTACCTTTTATAAAGGTTTAAGGTGTGGCTATTTACTCATAATACCTTGGTATTATTCGAGTCTGTAAACTTTTAAAGTTGCTGTTTGGAATATATAAGTCAAAAACTAATTTAAATATTGGTTTGTCTTTATTCTTTTGCAGTTTTAACCACAGCTAATTATAGCAATAGAGGTTAAATCCCTGACAATTGGGGGCCTCATCTGATTTCAGTACCTTTGAGATTGTTTTGTCTGCTTAAAGTACGCAATTTTGTAATATTTTGGGCAAAATGTTTTGCTGATTTATAAATTTTTTGATAAAAATCAGTAAATAAGAAAAAAAAAACAGCAAATTTTCGAAAATTCTGGGATTTTTGCTTTGAGCCTTAAAGTCCTTCTGTTTTGAGTGTTTAAGCATATTTTGTGCGCATTTTTGACCAATTCTGAACAGAGTTTTTTTCTAATTATTGATTTTTTTTTCCCATTTCATATAGGAAAATTATAGACAATAAAAAAAAAGGGGCAAAATTTTCGAAAATTGCTTTTTAAACAGTCAGCCCTTTTTATGCATATTATTCCACTAAGATTAAACCATCTTAATCTGGTGTGCTTGGTTTTGACCTGTTTTTGTTTTATTTGTTTTAAATATAAAAGAAAAAAAATCATAATAAAATTAAGAAGAAACCGTTGAAAAAAAAACAAAAAAACAAAACAAAAAAACAAAAAAAGAGAAAAACCAAGTTTTTTCTCACAGAATCATTATAAGTATTGTTGCCTATTGACCAAGAGTGTGTTTTTGACAATCTTTCTCTCTGTCAACTCTTATTTCGACAAATTTGCTTGCCGCGTAATTCCAGCTATCCAAAGGTAGCTCCACATAATTTCGCGCCAGGGCAGAGAACAACTGACCCAATTATCAATTGGTCAGTCTAATCATTGGTTTATAAAATTTAGAAAAGTAGCTGACCCTCAATTCAGCAGACGGTTCCGGTGACCTACTGCCGCCTGAACAAAGGATTGATCGTCGTGACCAGTACCATTATTGGTTAGAACAGCGAGTTAGTATACGGTATTTTTTTTTAACATAGTATTGACGTACTTAAGTTATCTCTTGACACAACATAGTGTCAAGACAACTCTCCATAGCATCCTTCCTTCCATCTAACCAAGGAAGAGTTTGGAGCTTTGTGTTGGAAACTAGCTCCTTCCTGCAAAGTGAAGCGAGAGGGCCAAGTGTCCGTAGCGTCGAACCTACGGAAAGGGCGAGATGGCCGGCAACAGATATTGTGACTCACCGTGAGTCTTCCGTTGTCCTTTGACTGGCGTGACAAACATATTAAATTAATCCATTGCCTCTTGCTTCTAACCGCATACGCTAATGGCAATGAACACTAGAAGCAAGGGGGCTCAGCTTGTGCCCCCCGGCAATTTTGAACAACAAAAAAGGCAAACTACCGCCAGGAGCAGCCAATCTTCTGAGCTGCCACAGCCAAAACAAGATAAATTATCTGCAGGCTGTGGCAGCCAGCAACACACAGAACCAGGCAACGTTCCTGACACAAGCCCTTGCGACGCACAGGGCTTTGATCAAGATATTGGGGAGGGAGAAGCTCATGAAAGAGACTGAGAGTTGGGACCCAACCCAGATCAAGAAACCAGTGGGTCCCAAACCAAAGGCAAAGAGTAAACTACCAGGAGGGATAACCCCACAACCAGTAGCCTCTGGTTCCCAGGGTCCTTTGAGGAACAGAGACCCCTCTCCTCCTCACAACCAGGGAGGAAGGGTGAGGAAAAGAAGAGATCACAGGAATGCAATTTATGGAGAGATGATGAGGATGGCGAGATCTCTCCAAGGGGGGTTTCAATATTTAGAGGAGGAAAGAGCCAAGAGGGCAAAGAGGGGTTAAGATTATCCCTTGAATCAGAAATTTTGTTAGATAAATTTCGTGATATTGTATTCAATGAGACCCTTCACATTAAGAAGGCATTAGTACACACAAACCAATATTGTGTTGAAGGCTTTGCAGCCATGGACAAGAATTACAGTTGTATAGTATCTGATAGCATTGCCCTTAAATCTATTTTAGAGAATTCTGCAAGAGATATAGAAGATTTAACTAATGAGACCATTGAACTGGACCTGATCAAGGTCCAGAATAGTGATTTAAGCAATTTGGATGACAAAGTGACAAGTATTAGTGAATCATTGAAAAATTCTGCAGAAGAATCTGTAGCAGTGAGGAAGGAGGTCAATTCATTGACATCCATGGTTTTACAAATAAGTCACTCCTTGGAGCTGCTGGAACACAAGTTTGATCAAAATATGAATTCTGTCAGAGAAGAGATATTGAAATATCAGGTTGTGTCAGAACAAGGTTTAGAAAGTTTAAGTGCAAGGATTGATAAGGTACATAAACAATTAGAGCACAACCATGACAGGCTTGCCAGTAGATTTCTCTCCTTGTCCCCAAGCAACCACAGTCATGCCATAGGGACCAAAAACCATGACAGAGATCATAGGATGGATAGGAAGATAGCAGAAAAGATTGATCCGGTGCAAGATTCTAGTAAGAATGAAGTGTTCAAAAAGATACTGCAGGGATTGCCCAAGATAAGTGAATGGCCTGATTTCTCCGGAGAAGGTGAATATGACCACACTGATTTCATTTCATGGATTGATACATTGAAAGAGGACACAGGATTACCTGATACTTTGATCACTAGCAGGTTAAGTATCTTTTTCAAAGGTATAGCCTCAGACTGGTATAGAGACAGAAGGAATTCAGTAGGTGTGCAAGACTGGGAATTTTGGAAAAAAGAAATAAGTTCAAAATTTGGTACAGCAAATTGGAAGAGGAAGTTTTTAAATGCTTTTAACAAAGATAGATTCCTGCCAGGTGTTACACCACCAGAAACATGGGTAACCAGACAGAGGAAGAGGCTTAGAGCCTGTGATCCATACCTGGATCAAGATAGTATTAATTTCAAGTTACTATCCTTGATGGATGGTGAATTTTCATTTGCAGTAAAAACTAGTATGAAAACTACGGATGATTGCTCAAACTTGATTAATATACTGGAAGATATAGTAGAAGACACGTCTCTAGGTAGGAGGAAATCATATCCTCCCAAAGAACTTCCTATGGAGAAATTCAAAGGCAAAGCTCAGCCAAACCTGAACCTTCAGGGCACAGAAGTCTCTTGTTATACATGTGGGAAGGCAGGACATACTTCTAGGACTTGTCCTCAGAAGGAAAGCAAAGTGAATAACATAGAAACTAACAAAGAAGAACAAGGGGAGATTGCTTATGATTCTTGTGATGACCATAGTGAGGAGGATGATAACCACTTAATCATAGCATGCATAAATTCCATAGACTCAGAAAATGACTTGGTACAAATGTCATTCTGCGGGAAGCCTTGTAAGGTGCTTCTAGATTCAGGTGCTTGTAAGTCCATAGCAGGAAGGGGATACCTGGAGAAGTTCTATCCCCAATGGAAAGAGCAGTTATTAGACTCACCCAAGTTAAATTTACAAAGCTGTTCTGGTGCACTGGAACCTTTAGGAATGGTAAAGATCAGGTTGTTCCTGAAAAATTTGGCTCTGGTGATCAATTTTGTAATAATTGATAATACAATGGTTGAATACTTCATCATTGGAAGTGACTATATGAAAAATTATTGTTTTAGTTTATTCCATGGGCAAAGTTCTTCATCCTTTACCATTGGAAACAGTGAAAGGTTTTACTTCAATAATTTTGGCATGGATATGGTGAATAATGTATCAGAAGAATATTTTGGCCAAGAGCTCTTTAGAGACTCAAAAATCAGTTCTTCCTTGAAAGCAGAGGAAAAGGAGGAACTATTTTCCTTGTTGTTTAGGCACCAAGCAGCTTTTGCAACAGTAGATCAGCCTTTTGGGTCAATCAGGGTTCATGAGGTCAAGATTACTTTAACAATAGAAAGGCCATATCCCCCAGCTTTGAGGAAACATCCTTTCCCTGCTAGCCCTAGGAGCAAGGAGGCATTGAAAGAGCATATAGATACATTATTGAGGTTGAATGTGATCAGAAAAGTAGGAGCTAATGAGGATGTGGACATCACCACACCTGTCATCATAGCTTGGCATAATGGGAATTCAAGAATGGTTGGGGATTTTAGAGCACTGAATTCGTACACAACCCCTGATAGGTATCCTATGCCAAAGATTTTTGAGTCTTTGAGCAAATTGCACCAGGCTAAGTATATTTCTTGTATGGATTTTCTGAAAGGTTTTCACCAGAATGTTGTAGACCATGACAGCAGGAAATTCCTGAGGATAGTATGCCACCTGGGAGTGTTTGAGTATTTGAGAATGCCTTTTGGTATCAAGAATGCCCCATCCCATTTTCAGAGGATGATGGACTCAGAATTTCATGAGGAATTGATGCAAAACTGGTTGATAGTCTACATAGATGACATAATTGTATTTTCAGAAAAATGGGATGAACATAAGGAGAGGATTTCCATTGTACTCAAGAAGTTGATCAGGATGAGTATGAAAATATCTTTGACTAAGTGTTCATTTGGATTCAATGAATTGATGGCTTTGGGTCATGTTGTGAGTGGTCTGTCACTTGGGATAGATCAGGCAAGAGTGGCAGCTTTATTACTGAAGCCCACGCCTAGTAACATTAAAGAAATGCAGAGTTTTTTAGGTTTTGCAGGATATTACAGGCTACATATTAGGGATTTTGGAATAATAGCTTCTAGCCTGTATAAGATATGCAGTCCAAATGTTTCATTTTAAATGACTACAAAAAGGTTGAAGGCCTATGAGATACTTAAGGAAAAGTTGACAAGTGCACCCTTGCTATTTCACCCAGAACCTAAGAAACCATTCAAACTGTATGTGGATGCATGTATGGAAGGTCTTGGAGCTGCATTACACCAAGTACAGATTGTGAATGATAAACCAGTTGAGGGGCCAATTTGCTTCATATCCAGACAATTGAAAGATAGTGAGAAGAGATATGGTGCCTCACAATTAGAATGCTTGTGCTTGGTATGGGCCTTAGAGAAATTGTATTGCTATTTGGATGGTTGTCAGTTTGAAGTCATTACTGACTGTACATCTTTGAAGTCTCTTCTGAACATGAAGACACCCAATAGACATATGTTGAAATGGCAGATTGCTATCCAGGAATGGAGAGGCTCTATGACTATAGTCCATAGAGAAGGCCTGGTACATAAGAATGCAGATGGGTTGTCACGATGGGAACTACCTAATGACATAAATAATCCTGCTTATGACCCAGAAGATACTGTAGATACATTACCTATCATGGCAATTTCAATGAGTAGCCTAGCACAGAGTTTTTGGGATTATTTGTATGACTCTTATTCAGGAGAAAAGAATACTTCACTACTAGTAGAGATTATGCAATCTAAAGTCAATAGACAAGACCTGATTGAAGGACTGGATGAACAATGGAGGAAGGAACTAATTGATGGCAGGCTAGTCCTTTTTGATGGGTTATTATATCATAAGTCAACCCACTTCTGTTCAGTAGTATTGGTGAAGGACAAGCACATACAGTTTTTGATGAATGAATGCCATGATAATATCTGTTCAGGACATTTGTCTATGGAAAGGACAACAGATAGGATAAAAATGATAGCTTGGTCGCCTGGTTGGAGAAACACTGTCTCAGACTACTGTGATTTGTGTGAGAGATGCCAGAAAGCTAACAGATCCACAGGAAAGAAATATGGTTTGCTTCAGTCAATAGAAGAACCTAAGGATAGATGGTCCACTATCAATATGGACTTTGTATCTGGATTACCACCGGGAGGAAAGGATAACCACAATTGTGTACTGGTAATAGTTGATAGGTTCTCCAAAAGAGCTAGGTTCCTGCCATGCTATAAGGATAGCTCTGCCATGGATGTAGCCTTATTTTTTTGGAATAGTATTGTGAGTGATGTAGGTTGCCCACAAAACATAATTAGTGATGGAGACCCTAAGTTTACTTCTGAATTTTGGAAGAGTTTGTTTGATTTGTTAGGAACCAAATTATCTTTCTCCACAGCCTATCACCCACAGACTGATGGATTGGCAGAAAGAATGATACAGACTTTGGAAGACATGATAAGAAGGTATTGTGCCTATGGGATTGATTTCAAAGACAATGATGGTTATACTCATGATTGGGTATCATTGTTACCTGCCTTAGAGTTTTCCTACAACTCCAGTAAGCATTCCACCACTAACATGTCACCTTTTGAATTAGAAAGAGGCTGGATCCCGCGCATGCCCAAGGATATGCTCCTCAGCAAAAGTATTTTACTGCATCCCACTGCAGATTGCTTTAGAAATATGATGGTTAAGGCCAAAAATGTTTCTAGCAAATGTGTTCAAGAAGCAGTAGAGTAAAACAAGGGTAGATGGGATAGAACACACAAGGATCATGACATCAAAGTTGGAGACATGGTCTTAGTTTCAACAGTGAATTTTTCTAATATAGCAGGGCATAGAAAACTCAAAGACTCATTTGTTGGGCCATTTGTGGTAAAAGCCTTACATGGTAAGAATGCAGTAGAGGTGATTCTGAGCAAGGAGTTTGACAGGGAACATCCAACTTTCCCAATCAGTCTAGTTAAGAAGTTCATAGAACCCACTGAAAAGTTACCACTAAGGAAGGTACCTGTGGTTTTGGTACCACCTCTACAGGATTTTGAAGATGGAATACCTCACAAGATATTGAACCATAAGATTATTAGAAAGGACAATAAAGATGTAAGAGTTTATCTAGTCAGGTTTAAGAATAAATTAGCTGATAGTGACTTATGTTTGGAAGCTAAAGACATTAAAATCTCTGATATTGTATTGAGGAGATATAGAGCCTCTAAGAGAGCTAAAAATTCCTCTGAAGAGTAATTTTCTTTTGGTGGTAGGGAGTGTCAGCCATGAGACAGTTAGACTTGTCTAAATGTCTGGAAACTCATATGTCCTGCTGGTATAGTGGCTAAGTACTAGGCTCACTTCCCAGTATCTGATACCAAGGTCACTGGTTCAACCCACCATGGAGACAATAATAAAAATTTTGAGTAGTTTTATAATTATATATTAAATCTTAATAATATTATATAATGTTGTATAAGTATGTTTTTATGAGTATGGAGTATGGAATTAAAACCTTGATAATTTATATTATCAAGAAGGGGACCCAATATAACTTTAAATTAAGTTATGAGGACTCAGATGCGTCCCAATTATTGATATAGAAGTTCCCAAAGTGTTTCCCCTCTTTGGGAAGGAGTTACAGTAATCATATTAACCCATACTCTCTACTCTGTACAATTAAATCGCATAATGTTTACCTTATCCCTCTTTGGGATGTAATTATAAGTAATACTCCCTCTGTACACTTAATACACTTTACTGAGCCTTGAGAGCGCTCACTCAGAGGCTTTAGAACTTAATTGTAAGCTATGAACCTTCTAGTAGCACTGCCAAGATTTAGTAGTTTTATAATTATATATTAAATTTACTGAGCCTTGAGAGCGCTCACTCAGAGGCTTTAGAACTTAATTGTAAGCTATGAACCTTCTAGTAGCACTGCCAAGAGTATATACCCCTTATAGGTATAGTATAACTATAAATTAATTACTTATTTAATACTATCCCCTTTTGGATGTAATAATGCTTTAATATACTTCTCTGAACCTTGATTGCGTCCACTCAGAGGGCTCAGAGTTCATCTGTAGGCTGTAAACCTTTTAATAAACATTGCAAGGAGTATACATACTCTATGTGTATAGTATGAGCCAAGATACTTATAATTAAAATTAAATTATTTGCCAAGGTATTAAGCTACATTAAATAAATATAAATAATCATTATGATTGATTCTAAGGCTTCTACACCGTCTATCTGAGTGGTGTATAAGTCCTAAGAGCCAGTAAGTAACCTTTTAGTGGGTAAAACAAAAACTTTACCTTGAAATTCCTTCCCAATGAGTACTAGTTCTTCATTACCCATTGGGAATGATGTAATGATGTCTTGGGCCCTTGAGGACGAAACCAAGGAGAGCCTGACACTCTCCTGGTGATTACTAGAGTCCCCTGAGGGCTCCTGTTACCTTAAAAGAGCAGGGTCTTTACCCTATAGCCCTTTCATCATCCAATATATATGATTATTTGAACAAGAATACAAGCAAGAGTTAACAAGCCCATTAAACTTAATCTCAAGAAGAAGATTGACTGGGGTTATAAACTTTGGTATTAAATTCAATCAATAACCTATTTGGCAACACCAATTTCAAAGTGGAAGGTCTCACTTGGATAAGTAACCCCTGTGTGTTACTCTTTAAAGGGTGTGAGCTTATTTATAAGCAAAGCTCCTTTTGGTCTTACTCCTTTAAGACTAAGGCCCCTTACCTTTTATAAAGGTTTAAGGTGTGGCTATTTACTCATAATACCTTGGTATTATTCGAGTCTGTAAACTTTTAAAGTTGCTGTTTGGAATATATAAGTCAAAAACTAATTTAAATATTGGTTTGTCTTTATTCTTTTGCAGGTTTAACCACAGCTAAGTATAGCAATAGAGGTTAAATCCCTGACATAAGACCCCAAAACAGTTGATGGGTGGTACTGGGACATCTCACTTTTTATTTTTGAGATACAAGGAATGAAAGGTTACTTCCTGGCCATACCCCCAGATGTGGAACTCAGAAGAGGAATTCTCCTTTAATGGTTCCCATGTTTGGAATTTATTGATCCCTTGCGTCTGTAAACCCTGAGTGCAGCTGTTCACCCTACAACTGAGAGATATAGAGATGAGTTTCAATAGTCCTTCCAAACTCCTGTGATGATCCAATGATATAACTCCTACATCCGGGTTGAGGGTGCGTTTTAAGTAGCCTTCCCCTAAACCCTAACCTAGCTACACCGCAAGAAAACAAAAATAATAAAATACAACCCCTTAGTATAGAACCCTTGTTGAATTACTGGGAAAAGCTTGAATGAATTAAGAACCAAGAGGGCTAAGACAAAGACATCATCAGTAAAGAGAGAAGAAAACAAGAAATGAAGAGGGAGAATAATAAAGCTAAGAAAGATTAAAAGAGTTTAACAAACATTCAGCAATGGAAAAGGGTTGAGGTATTGTCAAGATCTTCAGTAGGTGGAGTTGATTTTTGATAAGAGATGAGATAGCAGTGATGGAAGACTTTGAGAGAGATTCAAAAGAAGAGTTAGACTTGATTAATTGGAAAGAGAATTGGTGAGCTGCAGTCTTACCAGTCAGAAATTGACAGACAAATAATTCAGAGTTGTGTTTGAGGGGTTTTGAGTATTCAAGTGATGTTTGGAAAAGAAGAAGAAAGAAGATGAAGAAGAAAGGAGTCGAAAGAAGAAGAAGAGGAAAGGAGACAAGAGACTCAGAAGGAAGAATTTGTCAAGACAATAGAGTAGGAAAGTCAAGACATTGAAGTGACATGTAGAAGATTACTTGTGACAGAGATAAGAGCCACACGGATGAGACAGTAAGAGTGAAAGGAAGGAGAAAAGAAAGAGACCAAAAGAGTAAAAAAAAGAAGAGTAGAAAGAACATAAAAGAGAAATTTATTTGACAACCCTAGCCCAACTCTATCCTTCCAACCCCATCCCATGATCCATATCCCATACCCTATATCCCATCTGTATTGCCTGACTGCCATTATGTTCACCCGTTTTGTCCTTCTCATGACAGGGACCTTGTTCCACGCCCAACTCAGAGCCCCCTGCGCATGTCTGCATCTGCCCAATGCGCCATTCCATATATCCAAGGTACATCTGGGCAATCCAATTTGCACACCACAAGACGGGCAATCCACGCAATCAATATAATCCAATCTGATCCGCCCCCCGTCTCCAGATGCTGAGCCTGATTTGACTGCTGCTGAGCCCACAGCATGGCTAACTGCAGAGAAGCGGCACCCATTGCTGAGCGTGCTGCCACTGCTGAGTGCGCAGCGCGCAGCCAATTCAAAATTGCATCTATGAAAGACCACTAAAACACCTGATATCATCCACTTGACTCAGAACCCATCCCGGCTCAACATCTCTCTCTAGCTGGTTCAACTTCTCCAACAACCCTCTTCAAATCATGTCTGACCATCTATGGATCCATGCCTGGTAAGAACCAGGTCCTCAAGATTGTCCTGAATCTTTGCCTCTGGCAATCTAGCTCTGCTGCCTGCAGTCATCCATCTACATCTCATTGCCTCAATCATCATTTTGCCATCAGATCCATCTTCTATTCACCAAATAAAGTCTAAACTGTGTTTTTGTAATCTTTCTTCTTTGTGTGCATCTTATGTCTGGTCTTCAAACTTTCTAACTCTTTTCTGTAGTCTGCTGGTTTTCAGTTAAAAGAAATCTTGTCACAATCTTATCAAAGAAGATGTGCAGCAATGGTTAACCAGAAGCTCATCTTTGTTAAGTATCAATTTCTTTAATGAGGTTAGAATTTCACCTAATTAATTTTTTATGGTAGGAACGAAAATTGAATAACCTCAATTAAATACCTGAGAACTTACATAAGTTCTTGGGGGAGGATTGGGATCCTTTTTGTGATTCAAATTGTGGATTTATCATCATTGATAAATCACCCAGGTATGATGAGCTTGGATGGTTTAAAGCACAAAGTGAGATTATTGAAACTTTGAGGAAAAAATACATCGTACCCTAAGATGCTTGGAGGAAGTACAGGCGTTGAAAAGATCAAACAAAGACTTGATGTTAACAAAAAAAATGGAAATATTCCCTCTTAAAAATGGCTTTCAAAGCTTGACATGGGTCAAACAATAGCTGATACTTATGGAAGAACAATATTAATCTTTCATTGGATTCATGTTGGACTTATACTCCTATTAAAATTGGTGTAAAAAA
Organism: Puccinia polysora; assembly: GCA_025617555.3. Lineage (NCBI taxonomy): Eukaryota > Fungi > Basidiomycota > Pucciniomycetes > Pucciniales > Pucciniaceae > Puccinia > Puccinia polysora. Next base: position 9,424,079 of record CM062629.1, read on the forward strand.
AGCATCAGACCCAATATTCGTTTCATTTTTTAAAAATAACCATTGGTTCCAGCTTGTACTTAAAGGAGATGTGATTCCAATCCTACCCATAGTTTCCAAACCATGTTCCATGATATCTCAAAAGGCCGTTGGTTGGGTTGATCACCTCAAAGATCAACTCATGTTGTATTCTAATTTATAGACATAATTTCAATTTCATCATTTGGGTTTGGGTTCTAATGCTCATCTTTTAATTCTATGAATATAAAGGGTTATCACATTTTTAACATCATTCTGTTGGTTTTTTTTAGTTTAAATAATCACCTTGGGTGTTTTGAATGAGATTTTATTGGGAAGTCATTTGAACTTGTGCTGGGCTGATCAAATCATAATGATTATTTTTACTTCTTGTGATGGCATCAGCTTAAAACAAGTTGGACATGGTTTTTTTTTGTTTGTTTACTTTATGGCTTTTCAAGTTGAACTTTTTTTGATAATTTTAATTTAGGGCTTTTCAAGGTATTTTTTTGGCCCTTTTACTTTAGGGCTAGCCAATTTGAGCTTGTATTTTCTTGCAGTTATAATTTAGGGCTGCTCCATAGACTTTTTCATTGTTACATTAATTTTTGGTGCTTTTGTTGTCTTCAGTTGTTTTTATTTTTTTATTTTATTCATTTATTTTTATTTAATTCTTTATTTTTTAGTTTTTTTTTCAACCAAAAAATCAACATTCTTTGATTTTTGGTGGATTTCTCATTTTTTGAAATTTTTATTTAGTTTGTTTTATTTTTTTAAATTTTTTATTTTTGCCCCACAACGCTTGTAGTCGTGTGGCAAGGATCACAACTACATATGAGTTTTTTACAACCTCACAAGATCCAAATGTAGTTATGTGTGGTGCCATACAACACCAAACCATTGTCCAAGGGCTATACATTGTGGGGACCAATTACGGACACCGCATAAGAAAAGGTCAGATGTTTCAAAAAAAATATACATAATTTTTCATCTTCCTATCAAAAAAACAAAAAAATTAAACAAAATAAAAAAATAGAAATTCTTGTTTCTTTATGGAAATTGTTTCCCTTCTCCTAGCCTCAACTTTTAACTTTCCTAGTGGTGTAGGGAGGGCCCCTGTGGTGTTCAAGTCAACAGTTCTTGAGTTCAACTCCTTTGCTTTTTGCTTTGCACAAAATTAAAAAAATTATACATAATTTTTCATCTGTCTATCAAAAAAACAAAAAAAAATTAAACAAACTAAAAAAATAGAAATTCTTGTTTCTTTATTGAAACTGTTTCCCTTCTCCTTGCCTCAACTTTTACCTTTCCTAGAAGTCTAGGAAGGGCCCCTGGGGTGTTGAAGTCAACAGTTCTTGTTTTCAACTCCTTTGCTTTTTGCTTTGCTCACAATTTTTTGGCCACTTTGGCCAGCTCACTGACAGTCCCTACCAATCATCCCCATTCAGCTCAATCCAAATTCAGATCAAGCTACCTCTGACTTGGACATCTGGCACTTGCCAAAACTTGCAACCAATGGACCCGCAAGCTTTTGCTTGCATTGCAACTTCCAGAAGCTCATCAGCAACCTGCCATCCCCCCCTTCTGCAAAACACAACCGCTTGCACTCACATTCTTTCTTGCGGACGTGGCAAGCTGTTGTCTACCAACCCGCTTGGGACCTTCAATACCAAATCATTGCATCCTTTCATTTTCTGTGAGTCTTTCTTTTGTTTACATGGATTTCTGCCGCTCATCTCCGCCTGCTGGAATTTTTTCCTCTTTTATTTCTTTTTTTATGTTCATTCATTTTAAACATCAGGAGTTTCTCATGAGACTATCATCAAATTTTCATCATCTTTAAAAAATGTATATATATATCTATTCCACTATCATTTCTTTCATGTGATTCTAAATTTTCAACAGGGTCTCTTGCTCATGAAGAAAGGAGGGGCCCTATGCTGCCTTTTCCCATTTCATCATCAGCCAACAAATCCGTGGGGTGTGTGTCAATCTTCCCCGCCCCCTTATCTGAGCAATTCATCATCATTTCATGCAGGGTATATTTATGATTGCCCTCTGATCTTTGAGCCTCCTACTCAAATCCTTGATCTGCCTCTTTGTTTCCTTATCTGTTATCACCAACCAATAGAATTTCTAGGTGAAGAAGAATTCATTTGGTTGAATTTTTGAGTGTGTTATACCCCTCCTTGATACCTTTTCCAACCATACTGGTCTTGTTCATACTATGGTTTTATTTCTGGAATCAGCCATGTATTACTAAGAGTTTTCTTCTAGCTTGAAACCTGGATTGTGAAACCTCCCTTCATTCCTTTGAAGTTGAATTTTTTCACTCTACTCTTGAGTCCCTTGAGAAGTTTTGGGTTATTCTTGTTTGAATATTTTATTGCTTTGCTTCTAGAGATTCATAAAATAAATTTTTTTTTTTTTACACCCACCCACAGTTATCTGGTACCCTTCAAATCTTTGTTTGGGGAGAGTTGAGAAGTTTCATTGAGAACCTGGAGGTTTTTTGGGATATAGTTGATCTTTCATGATCTTCTTCTGAAAACCAGAGTAATTAGCTTGTTGGCATTGTTCCTTACAACTGCTTGTTTCTATTGAACTCTGTAAAAACTCCAACTATTTTTTTCAGGTCTTTTCCTGCACCATCTTGCCTCAGATAGTGTTTTCCCCTAGCTACCTTTTCTTATCAAATTTATCTCCTCCCCATTGATTTCTCACCTGCAAGGTTCTGGACCTTGATTCTAGTTAAAGTTGAATATTTTTGTAACACTCAGGAGGGCAGCATAAAAAAGCACCCTTCCCCTTCACAGAACTGCCTGCAGCCAGCGCCATTTGGAGCCTTAAGAAGACTTCATTCAAGTTGTGCTGAGGCTTCCAACTGAATTGTATTCATGTAGAGTGTCACACAACTTATTTGAGGCTTCAATTTATCATCACCCTTTCTAAAGACATGGGCTGGGTGCCCTCAGACTCATTCAAAACATTGGAAGGTGGATCAGTGGCATTCAAAATACTTTTATCTTTCTTAAAATGTATTTTTGAACCTTTTTCTTTGAAAAAAGGGGTTTCTTTTTTGAAATTGAACTTTTTTTAAATTTTTGAAAGGTTGGACTATTATTTGTATTTTCATTTTTTTTTATTCATTTATTTTTTTGTTTTTCTTCTTTAATTTTCTTTTTCTGACTTTCTTGAATATCATTTGATAATTTTTCTATATATATATATTTTTGTGGATTTTCTCAATCTTTTTTCATTTTTTTTTGGGGGGGGATTTTTTTTAATGTTTTGGTTGTTTTTGATTTTTGGTTTTTTTGGGGGGTGTTTTCCAACCCTCTCCCTGTTGGCATTAAAGACAACTTAGGCTATGTTTTCCACTTCTCCAGAAGTCAGTTGCCAGAAGATCAACCGCAGCATCAATTTCCCTGCCAGTAAAGAAGGCCCAGGGGCAAACAGCTGTTGGCAAAATGGAGAATGTATCCTAATTTGTCCACCACTCCAATGCTTGCTTGCAGCAAGATCAACCCAGGCCTGAATCCACTCACATGTAGAGGAGGCGCGCAGGGGAACAACTGTTGGAATGATGGATGGCTTAAGCTAAGTCTTCCATTGTGCCAACAGAGAGAGGGGTAAAAAAAAATCAAAAAAATCAAAAAATTAAGCTAGTAAATTAAATTTGTCAAGCCCCCAATCTGTTATTTGACCAAATTTTAAATGTAACCAACATTGCACACCTCTTCTGCCACACCAGAAAAAAATTTATTTCATGTTACTTTTCAGATTTTTTTATATATAATTCTGAAGATGCAGACCTGTAGCTGGGTTTTGTGAACCCCCCAAAAAGATTTTTGATAATTTTGGAGGCATTATAAACCCTCAAACACCACAGAAATCTGCATGTAACTTTCTAGCAAGTGCCATCAAAGAGCTCTTTCCCAATGTATGGCCAAGCTGAGTTCAAGCTCCTACCAAGCTCAGTTCAAAATTTATTGAAGTTCCAATGCAGTCACTTACTGTGCACAATGCATAGTGACTGTGAACAATGCATACTGACTGTGCACCAAACCCAGCAACTGCGCACAATGCACAGCAACTTTGCGCAATGCACAGCAAATGTGCACAATTCATAGCAACCTTGCACAATGCACAGGAACTGTTCAAAATGCATACAACCTTTGTACAATTCACAGAAACTGTGCACAATGCACAGCAACTGTACACAATGCATAGCAACTATGCAAAATGCACAGCAACTTTGCACAATGCACAGCAACTGTGAACAATGCACAGCAACTCTGCACAATGCACAGAAACTGGGCGCAATGCACAGCAACTGTGCACACTGCATAGAAACTGTGCACAATGCACAGCAACTCTCCATAATGCAGAGAAACTGTGCAAAATGCACAGCATCTGTGCACAATGCACAGAAACTGTGCACAATGCACAGCAACTGTGCACAATGCACAGCAACTGTGCACAATGCACAGCAACTGTGCACAATGCACAGCAACTGTGCACAATGCACAGCAACTGTGCACAATGCACAGCAACTGTGCACAATGCATAGCAACTGTGCACAATGCATAGCAACTGTGCACATTGTACAGAAACTGTGCACAATGCACAGGAAAAGTGCACAATATTTATCCAAGCTCCAAGGCACAAGTGCAGAATATTTATCCAAGCTCCAATTCACAGTTGCTGTGCGTTGTGCCCAGTTGCTGTGCATTTTACACAGTTGCTGTGCGTTGTGCACAGTTGCTGTGCATTGTTCACAGTTGCTGTGCATTGGGCACAGTTGCTATGCATTGGGCACAGTTGCTGTGCATTGGGTACAGTTGCTGTGCATTGGGCACAGTTGCTGTGCATTGGGCACAGTTGCTGTGCATTGGGTACAGTTGCTGTGCATTGGGTACAGTTGCTGTGCATTGGGAAAGGTTTCTGTGCATTGGTCAAATTTTCTATGCATTGGGCACAATTTCTGTGCATTGGGCACAGTTTCTGTGCACTGGGCTTAGTTTCTGTGCATTGGGCACAGTTACTGTGAATTGGGCAGAGTTTCTGGGAATTGGACACAGTTGCTGTGCATTGGGCACAGTTGCTGTGCATTGGGCACAGTTGCTGTGCATTTGGCACAGTTTCTGTGCATTGGTAACAGTTGCTGTGCATTGGGCACAGTTTCTATGCATTGGCCATAGTTGCTGTGCATTGGGCACAGTTTCTGTGCATTGGGCACAGTTGCCGTGAATTGGGCAGAGTTTCTGTGCATTGGGCACAGTTGCTGTGCATTGGGCAAAGTTGCTGTGTATTGGGCACAGTTGCTGTGCATTGGGCACAGTTGCTGTGCATTGGGCACAGTTGCTGTGCATTGAGCACAGTTTCTGTGCATTGGGAACTTTTTTGGTGCATTGGGCAAAGTTGCTGTGCATTAGGCACATTGCTATGCATTGGGCATAGTTGCTGTGCACTGTGTGCAGTATTGGTGCATTTTGCACAGTTTCTGTGCATTGTGCACGTTTTTGGTGCATTATGCACAGTTGCTGTGCATTGTTCTCAGTTGCTGTGTATTGTGCACAGTTACTGTGCATTGTTCCCAGTTGCTGTGTATTGTGCACAGTCAATGTCAATTTTGGACAGTTGCTGTGCATTTTGAACAGTTGCTGCACATTGTGAACAGTTGCTGTGCATTGTGAAGTGTTCCTGTGCATTGTGCATAGTCACTTTGCATTTTTAACAATCACTTTGCATTTTGCACAGTTGCTGTGCATTGTAAACAATTTCCATGCATGGTGCATTGTGCACAGTTGCTGTGCATTGTGCATGGCGCATTGTGCAGTCACTGTGCATTGTGCACATTCACTCAGAAGTTTGCAAAGTCACTATGCATGGTGCATGGTGCACAGTTGCTGTGCATTGTGAACAGTTTCTGTGCATTGTGCACAGTTGCTGTGTATTTTGGACAGTTTCTGTGCATTGTGCACATTTTCTGTGCATTGTGCACAGTTGCTGTGCCAGTACCTCTGCATTGTGCACAGTCAATCTGAATTGTGAACAGTAACTCTGAATTGCGCACAGTCACTGTGAACCAAAAACATGTTAGAGAATGAAAATACCTTCAACTAGAGATTGGAAATATCTTCAACCAGAGCTTTCTCCATGGCACTTTCTAGCAAGTGCCACCACTTTTTCTGTGGTTTAAAAATGGAATCAAAAAATTAAAAAATTCTTCAAAAACCAATATTTCCATGGGTTTTTGAATCCTTATTTTGGCTGTTTTCATGATTCTTTTAGTTATTTCAACTTACAAGCAAGATTCAACAAGCTTTCAAATTTTTTTTTTCAGGTTTATTTGATGTAACCTTTTATCTTAAAAAATTCCATCAAAAAACCAAAAAATTCAAACAGTTCAAATTTTCCATTGGATATTTGCATCCTGTTATTTTCCTTTTTATTTAATTTTTTTTATTCAAGCTATCAAACAATCAGACTAGTAGGCTAAGATTATTTAAAATTTTTTTAAATATTTTTTGGATATATTTTATTACCTTAAAAAATTCATTCAAAAAAGAAACAAAATTGCAAAATTCAATTTTCTCATTAGACTTTTGGATCCTTTTGTTTGCCTTTTTGATCAAATAATAAATAATAAGGAAAAAATATGGATACAAATATTAAAAATTATTCAACTATGTGTCACACAAAAATCCCAATTACTATAGGGCCATCTTTGATAATTTTGATGGCAAATGATGAATCTGAGTGTGAGTAATTAGTGCCAAATAGCAAGGCTAACTTCAAAGTGTGAGCTGGGGTTTGGGATCTATGAAATTGAAAGAGGGGTGAGATTTTCCAATTGAGGGGAACTAAAGCCAACCCCATGTGATGACTTGATTTATCAAAATGCAAGAACGCATGAAATTAACTAAGTCAGGAAAAAATATTAAGGCAGGTGATTCAGCCTTTATAAGGTAATCCAATGGTGACTAGATACAAACTGATGGATGGCATCTACAGATAGGGAGCAATGATACAATGAATGACAGGCACAGAATGTTAAGTACAATCTTTTCCAAGGCTGTAGCGTAAGTGCAAGACAATAGAACATGATGCTACAGCTTTCAGCTTCCTGATTCCAGGAAACTTGCAGTCCTTTAGCTACAAAAAGTGATATTGGTGTTGGAATAATAATTATTCCATAAAAACACATAAAATTCTAAAAAATAAGGATATGGTGATAGAAAGTGCAAGGTTTGAGGTGATTTGTTTTAAAAAGGTTTTCAATGTAAGTTTTAAGGGGTCCCATAGCTTATAAAACCCTGGGGATATTAACATACAACAACCTTCCTTCAGGGGGCTACTTTGAGAATTATAAGACTCTGGTAAATGGGATCCTAGAGAAGTAATTTTAAGTGGTAACTCCCAAGGGAATGAATTTTTATCTGGTATTAAAAGTACTCAGAACTGAGCAGGGAGGAGCAAAATTACTTTGAAGTAATGAGCTCACAAGGATACTTCAGAAATTGGCGGTTGAATGGGTCTCAGGGAAATTGTTTGGTTTTTGCTCATTTTCTTCAATGCCATTACCAATGGGGTTAGAATTAATAATTATACTATCAGACTGAGGCCATATATAAATTTTTTAACTTCCATTAAAAGTTGATCACATATGGAAAGGGTTCTGGATTGATAATAAAAATTACTGTGGTATAAAATAGCCAAAAGGGGCTGTATATATACCTTTTGGGGTTAAGGAGCCTTCTCAGGGAACGTATGGATGGTTTTCCTTGTGGAATTAGGCTAGTTTGGCGCAAATTCTTAGTGATTTTGCTCAGATGGACTTTTCTGGGTCATATTTATGTGTGAAATAATTTTTAGAACCTGTTAAAATGTTAATTTTCTATTTTTGTAGTTTTGACATTCTTCTTTACTTTGTATTATATTCTTTTGAGTTAAATGGTTAGAAGTGGAAATTTCTAGATTCTCTTCCATCTTCTGATTATTTTGGTTATTTTTAAGAATTCTTAAGGGAACTGTTTCATATTTTTTGTGGTTCATAAAGCTTTGATATCATTGGTTTTGTGACAATCTTCATTGCTGTTTTCCCTAATGTTTCTATTTTATAATTCAATTTTTACATTTTTTATTCAATTTTTTGAGGTTTAAAATATCCCTCTATCCATTGGTAATTTTATTACATATGCCTGATGCATGCATAGGGGTTGTAAAATTTTCCTGTGGTACCTAGCTGTCAGAAGTTGTGCAGGCAGTTTTGACCTGCGCATGATTGACAGCTGTCAGCATCAATCTGGCATCCACGGCCAGGAGTATTTTCATGCCGTTTTCTTGACATTTTTCTGAATTTTGAGCATCAGGGAAGTTCAACGCTTACAGTATTGATGTGGGGTTGGGGGGTTTGGTGACCAATTTGGGACACCTCAAAAGAAAACAGGAATTTTTTTAATTTTTTTATATAATCTTCTGTCTATCAAAAGGAAAATTGTTTTTGTATGGCCCACTTTTAACCTTCCTTATCTCCAACTTCCTCCTTTCCTAGAGGTCTATGAATGACACCTGGGCTGTTCAAGTCCCTGCGCCCTCTGTTGAAATCCCTCTCATTCCTCTTGGCCTTGGATTACTTTTGTAAACCAAGCGCATGACTATATTCATCTTCCTCATCATTGACATTGTCATCATCATCATCATCATCATCCCACCCATCAATTTAATTGAAACGCAATCTCAACATCATCAACAACCAGGACTATCATCACTCATCCTCCCTGTTGGATAACTAGTATTGCTCATCTCAGGTTATACTACAACTGTCTGGCTAGGAAGGCCTTTGCCATCATCATCATCCTTGTCACTAAAATCTTTGCTCCAACAGATCTAGTCCTCACCTTTGATGATTCCATTGATCTTTATTGAATCTTTCATGGCAATCATGCTCAAATAATTCTCCAATTCCAACTTGTTGCGCTCACTGGGCTCATCATCCCTTATTAATCCTTCCTCTCAATCCAATCATTCCCTCAGTCTGCCAAATTTACCATCACTGATCCTGAACAATCATTGGGCCTGGCCATGACAACAATGGCAACCACCTCCTTGATTTTCAGGCCACGTTACCACCAATCAAACAACCCAATTCCCTCATCCAATAGATGAGTGACCAGCGTTGGTTGGTTTGCTCATCTTGCCCATTTGTCTTGCAGCGGCTGCAAATACCTCCTCAACCTCAGCTACTCACTCCTTTCATTACGCCCCCCTCCTCACCCCCCTTCAACCTTTGGATGGGGGTGAGTTTTTTTGTTGTTGTACACAAGTGTCCGCCAAAGGACGCAAGCATTGGATGAGTGTGAGATCTTCTCACCCCAAATGCAGAAATTTGGCAGGCAGGACCAGCCTTCCATGATCCCTTTCTTAAAAAAAAAGAAAAGAAAAAGAAAAAAAAAGAAAAAGAAAAAGAAAAAAGAAAAAAGAAAGAAAAAGAAGAGAAGAAAAAAGAAGAGAAAAAAGAGAAAAAAAATAAAATAAAATACAAAAAAAATAAAATAAAATAAAAAACATAAAAAACATAAAAAACATAAAAAAAAGAAAAGAAAAAGAAAAAGAAAAAGAGAAGAAAAAGAAAGAAAGAAAAAGAAAAAAAGAAAAAAAAGAAAAAAATAGAAAAATAGAAAAAAAAGGAAAAAAAGGAAAAAAAGGAAAAAAAAGAAAAAAAAGAAAAAAAAGAAAAAACAAAAAAAAAGAAGGAAAAGGAGAAGAAGGAAAAGGGAAAGGGAACAAAAAGGAAGAAAGAAAAAGAAAGAAAAAAGAGATCCTAGAACCATTCCTCAGGATGTTTTTCAGTTATCACCAAGATGACTTGGATCCCTGGATCCCCCTTTCTGAATTTGCCCACAACAACTCCACCCAAACTTCTACTCAGAAATCTCCTTTCTTCACCATCTATGGAAGACATCCCACTTTAACAGTTTACATGTAGCGGATGACCAACCTGCCAGCCACTATATCACTCAGATTCACAAAAATTGGAAACAACTAGGATTTTAATTGGAAAAGTCAATTGAAACCTATAACAGATATTCTGACCTTAAAAAAAGTGATTTTCCTCACTCATTTTCTGTTGCAAACAAAGTTTTTCTTTCTTCTAAAAATATCAGAACTAAATGTCCAACACATAAGCTCTCAGCGCAATGGTTAGTTAATTTTTTGATTACAGAAGAGATTGGGAAAACATCATTCAAGCTTCAACTCCCTTGCCCATTGTCCACTGTTCACCCCATGTTGCATTTGCTCCTGCTCAAATCTTACCAGGACAACTCTTTATATTCCAGGAAACAACCACCAACTGAACCAGTCAAAATATGTGGGAAAGAAGAATGGGAAGTATCTCAGATATTGGATTCCAAGATAAAGAGGGGGAAATTAATGTATCTGGTTCAGTGGAAAGGCTTTCAATACAATGAGGAACGCACTACTTGGGAACCTCACTCTAAACTTACCAACTGACCAGCCTTACTTCATGATTTCCACAACCTCTATCCCCTAAAACCAAAAAACCCTTAAAATAAACAAAACCTCTTTTCAAAAAAATAAATCTATATAATATATAATATATTGAATTTATTTCTTCTCCCTTGTTTCTTCTCTGATTTAAAAAAACAATCATAATAACAATAATACTATATATATGTTCATAATATATATATAATAATAATATATATATAATAATAATATATTTATAATAATAATATATACATATATAATAATATATATAATATATATATAATATATATAATATATATAATATATATATATATATATATATATATATATATATATATATAATATACATAATAATAAATATATAATATAATGAAATAGAAGAAAAATATATGACTCTGCCTGATTCTTTTGGTCAATTTATTCTTCATAGTATCAAACTCCTACATCAATCAAAAAAAAAAAGAAAAAAACATATCAAAAATAAAAATAGAATCTCCTAAATAGTTTCAAAAATAATCTCTTCCAATTCTTTTACTCTAAAAATCAAAGTATTAACTATTTTAAAATTTCTAGATCCATAGGAATTAGGCCCTCTCCAAGAAGCACCTAATTCATAAGTGATACCATCAAAAGCCAAGATGTCAGAAGGACTCTTCTTTATTGGCATACTTCTTTTATTTCTAGCCTCAAAAATTTGAAAATTTTCCTTCCTAATTTCAGAACCCAATCTTTTCTTCAAACATTCATGCAACTTAGAATTTAAATTTTTATAATTTTAACTATAAGTATCAAATTATTTGTTTACCGTCTCTTCATTTAACACTTAATCATCTCTAATTGTATTTTCCATCACACTAGGTTCCATCATTTCCAATAATCTTTCCCCATTTTCCAATTCTTCTAACCATTCCTCTGAAGCATGTCTTCTATCAAATTTACTCTCTTCCATTCTTCTTCCAAACCATTTTTTCTGATTCCTTCTATCTTCAAAAACATTCATCTTCAATTCCAAATCCTTCATTTTGTTCCTAAGGTAATCTAGTTCCCACAAGTCATCTGATCTTCCCCATTCTTCAACAATTAATCCCTCTTTTTTTTTTCCTTTCCCTTTCCTACCTCTATATCCCTATAATCTCCCCTTTCCTCCTCCTCAGGTAAATCACTGAGTTCCATATCAAGACACCCTTCTACCTCCAAATTTTCTTTCACTCTTCAATGGAAGACTTCAATGCTTCAAAACATCACTCCAATGCATTGACAAGACGTTTTGAAAATTTTAAAATTGTGTTCAATGCTTCAATGGGCCAACTTGAGGCTTTGAAAGCCTACTTCAAAAACTTTTTGTCAAACTTTGAAAAATTGAGGGGCAGAATGTTTACTTAAGCAACTATTTTGGCTGCTTTAATTTTGTCTTTGGATTATTTTACAGCCTGGTTTAATGGTATAACTGTTAGGTTTGAAACTTCAACCAATATCTTTAATGGTTTGACAAACCTCTTTTACATGTTCAACAGAATCCGCAAAATTTCTATTTTTAACTCTTTTTCACAGTACTTTGACTAACTTTCCATCTGAATCAACCTGAGGAGTTCCCCATCTTATGAAATCTTCTCCCTACTCTTCATTGCGCAATCTCAATGTACCAACCAGTTCCAATTCACTGTTTTGAGGCAAGTAGTCCTGCTTGGACTGTGTCTTCCTCAATCTTTCCTGCATCAGTTGAACTAAAAAATCAAATATCAACACCCCAAACCTCTTGCAAACTTCAACAAAAATATACTCACCTAACTCTGCAGTCACCCTGGAAGAACATGCCAATTTCATGGCATCATCATCTGGAGCCTCTTTCACCTCAAAGGGATGGCTCTTCTTTAGGACCCACAAGGTTGGACCCATCGCCTTCCTATCCTGCTTGTTCATCTCATGTAGAAAAAAGGACAATCTGGTAGGCAATCACAGTTAGTGATGCAGTTGGGGAGGTGGCTTGGTGGTAGGCAGGCAGGCAGGCAGGCAGGCAGGCAGGCAGGAAGGCAGGAAACAGACCTGGTAGGCAATCACAGTTAGTGATGCAGTTGGGAAGGTGGCTTGGTGGTAGGCAGGCAGGCAGGCAGGCAGGCAGGCAGGAAGGGAGGAAACAGACCTGGTGGTCGAAGAAGAAGGAGAAGCAGATGAGGAAAAGAAAAAGCAGAACACGTGGAGGGGCGAGTGAAGACTAAATACAACTTGTTGAAAGATGTCACATGTAGGTTTCACAGGATAGTTGCGCGCAGCTATCTTTTCACTTATTTCATTTTCCACACTCCTCCTCAATCTTCAATTTTGAAGAACCCTGGCCCAGGATGCTCGTCGTGAGCTCGGCGGTCCTTCCTCCAGTAAGGTTCTTAGTGAGTAGGTCGGAAAGAAGTGATTTGGAGGGAGAGTATTTGAGGGAAATTTGACCAGATTGAATGAGATCGCGAATGAAATGATAGCGGAAGTTCATGTGGCGGGAGCCGTGATGATAAATTGGATTTTCCGCAATTGCCATTGCACTTTGGTTGTTGGTGTGGAGGATCAATTTGAAATTTGACGCAGTTATCTCTTGAAGGAGGTTGGAGACCCAGAGAAGGTCCTGGGAGCATTCGGTGATCGCGACGTATTCACCTTCAGCCAAGGAGAGGGCCACCACCTTTTGCTTGGAACTCCTCCAGCCAACGGTGCCGTGGAAATAGACAATTGAACCGGAGTAAGAGTTCCAGGATTTTGACCTGTTCCAGTCAGAGTCGGAGAAACCCAGAACGGTGTCGCGCGGATGTCCCAGATTGTTCTGACCCAGAATGAGTTCAACGCCTCGAGTGTTGGCGACATAACGAAGCGTGTGTTTGGCAGCTTGGTAGTGGCATGTGATGGGATTTTCCAGGAATTGAGACAGAAAGCTGACGGTGAAGGCTAGGTTGGGACGGGTGCATTGAGACAGATATTGCAGAAGACCAATGACTTGTTGGTAGTTGAAAGGAGGAGCTGAGGGGGTTTTGGAAGCCGAAAGTTTGAGATGCTTCCAGTTGCTTGGTAGAGGGATTTTGGTTCCCCTGTTGTTTTCAATTTTGAACTCGTCCAGGATTTGGGATATGTATTTGTCCTGCAGGAGGCAAACCAAGCCCGGACGTTGAGTTACTTGGATGCCCAGAGCGTATTTGGCATGACCCAGGTTGTCCATGGCAAAAATCGATGAGATTTTAGATTTGAAATCGTCTGACCATGTTCCACCAAAGATTAGGTCATCAACGTGAACAAATAGAAAGAAAGGATTAGCAGGATTGCTTGAGTGGAAGAAGCAGGGATCAGAGTGACTGGGTTGCAATCCAAGACTCTTCAGAGCTGCCGTGAGCGCCTTGTTCCAGCATCTGGGACTCTGCTTTAACCCGTAAAGTGACTTGTTGAGCTTGAGAACCACGTTACCACTTGCATTCATCCCTTGAGGTATTTTGACAAATAGATCTTCCTCCGGGGTGCCATTGAGGAATGCAAATTTGACGTCCATTTGATGTACAGTATACCCGTGCAGGGCGCAGATGGTGAGGAGAATGCGGAGTGAGGCTAGTCTCCCGGTTGGAGAAAAAACTTCAGAGTAGTCCTGTCTGTAGCGTTGAAGGAATCCCTGGACACATAGTTGGGCCTTGAACTTTGTAAGGTTTCCGTCTTGATTGGTTTTGCGCCGGAACACCCACATGGTGGATAAGGGATGCTGAGAGGGTTGAGCATTGACTGTAGTGAAGACCCCATAGTTTGTCATGTTGAGGAGTTCCACTCTGATTGCCTCCAGCCACTCATCTTGATATGGGGAAGCCATCGCCTCGTCAAACAAGCGAGGGTCGGGGTTTAGTAGGGAGACAGCATGGGCGGAGGGATTTCTTCTGGAATTTGGCAGAATACTGGATTCGTCAATTTGGGATGAGATGTTCTTTGGTGCTGGTAGATTGGCTGGTACCCAGGTCTAGTGTTTGGAACTTGGTGGAGTGCAGCTGGTGGATTAATCATGTGTTGATGAATTGGCAGGTGGTGGAGAGACAACAGGGCGATTTGGCTGGTCAGGAGAAGGGGGGGATTCTGTTAAAGGCATGGGAGAAACAGGGCGCCTGGGATCAGAAAGGGGGTTCCCTGGATCGTCAGGGCAAGTTTCCCCGTCTGTGTCAAGGGATATAGAGAATGAGCATGAGTCAGCAGGAGTGGGAGAAGGATAGGCAGGGAAAACGTTGTCGTGAAATTTCACGTGATGGGATTTGACAATGTTACCTGTCTCCACTTCTAAGATCCGGTAAGTGTGCTGCCCTTCCTTGTAGCCTAATAGGATGCCACTCCTGCCTCGATCCTCAAGTTTGCCTTTAATGCGATTGATCATATAGATAGCCTCACAGCCAAAGGGGTGTAAGTGTGATAGTGTGGGATTCCGTGAATACCACAGTGAGTAGGGAGATTTAAAAACAATAGATCAACAGGGGGTTCTGTTTTCCAAGTACACGGAGGTGTTTGCCGCCTCAGCCCAGAACTCATGGGACAAGTTTGAGTCCTTGAGTAGACATTGAATCTTAGACCCAGTAGTCCTATTGCCGCGTTTGGAGAAGGGATTCTCTTCCGGAGTATATGGAGCAGTGGTGAGATGTTGGATGCCTTTTTCAGAGTAGATGTTGGACAGGAAACGGTTCTTGAATTCCGTGCCATAATCAGTGACCAGGTGTGATATCTTTTTGCTGGATTCATTTTCTATCATGGTAAAGAGATTTGTTAAGACAGTTGGAACATTGCTTTTCTTTTTGACAAAGTGAATCCAAACAAAGTGAGAGAAACCATCCATGGCCCAAAGGAAGTATCTGGATCCGGAGATTGAGGCAGGTGAGATGGGCCCACAGAGGTCAACATGAAGGAAGGCAAGGCAACGGGATGCTTTAGGAAACGATCCGAGAAAAGGACTCTTGTGACTTTTGGAGATATCGCACGTGGTACAGATGATGGGAGACTTGGGAAGGGATGGAAACATTTTTAGCAGATATGGATGGGAAGGGTGACCGGCTGATTTGTGTTTAGTGAGTGCGGAGTTCGATGAAGACACAGAGGCACAAAGAGGTAAGGGAAGACAATTGATGATGAAATTTCCTCCGGAAAGGTTTCCAGATATGACCACCTTGCCGGATTTGTCTAGGAGAAAAAAACAGCCAGGACCGCTTGAGACAAGGGAGTAGTTCCTTTCAATGAAGCAGCATAGACTGATGAGATTGGACAAAAGTGATGGGATGTACAGGGAATCAGACAGTTTGAGTTTGGAATGTGGGAGATCGAGGTAGGCAGTTCCTTTTCCTTTAACTTTGGCAGTGGATCCATCAGCCAGATATACCACTTCATTGGTAGGAGTCAGATCAGAGAAGAACAAGCGAGAGTTGAACATGGAGTGAGAGGCACCCGAGTCCAGGATTGTTTCGGAAGAGAGTTGGGCATGAGAGGCATGGAAAGCTTTGGTGGGTTTTTCATCTTCTTGACTTGGTCTATTAATTTGGGAGCATTCCTTTATCGAGTGCTTGGTTTTGGGATTGTGATAACCGGGGGAACATCTCGGGCCATAGTAAGGAGTGGAGTGGCGGAAGGCGGCAAAGGCTTTGGATTGGTCTTGAGAGTCTGAATTTTGTTGTAAGAAAGACCTCATCTCCTCGACAACTTCTTTTATGGAGGGATCTTTTTTCTCGATCTGACATTTCTTTAGGAGTAGTTTGCCTGAGTTTTTGAATTCTGGAGGAAGGTTGATAATGGACCACATGGCGATCACGGAGTCTAGAAGAATGGAGGGTTTGGTGTTATTGTTGTTGATCAGAGCGCACAGTTGCCAGGTGTTGTAGGCCAGTTTGTTGAGTGTTTCCTCCAAGTTGTGGGAAGCTAAGTTGGTGGAGAAAATGCGATTTAGATACGTGGCTTGGTTTTGGACTGTCTGGGGTTGGAAGTGCTCTTCGAGGAGTTTCCAGAAAATTTGGGGATTGCCTTTGGATTCAAGGTCAAATTGCTCAGCTAGTTTAGTGTCGCAGTTGATTTTCAAGATGGCAAGGGCGTCATCTGAGCGGTTTCTATCTCTTTTATCCTCCAATTCGCATTCTTTGATAGTTTCTTTTCCAAGAACTAGTCGTAGTAGGTGTTTGAGTTGGAGGATTGATGAGACTTTTGACTTCCACTCAAGGTAGTTGGCACCAGTGAGTTTATTCTTTTTGCTGAGTTCAATGGATAATTCAACCATGTTAGATGAGTATGATCAAGTGAATGAGGAGCTATTCGGGTCTCATAATCTGTAGAAAAAAGGACAATCTGGTAGGCAATCAAAGTTAGTGATGCAGTTGGGAAGGTGGCTTGGTGGTAGGCAGGCAGGCAGGCAGGCAGGCAGGAAGGAAGGAAGGGAGGAAACAGACCTGGTAGGCAATCACAGTTAGTGATGCAGTTGGGAAGGTGGCTCGGTGGTAGGCAGGCAGGCAGGCAGGCAGGCAGGCAGGCAGGCAGGAAGGGAGGAAACAGACCTGGTGGTCGAAGAAGAAGGAGAAGCAGATCAGGGTGTTGTATTTCATGTTGAATTCATGAGAAAGAGAAGATTGATTGAAATGAAATAAGTTGATAAATGATTGGGATAACTCCGTGTTGGTTAATGTACCTGGTAGGCAATCACAGTTAGTGATGCAGTTGGGAAGGTGGCTTGGTGGTAGGCAGGCAGGCAGGCAGGCAGGCAGGCAGGCAGGCAGGCAGGCAGGCAGGCAGGCAGGCAGGCAGGCAGGCAGGCAGGCAGGCAGGCAGGCAGGCAGGCAGGCAGGCAGGCAGGCAGGCAGGCAGGCAGGCAGGCAGGCAGGCAGGCAGGCAGGCAGGCAGGCAGGCAGGCAGGCAGGCAGGCAGGCAGGCAGGCAGGAAGGGAGGAAACAGACCTGGTTGTCAAAGAAGAAGGAGAAGCAGATTAGGAAAAGAAAAAGCAGAACACGTGGAGGGGTGAGTGAAGACTAAATACAACTTGTTGAAAGATGTCACATGTAGGTTTCACAGGATAGTTGCGCGCAGCTAGCTTTTCACTTATTTCATTTTTGACATCTCACAAGACCTTTCATACTGTCAGAAAATCTTGCATTTGGTGGAGTTATGTTTTGTTATGGTGTTGAAGATCCTTTCCATTTGAATGAATCTTTCACAACTTGTGAAGTATTTTTGAACTGGTTAGTATTTGTTAGTCTTTTCCATAGTGTAGGTTGGCCTAGGGGATCTGTTATGGGAAGACAGTGATGGTAGTGGAGTGGATTGTGGTGATGGTTTTTGATATGGAGAAGAAAATCTTAATTCATAAATGGCTGAAGGGATCAGGACTAGATGGCCTCTTGATCCTGCTCCTTTTATGGTCATCAGGAGATACCCTCCTTTTCACCAGGGGTTACTGTCATACTGACACATAACTCATTCTAACCTCAGAAAGGTCAGTCTAGCCCTCAGTCCTAATCTACTTGCCAAGGAACTTTAACCCCAGGGATCAGGAGACTTATATCAATACATCTACAGTAACTATATATGCTCACGATCTTCATGCATTACATATCTATATATATTCTAACCTCATATAAAATGCAGATATACTCCATAGGCTTGCACATACTTAATACCCCAGGTCTGCACATCCTCCAACCTTATTCACTCTGTCTAACCCATACTCCATCATGGCTTATCCTTTGGGAATCCTTATGTACATCCTTGTGCAGATTTTATCCTATACTCTCTCTACTTAGTATATAGTACCATGGCCTTCATTTACGCTGTACCTCCTTCAACTCTACTCTCCCAACTTAGACAGCTCAGACCTGTAACCTTACCCCAATCTGGAATTAGCCTATCCCAATGAAGTAGTATACCTGATCAGGCCACTCTGTTACCTAGACTACTCCCTTGTCACTACATGTGTAGTCTGAGCCCCAACCAACTTCACCTCTGATGTAGTTCCAACCCTTTTCTATTTAAACCAAGCTCCTCTTCCTACTTCCTGATTTTTCCCAAAGAAATCATTTGACCAATTTTTACTAGGAATGCATCCCAGAAAGTGTAATCAGCACCTTATCTTCAATCAGTCCCTACTCTTCTCCTTGTAGCATCCTTCAGTAACCTTTCCCCCAAGCCTACTCAGAGTAGAGTCCCCTTGTGACAAGCCCTGCTTCCATTTAAGAAGCCCTTGTGACAGTAGGGGCTTTCAATCACCTATCTTTCCTTACCCAGCCATAAATCACCTATGCTGTGTTAGATTTTGAGTTTTCATTTATGTGACTTTCACTGGAGTTTAAAGTAATATTGATTGGATTTATTTGATTTATATTATTTTTGTTATTGAAGTATTAAAATAATGGTTAAAATATAACTAGGCTGTGTTCTTAGTAGTGATTTTCAGAATTTCCAAGCATAACATTTCACTTACCATGTCACTTAAACTGCTTATGTTAATTTTGCCTTATTCATTTTGTACTCAACCACTTGTTGGCCAATCATGTATTTAGTCTATTTAAACCATGGTGCTCTCAAGTGGAATTCAAGCATCTATTCATTCAACACATCAAACTGAGTGTCCTTTTCCTCCTGATCTCAGGTCCGTTACGCTTGACGTTACAAGCCCCTTTCACTCATTCTTTAATCCTTTCATCTCATGAGAGCTCAAGCTCTCTTTATTTTTACATGCTGCAATTCATCTATTGTAGTTCTTAGAAAAGCCTCCTTGGATAAACTGCAAGGCTGTGGTTTGGGCTTTTAAGTTTCTTTCAAGCACCAAATCCTCTTGCATTAAATATGTATGAGGTGGGTGCAAGCTGGGGGCATTTTATGACACTCAATATGCAAATTTCCTCACAAAATGTAGGTCTGTAACATGCTTTGTGATCCTCATGGGCCCCAACATTATTTCTTGGAAGACAACCAAGAAACAGACCACATCCCTGTCAACCATTGAGGAAGAGTACATAAGGCTGTAGGAACTTTCCAGAGAAATGAAATGGCTTCATAAAGCCACTTGGTAACTCTTACCAATGGACTACAGAACCCCAGGCATAATATATGAATCCCACAAAGGAGCCATTGATCTCCAGTCCAGCAAAATGAGTCATAACAGATTCCAAACAAAACACATGGATGTAAGACTTCACTAAATCAGGCATTTAATTGCAAATGGTGATGTTAATATTTTTGAAATCCCCATGGCAGACAATACTTCTGAATTTATCAAAAAAAATTGCTCCAAAGCAGCACTATGGAGGGTTCCAGAGCAGCCCCACTTTGGCGGCCCAGATTCTGCCCATTTCCTTTTGGACAGAGGCATGGGGGAGTGTTGGGATAGTGTCCTCAGGAAAAGGCCCAGAACAGAGGAAACATTGAGCTTCCTTAACAACACTAGCAAACACAATCCATCCTCAATGGAAGTCAGCCAGAACCCAGTTTGGGAACCTAGAACAGAAGAAGCAACCAAGGTGAGGCAAGAAATCTTACCATTAGAAATTAACAGATCATAACAGCTTATCTCTGTTCATTGCAAATATAGAAACAGCTGAAAAACAGGCACTCATGTTAGGTAAACATGTCTAAGAGTCAAGATAAACCAGGTTATAAGAATAACCCACAAAACCAAAATAGACCAAGGAAGCTTAAAAGCTGCTCCAAGTCCAGGCACAAAAGCTGCTGCTTCTCCTATAAATAAGGCACAAAGTTTTTCAATTCTTTCATCCTCCATTGCAGCGTCAGAATTTACTTTTTTCACTTTTCTCATCTATCAGCATCATTTGCTTCAAGAATATTTTTTTTCATATGTTGTTCCATTTCACAAAAGTGTAGCCATACCCACTTCTTTTATATTGAAAAAAATCCATAAGTTTCACCCTCTCCTACAATTCATCAATTCAACTGACATCTGGTTTTGTCAATATATAGATATATTTAAACCTCATTTTTTCATCCTGAAGAAATTGAGGGGAATTTCAATTTTGTTCCAAGGTGAAATCCAGTTTAGTTTTATTTTGCATCAGGGTGAAATTCCATTGATTTTCAGTTTCTGTCAAGTTCAAATACATTTTTTTTCACTTTCCACAAAGTTGAAACCAAGAATAATTCCAGTTCACAAAATTTTTAGATTCCAAGTCCATCTTTGTCTGTACTTGGTGAAATTTTGCAGACTTGCTTGCAAGAAAATGGGCAATCAATAGTAAAATGGTAAGAAGATTTTTTTGAAAAATAAATTTTTAAAAAAAAGTTTGATTCTCTTTTAATTTCAACGATGATCACAACTTTTTTCCAAATCTATTGACATTGGGACTAGGAATTTACAATTTGATTCAAAAGATTTTTGGAGAGCTTTCAAAGCAGCTTTTTACAACAGCTGGTGATTATTTTAATTTCAAAATTGAGAAATGTGTAATTGAAGCATTCTGGTTGAAGCTGATCAAGGCAATTTCAATGCCATAATATGTGATTCTCCTCTGAACATTATGGGGGTGGAGGTAGGTAATGGATGCAATTTTTATCAAATTCTTCTCTTTTAACATCACCCTGCAAGATGCGTTCGGAATGGCATTTTGGAAAATGTACCGTGTCAGAAAGGTGGAAAAATAAGAATATAATGATCAGCTTCGTTCAATTTTCTGATTTTTTTAATTTGCGACGATCAGGGAAAGGCAATGTGAGTAGAATTGCCATATTTTGAGAGAAGTTGACTCACAATCGTTGTTTCGGGGAGACAGCACTTGTGGGCAGTGAGTTTTGAATAGTGGCAATTAAATCCCGTTCTTTCCTTTTTGATTGGATCCTGGGCGGAGTTTGCTTTTTCGACTTGTTTTTTTAGGGAACGAAGCGCACCGGCAGTGGAGGTCAGACACATCACCAATTCTATCCTTTCTGTTCCAACAGAAAGAAAATCAAAAAAGGCACGAGGATGGCATCCTCACCCTTGATTATGTCTGATTTGCTTTTAATGGCCTGGGCGTCAGCGCAGACGGCCATTGAATGGGTTGGCGCCTGTCCTGATGTGGCGGGGGTTTCGCAGGAAAAGAAAATAAAGGTGTTCTTCCAATCTGTGGTGGGGTTAGCACCGAGGACTATAGTCGAGAGCACGCCAAGTGTTGTGACTACTAATACGACAAATTCCAGGGAGCTGGGCATTCTGACTTTGGTTAACATGAAGACGAGGGAACTAGTGTAGTGAGGAGTACAGAATATATTCGGCACCGAGCGTGATGCTTAACCGCAGTCGCAATGAGACGTGGAATCCTGTCGTGAAACACGATGGGTGATCGGGGTTTTTATACTGATGTGGATCTTACTTGATCTTAGCTCATCCGCTGTTCCAGTAAACATTGATCGCGAAATCATGCCCAGGTACTGGTGATGAGCCCAACTCCTCGTTGGTAGGGTAGGGTGGCTGGAGTGTTGTATCGAGAAGGTGAAGGATGCTCTAAATTAGCAACAGCCCGATTGTGGAACCCGGTCTGCATTCATTACAATACAATAGCCCATCACCACCCTGATTCGTTTCGGGTGGTTTCTTGGTATTAAACAACTCCATTGCTGTCACGACGATTAGATTCAGCCTCAGAAGATAATCGTTACGAAGAACACAGCTTAGCTATCCTCCAAAACAGTGCAATCGTGTCATAGCTGCCGCAGCCGAGTGGGCTTTGGGGCCACCAGGTACCAACAGGGTCGAGGCCCTACACTAGAGTTGGTGGCTGTTGAGTATCAATCTTTCATTGCTCCAGCTTCACCCTCGCATACGGCCAGGGTCTGTTTATGTGGCGTGCTGCGGCTGGGAGAGTCCCATAGAGAGTCCCATACCCACAGCTTGACCAACACCCCCCCCCCCCCTCTACCAGCCGAAGTACACGAGGTATGCCGGCCCGGTAGTGGAGAGGGAGGGAAAATACAGGCATGCGTGGTAACTCAGGGTGTTCATGAGTGGGGCCGACCCGCTAGGTACCCGTACCCGGCGGGTATTTAGCCGGGTTTGGGTTAGGTGTTCCCTAAAAAACCCCATGTTGACCCGACCCGCCTGAAGCTGCTGCGGCTGCGGGTCCGGGTTTGGGCAGCTCCATTGGATGATGGGCTGGCCCATGGGTACCCAAAAAAAAATAAAACATCACTTTCAACTGATTTTTTCTGTCTTTATTCTTCTCTACGTGCATATTTTGTCTTTTCATATGTTTTTTATGCTCTCTAATTATCACCCTATACATCATTTTTAGTAGTGTCAAGTGATACCAAAATTTGATGCCCTTAATTTTCAAACAAAAAAAAACCTGGTGGGGCCCCACAACCCGCTGGCGGCCCGCAGATACCCGCCAAGACCCACAGGCACCCATCACGGGTTTGGGTATGGATTCAGGGGTAGTTGACCCAACCCGCTAAGACCCGCCTTTTGGTGGGTTGGGTATGGGTAGCAATTTTTTATGCTGACCCGGCCCATGAATACCCTGAGTGGTAACAAATATGATGGGTTGTAGAGAACACAGATCTGCATGACCATCATGACCTGATGGGTTAGCTCCACCCATCCCAGAATTCCGTCTTCAACTCTGATCAATTACTCACCTGCATGACCATCACAACCTGATGGGTTAGCTCCACCCATCCCGGAACTTGGTCTTCAACTTTGATGAAGAGAGGACTGTGTCAGGGATGGGAGGACTAGTCTATATACAAGTGAGGAAACCCTATAGTAGCATAAAGGTTTGAATATCTTTATAATCTATGGTAGGTACTTAACTTTGTCTTGGTTTCTTATTCTATATTCATGCATTTTGTAATGCATGTTGTAACCATTCTTTACATCCCCCCCACGTTTTACAAATTCTGGCCACTCACCCCCAGGTCCTGTAATGCAATGTACATCTTATTAATGTGTCCTGGGCGCTTGGTCAATACATCCGCTCTCTGATTGTGGGCTTGTCCACTTTAGACTCACCTTGTGCTGCCAGACAAAATCATTCACAAAATAAAAGGCATGCAAGAGATACATAGTCCTCTTTTTTGATGTGTTGTCCCCCGCAATCAGAATTGCCGACTTGCTGTCACAGAATATCCTTAATGGAACAGGATTCACCATGTCGCTTGGTAAGCTGTTCAAGTATGCCAGTTGTTGAGTTCCGTCTGAAAGTGCCACATACTCTGCCGCACAGGTTGATAGTGCCACCAATGACTGTTGTCTTGACCCCAGCCATGCTATCAGGCACCCGCAATAAGTGATAAGGTGGTGTCACACAACCACCCCACGTACTATAGGGCAATTCTTAGATGATCGTGAGCGCAAAGGAATGCTGAGTGCAAGGGCAAGTGCAAGTAGCAAGGCTCAGTTGCAAAGTGCAAACTTGGTTATGCCACTCAACAAACGGCAAGAGGAATGGAATGTGTTCCAAGGAAGGAAACTCAACCTGAGTCCAATGTGATAACTAGGTTGCAGCAAAATGCAAGAACGTATGAAATTAACTAACTGAGGAGACAATCATCAGGCAAGGGGATAGCCTTTATAAGATAATCCAAAGTGACTAGATACAACCCAGTGATGAGCTAACTACAGTTGAAGCGGTGAGGCAATGAATGACAGGAACGGGATAGGAAATGAAGCAGTAGTACATATCCAAGGTCATAGCGTAAGTGCAAGACAATAGAATCTGAGCATATAATTGTATGACAAATTGGGACAGGAGCAAGTGACGTTGAAGGTAATGTGAATGAGAAGTAATAGTGTATGCAGGGTAGGGACTAGTCCAATTGCAAACTGTACAGTAATGATGGCTTAGTTAGACATAGATGCAAACTAACAAAAAATGTGTGACAGAAGATGGAAGTCCGAGGCTGTTGATTGGCCAGGGAAGGAGATTGGATCTCATAATGGATGGCCAACCGGTATGAAGTTAACCGCAAAGTTTGCAAGTATATACTGAGTTGGTTGCCAAGATTGGAAGGTCAATGCAAGCCAGAGGAAGTAGCGGATTGCACCATTGATGTTGTGCTTTATTTATGTCACGCTTTTAGACTGAGGTTGATGGTACTGAGGAGAGGACATGTCAAAGTGATGAAGACAATAATCCCTAAGTGCAAAGCGTGACAGTTGCCGGGGTATAAAGACGCAAGCTTCTGCAAGCGTTCAGATAAATTTTCCCATTGATTTCAAGTTGTTAATAATTACTGTATACCCTTTACACATTATTTAATTCATTACTTGATAAACTTATAATTTATATAGAATGTCGTCATTGTTGTCCCGCCGTTGTAAAAACTGTATTTGCCGAAACAAGCAATGTGTCCATAGTACTGCCGTCCGAGGCCTTTGAGGCAAGTGCAAGCAATGTCGCCTTTGCAAAGTGGCCTGTAATTTCCCTATAAATGTTGAGTCAACTGTCAAGGGTCCCGCGGAGTCATCAAGGGAGATGCGGAGTTGTAGGTCCGCGCCAAGGGTTAACTATGAGATACCACCGTTGACAGAGATTGAATACTTGGGGACTCGAGTTCCTGGTGAGTACTAATCTGGACTGACTAATGATCATAAAAATAGTAACTAAATTTTGCTTGTTTTGCTAGTGTTGCCCCGTTTCCAAAGGTATACTACAAACACACCACCGCCACCACCACCTTATTGGGGACCGCCGACTGAACTCCTGGGGGCCCAGATGAATGCTGAGGTGCGAGGCAAAGTGCCCGGTGCGGAACCAGTAGGAGTTATAACCAAGGAAGCGAGGGAGGAGGAAGGAAACAAAGCCAAAAGAGGATTGAGAAATGGAGGGAGAGAAGGAATGGAAGAATTAGGAGAAGGGAATGGAGGAGATGGAAGGGATGGAGTGGATGGAACGGAAGGAATGGAGGGCCGAGGCAAAGCGGATCCAGTGCAAGTTGTAGGTCCGGTCAAAACGGATGCGAGGCGGCTGACGGGCGATATTGGAGAAGGCTTGTTGGGAGGCCAAAGGAAGAGAGCGTACAAAGAGCTCTTGGAGGAAGGTGGTTGGAACGCTTGGCCGAAGCAAGCTCGGATTGCAAGGTGCAAGGAGATCTTCAAGAGGCATATCGTAACAGAGGTGCTAGTTCTCCAAAGGATGTCCGCACTAATCAATGATGAAGACCTGGATACTTTTTGATCCATGGTTGCGGAATTGATTGCAAATTGGGAGGATGCGGAGAAGGAAGTAAAGGGAACTTTGTAATTATTTATTATAAATATATATTTTCTCTTTTTTTTTGTTTATAATCATAAATAGAATTTTTTTTTTTAATAAGGAATGAAGTTTTATTTATTAGAAATGAAAGGGAAATGAGAAAAAGGAATAACACGGTGAGATGGAGGATTTGACTGATGGGATGTTGGTGTGGAATAAAATGGGGTTAGACGAGATGGAATGTGGAATGGAATGGGACTGGATGAGATGGAATGTGGAATGAAATGAGATTGGATGAGATAGAATGTGGAATGAAATGGGATTGGATTGGATGGGATGGAATGTGGAATGTAATGGGATTGGATGGGATGGAATCATGATTGTCAAGGTTTGCAAGGGTAGCTCGCATGGAAGTCTTGAATCAGATTGGATGAATTGCAAAGGTGATGGGCTGGTTCCCACGAGGTGCAATCTTTGTCAGACTGGAAGCCAGACCATTCAACGAGGTATTTAAGTTTTCCTTTGCGTAACCTGGAATCCATAATACGGCTTACTTCCCACTCTTGATGATTGAGGAAAGTGACCAGTTCAGGAGGGGGATGAGTCTTGCCCGGGTATAGGGCTCAAGCTGGCTCTAGGAGAGACACATGAAAGACCGGGTGGATACCTTTCCATTTTTCAGGTAAAGTAAGTTTAAAGGCGTTAGGGGAGATGACTGATTCTACTTTAAAGGGGCAAAGCTTTCTTTCTGAGAGTTTGGGAGTTGGGCGAGTGCTGCAAATGTTGCAAGCATTGGGCCATACTTCATCTCCTACTGCAAAGGTTGGAGCCAAAGTGCAAGATTGGTCTGCTTGCTCCTTATAGCGCTGGTTTGCTTCTTCGAGGTTGGTTCAAAGTTGCAATTGAAGGGATTGAATTTGTTCCAGGTAATTGGTAGCAGGTTGAGAAGGTGCTACATGAAGGGAAGAGAAAGTTGGGTTTCTACCATAAAGAGTTTGGAAGGGCAACTGTTTGGTGGAGGAATGAGTGGAGTTGTTGTAGGCAAATTTGGCTAGTGGGAGCCATTGCAACCAGTTGTCTTGTTGATAGGCAACATACATTCAAGGATATGGTTCAAGAATCTGATTGACTCGCTTGGATTGCCCATCCCTTTCCGGGTGGTATGCCGTTGATAAATTGCGAGTGATCTTCAAATGTTGGCATAGCAAGGTCCAGAAGCTTGAGACAAACAGAGATCCACGATCACTAACTATATTATCAGGGAGACCATGTTTTGAAAATACATATTCTATGAACAAGTTAGCTAAGTCTTCTGAAGAGGCCGTCACATTACTGCGCAGAAATAAAGCCATCTTTGAGAAGCAATCTACTATTACTAGAATAGCATCATATCCACTAGAAGAAGGTAATTGAGAGATGAAATCCATAGAAAGCGAGTGCCAAGGAAAAGGCGGAATTGGAAGTAGCTGGAGCAGCCCATACTTCTGGTGTTTCAAGGACTTGTTACAATTGCAATCATAGCACACGCTAACATAGTCTTTTAATTCTTTGGTCATACCAGGCCAGTAGAAGTCTCGTGCAATCAATCGGTAGGTTTTATCCTGCCCATGATGACCAGCAAGCGGAGAATTGTGCTGTGACTCAAAGATATCTAACTTAATGCAAGAATTATCTGGTACTACTATACAATTATCATAGACTAAAAAGTCATTATCATCAATACTGTAACTACTATCTAATAAGTTCGCACTTTTGCAAAGTTTGATGCACTTGGGGTTGTTGCGTTGAGCTTGTTGGAGTTTGGAAGCCAAATCTTGCAAGTGAGCGATGATCGAACTGAGTTGGGCAGATTGGGTTGAGAAGAGTGTCCTAACGTTTTCAGGGTTGTTTTTGGCAAAGGTGCTACCCCCCCTGGGTAAACGTTGTCCCAATGTGATAAAGCATCAGGGACTACTGCTTGTTTTCCAGGATGGTACGTGATTGTAAAGTGGAACTTGGAGAGGTATTTGGCCCATCTTGCCTGTCTACGTGTGAGGACTTTTGAGCTCATGAAATACTTTAAAGAATTATGATCAGTTAAAACTTCAAAGGATTCCCTAAGGCTCAAAAGGTAGGAACACCATTTCTTCAAGCAATAAACGATTGCGAGAAGTTCCTTGTCATGAGTCTCATAGTTAAGCTCTGCAGCAAGCAACTTGTGAGACTCAAAAGCTACGGGATGAAAGAGAGAAGTGGAGGAAGAGAACTGCAAGATTACTCCTGCAATTGCATAGTCGCTTGCGTCTGTTTTGACAATAGTGCGAGCTAGCTTGTTGAAGTGAGCAAGTATTGGAGCAGTGGTGAATGCTTTCTTCAGAGCTTTGAACTCCGAAGCAGCTTGTTCTGTGAAAACAAAAGGAGTGTCTTTTTGAAGAAGGTTAGTAAGATTCACGTTTTTCTTGGCGTAACCCTCAATAAACCTCCTATAAAAATTACTGAAACCAAGGAAAACTTGAAGGGATTTAACGGAAGAAGGTGGGGGCCAGTCCAATATGCGTTTGCTTTTGGCTGGGTCCATCAATAGTCCTTGCTGCACAACTACAACACCTAGAAACAAAAGAGAAAATGAATGGAATTTGAACTTAGAGGCTTTTGCAAACAGTTCATTCTTGCAAAGTTGCTGCAGCACCTCTTGCACATGTGCAATGTGATCTTTGAGGTTCCTCGAGTAGACTATTATATCATTGAGATATACCATGAGGTATTTACCTACAAGATTGGAGAAAATGTTGTTGACAAAATGCTGAAAAGTGGAAGGAGCGTTACAGAGGCCAAAAGGCATGACGGTATACTCATAACTGCCAAACCGGGTTCTCATTGCAGTCAAATACTCATGACCTTCCTTAATGCAAATCAGGTTATAGGCACCTCAAAGGTCTAACTTTGAAAAATAAGTAGCTCCATGGAAGAGGGTGAGGATATTTGACATAGGCAGTACTGGATAGGCATTCTTCCAGGTTATCTGGTTCAGTTTCCTGTAGTCAACACAAAGGCAAAGTCCGCCGTCCTTTTTTGGAACAAATAGCACAGGTGAACCGGTATTCAAATCGCTTGGTTAAAGAAATCCTTTTGCTACATTTTCCCCAATGTACTCTTGAAGCGCAATTGATTCTTGCGTCAAGAGAGAGTAAACTGGTCCTGGTGCTGGAGGTGGGCCAGTAAGTTTGATCTTGTGATCGTAAGGACGGGATGGAGGAAGTTTATCTTCTCTTGCAGCTGAGAAGACGTCAGCAAAGTCATGATAAACCAAAGGTAAAGACTCTTGAATGATTTCTAAATCTTCAATCTCGTCATCTTCGAGCACCGGGTTTGAGGTGCTCACATGGTGCAAGAGGATTAGGGAGCTCAAAATAAACCTTTGGGTTGGTGTCTGTTTCTCTTCAAAGGAACAGGAAAGAGGTAAGCTGGATAGGTAAGCAATAACTCCTAAATCTGAAGAGGGAATTTGGGAATGAAGGTCAGGATATTGCAAATCTCCTTGCAGAAAAGTTTCATCCAACTCAATGACAGTGTCAGGTAGGCTGTTTAATTCCTGATTGACGGAAAGATTAGCGTTCTGGGGGTGCGAGGTTCAAAGGCTAATTACTCCTTCTTGCCAATTCACATCCGGATTCCAGTAAACTAGGAAATCATGGCCTAGAATGGTATCATCCATTCCGGGTATAGCCAAGAAAAATAAATCCCATTCGAAGCTGGGGAAATTGGAGAATGCAAAGTTCCATTTTGCCTTTTGGGAAACCCAATAAGACAGTTCAGTTGCACTACTTACTAAATAGATAGGAAATTTATCTATCTTGGAACGCCTCAGATTTTTGGAAGTGGCAAAAGATTCAGTGATGAAGGAAACATTAGCGCCAGAGTCAAGTAATACTTGATAAGGAGTGTTGTCAGAATGGAAAAGGATAAATATCAAAATTGGAGCACCTAGTGACTGGCAAGTGCGAAGATTTACTCGCAATGATTTAGATAATGTGTAGTTTTCCTTGCGAGTATCAGAAAAACTACAAGCTAATTTTTTGACTGCTTGGCCGCTTCACGCGCTAACTGCTTTGCACAACTGTCAACATCATGTTTTCCTCCACAATACATACACAGCCAATTCTTCTCCCTTTGTAGCCGTTCCTTGTTCTGTAGCATCCCGGTTTCTTTGTTGAAGAACTTTGGAGTTTTGGTGATGGTTTTCCCTTTTGAGTTGGAGTTCAAAGTTGGGGTTGGTTTGGATGGTTTTGGGTTCCTCCTGTTTTGCTTTGAGGAGTTGTCCACCCTTGGAGCCAAGGTGGGCGGTCCATGGTTGTTTTTGCCGAGAGAAATCCTTTTTGTGATAGCCATTATCAAGCTCAATAACTCAATCGATTAGCTGCTGAAGCAAGGTTGTCTTATGACCCCCAAATGCAAGCTGTTTGATTAAGAGTGCCGGTAGACCCTTCCAGAAATGGAATAGAAGAGCGGCCTTGTTCCACTGGATGTGAGACTGCAAGGTTTGAAAATGAGAAATATAAACGGAAGCTCAACTATTTTCCTTCATAACTAATATATTAAGCTTGTATTTGGCGTTTTGAACTTCATTGGGGTTGCCAAACAGGGTGAACAGTTGTTGCTCAAACCTGTCCCAGTTTTTGAGAATACACGTGGGACTGTTGTTGGACAAAAGTATGAGGTACGGTTAGAACCACTGCAAGGCTCTACCTCCTAAGAAGGACAAAGCATACATAACTTTATGTCTATCGGAAGGGAAATTGTTGGAGTCCTTTGAAAAGATGATTTTACAAGAATGTAGGTAGGATCTAAGCTTATGAGGGTGTTCTCCCGTAAAGTGATTGGGTTGTTTCATGCCTGGAGTGCAAAAGCTAGGAGTACTTGGACTAGATTGCTGGGAACCATGAGTGAGGGCCTGGATCAATGTTGAAAGCAGGGTTGGAGCATCGGGCTTGGGAGCAGTAGTGC
Organism: Puccinia polysora; assembly: GCA_025617555.3. Lineage (NCBI taxonomy): Eukaryota > Fungi > Basidiomycota > Pucciniomycetes > Pucciniales > Pucciniaceae > Puccinia > Puccinia polysora. The sequence goes on from CM062629.1 coordinate 9,454,723, forward strand.
AAACCCCTGGTCTACCACAAGTCAAGGTTTCATCGGAAGAATGGTTGGAATCTGCAAATTCTGCAAGAGGGTCCGTCGGAAAATCCCGTGAAGGAGTCCAAGGATCATTGAGGGGTTCAACAGATGGCAATTTTGAAGGAGGAACGGGATCTAAGGGTTGTTGGGCCCGAGGAGCACTGGTTCTCCCTACCCAATGGATCTCATCATTGTAAGGGGAAAGTGAAGCGTTCCCAGTTGAGCAAGTACATGAAATTGAGAAAAAGAAGTCTACTATAGGTTAGAAAGCTACAATAGATAAGTTGAGTTAGTTAATTTACTGTCACACAACCACCCCACGTACTATAGGGCAATTCTTAGATGATTGTGAGCACAAAGGAATGCTGAGTGCAAGGGCAAGTGCAAGTAGCAAGACTCAGTTGCGAAGTGCAAACTTGGTTATGCCACTCAACAAACGGCAAGAGGAATGGAATGTGTTCAAAGGAAGGAAACTCAACCTGAGTCCAATGTGATAACTAGGTTGCAGCAAAATGCAAGAACGTATGAAATTAACTAACTGAGGAGACAATCATCAGGCAAGGGGATAGCCTTTATAAGGTAATCCAAAGTGACTAGATACAACACAGTGATGAGCTAACTACAGTTTAAGCGGTGAGGCAATGAATGACAGGAACAGGATAGGAAATGAAGCAGTATTACATATCCAAGGTCATAGCGTAAGTGCAAGACAATAGAATCTGAGCGTATAATTGTATGACAAATTGGGACAGGAGTGAGTGACATTGAAGGTAATGCAAATGAGAAGTAATAGTGTATGCAGGGTAGGGACTAGTCCAATTGAGAACTGTACAGTAATGATGGCTTAGTTAGACGTAGATGCAAACTAACAAACAATGCGTGACCGAAGATGGAAGTCCAAGTCTGTTGATTGGCCAGGGAAGGAGATTGGATCTCATAATGGATGGCCAACCGGTATGAAGTTAACCGCAAAGTTTGCAAGTATATACTGAGTTGGTTGCCAAGATTGGAAGGTCAATGCAAGCCAGAGGAAGTAGCCGATTGCACCATTGATGTTGTGCTTTATTTGTGTCACGCTTTTAGACTGAGGTAGATGGTACTGAGGAGAGGACATGTCAAAGTGATGAAGACAATAATCCCTAAGTGCAAAGCGTGAAAGGTGGCCAGACATTGATTGTTTGTGTTCCCCGCCCCAATTTGCATTGCTCCACAAGGTGAGTGACTCTTTTCAGGACCAAAGGACCAACAAATGCAGTAATTTGCCATGGAGGTATCCAATCAATTGATCTAAGGCTGTCCAGTGATCTTTGGAAGGATTGTTTGCAAACTTGGACAGGAGATTTCTGGGAAACAAAAGTCTGGAAGAGACCCAGCAGCCAGATACATCAAAGACCAAGAAAGTGTTTGAACAACTTGGCTTCAACTGCATTGATGTTATTGATTTTCAGGCCAGCTTCCAGTAACGGGCTGCGGTGGGGATGGGATTCATGCTTGTAATTGGTCACTATTGGTTTTGATAAGACGGTCTGGACAGCTCAATGCTTCCAGGTGCATGCTTGATTGCAATGCCAACCATTTTCTTTGGATTATCATGCCATTTCAGTTTGACTTTCTCCTCCATACCCGGCACAGTGTTTGCAAGAGTGATCTTGGGAATCCAATACAAACCCATCATCTGTTAGAATTTGAGTTTTCATATATTTGACTTTCACTGGAGTCTAAAGTGTAATTGATTGGATTGATGTGATCTTATTATTGTATCTTAAAGTACTCAAACAACAGGTAAAATATTACTAGGCTGTGTTAGAACCAAGATAAATTATATCTGTTATTTAATAGAGGATTTTGTGTTTTAGTATTGTGATTTTCGGACTGTCTAATCATAGCATTTCACTTACCATGTCACTAAAACTGCTTATGCTAATTTTACCTTATTCATTTTGTACTCAACCACTTGTCAGCCTATTGCGTATTTAGTCTATATCAACACCAGTGATCTCAAGTGAAATTCATGATCTATTCACTCATGACATCAACTGGAGTGTCCTTTTCATCCTGATCTCAGGTCTGTTACGCTTGACGTTACAAGCCCCCTTCACACATTCTTTAATCCTTTCATTTCATTAGAGCTTGAGCTCTTTTTATTTTTACATCATCCACATGCATCCACACAATCACAAAGTTGTCCCCATTCCATAGCAAAAGGTTCTAATTCTTGCACTGCAAATCAGAGTTGTGCCATTAGCTCACTGAAAGATTTCCACCAACAACGGGCCGCTTGCTTTGTACCATAAACTGAATTCTGAAACCACATGACCATGCCCTTCCATTCCGGTCTGACCTCTGTTGGATTGCTGATAGCAGAGTGAATGAATGCTAAACAAAGAGGGCTGTCACAAGACCAGCATCATTTATGAGAAAGAAAAATAAATTAAAAGAAAAGAAGAAAAAAAGAAGAAAAGAAAATAATTGAGAAATAGTGAGAAAGACTTGAAGAAAGAAACAAACATCGAGCAACAGGCAGAAATAGCAGAGTTGCCAAGTTCTTCACAAGATGGAGTTGAGTTTGCTTTTGTAGCAGATTGGAGTGACAGAAAAAGAAGACTTTGAAGTGAACCAAGGCGTTAGAAGTTGAATAAGAGAAAGAGGATGCAACAATCACAGTATTACCAGTCAGAACTTGACAAGATTGTAGAAGCGGATTTGGTTTTGATGAGTTACAAGAAGTTTAATGGAAGTCAAAGCAGAAAGAAGAGTAAGAGAAAAGAATAAGATGAAGAAGAAAGAAGAAAAGAAGAGTCGAGATGGAAGAAGAGTTGATTCATGAGAGTGGCAATATTTGATGAGTCAAGAGGAACTGGAGTGGTTGAAATCAGGTGTCTGCCCTCTCATGTTTGTCCAAGTGATGCACGTGAGGTTGAGAGTAGATGTGAGTTGGAGAACATTTGTGTGACATGCGGTGTGAACTCATGCTAAAAGTAGAAGGCGCGAGGAGATGACAGAGATAATGCAAGCAGAAGAAGACAAGAAAAAGGAAGAAAAGAAGAAAAAGAAAAATAGAAAGAGAGAGGAAAAGTAGAAAGAAAAAGAATAAGAAGAAAATAGAAGGACAGTGGTGATGAGTTATTTAACACCCCCCATGACTTGTAAGACTGATGTTGGAGCAGAAAATAAGGGATTTATCAATTGTAAGAGTGAGCCCAGTGAACAGAGTGGAAGAGCCTTAGTGAGACCATTGGCCTTCATGTTGGTAGAAGGAATTAAATCAATAACAAGATTTCCAAGTTTGAGTTCTTCCCAGAGCGCTATGGTCTTGATATCAATGTGACAAGTCTTGGAATTGCATCCAAATTTCTTGAGCTTATCATTGAGGCCTTTGTTGTCTATGAAGTGTTGACTTGGAGTGATTTTTGAATTCCAGAGTTCCGCCACGAGTCCTCTCATCCAGATTGCTTCCAGGAATGAGTTGACAAGTGGCTTAAGTTTGGCTTTGGTCGTTGAGTGTGTGACGTTACGTTGACAATAGCTGCTCCAGGATATGAGAGAGTTAAAAAGAAGGGATAGATGGCCTGATTGGGATTGCCTGGTTTTGAGGTCGTCGCTCCAGGTGGCGTCGCTGTAGCATTGAACTTGAGTGTTGGTGTGGTGAACCTGCAGAGTGAGCTTGAGGTCTTTTGTCGATTTTAGATACTTCCAGCATCTTTTTACTTCTCTCCAGTGACAAATACCTGGTTTTTTGCAAAACCTGGCAAGGCTCAAACAGCAAAGCAGAGGTTGGGACGGGTCAGGCAAGCAATGTAATTGATAAGGAAGATGGCTGAGCGGTAGTTGATTTTCAGGGCCTTAAATTCTTTGTGTTCTTCATTGCTGGCTGGATTCAGATTGATATTTGCAGTTAGTGGAATAGAGGCCGGTTTGCAATTGGTTAAGTTTAGCTCCTCAAGTCCGTGTTTGATTTGTTTGGGTTGAGAGAGTAGAATTTTATTGCACAAGCGTTCAAACCTCATTCCTAAGATAGTGTTTGGTTTGTGGTGGCTGGAATTGGGAAATCATTTGAGAAATTTTTCCTTGAAGTTATCCCCAAGACCCACAAGGATAAGGTTTTTGACGTGAAAGAAGAGAATGGAGTTCAAAGATGAGTGAATTTACAAGCAGGGGACCGAAACAGATTCATGAAATCCTTGTTCTTGAATCCAAGAAGTTAGGGTGTGAAACCAATTGGCAGGCGCTTGCTTCAAGCCATAGAGCAATTTGCGTAGAATAAGAAAATTGGATTTGCAATTTGAGCCTTTGGGTTTCTTGATGATGACTTTGTTGGATAAGGGAGCATGAAGAAAAGCACTCTTCACGTCAAATTGAGAGATAGGAAGTGAGTGAAACAAACCAAATAGAAGAGCAATCCGGAGAGAGGCTGCTTTTCCAGTGGGAGAGAAGGTATCTTGGAAGTTGAGACCATACATTTGGTCAAACCCTTGAACACATAATCTACTCTTGTAGACTAGCGGGTCTCCGTGGCAGTTGTCCTTGAGGCGATATATGATGAAATAGTTTTAAATTTCTTAGAAGACACAAAACCAGCGGCTAGACAAAGTAGCGGACAGGAAATAAGAAACTAGTGATCAAGCAAACAAGATGATGAGGAATGGAAAGAAAACCATACCAGTTAGACCATAATGAACGGTCAAAGAAAAGTTGGCTATTTGGGTTCAAGTGAGAGGTTGAGGCGTGATCAGATCAGATAAGGATGGATGTTGAGGAGATAGGCTGAACAGATGAGAGCGGCAGTTGATTTGGAGTCTTACCAGTCAGAGACTTGTTGTTGAAGGGCTCGCAATTGTAGGGCTTGTGATCGTAGGTTGATGGGAAAGAATGAGAAGAAGAGGTTTGATGAGAAGGAAACTAACTGGGAGAAGGAGATTGAGAGACAAAGAACCAGAAGAAGAAAGTAGACAATCTACCGGTCAACCAAAGAAGAGATTGAGAATCGGAAGTTAAGATGAGAGAGCAAGAAATTTGGGGATTCCCTGTTCCGGGGTAAGGCAGAGCGCGCGCGAGGTCAGACAATGGTTCCCCATTGAGGGGTGAGAATAAGAGTCCACGTAGTAGGAGGATTTATGGAAAGTTAACACCCTCTGTGACTGGTAAGAGGAGAAATTCAGGAAACAGAGGAATTGGTGAAAATGGTCTGTTGTAGAAGCTTAAGGGCGCCAATGGAAGTGGCCTTAGTCAAAGGGTCTGCTATCATCTTCTCTGTAGGGACAAGAATAAGGTTGAATTTGGATAGGGAGAAGTCTTTGCGCATCCCTTTAGTTTTGATGTCAATGTGGCAGGATTTAGAGTGGGAGCCAAATTTTTTATTTTATCGTCTAATCCTTTATTATCTATATGTATTTTAGGTTTTACCTTGGTAGAGGGATCTATTTTGCTGATGAGGTGAGTGATCCATTTCAATTCAAGGTAGAAGTCCAGCATTGCATTTAATTCTGATTCTGTTGACAAGTAGGTTATATTCCTCTGTCTTGATGAGTTCCAAACGACCGGACTGCCGTGATGGAATATGATATACCCCGTCTGAGACTTGCAAGAGGTAGGTTTGTCTCCCCAAGTAGCGTCACTGTACCCGGATATAATTTCTTTTGATGAGTTGTATTCAATTGTTAATTTGAGATTTCTTGTTGTTTTCAAATACTTCCACACCTTGCGCACTTCCTTCCAATGTGTCAGACCGGATTTAGTGTTAAACCTAGCTAGACTCAATACGGCAAAAGATATGTCGGGCCGGGTGTATTGAGAGAGATGATTCAAGAGTCCAATGGCTGATCGGTAGTTGATTTTGAGCTGAGAGAACTCTGCATGGTCTTTGTTGGAGGCTGGTTCAAGATGATGATTTTGAGTGAGAGGAGAGTTGATAGTCTTGCAGTCAGTAAGTCCTAATTCTTCCAGCCCCCGGTCAATGTGTTTAGATTGACTCAAATGAATCTTATCACCTTCAATTTCCAATAGCATGCCAAGAATGGTATTTGGAGAGTGACAGGCTGAGTTTGAGAACCTTTTCAAGAAGTTTGTAGAGAAGTCGTCCGATTTTCCTACAAGGATGAGGTCATCAACGTGAAAGTAAATGACCTCTCCCGATTTTGGGTTGAGATACAAACACGGATCACTGGTTGATTTGTGGAAACCTTGTGATTTGATCCATCCAGTTAGAGTGTCGTACCAATTTTTTGGGGATTGCAAAAGACCATATAGTGATTTGTTTAATTTGAGATAAGGCAATTTTTGAGCAGAGCCCTCAGGGGTCCTGATTATCACGGTCTCGTTTAGTGGAGCATGCAGAAAGGCCCCCTTCACGTCAAATTGAGTGAAGGACATCTTGTTCTTGAGTCTGTAGATGAGCGCAAGTCAAAGAGATCCCAGTTTGCGGGTCAGTGCCCAGGTTTCATCAAAATCCACGCCTTGGATCTGATCAAAACCCTGAACACATAGGCGGGCTTTATACCTAACTGGTTCCCCGTGACAGTTCTCCTTCACCTTGAACACCCAGGTAGTGTTCAAGATATTGTCGGGTTTGTCGTAGTACTCTTCCCAGACTTCTTGAGCTTCAATAGAGGTGAGTTCTTCTTCCAATGCTGTTTTCCATTTGGGCCATTTGGGGCACTTCCGAGCAGCCTTTTATGAAGGGGGTTCATAATAGGGATGAAAACCGTATCTCTGTGGTTTCCAAATTTCACGTCTAGGTCTTAGGTTTATCTCTCAAGTGGGTGGTTCAGGTACGGCAACAGGATTGGAATCAGAGATTTGAGAATTGGATGATTGAATTTCATCTTGATCTGAATCGGATTTGATTAGTTGGGAGTCAGGTTCTTGGATCGAGTATTGTTTATCAACGGAAGAGAAGTCATTCTTGTTAGAAGCTAAGCCAGGCTGAGAGAAGATGTCTGATCCGAGAGACTCCAAAAAAGGGAAGTCGTTTAGGCAATTTTTAAGAAACTTGACATGTTTTGTTTTGACAATTCTGCCAAGCGGCTTGAGGATTAGATATGAGTGGAAGGTGGGATTAAATACAACCAACACTCCTTCGAGACCTTTCTCGTCGAATTTGCAACCTTTCTGGAGTCAATTGGCAAGATATATAACAGACAAGCCTATGGGTTTTAGATAATTAGTGGGAAGTTTCTTACCAAACATAAGTTCCCAGGGAGAAGATTGAATACCTTCTCTTGGGATCTGGTTGAGCATGAAGCAACAACTGCGTACCACAATGTGCCATTAATTCTTTGCTAGTTGGGATGAGGAGAATGTGGCATGTGCGGACTCTATTATAGTTCTATTTGCCCTTTCTGCTCATCTGTTATGTTGGGAGTGGTAGGGTTCAGACGTCTGGAGTTTAATATGTTTCTTCTTAGCAAAGTCCTTGAGGGTAGAATTGGTAAATTCAGTACCTTTATTGGAGAATATTTCGGAAGGGTAGTAATTTAACCTCTTATACTTGGTTTCAAGAATACTGATGATAGTTTCAGGTGTTTCATCTTTGGTTTTAAGGGGAAAAGCAGCTAAGTAGCCGGTGTAATTATTGACCAGAGTAAGAAGGTGTTGATGACCGGCTTTAGATTGAGGACTGATAGGACCGACCAAGTTGAGGTAAATTATTTCTAGGGGTTTTCTATCAGGGGTAGAGGAGCCGGAAAATGGAGATCTTGTAATCTTACTCTTCACACAACTATTGCATTGGAAACTGTTGATTTCCTCATTGGTATAGAGGTCTTTTATCAGATGTTTGAGAGTAGAGAGAGAAGTGTGTCCGTACATCTGATGGATATCAAGAAGAGGAAGAGTTGATCCAGGTGGCAGATTTGAAAGGTTTGCAGTTTTGTATGATTCAGCAGATTGGGGTCTTTCGACAACAAATAGATTGTCTTGAATTAAGCCTTTCAGCACAAGTTGGTTATTTTGGACCACGGAGAATGTGTTGCAAACTTGAGAAAGGGAGCACCCCTTTTTGGCTAAGAGTCCAGGGCTAATTAAGTTGGCAACAATGTCCGGAACGTATGCACAATCTTTGAGGGTGATTACCAAGTCACTCCATTCTAGCTTGACCATTCCCGTGCCACGTATCTTCAGACTAGCTTCCAATTTGCCTGTCTTGATTTCATCCGGTTCATCCTGGAGTTTGATGGTAGAGAAGAACTTCAGATTGTTGAAGATGTGAATATTTGCTCCCAAGTCCAGAAGAAGGTTAGGGGTATTGTCTGCGTTGATCCACAAGGTAATTAGAGCATGGTAATCTATTGTAGGAGTTTGTTTTTTATTGTTTTTCCAATCATTCTGTTGTTCAATCCACCAGTCTGAAGAAATCTGAGGATGTAGGTGAAAGCACAAAGATTCTGGATGAGGAGCGTTGGGGTTGTGGTATCCCTCTCAACATTTCATTTTGGTCCTTTTCTTGTTTTTATTACTTCAAGTTTTAGTAGCAACCAGAGAGACGTCAGTTGAGGATTTGGTGGTGGTTGATTGAGCTTTCCTCTCGTTACTGTATTGAGTGAGGTGACTAAAAACAACGTCCGTAGTCAAATTTTTTTTGACATGCATAATTTGTTGTTTAAGGTTTTCAAGGATGGCTGGAAATTTGAAGAGTACAAGATAAGCTAGTATATCTTTAGGTAGTTCTATGCTGACGTCCGTCATTCTTGTGATGGCCTTCCGCATTTCAGTGATAAATCCTTTGATGGTGTTTTCATTGAATGCCAAATGAAGGAAGTAATTGAATACCCTAGCTCGATTTTCTGTCTCTGAAGACGCAAATCTTTGAGTGATCTCTGCCCATAAAAGTTTTGAAGAAGTGATATTAGAGGAGTTGACGACATTGGAATGTGTTGTACTGTTGAGTTTTGAGAGGATGATTGCTTGTATTTCAAAATATTGTTTTGTTGAGATTGGACCAGAGTTCCAAGTAATAGCCTCCTTGATATCTTTGAGATCCAATAGCATAAGCATCTTGTCTTTCCATATAGAGAAATTCTCTTCTTTCAAAGGGGGTATAGCGTTGACAGATGCCTTGAGTGCCACTTGATGGAAATAGTAATTTCCTCCCACTGGTTCGTTCATGTCTTGCTGATTGAGTTTGCTCGTAGATCTTTGGCTTTTAACCATTATGAAATAGTTTTAAATTTCTTAGAAGACACAAAACCAGCGGCTAGACAAAGTAGCAGAAAGGAAATAAGAAACTAGAGATCACGCAAACAAGATGACGAGGAATGGAAAGAAAACCATACAAGTTAGACCATAATCAACGGTCAAAGAAAAGTTGGCTATTTGGGTTCAAGTGAGAGGTTGAGGCGTGATCAGATCAGATAAGGATGGAAGTTGAGGAGATGGGCTGAACAGAATGAAGAGTCAGATTGGATGGTTGAGAGCGGCAGTTGATTTGGAGTCTTACCAGTCAGAGACTCGTTGTTGAAGGGCTCGCGATTTTAGGGCTTGTGATTGTAGGTTGATGGGACAGAATGAGAAGAAGAGGTTTGATGAGAAGGAAACTAACTGGGAGAAGGAGATTGAGAGAAAAAGAACCAGAAGAAGAAAGTAGACAATCTACCAGTCAACCAAAGAAGAGATTGAGAATCGGAAGTTAAGATGAGAGAGCAAGACATTAGGGGATTCCCCGTTCCGGGGTAAGGCGGAGCGCGCGCAAGGTCAGACAATGGTTCCCCATTGAGGGGTGAGCATAATAGTCCACGTAGTAGGAGGATTTATGGAAAGTTAACAATATACCCACGTTGTATTGATAGGATTGGCAGGCTTGGGACCATTGTAATCTTCCCATACGCCAAGAGATTCAATACCATCAAGTTCAAAATTCATGGAGAGTTCCCATTTTCGACTATCTTGACATCTCTTTGCTTGTTTGTATGTTCTGGGCACGTAATAATGGTGTTACCCATAGCGCTGAGGGGGATTTAGATTTGAACGATCACAAAGTGCATACCTGGGCGCAAGCTGCTCAGCCAGTTCTTCAGAGTGATTGGATTCGGAGTCGGAAAGAGAATTGTTAAGAAGTTGAGGTGAAAGGACGGGGGAAGAGTCAGAAATATTGGAAGAGGATTCGGAGGGAGTATTGTTGAGTGTTAGAATGGGAGGAGACAGCGTTGAGGGAACTTCAGGAAGATTGTTGTCCATCTTGATTAGCAAAGAGTCTTTGGGAACAATTGGGTCAAACAATATCTGAGAGAGGTCGCCGATCTTAAGAAATTGAACATTTTTGGAGGAGATAATAGAGTTGTCAGGCTTTAAGCCTCAATAAGACAGAAAGTTTGGGTTATAACCCACAAGGGTGCCAGGAAGACCACAGTCCTTGAACTTCTTGCGGCGATTGATTTGATTGTCAAGATAAACAAGCTTGGACCCAAAAGGATGGAAGTATCAAGTAGGAAGGGATTTTTTGGTGAAGAGTTGATAAGGAGACGGGTAATTAGGAGATTTGGGAATTTGATTTAGGGAAAGACACGCAGATTTAGCAACTTACGCCCTGAGATTGAGGGGAAGCCTAGAGCTTTGGAGAATCGCTCTCATTGACTCCGTTAACGTTTGTTTTGCTCTTTCTACCCTTCCGTTGTGTTCATGATGGTAAGGTGTGGTGCCCCATCCTGGAAACCCTGGCCGGTGCTGAGATTTTAATTTTTATTATTATTTTTCCTTATCATCATTCATAGGTATCATTATCAAAAAAAAAAAATCTTTGATCTGGAATAGGCTTCCATTTGGTTCCCAGCTCCCCTACTCCCTCATCTCCTCATCAATCATTCATCTCTTCCCCCTCCATACGCCCTTTAATGATCATCACCACCATCCACCACTCCTCTCCCCTCACTCCTCAGTCTTGTTCAACTTGCTCCCATCCCAATTGATGGATTCTTGATTGGTTTGATTTACTTTAACCAAATCACCTCCACTCATACATCTCCCTCATACCCACCGATCCCTATCAACCCATTAACAATTCATTGTTTGATCCTATCAACCATCTTACTTGGTACCAAGTTCATCTCCAATCGATTGATCACCAGGCTAAGATTATCCAAAGGCACCGGTGTATCCAAATTCAAATTAGACAACCTGGAATGTGATCTGTTGAAGAGATTAAAGTTTGAATTGTGTTGGTCAAACAAAGAACTCAATCTACTCATCCAACTCATCCTGACCCATCATTGTCAACCCCAAATAATCATCAACGATTACACAACGATGACAATGACAATGACAATGACCACCACCCCCATCACCCTACCGCAAAAACAGCCGTCTACCTCATTTGGCCATCTCAAGCGGCCTTCTATTGATCCCCTTTCCACCTCTATATCGCCGGTCTCCCGCGCGGCTTGTCCGTTGCCCGCGCGGGTTTCTTCTGTTGCAGGTGCCCGTCAGACACCTGGCGGCGGTCATCCATGGTCTTGGCAGTTGCCCATGCCCGTCGGACACCTGCCGGTCAGCAGTTGCCCCGGCCCATCAGGATGCCCGCGGGAGTCCCTCTTTGGTTTTTTTTTCTCTGAATGCTTGTTTGTTTCTTTTTTTTTCTTTTGTTTTGTCATGATACAAATCTGTATAAAAAAACAAAAAAAAAAAAATCCGCTCTCATTTGTAAATCTCTCTTGTAAATAGTCTACAGGCCTCTGGTCTATAAAAGGAGGGGCTCTCACCTGATTTTTCAGCATATATCATATCATCATCAGAATAGAATCATCCAAGGGGAGTGTGTGCCTATGTCCCCCCCCATTGTGAAATTAAGATCCTGATCCTTATCCTGGGTATATCTTTGATTGCCCCCTGATCCTTTTATTTTGACCCTGAGTCTTTGCCCCTCTGTGGCCTGATCCTTATCACCAACCAATATCCTTGCTGGTTGAAGAAAAATTCTGTCTTTCGGAATTTTTTTGAGTGTGTTATACCACTCCTTGATCCCTTTCTCTGACCATACTGGTCCTGATCCCTGATCATCTTTCTTGAGCCAATAAAAATTGATTGAAGAGGTCTTATTAAGCTTAAGACCTGGAGTGTTATACCTCCCTTTATTTTTTTTGGAGTTGCATTCTGCCAGCCTACTCTTGAGTCCCTTGAGAAGTGTTGAGGTTATCCTTGCTTCAAATCAGTTGCTGTTTGCTTTTAGAGCTTCTTAAACATTGTGCTTTGTCTTGTACAGACACCCTAAGTTATCTGGTACCCTCCAAGCGCTTGATTGCGGAGAGTTGTGCAGGTTCATTGAGAAACTGGAGGTTTGTTGGGTTTTAGTTGATAATCCCCAATCTTCTGCTGACGACCAGAGTTATTAGCTTGTGGGCTTTGTTTAAATACAACAGCTTTTGTTCTTTGAACTCTAAGAATAATTTAACTTCTTTTGTTCAAGTTTTTCCCTGCATAATCTTGTTTCAGATAGTGCTTTTCCATTGCTACCTAGCTATTATCATCTTTATCCTCTACTCCTTGATTCCTCATTTACCAGGTTCTGGACCTTGATCTTGGTTACATCTAAATATTTTTGTAACACTCAGGAGGGCAGCCTAAAGAGCACCTTTCCCCTCCACAGAACTGCCATGGCCTAGCACCGTTTGGAGTTTTACATTTGGTCCCCCGGGCCAGGATCAAACCAGAAACCTTGGGATTTACAGTCCCAACTTGAAGAATCAACTCCAAAATCCAATCCAATTTTTTTCTTTCCTTTCTTTTGTTTGTTTTTTCTTTTTTCAGATCTGATCCGTGGAGGCAACTTGGTCCAGAAGTAAGTCCTCCCAATTGTGCACCATCTGGGCAAGATCCTTGTCGTTTTTGTGAAACTCTACTCTTGCCACACTTGTGAGCCACCTTGGAACTCTACTCGTTTGGATCTCTTAGCAACCTTTCAACATTGAATCTGCATCTGTTTGGGCCAAGATGATCAAAATCAAACCTCAGAACAAAAATTTAGGCTTCAATGGGACCAATGTTGAACAATTCCTGGACTCCTATGAGATGGCTGCTAAAGTGGATGGTGCCAGTGAATATGATATGGCTTATCGGTTACAATATTTTATCTCTTCTGACAAAGTTATGGAGGTTATCAAATCGTTTGAGGGATTCAAAACTCATTACTGGAGGCTCCTGAAGGAGACTATGTTGGGCTATCGGGGAAAAATAGATGTAGCCAGATTTACTTTGCAAGACTTGGATGCCCTGGTTTTTCAATGGATCTCAAATGGTGGTATCTCCTCAGCCTCTGACTATCAAGCTTTCAGAAAATCTTGGGACAATATCCAGTCCTATCTTATTTGGAACAATCACATTGATACGTTGGAAAAAATTTGAGTGCAATTTTATCAGTCTTTCTCTCCAGGAGTGCAGGCAAGAATTAAGGTTGAATTGGTGAAATCTGGATCCATGATCAGGACAAGAGATAATCGGTTCAAGCTCCCTGCTTTCATGGTTCTTAGGAGTACTGTGGATAAAGTGATGAAAGGCCAAACAGCTCTCACCTTTGAAAAACTCAAAATCACTGAAACAGTCCTTGCCCCCTCTTTTCAAGCATCTAACAAAATCATGAATAAGATGGAAGCCAATCGCAGACCTAAACCCAATCCTCAGAACCACCAGGAGACACCTACTATTGATGAGATCACTAAATTAATTCAGGCATTTGAGAATAAAATAGATCAGAAAATATCCTCTTTAGCCACCCCTAAACCTGCTAATTCTGTTCCTAAATCTAATATAGTCTGTTATTATTGCCATAGGGAAGGCCATGGTACTGGTAGATGTCATGAAATCCAGAAGGACAAGGAGGAGAAGTTAGTAGAGCAGAAGGGAAATAATTTCTTCCTTCCTAATGGTGCTTTGATCCCTTTTGATTCATCTTGTTGATCCGTCATGTGGTGGCCTCGTACCAACCACCAACTCCCAAGAAGGCATCCTTGGTCTCTGTGGATTTTCAACCATCCTGTGGAACTCTGCAACCTTGGTATCCTCCAGCTATCACTTCTTTCAGCTTCCATGGCACCTATCAATCTGATCGAGCTAGGAAGCACCATGAGGAACCAAAACCTCATAAGTCTCCTCCTGTTCCATCCTCAATCCTGCGAAAACCCGTCAAACATTGATCTTCACCTGAGCCTCCTTCCTCTGATGTGGAAGACATGGAAGTAGAAAGGGAACCGCTTATGTAAAGGTTCCAGGACAAATCTGATATTCCCCCTCTTCAACATTTCCAACCCTCAGATCCTCTTCCAGCACCTATTTCACCTGATCTTCCTCCCTCCACCCTTCCCAAAGTTTGATTTGAAAGGGGCATCTCCAAGGACTACCCTAATGCTGTGGAAGGAGTATTAAAGAAAATTTCTGATCTTAAAATCCCTGATATATCTGTGGCTGAACTCCTGTCAATCTGTCCATCTGTTTCTGAAGGGATTAAAATGGGTTTCTTGTTGATGTGTGGAGATTGGTCCGGACAAATTAAAGGTCTCCTCAGGTACTCTGATAGAGGATTCCAGTGGAACAGATCCCCCTTCAGATAACAACCTGTATTCCTGTACTCTTGGCTTTCTCCCATGTTATCTTGGTGAATCAAATAAAATGGTTTCTCTCCTTGTGGATTCAGGTTCTCAGCTCAACTTGATTTCGGACTCCATGGCCTGCAAGCTTAAACTTAGCCCAAGGGTCAGTTTCAACTCTGCGGTTTATGGAATTGGGAATCAGTCCTGTGAGCTGAATGGTATTGCTGAGGATATCCCTGTTTGAATTGGTCGAAATATTGTTGGCACCTGTCACTTCTGGATCACTCGTCTGGATGGTCCCATGATCTTGGGAAGGCCTTTCTTAATGGACTTTGGTGCTACCCTGATGTTTTCCAATCAAGTTGGGGAGAGAATTCTCCTCCCTGATGCTGATGGCAGAAAGATTGAAGTTCCCCTTTGTTCTCTGGATTCTGGTTGTTGGGAAAGAGACTTTCCTGGTCATCCTCCCAAATCTGTCCTGAAAGGAAAGCAGAAAGAAAACTCTCATCCTCATTTCTTAGCAGAATAGTTGGCCATAGTGATAGTTGTAGTTCTTCTCAGCCTCAGACTTCAACTCATGGACCAACTCCCATCTCAGAGACATATCTTTCTTTTTCCTCATCATTTCCTTCTCATCCAAATAAGATCAAAAACCAAACACATGAAAAATCCGAAAAATCCAAAAATATTTCTTCTCTGTCTGGATCTGTTGTATCTTCTTTTCCCTTGTCTTTTCAGCCTGATCAATCATCCTCTATTCTGTTTTTGAATCTCCGCAATGAGTCTAAACTAGATCTTGATCTCAATTCTTTTCTTGGTGGCTTTGGTATGAAGGAGTATGGTCTTAGGTGGAGGCAATTTGGGGTAGAAGTAAGTCCTCCCAATTGTGCACCACCAGGGGCTTCTACTACTCTCATTTTCAAAACTCTACCCTGTGCCACACATGTGAGCAATGTGTTATCTTTTGGATCCTCTTTTATGGAGAAGGCACCTTTCAAGGATGCAGCAGAACATCAAACTTGGAAGATGTTGGAACATGGCCCCAGTTTTCGTAGTCAGGTCTCACTGGTCAATGCTTGGAGGAAGCAAGGATTCCTCTCCTTTGCCACCAAGTACAAACCAGTTGCAAAGAAGGTCCAGCCAGTCAAACAACCAATGCCTCTCAACCTCAATCCTCCTCTTATGCGTCCTCCTCTATCCCGCGATCCTTACTGTGGTCTATCCCATTCCCTCACTTTTCCATTCATTCCCTCTGGTTGGGTCACTGAAGAACCTCTGAGAGGGGTAAACTTTGGTCCAGATGGATGGCTTCTTCCTGATGAGTTAAAATTGATCAAAAATGTCCTAGCTCTTAGGGAAAAATTCATTGCTTTCTGTGAAGAAGAGAGAGGTCTCTGGAAAGAATCCTATGGTTTCCCTTACATCATCCCTGTAGTTGAACATGATCCCTGGCAAAAGAAGAAGATCGCAATACCTGCTGCTAAAGTCAACAAATTCATCAATTTGGTCCGTGAATGAGTCCCAACCGGTTTATACAAACAATCGACTTCTAGCTATTCCAGTCCTGTTTTCTGTGTTCTAAAGATTCATGGTAAACTTAGAGTAGTTCATGATCTCGAACACCTTAATAAAGTTACTATGAAAGACTCTGGTGTGCCTCCTGCCACTGAAGAATTTGTTGAATCCTTCTCTGGGAGATCTTTCTATGGTCTAGGTGACATTATGGGTGGCTATGACAAACAATCCTTGCATCCTATTTCTTGTCCCCTCACTACTTTTGATACTCCCCTTGGTTTATTTCAACTGAATCGATTGCCTCAAGGTGCCAGCAACTTGGTTGCAGTCTATCAGGCTCAGATGATGTGGATCCTCCAGGACAAAATCCCAGATCATGTGGGTATCTTTATTGATGATGGTGGGATTAAAGGTCCAGTTTCTGACTATGATAATGAGCTCTTACCTTGGCACTCAGGAATCCAATGATTTATCTGGGAGTATGCTACTATCTTGGAAAGGATTTTTTTTCGAATTGAGGAATCTGGACTTACTGTCTCTGGATCAAAACTTGCCGCCTGTGTCCCTGCCTTGGAAATCGTTGGTCATATAGTCTGCAAGGACGGAAGAAGGATGGCACCCTCTAAAGTCAACAAAATCATCTCCTGTCCTGCCCCAATAAATCCAACAGAAGTTAGAGGTTTCCTAGGTGTTATAACTTATGTCAGGATCTTCATTCCGTCATTATCCAAAATCTGTATTCCCTTGCATTGCTTAACCAGGAAGGGTGCTGAATGGATTTGGACCCAAGACTGCAAACAATCATTTCAGTTTCTCAAAAAAATTGTTGGGAAAGACATTGTTTTGAAAAAGATCAATTATGGACCCAGAGGTGGCAAGATCAAGCAGGCAGTGGACTCTAGTTATCAATCTGTTGGGGCTGTCCTTACCCAGGAAGATGAAAATGGTTTGGATCATCCTGCTCTGTATGAATCTCTTCTTTTCTCAGATGTGGAATCCAGGTACTCCCAGCCAAAACTGGAGCTTTGCGGTGTGGCCCGAATATTGAAGAAGCTCCAGACTGTCCTTTGGGGTCAACATTTTGAATTACAAGTTGATGCTCAATCCATTGTGGAAATGATCAATGCTCCCAGTCTTCCAAATGCTCCAATGACTCCCTGGGTAGCTTTTATCCAGCTTTTCTCTTTTGATATTGTCCACAGGCCTGGGAAATCTTTTACTATGCCTGATGGTTTATCTAGGAGACCTATTGGAGACAATGAATCAGATGTTGGAATGGATTTTGATGAGGAAGGACCCTTGGTCCGCCCTGTTTTTGCTTTCTCCTCCCATGATTACTCTGGTTTCCAGCAAGGTTTTGGGCTTAAATTAGGGCAGTACCTTTCAACTCTCCAAAGACCCCCTGATATCTCTGCTAAAGATTTTTGGTCTCTCAAGAGAAAGTCCTCCAAATTCTTTGTTCAAGGCACCAGTCTTATGAAAAGAGGAACTCCTTGTGCACTTGTTGTGGTCACTATCCCTT
This sequence comes from Puccinia polysora, assembly GCA_025617555.3. Taxonomy (NCBI): domain Eukaryota; kingdom Fungi; phylum Basidiomycota; class Pucciniomycetes; order Pucciniales; family Pucciniaceae; genus Puccinia; species Puccinia polysora. Next base: position 9,472,282 of record CM062629.1, read on the forward strand.
CCAAGCAAGATTTGATCCTGGAAAGTCTCCATGAAGGCCTTGGTCATCGTGGGGAAACCAAAACTTATCAACAAATATCTGGACAATTTTTGTGGCCATCTCTGACGAAATCCGTCGCTCAATGGTGCAGGAGTTGTGAAGTGTGTCAGAAACGTGATCTTAGGCACCCGGCCAAAATTTGTTACCCCACTGTGTCATACTGACACCAAACTCAGTCTAACCTCAGTCTAACCCTCAGGCCTGATCTACTTTCTTAGGAACTTCAACCTCAGGGCTCAGGAGACTTACATAAATATGTCTCCAGTAACTATATACCTCAGGATCTTTATGCAGTACATATCTACATATAGTCTAACCTCATACTATACACAGATAGACTCCATAGGCTTGCACATACTCAATCTCCCAGGCTCTACTCTACCTCTCTGTCTAACCCATACCTCTTTGGGTTACCTCTCTGTCTAACCCATACCTCTTTGGGTTATCTCTCTGTCTAACCCATACCTCCTCTGTGTGGTTTATCCTTTGGGAATCCTTATGTAAATCCTCTTGCAGATTGTATTACATACTCTCTCTACTTAGTACATAGTGTCATGACTCCCATGTACACTGTACATCCTTCAACTGTACTCTCCAAACTTAGACAGCTCAGACCTGAAACCTTGTCCCAATGTAGAAGCAGCCTAACCTAATGCAGTAGCATACCTGATCAGCCCTCTCTGTTACTTAGACTGTTCCCATGACATCATGTGTGTATCCTGAGCCCCAATCACTTGTACCTCTGTTGTAGTTCCAACCTCTTGTCTATTTAATAAGCCTCCTCTTTCCTCTTCCTGATGCTTCCCCCAAGAAATCAGTTTACTACTTCTTACTAGGAGATCTTTCCCAGCAAGTTTCATTCAGCACCATTCAACCCAATCCTCCTCTGCTCCAGTTAGCCTCCTTCAGTAACCTTGCCCCCAAGCCTAATGTGGGTAGAGACCCCTCTGTGCCAAGCCCTTCTTGCATGTCAGCAGCCCTTGTGACATTAAACTGATTTCTTCCCCAATAACCCCTTCTTCACCAACCACACTCCCTATCCCTTTTTAGACAGCATCAAATCTTGCTATTGAGTTGTGGCAATTTTTGTTTGCTTTATTTCTGTCACAACCTTGAACTTGGCTATTTGATTTGTGGCCATTTTCATTTCTTCCCTTACCTTAATGTCAAACCTACTCAAAGGACGCAGCTCTCCGTCCTCTAAGTATCACTTCAATGCTTTGACACTTCAATGCTTTGACACTTTGACGCTTTGACACTTTGACACTTTGACACTTTGACACTTTGATGCTTCAACGCTTCAACACTTCGACGCTTTGATGCTTTGACGCTTTGACACTTAGACAAGGTATAGTAACCAGTATTCGACTGTCCCATAAAGGTAATCAGAGGAAGAAAAAATTCATTTTTAATCATTTTATACTTGCTCCAAGGTGAAGAACAACTTTTGGGTAACTAATTATTCTTGGAAGTAAGAATTCCCCCACAACGTGCTCTTTTTTCTCACATTTCTAGCCCAGAAGTCACCCGCAGCTCTAGGGGGAGAGGTACCACTGAACCTACTGACCATTCTACCCCTAGATCTTGTGAAACAGTTAGGACCTTTTCTAACCTGGCTGCACCAGTGGCTACCACTTCCACTCCTATGGATACAGGTTTATTGAAACCTATTCCCCAAGTATCCCTTTCTACTATTCCTTCTTCTGACAATGCTAGCCTCCACAGGGTCACAGGTCAGTTTCCAAGCCCAGGTTTCCATGGTTTGGACTCTCCTGCCTGTTATTTTCTTGAGAGCCTCTTTATTTCAATTCAATAGCAACAAACTCTTGTAACAGTATGTCTGAGCTGAAGGCACTACTAGCGTGCTTGGCGTGGTGTGCTCAGGAAGGAGTTGACGCGGCTTACTCCTCCTTGATCTGGATACATTGACAAGTTTGGTTCGCGTGCGGTACGGTTGATTTGCTGGGTGGATTCGGGATGATGGAAAGAAAGGAAAGGACTGAGATGGCCAAGGAGAGGACGAGGAACTGGGTTTACTGGCGGAAACTCGGACGGATAGGAGCGTGGTGTCTCTAGTCGCGCCGTGGCATCTGAGATGGAGCTGCGCAACGGAAACTGCGGAGAGTCCGCTGGGTGTTCAGTTAAAACTCCTCCTAGATCCAGCGGTGGTGAGGTGTAGTTGCAGTCTTGCCTGTATCACTTTTACATACCCTAGCGGCTTTGTGAGTATGTCCGCTATCATTTTGTCCATTGGGGTGTGTTTGACGGATAGTAGTGATTTGGATACAAGGTCACGCACATATTGGAATCGGATCTTGATGTGCCGTGAGTTAGGGTTTAGTTGGGCTTCCTTACTTATAAAGTTTGCCCCCTGGTTGTCGTTCTTTCTTTTTGGCTTTGAGATTGGGTGCCCATGCCTATGATGAGGGTTGACAGCCACCTGATTTGTTTTGCGCAAAGGTTGATTGCCACAAACTCTGCCTCGGTTGTGGATTGAGCTACAATCAACTGTTTCTTTGTGGTTCAGCTGATTGGGTTTGTAACTACGTAACCTGAGGTCAACTTTTGGGTGGTGACTGATTGTCCGTAATCCGCATCTGCCCATCCGCATAGCTGATTGTCAGGGTTGACAGATTTTGTGAATAAGATCCCCACTGATTTTGTTCCTTGTAGGTATTGGAACAGATGTTTCACCATTTTCCAATGGGCTTGAGTTGGTTTGTTTGAAAACTGAGAGAGCAGGTTGACTGTAAACTGAATGTCTGGCCTCGTGTGAATGGCTAGGTGTATGAGTGTGCCCAGCGCTTTCTGCATAGTCTTCATATCAAACTTGGGTGAGTCTTGAGCCACAACATCATGTATATTCATTGGAGCATGTGCCTTTACCGCATTGAGGTGTTTGAATTGGAAGTCCCTTAGTGCCTTCTTGGTGAAGTCCTGCTTGTGGAGCTTTAGCAAGCCGTCTTGATTCCATTCAAGGGTGTATCCTAGGCGTTGAGTCGGCCTTTCTTGAAGCTTTATATTATAAGTCCCCCCCAGAAGTTTCAGGAACCGTTTGATCTCTTCCCGGTTTGCTCCGACCACCAACCCGTCATCCACGTGCAAGTGCATGGGCATTGACTTGGTTTCGTTCACGAATATTGATTCATCACCAACCAATGGAGTCATACCAAGAGATAAAAACGTCTTCGCGAGGTGGGCCCTCCAGCATCTTGGTGCCTGTTTGGTACCGTACAGGGATTTGTTGAGCTTCCACACCCAATCCTCCTTTCCCGGCACCTCAAAGCCCGCCACCTGTGCTACGTGTATTACCGCGTCAATATTGCCGTACAGAAACGCCGTCTCAACATCAAATTGATATACATGCCAGCCGTGATGGACTGCCACCAATAGAAGGGCTCTGAATGATTCACTTTGACCCACCAACGAGTACGTGTCCAGGTAGTGCCGGGGATATTCCTGATGATTCCCAAAACAAACCCATCTTGATTTTTGTCGGGTGGTCTCTCCAAATTTGTTTTTTTTCCGCACCAGGCGCCACATGCCACCGATGACTTTGTTGTCCGGTGGCCGAGGAACCAAAATTCCAGTCTTGTGCATAAGTAGCGACTGGTTTTCAGCCGTCATTGACTCTACCCATTTTGGGCCTTCCTCAGGGTCCGCGAACGCTTTTTCCACCGAGATGACCTCGCTTATCATTGCCTCATCAGGTTCGTTGCCGTTGTAACAAGGGCCTTGCAGCCGTCTTGATCCTTGTATGATGGCCCGGACATTGATGTTCAAGGAGATGTTCTTGGGGGCCTCTTTGTAATATGGCATGTAAGTGTAGCCCTTGGGGGCAGGGGACGGTACAATGGGCAGGTCCGGTGAGAGAACAATGGCGTCACCAGCATTGGCGTTTGACGTAACACATTGATGGGGCACGTTGTTAGCGAGTGGGTCAGGTGGAGTCTGCCAATTGATGGTTTGAGGTGAGGAGGGTGGATAGTTGGCGGAGCCGATTTGGTCATGGAGCGTGTTCTTTTTTGGATTTTGAAACAGGCAGGAGTACAGCTTTTGTAGAGTGCTCGCCAGTAGCGGTGGGCATGTTTAGGGTCATGGTATGCGGGAGCAAGGATGGATATTTTTTTAAGGACTGAGCAGAGTGATAGGGAAACACTAGACGCGTTGGTGTAAAGTCCCGGCTTACCACCACCTTCTGTTTGTCCGGATCCAGAAATCAACCAGCATTGGAGTACGGTTCATATCCCAAGAACAGAAACGGTTTAGACCTTACCTGCAGTTTTGACGGTGGGGAGCTGTGCACATGCACCTTGAGACCAAAAGGGACCAAGGTAAACACATTGCGAACAGGTTACATTGTGGCATTCACACCAAGCAGCGTGCTCATCTTTGTCAGAATGGTTTGGTTGAACCGTTCTGCCAGCCCATTCAATTGAGGCGAGTTCTCAGGTCCGTGCTCAAGAACAATGCCACGACTCGAGAGGGAGTCGCGTAGCTTGGTGGAGCCAAATTCACCTCCCCAATTGCAGTGAATGAACGCTGGGATGACGTCGAGTTGATTTTTGATCTCGTGAATGAAGCTGATGATTTGTTCCTCCGCGTCGGACTTTTTTTTCAAGATGTATATTTTGTTGAACCTTGAGAAATTGTCAATGATTGCCAGGATTTACAACGCCAATTGCTTGCACGGAGGGGTGATTTGTAGAACATCGAGATGGAGGCGTTGGAATGGTTTAAGTGAGGTGGGAAGTGGATTGGAGTGAGCTTTGCATTGGATCTTGCATTGATAACAAATGCTACAGTGTTTGCTCGATGGGAACGGCTTTGGCGTAGATATTTTATGGAGTAGGAGAAATTTCTTGAGTTAAGCATCCAATGGGTGACCCAGGGTGATATGCCAATCCACACTCGAGTTTGTTAGCACTGCTAGGTTGAGGTTGGTTGGTGGAGAATAGTACGAGATGTAGAGATTACCAATTCTTGGGAATCAATAGATTATTCTATGCCCCAGTTTCACCAGAAAGATATGGTGTTTGTGCACTACTTGCAACCCGTGGTCTTCCAATTGAGTGGCGGATATGAGGTTGCGTGGTCCGTTTGGAGCGTAGAATACCGGGAAGATTGTTGTTCCACCTATGTTGAGCTTGCCAATGTGAGTGATCTCAATGCTTCCCCCGTAAGTGTTCAGCTGCCTGGTGACCGGTGTCGCATTGTGTAGCAGTGACAGGTTACATACCGTTGATCTTGAGGCGCCAGAATCGTATATGAGTTTGTAATGAGGTTTGTTTGGGACGGAAGTATGATACATGGCTTCTTCACAAACTAGGAAGCCAAACTTGTTGGGGTTGTTGGATTCATTGGCAACCATGATTGCGTCGGCTGTTTGGTCCTCCGCGGGTGAGTCTTCCGAGAATTCCTCTGCAACGTTCAGAGATTGTTGGGACCGGAGGAGTTTAAGTTCCCAATCCAGGCGTTCTATCTGAGAGGCAAGGGATGCTGGCTGGGAGTGAGATCGTGGATTTTTCCTGGTTGGAGCAACAGAGCGGGGTTTGAATGAGGGAGGTGGAGGCGTTTTATCGACTCTCTTCATGTGTGGACGTTTGGTTCGACGAGATCTATTCTGTGTGAAGTAGCTGGTATCCGCGGAATTTGACTCGCGTCTTGAGTCCTCCAGTAAGATTCTTGTTGACACCACGTCTAGGGTGAAGGGTTGGATGTTGTAGAGGGTGGATGTGATACTTGAAATCAAGTCATCTTGTCTTAAGCTTTTTATGAGGAAGACTGCTGCCAGGGCCGGAGAGACGGTCATGATTTGATTTTCAGTTGGTTGACCTTCAATCATCTTGGTGAGGTTCACGTAGGTGTCCTTGAATGCCAAGGTGTGTTCTTGTAGACTTCTGCCCGGCTCATACGTTAAATTGACCAACCAAATAAGGGCATCACCAATAACTATTAGGGAGTTTTCGCCACATTCATTCGCGAGTAACCAATAGGCTTTGCTGAAGCTTGACTTCCCCAATTTGATGCATGATAGGAGATCCCTCTCGACTGAGTTCCTTAAGAGGCTAAGGGCTAGGGCGTTCTTCCATTGATATGTCTTAGATTTGGAATTGGATTTGATCAACTCTTTGTCGAGTATTTCTTCATGTCCTTTACCCACAAGGATATCTTCAAATGCGCTCTTCCAGTCGTGCCAGTTACGTCTGTTGAGTTTTACAATTCTTGATTTGGAGGAATAGTCATTGTCTGAGTCGTCGGATGGGGGAATGAGTATTGGGTGTCCTTCCGGTGTGGCCATCTGAAGTTGTACCTGGATTCTTTGACCTCTGTATCTGTTCAAGAGCTGTTAGAATTAAGAGTCAACTCTCGCTACCATGTTATTTTCTTGAGAGCCTCTTTATTTCAATTCAATAGCAACAAACTCTTGTAACAGTATGTCTGAGCTGAAGGCACTACTAGCATGCTTGGCGTGGTGTGCTCAGGAAGGAGTTGACGCAGCTTACTCCTCCTTGATCTGGATACGTTGCCGAGTTTGGTTTGCGTGCGGTACGGTTGATTGGCTGGGTGGATTTGGGATGATGGAAAGAAAGGAAAGGACTGAGATGGCCAAGGAGAGGACAAGGAACTGGGTTTACTGGCGGAAACTCGGAAAGATAGGAGCATGGTGTCTCTAGTTGCTCCCGTGGCATCTGAGATGGAGCTGCACAACGGAAACTGCGGAGAGTCCGCTGGGTCTTCAGTTAACACTGCCTATGATGCAAGCATGGTCCCAATCCCAGGAGAAGGTGAGGAAGATGAAGAGGATGAAGACTCAGGATTCAATTCCAGAATCTTGAGTGGCCTGAGTTCACCATCCCCAGAGGGTAATCCTAGTCAAACTTATAATGCAACAGCAGTCCCTTCACCTTCCCCACACACCAACCTTCCTTCCACCACTCAGGCTCCTTCAACTGACCCTGCCCTGCTGTCCATTCTTCAGCAAATGACCACTGCAATGACTCATCTTTCTAAACCTGCTGACCATGGACCCTCTGCTAAATTTAAATCTCCATCTATCAATGCCCCAGATAAATTTGATGGAACTAACCCAACCAAGCTTAGACCTTTCCTTCAAGCTTGTGAACTCATTTTTGCAAATGATGAGAGAGTTTTTGCTAATGACAGAAAGAAAGTATTTTTTACAGTCTCTTACCTTTCAGGAAATGCCAGTCGATGGATCCAACCCTATCTTACTCACATTGGTAATCATGAGCCAAACTTCATACTTAACTCCTGGCTTCTATTCACTCAACAGCTTCATACCCTTTTTGGGGATTGTCTGGAAATCCAGCGTGCTGAGAAGGAGTTAAACCTCCTTAAGATGAAAGACAGTGGTTATGCTACTAACTATATCACTGAATTCAGGACACTTATGACCAAGGTCTCTGGGTAGGGTGATAAAGCCCTTTTCTTTCAGTTTAGACAGGGTCTCCCAGCCAGATTACTGGACCAACTAGCTGGTCGTGATGGACCTCAAGAAACCTTGCAAGACCTAACAGATATTGCTCTTAAGTATGACACTCGTTACCATGAAAGGATCCGGGAGAAGTCCTTCACTCTCCCTCAGACCTCAAGACCTGGACCCAGTCTTCCAAATCCTCAGAAATCTCAACAGACCAGCCAACCAGGTAGGTTTAAGGGGAAGACGAAGCCAACCCCTACTAATTCTACTCCAACCTATTTCCCCAATCCCAACGTAAGAGAGGATGGACACCTCAAGGCTGAAGAAAAAGCTAGGCGAGAAAGAGAGGGTTTGTGTAACTACTGTGGAGGAACTCACAAAATTAGCCTCTGCAGGAAACGTCCAGATTTTAAGCCTGGCCAGAAGCCCAATCCTATGAAGCCAAAACAGGGAAAAGACTAGGTGATGGGAATGTGGTACTCCTTGACCATTACCCTCCCAATATTTGAGTACAAACTTTGGAAAGAAAAGACGCTAACCCTCCTTCCAAAGACTTACGTTTTGTTTGATTGTCCAATAACCAGGCTTACAGTGTACTTGTTGACTCTGGAGCAACACAATCTGTTATTTCAAAATCTATGGTTTTAAAGTTTTCTCTATCACTCAAACCCCTGACCACTCCTATCTTCTTATTTACCTTCAGTCCTTCTGACTCACCTTCCCAGGAAATCACCCATAAGGTTTCCTTCAATTTCTCTTTGCCCTCTTTTCCCAACTTAGAATGGGATTTCTTGGTTGTTGATACTCCCCCCAAAGAAGACATTATTCTAGGTATTGACTTCCTCCATTTCTGGAACCCAGAGGTAAATTGGCAACTGGGATTGATCACCCCCAAGACACCAACCAACTTTGGATCATTCCTCTTCTGTTGAACTCTCCTTAGCCACTACTTCCTTTCCGCCAGTGAACCTGCAGGTCACTGCTCCTGTCCCCTTTTCAGAATCTATGCACTCACAACACTTCCCTTTGAGTTCAACAACTACTTCTGTGAACAGGATATTCTTTGGACATTCTCTGAAATTCTTGGAGGATATGGAGAATGATCTATCCATTCAAGTTTTGCGTATGATTATTTCCCCTTCTGACTCTGACCCAAAGCAGGCTACTGCAGAAGGTTTGCATGAAGATGAGGAAACTGATGAAATTGAAACGGAGATGGAGAGAGTTCCTGATGCTTATCATACCTTTTTAGATGTTTTTTCCAAGGTCAAAGCTGATAAACTCCCTCCTCATCCCGCTTACGACCATCATATCAAACTGGAAGGCCCTATGCCTCCAGTTGGGCCTATCTACTCCCTTAGTCACCATGAGAAGGAGGCCCTACAAGCCTATATAGTGGAAAATATAGAGAAAGGTTTCATTTGCCCCAGCACTTCCAGCACTGGAGCAACTGTCCTCTTTGTAAGAAAAAAGGATGGTGGTTTGCAATTGTGTGTTGACTATTGCAAACTCAACTCTGTGACTCAAAAGAACTGGTATCCCATTCCTCCCATGACTCACTTATTAATAGTCTTTTCTGGTTCTACCATTTTTTCCAAAATTGACCTCAGGGGTGCTTATAATCTCCTTTGAATTAAGGAAGGGGATGAACATCTTACAGCATTCAGAACTCAGTTTGGGAGTTTTGAATATTTGGTAATGCCTTTTGGACTCACCAATGCCCCTGCCTCTTTTCAATGTCTTGTTAATGACATTTTTGCAGACCTTCTGACCATCTGTGTTGTGGTATACCTCAATGAAATTCTTATTTTTTCCAAAAACTTAACAGAACATACAGCTCATGTGTGTGAAGTCTTGAACAGACTTTGGAAGAACAACTTATATGCAAAAGCTTCTAAGTGTGAATTTCATGCCTCATCAGTGGACTATCTAGGTTATGTGATTTCCAGAAGTGGCATTGAAATGGACAACTCCAAGGTCCAGAAGATCTTGGACTGGACACCACCAACAAACAAAAAGGCCTTGCAACAGTTTTTGGGTTTTTCTAATTTTTATTGCAGGTTTATCATTAACTATTCCAGAAAGGTGCACCTCCTCACTGCTCTAACTGGAGCAGACCCCATCTTTCCTTTATCCCCAGGGGCTCTGCAGGAGTTTGAGGACCTCAAGGTAGCCTTTACTAAAGCTCCTGTACTCAGAAATTTTGATTTTTCCTTACAAACCTTTTTGGAGACTGATGCCAGTGACTATGCCCTAGGGGCTGTCCTCACCCAAGTTTCTCTTGATGGATCCAAACACCCAATTGCTTTTGACAGCAGGAAATTGGGTAGTGCTGAACTGAACTATGAAATCCACGATAAGGAACTCCTGGCCATTGTATGGGCCATCAAGATCTGGAGAGCTTACCTCCTCAGTCTTTCTTCTCCCATGGAAGTTCTCACTGATCACTTGTCTCTTAAATATTTCATGACCTCCAAAGTCTTGACTCGTCGCCAAGCCTGTTGGGCTGAGTTTCTGTCTGAATTTGACTTCACTATAGTCTATAGACCTGGAAAGCAATCAATAGTGCCTGATGTCTTGTCACGTTGAGCCCAAGTTTATCCCAAGGGGGGGATGCCCTATGCAGAAAAGAATCCAGCAAATGTCAAACAACTCTTGAAACAGACTGACTTTGAATCTTCTAGAATTTTCTTTATCTCTGAAAAACAGGTTGAAAAATGATTGGAAACCTTAATTCAGTCCCAGATCTCCAACAAATCAACCCAGCAGATTATTCAGAAACTACATAAAAAGGAAAAAGTAAAGAGTTACCTTATAGACCCAGACACTGGACTCCTTATTTTCCAAAACAGAATAGCAATCCCCAAGGAGGATGAACAACTCCAACTTGAAATACTTTGACAAAGACATGACTCTCCCCTCTCTGGCCACCCTGGACAAGACAAAACAGCTGATCTAGTCAAAAGAGATTTCCATTGGTAAAATATGACTTCCTTTATCAAAGATTATGTTTCTTCTTGTTACCTTTGCAGCAGAAACAAAGCCAGTCACCACAAAAAGTTTGTACTCCTCCAACCCTTAACAATTCCAGATTCTCCCTGGACTTCACTCTCTATGAACTTCATCTCACAACTACCACTATCCAATGGGTTTGACTCAATCCTTGTGGTAGTTGATTGTTTTTCAAAAATGTCACTATTTATTAAAACCAGAACTGATATCTCCTCTGTGGAGTTGGCTAACCTACTAATTTCTCATGTTTTTACTAAACATGGCCTCCCAACTGACATTGTCAGTGACAGAACATCTTTATTTGTTTCTTCCTTCTGGAAAATTGTATGTGAAAAATTACATATAAAAAGAAATCTTTCCACAGCTTACCACCCTGAAACAGATGGACAGACGGAACGAGTAAATCAGATCCTAGAACAATTTCTTATGATGTATGTCAGTTATCACCAAGACAACTGGGATACCTTGATCCCCCTTGCTGAATTTGCTTACAATAATTCCACTCACACTTCTACTAAGCAATCTCCTTTTTTCACCATCTATGGACAACATCCCAACTTTGACAGTCTCCATGTAGTAGATGATCAACCTGCCAGCCACTACATAACCCAGATTCACCAGAATCAAAAGTTATTGGGTATTGAACTAGAAAAGGCAATTAAAACCTAAAAAAGATATGCTGACCTAAAAAGAAGTTACTTTCCTGCCTCATTTGCTGTTGGAAACAAAGTTTGGCTCTCTTCTAAAAATATCAAAACTAATTGTCCAACTCATAAACTCTCAGAGCAATGGTTAGGTCCCTTTTTGATTACAGAACAGATTGGAAAAAGTTCATTCAAGCTTCAACTCCCTCAACAATGGTCCACCATTCACCCTGTATTCCACTCCTCCTTACTCAAGCCATATCAGGACAACTCACTATCCTCAAGGCACCAACCACCAACTGAGCAAGTCAAAATTGATGGTGAAGAAGAATGGGAAGTGTCTCAGATATTGGATTCCAAACTTAAGAGGGGGAAATTATATTACTTAGTTGAATGGAAAGGCTTCCAGAATGACAAGGAACGCACTACTTGGGAACCTCACTCTAATCTTACCAACTGCCCTACTTTACTTCAAGACTTCCATACACTCTATCTCTCAAAACCAAAGTCATCCTTAAAATAAAAACAATACAAACCTTACTCTCCTTTTCAATATATATATATATATATATATATATATATATCAATAACATGATAAAAAAAAAAGATTCTTTCTCCTTTTTCCCTTTCTTCAACCTTAAAAAAAAAAAAAAAAAAAAAAAAAAAAAAAAAAAAAAAGAAAAAAAAAAAGAAAGAAGAAAAGATCAATTACTCCCCTATAAGAAAATATAAATAAAAAACAAAAAAAAAATAATAATAATAATAAAATAAAACAAATTTTATATAAACAACTTTTTAGATAGCTTCACACATCAATTCTTCCAACTATTTTACTCTAGACATCCAAGTATTTACTAATTTTAACTTGGCAACTTGATAAGAATTTGGCCCCCTTATAGTAGTCCCTACTTCAAAAGTATGCCAAGCTAAAGCCAAAATATCAGCTAGTCTTTTCTTTATCTCTAAAACTTTTTTCTTTCTAGCTTCTAAAAACCCATACTTCTCTTTTCTTATCTCACTACCCCAACCCTTCTTTAAACCTTTGTGAAAATTTGAATTTAAAGTCCTAGAATTCCTACTATGAATCTCCAGAGAAATTAACTTGATCTTCATTTAAAACAAAATCTTCTCTGAATCTTCTTCCTTCCATCATCTCTAATAACCTTTCCCCACTTTCCAATTCCTCCAACCAGACCTCAGTTTCACCTCTTCTTTCAATTCCTTTCCTTCTATTCCTTCTGTCTTCCACCACCTTCATCTTCACCTCCAAATCCTTCATCTTTTTCCTCAAATCTTCTAACTCCAAAGAGTCATCTGATCTGCCCCCTTCTTCAACAATTTTCTTTCTTCCTTTTCCTTTACATATCTCTTTGGTGGTTCCTCTATCTTCATCCATATCACTTAATTCAATCTCCAAACTCCCTTTGGCATCTTCATTGTCATCTCCACTTTGACAATTTGCTTTGAGGCTTTGACGCTTTGACTGTTTGCTTTGATGCTTCAACGTTCGACGCTTCGACACTTCGACGCTTCGACGTTTGAAGCTTTGACAATTTCCTTCAACGGTTCAACAAACCCCTTCGACGCTTCAACAAATCCCTTTGACGCTTTGACGAACCCCTTCGATGCTTTGATGATTTCCTTTGGCGGGTTTGACGGATTCCAAAATACCCTTGTTTTGTACCCTTTTAGGGGGGACCTTGACCACCTCCTCGTCCAAATCTACGTGGGGAGTTCCCCATTGTATAAATGCCTCACCGCACTTCTCCTGCAGACGCCTTGACGTACCATCTATGGCCAAATTACCGGTTTGACGCCGTGCCTCCCTCTTTTCTTGCGTTTTCTTCAATCTCTCCTGCATCAAACGGACTATTGCAAACCTTGTATCAGCACTCCAGCACCTCCAATACTAAATCCAGAAGCACTTACCTGAAGATTCATCAAGTCTGGATGAGTAACCCAGGGTCATGGCATCATCATCTGGAGCCTCTTTCACTTCAAAAGGTTGACTCTTCTCCAGGACCCATAAGGTTGGCCCCAAGGCCTTTCTGCCTTGCTTATCCATATCACACATTCTTCCATACTGCCTACAACTTTCACATTTGGCAGAATTGTGCTTGATACTGGTGGTGCAGATTCTTCCAAGCTTGACGCACCTTTCACAACTTGGGTAGTATTGCTGGACTGGATGATAATTGTTGGTCTTCTCCATTGGATAGGTTGGTGTAGGTGATCTGGTGTAAGGAGATAAAGGTGGTAATGGGGTGGATGGTGGTGATGGTTGTTGGTAAGGGGAAGGAAAACTCAAGTTAGACATGGCTGAAGGACAACCTGGATGGCCTCTTCAACCTCTCCTTTTATGGTCATCAGGAGATGCCCTCTTCTTCACCAGGGGGTACTTTCATACTGACACCAAACTCAGTCTAACCACAGTCTAACCCTCAGGCCTGATCTACTTTCTTAGGAACTTCAACCTCAGGGCTCAGGAGACTTACATAAATATGTCTCCAGTAACTATATACCTCAGGATCTTCATGCAGTACATATCTACATATAGTCTAACCTCATACTATACACAGATAGACTCCATAGGCTTGCACATACTCAATCTCCCAGGCTCAACTCTACCTCTCTGTCTAACTCATACCTCTTTGGGTTACCTCTCTGTCTAACCCATACCTCTTTGGGTTATCTCTCTGTCTAACCCATACCTCCTCTGTGTGGTTTGTCCTTTGGGAATCCTTATGTACATCCTCTTGCAGATTGTATTACATACTCTCTCTACTTAGTACATAGTGTCATGACTCCCATGTACACTTTAAATCCTTCAACTGTACTCTCCAAACTTAGACAGCTCAGACCTGGAACCTTGTCCCAATGTAGAAGCAGCCTAACCTAATGTAGTAGCATACCTGATCAGCCCTCTCTGTTACTTAGACTGTTCCCATGACATCATGTGTGTATCCTGAGCCCCAATCACTTGTACCTCTGTTGTAGTTCCAACCTCTTCTTTATTTAATAAGCCTCCTCTTTCCTCTTCCTGATGCTTCCCCCAAGAAATCAGTTTACTACCTCTTACTAGGAGATCTTTCCCAGGAAGTGTCATTCAGCACCATTCAACCCAATCCTCCTCTGCTCCAGTTAGCCTCCTTCAGTAACCTTGCCCCCAAGCCTACTTTGGGTAGAGAACCCTCTGTGCCAAGCACTGCTTGCATGTAAGCAGCCCTTGTGACACACTGGAGAGTCCACTGTCTTTGGGAGGATTGCTATGGATGTGGTTCACATTGAGGCTGGCGGAGCTAAGTACCTCATTGTGGCCCTCATTGTGGCTAGAGATGATTTTTCTGGATGGGTTGAAGCAAAGTTTCTTAAGAACCTCAGCTCTGAATCAGTAGCAGATTTCCTTTATGAGAATTGGACAATGCTTTATGGCTTGGCACAATCTTATTTGACTGATGGCGGCTCCGAGTTTGGTGGTAAACTGGCTGATATGATCCAATCCCTTCCTGGTAAACATAGGGTGACCACTCCTTATTATCCTGAGGGCCAAGGCATGGTGGAAAGAGGCCATGCTCCTTTGAAGGCTGCTCTTGTCAAAATGGCTGGTGAAAGTGGCAAGAATTGTTGCAAATTCCTCCCCCTGGTCCTCTTCTCTGATTGAATTTCAACAAAAAAAACCACTGGCTATTCACCTTACAAAATAATTTTTGGTCAAAGGGCTGTCCTTCCTCTGGATCTGGAAATGGAATCTTTCTTAGGTATTTCTTGGGAAAGGGTTTCTTCCACCACTGATCTCTTAGTTTCCAGATCCAAGCAGCTGGAAAGGAGTGAAGATGTCCGTAGTGAAGCTTATCAGAAAATGATGGAGTCTAGGGAAAAATCAGTTTAGTATTGGGAATACAAGCATTCAAAGCAAATAAGGGATCCCTTGAACCCTGGGGATCTAGTCTTAGCTTATAATTGTTCCTTGGAAACTCAGTGGGGAAAGCTTTTCTCAAACCGCTGGAATGGTCCTTACCAAGTGATCTGTCAAGTTAGAGGTGGATCATATGTTTTGGAGGAACTGGATGGTACTCAGATGGCCAGAAGGTTCTCTGCTGATCAGGTAAAGAAATTTCATTCTTGTGGAGGCAACTTGGTCCAGAAGTAAGTCCTCCCAATTGTGCACCATCTGGGCAAGATCCTTGTTGTTTTGTGAAACTCTACTTCATGCCATGCATGTGAGCACCTGGGATGCCTTCTTCATTTTATCTCAGCCACTTCTAGGATTTTTTTGGACGGATCAACATATTCTTTTTCAACCACTCTCAAGATCAAAATGGCCATTCTTTGGTTTCAATCATCTTTCTTTCCTTTCTTTTTTTATGGCATCAAACTTGGGAGCAGACTAGGGAAAGTCTGTAAGTTGGGGAGAGATGTGGTTACCCATCCTGGAAACCCTGGCCAGTGCGGAGATTTTAATTTTTTTTATGATTTTTCCTTATCATCATTCATAGGTATCATTATCAAAAAAAAAAAAAAATCTTTGATCTGGAATAGGCTTCCATTTTGTTCCCAGATCCACTACTCCCTCATCTCCTCATCAATCATTCATCTCTTCCCCCTCCTCACCCCCTTCAATGATCATCACCACCATCCACCACTCCTCTCCCCTCACTCCTCAGTCTTGTTCAACTTGCTCCCATCCCAATTGATGGACTCTTGATTGGTTTGATTTACTTTAACCTAATCACCTCCACTCATACATCTCCCTCATACCCACCAATTCCTATCAACCCGTTCACAATTCAATGTTTGATCCTATCAACCATCTTACTCGGTACCAAGTTCATCTCCAATCAATCAATCACCAGGCTAATATTATCCAAAGTCACCAGTGTATCCAAATTTGAATTAGACGACCTGGAACGTGATCTGTTGAAGAGATTAAAGTTTTAATTTTGTTGGCCAAACAAAGAACTCAATCAAATCATCCAACTCATCCTGACCCATCATCTTCAACCCCAAAGAATCATCAACAATGACAATGACAATGACAATGACCACCACCCCCATCACCCTCCCGCGACGATGGCCGTCTACCTCATTTGGCCATCTCAAGAGGCCGTCCATCAATCCCCTTTCCACCTCTAGCTTGCCGGTCTCCCGCGTGTCTTTTCAGTTGCCCGCGCGGGTTTCTTCTGTTGCCAGTGCCCCTCAGACACCTGCCGGCGGTCATCCGCGGTCTCGGCAGTTTCCCATGCCCGTCGGACACCTGCCAGCAGTCATCTGCGGCCTCGGAAGTCGCCCGGGCCCATCAGGATGCCCAGGGGAGTCCCTCTTTGGTTTTTTTTTCTCTGAATGCTTGTTTGTTTCTTTTTTTTCTTTTGTTTTCTCATGACACTGATCCGTAAAAAAAAAAAAAAAAAAAAAAAAAAAAAAAGAAATCCGCTCCCGTTTTTAAATCTCTCTTGTAAATATTCTACAGGCCTCTGGTCTATAAAAGGAGGGGCTCTCCCCTGCTGTTTCAGCATATATAATATCATCATCAGAATAGAATCATCCAAGGGGAGTGTGTACCTATGTCCCCCCCATTGTGAAATTAAGATCCTGATCCTTATCCTGGGTATATCTTTGATTGCCCCCTGATCCTTTTTTTTTGACCCTGAGTCTTTGCCCCTCTGTGGCCTGATCCTTATCAAAAACCAATAGCCTTGCTTGTTGAAGAAAAATTCTGTCTGTTGAAATTTTTTTGAGTGTGTTATACCACTCCTTGATCCCTTTCTCTGACCATACTGGTCCTGATCCTTGATCATCTTTCAGGAGCCAATCACAATTGATTGAAGAGGTCTTATTAAGCTTAAGACCTGGAGTGTTATACCTCCCTTTATTTTCTTTGAAGTTGCATTCTTCCAGCCTACTCTTGAGTCCCTTGAGAAGTGTTGAGGTTATCCTTGCGTCAAATCAGTTGCTGTTTGCTTTTAGAGCTTCTTAAACATTGTGCTTTGTCTTGTACAGCCACCCTCAATTATCTGGTACCCTTCAAGCGCTTGATTGCGGAGAGTTGTGCAGGTTCATTGAGAACCTGGAGGTTTGTTGTGTTTGAGTTGATCATCCCCAATCTTCTGCTGACAACCAGAGTTATTAGCTTGTGGTTGTTGTTTACATACAACAGCTTTTGTTCTTTGAACTCTAAGAATAATTTAACTTCTTTTGTTCAAGTTTTTCCCTGCATAATCTTGTCTCAGATAGTGCTGTTTCATTGCTACCAAACTATTATCATCTTTGTCCTCTACTACTTGATTCCTCATTTACCAGGTTCTGGACCTTGATCTTTGTTACATCTAAATATTTTTGTAACACTCAGGAGGGCAGCCTAAACAGCACCTTTCCCCTCCACAGAACTTCCACGGCCTAGCACCGTTTTGAGTCTTACAACAGTTCGGTAATTAAGTGCTGAATGGAGTTGATTTTGAAGAAATCCCTGAGTTTGGACAAAGTGGATTCACCGCCTCTGTTGGTGCAAATGCTAGCAGGGAATTGATCTTGTTTTTGCTTCTCATGATTTAAGATGATTTGAAGCTGAAGGCAGGCGTTGGATTTATATTGAAGAGGGATGGCTGCCATATATCCAGAAAAATTGTTTATGACGGTCATGATGTAATTCATATTGTTTTGGGAGGAAGGAGTAATCAGACCAATCAAATCCACATGAAGTCATTCAAAAGGTCTTGAAGAGGACATTGATGTATTTTTGAAAGGAATTTTTGAGATCTTGGAAAAGACGCAATCTTTGCCCTGAAATTCGAAAAGATTTTGGGAGGATAGGGATGGAAAGAGATTTTTGAGTTGAGAGACACTTGCATGTCCAAAGGATTGGTGCAAGGTTTTAATTTGAGTCAGATCCGGATCCTTGAGTAGGAGATGACAGAATTTGGAATTGTTGCCAATTTGAGAGGGAGGATTGAGAATAAATAAATTCTCCCGGATGAATCCAGAAAACACCGGTTTTGATTCAGAAAAGAGATGGAATTGGTTCTTGGAAGAAGTGAGCAAGCAGTTCTTTGCAGAAATTAGTTCGCCAGGGCTGATCAGGTTGACCACAAGATCGGGAACGTAGAGACAATTGCTGAGAGTGACTGAGGAACCCTTCCACAACAGCTTAACGACTCTTTTACCCTTGATGGGTAGTCTGGCTCTTTCCTTCCCGTTATTGATGAAGTCATTGGAGCTTAGGTGATTGAGTTTGGAAAAGAAGAGAGGGGAGTTGAACATATGAAAAGAGGTGCCAGAGTTGAAGATTATTTGATTTAAGGGATTTACTTCTTTGATCCACGTGTTGAGAAGAGCCAGGTAATGCGCAACTTCCTTTGCTTTGGACTGAGTGTTAAGTTGAGCTCTCCATTGTGCTTGTGATTCCTTCCACCAGTCAAGAGCAATGTGTTCATGCAGATGCCAACACTTGCTTTTGGGGTCATCAGGTGATTGAGGGTTGTGCTATCCCCTTCTGCATCTAAACTCAGCTGGGAGTGGTTTCTTTGGTGGCCGAGAGGAGATCAGAGCAGTGTTGCTGAGTTTGGTTTCCTTGGATTTCACCTTGGTTTTGTTGTCTAGCTGGGTGAGATGATTCAAAACAAGGTCCATGGTGACAATTTTGTTGCAGTGCATGATTTGTTGGCGTAGGGAGTGGAGAGAAGGGGGAAATTTGAAAAGAATAAGGTATGAGAGAATGTCATCGGGAAGATCTATACCAACATTGACCATCTTTTTAAGAGAGATTTTGGTTTCCGTGATAAAAAGATTGATTGCATCAGGCTTGAATTGTTGATACAAGAACTTGTTGAAAACTTGGGCTTGATTGGCTGTTTGAGAGGAAGCAAAGCGTTCTTTAATCGTTTTCCAGAGGAGTCGAGCCAACAATATGTTGGCCAGGTTCACCACATTATTTTGGGTGATGGAGTCTAGGCGTGAAAGGAGGATTACTCTGGTTTCCATATCATTGACGGGGCTGAGACTTTTTGAATTGTCTTCCAGGGCTTCCTTGGTTCCTTTGAGCTTGAGAAGCATAGACATCTTGTCTTTCCATATGGAGTTCTTTTTGTCAGAGAGTATGGGTACGTCTTCAAGAGTGGCCTTGAGAATTATTTGCCTGATGCCTTTGTTTCTGGATCCCTCCATTGCTTTGGTTAGGTTTGTTGGACGGATCTTTGGCTTTTAACCGTGTTGGATTGCTGATAGCAGAGTGAATGAATGCTAAACAAAGAGGGCTGTCACAAGACCAGCATCAGTTATGAGAAAGAAAAATAAATGAAAAGAAAAGAAGAACAAAAGAAGAAAAGAAAATAATTGAGAAATAGTGAGAAAGACTTGAAGAAAGAAACAAACATCAAGCAACAGGCAGAAATAGCGGTGTTGCCAAGTTCTTCACAAGACGGAGTTGAGTGTGCTTTTGTAGCAGATTGGAGTGACAGTGACAGAAGACTTTGAAGTGAACCAAGGCGTTAGACGTCGAATAAGAGAAAGAGGCGGCAACAATCACAGTCTTACCAGTCAGACCTTGACAAGATCATAGAAGCAGATTAGGGTTTGATGAGTTACGAGAAGTTGAATGGAAGTCAAAGCAGAAAGAAGAGTAAGAGAAAAGAATAAGATGAAGAAGAAAGAAGAAAAGAAGAGTTGGGATGGGAGAAGAGTTGATTCATGAGAGTGGCTGTATTCGAGGAGTCGAGAGGAACTGGAGTGGTTGAAATCAGGTGTCCACCCTCTCATTTTTGTCCAAGTGCAGCGCATGAGGTTGAGAGTAGATGTGAGTTGGAGAACATTTGTGTGACATGCGACGTGAACTCATGCTAGAAGTAGAAGGCGCGCGGAGATGACAGAGATAATGCAAGCACAAGAAGACAAGAAAAAGGAAGAAAAGAAGACAAAGAAAAATAGAAAGAGAGAGGAAAAGTAGAAAGAAAAAGAATAAGAAGAGAATAGAAGGACAGTGGTGATGGGTTATTTAACAACTCCACCGGCAGCTGCATGTAAAGCTCTTCAGAAATTGGGATGTATAGGCATGCAGAGCTTATGTCAAAAGTTGCTTTTGGGAGGTTCCCGGATAACACCAACACAAGTGTCATCCGCAGTACGTTCAAGCTGGCTGTTGGAGCATACTTTTCTTTGAAATCAATTCCCATCCCCTGATTAAACCCCTTGACAACCAAACGCAAACTTCTTTCTATTAACTGCTCATCTTCATCCATCTTATTTGCCAGATGTTGAGATATTGGATTCATCCCTATTTTATTGATTCCTGTGTCATTTCCCTTTCTGTTACTCTTTCTTTTCTTATCTGCATTGCATTGGCTCCTTTAAGCCTGAGTGCTATGTTTTAAGTCCAGGCGCACCAGTTGACAGCACGCGCTACCCTGGCACACACCACAGAGTGCCGGTGTCAGTGCTCTATTTTCACCAAACCTTCTCAACTTAATTAGAGGGACTTGCCGGCTCAGGTCTTAGGATAATTTCCTTGTACAACCTTGCACTTTGACCACCACCATCTCATGAGCCTGAGACCAGTAATCCAAGTTTCCTTTTCTTGTTGCAGCTCTCTTTCTTTCTTCTTTCATTCATAGTGTATCTGACCTGTTGTCTCAGCCCTGCCTGTTTCCTGAGCTCTACCTGCTTCCTGTCTTACATGTTTCCTGAGCTCAACCTGCTTCCTGTCTTAAAGCTTTCAACCCTTGCACTGCCCACACTGCCTACTTTTCTCAATCAATTCACGGTTTAAGACTCCAAATGGTGCTAGGCCGTGGCAGTTCTTTGGAGAGGAAAGGTGCTGTTTAGGCTGCCCTCCTGAGTGTTACAAAAATATTTAGATGTAACCAAGATCAAGGTCCAGAACCTGGTAAATGAGGAATAAAGGAGTAGAGGATAAAGATGATAATAGTTTGGTAGCAATGGAACAGCACTATCTGAGACAGGATTATGCAGGGAAAAACTTGAACAAAAGAAGTTAAAGTCTGCTTAGAGTTCAAGGAACAAAAGCTGTTGTATGTAAACAACACCCACAAGCTAATAACTCTGGTTGTCAGCAGAAGATTGGGGATGATCAACTCAAACCCAACCAACCTCCAGGTTCTCAATGAACCTGCCCAACTCTCCGCAATCAAGCACTTCAAGGGTACCAGATAACTGAGGGTGGCTGTACAAGAAAAAGCACAATGTTTCAGAAGCTCTAAAAGCAAACAGAAACTGATTTGAAGCAAGGATAACCTCAACACTTCTCAAGGGACTCAAGAGTAGGCTGGCAGAATGCAATTCCAAAGAAAATAAAGGGAGGTATAACACTCCAGGTCTTAAGCTTAATAAGACCTCTTCAATCAACCGTGATTGGCTCCAGAAAGATGATCAGGGATCAGGACCAGTATGGTCAGAGGAAGGGATCAAGGAGTAGTATAACACACTCAAAAATTCCAACAGACAGAATTTTCTTCAACCAGCAAGGCTATTGGTTGGTGATAAGGATCAGGCCACAGAGGGGCAAAAACTAAGGGTCAAAAATGGATCAGGGGGCAATCAGAGATATACCCAGGATAAGGATCAGGATCTAATTTCACAATAACAGGGGGACATAAGCACAAACTCCCATGGATGATGAACAAGAGGCTGGGGAGAGCCCCTCCTTTTACGGGCCATGGGTCCCTGTAAACTATTTACAAGAGATACTACAAATAGAGCGGAATTTTTTTTTTTTTTTGGGGGGGGGGATGAATGAAATAATAAAAGGAAATGAATGAGCGGGGATGAAAACAAACACCAGCCTGTGCCAATGGTGGGCACAGGAAGGTGAGGGTGAGGTGACGGGCCGCGCAGACAGGCTGACGCCCCTTGGCAACCGCTGGCCCGCAGATGACCGCGCAGTCAGAATCCTTGAGGGGCAAGGGACACATCACCAACCCGCGCAGGCAACAGAAGACTTGTGCAGGAAACCGGTGAGCAATGAGGGCGCTGATTGGATTAGGGGTGACGATGATGGTGGTCAAGAGGCTTGGGAATGGATGATCTTCAACAAGGATCTTGTTTAACTTCAACTTGTGATCACATCCTTGACAATTGCTCGGTCATCAAACTGGGAAGAGCAACGAGTGAGTGAAACAGTTGAGGAGGAAGAAGGCAATCATGAGTGGGATTCTTGGAATCAGTTTGGGTCGATTGAGATGGCAGTTTGAGTCTCAAGGCTTTACAAAAGTTAATCAAATTGATCAAAGCTTCACAGACAATCCTGACGTTCTTGGAGTGTGAATTGAGCAAGGGACGGAGATGGGCTTGGATTATGGTGGTTGAGTGGAGGCAAGCCCGGCGGTCTTTTGGCCGCGCACTTGGCAAAAAAAAGTGGTAAGGCTGAATAGCTGAGCGGCAGGGATTTGAACACAAGAGCGGGGATACAACCACCCAGAGATTGTCCTTGCCAACTGAGAGAATGAGCAGTTGGGAAGCTGAGAACCAAATGGAACCCTATTCCAGATCAATTTTTTTTTTTGATAATGATGCCTATGAAGGATGATAAGGAAAGAATCATAAAAAAATTAAAGTCTCCGCACTGCCCAGGGTGTCCAGGATGGGGCACCACAAGGCACCTCCTGCTATTGTGTTGAGTCTTCTTTTGAAGGTGATCTTTTTATCTGACTTGTTTCTGCTGTGTTGTCTTGTTATTTTTCACATATTGAAATCTATCTTCTTTTGAAGCTAAAAACTCAACAGATTTACATTCCCAGCATTGCTCACAAAAAGACTCATCATGAGTACCAGGAGGAGAACAACTCAAAACTGAACATACTGTTACTCATGGAATCAAAGTATCAATCTTAGTTTCTAAGACTCAAAAGCTGCCTGTGCAGAAAAGGACTGCTCAAAATCATTGATTCTTTTGATTTCACCCAGATCCCCAATGTCCCTCCAAAGAAGAAAATTTAAAAAGCAGTCAACATCATAACCCAAAACCTTGGCAAAACTGCTTTTGAAGAAGTCATAAATCACTCCAACAAAGCCAATACAAAAGCAATTCTGGAAGAAATTGGAAAAAAATATGCCTCTCAGTCATCCAACAACCAAGGAAGCCTGTGGCTCAGTTTTATCCAATACCAATACAAGGGCAATCTCAATCAGTATCTCAATGAGTGTCAAAAACTCATGAACAAACTCTCTATAGTCAAACTGGACGTGCCACAAGAAATCCTAATTTACACCATCCTGGCCAAAATACCAATTCCATTCTACCACATTGTGGACATGATCCTCATTAATGACAAGATTCTCAAAATTCTAACCGCTGTCCTGAAAAAACTAAGAGAATTCATCCACCTAGGATCTACCCAATTGGAGGATCCATTGGACCAATCCCTGTCCAACAACTCCACCGTTGCCCTCCACAAGAACTCCACCTCTCTTAGGAAAGGTAAGCCCAAACATCCCTGCTTCAATTGCAGAAATAACCCACTTTCAGAACACCCCAAGGAGTGCTGGTGGCAGTTACACCCTGAGTTATTAAGGATTGAGAGACTAAAAAGAACCAGACAGACTCTGGTACAGAGAGCTTGAGGAAAAGGAAGAGAAAAGGAGGAGGGAACAGAAATAGCAGCAGTGAAAGATGAATGCAATCAACGTAGGTCTTTCAGGAATTGAGATAGGTTGGTAGAGCAGCAGGATTGAGCGTAGCGGTGATTCTGATGAGTGAAAGATCTGGGTTAGTTCAAAGATGATCTGGTTGTTGGTTGAGTTGAATATGGTACTTACCTGAATCAGAGGCCTGGGGTCAGAGGTGCAATCTTGTGGTTGCACAAAGAAAACCTTCCCCAGGATCTGAGCCAGGAGGACTGCTTTATAGTCAAACAGGTTTGGATTTGAAGTACTTGCAGCGGGTCTGGAGTGAGGATTTACGGACAGGAATAGTGGAGGCAGCCAAGAACAAAAGAGTAAAATGAAATAAGCAAGACAAGAATAAAATAAGACAAAAGAAAAGAGGGTAAGGAAAAAGAAACAGTATGGAAATGATTTGAGAATATAGCCCATAGCTGGAAGATACTCATCATGGAGCTTCTTCATCCTCCCTTTTTCAAATCATGATCTAATATTGAGACTTATGGGCGCATTTTGCAGCGCAATTCCGCGCTACTGGTTTAGTAAGGAAGTTGGCTAAGTTCTTCTTTGACGCCACTTTCTGAAGCTTGATCTCATTTTTAGCAATATCGCTTCTAAAAAAGTGAAAACCTAGCTCCATGTGCTTTGTGTGGAAGCTCAAGTGGTTAGATTGGTTTAGAGCCAATTAGATGGGGCCTTCATTGTCCTCAAAGATGGTGGCCCGTTTAGTGGCTTCTTCCAGAAAGATTTCTTGAAGGAAGGATTTTATCAACCTAAAATCTTTCAGAGCGTCTGCCAGAGCCTTGTATTCAGCTTTGGTTTTTGAAAAAGATAATTTCGGCTGCTTTTTGCACTCCCAAACCACTATGCAGCCCAACCATTGGATCACCAGGCCTGAGATAGAGCGCCACGAGCTTGGGCATGTGGCCCAGTCAGCATCTACATAGGTAAACATGTCCGTTGGATGGTTGGCGGTTGAGGAGAAGATTAACCCTGTCAAGCTGTTATGTGGCAGATAGTTGAGAAAATGGATTGCCGCTTGATAATGGTGAAGATTTGGTTTTACCAGAAACTGGGCCATGTAGTTTACAGAAAAGGTGATATCGGGACGCATGCAAACGCTAATGTGGTTCAGCTTGCCAATAATCTTCCTGTAGTTGGCACCAGACAAGAGATATTATTGATAATCCTCATCACTGGAAGAGTAGAGCTTTCCGTTTGGTTTGACCTCAGTGGAAAAGGTTCAATGAGTGGGAAGTGGGTACTGAGCGCATATGTGCTCAATGTAGGATTTCTGATAGATTTTGAACCCATTATCTTGGTGAACCACATTCATTCCAAGCAGTAATGATGCCAATCCCAGATACTTGATCTTGAAGCGGGTGGCAATCAGCTTGACAAAGTGGTTTGGATTGGTGCTGAAGATAGCAATATTGTCAATGTGTACATACAAGAAAGTCCCATCAAGCCAGAATATGCAGTGATCAGCTTTGCATCTGTTGAAGCCAATTTCTCCCACCCATTTGCAGAGGGTTTTGTACCAGGCCAGAGGATCTTGTTTTAAACCATACAGTGCCTTCTTTAGATGAAGGACCTTACCATTGGAGACAGTAATGTTTGCATGAGGGTGTATGTATAAGTCTTCTTGGAGCGGAGCATTCAAGAGGGCTGCTTGCACATTGATTTGGCGGAATTGCAGTTTTATTGAGGCAGCGAGCGCTATCAGCAGACATAGCAAGGTTTTGTCAGCGGTGGCAGAAAAGGTGTTGGAGAAGTCTGAGCCATATTTTTGGTTGAAATCCTGAACACATAGCCAAGCCTTGAACTCAATGATTCTGTTTTGATTGTCATGTTTTGTGCTGAGGACCCACACACACTTGAGGGGGAATTTTCCAGAAGGCAAAGCACTTATTCCCAGACATCATAGCTGATCAAGTTGATTTCTTCCATTTTCATGGCTTTGATCCACTCTTCTTGGTACTTAGATTTGAGCACCTCTTGAAGGTTCTGAGTATCCACATAGGAATGATCCTTGATAAGATACACAGCAGGCAGACCTACTTTGGATTGAGGTCTACAAGTTAGATCAATGATGTTGGAGGGGGTAATGGAGTTGAGTGAGGGAGATTTAGAGGTAGGAGCGTGGTCAGTGGAAGCAGGATTGGGAATAGTGATGGAGGAAGATGGAGGGGGAGAGGTAGGATTAGGAATGATCATGGGAGGAGAGATAGAGGGAATTAAGTCAGAAGGATTGAGGAAGTCAATTTTTTTGGTGCAAGATTTAACAAAAGGAAAGAGAGAATCATCAAATGTGATGTTAGCAGAGAGAAAAGTTTGGAGAGAGTCCATATCCAATAGACAAAATGAAAAGAAGTCATTGGCGTACCCAAGCATGTTAGCCTTTTTGCAGGTAGGTTGGAATTTGAAGGTTCTGTTGGCCTTTGGGATCAGAGCATAAGCAGCGCATCCAAAGACCTTGAGGCAGTCAAAGTTGAACTTTTGATTATGCCATATCTGGTTAGGAAGTTTTTTGTCACAAGACTTCAAGGGTAGAATGTTCAAGAGATGAGTTGCGGAGTTGACAGCTTTGTCCCAGTACCTTGGAGGAAGGTTGCTCTGGTTCAGAAGGCATCTGGCCTTTTCCAGGATTAGTCCATTGGATCTTTTGGCTAGGCCGTTTTGTTGAAGGGTGTAAGATGGAGAAAAATTTTGGGTGATGCCCTTCTCTGCGCAGTAATTTTTGAGCTCAGTGGAGACAAATTCACCACTTTTGTCTGAGATGAATCTCTTGACAACCTTTCCTGTTTGATGTTCAGCGCAAGTGACATAGTCTTTGATTGCCAGGTAAGTATTGCTCTTGAGCTTGAGTAGGGCAGTGGATTGATGGCCAGAGAACTGGTTGGTGAGCAAAAGAAAATAGTTGAAACCAGATTTTGAGGTGACTTGAATTGGACCTGTGAACTTTTAGGGTTGGTCACCAAGACCAAGCTGACATTGATTTCATTCAGAACAAGTAAGTTAGAGAGAGATTCACAACAGCAAGAACAGAAATGGAAATATGAAATAAGCAACGGGTGAGGATACTGGCTAGATCAGGAGTCTGGTGGATGATTTATTGATAAGAAGGAAGGTGAGCAGACTCCTGGATAATCACAGAAGTGCAAGAGATAAGCAACTGGGCAGGTTCAAATTTGATGAGGCAATTTACTTAAAGCCATAGATCAATGAGCTGAGACGGTTGCAATACTTCGAGGTAAGTTGTTCTTGCGCATAGAACGAGCTGTGTGAGAAAATCATGAGTTCTCTTGATTGATGAGTTGTATACTTCAGAGGATCTTACTGGTGTCGAGCTGGCTGTGAGAGAAGGTTGGATTGATTAATTGATCAAATCTTGAATTGGTGTTGTTATTGTGAATGGTTGTCTTGATGGTAGAGTGTTGGTCCTGAAGAGAAATGGCGGTCACAAGCTCATGGTGTTGTTTGTGGTGGTAATTTATTGAGCCGCACAGTCACGCGCCTTGATGATTGGAGTATGTACACCTGGACATTGAGCGCACCCAGTGAGACCGCCAGTACAACCAGTGATAGGATAAAAACAGAGAATAGAAGGAAGAAAGAATGAGACACAACAAAGATAAATAACAAAGAAGAAAACGCACCAACAAGTTGGAGTGTCTCACTATTTGTGAGATTGATTAAATATAATAAGACAGAGATCTGGAACATGAAATGAATGAAAATTTAATCAGTTGTGAGAATCAACTTAACAGGACCCACTAAGTCACGTTGAATGGCTTCCAAGTTATTGGTGACTGGCTTAAAGTGGTGAGAAAATGGGTTGGCAGTGCCTTTGCACGTTTGCCATACCTTGCAAGCCATTGGACTCAAGGAGCAGGTTAAATTGAGCGTCTTTTAGGACAGATGGACCTGGATTCCCCAGTTGAACATGCCACGTGGTGTCTGGCTTGTTGAGTAGCAGCTTGGGTTGATGATTTTCTGAGAATCTGGTCCCACAGAGCTCCATAAGATGATTGGAGGTGTAACCAATGAAAGAGAAATTGTTGCACAACACCTCAATCCCTGAAAATCCAACCATGGTGATGACTGTCTTCTTTGCTTTCAATTGCGTTAGAGAGATGAGAAATTGATTAATTTTTGGAATCAACAGAACTTTTTTTAATATGATGACAGCGCCCAGATGATTCATCAGTTTAGCTGAGCCAATGTGAGTGGCAGTGAGAGAGTTGTTGGGAGATCCTGTTCCAACCTCTATCCCCGTGGGAGTGGCACTGAACAGATAGTTTGGTTTGTTGAAGATATGATGGCTGGCACCAGAGTCCAGAACAGGCATCTGAGAGAGATTGGGTCTAGGAGTGAGATAGATTTGTGAGTTGAAGTGCAGTTCAGCGGGGGTTTGGCCATTTCAACAGAGGTATGAAGGTTGGTTCCACCCATTTGTTCCAGTTGGGTCTAAGATGGGGGTGGAGGAACCAAAACTTGTCCTCCAAGTGATCAGAGAGGGGATTGTGATGTTGCTTAGCGCAATGATGCTTGGTCTTCTTCTTCTGCGTGGACTTGAGAAGGGATGTGGATGGATTCAGATCCAGTGTGATTTCATTGGTCAAAGTGCAGGATGATTCCAGATGAGTGATTTCTCAATGTTTGTTTAGAACTCCAGTGGGATTTTGAAAGAGATTGTTGTTAAGGATAATAGTGTCAAAAATTTGATACAAAGCACTGGAAAGTTTGGCTAAGATTGTATAGCTCAAGATGTGGGCAGGTACTTCTTGGCGGACAACCAACAATTCATTCATCAGCTTCTGGCACTCCTTGATGTACAAGTTGAGATTGCCTTTGTATTGAGATCAAATGAAGTTGAGCCATATCCTGCCACAATTATTGGAGGACTGAGACGCATATCTTTAGAGGATGGCATTCCATATTTTGTGTGGGTCCCCATTGTTATCTGAGTTCACCGCTACATCAAAGGCAGAATCTCCCAGATTTTGTATAATGATATTGGCCGCTTCAAACAGCTTCTTTTGTTGAGAGGATGAGATGGGACTTGGAGGATCATCTACCACCAATTACAGAAGACCCTTCCTTCTGAGATAGATTTTTATTTGGAGGAAAAAGGAAGAAAAGTTTGAATTGTTTAGGAGCGGGATATTCAGTTTAGATTGAGAGTTGTCCTTGGTCTCTGACATGGTCAGCTGTCTGGTTCTAAAGGAGAACTTGGGACTGTAAATCTGAAAGATTGAGAGACTAAAAGGAACCAGACAAACTCTGTTACAGAGAGCTTGAGGAAAAGGAAGAGAAAAGGAGGAGGGAACGGAAATACCAGCAGTGACAGATGAATGCAATTGACATAGGTCCAGTAGGAATTGAGATAGGTTGGTAGAGCAGCAGGATTGAGCGTAGCGGTGATTCTGATGAGTGAAAGATCCGGGTTAGTTTGAAGATGATCTGGTTGTTGGTTGAGTTGACTATGGTACATACCTGACTCAGAGGCCTGCGTTCAGAGGTGCAATCTTGTGGTTGCACAAAGAAAACCTTCCCCAGGATCTGAGCCAGGAGGACTGCTTTATAGTCAAACAGTTTTGGATTTGAAGTACTTGCAGCGGGTCTGGAGTGAGGAGTTTCAGATGAGGTGAGGATTTGCGGACAGGAATAGTGGAGGCAGCCAAGAACAAAAGATTAAAATGAAATAAACAAGACAAGAATAAAATAAGAAAAAAAAAAAAGAGGGTAAGGAAAAAGAAACAGTATGGAAATGATTTCAGCATATAGCCCATAGCTGGATGATACTGATCATGGAGCTTCTTCAAGTTAAGGCCTGATAATCCAAAGACAAAAGCCCAGTTGCAATCCCATCTGCAATCTGCCAAAAAGGAACACGAGAACAACAAATCCAGTCCATTTAGCCAACTTCAAGCCTTACTTAATGCCCAGCGTTACCTGCACCCCACATATCCAACTAAATCACTCCTGCCAGTCCTGGACTTGGGTTCCACTCACCACATAGTCAATAAACCAGCGCAATTACTCAACTCACAAACTACATGAGTGTGTATTGGTACCAGAAGTGAAGGCTCTACTCTGCTAGACACAGCCATTGGGAAGTCTGTGCTCATAAATCACTTAGGAGAGAGCATCACAATGGAAATAGTACTACTTGTACCAAATCTCAACACATGCCTCATCTCTGTGTCAAGACTTACCAAGAAGGCAGCAATCATCAGACGTGTTGGGTACTCAGGCTACAAGATCACTCTGGATGGTTTTGCTCTACTAGGCTTGGCAGTCAACCACCTGGTCGAACTATGCAGAACCAAAATCAAAGGGCGGTCAAGGCAAACACTAATCCATCTGAAACAAACGGTCAATAACCCCTGCCACTTGAGACTAGGACATCCAAGTGAAAAATTTATCAGGCACCTCTTCCCACATCAACCCCCAACCACTCACTGCAAAGTATACCGGAGCTGCAAGATGACTGCTACACCATTCACCAATCACTTCAAATTTGTCTCCAGAAATATTGAAGTGATACATCTAGATGTTTTGGGTCCCTCTCCTGTTCAATCCAATTGCAGTTGCAGGTTCTTTCTCACCATCCTAGACCAATATTTGGGATTCAAGTCAGTCTCCTTACTCCAAAATAAGGATCAAGTACCTGCTGCCGTCAAGGACTTCATTCAGACCACAAAACTAGAACTTGGCAACAAATTAAGCACCCTTGTATTGGAAAATGGATGAAATTTTGTGAATGAAACTCTCTCTTTGCACCTGAAGGAGCTAGGAATAGAGCACCACCACTCTCACCATTGTGGTAGTTCAGACCTGTCCTATAGGCATAAGACTCACTTTTATAGTAGATCAACAGCTTAAACCCTTGAATTAACCCCAGAAATGGATTCTAAACATAGAATAAACCATAGTCACTCATCCAAAGTACCCCTATATCTCTCATGGATTAAAAGATAAAGCCCAACAAACCTCCAACTGTGGCAAACTCATACCCAACCAGGTTTCACAGCTCTGTGTAAGGCATAAAAGACATACCTTGTAAAACCTTCAATTACATACCAGTAACAGCTTACCCTCAACATCAGGAACATACACCAACCCTTTCACCTCAGCCAGAAGATAGCAATACAGATGCAGGAGGCAGTGCAACTGTTAGAATTAATACTCTTAATGCTCATTGCGCTCCATTATTTTTTTTGAATCTCAGAATGTTATCAATACAGTTAGCAGAACATATGTCCTTATACTATCAAGAGCACACAACTGTATTTGTGTGTGTTGTTATTTCCTTATTTCTACTTGATTTGTGTACTGAGTGTGCTTTCTCTTTTTCTTTATATCTTTTTATTCTCTTCTTATACTTCAATTGTACTCTGCGGGTGCCCGGACTCTGTCTACTCAATCTGGTGAAGACACTCTTATTATCAAGATGTGTAGGCTAAACTTGTCAAAAACTCAATCAAATGACTGTGATCAAGAGCAGAAAACTTCAATCATTCAACCATCAACATCCACTACAACTTTGCCGTCCATGTTTCTCAAGAAACATTCCTCTTCAAACTTCAACCTCAACATATCACAATCAAAGATACTCTGCAGCCAGCTTGTCTAATTGTAAGGATTTTAACATCAGCGTCAACTCAAAAATCACCAATTGCTCACCCCTTCCTTTCTGCATACTTTTCAAGGCGCTCAAGGTTATAATCTTCTCAATACAGCTGGCTTTCTTGGCACTCTCAATTGGCTAATGTGATTGTTCTCCATACTATTGCCTGTCTCATGCCAGCTGCTTATTGACTATCTTTTTCTTTCAACACTATAAGAGTCTGTTTTCTCATCATCTTCACAAACTGATAAACTCCATAGCTTAGCCAATTATTACACCTGTTGGTTTACTTTTTGTAAAACTCTATTTAGTTCATACTTATGTCTTGATCATAACTCATTGTGTTCTTCCTTATGTGCAATCATGTCAAATTCTGGTCTTGGTTTTTAACTCAATTCTTCACACGGTTAAAAGCCTTCTGCTCATAATGGATGATTGATCGGGACCTTCATCTCAAACGCCAGGACCAGGGGGGGACTCCACAAACTACAAATACTTAGCCATCAAATCTCTAATCAAATCCACTCCCCTTCTAACAGCGGGCAACTACAGTATGTGGCAAAAGAAGTTCAAAAAATTATTCTAACTACAGGGTATTTTTTCTATCATGGACAATCCTGACCCTTCAAAATTCTTAGAGGAGGATACAAATCAGGAATTTGTGGCGCAAATCATGGCAAAGCTAGACTTGAATACTTACAAAAATATCATTGATGATGTCAACAAGGATGATGCAAAATTAATCTGGATTTTGACCCAACAAAATTTTGCTTCATCACAGTCAGCTAACAGGGCAAGGGTTTTTAATGGATTCTTAAACCTTACCATGAGCAACAACACAGATGCATTTGTGACTTCCATCAAGGTCTACCTCAAGAATTTGACAGAAGTCGGGATAGAGTTACCATCAGACATCATTGCGTACCTCTTACTGTTCAAATTCTGGGCTTCAATGCAAAGAATGAAATCTCAGATTATGCACATCACCACCAATATGAAGATTGATGTGGTTCTCAATCATTTGATCCAACACAAGAATTAAGCTATAGCTCAAGACAATTGGGCCAAACCAGTCAACGTGGCGCTATATTGGGGACCTAGATGTGAAAATGGCAAACACAACCCCAAGGTCACATCACATTTGGCAAAATTGTGCTTGTTTGAATTTCAAGAACTCAAACCTCCCAACACTTACAATTGAGGCAAGAATTCTAAACCAACTCAGGCTAAAGAAGCGCATTTTTCCTTGTTTTTCTGCGGCTTGAAATCCGACGTTGACATTGCACCAACTTGCTTCATCTTGGACTCAGGGTGTTCCATACACATGATAACCAATAAGGATTGATTCAACCACCTCACCTTAAGAAATGGCTCTGGAAGAATCCAAACCAGTAAGAAAGATGGGGCCATCACTATTGAAGGATTGGGAGAGGTATCACTTGCTACCAGTGACGCCTTCATAACTCTCTCTGATGCCTTTTGGTTCCCCAATTCCACAGCGAATCTAATTTCACTTGGAGCCTTGATGATCAAAGGAGCCTTGTTACGTTTTGACTCTTCAATCAATCCAAGAACATTCAAGCTGTTCAAAAGCGGTTGTTGTCTTCTGTCAGGTACTATCATCAATAATCTATTTGTAATCAACTCGGTGCAAAAGACAAACAGCTGTCAATTCTGCCAAGAAGAACTGTCTGAAATACATCGCTCATTAGGACACACCAGCATTGCAAGGATTGAGAAGTTTCTGAATCAAACAATTCCATCCAATCTCAAAGATGAGTTTGAATATTTGAGTTTTCACAAATCGAAAATCACAACCCAGTCCTTCAAACACCAACAATGCGTTGTGGTGCCCCATTAGGGACACCCTGGCCAGTGCGGAGACTTGAATTTTTTTATGATTTTTCCTTATCATCATTCATAGGCATCATTATCAAAAAAAAAAAAAAAATCTTTGATCTGGAATAGGGTTCCATTAGGCTCCCAGCTTCCCAACTGCTCATTCTCTCAGTTGGAAAGGATGATCTTTGGGTGGTTGTATCCCTTCTCTTGTGTTAAAATCTCTGCTGCTCCGCTATTCAGCCTTACAACTTTTTTTTGCCAAGCGCGCGGCCAAAAGACCGCCGGGCTTGCCTCCACCCAATTGACCATCATCATCATCACCACCACTTCATCTGTTGAGATCATCTTGGTTTGGTTGATGGAAAACAGATGTCCTTGTGGAGCAATGGCAAGTTCAGGCAGATTGCTATGTTGAGTTGATGTGATTATCTAGCTGGCATCCCTGGACTCGGGATAAAGAAGTCACACGAATTGATTTGGAGGTTCAAGACCGCTGAGCAAGCCATCAAAGCCACCAGACTCAATGGTTGTGGTCAAAAATGGCCTGATCAAGTTGCTATTGATGTCGCTGAAGGAAGAGTGGATCCATTGACAAAGGAGTCTTTTTTGCATAAAACCATCTCAAAGGCCCTTGCCTCTAATGACTCGCGACCTCAATCCATCAACCTCCAAAAATAATTCTCAAAAACCGCTAACCGACTTCCTTCTTCCAATCCAAAGTTCGGCTCTTTGAGCGTCAAAGAATCTGAGAAGCATTTATCAAAGTTCTCAGAAAATGACGGCGATTCACAAGAATCAAACAAACCTGAGATTTACAGAGACAAACCAAGTGTTAAGTTGTGACATCTGTCCACTGGACACGCGGGCGCGGGTCTCAGACAGACAGGGAGCAGTGTGGACGCTTCTAATCTCTCCATACTCTGAACTACTTCAAACCTTCACCGAGTTACTTAGTAGACCACTCGACAGGGATTCATGGGATGGTTTTCTCATAATGACAACCATCTTGACCTTATTCAACCTGAACCTATGACCGTCTCAATCATTCTTCCTCAGCTCTTCTTATCTTTTGTCCTCATCTCGATATCCTGCTCCGCGTCTGTCTGCCTGAGATCACCCATCTAGCCTTGTCTGCGTGCCCGGTGAGATACTCACAACTTTTTCCCATCTTAAATATTCCTTCTTTTCCTCGTGTTAAATGTTCTGGTTTCTTTCATGACTTATCCAGTCTCATCACCATATCATTGTCACTGTCACTCCTCACAAAGCCTCAACTTAATAAACCCCAGCTTCCCAACCTCAACTCTTCAAACACTCAACTCAACTGCCATGTGCCTGATGTTTGTTTCTGATTCTCAATCTCCTAGTTTCATACTTCTTGTTGATTCCCGTTGTTGTTTCAGTTCCCAGTTTTCAGTATAATCAATCCTTCAATTTAACACCAAGCAAATTCTTTGTATCTATTCCCAACGTTCCGGTCAACCTGTCTTGCCCAAATTCCTCCGAAGCTGCTAATCTAGATTCCCAGGACTTTTTTGCTACTCAATTTCCAACCTCATGATCCCTCCCTCGATCAAAACCCAACCCCCACTGCAACAACCAATTTGGCCGTCTCAAGCGCCTGTCTACCTCATCCGGTTGTCTCAAGCGCCTGTCTACCTCATCCTTTCCACCTCCAGCTTACTGGTCTCCCGCCCGGCTTTTCCCTTGCCTGCCCGGGTCTCAAATGTCTCCCGGGCCCATCAGCATGTCCACGGGCCCCTCAATAGCTACTCTCCTGCCCCTGCCAACCATTGGCACGGGCCAGGGTCTTGATTCAACTCTTCTGTTTTTTTCTGAGTGTTTGTTTGTTTCTTTTTTTTTCTATTTTTTTTTCTCATGACAATCATCCTCAAAAAAAAAAAAAATCTTTTTTCCGCTCCATTTTTAGTATCTCTTGTACATAGTCTAACAGGGCCTCCTGCCCATATAAGGAGGGGCTGTCCCCAGCCTTTTGTGGAGAATCCATGGGAGTTTGTGCTTATTTCCCCCCCCGTTATTGTGAAATTAGATCCTGATCCTTATCCTGGGTATATCTCTGATTGCCCCCTGATACATTCTTGACCCTGAGTCTTTGCCCCTCTGTGGCCCAATCCTTATCACCAACCAATATCCTTGCTGGTTGAAGAAAATTCTGTCTGCTGGAATTTTTGAGTGTGTTATACCACTCCTTGATCCCTTTCTTTGATCATACTGGTCCTGATCCCTGTTCATCTTTCTGGAGCCAATCACGGTTGATTGAAGAGGTCTTATGAAGCTTAAGACCTGAAGTGTTATACCTCCCTTTATTTTCTTTGGAGTTGCATTCTTCCAGCCTACTCTTGAGTCCCTTGAGAAGTGTTGAGGTTATCCTTGCTTCAAATCAGTTACTTTTTGCTTTTAGAGCTTCTTAAACATTGTGCTTTGTCTTGTACAGCCACCATCAGTTATCTGGTACCCTTCAAGCGCTTGATTGCGGAGATTTGGGCAGGTTCATTGAGAATCTGGAGGTTGGTTGGGTTTGAGTTGATCATCCCCAATCTTCTTCTGACAACCAGAGTTATTAACTTGTGGGCGTTGTTTACATACAACATCTTTTGTTCTTTGAACTCTAAGCAGACTTTAACTTCTTTTGTTCAATTTTTTCCCTGCATAATCTTGTCTCAGATAGTGCTGTTCCATTGCTACCAAAATATTATCATCTTTACTCCTTGATTCCTCATTTACCAGGTTCTGGACCTTGATCTTGGTTACATCTAAATATTTTTGTAACACTCAGTAGGGCAGCCTAAACAGCACCTTTCCCCTCCACAGAACTGCCATGGTCTAGCACCGTTTGGAGTCTTACATTTGGTCCCCCGGGCCGGGATCAAACCAGCAACCTTGGATTTACAGTCCCAACTTGAAGAATCAACTCCGAAATCGGATCCAATTTTTTTCTTGGTGGCTTTGGTATGAAGGAGTATGGTCTTAGGTGGAGGCAATTTGGGGTAGAAGTAAGTCCTCCAAATTGTGCACCACCAGGGTCATCTGCTGCATTTTGTTGTGAAACTCTACTTCATGCCACACTTGTGAGCCACCTTGGAACTCTGCTTGTTTGGATCTCTTAGGAACCCTTCAACATGGAATCTGCTGGATCCTCCTCATCTTTCTGGGCCAAGATGGTCAAAATCAAACCTCAGAACAAAAATTTAGGCTTCAATGGGACCAATGTTGAATTATTCCTGGACTCCTATGAGATGGCTGCTGAAGTGGATGGTGCCAGTGAACATGATATGGCTTATCAGTTACAATTTTTTATCTCTTCTGAAAAAGTTATGGAGGTTATCAAATCATTCCATGGATTTGAAACTCATAAATGGAGGCTCCTGAAGGAGGCTATGTTGGCCTATTGGGGAAATATAGATGTAGCCAGATTTACTTTGCAAGACTTGGATGCCCTAGTTTCTCAATGGACCTTCAATGGTGGTGTCTCTTCAGCTTCAGATTATCAGTCTTTCAGAAAATCTTGGGATCCTATACAATCTTACCTCATCAGCAACAATCACATCGACACTGTGGACAAAATTTGAGTCTGATTTTTCCTATCCTTTTCACCAGGAGTCCAGGAAAGAATTAGGGATGAACTGGTCAAATCTGGATCTATGATCACTACTAGGGATAATGATTCAAACTTCCTGCTTTTCTGGTTTTGAGGGGAGCAGTGGACAAGGTCATGAAAGGTCAAACTTCCCTCAATTTTGAACAGACCAGAGTTGCTGAACCAGTCCATGCTCCCTCCTTCCAAGAATCCAACAAAATCATGAACAAGACGGAAGCAAATCGTAGACCCAAATCAAATCCCCAGGCCAATAAGGAATCTGCTACTATAGATGAGATCACTAAATTACTTCAGGCATTTGAGAATAAAATAGATCAGAAAATATCCTCTTTAGCCACTCCTAAACCTGCTAATTTTGTTCCTAAATCTACTCTAGTCTGTTTTTATTGCCATAGGGAAGGCCATGGTACTGGTGGATGTCCTCAACTCCAGAAGGACAAGGAGGAGAGGTTAGTAGAGCAGAAGGGAAATAATTTCTTACTTCCTAATGGTTCTTTGATCCCTTTTGATTCATCTCGTCCAATCCGTCATGTGGTGGCCTCATACCAACCACCAGCTCCCAAGAAGGCATCCTTGGTCTCTGTGGATTTTCAATCATCCTGTGGAACTCTGCAACCTTGGTATCCTCCAGCTATGACTTCTTCTAGCTTCCCTGGCACCTATCAATCTGATCCAGCTAGGAAACGCCATGAGGAACCAAAATCTCACAAGTCTCCTCCTGTTCCATCCTCAATCCTGCAAAAACCCGTTAAACGTCAATCTTCACCTAAGCCTCCTTCCTCTGATGTGGAAGACATGGAAGTAGAAAGAGAACCACTTATGGAAAGGCTCCAGGAAAACTCTGATCTTCCCCCTCTTCAACATTTCCAACCGTCAGATCCTCTTCCAGCACCTATTTCACCTGATCTCCCTCCCTCCACCCAGCCCAAAGTTTGATTTGAGAGGGGCATTTCCAAGGACTACCCTAATGCTGTGGAAGGAGTATTAAAGAAAATTTCCAATCTTAAAATCCCTGATCTATCTGTGGCTGAACTCCTGTCAATATCTCCATCTGTGGCTGAAGGGATGAAGAAATGGGTTTCTGGTCAACGTGTGGAGATTGGTCCAGACGAATTAAAGGTCTCCTCTGGTACTCTGATGGAGGATTCTGGTGGAAAAGATCCCTCTTCAGATGCCAACCTGTATTCCTGTCCTCTTGGCTTTCTCCCATATTATCTTGGTGATTCAACTAAAACAGTTTCTCTCCTGGGTGATTTGGGTTCTCAGCTCAACTTGATTTCGGACTCCATGGCCTGCAAGCTTAAACTTAGCCCAAGGGTCAGTTTCAATTCTGCTGTGTATGGAATAGGGAACTAGTCCTGTGAGCTGGTTGGTATTGCTGAGGATATCCCTGTTTGAATTGGTCAAAATATTGTTGGCACCTGTCACTTCTGGATCACTCGTCTGGATGGTCCCATGATCTTGGGAAGGCCTTTCTCAATGGACTTTGGTGCTACCCTGATGTTTTCCAATCAATTTGGGGAGAGAATTCTCCTCCATGATGCTGATGGTAGAAAGATTGAAGTTCCTCTTTGTTCTCTGGACTCTGGTTGTTGGGAAAGAGACTTCCCTGGTCATCCTCCCAAATCTGTCCTGAAGGGAAAGCAGAAAGAAAACTCTCATTCCTCTCATCCTCATTTTTTAGCAGAATAGTTGGCCCTACTGATAGTTGTAGTTCTTCTCAGCCTCAGACTTCAACTCATGGACCAAATCCCACCTCAGAGGCATATTTTTCTTTTTCCTCATCATTTTCTTCTCATCCAAATAAGATCAAAAATCAAAAACATGAAAAATCCGAAAAATCCAAAAATATTTCTTCTCTGTCTGGATCTTTTGTATCTTCTTTTCCTTTTTCTTTTCAGCCTGATAAATCATCCTCTATTCCGGTTTCAAATCTCTGAAATGAGTCTAAACTACATCTTGATCTTGATTCTTTTCTTGGTGGCTTTGGTATGAAGGAGTATGGTCTTAGGTGGAGGCAATTTGGGGTAGAAGTAAGTCCTCCCAATTGTGCACCACCAGGTTCATCTGCTGTGTTTTGTTGTGAAACTCTACTTCATGCCACGCATGTGAGCACCTGGGAAGCCTTCTTCATTTTATCTCAGCCACTTCTAGGATTTTCCTTTGGATGGATTGACATATTCTTTTTCAATCACTCTCAAGATCAAAATGGCCATTCCTTGGTTTAAATCATCTTTCTTTCCTTTCTTTTTTTATGGAATTAAACTTGGGAGCAGACTAGGGACATTCTGTAAGTTGGGGAGAGATGTGGTGTCCACATCCTGGACACCCTGGCTAGTGCGGAGACTTTTATGATTTTTCCTTATCATCATTCATAGGCATCATAATCAAAAAAAAAAAATCTTTGATCTGGAATAGGGTTCCATTCAGTTCCCAGCTTCTAAACTGCTCATTGTCTTTGTTGGCAAGGATGATCTTTTGGTGGTTGTATCCCCGCTCTTGTGTTGAAATCCCTGCCGCTCCACTATTCAGCCTTAAAACTTTTTTTTGCCAAGCGCGCGGCAAAAAGACCGCCGGGCTTGCCTCCACCCAATTGACCATCATCATCACCACCACTTCATCTGTTGAGATCATCTCGGTTTGGTTGATGGCAAATGGATGTCCTTGTGGAGCAATGGCCAGTTCAGGCAGATGGCTATGTTGAGTGGATGTGATTATCTAGCTAGCATCCCTGGACTTGGGATAAAGAAGTCACACAAATTGATTTGGAGGTTCAAGACGGCTGAGCAAGCCATCAAAGCGACCAGAATTGATGGTTGTGGTCAAAAATGGCCTGATCAAGTTGCTATTGATGTCGCTGAAGGAAGAGTGGATCCGTGACAAAGGAGGCTTTTTTGCATAAAACCATCTCAAAGGTCCTTGCCTCTAATGACTTGCAACCTCAATCCATCAACCTCCAAACATACTTCTCCAAAACCGCTAACCGACTTCCTTCTTCCAATCAAAAGTTCGGCTCTTCAAGCGTCAAAGAGTCTGCCAAGCATTTATCAAAGTTCTCAGAAAATGATGGCGATTCACAAGAATCAAACAAACCTGAGATTTACAGAGACAAACCAAGCAAATTCTTTGTATCTATTCCAAAGGTTCCGGTCAACCTGTCTTGCCCAATTTCCTCCGAAGCTTCTAATCTAGATTCCCAGGACTTTTTTGCTACTCAATTGCCAATTTCATGATCCCTTCCTTGATCAAAACCAAACCCCCACTGCGACAACCAATTCGGCCGTCTCAAGCGCCTGTCTACCTCATCCTTTCCACCTCCAGCTCACCGGTCTCCCGTGCCACTTGTTCGTTGCCTGCGCGGATCTCAACTGTCTCCTGGGTCCATTAGCATGTCTGCGGGCCCCTCAATAGCTACTCTCCTGCCCATGCCCACCATTGGCACGGTCCAGGGTCTTGATTCAACTCTTCTGTTTTTTTCTGAGTGTTGGTTTGTTTGTTTTTTTCTCTTTTGTTTTCTCATCAAAATCATCCTCAAAAGAAAAAAAAAATCTTTTTTCCGCTCCATTTGTAGTATCTCTTGTACATAGTTCAAGAGGGCCTCCTTCTCATATAAGGAGGGGCTCTCCCCAGCCTTTTGTGGAGAATCCATGGGAGTGTGTGCTTACGTCCCCCCCATTATTGTGAAATTAGATCCTGATCCTTATCCTGGGTATATCTCTGATTGCCCCCTGATCCATTCTTGACCCTGAGTCATTGCCCCTCTGTGGCCTGATCCTTATCACCAACCAATAGCCTTGCTGGTTGAAGAAAATTCTGTCTGCTGGAATTTTTGAGTGTGTTATACCGCTCCTTGATCCCTTTCTTTGACCATACTGGTCCTGATCCCTGTTCATCTTTCTGGAGCCAATCACGATTGATTGAAGAGGTCTTATTAAGCTTAAGACCGGGAGTGTTATACCTCCCTTTATTTTCTTTGGATTTGAATTCTGCCAGCCTACTCTTGAGTCCCTTGAGAAGTGTTGAGGTTATCCTTGCTTCAAATCAGTTACTTTTTGCTTTTAGAGCTTCTTAAACACCTTGCTTTGTCTTGTACAGCCACCCTCAGTTGTCTGGTACCCTTCAAGCGCTTGATTGCGGAGAGTTGGGAAGGGTCATTGAGAACCTGGAGGTTGGTTGGGTTTGATTTGATCATCCCCAATCTTCTGCTGACAACCAGAGTTATTAGCTTGTGGGTGTTGTTTACATACAACAGCT
The DNA here is from genome assembly GCA_025617555.3 of Puccinia polysora. Classification (NCBI taxonomy): domain Eukaryota; kingdom Fungi; phylum Basidiomycota; class Pucciniomycetes; order Pucciniales; family Pucciniaceae; genus Puccinia; species Puccinia polysora. The sequence continues at coordinate 9,513,375 of CM062629.1, forward strand.
TTTGTTCTTTGAACTCTAAGCAGACTTTAACTTCTTTTGTATTGGAGTTTCTATATCTAATGTCACACTATTTGTTTCTCCTTTCTTTCTTATCTTCCTTTTCTTTTCTTTTATTTCATATTTCTCAGATCTCTGTCTCATCAATTGTCCCAGTCATTATATATACATGTCTCATATGCTTTCTCACATCTTTCACACTCCAAGTCACTGTTTATGTTTTCTCATCAATATGTCACTAACGCGTGTCTTGTACGCACACAAATCATGTCACTATTTCTGTGACACTCAGACACACACCACTACCTGAGGACAGCGTTCGAGCCAGGTAGAAGGATCTTTCCTCATCCTTCTATCTGCTCTCACCTCTGCATATCCTCAGGTTAGTTTGTTCATTTCTATTTTTTTATGCTTCTTTTCAATTTGTCTTTCTTCATTTCTGACTGAAACCTAATCCTTCTATCTGCTCTCACCTCTGCATATCCTCAGTGAGCCCAACAGGTTATGAGCCCAGAACGCTAATTGCTAATCGCTACAACTTGAACCAATTCCAACGAAGGATCCGACTCAATTCTGCATCATTAAACTTGATTTCAGATTTAATCTTTCAACCACTATGGACAAACTCCAATCATCTCATCCAGTCCTTAAAACTCCATCCATCATTCCTCTTAACTCGCCAGGATTGGAATCAAACTACCTCGACTGGGCAATGATTCTCCGTATCCATTTCAGAGCTTCAGGAGTGAGCTATCTCCTCAACAGCGAATCACCAAAGACCAACCTCGAGTTAATGTCGAAAGACAATCTCGCCGTATGTTTGGTTATTTCAAGATCCATTCTTCCTTTCAATTTTCAATACATTCGTAAACACAAAGAAAGCGCACTTGGAATGTGGAACGCATTGAAGGAAGCTCACCAAGATAACTCATCCGGCGGGAGAATGTACTGGCTCAGAAAATTACTCCTCACCAAACTGAATGATAAGGATATGCTAACCCACCTTTCCGAAATTGTTTCATACGGAGAGAAACTTGGTTCCCTCATCACTCCAGAAAGTCCTCTAACTGCGGATGGCCTACAGTCAACAGCTATTCTGCTTTCAATTCCCGACAACTGGCTCGGCTGTGTTTCTAGCATGATGAACGATGAATTGGTTCCATCGTCCAAGATAATTACGGCTTTAAATCAAGAACATTTACAAAGACAAACCAGGATCAAAGACCAGATTGTTCAGTCAGCAAGCACCAAATTCGCATCAAACGCCCCATCAAGAAGGAAAGAAAAATCTACCTCAACTCAGAATCCTACTGGATACTCTTGAACCTACTACTGTACGCATTTCAAAACAAAAGGACATTCTTTTTCCAAATGTCCAGAAGTTCTTGAAAATCTGGAACAATCAAAACAAAGTAATCAGCCTAGATCTAACAAAAAAGGGAGAAATTCCAAGCCATCAAACCCAAAAGCTAGCAAGGCAGTCGTAGAACGTGTATTGGAAGAAGAGGACTCAGACAATTTTTTGGACTCTCAAATCATGTCCATGCGGGGTCTACAACTTGCAACCTCAGCCACTCAAACGCAAATCTGAACAGAGATTTCAACCTCGATTCTGGATGTTCTGTGTTGATGACTCCGTACAAATATCAAATCTCTGACAGGAAGACTAATCTCACTCCAATACGTCTAGCAGACGGATCCACCATCACCTCTGTAGAAGAAGGATTGCTTGACTTATCCTTCTGTCAGGTTTGATCTCTCCTGGTCCCAAAACTGAACAAACCCCTTTTGTCCATCTCAAGTATCTGTGACTCCGGTTTTGTTGTGGTTTTCTCTGAAGACAGTTGTAAGATCTACAACAAGAAAACAACCAATCTGACACGCCCAGCTCTCCAGTCAGGGTATTGAAGTGGAAATCTTTACTATCTATCAAGAAAGGATGTGAGCGGTCACAATTCTCGTTCCTCAACTATTGACTGTTTGTCTGACAACAGTCTGTTTGGCTATCACAGCAAACTATCCCATCTAAATTTAAAGTCACTTAAGAAGCTTCTCAAATTGCAAAACATCTCACCTATGCTGTCAAACAATCTGGAAGTTCAGCAATTTCCAACCTGCATTGAATCAAAGATGACCTGAACTCCATTCCATACTCGTCTCAGCCATAGATCCACCAGAGCAGGACAATTAATTCACTCTGACGTATTCAGTTTCAAAACAATTTACAGAGAAGGTTATAAATATTTTGTTACCTTTATTGATGATTACTCAAAAGCTCTTTTTACCTATCCCATGAAAAACAAGTCCGACGTCTTCCAATGCACCAAGATTTTCATTCCTTCCGCTATATCAGACCTATAGGCACCTCACTCGCTTACAAATTAAATCAAACCAAAACTTGATCCAAACTTGACAAAAAAGGAGCACCCAGCATCTTGATTGGATTTAATCCTCAACTGTTATTGTACAAGATCATCAATCCATCCGGGAGAATCATCAACTCCAAACATGTGATTTTCAATAATCAAGAACCAGTAACCATTCCTCTCATAGATCTGGAGACCAATCACTCAACACAAACCCTTGGAAAATACACACAAGAACCCAAGTTCAATCAAGTCAACCAAATTCCGCAGGTCATCAAAGAGGAATCCAAGGCAGCGGTATCAGATTTAGAATCAGAACTGCACAAATCCACATACAGCGACTCATCAATTGAAAACAATCTCTGACCAACGCTACAAGACCAAAGCCAATTGTCCAAACCAGAGAGGTATGGCTTCTTATCTGAAAGACTCCCCAGAACTCTTCAAGAAGCTATGAAGATTCCCGTATGGAAAGATTCAGCTCTTAGCAAGTTCAAATCAATTGAAGGTCAAGAGGTATGGGAAGAAGCAGATGAAGAAAAAGTCACAAATCCATTGAATGCCGTGCCGGTATTCAAAATCAAGCAAAATGCTCATGGAGAGCCAGTCACCTACCAGACTTGACTGTGTGTTCAGGGTTTTAACCAATTCTATGGTCTTTACTATTTATAAACCTACGCGCCAACTGGTAAAGTGGCCTCCTTGAGAGCCGTTCTCACTTATGCAGCTGATAGAAACCTTCAACTGCTTCAACTTGATGTCAAAGGCCCTTTTCTTCATTCAAGTCTTGAGGAACGTGTATACATCAAAACCCCATTTGGCTTTAACAGGAAGTCAAAATATCTCCGGCTGAAGAAATCCCTTTATGGTCTGAAGAAAGCACTCAGGAACTGGTACCGCATGCTAAGCAATTGGATCAAATCTCAAGGATTTGAAGAGTCCAAAGGAGATCCTTGTCTGTACATCAGCACCAACAAGACATCAGTGGTTTTTTTCCATGTTTACAATCTCATTGTGGCCAGAGATGTAGGTCGCTTCAAGGACGCTTTTCTCTCTAAATTTTGCAATTCCTCAGCCCACAAACCCAACACCTTGCTTGGCATGAAAGTGGAACATTGTGATGGAATGATCCAACTCTCTCTGCCATTTCACATTGAAAAGGGACTGATTGAACTCAATATGACAAACTGTTTACCCGTTGCAGAGACTCCAAGGAATAATGGGATTATTTAGCAAATAGCTTTCTGGAAGTCACTAGAAGGGGAATTTAGTTTACTACTATTCTTGAAAGGATAGAGGTAAGCTAAGGTGGTTTTGAATTGCCTGCCCTTCTGAACTATAATAAGTCTGCACAATAATTTTTTTTAATTAGTAGCTGGTTTCTTTGAGACTTAAAATAGGTCTCTTATCAGACCTAGATTAATTATTAATAGAGATTTTTAGGAATTGCAAGACTATTCCAGGTTGTATTGGATTACTGGCAAGCTTTCACCAATTAATAATCAAGAATTTTCGACTTTTCCTGACTATTTTTCCAATTCCAATTAAAGGATTTAAGGGTTGACTAAAAGGTGTTTAATCAGTAGGAGGACCCAAAGATGGGCTTGCACACAGGGAGCTGGGCGGAAAAAAAGGTTGGTTGGTTGTTCTGTTGTGCTCTTCCTCTTTTATGAATTTAGTAATCAAAAATAAGGGATTTTACCTCTTAAAAAAAGGTGCTGAATAACAGGCCTTTTCTCAAGAACCCTTCTTCAAGAACACCAGGATTTTGGGTCAAATGGTCCATGATAATTTTGTGTTTGATCCTTTATTTCCTTTTCACTTGATTCTGGTTCACTTATAACTGGGTACTGGTAAGTAACTGGTCAGGATGATGCCATATTTCACACACTGGGCAGAAGCCATGCATACAACTTGGATAGGGCAAGAGCGCCCTCCTTAAATGGACAAATACTTCTTCAGGGGATGATCAGGGCTCCCCTGAGTGCGGGGTCTGAGCCTCTCTTGGAACTGTTGAAGCACAGGAGGGTACAGTTACATGAGACAAATCATTCTGGTGATAAAACGTGTAAATCAGGCTGAGAGATAACTGTATTTTTTAGTTCAATCTTTGAGAGTCAGGCTAAGATATGAGATAAGAGATAAGAATGGTGTGATCTGGACACTTCTGAGTGCTTATCTTGTATAAAAAATGATGCAGAAGATGCCTGCAGCTTGAGTTAATTTTTGTTGAAATTGTCTCTGCTCTTCACGTGCACGCACCCTCACAGGTGTCATCTGAGTTTCACACCTGCTCTCATTTCCTCTAATCACCCTCAGTCACCTCGAGCTCTCTCTCTCTGATCCTTGGTTGATTAATCTCTTATCTGTTGTTGATCAAAACCTCTTCCCATCATCCCTTTTCCACTCTCCCAACGCCACTCAACTCCTCCACTTATCTCTCTTAACTTCAACTCCTCAATCACTTCAACTTATTGATTCTGAGAAAGTCTGACGACCAAATCCCCAACTTACATCTGTCACTTGGTTATTTGGTATGACTTCAATGACCCCAATTTTCCTTTTCTATCTCTCCTTCTTTGTTTTCCTTTTTCTTCCTCTTCCTTTTCCGTTTCAACGTTTCTTCATCCTTCTTTCCTGACCGACAGATATTGATTGATCCTTCTCCTTTTAGAGGAGATAACCTCTGACGCGTCAATCACAGGCTTCTACTTAAAAAATTTAAATCAATCCTTTTTGGACCCTTCAACTTACCTCTTCAGACCTAGTGGTCCTCTGTGGTATGATTTCATTCAAGTTCTCATGTCTAGCGCTCATGTTTTCACAGTCATCCTTCCATTTAAAATGCTCTTTCCTCTCTCACAGGATCTTTTCATTTTTCTGATTGTACTTCTTCTGTTCCTCAGTCTTGGCTCTTTGTCATTTTCTATTTTGTGGAATTCAATTCTCCAAACTTATCACAATTAACATTTGAAATTCCAACGGCAATCAACCTGAAACCATCAACTTTGCACTTTACCATGAGCCAAGGCACCTCACTCAACTCAAAAGACCCCTTACTCCAAACCATCCTTAAAACCGCCATTGAAGCCATCCCGACTCTCACCATGGATAACTTCTTGCTCTGGCAAAACAGGGTAGAGAACATGCTGGACATTCAAGGAACCCGTTTGGCTCTTCTCTCGGAGGACACTCTTCTCACATTCAAAGACAAAATTTGCATTAGATCAATTCTAATCTCCAAACTCAATCCTTCTGTCCATGCCAATATCATTACCGTTGATAATGAGAAGGACGCCAAACTTATCTGGAAGGCCATAATCAGATACTTTGCCTCCTCCAAATTTTCCAATCAAGCTTGTGTGTTCGACAACCTCCAGAACCTACCCTTCAATGTCAATGACATACCCTCCTTTATCACCTCCGCAAAAATCTGCATCCGTCGTCTCTATGAAGTAGGTATCAATCTACCTCCCAATATTGTCGCCTACATGCTTCTTCATAAGCTTCCTCCAAGCTTCAGGGTGGTCAAGGAACATATAACCCATTCCTCAGTCATCTCTTCCGATCTGGTACTTGATCATCTCCAAATTTCCGCCAACAAATGGTGAATCAAGGAAGAAGGAAAAGTTCAGCTCATGGCACTTTTTACCGACCAAGAACCCCTTCCCAGATGCACGGGAGGAAAACACAACAACCTAGCTCCTCACTCACCCGCGAATTGTTGGGCTCTTCATCCTGAACTCAGGGATGCCTATCTCAAGAAGAAGAACAAAGACAAGTCTTCCATCTCAGTTAGTTGCTTCTTATCAAAAAACCCTTCTCCTCTCACCAGTCACATTGTACTTGATTCTGGGTGCTCGTCTCACATGGTCTCTGACCCTGACTTATTCGTGGCTGTCTCATACAAAGAGGTTGGGCAAGTGAAAACGGGATCCAACTTGGAATCCCTTCCAATCAAAGGAATTGGGTCGATTTGAATCATGGGGAATCTCGGACCTGTCCTCATCAATAATGTATACCTTGTCCCTGACCTCTCCACCAATCTCCTGTCCGTACCATGCTTAGTGCTAGATGGATATCAGTGTTCATTTGAGAAAAATTGATTCTTTGTCTCAAGAAACAACCAGCTTGTTTTCTCCAGATATTATCACAACAACATCCCCACTCTCCTCATCAATGACAAATCCATCTCTTCCACCTGTCTACTCTCTCAATCTGAAATGATCCACAAGGCACTTGGTCATGCAAGTTATAGCCGAATAAGGAATAAGTTGAGCATTCCCATCAGTCCAGACTCAGAGTGTAAGAGCTGTGCCCTGTGAAAAATCACTCAAGGGTCCTTTAAGAGCACACACTCTCGAGCTGACAAACCATTTCAAGAGCTCCATCTAGACCTAATTGGCCCCATTCATCCTCCCTCCTATAACAGACATTGTTATATTCTCACAGTTGTTGACAGCTCTACAAGATTCTGCTCGGCCATTCCTATCAAGTCCAAAGACACTGTCTCCACCGTTCTACAAAATGCCATCAAAATTGAACAAAAACGCTTTGGCTATTACCCCTCAGTCCTACACTCAGACAGAGGTACGGAATTTGTGAATAAAAATATGAAAGAGTTCTGTGAAAAAAATTTCATAAGGGCTCGCTTCTCCAATCCATACACTCCTGAACAAAACGGAATTGCCAAGAGATACAACAGAAATATTATTGAAAGTCTACGTACCATCCTTATTGACTCAAGTCTGAAAACTCAGCACTGGGACAAAGTTCTCAAAGCTTGTGTTCTCACAATCAACCAATTCCCTTCTCATAAAAGTAAAAAATTTCCTTTTGAACTATTCAAAAACAGATGCATCCCTCTTGACTTCTTCCATCCTATAGGATCTGAGGTGGTGATCCTAAAATCGCCTGCCCAAAACCGCTCCAAAATTGATCCCAAAGGAATTGTAGCCACTCTTATTGGCTATGATGACAACCTTTGGTCATACAAACTACTTACAGACTCGGGCCAAATTGTTTCCTCAAGACACATCAAGGTCCTTGGATTCAAAATTTGTACTGAGAATGCATCCAACAGTCCACTATATTGGGACGATTGTATTGAAACACCTCCCTCTCCACTTGATAATCACTCATATCACATCAAGACCGTGCTTCAATACCCAAATGCGCCCTTGAACAACGTGTCGGACAAAGAACAATCCAAGTCCAATTACTTCATATCCTGTGACTCCCATGATGAACAAACCATCCTCAAAATCTCGGAGGAATCCAACCCCCCGGTTCCTGACTCCACTCCCAGATACCACCTACGCAATTGATCAGAGAAAGTCAAGCCCGTAAAATACTCCTATCACACCAAAGAAATCACAGAGTACAAGGACGCGATTGATGAAGAATTTGACTCCATAGAGTCCAAAGATGTCTGGGAGGACCATCACGAGACGCCCAATAACTTCCTGGACACCACTCTAATTCTAAGAACCAAACCCCAGACAGCCTCTTCCAAAGAAAGGAAGAAAGCACAACTCTGTATCCGTGGATTTCAACAAGTTCCAGGTGTTGACTTCTTTGAGACTTACGCTCCCACGGGAAAATTCCCCTCTCTTCTTGCCCTTCTCTCTCTTAGCATAGACAAATCTCTCCCCTTAAGACAGTTCGACGTCAAGGCCGCTTTCCTTTATGCCCCTCTACAAGAGGAAATTTTCATAAAAACTCCTAAATACTCAAAACGGTCTGCCCCCTTCCTAAAACTAAAAAAATCACTCTAAGGCCTGAAACAGGCCCCAGCCAACTGGTACAACACTCTAACTGACTGGCTCAAAAGCATCAACTTTCTTTCCTCCAACTCTGACCCCTGTCTCTTCATTCATTGGGACAGACACTCCTTCCTGTTCTTTCATGTTGATGATCTCATAGTCGCCGGCAAGATTGATGAGTTCAAAAAACTATTTCTCACTTGATTCCCTGAGTCCTCAGCTCACAACCCGGACCTTCTCCTTGGAATGGAAATGAAAATTGAAAACAACCAAATCACACTCAACCAACGTAACTTAGTAAAAAAGGGACTCCAACTTTTGAACTTGGAAGGCTGCAGACCTGTATCAACTCCCCTCACACCCAACATACAACTATTCCCAGCCAGTGAAGAAGAAAGAGATAATTTCAAAGCCCTGAATATAAACTACCAGACATTCACAGGAATTCTAAACTTCCTGGCCTGCCGCACCAGACCCAAACTCTCTCCTGCGGTATTGATCCTCTCTCAATTCAACAATGAACCCAGTATCAATCACTGGAAAGAGGTGATTCATGTCTTCAAATATCTGGCGGGCTCCATCGAAGTCTCTCTAAAAATCAAACCAAGTCAAGACCAAAATCACTGCATTCAACACTATGGCAACTCAACCTGGGGGGATAAGCACAACTCAAGAAGGTCCAGAAGTGGATACCTATGCATATGGAAAAACTGCCTCATCTTGTGGTGTAGCTCTAGTCGGAAAAACATCACTCTCTCCTCCAACAAGGCTGAACTGTGCGCTCTTTCTGATGCTTGTCAAGAGAATCTCTGGACCTCCCACCTTGTCAAAGAACTCTGAGGAATCAATCTTGAACCTTCCAATTTCAAAATTGACAATAAGGGACTGCTCAACAAGGTCAAGCACTTTGGACACAACTCAAAAACCAAACATCTTGACATCAAGGCAAAGAAACTCAGAGAAGATCTCAACAACAACCTCATCTCACTCACACTCATCAAATCCGAAGACATGATAGCCGACTTCCTCACCAAGGCATGCACCAGAGCCTCCCTCAACACCTTCATCTTGTCCTTCCTTCTGTCTCCTCATACCAAATAATGGGGGGTGTTGAAATTGTCTCTGCTCTTCTCGTGCACGCACCATCACAGGTGTCATCTGAGTGTCACACCTGCTCTCATTTCCTCTCATCACCCTCAGTCACCTCGAGCTCTCTCTCTCTGATCCTTGGTTTATTAATCTCTTATCCGTTTTTGATCAAAACCTCTTCCCATCATCCCTTTTCCACTCTCCCAACGCCACTCAACTCCTCCACTTATCTCTCTTAACTTCAACTCCTCAATCACTTCAACTTATTGATTCTCAGAAAGTCTGAAGACCGAATCCCCAACTTACATCTGTCACTTGGTTATTTGGTATGACTTTGACGACCCCAATTTTCCTTTTCTATCTCTCCTTCTTTGTTTTCCTTTTTCTTCCTCTTCCTTTGCCGTTTCAACGTTTCTTCATCCTTCTTTCCTGACCAACAGATATTGATTGATCCTTCTCCTTTTAGAGGAGATAACCTCTGACGCGTCAATCACAGGCGTCTACTTAAAAAATTTAAATCAATCCTTTTTGGACCCTTCAACTTACCTCTTCAGACCTAGTGGTCCTCTGTGGTATGATTTCATTCAAGTTCTCATGTCTAGCGCTCATGTTTTCACAGTCATCCTTCCATTTCAAATGCTCTTTCCTATCTCACCGGATCTTTTCATTTTTCTGATTGTACTTCTTCTGTTCCTCAGTCTTGGCTCTTTGTCATTTTATATTTTGTGGAATTCAATTCTCCAAATTTATCAATTTTGCTGGTTGGGAAAAGCATGAAACATGCTTGGCAGCTGCAAGCCCTCTTTTGTAGCTTAAATGGTGTGACCCACATGGGCTTGGTGGTGGAAAGTCATGTGCTGGGTGTTTCTTACAAAGTTTCTGAGCCCTTATCATGTATAAAATGTTGCAGGAACTACCTGCATGCTGTTTCAATGTAATGAGGTATGCTGTTTTAACGCATGTCACCTTGGGTAACTTGAGGGTGTGACTTGCAGGTGTTGTATGGTTCATATGGTGGCAAACTGAGTATCAGAGTGCTTGAGAGGACGCTTCAGAGCTCTTATTTTGTGGTGAAAGTTTCAGAAAAGTCGTGTGTACTGAGTTGTTATTGCTGGTTGGTGAGAATTGAGATATACTTGGTTGCATGAGCCCCTACTTCTGTTGGTGCATGTGTGTGTGTTGTATGGTTGGAATGGTGGCAAACTGAGTATCAGAGTGCTTGAGAGGAAGCTTCAGAGGGCTTATCTGGTGGCGAAAGTTCCAGAAAAGTAGTGCTACTTGCTTTAATAGTACTGGTTGTGGTGTAAAATTGGTACTGATATGGTTTGAGTCCTGCTGGTATGGGGTATTTTGTTTTTTTGTGTGGTTATTTCAAGCATAATCTCTTTGATTATATATTAAATTAAGACTTTTCATTACCCATGTGACATAATCCAGTCTGTGCCTGGTGTTGGGTTGTTTTTGTGACAGGTGTTGATATGGTTGAAGGGGTTTTTCTGGTGATTGATTTGGTTTTTCAGGTTGGTTTGAGTTTAGATTATAGTTTATGAGGGGTTTGGAATTTATTTAGTATTTTCTTGAATTTCATTTGATTTAATAATAATAATTTAATAAGATAAAATGAGTCTGATGGCTATAGGACAGGTTTGGTTTACCACATCCCCCTCCAGACTTAATGCTGTCCACAGCATTTCCACATATAGACATCAGACTACTCCTCCTTCTTCCTCCTTTTAATGTTTGGCTCAATAATTTTCATTTTTTCTTATCATTATTCTTTCCTAGTTCATTAATTGTTCAGATATAGTCAAAGTAATGGGATCAAAAGATCTAAAAGGTCCTATGTGCTCCAGTTGTCCCTGTCAAAATCTTGATGGTTTATCTCTATGTTATTTCTTCTTCATTCATCTTGTTGTAATCCTTGTAGCAATTTGCTTTTAAGTTTTGCTTCACAGATATAAACCTTGGATGCCTTTATTTTGAAGCTTTGATATTTATTTTGATGCTTCAACAAGGCACTTTGAAGTCTTGATTAGATTCATATTCATTCAATTTTTGGTATACCTTCTTGAATAATTTTTCTTTCTTTAAGTGAAGAAAATTCTTTGTGTCACTACTTATTCTTAGCAATAAGGATTCCTTCAAAACATGAACTCTTTTCTAAAATTTCTAGCCCAGCTGTCACCCATAGCTCCAGAGGAAGGGGTATCACTTAACCTAATGACCCTTCTACTCCCAGAGTTTGTGGAACAGGGAGAACTTCTTCAAATTTACCAGCACCAGTGGCTACCACCCGTATGAGAAGATTTAGGCAAAAATCTGAGTGTATTGCCAAATAGGACCAACGGAACCGACACACAACATGATTAACAATAGCTGACATGAACATGAAATGATGAAACAAATGAGTGATGAAATGAAGGTGAATGTCTTACCCACAACGGCTTTGAGTGATTTGAGTGTGGATGGACACAGTGAGGATGGACAAGGGCAATGAGGAGAAGACGGAAAGAAGAGGGAGTAGTCTGAAGAGAACAAGCATGAGCACAAGAGAGTCTAGCGGGCGCAGTTGAGAGGTTGGCCTTAACGCCTCACATTTGATCAGAAGTCTCAAGGATTTCAAGGATTAAGCTGAGATGGGTTAGTCAAGTGGTGTGTTGAATGAACGAGGTGGTGATTGATGGTTTTGAATTGAGGAAGAGCAAATGGAGCGGGACAGCGGAGGTGGATGGTGATGAAGTTGATTACGTTGATTTTTAAAGGGAAAGATGTCGATTAGGAGTTAGTGGAGGATGATTTGAGAGGAGACAGGAGATGTTGGTTAGGGAGAAAGGTTCGGAGAGAGTGGAGGAAATTGTGGCGAGGACAAATGAGGAAGAGCAAAGATGAGGAGACAAGGAATTGGGATGAAGAAAAGGGGTTGGAAGAATGAGATGAAGGATGAGCAGGAGAGAAGGGGAAAGAAGATCAAGGTTGAAGGGAGAAGAGGTAGGGAGTTTGGAAATGGAGCAGCCACACTGGGGATAATTTGGATTGACGCGCGGTGGAGGAGAGTGAAACCATCAGGTGAGCTGGATAATAATGACACAACCCCATGATCAAATGAGAGGTGTTAGGATAGAGGAGACCAGATGGGCTGTGGAGGAGCGGAGTGCCGGCTTAGTCAGAGAGTTGGCTATCATTTGATTTGAGGGAACTAGGCAGGTGATGAGGGAACGATTGTCGCGCTGCTCACAAAGCCACTTGATCTGAGTGTCAACATGTTTGAGGGCTCTATGATGAGACTCTTGGTTTACAAGGTTGTTGAGAGCTTTGTTGTTGATCATAGCGCAGTGAGTCAGTTTGAGAGAGGGATTTATTTCTTGAATTAGGTTTGACAGCCAAATCTTCTCTTGGGTGGCCAGGACAATAGCCTTCAATTCACCTTTGGTGGATGACAGGGAGATGGTTGGTTGTAGTTTGCTATGCCAGGACACTGCACAACCATACAACAGTATCACATACCCAGTATGACTTCTTCGAGATTCAGGATTGTTTCCTCCATCCGAGTCACTATAAGCTTCAATGTTGTACTCAAATGATTCATTGCGTAGGTGGAGGGCCAGGTCTTTTGATTGGTTTAGATATTGCCAGACATGCTTAGATTCAATCCAGTGAGTCATTCCGGGCTTGTTGTTAAAAAGCGAGAGGAAGGAGACAGCGTACAAAATGTCTGGTCTGGCAGGACTAGCAATGAAGTTCAAGAAACCGGTGGAAGAGCAAAAGTTGATGTTGAGATTGATGAAAGAGCTGTGGTCTTCATTGGTAGCGGAGATAAGTTTGATATTTGGTGTGATGGGGGTGGAGATAGGTTGGCAGTTGGAAAGTCCAAGTTCCAGAAGAGCAGTCTCAATGTGATTGGGTTGCTGCATAGCGGGTCCGTTCTTGGTTTCCACAATGAGATTTCCCAGTATCTTGGAGAGCGGTCCGTCGGCGGAGATGCTGAATCTTGCCTTCAGTTGCTCCCAGAATTCAACTGTGTTGCCAACAATAAGTAGGTCATCAACATAAACAAACACGCAGAGGCTTTTTTGTGATTGATGTACAAGCAAGGATTGGCACTTGAGATGATGAAGCTTTCTTTGACCAGCCAAGTTCTGAGAGTTTTGTACAAGCTCTTTGGGGCCTGTTTAAGTCCGTACAGAGCTTTTTTTAATTTGAAGAGTGGAAATTTTGAGTCGTAGCCGGAGGGAGCTTTGATATAGATGTCTTTGTCGAGAGGCGCTTGAAGGAAGGCAGACTTGATGTCCATTTGCCATAGGGTGAGCTGATGGTGTAGGGTGTAGACCAGGAGAACACAAAGGGTAGTAATGGAGCCAGTGGGAGCGTAGGTCTCGCCATAATCAAAGAATTGGATTTTTTTGAATCCCTGGACACATAAACGGGACTTGAACTTGACGTTGCTGTTGTTTGGCTTGTCCTTAATGCGATAGACCCAGACAGTTGTGAGAGCATTCTTACCATTGGGTAGTTTGTGACAGCCCTCCCACACCTTCATCAGTTCAATCCTGTGGAGTTCGGATTTCATGGATTTGATCCAAAATTCCTTGTTGTCACAGTGGGTGGCTTCAAAGTAGCTTTTGGGCACCGAACAAGCTACAAATCCATATCTTTGAGGTCTTTGAAGGGAGGATTGATCGCAAAGAGTTTGAGACGAGTCGGAGACAAGTTGATTAGAGATTTTGACTTCCTCAGTTGAGGAGAGCTCAGAAGTGGAGTTGTCGGTCTTTTGAGAAGGTAAGGAGGATTTTAGGATGGAAGAGTGATTGGGGGAGTTGTCAGAGGAGGAGAGATTGGAAGGAGTCAGGGAATTAGGTGAGGAGTTGATTGGGACGGGTGGAGGATGCGTGGAGTTCAGAAGGTCAGTGAGAGAGGTATTGTCAGTAAGAATAGGGTCAAACGGAGAGTCGGAAGGAAGGGAAGGATCGGAGACGTGTGAGTGGGAAATGTTTTCAAATATTTTGAAATGCTTGGAACAAGCAAGGGTTTTGGAGTTGGGAAGATAGATTTTGTAAGAGTTGAGATCAAAGTCAAACCCAACCAGAATTCCCTCCTTGCCTTTTTCTTCAAATTTGTCGGGACTGGAAGCTTGGTTTAAGACGACAGCTTTTGAGCCCAGGGTTCAAATTAGGTGAAGTTTTGGCGGTTTTTGCGTCCACAGTTCGCGGGCGGAGGTCTTGGCAGGGAACAAAGGTATGAGATTGAGGATTTGACAAGCGCTGACAAGTATTTTGTCCCAGAGAGTGGAAGGAATGTTCATGTTGATCATTGCAGTCCTGGTGGCTTCAAGAATGGTGCGGTTTCCTCATTCCGCAATGGGATTATGTTGGGGCGTGTAGGGTTCCAAGGTGGTGTGTTTGATGCCGTTTTTGGAGAAGAATAGGGAAAGTCGATTATTCACAAACTCGCCCCCATTGTCCAAATGGAAGTTTTTGAGCGAGTATCCAAGCCGGTTTGTGTGCAATCTGAAGAACTTGATTACTTCGTCCGGGACGTCGGACTTGAGGCAAAGAGGGATGCACTTTTTGAACTTGAAGAAGTTGTCGGTGAGGAGAAGGAAATACCTGTGTCCTGACATTGAGGAAGGGTGGATAGGTCCACAGACGTCCGCGTGGATCTGTTTGAAGACGGTCTTGCTGCCAGGGACTTTTCCGCGGAAGGGTTGGTGAAAAATCTTGCCTTTAGCGCAGGAGATGCAGTCAAGCTTGTCCCAGCAAAGGTTAGGGAATTCCTTCAAGAGCTCTTGAGTTCTTCCCAGGTGGGGATGACAGAAGCGTTGATGGATTGTTGATAGAGAGACAAAGGAGCACAAGACAGAAGGGGAGCAAGATTCACCCACATTGATAAACAGAAGGTTGTCCTTGATTGTACCGGAGAGGATTGAGCAACCTTGAAAAACGATTGAAAACCTGTTAGGGGAGTTCAGGAACAGTGAGCAACCCTTTTGGATGAGTTGGCCCAGAGAGACCAGATTGATAGCCAGGTCGGGGACAAACAACAATTGTTTGAGATTCAGCGTGACAGCGGTGGTCGTGAGGGTAGCTGTTCCACACCCCAGCAAAGGGATGGGAGCCAAGGGATTTCCAGTTTGAATTTTGGTGTTGTCGGGGCTGATGTGATAGAAGAATTTGGGGTCGTTGAACATACAATTCAAGGATCCAGAGTCAAGCAGGATGCAATTTTGGTTCAGAGATTGTGAGGTGACCATGGCAAAGTTGTAAGCAAGATGAGTGGAGGGAGACTGTAGGGTGTTGGATGCTGAAGTGCCTTGAGAACCAGATCCCGAGTTGGATGAGTGACCGGGATTGGGACACAAATGGGGGTAGAGCCACCAGCACTTGCTGCGCTCGTGGTTGGCTTGAGGATTATGCCAAGTGGGGCGACATTTGATGACCTCGGACTTGCTCACCATGGCTGAGGCGTAGGATCCGGCAATCACTTCATTTTTTATTTGATTCAGGTGTCGTAGGACCAGATCAGCGTTGATTTTGGCTTCACCAAGCAAGTGAGTAATGGTGGTCTTGAGGTGATCGAGTTGAGGGGGAAACTTATAAAGAAGAAGGTAAGCCGCAATGTTGTTGTCCATTTGTATTCCAATTTCGGAAATTTGGAGGAGGCAGGCCATTGCGTCCGTGATGAACTTTTCCACTTTCTTTGGGTCAAACTGCAGATTAAGAAGTTTGAAGAAGACTCTTGACCAATTGGCTGTTTGTGAGGAGGCGTAGTATTCATTTATGGATTTCCAGAGCTCAATACCGTTGGTGAGAAGGTGGTCTTTAACGCAGTTGATATAGGTTTGGTTGTCAATTTTGGCCAGGATGTATCCCACAATCTCCAGGTTGGTTTCAGGAGGGCACTTTTTGGGTTTGGTAGAGTTGAGCCAATGGGCTATTCCTTTGAGAGACAGAATGGTGTGAATCTTGGACCGCCAGAGGGAAAAATTTGAGTCTGAGAGACTTGGGATGGAATCTGTGAGCGTTTTAAGTAGGGACAACTGCGTGGTATCCATTGGTCCGTTGTTCTTGGGTTGTTCAGTCAATGGGGCCTTCGGCTTTTAACCGTGAGAAGATTTGGGCAAAAATCTGAGTGTATTGCCAAATAGGACCAACGGAACTGACACACAACATGATTAACAAGAGTTGACATGAACATGAAATGATGAAACAAATGAGTGATGAAATGAATGTGAATGTCTTACCCACAACGGCTTTGAGTGATTTGAGTGTGGACAGACACAGTGAGGATGGAAAAGGGCAATGAGGAGAAGACGGAAAGAAGAGGGAGTAGTCTGAAGAGAACAAGCATGAGCACAAGAGAGTCTAGCGGGCGCAGTTGAGAGGTTGGCCTTAACGCCTCACATTTGATCAGAAGTCTCAAGGATTTCAAGGATTAAGCTGAGATGGGTTAGTCAAGTGGTGTGTTGAATGAACAAGGTGGTGATTGATGGTTTTGAATTGAGGAAGAGCAAATGGAGCGGGACAGCGGAGGTGGATGGTGATGAAGTTGATTACGTTGATTTTTAAAGGGAAAGATGTCAATTAGGAGTTAGTGGAGGATGATTTGAGAGGAGACAGGAGATGTCGGTTAGGGAGAAAGGTTCGGAGAGAGTGGAGGAAATTGTGGCAAGGACGAATGAGGAAGAGCAAAGATGAGGAGACAAGGAATGGGGATGAAGAAAAGGGGTCGGAAGAATGAGATGAAGGATGAGCCGGAGAGAAGGGGAAAGAAGGTCAAGGTTGAAGGGAGAAGAGATAGGGAGTTTGGAAATGGAGCAGCCACACTGGGGATAATTTGGATTGACGCGCGGTGGAGGAGAGTGAAACCATCAGGTGAGCTGGATATTAATGAAAATGACCACCTGAGGAAGGAAGGAAGGAAGTAACTCATCTATCCTTAACCTTTTCTCTCTCTCTCTCTCTTTCAAAGGCATTCTCCAACCTTAAAAATTCTGGGGACTGTAAACTACCAAACTTGAGTAAAAATTTAGGGGATTACCATTCTTTGGTTTCCACAAAGTATCATGCACTAGCCCAGAAATATCATATGTAGTGATATCCTTAAGATTAAATGAGATTTATGGGATAGGTCTATAGAGATGTAGAGAAGGGAAGTAATCAAGGGGAAGTAATTAGTATAATGTCACAACTGCCCCTGGCGTGCAAGGGGCGGAATTCACAAGCACTACTGCTCACAGAACTCAAGATTGAGAATTGAGATAGATTGAAATGAGGATAGAAAGATTAATGACAATGATAAGAAGGAGGAGAATCCAGGATCAAGGCTCTGAAGGAGTTTCAAGACTGAATCCTATAAGAGTAACACCAAAGGGGTAGGTGAGATGAGTGAGGTAGGCTGGGTTGTCTTTCTTGTGCTGAGATGACACCTATTGGATGGGACTAACCAATAAGAAGTAATATACTGATACCTTGTTTGGAATCATTCCAGGAAGGGAAGAGAGGCCAGTATATGTGATGACTGAAGGAAGGCCTTGAGGAGGGATGACTGGTTCTGGGGCTGGGATGCCCCGCAGTATTAGATGTTTCCCAATTGGGCATGAGGCAGTGGCTTGAAGGATTTTGTAATGGACCTTTCCAGAAAGGTATGGAATTTACTGAACTGGAGTAGGGGCGGTGTGGTGTCAATATATAGCCTTGGATTGGGAACTGCGTCGCGGCCTGCGCGCTCAGCATCTGGTAGGTCGGGCTCAGCAGTTGGGGTGCGCTTGTTCTCAGCAGTGGCCGCTGCGGGCTCAGCAGAAGGCGCATCAGGGCGAAGCACGCAGCTGCGGGCCGTGTCTGACTAGGGGAGGCGGGCCGCGACCCGCTTGGGTGTCCAACCCAGTGATGGAGCTGGGCCAATCAGGTTCTCGGGCGGTTAGTTAGGGAAGGAAAGGGCGGAGCGATCGCGGGGCTATACCCGTGGACGGCCGCGCGCAAGCGCGGGCCGGCTACGGGACTAGGAAATTCACGACGGCGCGTCGGGCGGATACGGGCAATCGCGGTGAACTTTGAGAAGCGCGCGGCGGAGGGCCGCGCCGCAGGGGAAAAACCGGATGCGTGTAATGGCAGGCGAGCAAGCGGAATAGGATACGGACAGGGTACAGGTTAGGATATGGGATAGGGTTTTGGGCCTATGGTTTCCTTCTTCATTGTTGTTGGGTTGTTCATGTGCTTTTACTTAGGTTAGTGTTGAGGGGGAGGGCTCAAATACCTTTCCCCTCAACTCTGGGTTGTAGGGGGGGCATCTTACCATTGTATCATCAGGAGGCGAGGAGCGGAAAAGGGAGCGGACTTAGGAAAACAGAATCCCTCCCCTCTTCTCTCCTTTTCTCCTCTTCAGGCTCTCAAAAACTTCTCTTTACGCTCGGTATCTAATCCTTACAGACGCTTTGACCCAAGAACTCCTGAACCTGCGGCAACTTCATGACGGATAACCTCTAAAGTTTCCACATCTGGGGGTCTGGCCGGGAATCTCTTTCGTCAATGTCTCTTGAAGGTACTCAGATGCTGTTTGCCTCTCCTCTTTCCTCCTCCTCCTCTCGCCAGCTCCTCATCGACCCAAGGGACTATCCGCACATCCGCTTCAACGTCGCGGGTGTGGAGCGGTTTATTTCACGTTACGACCTGATTGCAGACTCCGAAGGTGCATTGGATTCCGAGAAGGCACGCTATATTGTCTTGTTCATTGAAGGTGCGGAAGAACGTCGGGACGTGGAGGAGATGAGCGGCTATCTGAACCGGAATTGGACAAAGTTGAAGGGGAACATGCTGGCTAGATGGGGGGGGCGTAACTCTCATTTCCGGGGAAGCGACTTCAGGCCACCCGCGGAACCAGGCTATGGAGCGGACACGCGCAATGGGGACCGGTGGCGAATGGAACCGGGCTACGCGGAGCTGTATTACAGGGCAGCGCGCGTCCCGGCCTCGCCGCTGGTAGCCACCCCTTGGGCTGACGAACTTGCAGAGGTGGCAGAGGGCCTTGAGGCCTATCTGAATAGTATCCAGCGTCCTAGCATGTCCGCGCCCCGGGCACGCGCGCGTGGAAGCAACGGTGATGGTGGGCGGACAAGACACAAGAGTCGGACGGCAAACCCAATCGATCCAAGGCCGGCAGAGGCGGGGTGCGTGTTGGGGAAGCGGGTATTGGCAGGACCGGTTCAGTCTAACGGCGGGAAGCGAGCGAGGACAAAGCAAGAAGAGGATACTCCGCGCGGTTTGGGATTCGGCGAACGGCGGATAAATCTGATGGGAGGTGGGGGACAAGCGGTGGTGGGAGCAGGTCATGTGTCGGGCGATTGTAACCGAGGCGAGACCCTTTTGACGGCGGACAAGACGGACACCAAACGGGAAAGGGAAGCGCGCCGGGACCAAGAATCGGACAGATCAGGCACTGACGGCATGGTTTGGAGGAATGCAGGGAGATTGGGCGACGGACGCGACCCTCATGGCATTGGCTGAAGCCACCAGCTGGGGACAGCAGCTAAGTTTGGGGGGGGAACTAGAGGATAGGGCGCAGGCGCGGCGATGGGATATAAAAAAAAAAAAAAAAAAAAAAAAAAAAAAAGAAATCTTTCACCTTTTCTATCATTTCTCACTCGTCACTTTTTTTCTTATTTTCTCATTTTTTTTTATCATTTCTCGGGCGCGGGCGCGGTTCTCAACCTCGCGTCTTAGTTCTCACTCAGGCGCGGACCCGGCTCTCATTCTCGCCCTCACAATGCGCGCGGCGCGGATTTTTCTCGGTAAAACAAATTCGCGTTTGAGGCGTGTATTTCTCTCAATGAATAGGGAAACGCGGTACAACAAAAAGCGGATAAAAGAAGGAAGGGAAAAAGGAAAGGGGAAGAGGGGACGAGGCTGAGGCGCTTAAGCCATCTTCATCATTTCCTCCATTTCCGCCCTCAATGACGCCAGTAGAGCCCGGAATGACGCCAAGAGTTTGCGCCGGGATTCCAAGGATTGGGCTCTGGGAGTCGCAAGGTATTGGCGGAGCATCGTAGTTGACCTTTCCGCAAAAACTTCGAAGCCGGCCGCCGGGAGCGCCATCACAACCGGAATCTCCGGGATCTTGGGAGAGTTGGCGGGAGGAGGGGCTGGTGCGGACGGGCGCTCAGGGGATCCAACGGGAGGGTCCGGTCTGATAGGAGGCAATGACAAGATGACCACCGGCGACGCGGGCGGAGGAGTAGGGCCTTGTGGAGTTGGAGGAGTCGGAGCAGCGGGGGGAGGAGGAGGAGCCGGAGCAGGGGGCGGAGGAGGAGCTGGGGCCGGAGCAGCGCGTTGCCTAAGGATTTCGTCGATTCGCGGGTCCCTCGTGCCTTGCGTAACCCGGACGCGATCCGCCCAAAATCGCAAAGCCCTCCGATAAGCCGCGAAGTCCGGATAGTCTTCCTTACGCGGTGGTCCCGCGCGGCAAAGCGGAGAAGAGGAGTCGCGGTCCGAGTTCGGACGAGGACGGCGGGGAGGTGATCCGGGTGAAGTCCACAAGTCCTCCGAGATAGAGTCGTCATCCGAAACCACGAACGGGTCCGGACAAGCCCTCTTGCGCGGCCGAGGACGAGAGCCAGATTGGTTGGGGGCACGGGGCATACCCTTGCTAAGCAAGCAGCGGCGGTGTCCGCGGAGGCACGCGGAGCAGGCGCGGCGGCCGGACACGACAGAGCATGCAAGCCCGTTTCGGGCGCAGAAGTTGCAGCGGACCATGATGATGATGGAGTGGAGGGATAGGGATGCGGAGCGGAGTTTAGAGTTGGTAGAGGGGGTAGGACGCGAAGGACGGCCAAGGTGATAATGGGGAGGACCTCTGGGGACAGAACTCAAGTTGGGGGGGGATGTGGTGTCAATATATAGGCTTGGATTGGGAACTGCGTCGCGGCCTGCGCACTCAGCATCTGGTAGGTCGGGCTCAGCAGTTGGGGTGCGCTCGTTCTCAGCAGTGGCCGCTGCGGGCTCAGCAGAAGGCGCAGCAGGGCGAAGCACGCAGCTGCGGGCCGGGTCTGACTAGGGGAGGCGGGCCGCGACCCGCTTGGGTGTCCAACCCAGTGATGGAGCTGGGCCGATCAGGTTCTCGGGCGGTTAGTTAGGGAAGGAAAGGGCGGAGCGATCGCGGGGCTATACCCGTGGACGGCCGCGCGCAAGCGCGGGCTGGCTACGGGACTAGGAAATTCACGACGGCGCGTCGGGCGGATACGGGCAATCGCGGTGAACTTTGAGAAGCGCGCGGCGGAGGGCCGCGCCGCAGGGGAAAAACCGGATGCGTGTAATGGCAGGCGAGCAAGCGGAATAGGATACGGACAGGGTACAGGTTAGGATATGGGATAGGGTTTTGGGCCTATGGTTTCCTTCTTCATTGTTGTTGGGTTGTTCATGTGCTTGTACTTAGGTTAGTGTTGAGGGGGAGGGCTCAAATACCTTTCCCCTCAACTCTGGGTTGTAGGGGGGGCATCTTACCATCGTATCATCAGGAGGCGAGGAGCGGAAAAGGGAGCGGACTTAGGAAAACAGAATCCCTCCCCTCTTCTCTCCTTTTCTCCTCTTCAGGCTCTCAAAAACTTCTCTTTACGCTCGGTATCTAATCCTTACAGACGCTTTGACCCAAGAACTCCTGAACCTGCGGCAACTTTGTGAGGGATAACCTCTAAAGTTTCCACAGCGGTCCAGCCAGGATTATTTACTATGGGTTTACAGTAGGTAATTCTCATACCAGATAGAGTTGAAGGAGAGATGAGGATACACCAAGCCATAGAGAGAGAGGGAGGAGCCTGGGAATTTTGATCACAACCTGCAGGGAATGCATGGGGATACTTCAGGAGGTGCAGCATGTAGATCCAGGGGTAGAAGGTGGATTGTACTGAGGACTGAGCCTGGCTTAGGAAACTGATTCAAGTTGTGGTCATGCCAATCAGGTAACCAAAAATAATGCCTACCAAGTACTGCCTATGTTGCACCTTCTTACTGTCTTCCATGGAGCTACTTATTTCTCAAATTTATACCTTTGAGGTGCCTATAACCCAATCTTCATGGCAGGAGGACATGAATATTTGACTTTAATGAGTACAGGGTTTGGCAGTTATGAGTACACTGTTATGCCTTTTGGCCTCTGAAAATCTCCTTCCCCTTTTCAACATTTCATTAATGACATTTTCTCCAATCTTCTAGAGAAGTATTCTTGGTATATCTTGAAGATATAATTGTCTACTTGAGAAATCTCAAAGATCATGTTGCACATATGCAAGAGATGGGGCAGCAACTTTGACAGAATAAATTCTTTTTGAACCTCTCTAACTTAAAACTCCACAATCATATGCTTCAATCCCTAGGTGTCCTAATTATTCAGGAAGGGCTATCTATGGACCCAGTACAAATACAATGCATATTAGGCTGGCCTGCACTTACTGCAGTCAAATCCTTGAAAATTTTTCTTGGATTTGATAATTTTTATAGAAGGTTCATTGAGGATCATGCCACAAAGACCATTAATCTTACTGACCTACCCCAAAAATGAATTGATTTTATCTTTACTGAAAAAGCAGCTTTGGAGTTTGGAAATCTTAAAAAAGCCTTTGAAACTGCTCCAATACTTGCTCACATCAATGAGATGGCTTGAAAATATTTTCAAAACTGAGACAAGTTACTATGAGAAGGCAGGAGTTATCTTGCAGTTTTCCTCTTCTACAAATTCTTTTCATCCTTTAGGCTTTTAGTCTTGCAAAATGCTTGCAGAAGAACTCAATTAAAAAATTTTTGACAAGTAAATTCTTGAAATTATTTATTGCTTGAAGAAATGTTTTTCATACCTACTAAGCCTTGTGTAATCTTTCATGGTCTTAACTGATTGTAATTCTCTTCAGTACTTCATGATCACAAAATTCCTCACACATAGAAAGGCACAGTGGGCCAAATACCTCTCCAAATCTAAATTTAAAAGCACGTATTTCCCTGGGAAACAATCATTTTTCCCCAATTCTTTATCAGTTTAAATCAATCTTTACCCAGGGGGGGGAGCACCTTTTCCAATAAAAATCCTGAAAAAATTAGGACACTCTTCTCTAATCATTCTTCCCAGCTCAGTTCAATTATTACTGACCTTTAGGACAAAGCCTCTAGCTTTTACAGGCCCGATTGAATGATCCCAAGTGTAAAAAACTTTGCCGGAATGTAACTTTATCAACAACCATTTATATTATTGATGGAAATGGTTACTTAGTTTATAAGGATTGTATAGTAGTACCAATAACTGACAAAAGTTTTCAATTAATTATTGTCTAAATCAAGTTTTTCCTCAAGCTAGAGTGTAGTCTTATTAGTTTTTACTTTCTATTCATTCATCTATTTATGCTCTTGAGTATCTTTATCTAGTTTTTTCTCTACTCTATACTGGTTTAGTTATAGTTCCAGTTGCACCTTTATTATTGATCCTAGTGGCTCTCCGGTCTCATCTCTGTTTTATTTTGTCCCCCAATTTGTGCATACTCTAATGGTTCAGTATTGAATGGTTTTATTCATTTTTGTTTCTCACTTTTCAACCACTTTTCAGCCCATCTTTTACTTATTCTACCCAAAGCAGCCAGCTCTCAAGTGAATAACCATCATCCATTCTGACTAAAAATGAACCAGAGCTCCCGCCTTTGACTCCTTGGATCTGCTCCTCTCAACATCATAAATTTTCATCTCATCCATTTCTTTTGATTTGACTGGACCATTTGACTAAACCTTCTAAAACTTGGGTTGAAGGGCTTCAATCTTTTATTTTGATTACTCTTTCTTTAGCCGGAAAAATTTAATCTTTGTTTGATCTATTTTACTTACATAGGATAGGACAAATAATAGATTAAGATTGAAATTTGTTGTTAGAAAGAATTCAGGAGAGGTCTTCATTTCAAGGCAAAGAAAATGGTTTAAATAAAATAAAAAAATCTGACCCGGCTTGGTAATAATTTTGAAATCCAAGGAGGGCCTACTTGCTAGGGGCCTAATTGGGGATTGCTGTCTCATTGGATTTTTCTGGGACTTGGACTGCAGTCAGTGTCTGTTTTTAAAAAAACCCTGTGCTCTTTGTTTGTCTGTCTTCTACCTTGTTGGTTGTTCAACTCCTGGTCTTGAGGTGCTGACTGATTTCTACCTTCTTTTCTTTTGCAAGGGTGCAGAGGAGATGATTTTGTTTGCTTGTTTGCTTGTTTTCATTGTTCTGATTATTTTTTTTATTGTTTTTTTGTTTTCCTGATGGTGAAAGTCCAAGCTGGGATGTAAGCCAACTGTGATTGTATTTGCAGAAACAACTGCAGCAATTTAATCCAATTGTGACAACTTGGAACCAGCTCAAAATTTGTGGAAGCAAATTCTTTTCTCAAAAGTATCAGAAAGAACTACAAAAGTTATCCCAATTTGGATAAATTGAAACCAGCTCAAAAATTAATCAAAATTCAATTTTCATTTTTCATTTTTTATTTTGTTTTGAAATCTTGGAGAAGAAAAATGTCAACAATAAACCTTCCTTAAGTTAGAAATCCTTGAATCTCTGCTTGTTGGTAATTGTGGTCAGGATAAAACCTATCAATTGATTGCATGAAATTTCTAATGGGCCAGTGCAACCAAGGCAGTAAAAGACTGTGTTAGCCCATGCTGTGATGACAATTGTAACAATTCCTTGAATCACCAGAATTATGGGCTGCTCCAGATGCTTCCAATTCTGCCTATTCCTTTTCAATTGATGCCTATGGATCTCATTTTGTGATCACCTATTTCTAGTGGTCATGATTCTATTCTAGTAGTAGCAGATTGCTTCTCAAAGATGGCACTTGCTCTTTTCAGTAATGTTACAGCCTCTTCACACTAGCTAGCTAATCTCTTCATATAACATGTCTTCTTAAATCATGGTCTCCCCAATAATATATTTAGTGATTGTGGAGCCTTGTTTGTATCTAGACTAGTTTGGACCTCTTTGTGCCAGCACTTGAAGATTACTTTCAACTTATCAATCGCCTAAAAACAGAAAATTGATGGGAAAACCAAGTGATTTAATAAGATCATCAAACAATACATTTGAATTTACATCTCCTATAAACAGGAAAACTGATCAAGATGGCCTCCACTAGTGGAATTTGCCTCCCAGAACTCCACTCATTCCTCCACCAAGCAGTTTCCCTTCCAAACTCTTTATGGAAGCAACCCAACTTTTGACTCTATTCATATTGCAACTTCTCAACCAGCTACTGGTTAACTTACACTCATTCAGTCCCTCCAATCTCAACTTCAAACCAACCTCAAAGAAGCAAACAAATGCTACAAGGAGCAAGCAGATCAAATTTGAATTTTGGCACCAGCATTTGCAGTAGTAGATCAGGTTTGGCTCAATGCTTGCAACATTTGCAGTACTTTTCCATCCCAAAGCTCTCTGAGAAGAACCTTTATCACTCCAAAAGTGAATCAGTAATATCCTGTAACACATTCAAACTTTCCTTACCCACAAAATGGAAAGGCATACATGGGGTCTTTCATGTGTCTCTCCTAGATCCAGCCCATGTCCTATACCCAGGCACCACTCATCCCCCTCCAAAACCTGTGAAATTTCAAGGTAACTTGGAGTGGGAAGTAAGTTGCATCCTGTATTCCAGCTTGCTCAAAGGAAATCTTCAATAACTTGTTGATTGGACTGACCTCCATTCTGATGAAGATCAGATCTTTTGGGAACCAGCCCACCACTTTGCAACCCTCCCAACTTGGTCTGAGATTTTCATGTGAACTACCCTTGAAAACCTTGCTAATCTTAATCCAGTCCAATCCCATTTCACACCTTTTTCTATCCCATCCAACCCAACCTATCTTCAATCCCTGCAATCTCATTATCACACTGTATCTCCCTTCTCCTGTATTTCAGCTCTTCTTTCTTCTTTTTCCCTTTTCCCTTTCAGTTTCTTTCATTTTTTTTAAGAAAAAAAAAATAAAAATACGTAATTAATATATATATGTATATATATTCTTAACAAATAAAGATTACAAATTATCCTTTAACTTCTCTTCTGCCTTTTCAAAACTATCATGCAAATCATTTACTATTTTTAAAAATTCCTCCCTATCTTCTTCATTTTTAATCTAGAAATTGTTTTCATAATGTGGATTTGTGAAACAAATTCCTCCTCAAATTTTCCTTTCACCATGCAGCCTGAGTCCTTTTTGCTCTCAAATCCCATCCTTGCTCCTCCAACAACTCTTTCTATGGTTGCTTCTGTCAGATTTGAGAAGAAACTTTGCCAAACTCTTGGGTTATTTGCCTTTAATTGGTTTTCATGGGCACTCTAACCACAGTCTTGGCTTCTTCACTCCAACCTTCCAATCCAATCCCTCATTGTGTTTCTTCCATTCCACTCCTACCCAATCCAATCTCCCTTTCTGTTTCCTCCTTTCCTGTTCTTTTTCCTTCCATTATCTTGTTACCTTCCTCACTTGCTTCTTTGATAAAAACAACCTCACCTTGCACTTTTCTTTCAACTCAATCCATTTCCAATTTGGTTGGTGGGCGAAGGTATGGTGGTGGTGGCGGTGTAGCTGTGGTATATCTAAGAAAGCCTTGGTAGTACTAGAAATGCAGAAGTTTCATATGTTAGTTCTGACCTATTCTTTCCATTTCATCTATCCTTCAACACTTGCTCACATATGGATTTCTCCCCAAGAAATTCGATCTCTGGTATCAGCAGAATCTGAGAATTCACCCTTGGTGCTGAACAATGACTATGACCTGTGCTCAAAGATGCTATTGGATTATTGGTTGGTGAATCATGAGGGGTGAAAAAGCAAAAAAAATTCAAAGTTGTAATTGCTTGCATTTATTTCAAATCTCTCAAACAAAAGTACTAGGTATACAGCAATTATTTCCACAAATACAATTATTGCAATGGCAAGAAGAGGGTTAAATCTTGATTCAATTTTTAATTAAACAGGTAAATATTTAAGGGTATCAATTGAAGTTATACACTCAAGATGTAATGGTAAATTCACAGAATGTTTTCAGGTGTTGAAGTTAAAGGTCAATGCTGCAGAGAAGCAATGAGAGGGAAATAAGGAATGGAATCTTGTCACACTAAGAGGAGCAGAGCTGGGAGTCAAATGGGGGCACTCAGGTTCAATTTAAGTAAGAATGGATGAGGATTTATTGACTGGACTAGACCAGCTTTAAGTAGTCTAGATACAAGTCATTTGATAAAGACCAACTTGTGGTTTTAAAAACAAGAGGTTAATGAATAATAAATGATAAACCACCAAAGAGCTTCCCCATAATCAGTGACAGACAGTATGCAACAGGGCAGAGACACAACAGGCCATAAGCAAGGGAATAAAAGCTATTGAAAGAAGAGCAACAAACACAGTAAAATTGAGGCATTAATTCAACTGATTTGGATACTTAACAACTTGGAAACAATCAACCAGTAAGAGGAAAACAAATTAGAGATATGAGAGATTATTTTGAATCATAAAACACTACTTTTATGATGCCATAATACCAGAAAATATCATAAATTTTAAAATAATTTTTTTATAATTTTTATTTTTTTAATTATTTTTTTTAAGTCAGGATGGAAGGGCACTAGCTGCCAGAATCAGCTTGCTACTATTGCAGATCAAGCTGCAAAAGTAACAGAAATAATATAAAAATACTAAATACTAAAATTAACCTAAGAAGGATTTTTATAAAAAAAAAAACATGAATATTATTGCAGAAATGGATTCTCCACCCAAAATTGGATAGGGTCACTTGCTGACCCCACCCTTGAAATCCAACTCCTTACATTTTTAAATAATCAAGGAAAGAAAGACCAAAATACCACGGCACAAGTATGGTACCTTTTTGGCCAATTAAACATTTCACTTGTATTGTCACATCTAGGTTTCACACCTAAAATTCAGTCAGAATTGAGGTGTTGTGTATATTTCAGGAGTTACAGACAGAAATGTGTTCTGTCACAATTCCCGCACGCAGCTGTGGCAGCCAATACACCTGCGCGCAGCTGAGCTACAGTACTGTCATCCTTTCAAAGTTGTGTACGCAACCCCAGGCCTCTGACAAGTATGCAGCCGTGGGACTTTGGGTTGACAAAGTGACAGGCAGCCTGAGAAACCTAGGTACCGCGTAAACATGCTAAAACCTACATGGGAACATTCTACATATTTAATAAATGTTCCTGTGGATAGTAGATAGTCTAAAATACATAAAAGTATATAAAAATACCTAAATAACCTTTACAAGTATTTTTTATTAAATATAATTTAAAATACCAAGAATGTTGAAAATGAGATAATGACTAATTCTAAAAATTTATTAAAATACTTTGATATGCAATTACAAAAATTAAAAAACATCAGTATTTTTGTGAAATACTCAGAAAACTAATGATGTAAAAGTATTATACAAATACTCATGAATTATATTTCTAAGTAATTATTTTAGTGAATCAAGTAAAATTCGAAAATAAGGAGTAAAATCAATGTCATGACTTTGCTCCAATTATTTAATACATAATGAGAACTCACCTGAAATCAGACTATCCTTATGAATGTCTATTAAAATAATTATTCAATTACTGGGAGCATTTACTAAGGATGATTAATTCAATAATAAATAACATGGACAAATTTGTGTTATTCACACATCCAAACATCAATTATAAAGTAGAATCATTCCCATACCCTGTGGAATTAGATGTTACCCGTGCTACAGCACCAATAAAACGTGAAAGGCTTCCACTTTTTACCCTGCTAGCCTCAGTGTCTTTCCCTTTGAGCCCCTGTAACCCTCAGAAGGACAATATTGGGACTCAAAAAGCTATAAATAAAGAGCTCTTTTGAGGATATTGATACCCAGAGACCCAGTTATATTTACATCCAGAAACCATTCCAAGGTAATAAAATACTTATAAGAGATAAGTAAGTGATTTATGGATTTAGTCTGATTAATAATATCCATCCCCAACCCTTTTTTTATCGAATTAAACTGCTGAACAGCCTTATAAACCCAGTAAACAGGTTTAACCCATCAGTGAGTGTCCCAAACAGGTACCCAAAGGATTTAATAATATACCAGTGAGTCTTATTATCCTTTCTATTTTGTGGCGGCTTGGTTACAAAGCCCTGCCACTTCACCATGTAGTTTATACACATATTATCTTTGGGCAATATATCCTTTAAGAATATAAATTAAAGGTTCCAAAGTAACCAGGCCTACATGTTTTCATACTGAATTCCCTGAAGAGAGGTGTTAAAGATCTCCAATATAATTTTGGAACCTCTGTTAATTTATTTAATAATCAATTTATTAATATTGATTTATAACATTAAACCATATCCAAACCAATCAACCTTGCAATAAGCTTTATCCAAATATTTTATGGATTTTTTCTGCATTTATTGAATAATATATTTATTACTTATTCTATCACCTCTGGTAGCTAAAGGATAGCAAGGATCTTGGCATCCAGGAGGCTGACAGCCAGAATTCCAACAGCAGGAGCTTTCAGGTTTTATACCCAAGCAACTGTCACACCCCAAGTTTAAGGGTTATTGTCTTCACCATTCTTTGACATATCCCTCTTCTTAGTACCATTTACCTCAGTCTACAAGTGTGAGAGAAAACAAGAACCTCATCATTAGTGCACTCTGCTTACTACCTCTGACTTATGCAAGTGACCTTCCAACATTGGCAAATCAGTCTATACCTGTAAACCTTGCAAGTCCAATCAATGACTGGTTGACCATCCAGTCAAACTTTCTTCCTCCATGTTTGGATGACCCAAGCCCTTGGATCAAGCTATTCCATTTCCAGTCACAAGCCATATTTGCTCATAAATTGCATAGAAAGCCTACATCAGTTGAAACAAAAGCTATAGGACTAGTCCCATTCCCTGCATAGCCACCACTGTTTGTTGGCATCACTTTTACAAACTCTTGCACATCGTTCCCTCATCCAATGTGTTCACGTATTTGCATAATCTATGGTCTTACACATATTTTCTACACATCCTTGCTGAGATCAAAGTTATTGCATTGGACTTTGCCTTGGTTTCCCTTTATCAGAACAATTTGCCTCCCTGGCAGTTTTTTTGAGACTTTGGACCTACAGTTCATATTTTGCAGTTAGCCTTGCTATACTCAGGGTTTTTCTTGCAATAAGCATTCTCAGTTGGAATATTTTTATCTTGTGGATGGGAAAGAGGCTTTTCTTGAGTATTTGGGATTTTGGATGAATGGAAAAGGGTGGTGAGGTGTGGTCAGTAGTGGAAGAGCCCCCCGGATACTGGAATAATATTTACTTCAGAGAATCAGCAATTGCTTGCAATAAGTTTTCAATAGGTAACCCCTCTTTAGCTAAAAAAAATAGCTAGAAAGGGGTTTAGCAAGCACAAAATACAATTGTACTTGCTTTCATTGCTCACTACGTAGCTAAAAACCTGGATGCCGCAATTGTTGGCTTGATAGTTCCACATTATCAACATCCAACCAACAAAACACACAACACACATTCCAATCATCCAGGTGCATCCAACACAAATCCAATCAAACCGCTGCAAAACAACAGCCTATATTCCATCAAAGCTCTTCAAAATACAACAAATACAACACAATGAACCTCATGGATATCCAGCCATTGTTTGAAAAATGATTTCCAGCTTTTCCACTCCTCAATCCCGGTAAACATTGTGCCTTTCTTGAACTTGAAGAAGCACTGCGCCAGCAGTTCTTGAAGAAAAAAAAATTAACCAAAAAGAAGACATGCCATCAAACGCAACAGAGTGGAAGGCAACATAAAGCTGAGGGAGGATTATTTTAATCCTGATGCAAGATACCCTCCATACATGTTTGAAAGACGGTTCAGAATGAGTAAGAACCTTTTTGAAAGGTTGGTATCTGACTTGGGATTCCATAGCCAATCCTGGACCCAAAGAGTTTTAGGCTCCTTTCTTTGCTTGGAAATATGAATTTTTCAAAAGTAATACACACTGATTTTTTGAATTTTTTTTTTCTTTCTTCCATCATTCTTTCAGGACTGCTGTGGCCAGATTGGCTTTTCCCCTTACCAAAAAATTACTTGTGCAATACGTCAATTAGCTTATGGCTGCCCTGCTGATGCCACAGATAAATAAATTAAAATTGGAGAAACCACAGCAATTCAAACACTGAAAAAATTTGTGAATGATGTTGTTGAAGTATATAGAAATGAATCTCTTTGTGTTCCAAATGATGAAGAACTTCAATTAATTATGAAGGAGTATGAGGATTGTGGTTTCCCTGGCTGTTGTGGAAGTATTGATGGAATGCACTGGGGTTGGAAAAATTGTCCTCAAGCTTGGGCAGGTCAATACCAAGGAAAAGAAGGAATTCCCACAATGGTTTTGGTGTTAGAATTATGGCCAGCAATTAGCTTAGGCAAATGAGCAGTATTTAAAGCAAAAGAAAAGCTGGGCACTGGGTGTCAATATTGGCTAATGGGGCTCTCACAATGGGGCAATATGTTGGATGAATTTGATTGGAATGATGAATGAATGGATGGAAAACAGCAGGGAGAAGAGCCCCTTAAGTACAAAAGATTGGCCTCTTGTGAGCCCATGATACAACAAGCCAAAAGGCAAATTTTCCGCCCCAAAAGAGCTCTACAGGCTATACTAGCCTTGTTACTTGATTGGGACTACATCAGCCCGCATGGCGTCAGTTCCTGAACCCTTACAACTGGCCTATTCCAGTCAATTCCAGTGTTTCCACCATTACGGGGCTGAACCAGCCCCTTGCTGTTCAATCCCCTTGGCTGTTTGTCTGTTACAACCAGCCATGATGACCTCATTCCCTTGTTTACGGGCTGGTTGCCTCATGCAGCCAGCCCCTGGCCCCTCTAATGGGCCAGGTGGGACCCAGGGCACACCTGGGTCCGGTCTCAGACTCACATGGGGGGGTGTGACCAGCAGACATGCTGTCCCCCCGCTCTTTCTCTCAAATCCCTGGTGGGGGCGGTCAAATCCCCTCACCAGGGGCCCTGGGGTTCAATACCCCAAGGGCGTTGTCAAGAAAGTTGGCCTGGGAGGTGATCAGGTCCCCCCAGGCCCATCGCTCCTCCCCCTTGGTAAAGGGGGGGGGGGAGAGCGCCCCTGCTTGGTCACTTCACACAATCAATGGTGGAGGGGTGATGAATTCCCCCCCACTTGTTGGTCACTACGCTTGCGGCCGGCGCCGCCACCTCCTTGGGCAAGGGGGTGGTCAGGTCCCCCCTGCCCTGACCGACCGCACTGTTGCGGCCGGTTGCTGGCTGGTTCAACCCAGCCAGCTTGCCCCCATCCCTCTTGCGACGGCGAGCAAGCTGGGGCCACAAGCCCCGGCTCCGCGGCGCTGGTTGCCGGGCACGACCAGCCGGGCCCGCGCGGGATCCCTTGGCCGTGCAACAGCCCTGCGCAGGCCGTCAGGCCCCACGTGGGCCGTACCGAGGAACCCAGGCGGCCCCAAATGGGCCGCAACACAGGCGGCGGCCCCAATGGGCCGCCCCAAGTCCAAATCGTGAGAATTACATACTTTGGCAGGCCAGCCCATCTGGCCAAGTATGTCCATAATAAAGCTTGGGCCCTTTTTTGCCCAAATAAGCCCATCTGGCTTGGGTTGCCCATCCACCCTGGCGGGCCCGTGAGAGCCCGTGTCCCAAAAGACCATAAAAACGTGTTTTGGCACCCAAATGCCCAAAACCAATAAAACCCACATAGGCCCACGTGGCCCACGTGATGTCCAATGGGCTGTGGAGGCCCATTTTTGCATCCCATTTGGATTACACACTCCTATGCACATTACCTGAGTGCATCCGCATTTCAACACTTGGAAGCAGTTTCCTCTCTCAACTTACAAATTTGACACTGTTTTTTTGGATCTCCTGGAACTCATAATGACATAAATGTAGTCAAAAATAGTCACATATTTGATGAAGTGCTTACTGGTATGAGTTCCATAAATATTATAATTTCTCATATACTATGGTATTGATTTTTTAACTGATATGTGATTTGTTTTGGATTATATGCTCAACATCAACTGTGAATTTTCAAGTGAAAAACCATGAATATACCTATGGCTACTATTTAGCTGATGGAATCTATCCCAATTGGCCAGTATTTGTCAAATCCTACAAAACTTCTCAAGATGATGCAACTAAACATTTCAACACATTCCAGGAGGCTGCAAGGAAGGACATTGAAAGAGCATTTGGAGTGTTGCAAGCTAGGTTTTCTATCATCAGCAAACCTTCTAGATTGTGGTTCAGGGATGACATAGTAAAGGTGATGAAATGTTGTATCATCCTTCAAAAAATGATTGTAGAAGAAAGATCCCCATTTGATCCATTCCTTAATCAGCCTGATCAACATTTAAACACTAACACTACCATAACTCCCAATAATCATGACCCTCAATTGTTTCATTTCTTTCAAATTCTTATTCAAAACTCACATTGGCTTCATAACTCTACCACCCATTTTTAGCTTATGAATGATTTAAAGGTTTACAATTGGATGAAGAGGGGCCTTTATTGATTATCTTTTGTCCAGCTCTGATTAGTATCTAGATCAGAATTGTTTTTTTTTGATTCATCTTTTACATTGGAACTGTTGAATTGAATTTTTTTTATGATTCATTCCTCAAAAAGAACGGAAGAGAAACATAAGAGAGCACAAGCATTGGAGGTATAGTTGATCATCAAAATTGAAACAAAAAAAGCAGACTGATCCTTGATCCTTACATCATCGGCCTTGCCCATCAGAAAACTTTCAGGAGGAGGAGGTTGGTCAACTAATCCTCAAGTTTCAACCAAATTTTCTTTTTTAGCATTCTGAACATTTCTTTACTCTCATCATCTGGGCAGTTAGCTTCCAACTGAAGGATGACAGACATCTGACCCATGGCCACTTTCATCTTGGTTTTCTGGGCCTCCAAGTCATAAAACATCTCTGCCAGCAAATTTGTTTGTTCTGCAATCTTGTTCTGGTGGCTAGCCTCAAGCAACTCCAATTGGTTGGCCAAAAACTTGTCACTGGGCTTGGAATTTGGTTCAGAAGGCGTTTGTTTGTGTTTTGAGGCCTTGACACCTGGCGGTTGCACAAGGGTTGGTTTGGATACTGAGGGGGAGGATGGCTGAGAGTAACTGGTGATTCCAGAGGGGCCATTGCCCATCCATTTTGGATGGTGCCTGAGAATCTCCCAGGTGCCTTTGAGCTTGAATTGCTGGCCTTTGGTTTGCTGGCTGTAGAGTTCTTTTGCATGCCACATCCAATCCATTGGGCTGGACCCACTTGGGGGTGATTGTTCAATGCTGCAGTAGATTGCCAAAACCTTAAGGGTAGCTGTGTTCAGATTGGCCCTCCTGTTCATTCCAAAAAAAAAAAAAAAAAATGAAAAAAATTAGTAATAAATTAAAATATGAAATAGAGAAAGAAAAAATGACCTGACCTGGTATGTATGCATTCCCAATTGCAATATGTTATCTTGCAGTGAAGATCAAAATTGTCTTCCACTCGTTTGAAGAAGAAAGTTCCAAACTGATTGGTGGCATATTTGGAGTCCTTGCTGATGTGAATCCATGATTGAGCCAGCTGCTCTTCCTCTTGAGGGGTCCAGTTGGGCGCACGCTTCTTTTTGGAACTTTCTTGGGGGGTTTGGGCAGTTGTTGACATTGATTCATCAAGAATAAGATCAGCTGTGGAACTCATGGCAAATACAAAACAGGCGGAGGGAATTGAGAAAACAAGATGGTGGATGGAGGGTCAATAGGAATGCAATGGTTTAAATATTGAGGGAGGGAGGGTGGATAGATGGATAGCTATCAAAGGGGGAGGATGGATAGGGATATCGGTGGCAAAATGGGAGTGGGTGGAAGGGTGGATCAAGGGTCAACGGAAGATATGGAGATATGGTGGTAGATATGGATCAAGTCAATGGTGGAAGGTGGGAGATTGATGGTGGAAGGTGGGAGAGATATCTGGTGGTTGATCGTGGTGGAAGATGGAAGATATAGAGGTGGATTGATGGTGGAAGGTGGCCAGAGATACGTTGTGGTTGATTGATGGTGGATGATTGGGAGATATGGAGGGTTACGTTGGGTGTAAATATGTAAATCTTATGGAGGCTTGGGGTTAGCGAGCTCCATAAGTATTTGTAACTTTGTCAATTTGGGGTCGCAAGAGAAGCGTTGATGGACTGCACCGTCCAAGCTTAATTAAGCAGTCAAATCATAATCAATCGTTTGCATCCCCATCCCCATAGTCACTTAACTACATACATACATCCCTACATCCCCTCCTCTTCTCCTCCACCTGCTTTCCTGACTAAAACTCCCCAGCTCATCCAGCCAGTCTCAGCCAGTCTCAGCCAGTCTTGGCCAGTCTCAGCCAGCCCAGCAAACATTCTCCATCAGCCCATTCACATCACACCCAACCAAGCACTTCCTCAAGCACTTCTCCATCCATCCAACACCATCCCTCCCATGTCCATTCCTCATCCTCCATCCTCCAACTTCAATCAAATCTTCAAATCTCAAGCACCCTTCGCACTCAACCTGAGATCCTCGACCACTTTCATCCTCTTCGTCGTCGGATTTAGGTATTTCCATCTATCCTATCATCATCCACCATCCCTTCTCATCTAACCCGACTCCCTCTGATTCTACATCTTCTCTCTCAAACCTTACCTTCCCCTCCACCCTCTCTAACTCAAAACCATCCATCTCAAAACTCAAGTCTCTTTACCGGTCAGTCATCCAACTCTGATCTCATACCTGATCCTCAGTCCTCACCACCTATCGACGATCGACCTGGAATCTATGGAACACAACTTCATCTCGATCTCCATCATCAGCCATCTCCTCAATCCTCCCCCTCTTCCTTCCTTTCTTTCTTCTTCGTTGACATCCTCCCATCCTCCTTAGATTTCTTTCTATATGGCATCATCGTACCCGTCCTACCATTTGCTATCAAGGAGAGACTAGGTTTACCCGATCTCAACGTACAGCAGACGATCGGAATCCTGCTAGCTGCCGAGGCCATCTCATCGGTCATCTTCTCACCTTTAGCCGGTCTCATCGCTGACTTTGGCAACTCTCAATGGGCTTTCCTATCCGGTCTGGCAGCACTACTAGCCGTCAGTCATCCTCTTGCCTCTAACCGTCTGCTCCCCTCATCCTCCCTCTCATCCCCGCTATCTCACTCATCCTTTCTCGCTATCGATTCTGTCCTTCAAGTCAACCGGATTACTATGCTTCGGCCGAACGCTCACTCTACTCGTCTTGGCTCGAATCCTTCAAGGCCTCAGTGCAGGTATGACCCAACCTAGTTCTTTCTTTTTCTTTTCTTCGTCGTCAAAAATCGCCATCGGGATCCCTTTCCCATCCTATTCATCCACCTATGCATCATTAATACATTTCATTCCCCCCCCCCCCTTCCCTTTTTCGTACTTGCAACTTCTTCATTTCGGCCCCACCAACCAATTGTCCAACTTGCGGACGTGCTTCTTAGCTGTTGTCTGGACTGTCGGGCTTGCGTTGATTATCGATACCGTTGGGCCATATCAACTGGGTCGGGTATTTGTAAGCCCAAACAATTCTCCTCCAAACTTGATTTTCCCCTCTTCTTTGTTTTTCTATCCCTCTCCTGCTCGTCTCGTCGAATGTTGATATTCATGTCGATCTCCAATTCTCGTCTCATCATCTCGCTTCCTATTCTCGTCTGATCGTACCCGCCATCGTCGGCTCTTCGTCTAGGGTACGATGCATAGTATTATTTCGATGGGAAGCCTTGCAGCACCTTCCTTAGGTGGGATCCTTTACGATCGATTTGGCTACTATTCGATTTATATCGTCTCTGCGATCGTACTGGTGTTTGACATCTTCCTTCGAATATTTATGATCGAAAAGAGTACTGCTAGAAAGTTCGTCGAGTCGGATGGCAATAAATCCACGAATGATTCGGATGAGAGAACACTCCTGTTACCAACACCACCACCATCCCACTCAGAACCGGATGGAAATCTTGACTTATCAGAGGATCAACCACCGACCAGTCTCCTAGCAAGATACTTTCCGCTCTCAACCGTCATGACCGATCGCGGCCTGATGGCTTGTATGATCGTATGCTTTACACAAGCGACCCTGCTCTCGAGCTTCGATGCCACCGTGCCTTTACACGCCCGAGCTTCGTTCGGATTAGGTTCACTAGGATCAGGCTTGTTGTTTTGTGTCCTGCAATTGGCCTTCCTCTTGAGTGGTCCCTTGTTCGGATGGTGGGCTGACCTAAGGGGTGGGAGGATACCGATCTTGATGGGCAGTCTAGGATTAGTACCTCTTTTGATCCTCTTGGGCTTGCCAACCAGTCAAGGCAATGGCCTTGTCTTCTACGGGATCTCGTTGGGATTGATCGGGATTAGTCTCTCGGCGATAGGCGGTCCAAGTTTTGTCGAAGCTAATCTAATCGTCCAAACCCATTTCGAAGCTTATCCTCATCGATTTGGTGAACGAGGCCCTTATGGTCAACTGTACGCCATCAACAACATCATGTTTGGACTCGGTATGACCGCCGGTCCGATTCTATCATCTTGGCTCGTCGATAGTTTTAACTACCAGGTCGCCATGTCGTTTTGGTCGATCGAAGCCCTTCTGACGGCTATCATTTGTCTGTGTTGGTTGAAACCTTGGCCTGAGCATCGTCCCTCTAACTCATCTACTTGCCATCATGATTGAACCTTCGAATCCAGCCTTGAGCCATTCTCCTCCTCCTTTCCACCCCATCGCCTTTGATCCGATCTCAGCAGTCGTTTGCCTTATTTTCGATTTCTATCTCTGTTTTTTTCATCTTTCTCCTCCTCATCTTCCTCAGATGGAAATGTGGCCTTTGGTTGGATCAATCTGTCGTCGTACGACCGCCGGCGAATGTGGTTTCTTCTCTCCCTCTCTCTCGTATCTTTATCCCTCATAATATTTTAGACGCTGTGGGCTCGATTTGTCAGCATACATCTATTCCTGTCTCTCTCTCTTTCGTGATAATCAAAACGCAGATTCTGTCTCTCGTGATCATCCTTCTCTCGGAATCCGACCGGGTTCGTTTGCCCGTATATATTACTCTCATCCTCTTCCATCCGTTGTCTACATGTATTGACTGATGTGTTGGCATATGCTTGGTTGTAACACTAGACATACCAAAAAAAAATCCTTTGGACGCCTTACACCCCCTTTTTTCTTGTTGGTTTTGAGGCAGAGGAAACAGAGATAGAGGGTCTGTGGGTGTTCTCCCCCTTCTTTATACTTGGGTGTTGTCATTAGCTTTATACTCAGTCCGTTCCATTCCTTTTCTTTTCTTTTTTTTTGGCGGGGGGTGGGGGGGTGGAGGAAGGAGGGATATGGGGCGTGAATGGAATCTTAGGATCATTGATTCTTTCTTTCTCTCTTTCATCTTGTTGGGGTTCGATCGGGCGATGAGCATCAACCGAGGTCTGACCGGCAGCTGCTACATGTACCCTGTCGGAGTAAGCCGCTCGAGCACCCTCCAAGCCACAAAAACCACCCCATCCCCCCTGAGAAAACAAAAACGAATAGGAAAACCGGCGGGGTTTGTGGGTTGCGCGTGGGGGGAAGAAGGTCTGTGGACGACTCTGATTCTGAGTCGAATCGGAATGGTCGAAAGTGATCCATGATATGTACTTGATAAATCCGCGATTCAAAAGAGAGTAAGAACCGAGTGCATGTACGTAATTTCGACTTTTGATTTTTTTTTTTTTTTGGCCGAGCGAACGAACGTTGGTTTGGGATGAATGAGAAGAGAACGATGATGGGAAAAGTGTGAGTGGCACGGTTGGGTAGTCGACCTATTCTTGGTATTCAAAAGCACACCTCGACCTGTAAAGAAAGAAGAAGAAGGAGAAAAAAAAGGGGGGAATGGCCATTTTGATGGCGTCGAAGTACTAATGGCACCCCACTCTTTTGGCATGCACAGATCCACCCACACCATCATTTTTGGTGTGTGGATCTGTGCTTTCCAAAAAATGGAGTGTGGACAAGTGCATGCCAAAAGATGGCGTGTCACTCAAAAAAAAAAAAAAAAAAAAAGATGAAATGTGGAAATGTTTTTTTTTTTAAAAAAAATAAAAGAAAAAAAAAAAATTCTTGAAAAAATTCTTCAAATCATGTTAGGATAGAAAATAATCCTGAAAGATAAATCAATTGATGAGATCTAAAAATACTCATAAAATTGATTCAATAAAACAAACCAATTTTTTTTTTTTTCCCTTCTTATCATCTTTTTTCTTAAAAATTGTAAAAAAACCAATATGTTCTTCTAAGGAAATTCTAAAAAAAAAATTATATTAAACAACAGACCAAAAAAAAAAAATAAATAAAATAAATAAAAAAGGAAAAGGAAAAAAGGAAAAAAGGAAAAAAAGGAAAAAAGGAAAAAAGGAAAAAAAGGAAACAAGGAAAAAAGGAAAAAAGGAAAAGAGAAAGAAAGAAACACAAAGAATGACCCAAACATCAAGCATGCCTCCTGAATCAACCTACTCAGAGGAAATCTTTCTGGGAACAAACCTTGAGCTCTGACTATGAAAGAAACCCAACTGAGCCTGATCATATTGAGGCATTTGATCCTGAGATTTAGGTTCATGAACTCATTTGAGCTTCAAAACATTCTAACTAGAGATGAAAAAATTAATACCTTGTTGATGAAATATTGAGCTCTTGATCCTCAATTTCTGTTTTCATGACTCTTTCTAAAACCAGAAATTCTAAGGCTGGCTTGGTCTAAGTACTCATGAGAGGAAACCAATGGGCATGGAAGAATAATGAAGGGATTCTGGGATGAGGATGAGGAGCAGGACTTCATGTCAAGGCAGGGATGATTATAAAGTGAAATCTGACCAAAAGGTCTGCAAGAGGTCTCTTGTGCTCTTGGTTGGTCTAGGTCTTGCCTTGGGTCTACCTGTTGGGGTGATTGTCTGTCTGGGTCCTTCTGTCTGTCTGGTTCCTTCTGTCTGTCTGGGTCCTTCTGTCTCTCTGGATCATTCTCTCAGTCAATATATCCACCAGGATTTTGGTCTGGTGGCAGGTTCTGAGGTCTATCTTTCTCTGATTAGAATCTTGGTTTCTTTCTTTCTCTCCTTCTATCAAATGATGTTCTGATCTGGTGGGGGGGGTCCTGAGTTTTGTCTTGGTTGGGCTTGATCTTCCTATTGGTCCTTCTATCCACCTTGGTCTGGGTCTGGTGGGGGGTATTGGAGGTTGGCTGGTCAAAAGATCTGGAGGAGGTTCTCTGTCTTTTCCTTCAATTTCTTGATCTTCTTGGGCTGGTCTGGTCTTTTGGTTGAGCTTGATTGGTAGCCTTGGTTGTTCTAGCTG
This sequence comes from Puccinia polysora, assembly GCA_025617555.3. Taxonomy (NCBI): domain Eukaryota; kingdom Fungi; phylum Basidiomycota; class Pucciniomycetes; order Pucciniales; family Pucciniaceae; genus Puccinia; species Puccinia polysora. Next base: position 9,554,017 of record CM062629.1, read on the forward strand.
GTTACAGTGCTGGGCTTGGTCTTCCTCATGGTCTTGCTGTCCACCTCCATTGGGTCTGGTGGTGTTCTGACCTTGAATAGCTGGCTGGCTGACTGACTTGCTGGCTGACTGGATGGCTAGTTGGCTGACAGTCTGGCTGACTGGCTCATGGCTAGTTGGCTTACAGTCCTGTTGGCTGGCTGGCAGGCTAGTTGACAGGCTGACTGCTGGCTGGTTGGGCTTGATAAGGCTGGCTGGCTGGCTTGGCGCTCCAAGGCTGGAAAACTGGCTTTCTGGCTGTCTTGGTTGGCTGACTGTCTAACTGGTTGACTGGATTTCTGAATGGCTTACTGGTTTTGCCAGCTGACTGGCTGACTGGATGGCAGTTGATTGGATGACTGAAAGGCTTGCTGGCCAACTTACCTGCTGGATGACTGGCTATCTATTGCTTTGACTGGCTTGCTGGTCTGAGTTGGCTTGTTTGGTCTGATCTTTTTTTAGCTGGACTAGCTTGCTGGTCCAGTCTGGTCTTGCTGGCTGGTCTGGTCTGGCTGACACAGTCTTGTGTGGCTGGCTAGGTCTGAGTTGGCTGGCTTGGTCTGGACTGGCTGGCTTTTTCTGGGCTGGCTGGTCTTATCTGAGCTGGCTTGCTTGGTCTAGTCTTGCTGGTTTGGTATAGGCTGGCTGGTTTGGTCTGGAATGCCTGGCTGGTCTGGGTGTATACTTGCAGGCTGGTCTGGGCCCACAGGCTGCCTAGATTTGAAATTTAGCAGCCTGGGTGTCTTCCCTGTGTGAGTCCTCTGATTTATCCTGATTGGGGTACCTTGGTGGGGTTCTGAGCTAGCAGGGTTTTGGTCTGGGTTGGTTAATTTCTTGGCCTATTGGTCATTGTTGGTTGGTCTTGGTTGATTGTCTGGAGCCAATTTGTTGGTTCTTGAAAGTATGTTGGTTTATTTTTGCTATTGGCCAGTGGTCTGCTCTTGTGTGGTTGAATGAGGTTGAGGTTATGACCAACCTGGCTGGTGGTGTGAGATGGAAGGCAGAGTTTGGCTGAGATTAAGGTTGAAAAAGGGTCTGGCCCATCCAACTACTCAGATTCATTGCAATTGGGATAACTGCAAGCTGTGGAAATTTCAGGAGGCAACTACAAGAGAATGCATGGAGTTATCCAAATTTGGATAAATCCCAGGTGGTGGCAATGTAGTTGTTCAACATGACTACTAGGAAATTGAGCACATTTTATTTTTTAATTAAGTTGGGTTTTTTATTTTTTGAGATTTAAACACTTTTTGAAATTGATACTTTGTCAGCTTTGGTTGGTTTTTTTTCCAATTTTTTTTTTCACGTTTTTAGGGAATTAATTTTCTCATGGGTGCCATACTCTGAATCATGGATGTTCTAGGTCTGCATGCTGTCACTCACTCCCACATGGACAAAAACCTTATTTGTGGATGTTTCAAGAAAATTCTTTTCCTTTAAAGAAAAAAATGATGCCACAGCCCTGAAGCTGGGTTTCTTGAACCCTCAAAAGAAATATTTGGTAATTTTGGAAGCATTAGAACACCTTCACAAATCCAATCAAAAAAAAAAAACTATGTCGCTTTTTGGATCCATTTCTCTGACTGTTGAATTATTATTAGGGTGATGTTAAATTCATAGCTCCAGTTGTGTGGGAGCCATGTAGGGCCACACACTGCCTGTGGGAGTTTTGTATGGCCCCAAACAACCTGTGTGAATTGTGTAGGGCCCCTCAACGCGTGGGGGCCCATACACTACTCCATATGATTTATAATTTTTAATTTATTATATATTATTATTTATTATTTATTATTATTTATTATTTATTATTTATTATTATTTATTATTTATTATTATTTATTATTATTTATTATTATTTATTATTATTTATTATTATTTATTATTTATTATTTATTATATATTATTATATATTATATATTATTATATATTATATATTATTATATATTATATATTATTATATATTATATATTATTATATATTATATATTATTATATATTATATATTATATATTATTATTTATTATATATTATTATTTATTATATATTATTATTTATTATATATTATGATTTATTATATATTATTATTTATTATATATTATGATTTATTATATATTATTATTTATTATATATTATGATTTATTATATATTATGATTTATTATATATTATTATTTATTATATATTATTATTTATTAATGATTTATTATATATTATTATTTATTATATATTATTATTTATTATATATTATTATTTATTATATATTATTATTTATTATATATTATTATTTATTATATATTATTATTTATTATTTATTATTATTTATTATTTATTATTATTTATTATATATTATTATTTATTATATATTATATATTATTATATATTATATATTATTATTTATTATTTATTATTATTTATTATTTATTATATATTATATATTATTATATATTATATATTATTATTTATTATATATTATATATTATCATATATTATTATTTATTATTTATTATTTATTATTTATTATTTATTATTTATTATTTATTATTTATTATTTATTATTTATTATTTATTATTTATTATTTATTATTTATTATTTATGATTTATTATTTATCATTTATTATTTATTATTTATTATTTATTATTTATTATTTATTATTTATTATTTATTATTTATTATTTATTATTTATTATTTATTATTTATTATTTATTATTTATTATTTATTATTTATTATTTATTATTTATTATTTATTATTTATTATTTATTATTTATTATTTATTATTTATTATTTATTATTTATTATTTATTATTTATTATTTATTATTTATTATTTATTATTTATTATTTATTATTTATTATTTATTATTTATTATTTATTATTTATTATTTATTATTTATTATTTATTATTTATTATTTATTATTTATTATTTATTATTTATTATTTATTATTTATTATTTATTATTTATTATTTATTATTTATTATTTATTATTTATTATTTATTATTTATTATTTATTATTTATTATTTATTATTTATTATTTATTATTTATTATTTATTATTTATTATTTATTATTTATTATTTATTATTTATTATTTATTATTTATTATTTATTATTTATTATTTATTATTTATTATTTATTATTTATTATTTATTATTTATTATTTATTATTTATTATTTATTATTTATTATTTATTATTTATTATTTATTATTTATTATTTATTATTTATTATTTATTATTTATTATTTATTATTTATTATTTATTATTTATTATTTATTATTTATTATTTATTATTTATTATTTATTATTTATTATTTATTATTTATTATTTATTATTTATTATTTATTATTTATTATTTATTATTTATTATTTATTATTTATTATTTATTATTTATTATTTATTATTTATTATTTATTATTTATTATTTATTATTTATTATTTATTATTTATTATTTATTATTTATTATTTATTATTTATTATTTATTATTTATTATTTATTATTTATTATTTATTATTTATTATTTATTATTAATTATTTATTATTTATTATTTATTATTTATTATTTATTATTTATTATTTATTATTTATTATTTATTATTTATTATTTATTATTTATTATTTATTATTTATTATTTATTATTTATTATTTATTATTTATTATTTATTATTTATTATTTATTATTTATTATTTATTATTTATTATTTATTATTTATTATTTATTATTTATTATTTATTATTTATTATTTATTATTTATTATTTATTATTTATTATTTATTATTTATTATTTATTATTTATTATTTATTATTTATTATTTATTTATTATTTATTATTTATTATTTATTATTTATTATTTATTATTTATTATTTATTATTTATTATTTATTATTTATTATTTATTATTTATTATTTATTATTTATTATTTATTATTTATTATTTATTATTTATTATTTATTATTTATTATTTATTATTTATTATTTATTATTTATTATTTATTATTTATTATTTATTATTTATTATTTATTATTTATTATTTATTATTTATTATTTATTATTTATTATTTATTATTTATTATTTATTATTTATTATTTATTATTTATTATTTATTATTTATTATTTATTATTTATTATTTATTATTTATTATTTATTATTTATTATTTATTATTTATTATTTATTATTTATTATTTATTATTTATTATTTATTATTTATTATTTATTATTTATTATTTATTATTTATTATTTATTATTTATTATTTATTATTTATTATTTATTATTTATTATTTATTATTTATTATTTATTATTTATTATTTATTATTTATTATTTATTATTTATTATTTATTATTTATTATTTATTATTTATTATTTATTATTTATTATTTATTATTTATTATTTATTATTTATTATTTATTATTTATTATTTATTATTTATTATTTATTATTTATTATTTATTATTTATTATTTATTATTTATTATTTATTATTTATTATTTATTATTTATTATTTATTATTTATTATTTATTATTTATTATTTATTATTTATTATTTATTATTTATTATTTATTATTTATTATTTATTATTTATTATTTATTATTTATTATTTATTATTTATTATTTATTATTTATTATTTATTATTTATTATTTATTATTTATTATTTATTATTTATTATTTATTATTTATTATTTATTATTTATTATTTATTATTTATTATTTATTATTTATTATTTATTATTTATTATTTATTATTTATTATTTATTATTTATTATTTATTATTTATTATTTATTATTTATTATTTATTATTTATTATTTATTATTTATTATTTATTATTTATTATTTATTATTTATTATTTATTATTTATTATTTATTATTTATTATTTATTATATATAATTTATTATTTATTATTATTTATTATTTATTATTTAGTGGAGGCTACACAACTTGATTTTAGTTGTTTAGCATGCTGTAAAACTCAAACGTGACGTTTAGAATGCCACACAGCCCATCTGAGCCATGTAGCATGCCACACAGTCCATTTGAGCCATGTAGCATGCCACATTGCCCATCTGAGTCTTGTAGGGTGCCACACAGCCCATTGAGCCATGTACACAACTCAAAGAGCCTTTTACAGAGTTGTGTACACGGCCCAATGAGCCGTGAATTCAACATTTCACTTATTATCATTATTATTTTGGTAATTTTAAATCCTACAAAGTTGGAAAAGCAATCAAAGAGCTTTAAAATATCTTTTTTGAATTTTTTGTGGATTTATTCTTGGCCTCCAAAAATTCAATCCAACATAAAACACTGCAAAATGGCACATCCATTCCAATGTTTTTTTAACCTTGGGCATCAAAGTTTATCTTGATTTTTTTTTTGTTTTACAGAACTTGAGAAACAGATTGAAAGATGGAAAAAAAATTATTGACTTCTTGTCACATTTTTTACCCAACAAAATATATATCACAATTAAAATAATTCAAATCAAAAGGGGTGTTGTGTCTTTATTAATCTTTTTTTGTGTTGTTTTCCTGAATGAATGAATCATGATTTGGAACATTTGAAGATTCAGGCTTTAAGAAAGCCTTGAAAATGTTCCAAAAATAATTTTATTCTGGTAGTTTTTGAGGCACTATCTGAGTCTCAAAAACAGAACCAAAAACAGATCAAAATAAACGCACACCACACCACACCACACCATTCACCACTACACACCAAACCACACCACTCCTTTACACTCATCACCACACCACACCACTCATAATCACACCAAAAAACTCATCACCACACCACACACACACCACAATACACACCACACATCATCCATCAACACACCTCAATGAAAAAAATCAAGACACCAAAACTAAAAAATCAATCCTCCTCAATTGAAATCTTGTATCAAAAATTCAAAAATTTATCTCCTCAAAAACAGTTTTATAACATTTTCAATTTTTCAATTTTTCAACTAAAATCATCAACTAATAAAGACACCTCAATAAATACTTACAAGAAAATAATTTCCATCTTTTATCAAGTCTGAATTCCTTTTTTCAATAAATTTCTGCTCAATTTGTTTCTGAAGTATTAAATCCCATCTTTGCTTCATTTTTTGAATAAAAAAGAAAACCTCTTTTCACAAGGGCTCAAAAAAGTTTCCACCCTCATTTCAGAACTGTTTCACAAGGCCAATCACCCATGATCTCACATAATGAAGCTAGTGATTCAAATCCTCTTTCCCCTTTCTCATCTACCCAGACTCATTATTCAACACGCTGGCTCCTCCTCCTGGCCTATCATCTAATCACAAGGAGGAGATCCTTGATGCCACCCAATCATAGGAAAACTCCCATGGATATGCCATATCTCCCAGAGTATCCAAATACAATAAAAATAACTAGACGTATCAATGTGATAAATCTGGGGAATATAAACCCAGAAAATATAAAAAGAGTTTAAAAAAAAAACAGAAAGAAAGGTTTGGCTCTCAGATTATGTGGGAATTTTTAAATAAGATTAGGTCTCTGGAAGGGTATAATTAGATGTCCAGAACACAAACATACACCTTCAAATGAAACTTTAACTCATCCAATTCACGGAATAATGCAAGGGAAGAAACAGGAGACTGTAGAGAATTTATCCAAAGCTGGTTTTCCCTCCTTAAATGTTTTCAATCCTCTTATACAATCCTCCTCATCTCCTGTTCATACCAACCTCAATATTATATAAAATTAAAGATCCAAAATTAAAAAAAATTATCTTGATGTAAAATCTGCCATTGAAGCCCTCATACTCATACTCATACTCTTCAATTCTTATTTTTTTTTTTTTTACAAAATTAACAAAATGGGTGGACACATCACTTATTTATTTATTTCAAACCCTTATTCCATCAAACTTCTCAGCCCTTAACTACCATTCTAATGATGGATTTCACATATAAAAAAAAATTCTGGTATGCCGCTTCTTCATATTCACCATGAAAGAAATGGCTGCACCTGCTGGCACGTGTAGCACCTGGGATGTTGAGGAAACCTGTTTTGAATTTTTTGAGATTTTGGATTCAAACTTCAAATCAATTCCTGGATGGTCTCAGAATATTTCTTCACCATATTTATGTAATGCATGAATTTAATTGAAAATTTTTACATAACAGTAATAATTGTGAATTTTTCATCTCTCTGATACCGGGAACCTGGCAGTCCTTTAGCTAAAAAGAGTGATAAAGTATTGGAATAATAACATTCCAATAATAAACATGTAAAAAGCACAAATAATAAATAGGTTAAGAGCTCGTTCAAAGTTTACTTGGTTTGGTTAAAAATGTTTTAAATATGTTATAAAAAGAGGGGCCACAGTATTATACTACTGGGGATTTTTACAGAAAAACAACCTCTCTTCAAGGGGCCTATTTTTGAAGGGTAAAGACCTTTGAATAATTATGGGTGCATTTTAATGACTTATCCATTGGTATGGCTGGAAAAAACAGCACACATTCCAAGGCAGGAAGGTAAAAAATCACTCAGAGAAATAATCCACAGAAAGCCTGAAAAGATTCAGGTAAAGGTTTTCAGAGCAGATGGGGTTGATTGCTTGACTAGACTTCAATGAATCAGGCTGGTGGGTTTTATGAATAATAATAATATTTAAGATTAATTAATGAATCACTTGCTTATCTCTTGATAAGCACTTGATCAACAATGTCACAGTTTATGATTGATAATAAATAAATTCATGGTAAAACTGGGGAACAATAGGCCAAAGAAGGTATGTATAAATACCTTTTTGGGGTAAAAAAGAGCCTCCTCAGGGTGTGTAGAGAGGGTAAGAATCAAGTTCTAAGGCTACTAAGACAGCCAGGTAAATTTTTAAATTTCCTCAAGGTGCTGTGAATCTGCTGATCTCAGATCTGCTGGACTTCTGCCTGTTTTTAGCTGCATGATCTGTTAATGTGATAATTCATCATTTTGATCATTCTGCACATATCTTTGATTTGTACTGTTAATATTTGACCAAAGTGATCAGATTTTGATATTAATTGATTGGTTATCATCTGCTGATCAGGTTGATGATTTTTAATCATTTTTAGCGCCACTCCTTGATATGTTTTGTGATCATTCAAGGTTAGTATCAGTGCTTGTTGTGGTGGTTCTCAATATTTGTTCCTTAATTTAAAATACTTTAAAATCCATTTTATAATGATTTTATTTGATCTTTTACATTCTTAGACTGTCTTCCATACATGTGTCACTTTATTAAATATGCATTGTTGATCCTGCTAGGTTGTAGGTGTTATTGGCAGTACCTTTGGTTTTTGATCCTTCCTGATGCATGGAGCAGTCTGATCCGTTGTGTGCAGGGATCTTGAATGTGGGAATTTTAGCTAATGCATGCATTTTGGATGGTTTATGTGTATAGGAGATGAATCAAGCGCGCAGAAAGTGTGTATAGATGCGGGGCTGTGCGCGCAAATTGTGACAAAACACATTTTTGTGTGTAATGCCTAAAATATACACAACATGTCAGTTTTGAGTGGAATTTAGGTTTAAAACCATTACATGAAAAGACGTGTGAAATATTAAAATGGCCAAATAGTGCCATAGTGGTGCCATGACTTTTTGGTCAATTTTTATTTAATTATTCAAAATATGAAGGAGTAATAATTCAAGAGTGGGGTCAGTGAGTGACCCTAACTAATTTTGGGTGGGGAATCCATTTCTGAAATAATATTAATGTATTCCCCACTCCTTCTGGTTGAATTAATTCATTCTTTATTTTTGAATTATTTTGTCTACTTTGACAGGTTACTCTGTGTTAGGTAGCAAGCTGACAGAATTTATCCATTAAATTTTGATGCCATATTTGTTTCAGCAATTTTGAGAAATTTGGTTCAGAGCTGTGTTGCATGATTTTTTTTTTGATTTGTATCAAGCTTCAAGACAACATGTGATAAATTTTATTGAAAAAAAGGAAATTTTCATTTGGGTGATGATAAATTCATGATTCAAATGAGTTGTGTAAACAACTCATTTGAGCCATATGGCACGCTACACAATTACAATAGAGCCATGTAGCCTCCACACAACTTGATTGTAGTTGTGTGGCACCACAAAACAGCCTGGTGTTGTGTGGCACCACACCCAACTACATTTGTGTTGTGTGGGGCTGTACACAACTCAAATGTAGTCATGTTCTATGCCACACAACTACAAGTTTTTTGGGGCAAAAAAGAAAAAAATAAAATAAATAAAAATACAAAAAAAAAGAACAGAAATCAACAAAAAGATCAAAAAATGTTGATTTTTTGGTTAAAAAAAAAATTAAAAAAATATAAAACAAAATAAAAATGAGTAAAAAAGTAAAAACTGAAGACAACCAAAACAACAAAAATTAATTAAAAAATGAAAGAGTCTATGGGCACTAAAGTATAAGTGCCAAAAAATACAAGTTCAACTTGACTAGACCTGAAGTAAAAGTGCCAAAAAATACATGTTCAACTTGACAAGCCTTGAATCAAAAACATCAAAAAAAACCAAGTTCAACTTGAAAATACCCAAAGTAAAAACACACAAAAAAAAAAAATAAAAGTAACTTGAAAAGCCCTAAAGAAAAACACCAAAAAAAAAAAACAAGTTCAACTTGTGTTAAGCTGATTTGATCACAAGAAGTAAAAATACCTGTTATGATGGGATCAGCCCAGGAAAAGTTGAACTGACTTACCAATAAAATCTAATTCAAAACCCTCATCACAATGATGTTAACTGAAAACACTCTGATAAGTTTTTAAAAAAAACTTGAGTGTATTGCAAAATAGAACCAATGGATCCACAAAAGCTTTGACTAGTTTAAATGCGGGCAGACACAGTGAGGATATTGAGATGAGAAGGATAATGTAAAGGAAGCCAGAGGAAGGAGGAATCTGAAGAGAATAAGAATGAGCGCAAGAGTGTTGGATGAGTGGAGCTGACGAGTTGGTCTTAACACCTCACATTTGATCAGCAGTCTTGAGAGCTTTGAGTAGTTGAGAATTGAGCTGGAGGCAGATTAATCAAGAATGAAAAAAGGGTGAATGTGATGAAGGAAGATTCAGTTCAAGGAAGGGTTATTGAGCGGGGCAGCGGAGACGGTTAATGATGGAGTTGATTTTATTGATTGTTAGCAGGGAAGTTTTTGGTTAGGGAGTCAAAGGAGGATGAGATGAGGAAGTATGGGTAATGTTGGTTAGGGTGAGAGGGGAAGGAAGAAGGAGGATGAAGGATGAGGATAAAGGAACGGGATGAGGAATGAAGATCAGAGGAGCAGGAGAGAAGGAAGGAAGAAGGTCTAAGTTGAGAAGGGAGAAGAGAGGGTTCAAAATTGGAGTGGCCAAACCGGGGTTAATTTGGATTGAGCCGGCGGAGGAGGATAGGGCTGTCTGAGAAGCTAGATAACAATAACACACCCCTGTGATCAAATGGGAGGTGTTAGGATAGAGGAGACTAGGTGGGCTGTGGAAGAGCAGAGTGCAGGCTTTGTCAGAGAGTCGGCTAGCATTTTATTTGAGGGAACCAGGCAGGTGATTAGGGAATGATTGTCCTGTTGCTCGCAAAGCCATTTGATCTGAGTATTGACATGTTTGAGAGCTCCATGATGTGACTATTGGTTTACAAGGTTGTTGAGGGCCTTGTTGTCAATCATAGCGCAGTGGGTAAGTTTGAGTGAGGGATTTATTTCCTGAATTAGGTTTGACAACCAGATCTTCTCTTGGGTGGCCAGGACGAGAGCCTTCAATTCACCTTTTGTGGATGATAGAGAGATGGTTGATTGCAGCTTGCTGTGCCAGCAGACAGCACAACCATACAACAATATTACATACCCAGTATGGCTTCTTCCAGAGTCAGGGTTGTTTCCTCTGTCAGAGTCACTGTAAGATTCAATTTTGTACTCAAACAATTCATTTCAGAGTTGGAGGGCAAGGTCTTTTGATTGGTTTAGGTATTGCCTGACATGTTTTGACTCAATCCAGTGAGTCATTCCAGGTTTGTTGTTGAAGCGCAAGAGGCAGGAGATGGCGTACAAAATTTCTGGTCTGGTTTGACTTGCAATAAAGTTCAGGAAGCCGGTGGAGGAACAAAAGTTGATGTTGAGATTGATGAAGGAGCTGTGGTCTTCATTGGTAGCAGGGTTAAGTTTAATTTTTGGTGTAATGTGAGTGGAGATGGGTCTGCAGTTGGCCAGTCTGAGTTCCAGAAGAGCAGACTAAATGTGATTAGGTTGTTGCATAGGGGGTCCGTTTTTAGTTTCCACAATGAGATTTCCCAGTATCTTAGAGAGTGGTCCGTTGGCAGAGATACTAAATCTTGCTTTCAGCTGCTCCCTGAACTCAACCAAGTTTCCAACAATGAGAAGGTCATTGACATATACAAAAATGCAGAGGCATTTCTTGTGATTGATGTACAGACAAGGGTTGGCACTTGAGACTGCAAAATTTTCTTTGACCAGCCATGTCTTGAGTGTTTCATACCAGCTCTTTGGGGCCTGCTTAAGTCCATAAAGAGCCTTGTTTAGTTTAAAGTACATAAATTTGGAGTTGTAGCCAGAGGGAGCTTTGATGAAGATATCTTTGTTGAGAGGCGCGTGAAGGAAGGTGAACTTAATGTCCATGTGCCACAAGCAAAGCTTGTGGTGTAGAGAATAGACCAGAATAACAAAAAGAGTGGTGATAGAACCAGTGGGGGCGTAGATTTCACCATAATTTAAGAATTGGATTTGTTTGAATCCCTGGACACACAATTGGGACTTGAATTTGACATTGATGTTATTTGGTTTGTCCTTGATATGGTAAACCCAGACAGTTGTGAGAGCATTCTTGCCATTGGGAAATTTGTGACAGCCCTCCCACACCTTCATCAGTTCAATTCCTTGAAGTTTGGATTTGATGGATTCAATCCAAAGCTCCTTGTTGTCACAGTGGGTGGCTTCAAAGTAGCTTTTTGGTACCAGTCAAGCTACAAATCTGTATCTCTGAGGTCTTGGAAGGGAGGACCAATTGCGAATAGCTCGTGATGAGTCGGAGAAAAGTTGATTTGAGATTTCTAATTCCTCAGTTGAGGAGGGCTCAGAATTGGAGTCATTGGTCTTTTGGGAAGGTAAGGAGGAGTTTAGGATGTGAGAGTGATTGGAGGAGTTATCAGAGGAGGGGAGATTGGTGTCAGAAGAAGAGTTTGGTAAGGAATTAATTGGGACAGGTGGAGGAGGTGTGGAGTTCAGAAGATCAGTGAGAGAAGTATTGTCAGCAAGGATAGATTCAAACAGAGAGTCAAAGGGGGAAGAAGGATTGGAGATGTGTGAGTGAGAAATGTTTTCAAATATCTTGACATGTTTGGAATGAACAATGTTCTTGGAGTTGGGAAGGTAAATTTTGTAGGAGTTGAGATCAAAGTCAAAACCAACCAGGATTCCCTCCTTGCCTTTTTCTTCAAATTTTTTGGGACTGGATGCTTGGTTTAAAACAACAGCTTTTGAGCCCAGAGTTCAAATTAGATGAAACTTTGGCGGTTTATGTGTCCACAGCTCATGGGCGGAGGTTTTGGGGGAGGACAAAGGTATGAGGTTGAGAATTTGGCAGGCGCTAACCATTATTTTGTCCCAGAGAGGGGAGGGAATATTCATGTCAATCATGGAAGTCCTAGTAGCTTCAAGAATGGTGCGGTTTCCTTGTTTGGCAATGGGATTATGTTGAGGAGTGTAGGGTTTGGAGGTGGTGTGTTTGATGCCGTTTTCAGAGAAGAACAGGGAGAGACGTTTATTCACAAATTTGCCCCCATTGTCTGAATGGAAGTTCTTAAGCAAATGTCCAAGTTGGTTTGTGTGAAGTTTGATGAATTTGATTACTTCATCCGGGATGTCAGATTTGAGGCGCAAAGGAATGCAAGTTTTGAATTTGGAGAATTTGTTGGTGAGAAGAAGGAAGTATCTGTGTCCTGACATTGAGGAAGGGTGAATTGGTCCACAGACGTCCGCATGTATTTGTTCAAAGATGGTCTTGCTGCCAGGAACTTGCCCGCAAAACGGTTGACAAAAAATCTTACCTTTGGCACAGGAGATGCAATCAAACTTGTCCCAGCGCAGATTTGGGAATTCCTTCAAAAGTTCTTGAGTTCTCCCTAGGTGTGGATGACAAAAGCATTGATGGATGGTTGACAGTGAGATAAAGGAGTACAAGATGGGGTTTGAGCTAGGTTTTTCCGCGTCAATAAAAAGAAGATTGTCCTTGATTGTACCTAAGAGAATGGAGCAACCACAAAAAACAACCACAAATCTGTTAGGGGAGTTCAGGAGCAGTGAGCAGCCCTTTTGGACGAGTTGGCCCAGTGAGACCAGATTAATGGCTAGATTGGGGACAAAGAGTGATTGCTTGAGATTCAACGTGGAAATGGTGGTTGTCAGTGTAGCTGTTCCACACCCCAGAAATGGAATGGGAGCCAAGGGATTTCCAGTTTGTATCTCAGTGTTATTGGGGCCAATGTGACTGAAGAATTCAGGGTTGTTAAACATGCAATTCAAGGCTCCAGATTCGAGCAGGATGTGATTTTGACTTAGAGATTGTGAGGTGACCATAGCAAATTTGTAAGCAAGGAGAGTGGAGGGAGATTGTTGAATGTTCAATGGCATGGTACCTTGAGAACCTTATCCCAAGCTTGATGAGTGACCAGGATTGGGACGCAGATGGGGATAAAGCCAGAAGCACTTGCTGCAATTGTGATTGGCTTGAGGATTATGCCAGGAGGGGCAATATTTGATGACTTCAGTCTTTTTCACCATGGCTGAGGCTTATGATCCGGCAATCACTTTGTTTTTAATTTGATTCAAATGTTTCAAGACCAGATCAGCGTTGATTTTGGCTTCACCAAGCAAGTGAGTAATTGTGGTCTTGAGATGGTCAAGCTGAGGGGGAAACTTGTAGAGAAGAAGATATGCCACAATGTTGTCATCCATTTGTATTCCAATTTCAGATATTTGAAGAAGGCAGGCCCTCGTGTCTGTGATGAATTTTTCTACTTTATTTGGATCAAACTGAAGATTAAGGAGGTTAAAGAAGACTCTCAACCGATTTGCTGTTTGCAACAAGGCATAGTATTTGTTGATGGATTTCCAGAGCTCAATACCGTTGGTGAGAAGATGGTCCTTTACACAGTTGATATAGGTTTGGTTGTTGATTTTGGCCAGAATGTATCCCACAATCTCAAGGTTGACTTTGGGAGGGCATTTTTCCGGTTCCGTTGAGTTGAGCCAATGGGAAATCCCTTTGAGAGACAGGATGGTGTGAATTATGGATTTCCAGAGGGAGAAGTTTGAATTGGAGAGGCTTGTGATGGAGTCGGTGAGAATTTTGAGCAGGGATGATTGCCTGGTGTCCATTGGTCCTTTGTTGCCAGGTAGTTAAGTCAACAGAGTGTTTGGATTTTAACCAAGATAAGTTTTAAAAAAAAAACTTGAGTGTATTGCAAAATAGAACCAATGGATCCATGACAGCTTTGACTAGTGTAAATGCGGGCGGACACAGTGAGGATATTGAGATGACAAGGACAATTTAAAGGAAGCGGGAGGAAGGAGGAATCTGAAGAGAACAAGCATGAGTGCAAGAGTTTTGGATGAGTGGAGCTGAGGAGTTGGTATTAACACCTCACATTTGATCAGCAGTCTTGAGAGCTTTGAGTAGTTGAGGATTGAGCTGGAGGCAGATTAATCAAGCGTGACAAAAGTGTGAATTTGATGAAGGAAGATTTGGTTTGAGGAAGGGTGATTGAGCGGGGCAGCGGAGACGGTTAATGATGGAGTTGATTTTATTGATTTTTAGCGGGGAAGGTGTTTGGTAAGGGAGTTTAAGGAGGATGAGATGAGGAAGTATGGGTGATGTTGGTTAGGGTGAAAGGGCAAGAGAGTGAGAGGGGAAGGAAGAAGGAGGATGAAGGATGAGGATAAAGGAACGGGATGAGGAATGAAGATCAGAGGAGCGGGAGAGAAGGAAGGAAGAAGGTCTAAGTTTAGAAGGGAGAAGAGAGAGTTTGAAATTGGAGTGGCCACACCGGGGTCAATTCGGATTGAGCCTGCGGAGGAGGATAGGGCCGTCTGAGAAGCTGGATAACAATAACGCACTCAACATAATGATGTTCAAAATGTGATAAACCTTTATCTTAATAGAATTACAACATCAGCGTCAGAACCAAAACTCAAACAATGAAATTAAAATGATGTCTATAAATTAGAATACAACTCAAGTTGATCTTTGCGGTGATCAACCCAACCAGAGGCTTTCTTTAAAATCATGGAACAATGTGTGGAAACTATGAGTGAGATTGGAAGCACATCTCTCTTAAGAACAAGCTGGACTCAATGGTTTTTATTGAAAAATGAAATGAATATTGGGTCTGATACTTCTTGTACCCTCATTTTCATGGGAGTATAATTACAGCATGAATCCAATGAAATGAAACATATTGGTCTGCCATAATTATCTACTATTATTTGACCATATATAACTTTGAAAGCCATTTTGAAGATGGGATCTTTTCATTGATGTCATTAACATAAAGTCTTTTTTCTATCTTTTCAACGTCCTTACTACCACAATGGATCTTAGAATAGCACATATTTTTTTCCCTCAATTTTTCAAGCATTTCTTTTTGTACTTGAAATCATCAATGCTCATCATACCCAAGTGATTGAGAAATGACTCTAAATCCACCATTTCCATCACCAACTTGATCCCAAACCTTCCCCAAGAAATTATTCAAGTTCTCAGGTATTTGATTGAGGTAATTCACTTCCTACGATCAAAAATTAGTTAGCCAAAATTCTTATCTCATTAAAGGGAGAAAAACACACCAAGGATGAGCTTCTGTTTGACTCCTCCATTTCTTCATTTTCCTCCTTTGAAAATGAATCTGATTCAAATGGAAGGGAACCTAATGAACTTCCAGTATCTTCCACTGAAATTTGAAATTCAGATGAAAAGCCTTCCTTGCACTACAGCAATTGTTTTCCCATCAGTTCATCAAAAAAAAAACAAATGAACATTTATCAAAATAAAATAATTAAAATAATTTGTCTTTTCTTATTTGGTGCCCTCCTAATTACCTTTTGCCGCTTAATTTCCTTTTAAATTTGTTAAAATTAAGAAGGATCTCTGCGGGTAAGTGTAAATTTTGGCTGGCCTCTGCTTGATTGCAAGAATTTAGGTTCAAGTCTTGGCTTTGATCAATATTTCGCGGTCTTCTGAATCAAGTACTTCAACAGCCTCAAATGATCTTGTTAAGGATATCCCAAGATCATTGCATTGAGCTTCTCATGTAGCTGAGAATTGTTGAAAATTTCATAAACATCAACCTTTCAAAATTAAAAAGAATCAAATATTAGTAAAGTAGGAATCATCCTTTAAAAAGAATTTATCAAAAAGCATTAATAACATTAAACCAACTTACAGAACTAGAACTGAAAGGGTCATAATCCAACATCCACTGAGGATGAATATCTTCAGGCACAATGCATTCTCTTGACTTTAGTAGGTCACCTATCTGGTGGGAACAGGGCAAAATCATAGTCTTGGAGTAAGACTTGGTGCACACTTCCCCATAATTGTTCCCCTTTAAACTCTTTGATTGTTCCAAAACAACTTTAATTTCCTCCAAAGACAACTTTTATCACAATGGTAACAGTTTGGTGGGAAGAACTATTCCTATCTTTATCTGAGAGTTCTAAAGGGCAGCCTGAACCAATTTAATTTGATTGGAAACTTTTCCCTCTAGGTTCCTCCAAACATCTAACCTGTTTCCCAAAGAATTTTCAAGGAATGTTTTGAGAGTAGCATGGGCCCCTTCCACCCAGGACGTGGTTTTATTTGCATAGTCCAAGCCATTAAAAAAATCTCTTTGATGTGGAAGAAGTTATGATCCATATACTCAAGCACATCCTCACGGTATGCCAAGAAACATGTTATACCAATCATAATGTAAGCACCCAAAACTAGGAAGATTAACAGTAGAGGAAGCAACTTGGCCCTTAATCTGAGTTCTGCATCATTGACCTCTGCCACCACCTTGGTTTTCAAGGCCCCATAATTAGCCCACAGAGACATAAAGCTTTGCCACCCTTCAACAACATTATTAAAGCAAACTTTACAGTTTTCTTTTATTTTTTTAGACCAGTGCCACTGAAAACACTGTCTTGTTTACTCAGGGAAACTATGTTTTATAGCACAAATCAGATATTTTTTGAACTTGGTAACAACAAATTTGGGAATTCTCTCAGGATCATAAGCCAGCTCCTTTAGTGCATTTACAGACCAAATGTAGAATTTAAACATTTCTTTTGTTATAAAAACAAGAGCTTTTTGGAAAGTTTTTTGGCTGTATTTCATTCCTACAACATGCAATAGGGGGATTTTTTACTTATTTGTTTTATAAGTACAATCAAACATAGCAATATGATGGAATCGCTTGCAAAGCTTTAATGACTTGTTGTGGGCCAAGAATAGGGCCTCCAAGTGAACCTCTCCACTGGATTTTTATCAATGAACCCAACCTGAATTACCAAGTTGTTCAAAGAGGACCTCCATAACACTTTTACTCTTAATTTCTGCAAGTGCTACCTTACACTTAGTGTTATAGATTTTTCGGCCATCAACATATTTGCTCCCATCAATCTTTCTAAATTTTATTTTTGGTTGAATAGTATTGAGACCATCATTCATGCCTTCTTTTAAATTCCCTAAGTTCACGCCAGAGATTCTCCTGAGGTGAGGATGCACTGAGGTGTGTGGAGATTGTTGATGGTTATGTTGGTCATGTCTGTAGGAGATTGGAAAAAGGGGTCTGCCTTTGTGTGACTTGCACCGATTAAGAACTTGCACCCAACCTCCCTTGTGTGAGTTTGCCTTGAACTTTTGGTGAGAAATTTCCCATAGTAGGAAACATGCCTATCATAGGCTAAATACACATATTATCAAGCTTTGAGTTGAAAAACTTCAAAGAGTAACATTGCTAAATTGCCCATGTTTGATAATAGTTTTGTGCCTCTTTCCTAGTAGGAAAAGCTCTCACAGGAGGTGGTTCAAGTGGATCTGTCATAGTTACATAGTCATAGTTCATTTTGCATCAAATCAAATGAGGAAAAGACCAGAGCAACATAAAATATTACTCACAACCAGAGGTAATGTCAATTTATGAAACATTTTGTTCCTCAATTGTGACCCTAGATGAGGCTGAAATTGGGGCTTCAAATGTTTCATTACCCTAATCCTTTCTTTCTGCAGCTTTTTTAATGGCACCATAAATTTAGTCCTTCAATGCAGCCATGTCACAATAATGAGGGCTTGCCCCTGATCCCATAATGCAAAAGAAATGCAATGGTACTTCAGTATTCAATCCAACTTTCAATTGAACAACTAAACTGTTTCCTCAGTTTTGAGTTGAGAAAGATCAAGTTTTTTGGGACATCATGTTTGAATTTTGACTTTAGTTTCAATGGATTAGTTAGAAGTTTCAATCTATTTCACTTTAGATTCAGTTTGGTTTAAATTTGGGATTGCTAGGTGTGGTCCAATAGTCCCACATAGTATGCGTTGATACCAAATTAGGGTTTCTCAAACCCAAATGTGGTCCAGGGGGTCACATAAATTCTGGCACAACCCCCAGGGGGTTCTATATCCCCAAAAAAATTTCAAAATGGCCGTGTACAGGGGTAAAAAAACCCAAAAATTCCATTTATGGGGGGTATACAATCCCCTGGGGCTTGCGTGTGTTTGAAAAAACACTTTGGATGCGTGTAGATGCATTTATGGGCCCCCAAACTTCCATTGGGGTGTTTAGGGCTGTACAAAACTCCCACACAACTGGGAGTTGTGAATTTATCATCACCCTTTTGAATTTTATTTATAGACTAATTTTAGTTTGTTTTATTTCCACTTGAAGAATAAATTTCATTCCAGTGGCACATATTAATCTGATTTTGGAAATAGAAAAAATTTATAAAATTTTCTTGAGAAAATTGAAAAAAAAACAAAAGCTGGATGCCCTCAAAGCCATAAACCTCATGGGAAAACAAAAAAAAATGCTATGAATAATAATTTTACGTTTAATAAAAGTTACTCTTACCCATTTTTTTGATTTTTTTTTGAATTGAGCTTTTCATCAATATTTGAAAATTGAATTTTTTGTTTCTTTTTTCATTTTGAATTGAATACTAATTCTCTGAGAGGAATTATTCCAAGAAGACTGAGTATGGAGGGTCAAGTTGTGGTTATGAAATTTTTTTTTGGGGTGCATTTTGGAGCCATTTCTGATACTGTTTTGTTTTTTTATGGAGAGTCTGAGTTTATTGTCTTGAAATGAACTTCAAATCACAAAAATTTTTTTTTTTCATATTTTTTTCATCTTGCTTTAGCCCTCAAATGTCTCATCTTGAATCAACATGTTTAGACAGCTTTTTGGGGTAGGTTTAAATTTTTGTGCTTTTCTACTTTTCATATCCAAGGAAGAAATTATTAAAAATTTATTTTGATTGAATGTTTTTTTCTTTGCTTGATTTTTCCTTTCTTTATTCTATTGGTTATTGACTCAATGATTTAGAGGAAAAAATTCCACTTTTGTGTTTTTAATTATTGATTTTTTTTGGAAAGAAAATCTAAAAAAAATCCTCATTCAATTACCTTGTGCCCTCCTCAATCCCAAATACAGGATTAAAAGCTCAAAAATTGGAAAATGCTTGAAAAAAAAAATCAAAAAAAGAGTTGAAAAGAAAATTTTTTTCATGTTCATACCATTTTTTGGAGGGAAAATGAAGTACTAAAACTTCCAAAATTCATATTTGAAATGCCTTTTATATTTGTAAGCTTTCTGATTTGTTAGATTTACCAAAAGAATTTGAATAAAAATATTAAAAAATGTGAAAAAACTTGTGAGATAAGTTTTTTTTATCAATTTTTCAAAGCTAATCTTGAAGGACTTTAAATTGACCAAAAAACCTGGAAAAATCATAAGCAAGGTTTTAGATGCCCCCTACAGGGCAGTTTTTTTATTTTTATTTTTATTTTTATTTTTATTTTTATTTTTATTTTTATTTTTATTTTTATTTTTATTTTTATTTTTATTTTTATTTTTATTTTTATTTTTATTTTTATTTTTATTTTTATTTTTATTTTTATTTTTATTTTTATTTTTATTTTTATTTTTATTTTTATTTTTATTTTTATTTTTATTTTTATTTTTATTTTTATTTTTATTTTTATTTTTATTTTTATTTTTATTTTTATTTTTATTTTTATTTTTATTTTTATTTTTATTTTTATTTTTATTTTTATTTTTATTTTTATTTTTATTTTTATTTTTATTTTTATTTTTATTTTTATTTTTATTTTTATTTTTATTTTTATTTTTATTTTTATTTTTATTTTTATTTTTATTTTTATTTTTATTTTTATTTTTATTTTTCTTTTTCTTTTTATTTTTATTTTTATTTTTATTTTTATTTTTATTTTTATTTTTATTTTTATTTTTATTTTTATTTTTATTTTTATTTTTATTTTTATTTTTATTTTTATTTTTATTTTTATTTTTATTTTTATTTTTATTTTTATTTTTATTTTTATTTTTATTTTTATTTTTATTTTTATTTTTATTTTTATTTTTATTTTTATTTTTATTTTTATTTTTATTTTTATTTTTATTTTTATTTTTATTTTTATTTTTATTTTTATTTTTATTTTTATTTTTATTTTTATTTTTATTTTTATTTTTATTTTTATTTTTATTTTTATTTTTATTTTTATTTTTATTTTTATTTTTATTTTTATTTTTATTTTTATTTTTATTTTTATTTTAATTTTAATTTTTATTTTAATTTTTATTTTAATTTTTATTTTAATTTTTATTTTAATTTTAATTTTAATTTTAATTTTAATTTTAATTTTTATTTTAATTTTTATTTTTATTTTTATTTTTATTTTTATTTTTATTTTTATTTTTATTTTTATTTTTATTTTTATTTTTATTTTTATTTTTATTTTTATTTTTATTTTTATTTTTATTTTTATTTTTATTTAAATTTTGCCAATTTTATATTTGAAACCCTGAGGTTGCAAAGGGGTATGAATGGCTGTTCATGACCCATACAGGTTGAAAATGGCCAATCAAAGCCCAACAAGCAGCAAGCCAGGTTGCTAGCAACTTGTGCATCCCCCGGGGGGTTGCAAACCCCTTTTTGCAACCCATTTTGTGTTGAAAACCCCTGTTTGCAACCCATTTTGTATTGGAACCCTATATTGGCTTGTGATTGGGGATTTGAAACCCCCCTGGGGATGCGCAAGTTGCTAGTGGTGGTTGCACATGTATTCCTGGCCCATTTGGGCCACTCCCCCCCCAAATGGGCCATTTGAGGGGTACCTAGGCACCCCTAGACCACATGTGAGTGCTGTCAACCTAAATTTGGGGATCTGGCATACTATGTGGGACTATTTGACCACAAAGAAACTTGGAAATTAAACATTCTGCCTGTTGGAAAAAACTCTTGACACACACAACGTACACACACAACACATGCCCATTTCATAAATTAATTTTTCTCCAACCAAAAGTAAGCAAACTTTTGGAGTTGTTGGATTGAAAATTGCCGTTGAATTTTTCTGGATTATGGGAAAAGTGGCAAGCCAAAGCCCTCCCAGATCAAGTAAGGCTACTTTAAAGCACTGAATTCAAAGTGTAATTACCAAAGTTTTGGTGGAATCTAGGGACTTAGGTAGGGAATTTGAAAGGAAAACATTTGAAGCCAAAATTGCATCCTCATCTAGAGTTAAAATTGAGAAAAAAGATGCTTCTTTACAACTGGAACAAGATGTTCTGTCACAACTTGAATTGAATCAAGGTGGTGGGTCACATTTAATATTTCATGGGACTGAGAAATATTTGGTTTGACAGATACTAATGTAAATAAGGGGTTCCACAACCACTTGAAACTCCTCCTGTGAGAGCCTTTAATACTAGGAAAGAAGTCAAGATTTATTTTCAGAAATGGGCATCCATGCATGGAGACACATTGACAACTTTCATGTTGAGGAGGGACAAATACATTGATCTAGCTTGTGGAAGATTTGGTGTTTATGAAGCGCCATGTCTCACCAAACTTCAAAGGCAAACTCACACTAGGAAGTTTGGGTGTCAATTCATGACCCCTGAAAGTAGGAAAGTAGAAGATTTAAGGTGGAATATCTCAATTAGAAATGTCCTACACAATCATCAAAAATCACAAATTCCTTCATTGCATCCTCAACTGAGGTCAGGTCAAGCATTAGATTTAATTGGGGAAGGAATGAAAGATGGGCTCAATATTGTTCAACTTAAAATTAAATTGAGAAAGATTGATGGTGGAAAACATATTGATGATAGGAAAATCTATACGAATGGGCAAAAGTTAAAGATTGCTGAACTGGATGGAAAAGGTGTTATGGATGCTCTATTGGAAATGCTCCAGGAATACTAGTGGCTTTCCAGGTCCAAATTTGGTGGAGAGGGTGAATTAGAGGCCCTTTTCTTAGCTCATCCTAATTCTATAAAATTTTTCAAAAAATACCATCAAATTGCATTGTTGGATTGTACCTATAAAACAAATAGGTACAACATCCCTCTATGGCATGCTTTAGAAATGACTTCCAACAGAAAGAATTTTACAAAGGATTTAGTTTTTATAAAAAAGAAACATGTGAGATCTACATTTGGGCATTGAACGCATTAAAGGAGTTTCCTGATGATATTGAGAGTCTTCCAAAAGTCTTTTTGAAGGAACGTGAAAAAACTCTAATTTGTGCTATTATACACAGTTTTGCTGAGTCATCCAGACAGTCATGCTCCTGGGACTTGTATACAAAAATCCAAGAAAACTTTAAAGTGTGCTTCAGTAATGTCAATGAAGGATGGCAAAGTTTCATGACTATTTGGGAAAAGTATGGGGCCTCTAAACCCAAGGGGGAGGCAAAGTTAAATTATGCAGGACTCAGAGTAGGTCAATTCATTTATTCTTCTATTGGTCTCTTCTGGGATTGCTTACTTTGAAAATTGTATACAGTTTTTCTTGAAAGGCTGCAAGGATGTGATCAAGTGTATGGAAAAGAATATTTTCCCTATCAAAGAGAGGTTGGTGAAGGCTTGGAAAGGTGTCTACCTAGACTTTGGAAACAAAAAAAGTCTTGGGTAGAAGAGGCCTATTCTACTTTCAAAAATTACTGGTGGGATCTTTGGGGAACATTTAGGATGTTTGGAAAACCTTGAAGGAACCATTTAAATTCAAATCCAATCAGTTGATGCAGCACTTAAAAAATATTAAATGAAGTTGGTAACAAGTGTTCCAACAGAAATATTACCTTTGGGTTACAACTTGTCAATTGAGGCAATGAAACTCATTGGGGAAAAAAATTGAGAAGTTAAATCCCATAATGATAGAAAGTTGTTTTTCAAGTCATATTCAAAAACAATGGGCTTGCCTTTTCCCCACATTTTAGGTGAAAAAAATAGCAGAAAGAGGATCCATTGTGCCTGAGGATGTTCATCCTCAGTGCAAGTTAGACTAGACCCTTCCAATGAAGTTAGTGCGTTTTTTTGAAGGGTGGCCAATTATTGGACTGACAGATTAATTATTGGATTGACAGATTAATTATTGGATTGACAGATTAATTATGGGATTGACAGATTAATTATTGTATTGACAGATTAATTTTTGGATTTAAAGATTAAGTATTGGATTGAGAGATTAATTATTGGATTGATAGATTAATTATTGGATTTACAGATTAATTATTGGATTTACAGATTAATTATTGGATTAAAAAATTGATAATTAATTTAGTTTTGACAGTTTGAATCCAATCCAGGGCTTGATGAAGAATCTCAAATGTCAAACAAGGGTAATTCCATGTATAGAGAACAACCTAAAAAAGTTAGGTTGGAGATTCTAAGGTCAATGCTCAAGAATACAGCCGCTATGGAAAAAAGAAGGTGATACCCCCCAAAGTTGTCCTCAGGTTCCCAAAGTTATTGGTCTAAGCGTCTGTAAGGGGATTGGATGCAATGAGTTTTCAGAATAGAGAGGGTGATACAATATATACAATATATGATATGATCCAACCCGGAGTTGAGAGTGAGGTATTTTTGAGTCCTCCCTCTCAACCCTAACCTAGGTACAACACAAGCAAAAAGATAGATGAAATATGACCCCAAGTACAGAACCCTAGCTCCACCCTAACCCTACCCCATACCAGCCACCCCCGTCCGAAAACCTCCCCTTTGATATCACGTACTCCAGTTTGTCCTTGTCATGGCGCAGCCCTCGCTGCGCCCTACTTGGAGCCCCCGGGTTTTATCCGTCCGGGGCGTGTCCACGGATCCCGCAATCCGTGTGAGACAGCCCACGCTTATGCCTGGGCAAACCTTGGATCCCGCGATCCGTGAGTTGGCCTGCGCTTATGCCTGCGCGAACCTCCCCAGCGCGTATAACCCCTGATCTCCCCTCCCTCGCCTTCCCGACTAGCCACCCGCAAGCTTGGTTGGACCAGCTCCATCACTTGGTCCACGTTCCCTGGGTGGGTCATGGCCCGGCAACCCCCCAGAGTAGGCCCAACCCGCACCTGGTGCCAAGACCCGCAATCCCTGCCACTGAGCCCTCATCCGCTGCTGCTGAGCCCGCAGCAGGGCACTGCTGAGACTGCGCGCACCCCAAATGCTGAGCCCAACCTACCCAACTGCTGAGCCCGCAGCGCGCAACGCAGCTCCCTATCCAAGGTTATAAATCCAACACCACACCACTTTGATTGCAAAGTCAAGGCTTGAGCCAAAGGTTTCAAGGTCAAGCCATGGTCAACCAAAAGTGAAAGCAACCCTTTGTGAGCTTTCAAAATTTGAACACATTGGAAAAAGCACTTAAGAGGGAAAAAAAAGTGTTAAAAGGGGACCCAAAAGA
This sequence comes from Puccinia polysora, assembly GCA_025617555.3. Taxonomy (NCBI): domain Eukaryota; kingdom Fungi; phylum Basidiomycota; class Pucciniomycetes; order Pucciniales; family Pucciniaceae; genus Puccinia; species Puccinia polysora. Next base: position 9,579,031 of record CM062629.1, read on the forward strand.
CCAAACAAAGTGAGTCTTTTGTTTTGAGTGAGAAATTTTCATTTTTACGGTTTTGGTGAATTGATGGCAAATGATTTCTGTGGTGCAACAATGGCTCTTCATCTAAAACTCATAGCTCAGAGGAAAAGACTGAAGAAACACCTAAAATAGGACCAGAAAGACCAAAAATAGTAAGTATTTTGATTTTGAGAAATGCTCATTTTTATGGTTTAATGAACTAATGGGGTAATTATTTCTGTATTCCAACAATGGCTCTTCATCTGAATTTCATAGTTCAGTGGAAGAGACTAAAAGTTCATTGGGTTTGGTGCAATTGGAATCAGGTTTTCTTTTCAAAGGATAAAGCAGATGAAATGGGGGGAGTCATGCAGAAGCTCATCATTGGTGAGTTTGATTTCTTTAATGAGATTAGAATTTTGGCTAACTCCTTTTTTATTTTAGGAAGTGAATTACCTCAATCAAATGCCAGGGAACTTACATAAGTTCTTGGGTGGGGTTGGGGATTCAGTTGGTGGTGCAGATTGTGGATTTAGAGTTATTGATAAATCACTTTGGTATGACAACAATGGATGGTTTAATGTACAAAAGGAATTGCTTGAAAAATTGAGGAAAAATAACAGGTGCTATTCTAAGATACTCAGGGGCATTGACGATGTTGAAAAGATAGAAAAAAGACTTGATATTAATGAAATCAATTAAAAGATTCCATCATCAAAATTGCTTTCAAAGATGGACAGGGGTCACATAGTAGCAGATGCTTATTGAAGACCAATATGTTTAATTTCATTGGATTTATGCTGTACTTAGGATCTGATTATTCTTTTACACCCATTATCATAGGAGTATAAGTTTTTCTTTGTTCACAATGACTATTGGTTCCAGCTAGTACTTCAGGGAGATGTGATTCCAATCACACCCATAGTTTCCAAACCATGTTCCATGATATCTAAAAAAACAAGCTTTTTGGGTTGTTAACCTCAAAGATCAACTTGAGTTGTATTCTAAATTATAGATTACTTTCATCATTTGGATTTGGGTTCTGATTCTGATCTGGTACTTCTATTAAGACAAAGGGTTATCACATATTGAAAATCATTATGTTGAGTTTTTTCAGTTAACATCATTATGATGAGTGTTTTGAATGAGATTTTATTGGTAAGTCAGTTCAACTTGTGTGGTCCAATCCCATCATAACAAGTATTTTTACTTCTTGTGATGAGATCAGCTTAACATAATTTGAACTTTCCTTTTTTTGGTGCTTTTACTTAAGGACTGGTCAAGTTACTTGTCTTTTTGTTTGGTGTTTTTACTTTAGGACTTATTGAGTTGTGTGTCTTTTTTTTGGTGTTTTTACCTTAGAAAATATCAAGTTGAACTTGTATTTTGTGGCACTTTTACTTCTAGGGCTGCTCCATATACTCTTTACTTTTATTTATTTTTATGTTTGTTGATTTTTATTTATCTATTTTTATCCATTTTTACTTGTTTTATCTATTTTTATCTATTTTTGATGTATTTTTATGTATTTTTATGTATTTTTATGTATTTTTATGTATTTTTATGTATTTTTATGTATTTTTATGTATTTTTATGTATTTTTATGTATTTTTATGTATTGTTATGTATTTTTATGTATTTTCATGTATTTTTATGTATTTTTATGTATTTTTATGTATTTTTATGTATTTTTATGTATTTTTTATGTATTTTTTATGTATTTTTATGTATTTTTATGTATTTTTTATGTATTTTTATGTATTTTTATGTATTTTTATGTATTTTTATGTATTTTTATGTATTTTTATGTATTTTTTATGTATTTTTATGTATTTTTATGTATTTTTATGTATTTTTATGTATTTTTATGTATTTTTTATGTATTTTTATGTATTTTTATGTATTTTTATGTATTTTTATGTATTTTTATGTATTTTTATGTATTTTTTATGTATTTTTATGTATTTTTATGTATTTTATGTATTTTTATGTATTTTTATGTATTTTTATGTATTTTTATGTATTTTTATGTATTTTTATGTATTTTATGTATTTTTATGTATTTTTTATGTAATTTTTATGTATTTTTATGTATTTTTATGTATTTTTATGTATTTTTATGATTTATGTTTTATGTATTTTTATGTATTTTTATGTATTTTTTGTATTTTTATGTATTTTTTATGTATTGTTATGTATTTTTATGTATTTTTAT